>CM077645.1:123690002-126090002 GCA_039707465.1 Rhabdophis nuchalis
CCCTCCTATATGACAACCACCACCACCCCCCGACCCTGGGCTCATGGCTGATGAAATGCACGGTAACCCGGTGGGCACATTTCAATGAGGGGCACCCCCCCCTCTTGGCCCAGCCAGGTCTCCGTAATACCCACCAGGTCCGCCCCCCCTCCAAAACCAGATCATGAATGAGGGGGGCTTTATTAACCATGGACCTGGCATTACACAACATCAGCTGAAGGCCCAGGCACTGAGATCCTGAACCCCCTGGGTCGCAAGAGGAGCCATGAGGGCCGGAGCGTGCCACTGCTCGCAAACAGCGGGTGCGCCCTCCCTCTATATGATATGGCCCTTATTGCTGATTGTTATTCAAGCCTCTGTTTAAGTCTCATGTTTGGCTCTTTGTGACTTGGATGCTTTCTAAAACTTCTATGGGTCTCAGCGTATTCTCAAACCTTACAATACAATAATTTAGAAGGAATCAATTCAGATAAATACGTAGTTTGATTTAAAAACTGAGGAAATGAGAAAAGAGATCTCTTGTGATAGACTTACCAGCCATTGTTGTGGGATTTCTGGCAAAGGCATCTGAGGTGGTGCAGGTAAATTGATGGCAATCTCTTGTCTCTGTACAGTTTCCTTTACCTCAAAGTCTAATGTAAAGGGAAAAATGCATTTACAACAGAAAATATGAAATGGAATTTTCCACAATATCTGCCGGTACAAATACATGTACATATAAAAAAAACAAATTAAAAAAACCACAGGATTGTTTTTCATCAAATGAAAAACAAAAGCTGGAGAGGACTAGTCCCCAATACACAAAACCATTAATCTATATTAGAAGGCAGCCTTTCCCAATCTAATGTCTGCCAGAGCTGTTGGGTATAGCTCCTTAAATTCCCAGCTAGTATAAGGTCCAGTACATTTGTTTAGATGTTTGTTAGTTATATATCTTGCCTTTCCTCCAGAACTCTAAGGCAGTGTATAGAGTCGTGTCCCCCGCCCCCGCCTTCCACATTTCCCCCCACAAGAATCTTATGAGATAGGTTGGCCTGAGAGAAAGGCACTGGGTTTCTCCCTGCTCCTACTTCAATACTTTAAACAGAAAATAATGAAATGTAAAGAAGACATCCCTCTATCTTTCAGGCAGATCCCACAAATCCTCCGCATGGGAAGATAGGAAAACAACCCCAAAAACCTCTAAGGAGTTTTACATAAATACAGACTCAGTGTATCTAATGGCAGAGGTGAGGATTTTGGTTGTTTTCTTTCTATCTCTGCATGATGCTTATCATGTATGTAAACAGTATGAGAATGACACTGACCTTTTGTTGCCTGTATCCTCAGAAGAATGTTATTTAAAACTGCTTTCTTTTCCCTGACTGTAGATGTCAAGTATTCATGGTCCAGAAGTTGAAGAAACAGCTGCAATTCAACTATTAATTCTTCCATGGCTGAAATAAATAAAAAATAAAGCATCTAAATTGAACCTAAAACAATTTTTTATAACCTATATGAGCTCTATAAACAAATATTACTATTGTAATATGTTAAAATTAACATTAATAGCTGCCTAATCTCTCTCTCTCTCTCACACACACACACACACACACACACTATCATAATATTGTTTTTTGAAGTATACAACATTATACAAGGTGCCAAAAAAGAATAATCTTAGTAAGTAAAAGAAGCTAAATACAAGAGAAATGTGTGTTGTTGAATTTCAGAAGCATTCTTTATTTATTCTTGGCAAATCATATAGGAGGAACTGAAGAGATACCTATGTTCTACAGAATATTTACCTGTTGTATTTTATAAATTGAAATAAAATGGTAATTATATATTCTTCAATTAAAGGGTATGCATTATGATAGCTCTCAGTCAGGCTCAGATGCTTTTAACAAAATTAAAAGTATGAATGGAGGAAAAACTTATGGCTACTTGCTTTAGCAAAATGAAATCTCTATATTCAAAGGATAATATGCTGGTTGGGAGAATTATCTCTATGTCCTGTTGGCAAGTTTACAAATGATGAAGCATTCATTAAAGACTCATTAGTTCCTGGGAGCGGCTTTTCATATTTCTGGCATCTTACTTCTGAATACAAATTTCACATCCAGACACAAATTTGTCATGAGGACTCTAGTCTGCTGAACCTTTAGATCAAGCAATAAAAATCATTCATTCACATAAGCTTCATAAGCAAGATTGAGAATGCTTTACTTATCTTCCCAATAACCTCATTAATAACCTGTAAATTAAAAAGTTTTCTTTCAGAATTAAGTAGTTACTGCCGCCATCTGTTTACGACTAAGTCATGTAAATTTAATAATCTCACAGCATGCTGTATATTGCCAACATGGAAACTGTTTTATCCCAACAGAATGCTTCATAAATAAAGACTTCAACTATCATGTGTTTTCAGTTTGAAATATTTAGTACTAATTTGTTGTATTTTTAATCTATCGCATACTTAAATTCATTATTAAATACTGCATTTAAGTGTTTTTACATCTAGTGACAGATAAAATATGTCAGAATATACACAGCAAAAAGTTATCCATATAATTTTTCTAGCCCTAAAGAAAAAGAAGTTTCCACATTATTATCAGGATTTGATTAAGACATGCCTGGAAATAGTCAAAGTAGGATTTGTCACATCCTATCACCTCAGTCCAAAATATGTTGACAATAGCACCAACATATCACAAGCCCAAGGAATCTGTTTCATATAAGCTTTTATTGAAATTAAACCTTCTTCCTCTCCAAATTCTCTTAACAGAAGTGTAGACAATTCACAGAGACAAATATCTTGATTTGTTACAGAAAAACCAAGTAACTATTTTATGTAAAGTTATTATAATATAAATTTTCAGACTAAGACTTTCTGTTCACGAAATAAATATATATAAATTCATAAATTTCATGAAATTCATAAAGCTGCTCTTCAGTTATATATGATTTTTAATTGAAAATGTTTATTTACCAAATTATTCAATACTCTGTAAAATAAAAATGATTCAGAATTCTGAAAAGTGTTTGAAACATCATAAAGCTACAAGTACTCAATGTTCCTTTTCTGCATTCATTTACAACATATAAAAGAAATTAGATGCGAAGAGGTTCTTTGGCACAGTAGTTCAAATATGAAAGCCACACCTAACTGAACCAAGATGACCTACTGTTTGGTTGCCAAATGCAATCGGGTGTAGTTTATATATGAACAACTTGAACAGAGCATTACGTCAGTCAACATAATCAAGAACAAATATCCCTTTCTTTTCCATCACAACAACGTTTGCATAATTCCATGTATCACTAAATGTCTATTTTTGTTACCAAGCTAGCTCCCTTCATTCTTACAAGGTAAAGATTCCTCTGAGTCAAGGTTGAATACTGGTCATACATTCATGAAGTTTTCTTAACAAGATTACAGGACTTGTTTGCTAATGTCTTTTTATGTAATTTTTTTTTTTTACTAACCTACAACCTTGGGTTTGCCTAGTGGTCTCGGATTCGGAGACCTAGTGGTCTCATTTTAACCAGATGAGATCCTATTCAATTTTTTTAAAGATCAGCGTGGCCATTACCCAGATGGGAATCTCACTGAGTTTGGAAACAGTTTCACTTAAAGCCCAGTTATAGCCTTCAAAGACCTTTTACATCAGGATTCAGATGTTAAGCAGGATCAAGCCTGGGTAAAAGAGATTATAATTCATTTACGTGATAGATTTGGCCTATCCATGTAGTCTTCTTCGTAAAAATTCAAGAGTGGTTTGCCATTGTCTTCTTCTATATAGTATGAATTGATGCCTTTGCTGCATCCGACATTTTCCTATATCACTGCTGCCCAAGAATAGATTTCTGCTTGCTTTAAAACTAGGCAGTGGGATGACCTTCACAATTTATGTGATCCTCATGGGAAACATACATATTTTTGCATGCACACCTCTCAGAAACAGCCCCCTACCACAACCTGTGTGGTTGTTAAGAGCCAACAACAATTTGATGCCACAAAATCAATCAGAATTGGTCATAACTTAGTAAATAAACCTTATTAATTAAAGAATCAAAGAACATGAGTGTGTGCTAAAGGTCATAAAGTTTAATTCCCTGCAGTTGTAAGAAATCTACTATATAACATTCCTGATAATTGATTATCCAGCCTCTTCTCACAAACCTTTGAGGGAACATCACTACTCTGAACAATTCAAACCATCAAAAACAGGGAAAATATCATAAAGTAAAATGCATACATTTTTAAGTATGTTGTTCTAAAATTAAGTTTAGTTTTCCTTTAAAATATTTAAATATATTTAAGTAATATTTAAAATATTATTTCTCTGTATCTTAATTTTTTTTCTCCTTATAATTTCAATTTGGGAAAGACCTCCCTAACAGGGCTTGCTCTGATTAGTCAATTAGTTGATTAGCTCAAGGACTGCAGAAAAGAAATCAGTATGGTAATCTGTCAGTGCCACCCAACTAAAGCCCTAAATATTGTCCTTCCTTTCAAGATAATGTTAAATACAACAGCATAGACACTGAATCAAAGTAAAAAATTATTAATGTCATTCAAATGTTAAGAAATTGTTGTATGTTTTGTTTATTTAGTGTCATTCAAGTGTGGTGACTAAATCATGTTAGATGCACATACCGTACAGTTGTGGGTTCCTAACCAGTTTACTGCTGGTTCGCTTGTGCTTGTGCACTCTCATGTGCACACGCAACGCTTCTGCACGGGGGGGGGGGGTGGACCCTCCCACTACCACCACTACCGGTTCAGCCAAACCAGGCCCAACCCACCTCTGATACTGTGCTCTTGACCAATTTTAACCTATCAATCCCTGTGTCAGGCCTACAGCCATATTCCTTTCTGGATCTTTGGCCTACCACACTTTCTATTATTCTACTATGCTGTTTCTAATGGGGGGGAAATGGGAGGGGGGATGGTACAGAGTAAAATGCTATGTAGCCAAAATAAAATTCCTTTCTAGAATCCAAGGTCATCCTTTGTCTCTGCACCTCTGCAGACTGCACCTGACCGGAACTGGATGGGTGGAACTGCCAGCATGGCAGTGGAAGATTGGACCATGTGATGGACTTGTGGGTGTGGGGGCAACATCATGAACTTTCAACTGGGTGGGGAAAACCCAGGAAGCTCAGATTCCGGTTTTCTCAGATGTGCCAACATGACTTTCTTAATACATTGGAACTTTGAGCAATAATTTGCCTTGGACTCTGATTTAATTTTGGATGTTATTTGGAACCTTGACATTAACCTGAATCTCCCTTCAGCTATCTCAGGCTTGGGAAGTTGTTCGGGGGAATGAATCCCAGTTCTGACCCAACTCTGGGCAGTACAAAATTTCAGTGAAGATGGAGGAAGAAAAGAGGAGGAGAAATTTCCTGACAGTTAGGACAATTAATCAGTGGAACAGCTTGTCTCCAGAAGTTGTGAATGCCCCAACACTGCAAGTCTTCAAGAAGATGTTGGATAGCCATTTGTCTGAAATGGTATAGGGTTTCCTGCCTAGGCAGGGAGTTGGACTAGATGACCTCCAAGGTCCCTTCCAACTCTGCTATTGTATTGTATTAAGAAAGCAGCAGAGAAGGCCACAGATGATGGATTGCCTGTATTTGTCGAGACCATTTATGTGCCTTTTAAAGAGGTAGTCAAGGCTGCAGAAGATAAAGAAAGGGAGTGGCAGCTGGGGGCCTGGCGAAAGGAACTGACCACTAGACCTCCCTCACAGATGGAACTAGCCCTGCGAGATGAAGGTATGACCTCTAAGGAATTTCTGTTGGAAAGAGCGAGGTGTGCCAGGGAAACTCCGACACATGACTGGAGGATGGCCAGCAGATCTGATGAATGGAGATGATGATGATGATGATGATGATGATGATGATGATGATGATGATTTAATTAGATTTCTAGACAGCCCCCTCTCCCCGAAGGGACTCGGGGCGGTGTACAGGTATAAATTAAAATTATCAAAACCATAACAATACATATAAGCTAAAATCAAATTAAATAGTCCTCTGTACAAATTTATAAAAATTAAAACTAAACCCATAAAACCGAATAAAATAATTTAAAATTACAGACCCCCGTCACCCTTACACATTCATTCTGACAGGCCTCCCAGACCAATTCGGACGGCTAAACGTGAGTGCAATCAACTCCCTCCTTAGCTCAGGACCGCCTAAGTGGACCCTGGTCCAGCCCACATTCTCCTTCCCTAGCAGAGAATCTGATACGCAATGAAGTAGAGATTTTCACTCCTTCCACACAGCGACTAGCAAGTCGAACCAACCCCTTGCCACTGGAGTAAAGCTAACATCAGCCACATCAGTGCCCTTCCCTCCTGGAGCACAGACAGGCTGTCCACCAAATTGGGGGATTCAATCCAACCAGCAGAAAGAGGCCTGGGGCACATCTCTCCTTCCCCAGCCACCAATGTTTGGGCTGCAGCCTGTGAATCAAGGACCACTGGGGTGGGCTTTTTTCCCGGGTCACAGATGGGCCCAATACCAATGGGCACCTGCCCCTCCTCAGATGATGCCATTTCAGATAACTGGCCCTGGGCAGAGCCAGGGACTAGGGGCCCCACTGGTTTCACACACACCCCAGCAATGCTTCAACAGGCTTTTGCCCAACCTCTACCGCTGGGTGGGGCTCAACAAGGGGGCCTACAACCCCAAGCAGCTGGCCAACAGCCTACTCCATTTCAACCACCAGCCCCTCTGGCTCCCAGGCCCCCACCATTTCGGGCAATGTTTGATGGGACCCCAGAGAAGCTGGCTTACTTCCTGAATTGAGTCTGGGTATACATTGATCAAGTTGGACAGAGTTGGATGTTATTTGGAACCCTGACACCCAGTCTCTTTAAAACTGGTCTCTTCTGTCCATTCCAAAAATAGATACCAGCAAATTGTAATTTATTTCCATCCCCAAAGAGATACAAACATATCTAGCAGTACAGGTAATCCTCAACTTACGATCACAATTGAGCCCAGAATTTATGTTATGTTCCCTTATGAAAAGGGAAATCTGGAGGGGAGAAAACATGAACAGAATCTGCCATGCAGTCATGTGTGTGGGTTATACCCCCACACACACAAACACACACAGAGGGGGACCCTTCTCTTCAGAAAATCCCCCACTAATTTGCCAGCCCACTGCTCAAGCCTTCATCTTAAATAAAAACAATGTGTGTATATATTCTGATAGCAAACAGGCTGATTGTTTTGTATTCCTAGATAAAGCCTTTTCATGGTTTGAAATAGTGTACTCGGTGCATCTCTTCCAAAGTTTAAGCATTTTGAACCATTTTTATACATGAAAATTACTTGCTAAATGTGTGTTCTGTAAATGATATTCTCCATTTAAAATTTAGTACATTGCAGACTGAAAGAGAGATTCAGCACAAATGTGTTTGCCTTTTTTGGAACCCATAGAAAGGCGTGTCTCTCTGATCCTGTGCTTACTTTGGAGTACCTTGGGGAGCTGAAAGAAGTCCTATTGTTTAAACAACTGTAACCACAGCTAAGTGTGAGGTCAGAGAAATAGCCTGTCTTTTTCAGACTCAAAAAAAAAAAGACAGAGGCTTCTGCCAGAATAAGCATGATTGCCAAGTGTAAGCAAAATTGAATATTCCTGCTAATTCATTTGGGATTTTATCTGTATTGTTGATAAATGTGAATGACCTAATAAGGACTGCCCCCTCTTTTAAAATTTCAATTACAGATCCCAGCTGGAAATGTATCTTCTTCGGACACAGTTCCTTTTATGATTTAACTTACTCTTGCAACAGACCAAGCACATAACTTACCGAGCTCAATAGCTGAGCAAATGAATATTAATTCTATTCAAAAATAGGTTCTGCTCTTAATTTTTTTCGACAAAGTTGTTTTTGAAGCAGTTAACATCTCAGTGAACACAAACTCTTCTGAAAATAAAATATCTCAATTCTGAGTTCAGTAAAATTATTTTCAAATCTGGTTATTTAAGCAGAACTAATTCTAAAAATATCACATCTATTTTTTTTCAACAACAAGCTGTAATTGTTAAGCTTGTACATTCTCCAAAAATAATTTAAAATAAATACTTTGGAATTTGCTACATATCTTCAACAGCCTACCTTTTTTTCTCCTATGAGTCCTATACAAAGATGTGATACTTTAATACTTTAACTCATTAATGTGATTCTTAAAGCAGCTGCATCCTTTTTTCAATCACAGAAATCTAAGAAAAAACAGACTGCTTTATCAAATACCACAGATGTGCTATGGCTCTTTAAGGGCTGAAGCACATTTTCCTAAGCATTTCTGAAACATGCATACTTATAATTAAGAAGCAGCATTAACAATTACATCTTCTTTCTCAGATGATAGGAAGATGTAAGATAAATTAAAAAGGGATACTGAAAAGAAAAGCAAAAATGCAAAGTTCTTCTTCCTCTTTATTGACTGAGATAACTGTCATTTGCCAACAGCCCTTCTGTTGACCTCAGATTTGTTATACTGTATCTAATTCTAATCCAACGAAGAAGGGACATATATTTTAAAAAGCTATCCACTTTCAAATACTAATGATGAAAATATATGAACACTTAATATGCATAGGATTAAAGCAAGTGTGTCAAACTTTATTTCATTGAGGGCCGCATCAGGGTTGGGTTTGACCTTTGGGGGCTGAGGTGGGTGTGGCCAGGGTGGGTATGGCCATCTTGATGTCACTCATGTTGGTGGCTGGAGTGCTCTGCCAGCAAAAATGGGCTCCCATGCTCCATTTCAGCTGCGATGGCCTCCTGCAACTCTCTGCCAGCGAAAACCTAGCTCAATAGGGCCACAATGCATCCCTCCCAAGGTCCATTTTTGCTGCAGAGGCACTGCGGGCGGATCCTTCGCTGTTTCCAGGGCTGTCCAGATCTAAACACCCCCGCAGGCCGGATCCAGTCCCTAGACCTTGAGTTTGACACCCCTGGATTAAAGCATCAAAGCAGCATTGTTGGAAATCACCAGAATTAATACATAATCTCACCAGATTATAAAAATCATAAAACCATGAAGTAAATAAAATATTAGTATAATTTGTCTCACAGTACAATGCATTATGCTATTTTCTGTCTATATTTTTGTTTATTTTTATGGTTAATACTTTCTTAAGTAACAGTATGTAAGCAAAAATATTTACCCTTCATAAAAAAAAATTGTTTTTTTTTACAAAAGGTAGCTTATTTTTTCTTCTATCATATTATTTAATAAAATGCTGCCATAGAAATAAATAAAAATATGACCAATATTTCAAGATAATAGCCAATTATAGAACAACTGTTTGGTGCTGTGGTTAGGAATCATGCTAGAAACCAGGAGGCTATAAATTCTAGTCCTGCTGTAAGCACAAAGCCAGCTGAGTAACTTTGGACCAGTCACTCTCTCTCAACCCTAAAAAAGAGGCAATGGCACTTTTGAAATCTTGCTAAGAAAACTACAGGGACTTGTCCAGACAATCACCTGGAGCAGCACTGATTAGATGGCATTCACAACCCTCAAATAACAGCTCAAACACTGCCAGTATATTAAAAAAATATTGTCCTTTTTGTTGGCTAAACCTCTCAGTGGCCACCAAATGTAAAAGATCCTGCATCAGAACATTTTAATGAAGTTACTATACTTGCATGTAAAATAAAATTAAAGATGAAAATGGCGTGATGAACAAATGAAGGTATTATTGCTTAAAGGAAGCATCACCAAGAGAACTGTTTTGATTTTGAAGGTGCTGAATGTCAGTAAAATAATCCTTGAGCATCATAGTTCCTTTTTTGCAAGGACTGTGACTCTTTTGGCTATAGATTTTGAATGGGATTCTGAGGTTACTATGAGTATTCCCTTAAATGAACAAAAATATAATTGGTATGCTGATGATTTACAGATAACTCAAGTCCTTCAGTCAATAATTCAAATTTTACCCCTAAATAACTAGCTGATGGTTTCCAGAACTTTCTGAATAATTGATGTGATGTAATATTTCATATAATTATGCAAATAGAATGCAATACTTCACATTCCTTAAAATTATAGTTTTATTATATTATGACAGTTTAGTTACAGTTAAACAAAACAGATAATTGAATCATCACTTTTTTAGTGCATAAACCCAGTAATACTCAGTCAAGCAGTTAGTACCTTAACCTTTTTGGGGGGGGGGGACTATTTTATTTACAAGAATTTACAAATCAAGATGTTGATTTGGACCATCTGTGCTATCTACAATACCATCATTGATGTCCATGGGTTTCAGAATTATATGCAAGTGAGACTATAAAGGGATCTAGACTGTCAGGTTAATAAAGGAAGACTAGACTGATAGCTTGACACTACAGAGCTTGGGTCAGAAAAGGAAAAATTCAAACTGAGACTTGAAGGATGATACAAATATGAAAACAATATTTAATTTCGTTCAAAAGAAGAGGAAAAGAAAAGAATCAGTATACTAGCTGTTCAATGAAGATAGCTGGCACACTGGTAAGTAACAGCAAAGGAAAGATAAATCGATTCATATTTGATTCATTCATTTCTTACAAAAAGTGCAGCTGTGTGAAAAAGTCCTGCACGCTTTATGGTTTACAATTTATGACATTTTTTGGATAGACCATTGATTTTATTATATTTTATGCTAACTGCTATGCAAATATTGTTATATTTAAATAAAGACTGGTGGTTTTCAAGTGAAAAGCATAAGCTTTTTGCAATTTGGTGCTGTTTGGATGGTATTGTGAATTTTCTTGCATGCTTTCAATGCATGTTTACAATGACTATGAAAACAAATTACCATATTTTTCGGAGTATAAGACGCACCTTTTTTCCTCTAAAAAGAGGCTGAAAATCTGGGTGCGTCTTATACATTGAATACAGCATTTTTTTGCCTCCTGAAAACCCACCCCTTCACCAAAATGGCCACGCGCATACCCTTATGGAGACTTCCAGAGAGCTCCTGGGGGCTGGGGAGGGCAGAAATGAGCAAAGAACAGGGTGTTCTGCCCCCCCCAACCCCCAGCAGCACTCTATAAGCCTCCATAAGGCTATGCATGCTATTTTGTGACCACAAAACGGTCCGTTTTCACACAAAAAACCTGGGCCGTTTTTCCTAATTTTGCCCCCCCCCCTCCAGAAGCACTCTGCAAACCCCCCCAAGGCTATTCATGTCTTTTATTTGAAAAAAAACGGGGCCATTTTGGCGAAAAATGGGCCGCTTGGGGGAGGTTTGCACAGGTTTGCACAGTTTTTCCCTTTTGGAAAGCTGTTTAGTTAGAGTGAAGGAAGCATGGTCATTTCCAGGACTTCAACATACTGCTTGGAATTCATGATTCCCTGCACAATTTGTATCCGACCAATACCAGAAACAGTGATACAGCCCCAGATCATCACATGCAATGGATGCTTCACAGATAGATTCAGGCAATACAGCCTAAATTTTTCAGGTGGAAATCCTCTTACATACTTATTGCACTGATTCCCGGTCAAGTAGAAATTGCTCTCATCACTGAAGATGACCTTGGCCCACTGTTCGTTGGTCCACTTGACATACTTCTTGGCCCATGCATGTCAATGAGAGTGGTGAGCGTCTGTGAGCTAAGGTTTACTTTGAGTCCTACAGCCTTTGAGCCCTCTGGCAAGCAGTCTGCGACGCACTGTGTTTGTGCACACTTTTATATCACATATTTCACCCCAAATTGTTGTAATCTGAGGTGAGGTAAGCTTCCTGTTAGCCATCGAAATGTGTTGCAGAACCCAATCTTGCCCTTTTGTCGATTTTCTTGGTCTTCCAGAGCGGAGCCTGTCAACAACTGAACCAGTTATTTGGCATTTTTCAACCACTCTGCTCACTGTGGTGCGATGACATTTCATTCTCTTGGCTATTTCTGTACAGGAGTAACCCTCTTGAAGAAACACAATGATGCGATGCCACTGCTCAGTCCTGGTGAAAGGAAAGGCTTTCATCCTTGCCCACAGCCAGAGCTAAATTAAATTTCTCAATGTTTTTCATACCTATTTATAGTCAGAGAGTATGACAACATTGATTGGCTTATAGATTTAGCCTCTGTGCATTTTGATTGGTCAGCCAAAGCTCACTGCTGATTGGCTACTTTCGATCCTAACATTCTCGAAAATTCAAGTAGTGTTTGTTTTAGCACATAAACTTACTCAAAACCTTAAAAAAACTTTGGTTATATTAATAAAAATTATGCAGCTCAATCCAACTACAGAAATTTTCATCAAAGTACTAATTTTGCGTGGTTTCTATGAGTGAAAAGTAAATACAGCTTAAAACAAAGTGTGCAGGACTTTTTCACACAGTTGTATGTAAACTGTGAATATAAACTATGGAGATCAAGATAAAGAAACAGAGATGTGATCGCATGATTATAATTGGAGTGCTTGATTTGCAATTATGAGATTGCAGCAAATTGCACTTATGTGATCACTTTCTGATATTCCGTGCCAGCTTCCCACAAGCAATGTCAATGTGGAAGCAGCAGGAAGTCAGGATCACAAAATCCTCACTTAACAATCCAAACAATCCTTAACAATGGTAATCAGGGCTGCTGGCATTATTATTGCTAAGCAAAATGGCCATTTGATGAGTGCATCGCTTAGCAAGAATAATTCAGAGAAATCCCAATCCCAATTGCCACTGTAACCCAAAGAGTATCTACATGTATTCAACCTGCTACAGCAAGAATACTCTTTGATTACAAATGAATGTAACATCATAGCAACTTATAACATTAAATTAAATCATCTTGACTCAGAGGTGGGTTGCTTCCAGTTCGGCCCGGATCGGGCGAACCATAGTAGTGGCGGTGGGAAGCTCCGCCCACCCACTCGGACGCTTCTGTGCAGAAGCATTGTGGGCCAGCGAGCACATGTGAGCGCATGAGCGAACCGGTAGTAAAAAAAAATGGAAACACACCACCACTGTCTTGACTTGATTTACATTTCCTTGACAAAAAAAATATATAATCTGACCAGTTTGGTTAAAAGTAGAAAAAAATGATGAATATTTAAAAGAGGATAAAAATCAGCTTCTTGGAAGGTAGAAACTCTTGCCCATGTTTTCTTACATGATCCTTAAATAGTATTTCAATTTACAATTATTTCTCTTAATTGCTCAACACAATTGTTTCCAGATTTGAGGGTGATACAGGTACATTTTATGTTCTTTATTTTTAAGGGATGTTAACTCTTCACTCACATTCTGGGTTTCAAAATACCTTTATTAAGCCATACAAATGTGCAAAGTTTGACTTAGCTTGCTCTTCTAGCGTTGCATCATAATTTTTTGGATAATGGTTTTTCTATAGCAATTTATTTTCCTTTTATTTGTAATGGAGGTTAAAGTCTATACAGGTAATCCTCAACTTATGACTCCAACTGGGAACCGAATTCCCACTGCTAAGCAAGATGGTTGTTAAATGAGTTGCATCCAATTTTATGACCTTTTTGCCATGATTGTCAAGCGAATCACTGCAGCCAGCTGGGAAGGTCACAAATGGTGATCATCTGACCTGGGGACAGTGCAATCATTTTAAATAGGTGCAGGTTCCAAAGTGCCCAAATTTTGCTTAGTGGGAATTCTGTGAAAGTTGTAAGTTTGAGGACCAGGCATAAGTCACTTTTTTCAGTGCTGTTGTAACTTCAAGGGTTACTAAACAAATGGTTGTAAGTTGAGGACTACCTATAATAAAGTTCAGCTTCAAAAATATCATATGTGAAAGTTGGAATCAATTATTTATTTTTAGCAGATAAGTGAAATGAATGTAGGGTTTCTACTTATTAGGCTTCTCTCTTCATTTGAAGTTTTATTTACTGTAATATTTTTATACAATTGTTTTTACTAGCATTGTTATCTTGAATTACTCCTATTATTGCCTTTTGAAATGAAAATTCATTTGTTCCCTTTAGTTTGAAATTATTCCCTTTAGTTGGGAACCAATACAAACTGAATGGACTTTGAGGAATATAAATCCTACTAAAATTTTATTCTATTACAGTAATCTTAGATATTGCAGGTACTTTTGTACACTAAAAACACATCCCTTTGTTGCTTTTTTCTAGCTTTTTAGACTATGGATGTGGAATGTTTCCTATATATCTGCCTACCTTGATCCTGTCCATTCCTACACCTGATGTAGCATTTATGTTATATTTATTCATTAGCCTAGTGTTGCTAATTTGTTCTTCAACTAACTTTAAAAAAATGTTAATATAGTATATCACATTAAAGCCAAAGATTAAAATAAATTTTCTCAGAAAAGATTAACATTTGATCTCAATTAATTTTACCATACTACATTATAAAGGCTATGATTTTTTATAAGCACAAAAACTACAACAATAATACATGGCAGTCTTTAGCACAAGCTAGCAATTCTTTCAAAGTACATTAATTAAAATAATTGTAAAGGTTTTCAACCAGTTTTTAAAAGAAGTTAACAGTATTTCTTTTTCTAGTATGCTGAATTCTTACTTATTTCAAACAGACACAGGACTTACATCTATTTTTGACTAAAGATGCATAAATACGCCCCTTTCCATGTCTACCAACGTAATTAACAGCAAGCTTTTGCTTTCTCTATTCAACATTTGCCGTAAACAGACCAAGGAGACCTATATTTTGGGGCTCTTAATTATGAATCTGACTATGCTACATTACTGTACAAGCGTGTAACGCACAGATTTGTGCAACGTATCCAAGACACTCAACACAAAGCCGGAGCATAGGTACCATCCCACAGAAGTCTGGAGACCACCGCTTGCTAACACTTTCTCCCTAAACCTCTCCCGCTGCAAAGCACCCTCTTCCCGGCCGCTCGGAAGTTCCGCTCCGAGGACTATTTCAGATTTCCTCGGTCGGCCAGGCTTCCAAATCCCCCGCCAGCCAACCCAACCTACCAGGGGAAGAGGCGGGAGGCTTTCTTAGGCCTGGAGAATTTAGCCAAGAGCCTTCCGCGCCCCGTCTGGAACGGTTACATGATGCAATCTCCCTCGCAGGCCGAAAGGCAAGATTTCGGGCAGACCCCGTCTTGCCTTTCGGCCCACATCCCAGAGACTCAGCGCCACAAGCGGGCAGCCTTTTCGACTTCGGGCGTCTTGTCAGGCATTCAGAAGGAAAGCACCCAGCCGCGGCGGTCAGAGGCCGCCTTTTGTCTCCGGGCTGGAAAGCTCCCGGGCGGCAGCTCCCTCCTTCCTTGCTCGGCCATGACTTGAGGGATCGGAGACGCTGAGGTCGGGACGCGGAAGCCCTTACCTGGTGCCTGTCTCGCGCCGCTGCCGTAGCCCGGGACGAGGCAGAAGGGAATAAAGGCAGCGCCGGCGCTTCTCACTCTGGGTCGGGGGAGCGGGACCAAGCGGGTCCCCCCCCCACCCCGAGTGAAAGCTGCATGAGCCAATGGCCAAGCTAAATTGAGGGAGGGGCGGGGCCGACAGAACAAAGGAGGGAGGGGGCAGCCCTGAAAGGAAAAGTGGTGGTGGGTCTTCTTCGGTGCAGTCCCCCTCCTCCATCCGCGCGGAGACTTGATACGCCCTCCCCCTCCAAGCGCTAGACGGTGCCTGGGATGCGGCCGCCGCGCCGCGCCCCCTCCTCACGATGAGGGGGGGGGGTGTTTCTCAGCCCTTGCAACGGGCCCAGGAAGCCGGGAACGAGAGGCGAGCATGGCTCCGAAACTCAGGAAGTCCCGACGTCTCCGGTGGTTTTCGCTTAGTTAGAAGCTGCTGCTCTGCCTTGACTTGCACCATGATCCGAAACTGAGATGGGAGCCAGAAATTCAACCAGAGTAGATGTCGGGAGAAGAGGTTGCCTTTCAGTCTGGCTACTGAGATGACAGAAGTAATGTAAAAAAAAATCGGAAAACAATCCCAAGCACTGATCGGCCGCATCTCTTATTTGTTCAAAGCTTCCAAAGCTTGTTCTCAGATGGGGGTTACACATCTGCCCCCTTTCATACACAACTTATCAAATCCCCCCTTGATTTAAATGTATCCTAAATGAAATAGCACCAGGATTTTCCTGATTGCTCAAAGCCTCGTTTAGGCAAAAATGCTTCCTTTTTATTTTTATTTTATTTTTTGAAGAATTTTATGTTCTTGGCTGAGGAAATTAGGTAAAACAAAGGATTTCCCCACTAGCAGCTGCTTTCCAGTTCCCCCACTCAGTTTACCCACCAGCATTAAAACTACATCTTTTGATAAATTTGGCTTTAGTGTGGAAATGACTGGCTAAAGCCTTAGGGTAAGGTGGAATGGACAAGGTTCTTCTGTTCTGTTGCCATCAACAGAATAGCAACCTCTGTAATTCAGGTATGTATCTTCTAAAGATGCTGAGTGATAATGAAGCATGAACCTCTAGCTCTGCCAATAGGTGCTTTCAACGTTCATGTTGTGAATTTCAGATGAAGTATACAATACAATAGCAGAGTTGGAAGGGACCTTGGAGGTCTTCTAGTCCAACCCCCTGTCTAGTCAGGAAACCTTATACCATTTCAGACTAATGGCTATTCAACATCTTCTTAAAGACTTCCAATGTTGGGGCATTCCCAACTTCTGGAGGCAAGCTGTTCCACTGACTAATTGTTCTAACTGTCAGGAAATTTCTTCACAGTTCTAAGTTGCTTCTCTCCTTGATTAGTTTCCACCCATTGCTTCTTGTTCTACCCTCAGGTGCCTTGGAGAATAGTTTGACTCCCTCTTCTTTGTGCTAATCCCTGAGATATTGGAACGCTGGTATCATGTCTCCCCTAGTCTTTCTTTTCATTAAACTAGATATACCCAGCTCCTGCAACCATTCCTCATATGTTTTAGCTTCCAGTCCCCTAATCACCTTTGTTGCTCTTCTCTGCACTCAAATATGACTTGTTATAACATAGAAAAAAGTTAAGGAGCTTAGAGTAGGCTATGAATCCAATTAATTCATTCACCCTCATCCTACAGATATACACCAGTATTGCTAATTCAATAAATATATAAAATTGGCTAGAAAGAAAGGTGGCATATAAAAGAGGAATTTATTATAAAAAGCATTCTTTTGTATACAAAGAAAGTACAGCTATAATAAAAGTAGTCATTTTGATAACCCACCAATAGTGGATATTTTGGAGTGAAAAGAAAGTGAAAGTTCTACCTTTGAGGTGTGGGGAAATCACAGAAATATGTAATAGCTGAAAGATGAAAAATTTAGATGTAAACAGTCACAAAGATCTTCTAATCTCACTTGAGAGAAGACTAATCCATACAATTACCTCACGATGCCATAATTCATCTTCCATTTCAAGGACACACTTATCCCAGGGTTAGCCTACAATAGAGTCATCCTTGAGGATGGTTCTTGACTCCCACAGCTGAAGTGGGGTTTTCTCCAAAGAATAGTCTCACAGAAGTTTAACCCCAGAAAGTCAATTGAACTGCTACTTAAGTTCCTCAACCAACTCCCCTCTCCTGAGAGGAGATCTGGAAGAGGAAATTCCATGCAAATGGCTATTTCACTGAGTTATATGATTGGGAAAGTTATGCTCTCTTCCTGCTCTCCTTTTTCATTATTTTTCACCCTATGCTTGTGTGTCATGTGCATCTTTTCCTGAACAAAGGCAACAAGGGCATTGGATCATGCAAATTAATATCTACAAGAGACAATGGTTGTTGGTCACCCAAACTTTCAGATATCTGTGGAGATTCTCAGTCATCTATGTCATGCTTTTTAAAAAGGGCTTTCTTTGTTTTTTCTCTTGAAGACATTTTGCTTCTCATCTAAGAAACATCTTCAGTGAATAGAAGGGGTTTTTGTCAAAGAGGAGCTCCTGGGATGACAATGAGACGGTCCTGGAGACAGTGCAGCTTTTGCCATGTCTCTCTCCCGCCCCCCTTTATTTCCACCACCCCCCAAAAGGCAACAACATGGGTGATTGTTGATGAATTATATATGACTTTATTGGTAGTGATGCATAGGTCCAAATCTGTGCCTGTTTAAAAACCTTATACTTCGACTCCTGCAAGCAGTGGTAGTATTAGCATTTTCAGCAACAATCTCCTTCAGAAATATAATTTGTTCCTCTTCTGTATGGTGAATAAAAGACTCTTCTCTCAGTGCAGGGCTACTGCCACTTCTTTCTACACAACTTTGTCAACCAGACATTGCTGCAAGATTGTTTATGTGTGAGATGAAAAAAGAATCACACGAAGAAAAGTTGGAGGAAGGAAACAAAGGAACAAAGACGTTTAAAGACACCTTGCATTGCATGGAAGGAAAAGACAGAGATGGTGAATTATGAAGCATTTTGATGACAGAAGTGCATAGCTTTCAATATGGAAACTCCAGGCAGTAATGTAGACAAATGCTTTGTCTGTTCTTTGATTTCCGCCTGGTCTGATGCCATGAAAGTATTTTTCCTTGAGGAAGAGCATGGTAAACACCCCTAATTGGTCCGCCCTCCTGAATCCATCTGTGAGCACACCTGTACAGCCAATGTTAACTTCTTATACATTGTGCAGATCTTAGTATGTTTTAAATTTATGGGTCCTTTTTAAACCTAATCTCTGATACTACAGACTGCCACTGTTGAACTGGGGATATTCTGCATCTGCATGTGTCTGATCCCAGAATGCAATAAAAGCTTATGGATGAGCTGCTTATCCTGCCTGTTTTGATGCTGAGCAGTGAGTTAAGAGTGGTGACACCTGCTATTGTTCTTTGAGCAATTATTGCTCATATGCACTACTGGTAGGTTGATGCAGAGAGGTGGTCATGCAACCAGCAATGTGTTGTTTTCTGACCAAATACATACCTGTCACACATAGTTGTATCTAAGTAGGGAAGAGTGGCACTCCCTTTGTCCACCCCTAGAACTTATTTGGCTATTTTAAAAGTGCACTCATGCAATTCATGACTGTTAAAATGAATGGTTCAACATCACCCTTTCACTTTCTGTATCAAAAGGATTTCTTTTGATTCATGCTTTAGTACCGAAACCACAAGTACTCTAATGCAGCATAAGGAGTGGGAAGTGTATAGACTGGGACAGCAACACATAGTAATGAGAACAGGACATGAGGGAGATAGATCAGCCAAGTAAAACACCTCCCAATGTCATCTCCCACTAGCCACACACATCTTCCCTATGTCATGGAACCACAAGGACTGGCGTTTAAGTTACAGCCTCCCTGTCATGTTCTGTCCATTGCAGGAACATCTGCAAGAAGAACTCAGTTTCCTGTGTCTGCCAGATGTGACCCAACCCTAGCAGCCAGCGTCCATGGGAACCTCAGAGCAAGATGAGTGTTGATCTCTGGTAAATTGGCTGACAAAGGGGCACAGCAACCCCTGGTGAAACCCTTTTGTAACAGCAAGTAAAGATTATGAAGAGGATTGAAATGGATTTATACAAATTATTGCCTT
Organism: Rhabdophis nuchalis; assembly: GCA_039707465.1. Taxonomy (NCBI): domain Eukaryota; kingdom Metazoa; phylum Chordata; class Lepidosauria; order Squamata; family Natricidae; genus Rhabdophis; species Rhabdophis nuchalis. The sequence goes on from CM077645.1 coordinate 123,709,441, forward strand.
ATTTATCAAAAAATGTGAACTCCCATGTTTTTAAAGATGAAATCATAGGGAGAGGTATTTGTCTAATTGGATAGTCCTTGCATTTCTGAATTTATTGGTCTAGCATTGCAAAATGTTTGAGCTACAGCGCTCTAATGAAATCAGCAACATAGCTACTGCCAGCAAACATTCTTTCCATGGGATGCAAATTGGTTGATAAACTTTTAAATGTCTCATGGATGTTTCTCATAAGCACGAAGAAAATTGAGGAGGTTGACTTCAGGATCACAAAACAGTTCTCAAGTACAGCTGTTATACTATTATTTCTTTCCTTCCTTTAATCATACCAAATATCTTGTCTTAAATTATAGTAGCAATACTTATTTGGAAAAGAATGCATCCTTTAAATAAATAAGGACTTGGAACTGCCAACCAATAATTTAAGTGCCTGAAATCTCTGAGTAAAAATACAAATTGTTAAAATGTTCTTATTGTATTGTCACAAAAGGAGTAGTTTTATTTCAACTGCTACATGGTACCCAATTTAGGACCATGTAACTCCTTTGGTCCCTTAGAAAAGGTTACGGCCAATTTTCTTTTAAGTCCCCTGTTGTGTCTCAAACCCTATTTAGAAGTTGTGGATTCTCCATCACTGAAGAGATTGGACAGCCATTTGTCTGAAATGGTATGGGGCCTATACAATTTCAGACAAATGGCTGATATGTGCCTGCTTCAGTGTGCGGTTGGACTAGAAGACTTCCAAGGTCTCTTCCAACTTTATTACAGTACAGTGTATTCTGTTATTCTGAATCCACTTGACAAGAGGTGTGTTTATACTGTAAAAGCCAAAGAGTCCTCATCTTTCTAATGGATTAAGCGAAGTCTTTTCTGTCTCACATGACTCAGTGTATTCCTGCAAAGATGTATATAATGTATGGGGAACTCTGTGCCGACGAGCTTTCATTAAAGCTACATGTCTTCATTGATGGGCCACTGTGAAAGGAATTGATCAGTTAAACCAAGACATCAGGTAATAATTTTATTCCATAGAGTGATTAAAGGCAAGTATAATCTGGTAGGTACAAGGGCAGGCATTGTTGTTTACCTACATAGACAATAAAGCATACACCCACTTGACTGAACAGTGGCTACTTTGCTAGGTCATCTAGAAGTTGCAGTCGATTGAGCATATGAAAATCCAAAATGAGCTAAGACATACAAGGATTTACTGGTCCTAAACAAATCCCCTAAAATACTTGCCTGCTGGTATTGTTGGAAGAAATGTCCTTCTGGGTTCAGTTCCAAGTGGGGGGAAAGACACTGGAAACATGGAGGATGGTTAATGATGGACAGGATCACATGGCTTGAGTTCCTGAAAAGAAAAGGAGGGTCACATGCTTCCAGAAGTGAAGAAGAAAAGAGAGAGAGATGCTGAAAAGCCCTGGTTTTATGCACTCTCTGTGCTTTGATCTTGAGCTTGCATTCTGATTGGTTGTCAGATTCCCATGGGGCCATGCAGGGGAAACTCTCTAGGTTGTGTTTTGAGTCCAGGTTTGGTGGCCTTGCTGGCTGATGTAATTTTCCCAGGTGCTGTGTGGTGAGTTTCTGTGGAAGGCGAATCCTACCTTTGTAATGTAGAGTAGACTAGATCAGTCTTTAATGGCTCATTGACAAAGGTGGGGGCTATTAAGAGTGAGTCTGTTTCCTGCTTAAAACATGTTTCTCTATTTCTTATCCAGGGAAATATAATATTTTGCCTTTTCAATATTTCCCAGGATATTTCACTTTTCTAGGAGGGGTGGGTTTTAACTTCCTACACTGTCTATACTCATTTATTCCAAATTTCTTTGAACATTCACCACAGCCTGTTTCAATGTTTTTTTCTCAGTAATTTTAGAGGGAAGGTATGATAATGCATCAGATCCTCAAAGAATATGTTCTTGTAAAGTGGGGAAGTTGAAAGAATTCAACATGGTCTTTTAAGTTAAATTGGATAGGATTAATTCAGCTGTTAGTTGACAAGGTAACTATAATGGATTTTATATCCATTATCTGTTATGGTCCCTAAAATGACATATGCAGTTGTGAAATAATTTCATAATCTGGATTTCTATTCACCTAATTAGCAGGGTGCAAACTCTGTAATCTTTTACACAGATGATACCTCCATAATTTCATAAATCCATGTATGGCTGAAAAAAAGCAGTAGCTGCAATATATTTTGAAACTGCAGACAAAAGCAGCTGGTTCTATTGATCAATCTAAAATTCTGGTCTTTTTTAAGAGAGCTGCTCGACTGTCCTGAAGAGTGGAAGGGAACAAATTAGAGCAAATGACTGTATTTAAATACCTTGGGATGGTATTCTATTCTAAAAGGCACCTGGAAAATGCACCCGAATGATGTAGTACTATTAGTGCTATTAATTGCTTCCTTTATATAAGCAGAGGACAATTAATCCCAGTGGTATTAAAACTTTTTGAGGCCAAACCACTGGCCCAAATTATTTATTGGGCAAAAGTAGGAATTTGTGTGAAGAAAAATGCACTGGAAACAGTACATTTTTTCCCCAGATCAAACGTTGCTGCACCCAATGGAACAGCAAATGCCCAGTTAAGGCTTGACACAAGAATGCCTCCAATATGGCTAAGGACTGGGAAGAGGATTACAAACTACTGCATGAAAATCCAATTCCTCCCAGTTGGACTGAACCTTTTAGTTTTAATAGAAAATTCTCCCTGGAAACAGGTTGTAGAGCAGACTTTGGCCTTACATAGCCTTCCTGTTCCATTCCTAAGGTTTTTTTTAAAGGATATTTGTGGTAACATATACAACTTATTAAGAAATGGTGAGATATTATAATAAATAAAAAAGAATGGAGTTTTGAAGGTTTTTTTGGTTTTCAGATTTACAAATGAAAACATATACAATGACTTGTAAAGCATCTGATAAAATGGATTATATTCCACCAAAATTTGTGATGTCATTCAAGCTAAAAAAAAACCTTAAATTTCTTACTTTTTTTTTAAAAGAAGGAGAAATGAAAGGAAAGATTTGGAAATACTTAGTTACATTATTTGTTCAGCAGATGATTTTTAAAAAATGAATGAATATGATTATATCATTTGCTCAGCAGAGGGCAGCAGAATAACAGGATGAAAAACCACAAAGTTGAAAAAAAAATTAAATTATTTTCCACCAAATCCTGACCTTCAGTAGGGGTTAAATTGAATTATTGAATGTATAATATTATTCATATATGATATATAGAAGGTAGATGGATGGATGGATGGATGGATGGATGGATGGATGGATGGATGGATGGATGGATGGATGGATAGATAGATAGATAGATAGATAGATAGACAGACAGACAGACAGACAGACAGACAGACAGACAGACAGACAGACAGACAGACAGACAGACAATATTGAATAATTAGAATAAAACTATAAGTTGCTTTAATTCAATACGAAAAAAGTGTAGCCAGTCTCCTGCTCAAACTTTCACCCAAACCAGTTCTTTCCAGTTCACCAATTGTATTTATTCATTTATTTGCCTCAATAATGTATATAGTACACTTGTCAACACAATCATCACCATAAACTACCTATATTTGGTAGTGAATTTAAGTTGGAGGGACTCGTTCAAAAATCACAAATTCAACCATGGAACACAGCTTAAAGTGATGAGTATTCACTATAGGCTTCTTTTTCATAAACAATAGCAATACAACCTTTTCCTAAGAATAACTTCCCACCAACCACAATGAAATAACAGATCTAAAGAAAACATCAAAACTTTTAGCCCATCGGTCCTGTCTTCCATTAGCAACTAGCAACACTGGAGGCATTGTCTTACAAAATTGACCATACTTTAAAGTTTCTTTATTTGTTTTTCACATGAAAACAGAAATAGCTTCATGTTTAAACACTGTATTCTAAACAAATCATTTTTGTGTGTGTAGATGATACCTTGTCACCATTTTCATTCATTCTTAGGTCTTTAATTGTCCCGATCACTTTCTCTTCAATCCTGGTCTCATCAATCCATTTGTTAGCTGACAACACACACACACACACACACACATCACAATTCATTCAGAATGTTGCACAAATCTTCCCAAAATACATATTTGGTTCTTTCATTTTCACCATTCACTGGACGATAACATAACCATGCATTCCAACTCTCATATATATCCAAACAGCCTAGACGATGACACCAATTTGTAAATCAGTTCTACCATTCATTCTGGCCCTTTTATTCACAATGAAACCTACTTTTCTTTTTCCACATATATTCATCGATTTCACTCTACAGGATCAAGTCACCTTCATTCAGATCTGTTAATCCTACCTCATTCTCCTAAATGCTATAATACACATCTTTTTTCCCCTTTATTGGTTAATTTATGTAACATGAGGGGAAAGCAGAAGCACATACATAATATTTTACACGTTACATGGAAGAAAATATGATTTTGTGGGCTATCATAAACTAGCATGGATCTTCTTATACATGTCCTAAACACAATTGTCTGCTAAGGGCAAGGATGGTGCTGTTCAGGTTTGACATATTTTCTAAAGTTTGTCATAAGTATAACTAAATCTCAAGCATTTTCAGATTATTCTATAGAGGCTAGAATATCTACTCTAGAGGATTCTTTGCAAACCAACATATTGTTGCCAATATCCTATCAACTAAGAGGCATATGCCATATACTGACAACACTCAGGATATATGAAGCAAAGATCAAGAAATCTAAAATGTATCCCCCTCATTAAAATGCTTTTGTTCCAATTGGATAACTGTGAGCAGAGCTGTGTTCTTTCCAAAACCTCCTGCCAGTTATTTAATTAAAATTGAACACTATGTCTCCCCTGTGCTGCAATATACATTTCTGCACTTTCCTAATTTTTCAGAGAGAACTGGATCCATGCCAGAGAGAAATTGCTCTGCGGCCTCAGCTTTCTTAAATGTTTTTAGAATGACCTTATACCAAACACAAAATACAGCTGGATATTTAGTCCAATCTTTTTGTTCTCTGAGGAGCTCTTTGGTGGGAAATATGTGCTTGGCCTCCATAATGGTATATATATAAGCAGAAAGAACTCTTTCTTTTTTCTTTTTAATAAAAAAAAGAACTCTTTCTTGAAGTCTGCTTAGGTAAACTGAGCTTGGACTCTAGTTAAAGTGTCTCTATTCAGACAGTTTTCTGAAAGATTCTTTCTCTTTCATAGTAAATCTCAAATACTTGACATTGAATGGATAAGGGTATCTAAACAGGTAAGTTAAAATAATAGTTAGGAAAAAACATGTAAGTAGTAGCTAGTGTGGTTCTTGTTCCTTGCCTCCTTTTCTGTCTCCTTTTATAGAAGAGGTAAGTGAATTGGTGGCAGCAAAAAAAGCTTGTTGAGTGTTAGATCTGGTGAATGGAAGAGGCAGACTCAGGTTAACAATAACAACAGCTCTTTATTAGTCACAACTATGTACAATTCAGCGACTCTGTCTGGCAGCAGCCCTTTTATAGGGAGCTATCAGACGTCTTAACCAATCACCTTTGAGTATTTTCCCACCGGATCAGAGGACCTTGGTGGAAACTACCATACTGTCTGTCAGTAGGTAGCATTGAGAGCATGCTGGCCAGTTCCCCCTTCGTCTCAAACAAATTATTTCTGCCATTGCTTCCTATGTTTCCTAGTCTGGAGTTTACAGATGTGACATTCCCTCTTGCTGTTTCTAAAACGAATTCAGTAAAAGCTGGGGCAGTTGTACAAAAGAGCAGAGAAGCCCTGACTTCCAACCAGGTAGTTGATTTTACAATCCACTCTTTGGATTAAATGGCAGGAAAACTAATTCTGGCAACAGGGAAGCATTTGCTACCCCTGGCATATGTGTCTTGAGAGAGAAAAGATGCATTTCTAGAAGCCACACAACATCAACCACCATCAGTAGACTAAAATCCATTTGCAAGACTCTTACCAGCTAGTATTTGCTTTGGGATTGTTGTTGTTGTTTAAATCCAAGGGAAGAACTTTTCCCCTAATGTTATGCTTAAATAGGAATCAGAACTGGCAAATTACCTCCTTTCTATGTTTCTCTTCCGGCAAACTCAAGATTCAGGAATATTAGCAATCAACATACAGCTGCTTCTCCTGGAGTGGTATGGAGTTTTGTGGTTGAAATTCTATATGCTAGCTGGTTGTATATGGTTCCTTTTCCCTTAGAATATCAAGGAAATAAAATACGTTGAACAGTCACCACCAAGGCAGAGATAAAGATGGGTCTGGCAACTAGTTTCTTTTGTGCTGTTCGAAGAAGGAAACAAGGCAGGATTAACACAATAATGATCTTCAAACACAAGATACATAGACCTTTATATCAGAGCATATAGGGGATTTATATATGCTATTTAAGGGATAATAAGATTAAAGGTTAAGATCAATTTTTCAGGTAGAAATTTCTACAGCTAGAAATTCTACATACAACGAAGAAGTAGCTTTATTTGCATACAAATAGATATCTGCTCTTTGATGCCTTGTTTTGCTTTTTCCCACTAATGTCTGCTTTAGTGTCTAATGACCTAAAATTTGCAGTTTTTGATCCTTGCTAGGATTTTGATAATCCACTCTCCTGGGGAATACATACATACTATGTGGTCTCACATAATTCCTGCTTTGGATAAAAGGAAAGATGTCATCTTAACATAAATGGAGGGCTGTTCAGTTTCAATTCTAAAACTGTTCATGGTTCCAAATGCTGGTCTTTACACTCCCCACATCTATCCATTTTTATTTGCTAATAATTTAGGTAGGGCCAGATGCATTGAAGCAACTCCAGCAGATCCATTGAACCTCTTGCGGAAGTCTGATTTGCTCTGCATATCATCATCCAATATTGTTACTGCAACTCCAGGCTAATAATTTACTGGGAGGCTGTGAATGGAACAGATGGACAATAGCCCTTGACTGAAGCATTTGGATGCTTCTTCTTACTGCTTCCCATTTGTTTTAACAAGTACATTTAAAAAGACACTGGAGTCTTCAGGTGGCCAGAGATCTAATTTACCCTGTACTGTTCTGTAAGACACCATTCCCTCTAAGAGACACATTTCTTTCATTCATGTTTTATTTCCTGTTTCCTTAACTCTCCCTCTTGTTCTTGTACTTTAATACATTTAATCTTTTCCTTCAAGGGTACTCCTACCCAGAGGGAAATGTTCCATCTCCCTGTAGCTACGCCTTATCTCATTGAGTGGACCTTGATGGTGGTAAGAGTTTCTCTAGTTTGCTATTGTGAACCATCACTGTTGGAATACCTTTATAAATCACTTAAGAGCATTCTCTGAATTGGTTTTTTTTTTTACTATAGTATTTATACATTTTATATTCCACCTTCCCTCCAGGAGTTCAAGGTGGTATACATAGCATTCTATTCTGAATTTTTTTCCACTCTGAAAAAAGTGTGTTTGGTCCTATGTCTTTCAGAAAACTCTCATGCCTGTGAGTGGACTTGAATCTGGATCTCCCTTTCCTAGTTCAGCACTGCCACTGGTACACAATTACAAGGGCCAATCAGAATATAGAAGGTAGCATTGGCAGGACCATTCTCAATGTATAGTAATAGTTGTCTTTCTACGTGGCTCCCACAGAATTGTAGAGATGTGATAAGGAGGTTCCCCGGATATATGACAAGCTTCCTGTGCAGTTGTTTACGAATCACACCAGAGCAATGCCTATATTTTCTTTCACAACATTTTTAAACAATGTTTAATTATTCTCTCAAACTGTTAATTACTATGGAAATATTCCATACCTAATTTCTATGTAGAAGCTCAGTGGCTAAGATGCTGAGTTTGTCGATAAGAAAGGTCGGCAGTTTGGTGGTTCAAATCCCTAATGCCATGTAACAGAGTGAGCTCCCGTTGCTTGTCCCAGCTTCTGCCAACCTAGCAGTTCAAAAGCACATAAAAATGCAAGTAGAAAAATAGGAACCACATTTGGTGGGAAGGTAACAGCGTTCCGTGCGCCTTCGGTGTTTAATCATACCGGCCACATGACCACGGGGACGTCTTCCGACAGCTCTGGCTCTTTGGCTTTGAAATGGAGATGAGCACCGCCACCTAGAGTAGGGAGCGACTAGCACATATGTGCGAGGGGAACCTTTACCTTTAATTTCTATGTTGTGCTCTCTGCATAGATGCCTCCACTGGAATTATAAACACTTGATTTTAAATATTTGTAGCCATCAATGGACATCATCAACATGGCTGACAGAATTGAGAAGAGAAGAATGAAATACTTCATATTTAAAATAGAATTAACAAAATGAAGCTTAAAATAAATTTTAATTTATTGACTGAGATTTTTCTCACATATTTTTAAAAGCAAGTACTGGGGGAATAAAAAGGGTTGATCACTGAGTCATTGTCAGAAGTAAACTTTTGTGTCATTTCACTTGAAACAGGACAGTGAAGTAAAAACTAAAGAGTCTTTTGGGGTCCATATTGACATTGAAGGGAAGCAATCTTTCTGAAAATTCAAATTTATCATTGAAAAGACAAGAGGATTAAAAGTACCAAAACTCCTCTTAAAAAAAAAAAGCAAAGACTTTTCTCCATTTCAAAAGAAGCAAAACATTCCAGTGAGAAAAACTTATCCATATATTTTCTACATCATAATTTTATATGGGTTTTTTGCCCTTCCTTTTATTCACCTTTACTTTAAATATGTTTTTTATTGTTTTTTCATAGTGAAGCTCTTTGGCTCTTTAATTACTTTGGTTGCACTTTTGCAGCATTTCCAGCATTACAATATCCTTTATGAGGCACAGTGATTAGGCTATGCACATAGCATTTCAGTTGCAGTTGCACTATAGATTTACATGGAAGATTTATGAGAGGTTTGTTTTTAGTTTCCTTCCCAACCATTCCTAGTAGGGATTTTGGCTTTTTAAAAGTAACTGCCCCCATGCCCTGACAGTTTCATTGTGTGAGCTCATACCCACACAATCTGCTTTGCCAATTTAGAAAAGTTGATGGGGAGGGGATTTTGTACCAGCATACATAATTAAGCTTTTGCTTCCAAGGAGCTACATTTGTCATTCTAGGACAAATTCAGTCATCAGCATCTGCATCACATCTATCACAACAAAGACAGATGAGAATAATTAATTTAGTTTTTCTCCAATTTCCTTTTCCTCCCTTAGCCAACCTTTAATAATTGCCATCCAATGTCCCACAGTCTTCTTTGTTCATTTTCTTGTTTCAAATATATTTATTTAATTTTCGTTGCTGTATTGAATGCTTTTCCATATGTTCTACAGTGTGTACATAGAATTTTCATCTCAAAGAAAATTCAATTTTGCCATTTTTTCCTATTCTTTTTTGTTCACCTTATTTGATGGGACTTCCCTTATTGTTTTTGCTTCAAATAAAAATAGCTTATGTGATCTTGCTAATTCTGATGTGTTTTGGGTGTAGCAACACATTTTGTGATCTGAGACTTGCATTTTAGATGAACTATCATTTTAGTATTGAATAATTTCAAAGAATTTAGAAGATAACTGACCACTTAACATTTCCCTTCAACTTAATTTTTACTAGCCCATTTATTTTTGGATAGCTTGAAGTAAAGTGACTATTTTGGATACTAGAGGCAATCATCTACCTGCATGTGCCTTTGTTTTTGTGAGGCAGAATTGTGTATGTCTCTGTGAATGGTCCCAGGTATGGCTGCTTAATTGCAGACAGGATAACCCCATAGCTGGCTGGGGGATTCTGGGAGTTGAAGTCCTCAGGACTTAAAGTCGTCAAGGTCGAGAAACGCTGCCTTATAGCACCAGACAGCATTAGACAAAACTTTTAAAAGTTTAAATCTGCTCATTCTGTAAGGGCATCATGAGAAAGGCTGCTTAGAATTCCCACTTTGCATAAGAAGAGGGGATATGGCTCAGCCGTCAGGCATTCTCTGTTGCACCCATTGTACTTCATAAGTTCAAGCGAACCTCCTGGCATTTCCTAAATTTGTTTTTGTTTTTTGGTAATATTTGTTTTTTAAATTATACATTTATATTGTGTGTGGACAGAGTTGGTTCTGGCTGTCATTCATACAATAACAATATTAGTAATCTCTATCACATTTCTCAAATTTAAGTAAACCTTATTATATTGTTCAAACATATATATTCAAAATGCCTAACTCCTCATCTTTATCTCTACCTTCATCTATATTTTTCTTGTTCTATCTAAACATTTCTCTATTATATATGAACAAATTTAACTAAGTTTCATTTATATTGATCCCGTTTATGCTAACATTGTTAATAATCTATCACATTTATCAAGTTTATATAATCATATTATTTATACATCTCCTCTTTAGTACTTCAATTCTTATCATTTTTCCATTTTAATCCAATTTACAATAACAGTATGAACAAGTTTAATTAGATATCATTCATAAGAAATATGGTCTGCTTTCTGATGCATACCAATAATTAAGTTCAAAATATTTTGAAGCACTAAGGCCATCTCATTAATAAGTTCTCTCATTTCCAACGCTGTTCTTTCAAGTCCAGTCATAAGGGCAATAAAGGTAAACAATCATACCTCAATCATATCCAACATCCAGAGAGTCAAAGATCCTGGGAGTATGTTTTGATAAATCAAACTCTCCTCTCAAATTCCCAAACTGCCTTCTTTCTGGCAGATATTTATTTCACTCAATCTCCATTTTTTTCAGAACAAAATCAGTTTTCCAGATGGGTCAATTCCAGCATTTACTCAGTACTCTGTTAATCCAAAATATTTTCCAAGTTCTTTGAGTCTAAACTGTATTTTTTAGTCTTTTATTCTAACTTCCCAGGATCTCTGTAAGTTTCCAGGAGTCTAGGAGTCATTTTTCCTTCCATCAGTAGATGGCACTCTCAACTTACTTTTCAACATAAATCTCTAAAGAATGGTGTTTTCTGCAGCTAGCAAAATTATTTTAGAATCTCTTCTTTAGGGTTTTGCTTATCCTTGGGGCAACTTTGGAGAAAAAATAATCATCTCACCCAGCAACACAGTCTCTGTTCACAGGTCTCTACGCTCCTGCACTGTCTTGGGTATTCTGGCTGGTTCCTGGTTCATGGCAGCCATTTTGACTGCTGTTGCTCCTCATCTTCAGATGAGGGGGTTTCCCAAGTCAGGCAGGAGAGATGTGGCTCTCCTCCACCTGCAAGGTGGTCCCCCTTTACTTCACTCCCCCTCTAGGGAGACTATGGCTTGGATTTGAGCCCTCTGACGGGGAGAGCTCACAGCAGGATCATGGTGGTACATTCCTCACCTCCAAAACCACAGGAAGCTCAGCCAGAAGTCCTAAATTTGTTAAACAACACTATCATGGCATGCTTTCAGTCAATGAGATAATGTGTGCAGACGTCAAGTTCAATGATATTAGGAATTGTGGAAAAGTATTTATTAGATATTAAATAATTTTTTAATATTGTATTTCAAGAATGATGATTTTTACAAGAGTGATCCCCATGTTTCTCTTTTATTCTCTTTTTTTATTTTAATACTAAAATCAGGTTAGGATTTCTTCCAAAAGGAGCAGTGTAATGTGATGTGGTAAAAAAGCTGTGATTATTTTGGTCTTATACTTTGTTTTCTTTGCAATACAGGCTTTGCAGAGAACGTAAAATATGTGACAGGAGGTGTTAAAACAATGCTCAAGACTCTTTGCTTAAGAAAATGTTGCATATGTGCTTTGTGAAGGGAAAACTATACTCCAAAATTAGGAAGGTAAGAAATTTATATTTAGCAAACAATATTATAAATATTCTAGGGTTTATATTTCAACTATATTTATAACTATATTATATTTAAAAATGTGCTGTTTAAATTTTATTTACTTGTCCCTTTTCTTTCTACTGGATCACACATCCTATTTCTTGTGCCCTAAAGAGATTGAACCAGATGAACAAATTCCCTGGGGCTACAGTGTTATTTGCTAGCAGCAGGGACATTGTTTCCCAAACTCCAAATGAAAAGAATATCCAAACAACATTAAGAGCTGACAGTTTTACACTGTGGGAGAAGGGGCCTAAATTATTCAGCATCATAGCGAGTGGGGTGCTTCAAGAAGACCCAAGTAGCAACTTGATAAAATAGATCTTGAATCTGCTAACCATCTACAGTAGCTACTTTTCAATTAAACAACTCCAACATATCTAATCAATGCAGGAAAAAGAAAATTCCAGAAAGCTTATTAAACCTCTACATATAATTTTCAACATTCCTTTAGAACAAAATACAGTAAAAACAGAATCAGTGGTTATTAATAAAGGCAAAGGGGGAAATTACTTACTTCAAAAAGATCATAATTCAAAAATGAATACAATTGTTATATTTATTACATTTACATTACATATTACATTTAAGAATTGCTTAAAAACCTTGTTTGTGTGTTTGAAAAGTCATCATGACAAATAATGGCAGATAACTTTCAAGAAAAAATACAATATATTTAAAAAGCAGTGGTATTATAACAAATTATCAAAAAGCACTACGTTAAGGGGCTGAGTATAGTAAAAAGAAGAAATGGAATATGGATGGAACAGCCCTAGTTTTATATTTTCACCATATATTTTACCAAACAAAATTATATGAAAATACATATTAGAAAAAGATGACAATTTTTGGAACATTATAGAAAAACATCAACCCTGATATTATGGTTTCTAATAAATATATTTGTTTGGATGAGATTATTCATTTTATACACTAGAGAAAGATGCAGAGAGATGCCTCATCATCAGAGAAGAGGCACTTAATCAATGTTTATGGGCAGTTTAGCGGATTTTATAATAAAGCAAAGCCACATACTATTACAACCACAATCAGGCTATTTTCTCCTCAAAGGATTGTTTCAAAGTATGTAATAAAATGCCACCACCCTCTGCCCTAGTGTTGTCTCTTGATATCGCCCAGTTTATCTCACAATTCAAAAATAGTAAAGCAGTTGAAAATAAACTGATTCTAGCCGAAAGGCTGAAGGTAGATATAGACATGGGATATTGCTGTTTTCATTTATAGACTCTTCTTTCCAGATGCCTGAAAATCAGAATAGATTCATTATTCCAATGACTACTGTATTGACTCCAGTAATTGCAAAAAAAGGAGATAGGAAGGATTTGCCCATCAGCCTGTTAAGTGCAATTAGCGAGCTCAATGATAGGCACCTCTATAAAAAGCCAGTGGATAGTGCTTGAGTCTTTTATACATCATAAACTGATTTACAAAAACAGATTATAGGGCTTGTTGCCTATGCAAAACTATATATGTTTTTAATTGATTTAAAGGGGAATTTTAAGGCAATCCCTAGAACTAGGTTCGGGATGGGAGGGAAATGATTGTTTCTTCCATGGATTAACACCTATTGTTGCTATTATGAAACAACATAAAAACAATGTGATGCTACTTCAGTATTATGCTTTGGAGTGCCGTTTTGCCATTATTCATGGTTTTATGGAGTAAAATAAGGTTGCATTTTAATACTTATCCTTTTGTATTTTTATATCAATATGCTGGTCCAAGCATGTTTTTTACCTTCATATGCAATATACTTTATTTTATTTATTTATTTAAATTTATATCCCGCCCTTCTCCACAAAGGACCCAGGGCAACACTATCTCTCTCAATATGTAGACAATGCAGCATACAACAATTATTTCCTTCAAATACATGGACTTGAAATGGAGTCTTTATGTCCTGTCCTTTACTACAGAAAGGAGTTATTAGCTATAAAAAATGGAACTGGTGTTTTTTTCCCTAAAACCTCACCAAACCATTGCCACTTTGGGGGAAATTGCAGTTTTAGTATCTATTAAATTAAGATTCTTAAACATTGGAGCACATCTTTATAAGCATTGGCAATTTGGAATCATCAGCAAAGGGAGGTCATTCCTAGGAGCCATAAACTTGCAAGTGAAATGTTATGTTTTGCTAACCATAACAACAATAACCGCATTCCAGCTGCTACAAAATTTGCAGAGCCAAGTTGTTAGTCATTTAATACATGGTAACTTATTACAATTTAATCCTAATAGAGGTAGAAGAACCTTTTCTCTTACTTGTTATAAAATACTGCCATCTTTATTGTTAGAAGGAAGATTTAGCACTATCTCTTCACCAGTGTGACTCTGCCCCTACTTACTGGAAGAAATGGAAACTGCTTCTTCTCTGTCCTTTATATATGACCTGGTGAGCTAATTTAATAATTTTTTACCACTCTCAGACCAGGTCTGGAGAGGAGAGTACAGTACAGTACCATCTTCCTTTTACCTGACAAGTCATCAGATATTTCCAGAAGAATTCCTAATTTTAGTTCTACTACTATTACTATTATTTAGAATTCTTTATTCTTTATTGACTTTCTTTAGTTATCAGTTAATCTCAATATATACAATACAATACAATAGCAGAGTTGGAAGGGATCTTGGAGATCATCTAGTCCAACCCCCTGCCTAGGCAGGAAACCCTATACAGTTTCAGACAAATGGCTATCCAACAATGTCTTAAAGACTTGCAGTGGGGCATTCACAACTTCTAAAGGCAAGCTGTTCCACTGATTAATTGTTTTAACTGTCAGGAATTTTCTCCTCAGTTCTAAGTTGCTTCTCTCCTTGATTAGTTTCTACCCATTGCTTCTTGTTCTACCCTCTGGTGCCTTGGAAAATAGTTTGACTCCCTCTTCTTTGTGGCAACCCCTGAGATATTGGAACACTGCTATCATGTCTCCCCTAGTCCTTTTTATTAAACTGGACATACCCAGTTCCTGCAACCTTTCTTCATATGTTTTAGTCTCGAGTCCCCTAATCATCTTTGTTGCTCTTCTCTGCACTCTTTCTAGAGTCTCCACATCTTTTCTACATCATGGTGACCAAAACAGGATGCAGTATTCCAAGGCATTATAAAGTGGTATTAACACTTCACGTGATCTTGATTCTATCCCTCTATTTATGCAGCCTAGAACTGTGTTGGCTTTTTTGGCAGCTGCTGCACACTGCTGGCTCATATTTAAATGGTTGTCCACTAGGACTCCAAGATCCCTTTCACAGTTACTACTATTGAGCAAGGTACCACCTATACTGTAGCTGTGCGTTTCGTTTTTCTTGCCTAAATGTAGAACCTTACTCTTTTCACCATTGAATTTCATTTTATTAGATAGTGCCCAATGTTCAAGTTTTTCAAGATATTTCTGTATCTTAAGCCTATCTTCTGGAGCATTGGCTATTCCTGCCAGCTTGGTGTCATCTGCAAATTTGATGAGTTCCCCATTTATTCCCTCATCCAAATCATTGATGAACATGTTGAAGAGTACTGGGCCTAAAACAAGAGCCTTGGGGTACTCCACTGCATACTTCCTTCCATGTGGATGCAGTCCCATTGAGGACTACACGTTGAGTGCGGTTGGTCAGCCAGTTACGAATCCATCTGTTGGTGATGCTGTCTAACTGACATTCTTCTACTTTATCTAGTAGTAGGTTATGGTCTACCTTGTCAAATGTCTTACTGAAGTCCAAGTAAACTATATGGTCGGCATTCCTCTGGTCCACTAGTTTGGTCACTTTGTCAAAGAATGCAATAAGATTAGTCTGGCATGATCTGTTTTTGACAAACCCATGTTGGCTTTTGGTTATTATTTTGTTTGCTTCTAGGTGTTCGCTAATTCGTTGCTTGATTATTTTTTCCAGAATCTTTCCTGGTATTGAGGTCAGGCTGATAGGTCTGTAGTTTCCTGGGTCTAAATACTTGTTTAAAACTTTTGGCTTTCAGATTTTTTTGTTTTCTAATTTTTTTGACCTTCCCAAATTAAAGTTTACATTTTGTGTAATAAAAGAATCACAAAATAGCAGCATAGAAATCTGTTAAAATTTGTCTTCATAACATTAATGTTTTCTCCAAAGAAAACTCAGGACAAAATAGATAAAAAGGAAATTGTAGCAGACAGAAACCAAATAAAAAGCTAACTTCATTGGCTGCAACAGACTATGTTTCCATGAATGCATGTTTGGGTTGTCCCCACTTCCGAACTGTAACTGGGACCAGCAACTAGGTCAGGAAGCAACAACTCAGTAAGCAACATGGTCATAAAGTGAAACATTGCATGCTTGTGCCCAACTTATGATATCAGTTTTTGCTGCTATTGTGAACCAAATCACCTATGGCAGGGGTCTGCAAAGTTGGCTCTTTTAAAACTGGTGGACTTCAACTCCCAGAATTCACTGGGAGTTGAAGTCCACCAGTCTTAAAAAGTGCAATGACATAGGACTGCGACTTACACATTCTTGGTGCTTCCCCATTGTATCTGCTTCTTGGAATTTGATGGCAGTCAAGCAACCATGGGACACTGTGATCATTGTAAATGTAAGCCAGCTCCCGACTTGCAATCATGTGACCATGAGCTACTGCGACAGCTGCAAGTTTGAGGATTGTTCATGAATCTCCTTTTCCAGTACCACCTATATGGTACCTGATATGCACTATGTATCAGGAAAAGTTCAAATAAATGTTGGTAGTTGAAGTTCATTATCCTTTTTCACCATTATCAAGATAGATGTGGAAATGCAATCCATGGAACCTGATCAGTACACAAATATTCATATATGGAGAATAAAGTCATTTATTCTTATCATGAAGGACATCTGGCTCATTTCTGTCAATATGCACAGTTCTGATTTATTATACTGCATCTCAGAGGTTCTCAAATTAGTGATACTTCAATCTGCTGAAATGATAAATGAATTTGAATTGTCCTTGCCCTGAATAAAATGAATGATGTAATTTGGCTGAGGGTCGAGCAAGCAATAAATATATCACTTTTAATAATTAAAATTTAATTTATACATTACAGGAGTTCTCAAACTTTATGTTATCATAACCAAATTGAACTCATGAATAACATACAGAAAAATAAATCAGAAAATCATTAAAAAATATTCAGTAGTCTAGCTTCCAGAAATGCTCCAGAAAGATTATTCTCTGTTATACAATACTACAAAATGCATTTCATCTTGGCTTTGTGCTTAATAGGTTATATGTACAGAAAAATCAACAAGGACTTAGTGATTCTGGGCCACTGTTATGTTAAGACTAATTTATCCTGCCTTGCATTAAATTAATTTCCATGTGTCAAAAATCTATGGTAAATGAAGAATTTGTGACAGACCAGAAATTTTCATTATTAATAACAAGAAAAAAAAAGATTTTGATAAAGTTAGCAATATGATTATATGGTTTTGTGTAATGTAAAACAATCACTTTGGAGATAGTAAGTGGAAAAAAGTTAAGGAGAAAATTATGAATTGCTTTGGGGTCCTGAACCTTATTCACAGAGAACCAGAGGAATAGTGTGATGAAATTAAAAATGTTCTTAAGAATTAATTTGAAGAGAGACTATCAAAGACCAAAAAACAGAAGAAGAAAAATTACACTAGATGTCAAAACAAAATGTGACAATTGTCAAGAAGTAAGACAAAGATCCAAGCAAGAATCTTAACAAAGTCTGAGAATTGTTAGAAAATGTAAGAAACAGTATTATAGCAGCTTCCATAAAGGCATTTACTTGACGGGCAAATAGTAACTGATTCAAAAAGATCAAATATACATGGAAGGAATATATTGAAATTCTGTACAGTAAAGATGTCAACAACTAAGATTTTCTCTATATGCAAGAACATCTAGTATTTGAAGATGAAGCTTTCTGGTCAAAGGCTACAGAAATGGACTGAATTTCCTCAGACGCAATGGGACTGTTCTCCTCATACCCTTTGCTGCCCCCAGGTATTGACCCCTACCATTTCGCCTCTGCTGAAAGGAACCTAGCTGTTCACCCTGAGTAATGGGACCCATCCTCTTTAGTCCCAGAACCTTTGTACACAGGCCATTTGGAGGAATACTGCTCACCCCTTTTGGGGCTTTTGGGGCTCAAGAGACAGTTGGCCACCAGCCAATCAGAGGAAGGGAAGGGAGAAAGAGAGAGAGAGGGAAGGAGAAAGTATTCCATGTCGAGTTTCCTCTCTGGGGTTTGTTTCTCCACCCAATTGCCTCGGTCCAAGCTAGAAAACCATTTGCACACACACACCCAAATGTGACAGAACAACACAAGGGCCAAAGGAAAGTTAAACACAACCAGTTGGGGTGTGGCGGTGCAGACCTATTGGGGAAGATAATGATAATTGATTGAATCAAAGTAACAGAGTAAAGGGGGTCAATGCCTGGGGGTGGAACCCTGGGGGTGAACAAGGGGCGGTGAAGGGTATGAGGAGAACAGTCCTATACCCTCTTCAGATGTGTGGCAAGCAGCAGAAGAATCAGTAAAGTTTCTAACCAAATTATGCCAACAAATATGGAGACTAACATAATGACCAACAGATTTGAAGAAATCAGTTCACACCACTGTTTTTCAAACTTGGCAACTTTAAAATGGGTGAACTTAGAATTCCCCAGCCATCACTGGGGAAACTGGTCTACATATTAACACCAAAGAAAATAATCTTAATTGAGTGTGAAAAATAACATACAATATCTTTAATTTCACATGCAAGCAAAATAATGCTGAAAATCATTCAACATACATTTGGATTCTTCTGAAAAAGGGGGATGCTAAATATTCAAGCTGGTTTTGGAAAGGTTTCCAAACAAGAGACATTATCACTGTGGCATGCTGATAAATTACAAAAAATGAATACATAGTTTAATGAGTACAGAAAGGTTGGAAGATGGCTGCCCTTTGTTCCTAAATGATTATTTTTTCATGGAAAATTACCAACATCTCTTTGTGACCTGGACTGTTTCTCTCTACCAACGGATGAATTTTTGATTAATTGACTCCTTACCTGGAATGCCTTCTTTGTTTTAATATTTGACTGTGAAAATTGCCTCTCTCTCTGGACTCTATAATTTGTTACAACTTTGATTTGAACTTTCTTCTCCGGACTTGCTCCAGCGGCCGCACCCAAAAAACGCCATCTTAGTGGCACTGACTTTAACAGCTCACCATGGCTTCAAAAAAACAACCAGAAAATCCAGGATTGGAAGAAAGGATGACAGCTATGGAAGCAGTGTTACACTCCTTGGTGCTGGAAATTAAAGAATTAAGAAAGGACCATTGCAGTTCTAAACTTGAGCTTTTAGAAACACAGAAAAAATTGATGGAGAATACACAGAAGACCAAGGAGTTGGAAGTGGGGTTGGCTGGGGCAAAGGGAGAACTGAAAAATGTTAATAGTGAAATTGGAGATTTGACTGGTCATATGTCTAGGATGGATTTTGAAAGGATGTCATATTTTTTAAGATTTCAGAATATTTCGGAGGAAACTGGTGAATGCCTTCCTGATCTCATGAGTACAATTTTAGCAGACTATTTACATAAACCCAAAGATGAGATCAGGGGGGACATTGACCTAGCTTACAGAATAAATTCAACATATGCCAGGATAAATGAAGTACCCAGAGAGATACATATTAAATTTGTCAGAAGGTCGACTAGGGAGGGAATCTTGAAGGCGCAGAGAGTGGGTCCGTTAATTTATCAACAAAAGGAAGTCGCTATCTTGAAGCAGATCCCAAAAAAGATTAGGGAGGTGAGGAGGAAGTACTCCTTCTTATCTAAAAAATTGTTTAATCACGGGATTTGGTTTAAGTGGGCGATGCCAGAAGGGATGTTGGTGTTCTGGGAAGGAGGAAGAGTAAGGATTAAAACAGTTGTTGAGGCGGAAGCCTTTCTTAAAAAACATTCCTCTATCCTGGGGGAAGATCCAGGGGGGATGGAGGAGGCCACAGCCCCGCCCGCTGGGGGCCAGGAAGGAGAACAAGAAGACACAATTGCCAAGAGACTTAGATCTAAAAAATGACTTTGCTTTTTATTAATACAGTATAACTTTTATCTGGATGTTTGTACACGATTGCCAGCATAGAATTTAGAATTTATGATGTATGCATTTGTTTTCACCTTGTAGTATTATTGAAAAATGTATTACCAATGTCTTATTAAGAAGCCCCGGAGGGACCAACGACCTCGACGTGAAAGCTCTCCAAATATTTTTGTATTTCACCTTACCCCTACCCTACCTTAAAAAACCAATAAAACTTTTTCAATATGAATGAGTACAGAAAGGTTTTTGGTTGTGTCAGCCATCTCAAGCTGTGCGTAAATGGACATCCCGGACTCATTGTCCTCAGGGAGTCCAAGAAAGTTACAATGAAACACATTGGCTCCAGGTCAGCAAGGGAGTGAAACATGGCTATGTATAGGTAGTCCTTGACTTACAACAAATTTCCTGTGAAGTTTGTATTATTTGTGCTTATGTCAAAAAAATAAAAAAAATATTATAAAAAAACCCAAACAATTCATTTAGTGACTGTTTGAAGTTACAATGGCACAATGGAAAAAAGTGACTTCTGCTGTTTTTCACACTTATAACCCTTGTAGCATCCCCATCATCACATGATCAAAATATCAGATGCTTGGCAACTGCACTCATATTTATGACAGTTGCAATGTGCTGGGGTCGCATGATCTCGTTTTGTGACCTTCTGACAAGCAAAGTCAATGGGGAAGCCAGATTCACTTAACAACCATGTTACTACATTAAGAACTGCAGCAATTAACTTAACAACCGTTGGTTACTTGTATTAAGAAAAGTTGTAAAATGGGACAAAAATTACTTAACAAATGTCTCATTTAACAACAGAAATTTTGGGCTCAATTGTGGTCATAAGTCGATGGTTATCTGTAATTTCTTCTTTTTATTTAACCTTTATGCTGAATTTACACTGAGCAACATTAGATTGGAACATGAATATAATTTTAAAGCTGGAAGAAAAACCATAAATATTCTGCACTATGCTGATGACATTACTCTGATAGCTGAAGATGCAAAGAATCTGCAAGCTCTTAGTAATAAAAGTCAAGAGCAGTGAAATAATTGGATATGATTAAGAAGGTCAAACTAATGACAAGATATACAGCAACCAATATTAGGACTGATGAACTGGTAGCTGATAGTTGATGAACTATTAGCTATAAGAGAAGCTTGCAAAGCAATAAAGAAGCCTGGTAGGGAAGCAATAATGGTCCCTGAAAAGGTATTCAGAAATTGTTCTTTATCTATATGTACAAAGATTTGAATTGTGCATGCAATAGTTTTGCCCTTTGACATGCTATGGAAGCAAAAATTGGATTTTGAAGAGCTAAAATAGAAAAGTACTGATGCTTTTGAACTTTGATAATGGGAAGAGCTCCTAAGATTCGCATAGGGTAGCCAAGAGTTCTCATCAATCCAGAGTTCTCATTTGAAGCACAAATAATTAGACTCAAGCTATCATATTTTGGACACATTAAATCAAGTCCTACCTCCCTTGAAAACAGGATGAGTAGCAACAAAATACATGGACTCAGTTGTAGCAAAAATAGGTGCTCCATTGGGAAATCTGAAGGGTCAGTTTGGGGACAAATAATTCTAGAGAAGATGTATATACAATATTTGTATTTAGACATTTTAACTTGTTTAAGTGTATTTCAGATTACTATATAGGATGACTAGACACTGAGCTTGTCAATCAGAAAGGTCAGCAGTTCGGTAGTTTGAATCCCTAGCACCGCATAAGGGAGTGAGCTCCTATTACTTGTCCCAGCTTCTGCCAACCTAGCAGTTCGAAAGCATGTAAAAATGCAAGTAGAAAAATAGGGACCACCTTTGGTGGGAAGGTAACAGCGTTCCGTGCGCCTTCGGGGTTTAGTCATGCTGGCCACATGACCATGGGGATGTCTTCAGACAGTGCTGGCTCTTCAGCTTTCAAACAGAGATGAGCACCGCTCCCTAGAGTTGGGAAAGACTAGCACATATGTGTGAGCGGAACATTTACCTTTACCTTAAAGTCATTATATCCTGATATATTAAATTATTCAAACATAGCTCAAATATGTAATTTGTCAGACATGAAAAAGCATATTGTAAATGCGATTTTGTTTTAAAAAATAAAGTGCATTCTGTGAGCATTTGTATACTGAAATTCATCATGGAGTCAAAGAAATACAAAAAATTAGCTTTTGTCCCCTTTCTGAAGATTTGCATGTGCATTAATTTTGTGTGGGTTTTCTCTCTAGTTAAGATTGATTCAGGAGTTTGGTTTGCTTGGCTGATGCGAAAGATGTGAATGTTTGGCTTAGTTTCAAAAATTCATAAATATCTCCTGCCACCAAGCAGAACAACTCAAGGTGATGCAGCTTTTATTGCTTTCCAGTAACTTCTCTGCAACCAAGCCTATACCTTTTTCTTTCTGTTAACTGAAAATTCCTTAGGTCAGTGTCTGGTAGTCAATTTGTAGACGCCTAGGTAAGTTCTAAGGTATGTTATCAAATCAATATCCAAGATATACAGGTGAAACTAAAAAAATTAGAATATCGTGCAAAAGTTCATTTATTTCAGTAATGCAACTTAAAAGGTGAAACTAATATATGAGATAGACTCATTACATGCAAAGCAAGGTAGTTCAAGCCGTGATTTGTCATAATTATGATGACTGCCAAAAGGACCAAAACCTGGTTCAATGACTGTGGGATTACTGTGCTTGATTGGCCAGCAAACTCGCCTGACTGAACCCCATAGAGAATCTATGGGGCATTGCCAAGAGAAAGAGAGACATGAGACCGAACAATGCAGAAGAGCTAAAGGCTGCTATTGAAGCATCCTGGTCTTCCATAACACCTCAGCAGTGCCACAGGCTGATAGCTTCCATGCCACGCAGCATTGAGGCACTAATTGCTGCAAAAGGGGCCAAAACAAGTACTGAGTACATATGCATGCTTATACTTTTCAGAGATCTGATATTGTTCTATGTACAACCCTTGTTTTATTGATTGCATATAATATTCTAATTTTCTGATGAACTTTTGCATGATATTTTAATTTTTCAAGTTTATTTATTATTTATTTATTTTATTAAATTTATACTCCGCCCTTCTCCTTGTTAGGACTCAGGGCGGCACACAGGCATTATTAAAACCACAAAATACAATATCAATTAAAATATATTAAATTACTAGACCCGTGCTAAAAACCCATGTTAAAACCATACCAAATTGATTTATTTTTAAAAAGTCAGAAGTAGGGGCTATCCTAGGCCGGCTTGTTGGAATAGATACGTCTTAAGACGTTGGCGGAAGAGGCGGAGGTCCGAGATAGTGCGAAGGTCGGGGGGTAGGTCGTTCCAGAGGGCCGGGCCCGCCACAGAGAAGGCCCTTCCCCTGGGTGTCGCCAACCGGCATTGCCCCGCTGACGGCACCCGGAGAAGACCCTCTCTGTGGGAGCGGATCAGACGAAGGGATGTATGGGGCAGGAGGCGGTCTCGTATATAGCTAGGCCCCGAGCCATGGAGCGATTTAAAGATGGTCGTCAGCACCTTGAAGCGCACTTGAAAGGCCACAGGCAGCCAGTGCAGCTCACGCAGGAGAGGTGTTATGTGGGCTTGCCTTGAGGCACCCATAATCACCTAGGGCCCCGGCTCTGTAGTCCCTGACCGCCTAGCCCACGAGTGGAGCACAGGGGGTTGGGGCAGGCAACCTCTCGTAGCCAGCGACCACGAGTCCCCAACCCACCCAAGTTTCACCTGTAAGCCTCACTGAAATGTCTGTTATAATTAGAAACACATAACAGCAAAGAAAGGTGTGAGTGCTAGGCTCAGAAAAAAGAATTAGGATTTACTTTTTAAAAAAATAACAATAAAAATATAGAAGGAACAATGAGTATGCTGCTCATTTAAAGTGGGGATGGCCTCATTGAAAAATAGCTTTAAAAGAGATTAGACAAAACTTTGATCATAATGAGCATAAATGAACATTCAATTGCACCATATGTGTTTCTTACTATATCTAGAGATTTGGATATATTGAAATCCTTCTTTAGTCCTGCAAGATAACACCTCATAACCTGGTATGTGCATAACTTTTTTGAGTTGAAACCAGCTTTCCAGGAATTCAAGGGGAAAAAAGAAAAGGAAAAATATTCAGCAGACCCTTCCCTCATTACTTCACTCATCTCAAGGGGGGAGAGTCTTCTTGGGCGAGACAGAGAGGACTAATCTACAGGCCAACTGCATATCTGATCCAAGAACCACTGTTGGAGCTTGCAATAATAGAGACATCCATTAGACTGACTTCTGCCTGTACAGTGTACAGTGTAATTACTAATAGAGTATGATAGTCGTGAAGGGCTTCAATGTTATTTAATCAAGTCCTTCCAATCTGACTTGACAAGAGAAGTTGGTCTGATTTGCTGGCAGGTAACCTATTGGCCAAATTCCCAAAGTAGAATTTTCCCTGAAATGAACAGGAAAATAAGATTTCTGTAAAATGTGTCAGTTTAGGGTTAGGGTTAGGGTTAATCAAGATTGTTTAGCCTGGTATGATTGATGAATCCAGTTAATATAATTAGTCATATTTAACTCTCCATCTACAGAATGTTTTTGATGGAAATAAACATTGTTTTAGAAGTGAGGGAAGAGGGCTAACCAAAAAGTTTCCAGTAGAGTAATGGAATTGAAAATATACTAGAGTGATTTAGATTAGATACAATATGGTTTCTGATAAAACAGAACTTCAGAAATACTGGAAAATGTCTTTTAGAGGTTTGTATGACAATGATATTGACACAATGAAAAATAAAACTAAAATAAATGCGCTAATATTAGTAATATTAGCAAAATTAAAAATTATGATGATAGCAATACTGTACTGCATATAAATAAAATAATAAAAAGTAAAAATGCTGTCAGAATACACATTGTTAAAGAATGGCTACAAGTATACATTATGCAAATGTTATATTTTAATATAGTTTGCTTCTGGAGTTGCAAGGTGACAATTAATGCGTTTGTGAGAAAGTGTAATTCAGTTTTCAGGTGAAAACTGAATTACACTTTCTCACAAACGCATTAATATCCAATGGATTCCAAAGAAAAACAATTACCAACCTAATCCAAAAAGAGACACCCCCCAAGAGCCAAGATACAGAACAAGAAAATGGCATCGCCCTCCTCCCTTACATCAAAGGCACCACAGACAAAATCAGCAAAATTCTCCACAAGCACAATATCAAGGCAGCCTTCAACACTAACCAAAAAATAACCAACATCCTAAGAAATCCCAAAGACAAGATCCGGCTAGAAAACCAAGGAGTCTACAAAATTCCATACAAAATCTGCCCTGCAACTTACATAGGACAAACCAATAGGAGAATAAATGCACGCATCGCAGAATATAAAAAATGTAATGTTTACAACATTAAGTTGTAAAGAAGCAACTTAAAACCTCAACCCTCTACCAACACTTCAAAAGTACAGGACATGACTTTGAAGGAACTAAATTGATCTCCAAGGCTGAGCAACTCAACAGGAGAATAATTAGAGAAGCCATCGAAATAGAGAAACAACCTCACAATATGAACAAACATGATGATACCTCCCGCCTTCCAGGCATCTAGAAACCAGCATTGGCAAACCAGCCCCACCCACCACCCAAGCAGTTGAAATTCAAAATAAGGAGAAACACACAAATAGGACCTATCAGCATCAATCTATCAATCATGATGCAACTGCACAGCCAATCAACCTACTCACATTAACAGAGTCAGCACTCAACCACCACCACCACCAAGATTTAAGGAAGGGCGGCATCTACGCAGCCACAGATCAACGCCTGAAGATGGCAAGTGAGATCTTGCCGAAAAGTTGCAAAAACAATTTCACGCTTACAAGGGAAAACACCCGAATACAACAATACCACCACAATACAAAAAAGATGTTGAGAATCTAGAAAGAGAAAAGAGAAGAGCCACAAAAATGATTGGGAGACTGGAAGTTAAAGTATATGAAGAATGGTTGCAGGAATTGGGTTTGTCTAGTCTAGAGGGGCCAGAGGTGACATAATAGCAATCTTCCAATATTTGAGAGGTTGTCACAGAAAACAGGAGCTTGACCAAAGCACCTGAGGGCAGGGCAAAAAGTAATGGATAGAAACTTATCAAAGAGAGATCCAACCTAGAACTAAGGAGTAACTTCCTATTAGTGAGAACAGTTAATCAGTGCTCCATCACTGGAGGTTTTTAAAGAGACTGGATAGCTATTTGTCCAGAATGGTGTAAGTCTCCTGCTTGGGGGCTGAACTAGAAGACTTACAAGGTCCCTTCCAAACTCTGTTGTTCTGTATTTTAACAAATAATGTTATAAATTTATGATCTTGTGGAGCTGCATTGCTAGCTGTCCAGTGCCACATGGCTGTGGGTTAGATACACCTGATTTATATTTAGGCGTAGGTAACTTGATGGCAACAGCAAAGGGGCAACTTACAGTTCCCAATTAAACCTATTACTCAATCATACCAAGTTGCTTTAATATGCAGTATAACCTTTCAGCCAAATTAGCCTATCTGGGATGACCCAGTCCCTAGACAAGGAAGCACATTCGGGTTGTTTCATGCTACTTTTGGGAAGAAGAACTCTACTTCATTCATAAGCCTTTCATACTTCTTGTATCTTTATTCTCTGTCTTACATAGGTTGTCCATCTGTTTCCTGGTTTGACTTGCTAGATTCATGTGTTTTGAAAATTCTGTGAATTTAATACAAACAACCGTTTTAATAATAATGACATAATGGAATCATAATCACCCTGGAATCTCTTAATCACATTTGTTTGTTTCCAGTCGTTATGAAGCAGTAAATTAAAAAAATAGTAGGCTGAAGACGACAAGTATGTCGAGTGTCGCTGCTACTTGGTATTGGTTCATAAGAGTCCACTCTTCCCCGTCTCGGTCTGAGTAGGACAGTGTTTCTCAACCTTGGCAACTTGGAAGATGTCTGGACTTCGACTCCCAGAATTCGCTGGCTGGGAAATTCTGGGAGTTGAAGTCCAGACATCTTCAAGTTGCCAAGGTTGAGAAACACTGGAGTAGGAGGAGGGTTGCCTCTTAATGAGCGCGAAAAAGGCTGTCGGCTTCTCTTCCGCAGTACGCAGTAGCGTATCTCAGCTCTCTTTAGGACCCGGGGGGAGCTTTGTGTTGGTGTCCCCCGTTCTCTGTGCAGGGTTGTAAATTCCTTCTGTCAAGGCAGCCCATCCGCGATTGCAGCGGCAGCAGAAGCTCGGGAGACCCGCTGTTGTTCAATCGCCTGGGGCTGTAGCGCCTTGGCACCGGCTCTCAGGCTCGGTCCGCACCATGTTGGGCCGGCAGCGGCAGCAGCAGCAGCAACCGCGGATGGTACGACTCCTAGTCTCTGCCGCTTTTCTCGATCTCCCGTGTATTTTTCCCGCCACCACGAGACGAGACCTCGCCGGCTGCAGCTCACCCCTCCGTGGAATCGCTGTCTGTTGCTGCTGCCCCCTTTCCCTCCGCGCCCCAAACTCGCTGCTTTGATTTGTATCCCGGGCGTTTTCGGTAAGAGGCCGGCGAAGACGGAGGGAGGCAGGCGGGCGAGCCGACTTGGAAAAACAGCCGCTTTCCGGAGGTCTTGCCGCCGTCCCAAATTCGATGGAGACGCCGGAGGTCACCTTCCTCCTGCCTCTACTGTTGCGTCGTCCGTAGGTGAGTCCCAGCGCAGAATAGCGGCGGAGGGAGGGAAAGATAAAGCTACGAAGCACAGTCCGCCAAATGCCTCCAAACGCGGGGAAGGAGCTATTTTATCCCACGTTGGAGCGATTTATAAGTGGCGCAGGACCTTAAGCAAGGACGGGGGCGTGGTCGAGAGGTCGTTCCCCGGGTGGATCTTAGCCTGGGACTTGAATGTCGTCGGATATGCGGTGGAGAGAAGGCGCGAATTCGCCTTCCTTCCTACAGGGTTACGTAGGGAGCTGCCCACCTTCGATTTGTAGCCCGTGGCCAGATTTTCGGAGAAAGAGGCTTTTCCCTGTTGGGCTTCGCCCTCGATCTTTCGGGATCGTCATACCTGGGACTCTGCATGCCAGGCACGTGCGCGCCCGTGGAGTTCCGGACTCTCAACCCCATCTTGCTTCTCCTGGCGTAAGAGCGAGTAGGTGCGCCTAGACCTGATCGCTCGACCAGTCAGATAAAGTTGCTTGCACTTGTGGTCTTTTGTACGCACAGACTTTGTTGCCGAGATGCGCCAGTTCTGCATTGATTGCATTTAGTATGTGAAGGACATGCTTAAAGAAATAATACAGGAGATGCACGTTTGGTTCCTTCCTTCCTCTTGGTCCTCGGTATGTCCTACCAGTTTATCCAAATAACTCATGCAGTGTACATTTCGGAAGCTGTACATAGATGACGCAATATAAGAAAGAATTCTGAAGAACGGTTGCAGGAACTGGGTATGTCTAATTTAATTAAAAGAAGGACTAGGGTGATATGATAAAACATAATAGCAGTCTTCCAATATCTCAGGGGTTGCCACAAAGAAGAGGGAGTCAAAGTATTCTCCAAAGCACCTGAGAGCAGAACAAGAAGCAATGTGTGGAAACTACCATAATCAAGGAGAGAAGCAACTTAGAACTGAGGAGAAATTTCCTGACAGAACAATTAATCAGCTTGCCTCCAGAAGTTGTGAATGCCCCAACACTGGAAGTCTTTAAAAAGATGTTGGATAGCCATTTGTCTGAAACAGTATAAGGTTTCCTGCCTAGGCAGGGAGTTGAACTAGAAGACCTCCAAGGTCCTTTCCAACTCTGCTATTGTATTTGTATAAATGTGGAGTGGCTAGAGGGCTGGCTGAAACACACTTAACTTTTGGCTGGGGGACCATTCCAGAAACAACCGATTGAATTGAATTAAAAATTCAATATACTTAATATTATTTATCTCATAAATTTTAATAATTTCTCTCAAATTGGAAATTTACCTCACTAGCAACTCTTGGATAGGCTCTAAGGACTGTCCCCTTGGAGCTTAATTGCATTGCTGGGCCACAGAGAGCATTTATTGTGATATATGCCAAGAGTTTGGCAATCTTTATGTTTTAAAATAAAATGTTCAAAAATAGATATTTTGATGTTGATTTAAATTATGGATCTCTCTGTCTGTAATTTCTAAATTTCTGTAAAGATAGCTTAAGTTATTAGAATTGAATTGTTAACATTCAGGAACTAGCTTCCAAATTGGAGATTTTTAATTCATATTTTACAGTGTTTACTGCATATCTAGATTGATTGATTTATTTGTTTTCAGGTGGGGGAATCAGGTTTGAGATAATATTTGATATAATTGATAAAGGAATTAATGTAGACAACAATATTGGGTTTAATATTACAGTATTTTAATATTAGACCCCCAAATTGATTTAATTGAAAGAATATTTTAATTTTAGTATGTTAGTTTTAATACCTGTTTTATTCACCTTTATTCCTAAATAATTCAAAGTGCCAATTTGTCTCTTGATTCTGATGTCAGTATCAGTATCTTTCTTCCTTTTTATCTACTGGGTTATAGTAGTTGATTAGTAAGGAAAATCTGACTTTCCTTTTTTAGTGCATGGGAATCAGCATAACTTATTGACAAAACAATTAAACTGAACAAGAAATAGTACATTCAGATCTTGCCTCTGCTATGATCTGGAAAAGTAATTGTCCTTTCTTCACTTGTTCCTTTTCTATAATGTAATAAAAGTGTTATTGTTATTGGGTGTGGTGTAAACAAGGATATTTGCATAAAGGAAATTCTATATTGCAATCATCTAAACCTCTGTATCCCAGAAAAGCTCTACAAATGTGGAGGGGGGGGGCATGATAAGGGGGAAAGTCCAGTAATGAATTATTGCAGACTTAGGCCTTTCCAAAAACTCCTCTCTCTTAGAAGAGGATTTTTGCCATAGACAGTCTGTGATGGGCAGTGTTGGTGCATTAAATAAAAGGAAAATGCCTTAAAAGGATAGGTTCTTTAAAAAATAAGATGTGTGGGGTAGGCTAGCCAGAGAGGCTTCTGCTTTTATTGGCTGTAAATGAAACAAACTCTTTTGCACAATTCTGAACAAGCCTGAACTCAAAAATGACTTTCCTCAATAGGCAGATAAAATGTTTTAATAATGTCCCTTGCTTTTTGATAATTAAGCAAAACTCCCGAGCCTGTGGTTACTATGTGCCAGTAGATGATAATGGTGAAGATGATTGACTAAACTTGTATGTTGCCCAACTCTCCATGACCCTGTATGGCTCATAATAATAATAAAACAAGGAACTTGCAATAAAACATAAAAAATAAAGATGGCAAGGACAATGAAATGAGGCATCTCACTCTCCCTGGCCAAAGCTTTGGGTGGAGAGCCAGGTTTTCCTGCATCTTTTAAACAACAGCAGAGGGGGGGGGGGCTATACAGATCTTTGAGGGGGGACCTTGTTCCACGGGGTGGGCATGCTTCTGAGAAATGACATTATTTAATCAAAGGAACCCTGATCAGGCCAACTCAGCAGGATCAAACCCACAAGGTAAATGTTATGGGAGACAGGATGTCCCTCAAGTAACCAGGCAGCATATCATGTACAAATAAAGGAATAGTTAAGATTCTGTTGTAAATATACTGAAAATTAAAGTATCTTTATTTGAAACCAACATAATATATTCTGCATAAATGTATCTTGGGTACATAAAAAGAGTGGGATGTAAATATTCAGCAGCTTCTGAATGGTTAACAGTCATGTACACACTGTTCTGTGCAGAATTATCAGCTGAGCATGCTAAATTTTATTTCTTGCATAAATAGAATAGAAATTGATAATTTGTGGTTGACCAATTATTTAACAAAGAATCCTTATTATTTGAATTAAACTAGTGTAAATGTAACTAAATTTGCAGAATTAATTCACCAAAAATGAATGAATGACCAAAATATATGAAATGCTATTAATGCTGGGTGATGTATGTATGGTACATTTTAGAAATACTTTGCAACATCTACTTGGTGAGATATTATAAAAATAAAATGGAACTTTTTAATGGCATTAATGGCTGCCCTATTTCAATGTGTATTTCTTTCTATTCTTTGATTTTTTTGTTTTAAAGTTTTTATTCTAGCATGGAAGAAAATGAAAATCAAGTTGTTTAGGATGTAGCCTAATAAAATTGTTTGGCTTCTGTTTTTCCTTGATCTCAAGGAATGCCGGCTTAGGCAATTCTAAAATGTTCAAAATGAACATTTTGAAAATATTATGTACACGTACATATTCACAAACACACACACACACACACACACACACACACACACACACGAAATAGCTTCCCCAGTATCTAAGTATAATCCCCAATTTGTTCTTTATTTGTCTTCTGTGTAAGACAATTATACTAGTATTTTTGTCCTTCATAATCTACTGTGGTAGTAAATACAGAACAGATAATAATGTTCTTCATGACATATACAATATGTTGGTTGAACGTATTACTGCAAGGTTATGATGGAAATGGGGATTGAGAAAAAAATCATGGAGAGTAAACCTATCAATAGCCAATACCCGAGACTCGGACTTCTAAAGCAGAATGCCTGTGAATCCCAGACAGTGGGGATAGTAACAACGGTGTGTTGTGTTTGCAAGACATCTGGCAAGTCTCTTTGCTCTGATATAGCAGAGTTTTAAAGTTGCATAAATGTAACATCATATAGCTGAATTATCTTTTAAGATACTTGTAACACAGTAATATCAGCCATGGATGCTACAAATAAATCTTGGTAGTCAGTTTCAACATAGTCTTCTAAAATTAACAATGTTGCCATTTGTTCATCGAATAATGACTAACACTGATTATGAAATCCATTGTCATTTACTTATTATAATAGATTTTTTTCTTCCCCTGTGTAAAGCAATTAAAATAGTT
Organism: Rhabdophis nuchalis; assembly: GCA_039707465.1. Taxonomy (NCBI): domain Eukaryota; kingdom Metazoa; phylum Chordata; class Lepidosauria; order Squamata; family Natricidae; genus Rhabdophis; species Rhabdophis nuchalis. Next base: position 123,741,275 of record CM077645.1, read on the forward strand.
TGTAAATGTTAATTTAGTTAAACAGAGGAAATAACATATTTCCTTTAGTATTTACATATTTGCTTTAGTGTTTATATATGTTTTAATTTTTATTACCATATCACTGGCTGTTAATCTCTATTACATTTAACCAGACACAATCCTGAATTAGGATCATCTCCCCACAAAGGAAAGTAAAGAGTTCCTCAAGTACCCCTTATAGTTGTTTTGTAGCCTACACATTCTTGGAAAACATATTTTTAAGTGAAATTTTTAATATTTAAACTTTTTAATTTCTACAGCCTTGCTTATAAATCTTTTAATAAGCTTGTCCATTTCTAATGAAGATCATTATTAGTAAGACCTGTATCAGAATTTGCAAAGTCTTAAAATGAATAAAAAGTAAATATTATATATTGCCTATGGAGAAAGCTATTAATACTTTTAATAAATCTCTTAAAACATTTTATTATCAGTACCACTTTTAATTTTGGAAATGGAATATATAATTCATTACTGTTTTTTGCTCAATATTACAGAGGTAAAATTGAAATGGAATAATTATTTCTTAAAACTTAAAAGCTCTTCTACCTAATTTCTTGGCAGCTTCCAGAGACAGCCAATTTATTTAGTTATTCATTTTCTTAATATATTAGTTCACAGCTCATCTTTTTACTGTGGCCCTATCCATACTTTACTTTTAGCTCCATCTGCTTTTGAAAGTTACATTTCTTTTCTGAAAGCCATATACTGTAGGATGTCAACTCCCCGTATTGACATTCCACACATACCGTCAGCGGAGCTGGATCTCAGATTATAGTAACTGGTTTGAGATGGGTGCATTTATTGGGTGATGTGATTTATGACACAGAGTGAGGGGAGGAAAGGAACAGGGCAAAGTTCAGAAGCATTTATATAAAGCAAAAGAAATGTCTGCAAATAAATCTTGCCTAACGAAGCTGTTCATAAATCACTAGTTTCTGTATAAAGAAACATTGGCTCCTTTGTGTTCGTTATGACATCGTTGGGAAACTTTATAGAAAGACATTTCTTGTTTTTAAATATCAGGGGTGCTGAGAGGGAACTCAGAAGACCATGGCAAAAGGCCAGCTATCTGAACAGAGCCTGATTGCAGCCGGCATGCAGCCTGATCTCAGACATCAAAGCTGAGATGGGCAAAGCAAGAGGAGATGAGTATGCAACCCCTAAAACAGCTAAGGCTGAGCCCCTGCCCCTATGCCAAGAAAAAGGGAAAGGCCCTAAGCAAGCTGGGAAGGGGATGCTGGATTGGAATCAAGCCAGGCTCTCAACGCCCCAAATGGAGCCCCTGGGAAGTTCCATAGAGCAACAGAGGGAAGAATTTGACTGGGTCATCCTCCATGAAGAAAGGCCATTATGCATGCCAAAAGAGAGGGGAGGAGCAGTGGATCCTCTTGAGGCGACGAGAAGCACACGAGAATGCAGCCCTTCTTCTCCACCCATTAGAAGGAAGATGAAGCCAGTGCCTCTCCCACATAGCAGGCAGGTTGCCCAGGATAGACAGTCTCTCCCCTCCCTCCGAACTAGGAGTATTTTCAGACATATCAAATGTAAGCATACAGAGGCTGACAGGAGGAGGGAAGGGCACTGCTGATAGAAACTGCCCCAGTTCAGAGGAAGATTTGATGGGGACCCAGACCAATTAGCCCTATTCCTTCACTCAGCTGAGATCCACCTGGAATGCTATGGACACCTCTACTCATCCCCCAGAGCCATAGTAAATGCTATCACAGAGGGACTGGAGGGAGAAGCAAGGGAATGGCTAGCAGCCCTCCACAAGAGGAGAGCCCCCCAGCTGCAAGGCGTAGATGACTTCCTGCAACTGCAAGAGGCCAGATTTGAGGAGATGGAGGAGGACCCATACGCAGAAGATGAGCTCAGCGACCTAAAGTAGAGGGGCCGCCCAATTAAAGGGCACATCCATGAATTTAGGGGAGTCATTGGAAGGTTACCCCCTTTACCAGAGCATCTGTTAGGGTATTTTTTCAGAACAAGTCTGGATCAGCAGATTGCCCAAGTAACTGCCTATGCAACATCCCAAACTGACTCTGAGTGGTTCCAAGTAGCAATAAAGGTCGATGGCAGATTGCACGCTAATGACATGAGAAAGCCACCAGACACAAAAGAGAGAGGTCAACTCAACCTGAAAATGCCCAGCTGATGGGTACCCATAGCAATACAGCAGGCCCTGAACCCCCCCCCCTCAAAGTCTGCTGAAATGCTACAGATGCAAGGGGTGGGCCATATGGCATCTACATGCATGACCCCAACTCCAATGCTGAGGCCAGAGCCACTACCAAGGGCATAACTGGATCAGGACACAAACAGGCCACCTACACATCCTGGAAGGCCCTCCAGGCTGGAGAGGTACCTCCCCACCCAGATGAAGGGAGGGATCCCAGGCAACAACGACCAGTCACCAGAATCCTATGACGATGACGAGGGTGAAAATGACCCAATGGTGAGAGGACCAATTCGCCCTTTCCTTTTTCCAATACTCCTCACAGCCCCAAAGCCAGGAAGCCAGGGGGATTTTCAAGCCCTAATAGACTCAGGCTGCACTAGATGCTTGATCAACCTGACCACAGTCCTGAAACTAGGGATCAGAGCAAAAAGAAAGGCCCACCCAATCCGATTCGAACAAGTTGACGGGTCCCTAATGGGGGGGAGCCTATGCCACCCACCTGACTGAACCAGTGAGACCACTGGGAAGTAATTTGATTCATAATAGCCCCCCAAATGACAGATGCAGTCATACTGGGACTCTCCTGGCTAGACAAGTGGGGACCAACCATCTGGTGGTAAGGGGGTACCTGCAGACTTAGGATAGAAAAGGGGCCCCAACCCCTTTTCCGCCAGCAAACAGAAACACCACCCAAGCAGGAAACGCCCCAAAAGAGCCCACCAGAACATCTGGGAGCCACGTCCGATGACACCCCAGAGACCAAACAGATCCCAGGGGAATATCAGGACCTCGTAGCAGTATTCAGCGAGACCAAGTGCAACATTCTGCCCCCCCACACACACACACATTGTGAGGCAGATTATGCCATCGAAATCATCCCCAAGGCAAAACTACCCAAACTGTATGCCATGATGCCCAAGGAAATGCAAGAAATACATAGTCAAAAACCTAGCATGGGGGTTCATCGAGCCAATCATCTGTGGGTCGCAGCGCCAGTCCTCTTCAAAGAGAAAAAAGACGGAACTATGAACTATGAGACTGTATGGGAACTTTAGAAGAATCAATGTGGTGTGCGTACACAACCTGTATCCCCTCCCCCTCATGAAGGACATGCTATCTCACTTGGCCAAGGGAAAAGTCTTCACCAAACTAGACCTCAGAGAGGCATGCTACTGAATACGGATCAGGGAAGGAGATGAGTGGAAAGCAGCGTTCAACTGCCCCCTAGGGAGCTTCCAATTCCATTCAGACTGCAGGGAGCCCCAGGAGTGGAAAAACGTCTGGAAGCCAATCTGTACATCAAGCTATCAAAATGTGAATTCCTGTCTAGTGCATGACTAGACTACCTGGGCTACTGAGTGTCAAATGAGGGAATGGAAATGAACCCAGCCAAAGTACAAGCAGTCCTAGGCTGGCAACCCCTTCGCGCCCGCAGACAGCTACAAAGCTTCCTAGGGTTCCTGAACTTCTATAGGCAATTCATTCCCTCCTTTGTGAAGATTGCCAAACCCCTGACAGACCTCCTGAAGACAGGGAGTCCAGGAACAAAACCTCACCCAGGACAATATCTACAGTGGGACCTAACCTGCCAAAAGGCATTCGAGACACTAAAAGAAATGTGTGCAAAGGAACCGGTGCTGAAGCATCCTGACTCTGAGCAACACTTTGTGATCCATGCAGATGCCAGCAACATGGCAGTGGAAGCGATGCAACTCCAAAGAAACAACCAAGGAAACTTACAACCCTGTGCCTACACCTCCCGCAAGTTCACAGACACAGAGAGACGATGGGCTGCATGGGAAAAGGAGGCTTTTGCAGTGAGATGGGCAGTGCTAACCTGGAGACACCTGTTGGAAGTGGGCCAGAAACCTTTCAAACTCTTGACTGACCATAAAAATCTGGAGGCTCTCAGGACCCCGCGGAAACTATAACCCAAACTATAACCCAAAGAAGTCCAATGGGCTCAGTATTTCAACCACTTCAAATAAAGCACATTCCAGGGCAGAGGAACTTTCTAGCTGATGCCCTCTCCTGCATGCCTCAGTCCAAATGCAAACAGGAGCAGGTGGTGGACGCCATCATTCGCTCTACCCAAATAGCTGCCCAAGTGACCACCAGATGACAACGCCGTGACTGGCACAACCAACCAGCAGGCGACCTAACCACAAGACTCAAAACGGAACTGCTAGCAAACCCCTGGTTTCGAAACAACCAACACATCTTGACAAAAGAGGACCTTGCATGGAAGGGGGCAAAACTTTATGTCCCAGAATCCCTATGCACCCCAATTCTCCAGAGGAACTATGACACCAAACCGGCAGGCCACTTTGGATTCCTAAAGATGTTACATTTAGCCTGGAGGCAGTTTTGGTGGCCCAAAATAAGGAAAGATGTGGACAGTTATGGTGCACCACAATGAAGAGGTGACTGGGAAAAAAGCCCGGACTGCTGTAACCAGCAGGAGAGCCAACAAGGCCCTGAGAGAAGATCGCGATGGACTTTATAGTAGAGTTGCCAAAAAGTGGGGGAAACACAGTGATTTGGACTGTAATAGACCTGGTCTTCAAACAGGCACACTTCATTCCCTGCAGCGGACTACCCTCAGCTCACAAGCTGGTCAAACTGTTCCTGAAGCACATCTATCGCCTGCATGGTCTACCTCGAAGAATTATCTCAGACAGAGGGGTCCTGTTCACAGATAAGTTCTGGAGGGAGTTTCTGCGGTCCATTGGGTTGTCCCAGGGCCTTAGTTCAGCTTTTCACCTGAGCACCCAATGGGGGGGGGGGGCAGAGAGATTGAATGCTATGGTAGAGGTGCTATGTGAACTATTAGCAGTCCATTGGGCAGACCTTCTGTCTTTCGCTGAGATTGTATACAATAATGCTGTTCACTTTAGCACACTAGCACCATTCAAAGTAGTGAGCGGCATGGACTTCGTTCCAATGCCTGAGTATCCAAAGAATCCCCCTTCCTCAGTCAGCTTGACTGACTGGATGCCAATGATAAAAGCAACCTGGGAGAATGTCAAAAAAGCGCTAGCTAAAGCAGCACAAACCTATAAGAAACAGGCAGATAAGCACCAACCTCCACAACGGCCATTCTTAGTGGGAGAGAAGGTTTACCTCTCCACAAAATATTTGAGGTTAAGACCGTCTAGCAAGAGACTGGGACCAGAGTTTGTGGGACCATTCCCCATAGTAAAGATCATCAACCCAGTCACAGTGCAACTGAAACTGCCCCGACTGCTAGGGAACATAAACCCAGTATTCCATAGTAGCCTCTTAAAATCTGTACAGATCCACTCTAAAACCACTGCCCTGGGAGCCCCCAGGCCCTGTGATCATAGGGGGCCAAACCCATTATGAGGTGCAACGCATCCTTGATTTGAGGTGGCACAGGAGACAACTCCATACTTAATCAAGTGGAAGGGCTCCCCCTTGTCAGAAGCATCTTGGGTAAAGAGTAGAAATATCCAGGCTGATTGACTTATAGAAAGATTCCATGAAAAAAATCCAAACAAGACTGGGGGAAGGATGTAGCCTTGAATCCTATACTTGTACTCAAATAGTTTTTGCTCACACAGATTGCTTTTGAAAAATGAGGGGAGCCAGATGTCAACTCCTTGGGTTGACACTCCACGCATACCGTCGGCGGACCTGGATCTCAGATTACAGTAGCTGGTTTGAGATGGGTGTATTTATTGGGTAACGTGATTTATGACACAGAGTGAGGGGAGGAAAGGAACAGGGGCAAAGTTCAGAAGCAGATAGATAAAGCAAAAGAAAAGCCTGCGAATAAATCTTGCCTAATGAAGCTGTTAATAAATCACTAGTTTCTGTATTGAAACATTGGCTCTTATTATATGTTCGTTACGGCATCTTTGGGAAACTTTACATAGGTCTGATTATTTACTGCATCTCATAAATGGCTGCTTATTCCTGGGCTAAGAAAATAATTTTCTGCGAAACGTTAGTTGACAGGGAATACTGAACAAAAAGACAATATTTCTGAGTTAGTTTAGGAGGGTGGCTACAATTCAACCCCAACTCCCTCCAATGTAGTCCTGGTATTCATACAAAAGCATCAGTGATGATGGCTCCCATTTGAACACATTTGCTAAGGGCAGCCCATCTCTCTCTGATTTATTGGCTCCCTGGTTGATTACTGTTAGAATTTTTTTCTTAAAAGTTAACTGCAATCTGTCTTTGTATTAAAGGATCTGCCAGTAGTGCATTTCTTGACACACTCATCCCAGGTTGCCCAAAAAAATGCAATTGCTTCCTGAGTAGGACATGCCCATAGCACATAAAGCAAAACACTCTCTTTTATGTCTAGGAGAAGAAAAGTTTAATCATTTCAGAATCCTATTTCAGAATACTGTTCCTATTTAAAAGGCCTTATCTTGAGACATGTAAGAGGGATTGGATGGAAGGGGGGAGGGGATCACTGGAAGATGTAGCTGGAAATCAGTGATGGTTCCAGATCCCATTCCAACTGGTACGGTTGGAACAGACCCGGCAGTGTCCACATGGAGGCGCCCAGCGCGCGCATGTGTCATACCATCCAGCAACGCCTCTGTGACGCTCCAACTGCTCAGCGGAGCATCGCACAGGTGCTGTACATGCTGTGCATGGAAGCGCCAAAGACTTTAAAGACAGGTAAGGAGTGTGGGTGGGCCCTCTGGAGCACACTACTGGAATGGTACCTGGTACTCCAGGCAGGCTCTGGTATGCCTGTATGGGGGCATACCTCAAGCAACCCACCACTGCTGGAAATGGAGGAATATGAACTCAGCAACATCCTGGAAGTCAAGAGAAAAAAGCCCTACTTTGAAAAGCAAAGCAAAGGGCAGCTCTCCAGTTCTATCAAAGAGTAAAACTATTTGGGTTGATTGCAAACCGAGCTAAGTTGTTTTCTCTGAAAAATGGAGGAAAGGTAAGGTACTTCAAATTGGGACACAGACAGCTCTTAAGACTAAAATATACTTTTAAATTCTGGGTAGATTATGAGTATTATTTTGTATATATAAGAATATCTGAACAATATTAGCTTATCTTGTTCACAGAGGTGATTTGAGCCAGATGCTTCATAGATCACCTCTCTGGCTCTTGGACCTTACGCTGCATTAACTGTCCAATGATGTAAAAAACTTCTCTGTTGTAAAATAATTTTCAGCAATATCTTTGGTTCATTAACAGTGAACATTTGTACCAAATGCTTTAGAAATATGATTTGCATCTGCAAGGGCCAAATTTATTTTCAACTCTTAAGAGCTGGCATTAGATCAGCGTAAAGGAGGATGCTTATTTCCTTTCTATAATGAGCCTTCTTTTTCTCTCTCTCTCTCTCTTTCTCTGCCTCAGGAAAATGGAATAATTTTTTTGTCTGATTTTTGTCAGACGAATGACAATTCATTGAGACAACAAAGGAAAAGGAATCCAGGATGGATGGCTTAGTTAAACAGAAAGGTGTATTTAAAAAGCATAATAAGGCAATTGACACCAAAAAGAAGAATGGGTTGATTAACACAAGGGATTTAATGGCTGAAAACAGGGAGGGGTTGGTATCTGTGTATCCAACTGCTCAGTATCAGGGTCGGCCAGTTGGGACACTCTATCCCCCAAATGACCCAATACAACAGCTTCTTGACCCCAGTAATCTGCCACAGGCAGTAGAATCCCGCTATCATCCAAACATCATCCTCTATTCAGAAAGCATGCTACGATCCTGGGGAGAAAGCCTGAGTGCAGAATGCTGTGAAACAACCTTTATTGAGGACAAGTCACCCACCAAAGGCTGCCTGGATTATCCTGAAGGCAAATTTGTCAGCCTATCCACAGATGAGATTAAGATCCAGACCCTCGCCTATGATGTGGAAGAAGACGACGACGATGATGACGACTTCCAAGAACTAGAGGTCAGGGAAGTTTCCTTGGTATATTGTCAATTGCAAATAATATGATAGGATCAATTGTGGTAGGATGAATTCTGTTTTAAAACATGCTAACCATGTTAGCATTATTTAAATAATGGAATTATGCCCACCCACAGAAACAACTTGTTAAATTGGATAAATCACTGTTACTTTCTTCCTTTTCATTTCATTTGCTGCAATAGATGTAACAGCATCATTCAAGTAGCCCCAAAACAGAAAGAAAGAGGATCCATGTGCAAAGATGATTCCCACTTTGCTTGGCTGACTTCATTTCCCCCAGAAGCCAAATTCAGAATTGGGAGGTGTGGGCAGGAAACCCTAATTAACAAGGTGTTTTTGTCCAGGCGAAACCTTTTAGGATGCAAGAAGCCATTGTGTAGACAGTGTTAATTCAGAAAGAAAGAGTTCTGATTGTCGAAGTTCAGGAAATATTGCCCTATTTGCTGGGCTGATGGTTAGAGCAGAAATAAAAGTGAGAAAGTTGTTTTTAACACATACAGCGACCAATGTGAAAAGTGCAAAGCTCCTCTAACTTTGATTGTATATATAAAAAATGCAGCAGATATGGTTTGTATGATGAGCTACAAGCTATAACTTTCATCCTCTAAAAACTGTATCTGGATATGTTTCTTGTATGTTTATGTTTATTTGATTGTGTTTGTGTTTTCATGGTAATGTATAAAATCAGTATAGATGGGCGAAATCTAATCTCTCTGAAATAATTCTGAGATATATAGATACTTAGAACCAGTGGTGGGTTTCCAAATTTTTTAGAACCTATTATGTAGGTATGGCCTATATTATGGGCGTGGCTTGGAAGTCATGTGGCCCAGTGGGAGTGACCAACTTGTAAAATGGTGAAACTCATTTAACAACGCTCTTGCTTAGCAACCAAAGTTTTGGGCTCAATTATGATCTTAAGTTTTTTTTCTTTTCTTTCTTTCTTCCTTTCTTTCTTTTGTCTCTCACTCTTTCTTTTCTTCTTTCCTTCCTTTCTTTTTCTTCCTTCCTTCTTTCCTTCCTTCCTTCCTTCCTTTCTTTCTTGTATCTCTCTCTCCCTCTTTATTTCTTTCCTTCCTTCCTTTCTCTTCTTCTTCCTTCCTTCCTTCCTTCCTTCTTTCTTTCTTGTGTGTGTGTGTCTCTCTCTCCCTTCTTTCTTTCTTGTGTGTCTCTTTCTTTCTTTCTTTCCTTCCTTCCTTTTTTTTTCTTTCTTGTGTCTGTCTCCCCCTTTTTCTTTCTGCGGCGGAATGTACAGCAAAGATGCGTCCATGTCACCACCACCAGCAACAGCGGGGTAGCAGCAGTGGCAGCAGCTGGGCTCTGCTTCTGTGGGTGTGGCTGCTCTCTGCTCCATGTGCTTTGCAGCCTGGCTGATGATAAGCACTGCTGAAGTGGCACTTCACTTGCTGCAGCTCGGACACCGGAGAGGTGGGAGTAGCGCTGTCTGGATTTGGGGAAAGGTGGTCAGGGTGGGGCTGCCGCAGCTGATCCTCCACTAACTCCTAAAGAAGAAGTGGCTCCGCTGCTACCTCTCTGTTGCTGGTGGTGGTGACATGGACGCATCTTCACGGTATGTTCCACTGCACCCAGTCTCCTGAGAGGCGAAATGGGAGGGGCCCCACCGGCAGAGCTTCCAGGTGGAAGGCGACTGAAAGGTGCAGTGTCGGGAGAGGCTGGCCATCCCCGAAGCCAGCTCTTGAGGAAGGAAGCAGAGATGAGGCCCAGGGCTCGCTTCCCTGCCTCCTTCCTCTGAGAACTGCAGGTGGCAGGTTGCCTCCCGTTGCAGGTGCCCAGAGCAGCCTCAACCCCCACCTCCTGGCTGCCTCCAGGCCTGCGCAACCTCCCCATCAGCTCACCAACCTGGGGACTCTCCCAGTTCTGCTGGCCAGCCGTTCCTTCATGCCCCGTTGCTGGCTGCAGTTGGGCTTTTGGCGGCCCCACTTTCTCCTGGCACCCCTTCCCAGCTGGGAGATGCTCCAGGACAGCCCCGCCACCCTGGCCAGGCACTGGGACGGTCAGCAGCCTACGCACCGCTTCCACGTGACCTTTATAAACGGAAATTAACCAACTTCTTTTAAACTTTCAATTTCAATGAAAAATTTTTCTAAAACTTAAATTCTCATTGAAATTGAAAGTTTAAAAGAAGTTGGTTAGTTTCCGTTTATAAATTGGCGGCCAGTCGGGAAAGCATCCCCGGGAGCTGAGCAGGCCGAATGTAGCTTTGGCGGCTGTAAAGGAAGCTGTACCCCCTGCCAGGTGCCCCCTCCCTTTCTTGCCAGACTTTTGGAGTTTCCCACTCAATCGCCTCGGCCGTCCAAGGTCAGCAGAATATGCCTGAGGGCGCTTCACCTCACTGTGATCCAAGGGATGTTGTTGCTTTGGTAGTACATCTTCCCCTCGAGGCCATACCTTCAGTGCGCAAAGGAGAGCAGTGGAGGCAAAGTGGCCTTTCTGGGCTCGTCTGAAGAAATCCATGGCCCCTCCCCCTTCCTTCTCTTTGAGAAGCAGTTTGCAAAGTCCCAGTTTTGCAAGACGCTTGTCAAATAGAAGGAAGTGCGGGCTTCTTCCAACAGCTGAATCCGGCAAAGGAAGTGGATGGGCAGGGCAAGCATGGTGCGGACAGGCCAGGCGAGAGAGAGAGAGAGAGAGCAGCAGCCAGATGGGAGGGGGGAGCGAACTGGGGGCAGGCCAGGGGAGGGGCCTTTCCAGTACAGGGCTTCCAGAAGCCCTGGTATGGGAAGGCACGCTAAATTCCACAACCCTGTACGTGTGTACTGGTGCGTATCGGCTGAAACCCACCTCTGCTTAGAACATAAGAAATGCTTCCTGGATCAACATTTTAGGAGGTTTCTGCAGCTAATAGAAGAAATTGACCAATCTATCGGAAGATTATTATGTACTTCATTGTTCATAGGAAGAAATTAAAATAAGAAATCAGCTGATATGCCCACATGTGTGAATCAGCTGTAGGTTTATTTAGTTGGTTCGCTTCTTAAAACAGCAAAAATTATATGCTAAAATAAAGTCCAAAAAGGTAAAAAGAATAAATTGTATAATTCACAGTACAATATGGAATAGAATAGAAAGATTCAGATATTACTGAAGCAGCATAAGGAGTACCATGTTGCTTTTGTGACAAATTGTAGCCTTATACAGGTAGTCCTCAATTTACAACAGTTCATTTAGTGACCATTCAAAGTTACAACGGCACTGAAAAAAGTGACTTATGATCATTTTTTACACTTACAACTGTTGCAGCATCCCCCTGGTGACATAATTAAAATTCAGATGCTTGGCAACGGACTCATATTTATGATGGGTGCAGTGCCCCACAGTGATGTGATCTCATTTTGTGACCTTCCAACAAGCAAAGTCAAAGGGGAAGCCAGATTCATTTAACAATTGTGTTACTAATTTAGCAACTGCAGTAATTCACTTAAGAACTTTGGCAAGAAAGGATGTAAAATGGGGCAAAATTTACTTAACAAAAGTTAAGCAACGGAAATTTTGGGCTCAGTTGTGAACGTAAGTTAAGAATTACCCATATATCCATCTATAGAATGTGAGTTACTGGTATTGCGTACAGTATACTGTAAAATAAAATATTATTAGATGTTTCTCTAACAGCTGTTTTTAAAATCCTTGATTTGGGTTGTGAAATATATGTGAAACAGTGGTGGGATACAACTGGTACACCCTGGTACGGGCGCACCGGTGCCTGCTGGGAGCACCAGTTACTGTTCTGTACTGGTGCTCTGGAGGGCCCACACGCCCGCTCTCCTTACCGCTATTTGAGCCAATCAGGGCTTACGTACATGGAGCGTATGGCACCTGTGTGATGATCTGTCGAGCAGCTGGAGCGTCGCAGGTGGTAAGTACGCATGCATGTGCTGCATCCGTTCATGTGGTGGATGCCGGGCCCCATTGCAGCGTACCAGAAACACCACATTTGGTGGAAAACAATTCAAATGTTAAGCATGCTTGTTGACTTTATGTCAAAAAGTCTAGCAGGAGTAATTAATCTCAACCCTGGCAGTCTGATGGGTTAGGAGAAAATAAAAATAAGTGGCTTTCTTGCTTTATATTCTGGCCATGGCCATTGTTGTGTTTGGCTCTACCATTGCCAGCATATTCTGAAGGATGGTGGGTTTCCAAAGCAGTTATTCAGCTTTGTCCCAATAGATTTATACCATCCTGACAAGATTGTAGATAATAAATGTGATCAGAAAAATCATTTATCATTTGTCCTGATTTTTTTTTGTCCTCTTCTGCTCTTAAAGAACAATCCAAGTCAGTTAATGCCATAGAAATAGATTGATTTCAATTCAGGGCATTTAGTAAATAAATTGATGCATTTTCCGAAGTATTTATTGTGATATATGCCTGCATGTTTTTGGTGATGCTTATGAAAGATATGCTGTAATATATAGTAATATATATATGTAATATATTTGTTGGATTGATAAGAATATTATTTTTCCTGTAATGGGCTAACAGGAAAATGTAAATGCTTGCTTACCATCTGAGTATTTAATTTAGTGGGATTCTTATTTGTAATCTGACAGCTGTATTGATGCATTGGTCCCTTACCATTAAGTGTACTGAGGAGGCCTGGTTTTATTCAACAATATCTGAACCTTCATTTCAGACTTGATATTCTTACCTAAATACCAATTTATTTCCAGAACATTATTCAGATGCAAGTTTCTTGATTAATAATTTTGCTATACAGCTGCACCAAGGATCTTTTTCTGTTCCAGCAATATATTTAGTGCCCAACCAATAAAAAATTCAATACCAAAAAATTTACAACATGTAACAAAACAAAAATAAGTACTGTAGGTCTGTGTGCTTTCTGGATTTCAATTTTAATATTTTTTCAGTAAAATAAACCCCCAAACTACATTTTTTACTAATACAAAGGTAATATGCATTCTGTAGATGCAATCCTGCTAATATAATTAAAAGGAAAAAAAGGAAAAATATTATTTTGCAGTTCTTCATTGGTTAGGAAATTTGCATTCAAGCATACGGACATCGTTATCACTTAAGCTCTTGTCTTTAAAGAGGTTAAAATGTTACAGGGAGGCACCTGGAGTGGAAGCTAGCTTTGCCTCTCTATGTGGGACATACATTCAAATAATATTTTAAAAATGTAAATGAAAATAAACATTAAGAAATAAGATACATTGATGCTTCCTGATAGCTGTTTAATAAAAGAATCAGTGATGTGTTCCTACGGGTTCGAACCAGTTTTGCTAAACCGGTAGTAGCTTGGTGGCCTGGGTCGCTGGAACCAACAGCTACCCAGGCCTGCCATGCCCCCGAACCGGTGGCGCCATCTTGTTTTTCTGTTTCTGCGCATAGCAATTTTAATTGTACTGCACATGTGCGTGCAGCACGCATCAAGCACGCCCACACAGTAGTATTCTCTGCCGAACCCACCCCTGAAAAGGATAAGTGTTCACAAAAGGGTGACAACTTCTTGATGGAAACCATATGACTTACAGATTTGCATTGTATGTTGGCACAAGCAAAAAAGGCTGGGTTTTGTGCTGCCGTGTTGATTGCAACAATAAAGGTGTGGCTCATTGTGGCTTGTATTGACTTTATAAGGACTTACAGGCTCAATTTATAATACCTCACTGAATAAAATATCAGGAAATACTGATCTCTTCTACGTACAACTGTCATCAGACCCGTACGAAGTAATTTCTCTGAATGTGGCCAAATTCTGTTATGCTGTGTGCAAAATTAGGCAAACTCCAACTGCCACTGATAATCCATCACCAATTGTAATATAATGCTTTGTCTTCTACTTATTATTATTGTTGTTGTTGTCATTGTTAATAATAATAAATAATAATAATAATAAATTTTATTTGTTACCCGCTCTCTCTCCCCAGGGGGACTCGAGGCGGGGCACAGGAAAATTAAAAAACAGTAAACGCAACAGAATACATAATTTAAAATCACAATTAAACAACAAATCCTGCGCTAAAAACATCTATAAAAAACTAAAAAAACTGTCCCTAAAACCCCTAAACACTAAAACCTAAAAACCCCAGGACAAGGAGGCTATCCCAAGCCGGCCAGACGGAAAAAGTAGGTTTTCAATTTAAGACGGAAGGAGCGGAGGTCCGTGGTCGTCCTAATATCGGGGGGAAGGTCGTTCCAGAGGGCCGGGCCCGCCACAGAGAGAGCCCTTCCCCTGGGTGTCACCCGCTGACATAGTCTAGTGGACGGCACCCGGAGAAGCCCCGCTCTGTGGGAGCGAATCGGCCGTGAGGATGTATGGGGCAGGATCCGATCCTGCAGATAGCTAGGTCCCGAGCCATGGAGCGCTTTAAAGATGATAATTAACACCTTGAAGCGCACCCGGAAGACGACAGGTAGCCAGTGCAGCTCGCGTAAGAGCGGTGTTACATGGGTAGACCTGGCGGTCCCCATAATTGCTCGCGCGGCTGCATTCTGGACTAGCTGAAGCCTCCGGGTGCACCTCAAGGGCAGCCCCATGTAGAGAGAGTTACAATAGTCCAGTCGGGATGTCACGAGAGCATGAGTGACTGTGCAAAGGGCGTCCCGATCCAATAGGGGGCGCAATTGGCGAACCAGGCGAACCTGGTAAAACGCCCTTCTGGCCACGGCTGTCACTTGATCTTCCATGGATAGCCGGGCATCCAGGAGGACACCCAAATTGCGCGCCCCATCCACAGGGGCAAGGTGTTCGCCCCCTATGGCCAGCGATGGAGTGAGCTGGTTGAATCGGGCTGCCGGAAACCACAGCCACTCGGTCTTGGTCGGGTTGAGCCCGAGTCCGTTACTTCCCATCCAGATCCGTACAGCTTCCAGGCACTGGCACATCACCGCTACGGCATCGTTGGGGTGGTTTGGGGTAGAAATGTACAGCTGTGTATCATCAGCGTACAGATGGTACTCTACCCCAAAACCACGGATGATCTCACCCAGCGGCTTCATGTATGTGTTGAACAGGAGGGGCGAGAGGACCGACCCCTGAGGCACCCCACATGCGAGGGGTCTCGCGGTCGATCTCTGCCCCCCTGCCAACACAAATTGCGATCGGCCAGAGAGGTAGGAGGAGAACCACCGTAAAACGGTGCCTCCCACCCCCAACCCCCCCAGCCGATGCAATAGGATACCATGGTCGATGGTATCGAAAGCCGCCGAGAGGTCTAATAGGACCAGGATGGAGGAACAACCCCCATCTCTGGCCCTCCAGAGATCATCGACCAAAGCGACCAATGCCGTCTCGGTGCTATGCCCGGGCCGAAAGCCGGACTGGCGCGGATCTAGATAATCAACTTCCTCCAGGTGCCGGGGGAACTGTTGTGCCACCACACTCTCGACAACCTTCGCCAGAAAGGGAAGGTTGGAGACAGGACGGTAGTTGTTCAAAAGAGCTGGATCCAAAGAGGGCTTCTTAAGGAGGGGCCTCACCATTGCTTCTTTTAGGGAAGCAGGCAAGGCACCCTCACTCAAGGATGCGTTGACAACCTCTTGGAGCCAGCCTCGTGTCACCTCCCAGGATGCCAGTACAAGCCAGGAGGGACACGGGTCCAATAAACATGTGGTGGCTCGCAGTCGCCCACGTAGCCTGTCCATATCCTCGGAAGTAACGGAGTCAAACTCCTCCCAAACAAGATCTCTCTCGTGGCATCCCACTGGGCCATGAATGGGGGCTAGCTCGTTCTGTATCTGAGCGATTTTCTCCTGCAGAAAAGTCACAAATTCCTCTGCTCTACCCTGTAACGGGGCTTCCCGCACCCTCTGTTGAAGGAGGGAGCGGGTCACCCTAAACAGGGCGGCAGGGCGGTTTTCTGCGGATGCTATGAGAGTGGCACAATGATGACGTTTGGCCACTCTCAGCGCCACAATGTAAGTCCGTAAATGGGCTCTTACCTGTGTCCGGTCAGATTCAGTTCGAGTATACCTCCATCTTCTCTCTAGGCATCTCTTGCGGCGTTTCATCACCCTCAGCTCCTCGGAAAACCAAGGAGCCAGGGTGTTTCGCCGCCGCAAGAGAGGCCGCAAGGGCGCGACCCGATCCAAGGCTCCCGTGGTCGCAGTATTCCATGCGGCCATGAGGTCCTCCATCGGGGCGCGGGCCAGGGGTACAGGAAGTGGCCCAAGCGCCGTCTGGAACCCATCCGGGTCCATCAGGCGCCTGGGGCGGAACCAGATTGGTGACTCAGGTTCCGCCTCCCCGCGGAGGGGAGCAGCGGTCGGAAAGTCGAGCCGGAGAAGTGAGTGGTCTGTCCATGACAAGGGTGTGATGACTATATCCCCTATACCCAGATCACTCTTCCATTGGCCTGAGACAATGGAGTTTATAATGCTTTTATTTGTAATGCTAAACTATGACTGGAATAAAAATTGATTGATTGTATTGGATGTCTGTAGTAGAGGTGGTTGGTTTGTGATAAGCCAATTGTTGAATATATTCTGAAGGGACACGGGTATTGCTAGAATGATGTGCTACATTCAGATTGGATGCAGTTACTGTTTGCTTATTTGAACTGAAGTAATCAAGGGGTCTATTAATGAAATTGCTTTCCTTTTTCATGGTCCCTGTCTGTAGCTTTGCTTTAAAAAAAAGTTCCTTGTGGCTCAATTTCAAATCACTTCAAATTAAGAAAATGTTCAAGTTTTCCCCTTCATTTGGCTGTCTCTCAACTGCCTATTTGGCAATACTACCATTAATTTCACTCTGGAGTCTAAGGATATTTTTTAAAATATTTTTTTTCTGTCTGTTGGCAGCTAATATATAGCTCCAAATCACTTTTTTTAAAGAAAGATGCTGGGTTTGACATTGTCATTGTCAGCAGTGTGTCCCAGGAGCTGTATCATTTTGAAATATTGATCAGAACTCTTAACTTGTACTCCAAATTTCCTTCTTATTGGGATTTATTTGATACATCCATTTTGCATTATTTCTTTCTCCTATTGGCATGGTGTCCTTGTGGTGAAGACACTTACCTTCCACTTGTAAGGTGGAGAGTTCAGTCCTAGACAGTGGCAAATATTTTTCTCTCAGGGCACAAAGAGAAAATATCTGATGCAAACTGCACATGGATTCAGGAAGGGCATCCGGCTAGTAAATGCTCAGCTCTATTCAGTTGCCCTATCTCAAAATAAGGGATTACAGGGCCGTAAAAGGAGTTTTTTTTCTTAATGACACTCAGATATTGTCTATGATTCCCTCTTGGCAAGTCCATCAGATATTCCCATGATTTATTAATCCAAACCAAAATCTTACAGATTGTTCTTCATTAGCCTTCCCCAATACCCATAATACTAATCAAGTCAATTAACTTTAAATCTTGGAATTATAGGAGATATAGGACAAATGCATTTGAAAGCAAAGCAGTTCTATGCACTCTAAGGCATTTTATTAAGATTTATATGCAATATAAACACAAAAGGAATGAGCAAAAGTGCTTGATATTGTTGAGCCTAGATTGGGGATAGGAACTGGGTTCCAGTCCAAGTTCAGTATAAAATCTTCTGACTACCTCCTTTAAAACTATATGGCTTGGAACTTCAGAAATAAAAGCACCTTTCTTGGCTGGAATGGCCTGAATTCATATGCAAGGGTTACCACCTAATAGAAGGCACTATAGAAAGGGGGGGGGGGGGGGATGATGATAATGATTGATACTCTTTTTTGAAGGTTCCCCTTTTGTGTAGCAACTTGCCCTCTAGGCCCTCTGCCCTCTGGTTTCCATTCTTACTGCATTCCAGCAATTGGTAAAGATATGCCCCTTCTGAAGGACCAGGAGTTGATTACAGAGCCACCAACATTGATATTAGCTTATATTTTAATTATATTAGTATTATTGTATATTTATTACTATAAAGTATCTAGATCAGTGTTTCTCAACCTTGGCAACTTGAAGATGTCCGGACTTCAACTCCCAGAATTCCCCAACCAGCAAATGCTGGATGCTCCTTGGGGTGAAATGAAAGTAAATACACTGAGTAAAAATTGTGCAGTTGGCCAATAGAAGTAGGAGTGGAGATAAGAGGGTATATTGTTAAGTTTTGTAGATTGAGGGAGTCCAGACCAGGTTAGCAAGATCAAATGCCGTTTATTGGCAAGACTAGAAAAACACAGGCAGAACTATTTACAGAAAATCATAGGCGCGGTAGACAGGGGCTCCCGCATTTGACAGCTACTTATACGCGAGCTGTTAAACGGGGAGCCAATCGGATCGCAGCCAGACCGGTTTTCCCGCCAGTCGCGTCTTAGCCAATCAGGCGCGACTGGCGGTTTACAAGCTTGTTACAGCCTGTTACCAAGGCTCCATCCGGCAAACTGGGAGACCTGCGGCTGGTCGTAAGTTGAGACCAGTCGCAGGTCGAGGACACAACATATATAGTCTAGATGAGGAGTCCCAAATGTTTTGGACCTCAGGGACCACTAAATTCATAATTTTAAATCCCACGCACCACTAATAATATCTGCCTAATGACTGGCTGGGTGGGCATGACTAGGTGCAGGGGTGGGTTTCTAGGGGATCGGCCAGGATCGCGCGAGCCCGATCGTAAAATTTAGAGATCCTGGCCGATCCCGTTGGACGATGGACCCGGAAGTTACTTCCGGAACACATGGCTCGCTCCGTCAAAACCTCCGTTTGAAGCTCTTTCTCTGTTGGGGCGGCTGGGGCGGGGGTTCGCGCAGGCTAGCGCGCCTGCCTTCCGCCGCCCTAGCCTGCCAGGCTTCAAAACTAAAGGGCGGGGGCCAGGCCTTGAAGCTCTTTTGTTGTTAGCATGGCTAGGGGGGGCCGCGGAAGGCATGCTAGGTGCGCGAAGGCCCCCCGCCCTCCCCAGCCGCGCCAACAGGGAAAGAGTTTCAAGGCCCGGCCTGGGCCCTTTAGTTTTGAAGCTGCCAGGGCCGAGCCGGCCCTTTCGCGCTTGGCGTGAATGCAGAGGCTTGGGGGGGCTTCGCGCAGCTATTCGCGGGCTGCGCGAAGCCATCCCGACCCCCTGCAGTCACGCCGGCAGCTTTAAGGGCCGGGCTGGGCCTTTCGCGCTTGGCGCGAATGCAGAGGCTTGGGGGGGCTTCGCGCCGAGCCGAGCCAAGCGCGCCCGGCTGGAGCGCACGAGCCACCCGCGAGCGCCATGGCGAGCCGGAGCGGGGCGTGGGGCGCGCTGCTGCTGTTGCTGCTCCTGCTGCTGCTGTGCAGGCCGGGGGCGCGGGGGACGCACCGACAAGCAGAACAGCCTCCGCAGGGCGGCCAGCGGCGTCTACCAGGGCGCCAGCGGCCTCCTGGGCGAGGAGAACGTGCGCGCCCTGCAGAAGGTGAGCGGCACCCGGATGGTCCCGGGCAAAGGGGAGGGGGGGAAAGGGGAAGAGGAGGGGTCTGGGGAGGGAGGGGGGTCTGGCCTTGTGGGGGGGAAGGGGTGCAGAAGGGGGTCCCCGACTTTGGCGTGGGCGGCCAGGAGGGAGATTGGGGAGGTCCGAGTGAGTAAGTAACTGGCCGACTTGCCGGCGGGCGGGTAAGGAAAGTTGCTGCGGCAGCGCCCAACAATCCGCTGGCCCGCTGGCCGCGGTTGCTCGCTCACTCGCTTGCTCACCCATCGGACGCCAGGTTCCTTCGTCCGGTGGATGGGTGAGAGAGAGAGCGAGTAAATACAGCCAGCGGGCTGGCGGGCCGGTCAGGCTACTTCCAGGAGCTGAGGAGGTTTGTGGGGGGGTGGGAGACAGACAGACAGAGAGAGGCACAGACTCACAGAGAGACAGGGAGGGAGGGGGGAAGCAGAGAGTGACAGACACACACAGAGAGACAGAGAGTGGGAGGGAGGGAGAGAAAGATAGACAGAAACAGAATGAGTGATTTAAGTGCCTGAATGCGAGACACACACACACACACACACACACACACACACACACACAGAGTGACAGATGGGCAAACAAAGGAGAGAGAGAAAGAGAGAAAGAAAAGACAGAAAGAGAGAAAGAGAAAGAAAGAGAAAGAGAGAAAGAAAGAAAGAGAGAGAAGGAGAAAGAGGGAAAGAAAGAAAGAGAAAGAGAGAGAGAAAGAGAAATAGGGAAAGAGAGGGGGAAAGAGGGAAAGAAAGAGAAAGAGAAAGAAAGAGAGAGAGAAAGAGAGAAAGAAAAAGAAAGTGGGAGAGAGAGAAAGAAAGACAGACAAAAAGAGAAAGAAAGAGACAAAGGAAAGAAAGAGAAAAAAAGAAAGAGAGAGAGGGAAAGAAAGAGAGAGAGAGAGAAAGAGAGGGAGAGAGAAAGGGGAAAAAAGAAAGAAAGAGAAAGAAATAAAGAGAGAGAGAAAGAGGGAAAGAAAGAAAAAATGAGAGAGAGAGAAAGAGAGAGAAAGAGAAAGAAAAGAGACAGAAAGAGAGAAAGAGAAAGAAAGAGAAAGAGAGAGAAAGAAAGAAAGAGAGAGAAGGAGAAAGAGGGAAAGAAAGAAAGAGAAAGAGAGAGAGAGAGAGAGAGAGAGAAAGAGAAATAGGGAAAGAGAGGGGGGAAAGAGGGAAAGAAAGAGAAAGAAAAAGAAAGAGAGAAAGAGAAAGAAAGAAAAAGAAAGTGGGAGAGAGAGAAAGAAAGACAGAGAAAAAGAGAAAGAAAGAGACAAAGGAAAGAAAGAAAAAAGAAAGAGAGAGAGGGAAAGAAAGAAAGAGAGAGAGAGAAAGAGAGGGAGAGAGAAAGGGAAAGAAAGAAAGAGAAAGAGAAAGGGAAAGAAAGAAAAAATGAGAGAAAGAAAGAGAGAGAAAGAGGGAAAGAGAAAGAAAGAGAGAAAGAGAAAGAAATAGAGAGAGAGAGAAAGAAAGAGGGAAGGAAAGAAAGAGACAGAGAAAGAAAGAGAGACAGAGAAAGAGAGAAAGAAAGACAGAAGGAAAGAAAGAAAAAGAAAGAGAGAGAGAGAGAACTTATGACCACAATTAAGCCCAAAAGTTTGGTTGCTAACCAAGACCATTGTTAAGTGAGTTTCACATTTTCCAAATTGGCCACTCCCACCCGGTCACATGGCTGGCAAGCCACTCCCACCCGGTCACATGGCCGGCAAGCCACTCCCACCCGGTCACATGGCTGGCAAGCCACTCCCACCCAGTCACATGGCCGGCAAGCCACTCCCACCTGGTCACATGGCCGGCAAGCCACTCCCACCCGGTCACATGGCCGGCAAGCCACTCCCACAAAGCAGGCCACACCCACAGAACCTGTTCCAAAAATTTTGAAACTGACTAGGTGGTCATGGGTGTGGCCAACTTAATGTCATTCATGTCGAGGGACGGTCTCTACTCACCCCTCCCCTCCCAACCACTTTTTGCCTGCCCGCCCAGGCTCCTTAGGGCCCCAACAGGAAGCAATTGTTGGAGCTAAGCAGCCACCATGAGAAAGTGTTGGCAAAACAGCTCAGTTCAAATTGAATCTGACTGAGAAGGAGGTTCAGCAGAAGCACCTCACTGAGGACTACAAGCATAGGCTTTTCAAGCAGAGGGAAGACCTTCAGGAGTGCAAGGCCAGGTACTGGCACATGGAGACTCAGTGGGCTGAAATGGTCAGCCAGTTCCACTGGAACAAAGCCCTCCGGTTCTTTGCCACCAACGGCGCTTCCCTCCAGCCTTCACTTTCTGCCCCCCTCCGACCCGCACAAAAAGACCCTGAAGGGGGAGACACTGCAGCAACACAAGGCCGTAGTTTGAGGACCCCTGATTTAGTGCAATAGGAAAAATGCAAATAACTTTTCTGTGGACACCAAAAAAATTTTGCAGACCACCAGTGGTCCACAGACCACTAGTTGGTTGGTGACCACTGGTCTAGATGGTGGTTGGATTTGTATGATCACTATTTTACATTACTGCTTTTCTCTTAAACAAGGGATTTCCAGTTTAGAGCTAGTTTCTCTGACTTTTCCCTAGCCTTATTTGTTTTGCTAGTGTCTCTTTAGCTACTAATCATCAGTCAGGTTGAAATGAATTCAAATATCTGAGTGTCTCACTGTCATCTGCTTCCAATCTCATCTACCTCAATAGCTGATTAAACACTGCTATAGCCACAGTGCAAGGATTTCATTAAAGCGTTGTTGTGAATGTAAGAGTATTCCATGTTATACAGATATATTATTATCTGAACCTCACATAAGTTTACTATTTTAAGTGTTTGGGCTGTTGGCCAGCATATATTTTATGTTTTACTCATTTAGTCTATTTGAGTTTTAAGAGATTCTTTTTCTGTAGTTGCTAGCTGACAAAGGGGGAAAGAATTTTATTTGGTTGATGAGTGGCATCTGGTATTTTAAACTTTCCCATAGCAAATTAAATGTTGCTTGGCATTTGGCCTTTTGTTATGAGTTGCACTTTAACCATGTTCAGAAGATCCACTGAGACTTAAAAATGTGAGCAGAACCAAGTAAGTAATTCTAATGACAAAGTCATATGTGTTGGTCTGGCCCAATTTATTGCTTTTGCATATACAGAGAATGCTTGCAAGATGAAAGGCTTCACCCATACAAGAGTGTGTGCCAAAGCATATATTCAAGTAGATGTGTTTCTTGATGTGAACCCATGTAGCCATGGTCTCATGCTGATTCAGATAAGCAAAAATGTCACAACCATTACAAACCACCCATAATACCCATAGTGGGGATATGTTTCAGTGTTCTTAAATAGTGTAGGGATGACTTTTTACCATTATGACACTCGTGGCAATTTCCCTCTTTTTAAAAGCTGTTGCTGCAAGATGTTGTATTCTCCCTGTGGTCACTGTGTTTCAGAATAGGATGGTCCTCCATCATAATTTTAAGAAATGAAAAGTTACCTTTTCTGTAGTAATGTCTAATAATGTCATCCTATCAGAATTTTTTTTTAAAAAATATGATTCTTCTAAAATGTTCTTTCATTGCAGGAGAGTACAATTATCTCTTATCCATAATTTCAGCCAGAAAATGCTATGTTGCCTTGAAGAAAATGGATCATAGGTATGCCTGATGCACAGAGAAAGGGATAGTCTTGCCAGTAACTTATCTACTTCATGGTCTTTTTCTCTTGCTATTTCAGAGTGATTACTCAAGTGACACTGACAGTGAAGACCATTTCCTTACGATGCCACCCAGGGATCATCTTGGACTAAGTGTGTTCTCCATGCTGTGTTGTTTCTGGCCATTGGGAATAGCTGCTTTCTATTTGTCACATGAGGTATTTGTACAATTTTATTATTCCAATTAACTTTGTATGGCAGATAGGCAATGTCCCATTAGTATAGAGGTTATGATATGATTAAAAATGGATAGACAAAATTATTTTATAATACCACAAGTTATTTAAATGTGCTGGTTCATGAGAAAAAACTCGCAGTTGAACAATCCTTTTATTACTAATCAAAATGCCACATGTTCACAAATATGCAAGAAATGTGTATGTTATTATGTACAGTATGAATTTAAAATACCTGTACGGCCCATCTTATATGCCACAAATCTGGGCAGCTCACAAAATCTTCACAAATTTTGATTTACATTGCTAGTTTTACTTCTGATTAAATGTGCACAAGAAAGCACCAGCAAAATTGTGAACCCTTTAGGGGCTAACCTGTGATATGCAAGATCGAAAAATAGCCTTCCCAATATGATCTGTTCTGATGTGTTGGGAACAAAACTCTAGCAGTTCCCAGTTAATTCTGAGAATTGGTCTTACCCATTTGGGGGATATGAAACAGGAAGGAATAGCTGTAGTCATGCTTTAATAACACATGCATCACATACATGCATGTTTTGATAACGTATTTTCCATCCTTGTTGGTATATGAGTGGATTTGTAATTGACTTACCTTTCCTCTTACACTGAAGTTTTTTGCATCCTAAAAGTATTATTATTCAGTCACTTCTTTATTTTTTGACCCAATGGATATTATTTCATTGAATTCTTCATATTATCAAAGAAAATCGTAAGTTTAACCTTGTGTCATCAGTGATAGTATCTATTTACCTTGTTTTTTTTGTCAGTTTCTTGTTCAACTGGCTTTTTCTAAACATCAAAGTCTTCTCCAATGATTCTCAACCTCTCATTAGATTCCAACATATCTAAGTGTTTGCTTCGCTATTAAGTTTCCAATGAGCAGTCTAGTTTACTTCATGTAATATTGAATGATTTATTCTTCTGCAGTGCAGGATATTTTCCCAGTATCGTGATTCAAAGTCATAATTTTTCTTTGTTCAACCTTTCTCTTGGCCCAGCTTTTACAACCATATCTTACAACTAGCCTTAGTAGTGCATACCTTTGCTGTCAATGCGATGCCCTTAATATTTTGTCTACATTTGTTGCAGACTTTCTCCCAAGTAATAGACACCTCGTAATGTAATGGTTGCAGCAACAATCCCTATAAAAATTTAAGTCTAGCAGGATAAAATCGATTTCTGTTTCTGTTGCATTCAATTGTCTGCTGAAATAATCTTTTTAAGTAGCAATCAATTTTGCATTCCTTTATTTTTAGCAAGACAGTCTCTAAAACATCTATCAAAGTATCATCAGCATATCTGAAGTTGATATTTTTCCCAGCAATTTTCTGTCATTTAGTCCATAATTTATCATGATATAGTCTGCAAATAATAATAATAATAATAATAATAATAATAATAATAATTATTATTATTATTATTATTATTATTATTATTATTATTATTATTATTATTATTATTATTATTATTATTATTTTAATTTATAACCCACTCTCTCTCCCCGAAGGGACTCGAGGCGATGCACAGGGAATTTAAAAAATAACATATAAAAACCACAAACATAATACAATATTAAAATAAATTAAACTAAAACCCTGCACTAAAATCCCATATTAAAATTTAAAACTAAACCCCTAAAAACTCTAAAACAGTTTAATTACCCCAGGCCGGCCAAGCAGAAAAAGTGTGTTTTTAATTTTTGACGGAAGGAGCGGAGGTCCGTAGTTGTTCTAATTTCGGGGGGAAGGTCGGGCCCGCCACAGAGAAGGCCCTTCCCCTGGGCGTCGCCCACTGGCATAGCCTGGTGGACAGCACCCGGAGAAGTCCCTCTCTGTGGGAGCGAATCGGCCGCAGGGATGTATATAAATTCAAACATAAATTCAAGGTGACAGTATGCAGTCATAGTGCACTGTTTTTTTTCTTCCCTATTTTTGGACCAAAGTTTAGTTGTTTCATATTCTTTTCTAATTGTTAATTAGAAATGTAAAGGCTATCTACAATATGCTGTGGTCTACAAAGTAAACACACTTGTATATTCTACAAAGGGGAATAGGTCAGTGATAGTTTCTGATCCCTGTCTCTTCTGAATCCTGCTTGGCAATTCTTGTTCTATGTATTGTTGAAGTGTGGATTGAAACATTTTGTACATTATCTTACTAGCATGTGAGAGAAGTGCAATTGGTTATTACCTGCAAGGTCCTATATGGCATAGGTCCAGGGTATGTGAAGAGCCATCTCGCCCCAATGAGACTAGCTTGCCTCGCTCGTTCCAGTGGAAGGGGTCTGCTGCAGCCCCCATCTGTTAAGGAATTCTAGTTGATGGGGTCATTTGCAAAAGCCTTTTTGCTACTGGAAGTAAAAACTGCTCCCATACTTTTAGCCTTCCGGCACCTGGTTTTGCCATTTGACTTGAAACCCCAAAGGGACACTGTCCACTGGAAGGGATTGACGAGGTAAGAAGACTGATGCTGCCCATCAGCTTGGTTCTAATTTTTATATCACTTTTTAAACATTAATTATGTTTCTTCTTACTATTTGTAAGCCACCCAGAGAGGGTGGCATAGAAATTTAATTAATAAATAAACAAATCATTGTTTATTTTGAGCATCCTTTAGCACCACCATTTTTGGTATTGAAATACAAATTGTTCTTTTTTTAATTTAATTGGCCATTTCTGTATTTCCCAAAGATGCTTGCACACTGCAAATAGCATTTTAACTACATAATTTAAATAAATTCTGCTGGTTTTTTTCCTCTTTTGCAGATTTGTTTGGAATATTTTCTATTTACTTGAGTGCCTGACTCTACTTCAGGGATGAAATCCTCCAAAAGAACATTCCTATGAAGTACAATCTCTATTCTATCCTAAATGCCTTATATATTGGGCATGCCACTCTAGTCTTTTACACTCTCTTCCCAGGTCCAGTATTGATTTCCCTAGTCATGTTGATTTAAGTAACCATTTGTTTCACAGACGCATAAATCCTAAAATGTTCTGGTGCTTAGCTATTGAATACAATTTGACCCAAAGTATTCTTAGAGTTCCCTGCAGGGACCAGTTGTCCCAGGGCCTAACCTACCTTCCAGCCTCTCAGTCTGAACATTTAAATTGTTTTAATTGGGTTTTTAAGGGGTTTAGTTTTTAGTATTTTGGGTTTTTAGTGCAGGGATAAATTGTTTAATCTGATTTTATATATATTTATGATGTATTTATGTTTGTATGTTTTTAATTCCCCTGTGCACCGCTCCGAGTCCCTTCGGGGAGAGGGAGCGGTCTACAAATTAAATTTTTTATTATTATTATTATTATTATTATTATTATTATTATTATTATTATTATTATTATTATTATTATTATTATTTCTGGTCATCCTCACAAAAGATCAGCTGTTATTGTCTCCAAGGTAGGGATGCAAATCACAGATATTATGCCCCTTGAAAATGTTGGACTTAAAAGCAAACACTTATTTTATTCCATGAAGTACATGAAAGACAGTTTCATCCATGAATTGCAGAAAAAAATGACAAAAAACTTTGGGTGTTTGAGACAAAATAATGGACACTAAACCCACAAATCTTCTGTACCCCAATTTCTTCATGCTATTTCCTGTTAAGTGACTGTCATGTCCACACTCACTAACGCAAACTTTATCTATTCTTGCAGACAAACAAAGCCATTGCTAAAGGGGATTTCCACCAAGCAAGCTCCAGTTCACGGAGAGCTCTCTTCTTGGCTGTGCTATCCATCACCATTGGAACAGGCATCTATGTAGGAATTGCTGTAGCACTCATAGCTTATCTATCCAAAAACAACCACATATGAAATATGACAAATTAGACTGCTAGAGAAAGCTATAGAGGAATGATAATCGTACCTTTCAAATATAAATAGTTTCGAGAGTGACAAGGGCTGCCATAAATTTATACAATCTGAATTCCGAAGAAAAAAATTCTGGATCTTTTTTACTTTTCTGATTTATTTTTAGTATTGGCAAAACGGTTATTGCAAGAAAGCCATGGGCATTTCCAAATATCAAAAGGTAGCTTCAGACCTTGTTTGTAATTTGTTTCTGGTCTAAATTAGACTCAACTCCAAATTTGGGATCACCTGTCAAAAAGCAAGCGTCATCTGAAGTTACAATCTGAAGTTACAAAACTAAAGGTGGAGGGTCTGAAAGTGGTTTTGCTATCGCAGAAAGCTAATTCTGGAATTTGGGATGACTAAGAAGCAACTGACTTAGTGCTTATCCATGACTAAAATACAAACAAAGCTGCAGAATCAATGTAATGTAGGAATAGCAAGAGACTGTCAGTTCTTTTATTCAATCATAATGAGAAAAGGGCCACCCCTGAGCCAAATGAAATGCAGTAGCTGAGGTGGCAGATTTTGGTGTTATAAAGAACAGCAGAATGGGAAAGTGAGGTTCCAGTTATACTATTAAAGGTGTTACATACTTTGCATAAACTGCACTGGAATACACAGAAGCTGTACAACACACAACAGGGGCCTTGTGCAACCCTCTTCTTTGACTCAGTGTATCTTACACAGGAATATTTCTACATGGATGGTTCATTAATGATTTCATTGAACAGCTTTGAAGTCAAAACATCTTGTGCTGGTTGGCCTTGCTCCTATTCCCCCCCCCCCCCCCCAAATCGCTTACAAAGCATGCTATTCTTTCTGGCAGCATCTCTTTTCCAGAGAGGATTTTATTTCAGCAAGTAAATATAAGAAACCTATCCATAAAAGTCATGGCAAGGCATGAAGTATCTATCACTGAGAAACCAGCCTACTGGCACAAAAATGTTTTCTTCACTTACAGACTCACATCTGAGTAAAGCTGGAATATTTTGGAAAATGTCTCATGGTAAAAAAAAAACACGAATAAGCAACGGTCATATTGTAAAGAATTTATTTAATATTAAAAAATTGTCTAAAAATCATGATATAACATATCTCTTCTAATGGTCTTTTGCTCTCTTGAAGCAATCTTTTCATGTGGCATTTTAAAGAATCTTATAAAACCAGTCACTGAGATGAGATAAGGTATTATCTGTCTTGATTTTTATCAACATTATTAATCCAATTTTTTAACATTTGAGAATATTTAAAATTTGTTTACTTTGGGATTAATGTATTTTCTGTAAAAGCTAAGCCTATGAGTGAAAAGTGCTATTAGATCATAGTTTAGATTGGGAAAAGCAAAGTGAGTGGTTAAAGTTTCTATGAAAGCTTGTTAAAATACCAAATCAAGTCAAAAGGCATCAATATAAATTCTTTTCAAAATCTGGGCTTTACTAACAGCTTGGTTTAATCAATCATAGCTTTTTCCCACTCTTTTATAAAGTTTGGTATCTGTTCTTAAACTCAACTAATTCAAATACTTGTATGGATCTGTCAGTTCATATAGTTACAGATCCTACCGAGGAGGGCCAAACAGATGAAGGAAAGTCAGATAGTAGACCTCTGACTGGTGATGGTAACTTTTGATGCTAGTAACACTACTGGCTACTGATAGCTATTATATTATGTTTCTTCAGTGATCTATCATTGAGGAAGAACTGCATTGTTTCCATAGTCACCTTAAAAGTAATGTTGCTCCTATACTACAGATGGCTTGAAATGTCTTAATAGCTGTTGGCTAAATATTATTAGAAATTGACATTAGCATATTGTGGAAACAATGCTGTTCAGGGATATGCTGAGTTGATCAAATTATATTGTTCCCACAACACCATGAAGTAAGATGCCATGTTTATACATGGGGCT
The DNA here is from genome assembly GCA_039707465.1 of Rhabdophis nuchalis. Taxonomy (NCBI): domain Eukaryota; kingdom Metazoa; phylum Chordata; class Lepidosauria; order Squamata; family Natricidae; genus Rhabdophis; species Rhabdophis nuchalis. Next base: position 123,770,403 of record CM077645.1, read on the forward strand.
GTCAAAGAAACTGACTTTCCCTAGGCCATATATAAAGTCCATAGAAGAGGTGAATTTTGAAACAAAAGTCTCCTGAAGAGAAACTTCACTCCTCTCATTGGCCAAAGTATATGTTTATTCTTGCAGTATTTTGCTGAATGCTCAATAGTTTAAAGATTTCCATCCAACATACTTGATGATAAAAAATACATCTTCTTTCTTTAACCTTTATTCATGTGAGGAGGAGGACAAGGTAACAGCAAATAAATTGGAATCGTTATGGCTTTCCATGCAAACAGCACATCAAAGAGTTTCTTAAAAACATTGCCTTCTTCCTGTTACCATATATCAGTTTTATGACAGATTTACCAAGAAATAGGGCATGTTTTTCAGGAAAGCATTTTAAATAGAAACTTATACATACATGTAGTCTGGGGTAACATTGTCATAGGCACTGAGCCCATGCTTATTTCTTTTAAAAATAAATGTATACTAGTTTTATATTCATGCACAGGTATTAATTTGCAGTGAAAAATAGCCAGGATTTGAAAAATAAATGTTTCTGATTTGCATTTCAATTATTATAATTTTTAAAAAGCACTAAAATTAGAATGCCAAAACAAATCTAGTATGTGCTTCACTGAGTATAAAGACCTTTGAATGTGCCAACCATGTCAAGCTTAGGAAAATGGGAATCCCAGAACATCTCACCATCCTCAAGCAAAACCTACTGTATATACAGTATAGGACTGGAAGCTATTGCCTAGACCCCAGGTGTCAAATTTACGGTGTCATGTTGCTGTCACATGACATTTTGCAACCTTTTTTCCCTTTTCTGAGCTGGGGCGGGGTGGCCTGCATGTGATGTATCTGGCACACGTGCCACCAGTTTGACACCCCTGGTGTAGAAAAAGAAATAGCAAAGAATTGGAAAAAGGCTGTATGCTCTCTTCTTATTTATTTAGTCTATATGCTGAATATATATTGAGGGTGGCTAGATTTGAAGAAGATGCACTTGGATTTAAAAAGAAACAATTCATGTTTTCTTTTTCTAAAGAAACATCAATAACCTGTGCTGTGTTGATTTCACTATTCTGATAGTGGAAAATGTAAATACAAGCTTTAATAAGGAAAGTTAAGAAAGTCAAGTAAAAAAGAAGGGACTACCATTAAATATAATGAACAAAAAACTAATGACAAGTTACAGCAGGAGTTCCCAACCCTGGGGCCATGGCCCACTACTGGCCCACAGCACTGGGTCATTGAAGCAGCAGGTCAGTGTGTGAAGCTTCATTTATACATGCATAGCATTTAAGTTATGTGTGTGGAAACCCCCCCCCCCCATTGCTAAAGCTGCTATTGCCAGTCCCCAGAACCAAAACGATTGGGTTCCCTCAGTTACAGCAACCAATCTTAAAATTGATAAGTTGTGGATTGATTCTGTCTTTTAGAATTAACTTTCAACATTAAAGAAACCAGTAGACTAATACTCAGTAGGATAACAATGAAGGCCTTGGAAAATGTATTCTGATGCCATGATATGTCTACATCTACAAAAATCATAATTGTGTAGGCAGTTGTTTTTTCTATAACTTTCTATGGACTTCAAGGAAGTAGGATAAAAAGAGTATTGAAGCTTTTCAGATTTGATGTTGGAAAAGGCTATTAAGAACACTAGAACAAAACAAAAATTGGATCATACAACAAATCAGTCCAGAGTTCCCATTTGAGGTACAAATGGCCAGCCTCAAATGTTATGTTTTGGGCACATAACGTGAAAAATCAATTCTCTTAAATCCCAAAAGCTGGAGGAAATGGAGGGAAGCGAAGAGGACAATTAACAGCAAGGTGGATAGATTCAGGTACAGAAGTGAAGGGTGCATTATTGGAAGATAAAAAGGCAAGATTGGGGGTAGGTCATCCTGGAAAACTTATGTGGTTTTTAAAAGTCAATACAAATTTGGTGGCACATAAACAAAATGTGAAAAGTAATTTCCAAGGACAACATAAAAGTTCCATGTTAAAAAAAACCAAACAAAAATACATTTTAAAGACTTCACAATGGACACCAACACTAGGAACCAATAGAATAACAAGCACATTGAAAAAGATATATAATGTATTTCAGAAAACAAGTGTTCCATAATGTTCACTTTTAAAGCTAACTTTTTTCAGTCTAAGAAACGTCAGCCCTGAATTAATCAGCTGCAGATATCACTGATCTGTGGTATTAAGGCCCAGTCCTGTGACAATTCAGAAGGCTTCTTTGCAAGTCTATCAGGCAGAGTACAATAACTATTTATCAGATGGGAAGTTGTCCTAAATCAGAAGCAGTCTTGAATGATGACATAAAGAATTCAAGGTACTTGTACTAAGGTACTTCCTATACAGATTCACTATAAATTCAGGCAAAAGGAACCATATATGAGTTTGGATAGTTTCAGAAAGATCAGACAAATTCCTCCTCTTTCAGTAATTAAATTTAAAATCAAATTATATTCTCCACTATTCTCTTGTCTGGTGAGGATTTAACAGCTGAATTTTAACCTGTACCTGGCACATCTGATGCCCACATTATCATGCATTGCTTCCATCCCTGGTACAATTTATGCTGTTCCCACAGTCATGTTCTACTTTGCCCCAGTGATAAAACTGATAACATTTTAGTTTTAATGCAAAAAACCAACTCATGGATTCCTCTGGTGGCCCATTTCATCCAGCATTGCCTGTCAATTTCATCAAAGATTCTGAATATCCTCAAACCAATAAGTCGGGCAAAGGGACATCTGTAATAGGCAACATGATATTTCCCCAGTGTCATAAAACCAGTAGAAAATAGAATCAAGGAAACATCCTTATCAGCAGAAACAGCAGAAAACTTATAGTGCAGAAATGGAGGCTACACTATGAAAATCTCTTTCCTGTTTAATTATCCCAGTACCAGACCTTTTTAAAAGATCAGTTTAACACTCTCAAAAAAAACATATGTTTTTTTAAAAAAAGGCTAGTTCTTGTCTAGAATACAAGTAAATCCATGTATGCAAGGAGAATGCATAATGTTTGATCAAAATTACCCAGGCAACTGGGCATATATATCCCAGTTGCTCACTGTGTCATTGCCCAAATAGTTAATGAAGCACAGCAGATCGTTCACCAAGCAAGTCTTGGATTGGAAGAAGAAGGAAAATGCTACATATTTTAAAACTGTAATAAGTAAGTACAAGCATAAGATTCTTCCACAGTTGAAGATGAGCTGATGGGTCCTCTATATTAGGGGTCCCCAACCTTTGCAACTTTAAGTCTGAAGGACTTCAACTCCCAGACTTCTCCAGCCAGCTGGTTGGAGAAGTCTGGGAGTTGAAGTCCTTCAGACTTAAAGTTGCAAAGGTTGGGGACCCCTGCTCTATATAGTGAATATCTTTATGCTTCAGTGAATATTAGTGATTATCTTTATGCTTCAGTTCGGGGAACATGACGATGGGCCCCTGGCAGGTTTGCAGGGAATGGGATATACAGGCTTTGAGTGCCTAAGAAAGATCTCTGCAAGTAACATACAAAATATTTTAGTCATCTAATCATTTTTGGGACAATATAACAGTAATTGGGATAGGCTCTATCAGTTCAGCAGTAGCTGCTACTCAAAACCCCCACTGCTGCTGGAGAGAAGAAACCAGACAGGCAGCCAGGGAAGTGTAAAGAAACTGCCTTGAAAGGGGCGGAAGCTATTGAGGATTTCCCTCCCACCCAGGAGGGAAAAGAGCCCTCCTTTCTTTTGGGAGGAAGTGAAACTTACTCCAATGATGACCAGTTAGTAAGTCCCCAATCGGGCCCCATGACTATTCCAGTAGAACTTAAAGTGCCCTCTACTTGAGCTCAGGGGAAAATGCTGGCCCTCTTAGACTCTGGATGCACCCGTTGTGTAATTAGCCCAGAAGTGGTCGAGAAAATGGGGTTAAGACTGAGGACTTTGAAAGAACCCATTGCCTTTCGCCAATTGGATGGGTCAGTGGCTGGAAGGGGGGCATTTTGTAACTGAACAATAGAAATGTAGATGGGGGATCACCATGAAACCTTGAGTTTCATCATTGCACCTGGGATGGATCAGGCCCTCATACTGGGATTACTGTGGCTGCGGAAATGGAACCCACTCGTCAACTGGAGGAAAGGATGGCTATGCATCCGTTCTGCTAAACCCCCAGAGGGGAAGGGGAGGATCTCCCACATAGCCAATGCTGAAATGCACTTAGCTGCCGCAGCACATGAGAAAATTGAAGGGGAAGAGAAAATCCCCAAAGAATATTGGGACCTCAGGAACGTTTTCAGTGAAAGGGCTTCCGATAAACTACTCCCCCCCCCCCCCCCACCGCACCACTGAGTGCAGCAATGAGATCCTCCCAGGGGAAAAACTCCCTAAGCCTCAAATTTACTCGATGACCCACATGAAAGTTCATTGACAAACATTTAAAAAGAGGGTTCATACAACCCACCAGACCACGGGTGGCTGCACCGGTATCATTCAGAGAGAAAAAAGATGGCTCCTTTCGTTTATGCGTTAACTATAAAAACCTCAACAGCATTGCAGGGTTTTTTGGCAAGGTTTTTTTTTTAGAAACCATTGCCTCCTTCCTAGGGCTTAAAGAAAATGACTGGCCCAAGGTTACCTAGCTGTTTTTGTACCTAAGGCAGGACTAGGACTCACAGTGTCCTGGATTCTACCCTAACCACTACATCAAACCAGCTCTCTCACATAGAGCTAGTCTTTAAAAAAGGGTTAAAGTTGTTCTACCAGAAAAAAAAAAGTTATATTTACCATTTTCTGGCCATTATTTTTAACTGGCAGGTACCCCAGTCCATAAAATTTTGAAGTTTAAAAGTCTTTGTTCTAAGGAGCTGGGATGGCAGTGGAAAAATGCTTTAAGAGGACCAAACACAAAACAGTATTTATCTTTTAGATATGAAGAAGGCATTCTTTCAACTTTCATGTACAGTTTCTGTAGCAGCATCATAGGAATTTTGTTCCTTTGGGGAAAAAATGTCACCTTTGGAAATATTTTAAGCTGAGCTATTTAGTAGGATGGAGTAACATCCATAATTTCTCCTCCCCTTGAACATGTTGAAAGGAACATTTTTAAAAGTTACTTGGTCTTTCCTGCAAAATCACCTTGGCCAAAAAAAATGGGAAGATGAAAGAAATACTGTATTGTGTTTTTTTGAAAAGGTACATGTTGCAGCTCTTGCCTATGCAGACTCTGTGTTGCAAACACATTACTCCCACGCTCAAGCAGAAAAACAAACCTGTCTGGACAGCCACAACGCAAATCTGTCCACTCTTCAATTCAGCAGATTCATTAATTTTGTATCGATTGGTGGCTACTATACTGAATAAAGAACTCCAAAATGATTCTTGCAAAATTGGCACTAATTAGCTGAAATAAAAGGACTTGACTGTCTAGCCAAAATTTTTGGACACTTACCTCTTTATATTCCTGCTGCTCTTCCTTTCCCTTTATCATGGGCAACAGTGGCAACAATGTTAGTTACTTCTCACAGTCACCCTGGTCACCATGTGTCTGGACTCTTATAATGTGCTTTACATGGGGCTGCCCTTGAAGAGTATTCAGAAGCTTCAGTTAGTTCAGAACAGTTTTGTGCAACTTAGACTTGCGTATGTGTCACCTCTTCTGTGGGAGCTGCATTGGCTGCCAATTTGCTTCTGGATACAATTCTTGGTGATGCTTACATGGCTTGGGGCCAGGTTATTTGAAGGGCCGCCTCTTCCCAATTACATCCATCCAATCCACCATGATGGGGAGGCAGGGCATATTCTCAGTTGTATCAGTGAGCGATTGACACTTGGGGAGACCACTAAAAGAGCCTTCTCGATGATGGCTCCTTCTTTAAGGAACATCATTCCTTCTGAGGTATGGTTGGCCCCCATCCTGTTGCTTTTCTGAAAGGTCCTAAAAACACGGTTTTGTCACTGGGGCTAGGAACCGTGAATGGAGAGGGAGAACTTCCAAGTGACTGATTTGATTGTGTTATTGCTGCCATGTGGGTAGGAGCAGCGCAAACTTAGGGGGTTTTTAATCAAATTTTTAATTTGGATTTTAGGGGGTTCCAGGGTGGTGGGAGGGTTCACTCAGTTGGGGGTGGGACAAGGCCCAGGGCCAGCCGGCGGAATTAGGGAAACGAATAGGTCCATTAAGGAGGGGGGAATGGGGGTCGATCCTAGAGAGGGTTTTCCCATCAGATCGGTCCTGGGGAGGGGCAGGGGCAGTGGGAGACAGGGACCACACCATTTGTTGGGGAAACATGGCTGCTGGTTACAAGTGGTCACTCGCCCCAACCCCCTGAGCTCCCTCCGCAATCTAGGAGGCCAAGGATCACAGAGACGGGGCCCTAGACTGATGTTGTGTAACGCCAGGTCCGTGGTGAATAAAGCCCCCCTCATTAATGACCTTGTGTCAGAGGGGGACCTGGACCTGGTGGGCATCACGGAGACCTGGCTGGGCCACGAGGGAGGATTACCCCTCATGGAAATGTGCCCTCCAGGCTACCATGCATTTCATCAGCCTAGGGCCCTAGGCAGGGGTGGAGGGGTGGCGATTATTGTTAAGGAAGATCTTAAGCCAAGGGAGACCACTGTACCTCAGACGACCGGTTGTGAGTCTCTCTTTGTGAAGTGGGGCCATGGGAGGCAGTTGGGCGTGCTGATTGTATACCTGGCTCCCCGCTATGTAACAGCAGCCCTGTCCGAGCTCCTTGAGGTGATCGCCGAGATGGTGGTTGAGACCCCCAGGCTATTAGTCATGGGGGACTTTAACCTGCCATCAGTAGGCGAGACATCTGAGGCAGCTCGGGAGTTCATGGCCTCCATGACGGCCATGGACCTGACCCAAGTAGTTTATGGCCCCACGCACGATAGAGGACACACTCTGGATCTGATTTTTGTCTCTGGTCAGTGGAGGAATGATCTGGGAATAGGGGATTTAGTCACCATACTCCTGTCATGGTCAGATCATGCTCTCCTTCGACTGGACTTTCCAATTATCACTCCCCACCGTGGGGAGGCAGAAACAGAGAGCCCAAGATGGTTCCGCCCCAGGCGCCTGATGGACCCGGAAAGGTTCCAGAGGGAGCTTGGGCCACTACCTGTGTCCTTGTCCCGCAACTCGACTGAGGACCTAGTGGCCGCATGGTATAATGCGGCCAGGGGGCCTTGGACCAGGTCGCACCCTTGTGGCCTTTCAGGCGCCGCCGAATCACCCAGGCTCCCTGGTTTTCCGAGGAGCTGAGGGAGATGAAATGCCGCAAGAGATGCCTAGAGAGTAGGTGGAGATCTTCTCAGTCCGAATCTGACTGAACACTAGTAAGAGCCCATTTGAGGACTTATTTAGTGGCTATAAGAGTTGCCAAATGTGAGTATTATGCCACTCTTATCGCATCCACAGATAACCGCCCTGCTGCCCTGTTTGGGGTGACCCGCTCCCTCCTTCATCAGAGGCCGCGGGAAGCCCCTTTGCAGGGCAGAGCAGAGGAATTTGGAGCGTATTTGCTGGATAAATTCACTCAGATTCGGAGCGAGTTGCCCCCCACTGAAAGTGGCCCAGATGGGTTGCCCGATGCTGGTCTTGAGACAACAGCTTGGGAGGAGTTTGACTTTGTTACTACCGAGGACATGGACAGGTTGTCGAGGAGACTTAAGGCCACCACATGTTTATTGTACCCGTGTCCCTCCTGGCTTGTACTGGCATCCTGGGAGGTTACACGAGGCTGGCTCCAGGAGTTAGTCAATGCTTCTTTGAGTGAGGGGTTCTTGCCTACTGCCCTGAAAGAGGCAGTGGTGAGACCCCTCCTCAAGAAGCCTTCCCTGGACCCAGCATTGTTGGTAAATTATCGTCCGGTCTCCAACCTCCACTTTTTAGCGAAGGTTGTAGAGAGTGTGGTGGCACAGCAGTTTCCTCGTCACCTGGAGGAAATTGATTATCTAGACCGGCACCACTCCAGCTTCCGACCCAGTCACAGCACCGAGATGGCATTGGTCGTGTTGGTGGATGATCTCTGGAGGGCATGGGATAGAGGGTCCTCCTCTATCCTGGTCCTATTAGACCTCTCAGCGGCTTTTGATACCATCGACCATGGTATCCTATTGCACCGACTGGGGGAGTTCGGGGTGGGAGGCACCGTGTTATGGTGGTTCTCGTCCTACCTCTCTGGTCGGTCGCAATTTGTGTTGGCAGGAGGGCAGAGGTCGACCTCGAGACCCCTCATATGCGGGGTCCCTCAGGGGTCGATCCTCTCGCCTCTCCTGTTTAACACCTATATGAAGCCGCTGGGCGAGATCATCCGTGGTTTTGGGGTAGAATACCATCTGTACACTGATGATACTCAACTGTACATATCTACCCCAAACCACCCCAATGATGCCGCTGAGGTGATGTCCCGGTGTCTGGAGGCCGTACGGGTCTGGATGGGAAGTAACAAACTCAAGCTCAACCCGTCCAAGACCAAGTGGCTATGGTTTCTGGCGCCCCGGTTTAGCCAGGTAAGTCCAACACTGGCCATTGGGGATGAATTATTGGCCCCAGTGGAGAGGGCACGCAATTTGGGTGTCCTCCTGGACTCTCGGCTGTCCTTGGAGGATCATGTGGCAGCCGTGGCCAGGCGGGTGTTTTACCAGGTTCGCCTGGTTCACCAGCTGCGTCCCTTACTAGACCGGGACGCCCTTCGCACAATCACTCAAGCACTGGTCACATCCTGTCTGGACTACTGTAAAGCTCTCTACATGGGGCTCCCCTTGAGGTGCACCCGAAGGTTACAGCTAGTTCAGAACGTGGCCGCGCGGGTGATTATGGGAACTTCACGGTGTTCCCATATAACACCGGCCCTGCGCAAGCTGCACTGGCTGCCTGTGGCCTTCCGGGTGCGCTTCAAGGTGTTGATTACCATCTTTAAAGCGTTCCATGACTCGGGGCCTAGTTATATGCGAGACCGTCTCCTGCCCCATACATCCCTTCGTCCACTCCGCTCCCACAGAGAGGGTCTTCTCCGGGTGCCGTCAGCCGGGCAATGCCGGTTGGCGATGCCCAGGGGAAGGGCCTTCTCTGTGGCGGGCCCTACCCTCTGGAACGACCTACCTCCCGATCTCCATACCACCTCGGACCTCCGCCTATTCTGCCAGCGTTTAAAACGCACCTGTTTCAGCAAGCCGGCTTAGGGTAAATCCACCTGATAAACGACTGAGGATTAGATATACAAATTTTTAATTAGAGGGTTTTAAACTATATTTTAGCGCAGGAGTATTTAATTTAATAAGGTTTTAGGATGTTTGTATATTTTTGTACTGTATATTGTGTTTTTTAAATGCCTGTGCGCCGCCCTGGGTCCTATTGGAGATAGGTGCGGGATACAAATTTAATAAAATCTAAAATCTAAAATCTAAAAAAAAAAAATTCTTAAATAGGTCTTATTATACAGTGGATTTTTAAAATTTTGTAAACTGCCCAGAGTTACCTATATAATTAAAAAAAAATTAAAAAAAAATAAGTGATCTGTGTGTAAAATGATTGGGATGTAGTAAAACTCACTTCTGAGTAATTGTGTATGTGGATTATCCTATAACTAAAATTAAGTTTTGGAAGTTATGTTTTAATGACTGTAATACTATCAAGTTACAACTCAACCATTTAACTTGGAATGACCTCTGTGAAACACAATGGAGTCAGCTTCTGAAGAGGACTGCACTGTAAAGTCTCTTTCCAACACATTTTGATGAATTTTTCACTTTTTCACCGCTTTCTGTATAAATACTCTTTTTTCAGAAATTAGTCCTATTTATCAGGATATTTTTATTTTAAACATCCTTCATTTCAGCATATGCTATATTTGTTCTTGACAAGTCCTCTCAGTCTTAGAATAGAAGAAATAAAAATAGTCTGTCTAAGAAGGCAAAAGCAGGCCAAATTTAACATTTTGTTGGGGACACTGTGTGGTCACAGGCTATTCCAGGAAACACTTGGGAAGAAGCATCTAGGAAAAGTCTGTAATTGTGGAAAGCATTTTTAAGATTTGAAAACCTCAGCCATATCAGGAAGCTTCAATTGCAATATCATCCCATCTGCTCTCACGACAATCAGGGAGTGCCTTGAATATTTTTTGGCAACACCTTTTTTTATAAGTTTGACAACTTCTCACAATTCATCAGTCTATATCACAGGTGTCAAACTTGTGGCATCACTTGTGGCATCACATTGTCATCATGTGATGTACCGCACAATGTTTTTTCTCTTCACAGAGCTGGGGTGGGCATGGCCTGCTTGCGATACATCTGGCCTGCGGGCTGGCAATTTGACACCCCTGATTTGTGTATGAAGGATAGTTTGATGAATAACATTAAGGTGATGAATAATCCAACATTGCAATGAGATTCCCAGAACATTTTGTACTTCGCCCGTTGAAGAAGGATAAGCTACAAGTGGATATCTTTCCACCTGGCATTTGTGTAGGTTATCACAGTTTATTTATTTAGTGCAGGGGTGTCCAAACTTGGGAACTTTAAGAGTTGTGGACTTCAACTCCCAGAATTTCCCAGGAATTCTGGGAGTTGAAGTCCACAACTCTTAAAGTTCCCAAGTTTGGACATCCCTGATTTAGTGTATGGCACTGTTACTTTAGCCAGGAGACTACAGTGTGTGAGTACAAAGTAGTTGTTTGGCTGCTAATGAAGTTGTCACAGTGATTGACTGTCCAAGCTGGGAAATTCAGGCTCAGTTAGGTCTTGAAAGGCAATCTTTCAGATAAATAGGAAAATACTTTGATAGCAAGTCATTCCCAGTCATTTTTATTCCCAGGAAATTATATACCTGTATACCTGTGACTTCAGCAGGACTTGAGCATGACTTGAAAGAGACTTGGTTTTTATATGGCAGAGATTCAAAACTTTATTAAATTTTCTTGAATTTAATCTCGTACATGCTAATTATAGGGCCACCTACAGAAGCAGATTTCTCAACATTAAAATTGGGACATTACTCATCTCTACTTTAGGATGCTGTAATTGTTATATAAAATGGTAAGTTACTGCTTAGAGTCATTTTGGAATGGAACAACGTTGAAATGTTAGAAATCCATCGAATCCAAAGTATAACATGTAGGAAAAAGGGAAGAGCCAAAGATCCTTCAATCATGGAGAAATTCCCGTCAGTCCAACTGACTGTATAAAAAGAGATAATTGGATAATTACTGCTATTGTTGATACCTTATCTGGAATTTAACTGAGGTTCATATTTCTAGCAAACTTTCTTCTGTTCATGTTTTGTAAAGATTTCATTAGAAGTATTTCCTAGGCCACAAACTCTTGTTTTAGTCAGGGTGATGCCTCATGTCTGGCTGGCGTCCCACAGAGGTGATTAAGTCTTGTCTGAAAATTTAGATTTAGCTAATCCTGTCCAGGGATTTTCAATCTTTTTCAGACTATAGAACAGGGGTGGGCAAACTTTGCAACTTTAAGTCTGAAGGACTTCAGCTCCCAGACTTCTCCAGCCAGCTTTGCTGGCTGGAGAATTCTGGGAGCTGAAGTCCTTCAGACTTAAAGTTGCAAAGTTTGCCCACCCCTGCTATAGAACCTGGCAGTTTTTTTTTTTTTTTTTTACAAAATTCCTGGAACTCCTTATTGAGAAGCAAAGCTCTATTTATAGGGAATTGGTAATTTAAACAAAATGTATGCTAGCTGTTCCTATTGGCTGCCTGTCCATAACATTAGGAATTACCGCCTGGTGGGAGATACTTGCCCTGTTCACCTAACATTTGACTTTGCTTGATGTATTACAGAGTTTACTTTCTGTTGCTTCTGTTTCCTTCTTCTTACAGTTATAAATCTTACTTTATGACTGCTCTGTTTAGTGACCATTACAAATTACAAAGGTGCTGAAATTTTATGACCAGTCCTTGCAGCTACAACGGACACAACATCTCATAGTCCCATGATTGCTATTTGCATGTTTCACAGCCTTCTTTAGACAAGCAGAGTCAGCTGGCAGTAAAATTGCAAGATGTGGTCACATGATGTTCCAGTTAACAATTGTATCGTTTAGTGATGGAATTAATGATCCCAATTCTGACAAGGGCCTGCATCTCTTTGCACAACAAAACTAATAAAATACTCAATAGCAGAAGATAAAAGCCATGTGAGGTTTAAAATTCTAAGGTTAAGAAAGCCGAGGGAAGGAGAACATGGGTTTATATGATTGTAGGGAGGCTGAAAGTTAGTGTGAAGACAGACAGGCCAAGGAAAGAAGGGCACTATTTGGAGTGAGTGCAGGAAGGCCAAGTGAAGGAAGGTGAGGGTCTCTGTGAGCACAGGGAAGTTGAGGGAAGAAGGGTGCATGTTGCTGTGCAGGGAGACCGAGAGATGGAAGGCATTACACAGTGCATAGGAAGCAGCGGGGACTTAACAGCACAAAATGCAACTTTCCCTGCTGGCTTCTCCACTGACTTTGTGGGAAGTCAGCAGAGAAGGTTGCAAATGGTGATTATAGGATGCTGCAACATAAGTGGAGCTGGTTGTCTTAGTCCCCAAATTGTGAGCACATGACTGCAGGGGCACTGGAATGGCTGGAACTTTGAGGACTGGTTATAAGTGCCACTCAATCAGCACCATTGCAACTTTGAACAGTTGCTGAATGAGTGGTTGATAAGCAAGGACTACTTCTATTGGGTAGAATATTGAGACTTATGTTCAATTTATTTGACACTGTCGCTTTTACAGGGATTTCTCTGTTCCTGGCTGCCCCATCCATCTCTGCTCATGTCCTTAGGTGACCAAGAAAGCAAAGCATCTAAGCCATGCAAAGCTTATCTTACATCTCTGGCTCTGAAATAATAAATAAAACAAATCCCAAAGCATTGAATTGGAACAATGAGGCAAATGCACAACAATATCAGGTGTGTTTTCAGAATCAATACCTGCAGAAAAAGAGCCCATTTTGCCACCAAATTCCATCTCTTTCTATTACCACTCTCTGCATGATTTTGTGGAAGAGCAGATGCATATTTGGCCCTGTTACCAAACTATCCCCCTCTTATATTCTTCAGGCAAGAGCTTCCCAGAATATGTCTCACAACAGGAGTATCTGTTCCCTGACCTAGTAATTGAGCCGAACCAAGGCACAGGCAAATCTGGCCGTCCCTTGGCCGCATTTTAATGACAGTTTTCTCTGAAAAATATAGAACAGACCTGTCCAGTACTTGTTCTAAAAGCTAGAATCCAAGATATTCATATACGCCACAGCAAACCAATCAACCAAGGCCAGGTAAATTCTTAGTATAAGAATGGGTAGAAGATAAGCTCTGTACTATTCATAATTTTCTGATGTTATGCAGAACTTAAAATAGGCCTCAGTCTGCTCACACAAATCACTTTTCTTTAAAGGAAGGTCCAAAGTAGACCTTCTATAGGCAATCTGTGAACTATACCTTACAAATTAATATCTCTCAAGAGGATTCCCTCCACACATGGCCTCCAACCCACCTACCACCACCACCCCCGCCCCCAATCGGGAAAGAAACAGTTTATTTCTCTTGTACCATTTTCCTGGAAGCTGCTCTTCCTCCTGGAAGACCATCTTATGTCATCTTATAAAGCTCTAGTCTAGAAGGTTTTCTGTGTGAGAACCAGAACAGGATTTTTTTACTTCAGAGCTCAAACATTATTTCAAGAGATATAGTTTAAATTTGTAAATCTCTATTGCAAGAGTTTTCCTTCCCAAGCCTACTTTTTCAGATGTTCCCATTGAAATAAGGGGATAAAACAAAATACTAACCGAATCCATAAAAATCCTAAATCAAAATCAGTGATCACTGTACAAGCAGAATAAATAACCCTTTGCCCATTAATTTCAAATCTTCAATTACAGGTACTAGTTTTCTAGAAAAACAGCAAACTTGCCATTTGGATACCAGCATAGTTTTGTGGCAGCACTGTGGGCCATAAGCAACAACCTGAAGCTATGGCTTCCTTTCAGGATAGAGAGAAGTTGGTGCAAAATTGGTCAGCTTAAAGAAGATCCAGTTTTGCCTTTGTAGGTGGACAAGACACATAGACTTTGGCAGATAAACAGAACTGTCTCATGTAGTCTTCTCTCTTTGTCTTCCACAAGGTATTATCCTTAAACTTTTAAAAAAATATTTTATACTCCCATTTAACAGTAGCACTACATTTTTATGGCAGCAGTTCTAAGGACAGCTGGCTACGGAGTTATCATATTTTGCTTGCATAAAGTCCTTGAATCAATAGGCAATTCACTGGCAGTAGCAATATCCAAGTAAAGGCAGATAAAAGTGGTTTTAAACAAATCTTACAACAATATGATTAAGAGGTTAAAAAAGCTTTGTGTCGTCTTCTATTAAGTAGGCAGTTTTCATTGCAAACATTACTGTTGCTATTGAAAGTGTTAATTGTAACAAAACCTTTGAAATATAAGCAAAGTATCGTTTTAAAAATACAGTATCATATCAAAAGATGAAAAGGTCTACCAATGTCATTTTCAAAAAAACTATTGTCTTGACTTATCAAACAATGAAGATTCATTGCTGTGAAAAAATATTCACAGGCTGCCCTTCAAATTGTATGTCATCTTTCAAGACTACCATTTAAACTTAAAGTAAGAATTAGCAAGATTTTAATAGTTTCTTCCTAAGTAGGTGAATAGGAAAATTAAACAACTGAGAGCATATTAAGGTGAAGAGAAAACTCAGGCTTATAAAAGATTATAGAAAAAGCTAAATGGTGCTATAAGAAGTAGCAAATCAAAGCCGTAAAGGGGCGAGAAAGCGCCATTTTTCAGTTCCATTCAATCATATCCAGTCCAGTAATTGTTCTTTTACCCACTGGGGAAAATAAGTATTTTCCTCTAGTAGCATACGAGAAGCCAAAGAGCCAATAGCTGCAGCCGGATAAATGAAGCAGCCTTTTGCCTGTTGCCATAAAATACTTCTGAATCACTCCAGAAACCAGAACATGGAATAACAAATGTCAGTTCCAGGAATGCTGATCAATTGACCCTGAAAATGCAGCAGAATGCATGAATGCAACAAAGCAGAGACCCCAGCAGCAATGACTCTGCTACTCTACTAATTTGTCATTCTCTGCAGTTGGGAGGGGTTTTGTTTGTTTGTTTGTTTTTGAAAAAACAAAGGAGCTGGGATTAACTTTCATTGCTTCATACTGCAGTGGAGTGACTGCACTCAGAATATTGTCCAGTTCTGATCACCACAATATGAAAAAGATGCTGAGACCCTAGAAAGTTTAGAGAGAACAACAACAAAGATGATTAGGGGACTGGAAGCTACAGCATTCCGTATTTTTTGTAGTATAAGAGGCACCCTGCCCACCGCAAAAAAAGAGGGTGGAAATTTGGGTGGGTCTTATACTCTGAATGCAGCTTTTTGGAAGTTTTTTTTCCAGCCCTAATGAGGTGCTAAATGAGTGGCACCTCATTAGGGCTGAAAAAAAGCTTGTTCCAGCTAGGAGAAGCCAACAAGGAAAGATTTGAAGACTGCCTTAAGAGGTACTTCTTTTGTCCAGTTTCTATTTGGGGGAGCTAATCCTCTCAGGGGCAAGGCAGAGAGTTCCTGTGGCTCTCCTGTGATTTCTATTCTTTTGGGGATAATCCCTTTAAGGGCAAGGCAGGGATTTTTCCTATCTGGCCTTGTTTGTTGATTCAGCTTTGTTACATTTTAAGAGCTGTTAAGTACTTTTGACTAAAGGCCTAGACCAGTGGTGGGCAAACTCATTAGTCAAGAGAGCCAAATATCAACAGTACGACGATTTAAATTTCTTTTGAGAGCCAAAAGAAGGTGTGGCCTGTTTTGTGGGAGAGGCTCAGCGGTCATGTGACCGGGTGGGCATGGCCAACTTGGAAAATGTGGTGAAACTCACTTAACGACGATCTTGCTTAGCAACCAAAATTTTGGGCTCAATTGTGGTCATAAGTTCTTTCTTTCTTTATCTCTCTCTCTCCCACTTCCTTTTTTCTTTCTTTCTCCTCTCTTTTTCTTTCTGTCTCTCTCTCTGTGTCTGTCTGTCTCTTTCTGTATCTGTCTCTCTCTCCTCCCTCCACCCATCTCTGTCACTGTGTGTGTGTCTGTCTGTCTGTCTGTCTCTCACTCGCTTAATCACTCTGTCTCTGTCTGTCTGTCCCTCCCTCCCTCTCTCTGTCTCTCCCTGTCTCTGTGTGTGTCACTCTCTCTGATTCCCTCCCTCCCTCTGTCTGTTTGTCTCTCCCTCTTTCGCATGCCGGCCTTTCCGCTGCTTGGGGGGGGAGGGAGGAGAGAGGGAGATAGAGAGAGGCACAGAGAGAATGACAGAGGGAGGGATTGAATCTGGAGACAGACAGGGGGAAAGAGTAAGGTGACCAGATTTTAAAATTGGCAAAGCGGGACACCATTGACAGGGAGAGGGGGACTGGCGGGGGTTGGGGACTCTTTTTTTTTTTGCTTATTTTTCTCCCCTTCCCCGAGTGGGGAAAGAGGCTCCGGTGTTACCTTTCTCTTCGGCATGGTGTTCCCTCCTGCAGGCGGCTGAAAGCCCAAGCGAAGAAGCAGCAGCAGCAGCCCCACGGGTTATGGTCGTTGCTGCACTAGCAGCCCCGGATCGCTCTTGGTAGCCTTTGGGAAACTGCCCACTGCCTGCGATCACCAGAGCTGGCAGGGCAGCCTTGCCGCTGGCTTGACCCCCTCCCCGGGTGACAGCTGAAGGAAGGGTGGCCTCCGCCTGGCAATGCCACTCAGTGCCGTTTGGTGGGGTTTTTTTTGTCCCTGGGCTTGCTGCCCTGGTGAAGTTGGCTCGTGTCCGCTGTGGTTATTAGTAACTTCAATGTTTTATTTTTGAGGCGGACAATTCTCTTTATTTGTTTCTTTCTTTGCAAAGAGTAGTTTTGGCTCACTGAGGATTCTTTTCAGTTAGTGTGAAAACGACTGGTTCAGACAACGTTTCCTGCCCTCCTGCCTTTTCTCTTCCCCCCCCCAATGGTTCCCCTGAAAGAAACTGGAAGCCTCACTTGTTACTCTATTTTTTTCCCCTTTGGTGGGGGGGAGGTTTGAAATTTGCGCGCTTTCCAGTTGCTCAGGAAGAAAAAAGGGGAAGGGGGGAGTGAGAAAGATGTACCGTGGAAGGCGAGCAGCAGTCCCCTTGACCGCCGTGACCCGCAAGGCATCTCGCTGAGGGGGCGGAGGGCCAGCAGCAGGAGCGATGCTCGCTACGCCGAAGAGGACAGCCGGCGAGAAAGGAGCAGCAGCGGGCGCTCCCCTAGGAACTAGTGCCGGCTGGGGAGGCTATGGATGCCTCCTCCCGCAGCGGGCGGGCAGGGTGAGCACCCGAGGCTACGGCCACCTTAAGCGCCGCCAAAGCTGTCTGGGGGCCGCGCGCCCATCTCCCTCCCAGCCGTGCCTGGCGGGCAGCCCCAGAACATGTTCCGTGGTGGCCATCGGAGGGAGCCAGTGGAGACGCGCCCGGCTGCCCTGCCCAACACCCCTGCCGGGCGACCTTCGGGCGGCAGAAGCTGCGCGTTGCAGGGCTCAGGGGTAGCAGCAGCCGCAGCAGCCGCCTATGGCGCAGACGGAGTCTGCCCACCGGAGAAAGAGCCGCACTTGAGGGGCCAAAGAGCCGCTTCTGGCTCGCGAGCCGCGGTTTGCCGACCACTGGCCTAGACAGCTAGTTAGAATTTTCCCTGGCTGCTGGGGAAAGGAAAAAAAGTGGCAAAAAGTGTCATTTTATTATATTATTGTATTTGCTTGCTTTTCTGCTGCTTATGGGAATAAAAATGAATATCTGGTAGGCAGAATTTCCCACCCTATTTTCCTCTCCAAAAACTGGTTTGAGTGAACCGTTAGTGAAAATTGGGACAGCTGCCTGGCCACACCCCTGAACCAGTTCCCTAGTTGCTGCTGCCGTTGCTTGTTTTTCAATCATTTTTTCATGTTCTGTGCATGCACAGAAAAATTTACAGGCAACTGCACATGTGAAGTGCACGTGAAGTGCACAAGAAGTGCACATGAAGTGCATGTGAAGCGAACCAGCAGTAATGCCGGCAGCAACCCACCCCTGACTAGAGGGGCTGTCACAAAGAAGAGGGGGTCAACTTATTCTCCAAAATATTCGAGAGCAGAAAAAGGAGTGATGATCATTAAAGAGAGATCTAACCTAGAACTAAGGAGAAATTTTCTGACATTGAATAATCAGTGGAATGACTTGCCTCCAGAAATTGTGGGTGCTCTATCACTGGAGAGTTTCAAGAAAAGATCAGACAGCCATTTGTCCAGAATAGTATGATACACTGATCCTCAAACTACGGCCCACCAATGCAATGTATCTGGCCCACGGAGTGGTGGGATTCAGCCTTACCCCTCACCCCGCCCCTCACCATCAGCCTTATCTTCCAGCAAGCATTGACTCCAGCTGCACTTCTGGATAGTTACTTCACCAGTTGAGCTGCACTTCTGATCACACCGCTGCTGCCAAAGATAAGGGAGGACAAGCTGACTGTGGGGTGATCTCACCAGTGCCACCACATGAAACATCTTTAAAAATGTTTTTCAAATGCTTTAAAAACAGCCTTTCAGGATGTTTTTCACAGCCAGGGCTGGTGGATGAGTAGGGGAGAGGCAAGTACAGCAAGGATAAAGGCAAAATGGACTGCTAAATTGGCCACACCCATCCAGTCATATGATCACCTAGCCACGCCCACCCAGCTGGTCTGGTCCCCCAACAGTCTGAGGGACTGTGAATCAGCCCCCTGTTTAAAAAGTTTGAGGCCCTCTGGTATGGTATCTTGCTTGAGCACTGGGTTGAACTAGAAGTCCTCCAAAACCTTTTTATTCTGTGTTCTGTTAATCAGAAAATACCAGCAAGAGATCAGAAAGTTGTCTATAACACCAGCTGAAAAATAGGACTGCCATGACCATGGAATGTTACTATCAGCTCTGCCTGTTGTTACATACAAATATGTCTTATTGCTAATGGATCATAGCTCAGCTTCAGCTTGAGGAAAAATGAAAGTCAAATGGAATTGGGGCAATTTGGGATGTATTGTGATTCATCTGATGAATTCTAACCATTTGACCTAATTCAAAATTCTCCATGACTACTACCCTCAAATTTGTAATCTAATTTATATAATTTAGATGCTGAGTCCACTATGATGTAAATAATGGAGATGCTGTAAGAGTTCCTGAGGAAATTTAAGAAAACAAAAGAAGCAAAATAGAATACTACTGCAAGGCTTTTGCTATGAAGCTTGTTTGTTTACCATATTTCAGCCTGTCAGCTACACATTCAGCAGATTGCAGACATTCTGAATACATATTTTCTCCCAGACATCAAAGGCAGATTTGCCACTGCTGATCTATTTGGGAGACAGCAGCTTTGGGGGGTTTTTTGGAGGCTGCAGGGAGAACTGGTGAAGAGGAGGAAGAAGTTACACCAGGGGTGTGGGAAGTGGAAGAAGAGGGTCGAGAAAGCTATCAGAAATCTCTGGTTGAAATGGAATGTCCAGGTAACATTCTGCTGAATAGTCTATTCCCGGGATGGCGAACCTATGGCACGCGTGCCACAGGTGGCACACGGAGCCATTTGTCATGTGAGGCGTTGCCCTGTCAGCTGGCCAGCGCGCATGCACGTGCTGGCCAGCTGAGTTCACCCTTTTTTTAAAGCCATTTTTCACCCTCACTAGGCTCCAGAGGCTTTATAGGAGCCTGGGGAGGGCAAAAAAAGCCTCCCTCCCCCCAGAGGCCCTCCGGAGGCTTCATGAACTTCCCTGAAGCCTCCGGAGCTCAAAAAACAGCCCTATGGGCAAATGGATTTCTGCCTGCAGTATTTGCTTTTGAATAGAGCCATCTTGATAGTTGGCTTCTTCTTTCAATACGCTCTTTATCTCTTTAAAAGCTGGCATCTGCTGTGAGCTATTAAGAAAAAATGGGGACTCTTCCTGCCTTTAAAATATATTTCTCCTTTAGGGAAATATAATGTTCTGCCTTTTTAATATTTCCCCAAATATTTCATTCTTTTGGGGGGTAGGTCCTGACTTTCTACAGTAACTTTGTAAAATATGTAAAACATGGGCATTCAGCTTGCAGCACTAAACACTTAAATCATACTAGGCTCTGCAAAATAATTTTACAATCAAATATATTTTATTTTATTGATATTGACTGAGAATCTGAATACCACTCCTATCGGTAGAGGACCAGTGATCTGATGGCAGCAATGCATTAGATATTTTCATCTTTTGACTCAGTCCCGAAACTGTTGTGCCAGCATGAAATTGGGCAGTTCTGAAAGTATTTTTTTCAGTGTTACTTGAAGTTAAAAGGATTGAAGCTGAAAGAATTTCCACACTGGAATTTTTTTTCTCTTTAACAAAATTTAATTTTGTCTGTACTCTTTTAAAAAAATGTTTTATTAATTTTTTATTTTTAAATATACATCAATATCAATACATGAAGTGTGTGGTCCCTGGGCATAATTCATTTTGATACAAACATCAAAATGATAATCATTATTTATCCAATCAATGATAATTGATTAATAAATATTAATCAAATTTATATAATCCTAGTATTAATTTACATGGTTTTTTTTAAAGTAGTTATTCAATATTTCAATATTCCATTTTAATGCCAATAATCTTTCCCCCTCTAATATTTTCTATCAAATTATTTACTCTCTTAATGTGCTTTTCCCTTGGTTTATTTCATCAGCCATTATTATCTTTATCATCTTCTTCCCATCTTCTTGCTTTGTTTGCTGGTTTGTCTGTTCTGTCTTTTCTTCCGTTCTTTCTGCTATCTCCTCTCTTTCCTGGACTCTCTGATCTTCATTCATCATCAGTTGTAGCATATTTTCTATTTTCCCGTATATGCCTTGCATTAGGTACTTTATCTCTCTGTGATTCTTTTCCATAGTTCCCCTAATCAACACCATTTCTCTTGAAATCTCACTCCTTTCCCCCTGATAGAGCATCTTATCTTAGTTTAATAAGCCATGTTCTTCCTTATTCTCATAATAGGATCTCCAATAATCATAAAGTAACTAGTTATGAAACATGGTCACTACAATCCTCCAGATGAATGTTATTTCTCTCATCAAAAAGTTTTTTTTAAACTTGTAGGGGTCTAGTACATTTCATTCACCAGTAGATGGTGCCCTCAGCTTAGGTTTCAGTGTTGTTTCAAGTTTTATAGATTTCAATTAATCCAAATTTAATTCAGTTTATGGAGGCAGAAACAACTATTCAACTAAATTCAAGTAGATAGTGCAGCATTTTTAATACTTTTCCAAAACACCTGCCCAATTAAAAAACCCAATTTTCTATGTTTTAAAAGGTCCTTACTTCTTTCTTTCGTGTCTAGGATTTTTCTCTCTATGGTAGTTTGCCGCTTTACAAACTAGTCTTTTTTCTTTGATTTTCCTCTTTCTTTTTTTCTTTAACATTAGGGCCTAAATAAAAAGGAATCTTCTCAACCAACTATAATCACTGTTCATTTGCACCACTGCTGCATATTTCTTTGTTGCCTTGGCTATCCCAGTTTCGTGGCAGCCAGGATGGCTGCCTCTTCTCCTCATAGAGGAAGAGGGAAGAAGCCCTGAGTCCAGCAGGAGAGTTTCTCCTCTGCCAGAACTACAGGGATTTACCTCCTTTTGGAGCCCTCCAACAGGAAGAACTCAAGCTCAGAAACCCGTTCCGATACCGCCGTGATGTCAGCCGGAAGTCCATACTCTGAAAGACTGGGTTATCACCAAAAAGTAAAGGACCAAACCTGATGTTTGGATACAATATAGCCATGAAAACAACACAGGATATTGATAGGATATATACAGGATATATACAGTTTTTATTATATTTGATACCACAGTATCAGCAGTAGAATCTGATTGCTGTATTTTTTGGAGTATAAGACGCTCTGAAGTATAAGATGCACCTAGATTTTGGGGAGGAAAACAAGGGAAAAATATCTGCCTCTGCCTCCCAGCAATTTGCCTCCTTGTAACAAACAGTAGAGACAATATATACTGTTTGTAATGTTATATTTCAGACTGTACTTGCTTTATGTATTTTTTTTTAATGGCTGAAAAAAGAAAAGAAAAATGACGTGATTAGCTGTTTCCCTTCATTAAGGTGTGGCCAAAACCACTTCTGAATAGGTAAAAATAGAAAAATGAATATACTTCTAAGGAGCCAGAGAGGGACATAGGTGACATCCCCTTTGCCATAGTTGATTAGCGGCCAAACCACAGGGATTAACTTCCGTGTCCACAGAGGGGGATGCCCCAAAACATTGGAGGCAAGATGAAACAATTTGCTTGGCCTGGTCAATTGGAATATGGCAAGGTTGTGCCAGCCCTCTGGCATTCTGATGAAAAAAAAGATGATGAAAAAATGAATCTGGAAAAAAATACATAAAGCATGAACAACAGCATCTGATCTGGATATTTGTTGCTGGAAGAAATAAACAACTAATGAAGGAGTATATGAATCAATATGAATCAATATTGGCTTCTGTTTATATTATTGTATACTGTCTGAAATCAGTTGTTTTCTATCCTAGCAAATTGTAACCTTAATTGTAACCTGACTGCAAATGTTATCTCACTGCTGCGTCTCGCTTCTATGCTTGGTTTTAAAGCCTGGCACATTTTGGAAGCCAGTAGAAGTAACTGTTACATGGAAATATCAAACTGTATAGATAAAGGAACCAAACTAGGGAGTTTTCCTGGCTCATAAATCCTTAAATCATTCTGCCAAAAAACAACTTGGCAAAGGGGGGAAGCCACCCACTCCACAAGGCTATAGGAACACTCCACAGATAAGGTAGAGAGAGACAGGAGCTTGAACAAAAGAATGCTTTAAAGATCACGTTGGTAATGAAGCATTGTCTCTGATTGGATAGGAAAACTGCTGGAACCTTATATTATGTATGTGAGAAACAAAATATAAATCCTTTCAATCATGTAATAATTGCTGCAAAGTTTTAAACAAAGCCATAAGATTAGAATCCATCCTGGATGTGAGGTATGCACCTAGAAAATTAAAAATAAGTTAACACACATAATGAAAGTCATAAATTTAGTTAAAAGCTGTTGAGAAAAGATTTAGAAAGTTAAAATAGCAGCAAACAATTCTGAGCGTTGTGGAAACAACTGTATTGCAGGGTAGGAAACTTTCTAAGTATTATCATGAGAGTCCTTGTAAGCAATTACTCCTCTGTTTGCCATCCACCTGAAAACAGTAAAAACTTGCAAAAGTGAAGAAACGAAAACAATGGAGGAACAGGAAAAGAACTCGCCGGTGCTTAAGGTAGCCGCAGCTTGGGTTCTCCGCCCACCCGCTCGCTCGCTGCAGGATGAGGCAGCTGTAACCTCCTCAGCTGACATGCCAGGCCCTCCGGGTAGCCCCGGAAAGTGGAGGCGCACTTGGCCATCCTCTGCCCAGGGGGCTGCTCCTTCCTCCTCCTCTCCGGCCCTGCGGCCCGGTTCCTATCAAGCCGCGGACTGGCACTGGTCCATGGACCGGGGGTTGGGGACCCCTGTTCTAGTCCATACCTCTGATCATGACAGGAGACTTTACATCAACCTGGACAAATTGTTGCACCCATAAATCTGGGAGTCAAGCTGTTCTATTGGATAGCTGTTCTCGTTATCAGGGGGACCCCTGTTCTAGTCTATACCTCTGATCATGACAGGAGACTTTACATCAACCTGGACAAATTGTTGCACCCATAATTCTGGGAGTCAAGCTGTTCTATTGGATAGTTGTTCTCGTTATCAGGAAGTTTATCCATAGTTCCAGGTTTGATCTCTCTTTAACAAGCTTGCATCCATTGCTTCTTGTCCTACTTTTAGGAATTTTGGACAATAAGTTTATCCTTGCCTCTGTGAAAGCCTCCCATATTCCAGAAGACAGCTTTCATATCACCCCTAATTGTTCTCACTGTTGCTCTAAGCATACCTAGTTCCCTTAACCATTCCTCATATGGAAAATTTTGGCCCGTGCAGAACTGGACAGGTTGACACTAGAACTTAAAAATAAGGGTGAGTCAGAATACTACAAAAGTTGAACAAAATGCACCAATGGATGGAAATGAGGAAAAGGAGTCAAAACAGAAAATAATGAAGATTAGTAGAACTGAAATTGGAGTATATTTAGACAAATTTAGACTGTACGCTGATGACACTCAGTTGTACATATCCACCCCAAACCACCCCAACGATGCCGTCGAGGTGCTGTCCCGGTGTCTGGAGGCCGTACGGATCTGGATGGGTAGTAACAAACTCAAACTCAACCCCTCCAAGACCGAGTGGCTGTGGTTTCCGGCACCCCGGTTCAGCCAGATAAGTCCAACACTGGCATTGGGGGCAAACAACTGGCCCCTGTGGAGAGGGCGCGCAACTTGGGCGTCCTCCTGGATTCCCGGCTGTCCATGGAGGACCATGTGACGCCGTGGCCAGGGGGGCGTTCTATCAGGTACGCCTGATTCGCCAGTTGCGCCCCTTACTGGACCGGGGAGCCCTTCGCACAGTCACTCAAGCGCTTGTGACATCCCGGCTGGATTACTGTAACGCTCTCTACATGGGACTCCCCTTGAGGTGCACTCAAAAGCTACAGTTAGTACAGAATGCGGCCGCGCGGGTGATTATGGGTGCCTCAAGGCAAGCCCACATAACACCTCTCCTGCGTGAGCTGCACTGGCTGCCTGTGGCCTTTTGAGTGCGCTTCAAGGTGCTGACGACCATCTTTAAATCGCTCCATGGCTCGGGGCCTAGCTATATACGAGACCGCCTCCTGCCCCATACATCCCTTCATCCGATCCGCTCCCACAGAGAGGGTCTTCTCCGGGTGCCGTCAGCGGGGCAATGCCGGTTGGCGACACCCAGGGGAAGGGCCTTCTCTGTGGCGGGCCCGGCCCTCTGGAACGACCTACCCCCCGACCTTCGCACTATCTCAGACCTCCGCCTCTTCCGCCAACGTCTTAAGACGTATCTATTCCAACAAGCCGGCCTAGGATAGCCCCTACTTCTGACTTTTTAAAAATAAATCAATTTGGTATGGTTTTAACATGGGTTTTTAGCACGGGTCTACTAATTTAATATATTTTAATTGATATTGTATTTTGTGGTTTTAATAATGCCTGTGTGCCGCCCTGGGTCCTAACAAGGAGAAGGGCGGTGTATAAATTTAATAAAATAAATAAAAAAAATAAAAATGAATAGACAAATGAGGACAAGGATATAATAATAATAATAATAATAGCCAAATTTATTGACCGCTCCCTCTCCCCACAGGGACTCGGGGCGGTGCACAGGGGAAATAAAAACAATAAATATACAACATACATAGCAAAATTAAAACAGATTAAATTAATTCCTGTGCTAAAATCCCATTAACTAAAAATCCCCATACATTTAAAAACCCATAGAAAGAGAGACTACCCTAGGCCGGCCAGGCGGAAAAGATGAGTCTTCAATTTCAAGCGGAAGGAGCGGAGGTCCGTGGTCGTTCTAATATCGGGGGGAAGGTCGTTCCAGAGGGCCGGGCCCGCCACAGAGAGAGCCCTTCCCCTGGGCGTCGCCCGCTGACAAAGTCTGGTGGACGGCACCCAGAGAAGTCCCTCTCTGTGGGAGCGAATTGGCCGTGAGGATGTGTGAGGCAGGATCCGATCCTGCAGGTAGCTAGGTCCCGAGCCATGGAGCGCTTTAAAGATGATAGTTAACACCTTGAAGCGCACCCGGAAGACGACAGGCAGCCAGTGCAGCTCGCGCAAGAGCGGTGTAATGTGGGTAAACCTAGTGGTTCCCATGATTGCTCGCGCGGCTGCATTCTGAACTAACTGAAGCCTCCGGGTGCACTTCAAGGGGAGCCCCATGTAGAGAGAGTTACAATAGTCCAGTCGGGATGTCACGAGGGCATGAGTGACTGTGCGAAGGGCGTCCCGATCCAATAGGGGGCGCAATTGGCGGACCAGGCGAACCTGGTAAAACGCCCTCCTGGCCACGGCTGTCACTTGCTCTTCCATAGACAGCCGGGTATCCAGGAGGACACCCAAATTGCGCGCCCCATCCACAGGGGCAAGATGTTCGCCCCCTATGGCCAGCGTTGGAGAGAGCTGGTTGAATCGGGCAGCCGGAAACCACAGCCACTCGGTCTTGGTCGGGTTGAGCCTAAGTCCGTTACTTCCCATCCAGATCCGCACGGCTTCCAGGCACTGGCACATCACCGCTACGGCATCGTTGGGGTGGTTTGGGGTAGATATATACAGCTGAGTATCATCAGCGTATAGATGGTACTCTACCCCAAAACCACGGATGATCTCACCCAGCGGCTTCATGTATGCATTAAACAGGAGAGGCGAGAGGACCGACCCCTGAGGCACCCCACATGTGAGGGGTCTCGGGGTCGACCTCTGCTTCCCTGCCAACACAAATTGCGATCGGCCAGAGAGGTAGGAGGAGAACCACCGTAAAACGGTGCCTCCCACCCCCAACCCCCCCAGCCGATGCAATAGGATACCATGGTCGATGGTATCGAAAGCCGCCGAGAGGTCTAATAGGACCAGGATGGAGGAACAACCCCCATCTCTGGCCCTCCAGAGATCATCTACCAACGCGACCAATGCCATCTCGGTGCTATGCCCGGGCCGAAAGCCGGACTGGCGCGGGTCTAGATAATCAACTTCCTCCAGGTGACGGGGAAACTGTTGTGCCACCACACTCTCAACAACCTTCGCCAAAAAGGGAAGGTTGGAGACGGGACGATAGTTGGTTAAAAGAGCTGGATCCAAAGAGGGCTTCTTAAGGAGGGGCCTCACCATAGCCTCTTTTAGGGAAGCAGGCAAGGAACCCTCACTCAAAGAAGCGTTGACAACCTCTTGGAGCCAGCCTCGTGTCACCTCCCAGGATGCCAGTACAAGCCAGGAGGGGCACGGGTCCAATAAACATGTGGTGGCTCGCAGTCGCCCACGTAGCCTGTCCATATCCTCGGAAGCAACGGAGTCAAATTCCTCCCAAACAAGATCCGCCTCGTGGCACCCCACTGGACCAAGAATGGGGGCTAACTCGTTCTGTATCTGAGCGGTTTTGTC
Organism: Rhabdophis nuchalis; assembly: GCA_039707465.1. Taxonomy (NCBI): domain Eukaryota; kingdom Metazoa; phylum Chordata; class Lepidosauria; order Squamata; family Natricidae; genus Rhabdophis; species Rhabdophis nuchalis. The sequence continues at coordinate 123,797,514 of CM077645.1, forward strand.
CTGCAGAAAAGTCACAAATTCCTCTGCTCTACCCTATAGCGGGGCTTCCCGCACCCTCTGTTGAAGGAGGGAACGGGTCACCCTAAACAGGGCGGCAGGGCGGTGTTCTGCGGATGCTATGAGAGTAGCACAATGATGGCGTTTGGCCACTCTCAGCGCCACAATGTAAGTCCGTAAATGGGCTCTTACCTGTGTCCGGTCAGATTCAGAGCGAGTAGCCCTCCATCTTCCCTCTAGGCATCTCTTGCGGCGTTTCATCGCCCTCAGCTCCTCGGTAAACCAAGGAGCCGGGGCGGCTCGGCGCCGCAAGAGAGGCCGCAAGGGCGCGACCCGATCCAAGGCTCCCGTGGTCGCGATATTCCACGCGGCCACGAGGTCCTCCATCGGGGCGCTGGTCAGGGGTACAGGAAGTGGCCCAAGCGCCATCTGGAACCCATCCGGGTCCATCAGGCGCCTGGGGCGGAACCAGATAGGTGGTTCTGGCACCGCCTCCTCGCGGAGGGGAGTAGCGGTCGGAAAGTCGAGCCGGAGAAGTGAGTGATCCGACCATGACAAGGGTGTGATGACTATGTCCCCTATACCCAGATCACTCTTCCATTGGCCTGAGACAAAAATGAGATCCGGTGTGTGTCCACCCTCGTGGGTGGGGCCTTGAATTAGTTGGGTCAGGTCCATGGCCGTCATGGAAGCCATGAACTCCCGAGCTACCTCGGATGATTCGCCCAACGATGGCAGATTAAAGTCCCCCATGACTATAAGTCTGGAGGTCTCCACTGCCACCGTAGCGATCACCTCCAGGAGCTCGGGCAGGGCTGCTGCTACATAGCGAGGAGCCAGGTATATAACCAGCAAGCCCAACTGCCTCCCTAGGCCCCACTTCACGCAGAGGGACTCGCAACCGGTAGTCTGTGGCACAATTGTCTCTCTTGGCTCAAGACCTTCCTTGATAATGACCGCTACCCCACCGCCCCTACCTTGGACCCGGGGCTGATGAAAAGCGCGGTAGCCTGGCGGGCACATTTCAACGAGGGGAAGTCCTCCCTCGTGGCCCAACCAGGTTTCCGCAATTCCTACCAGGTCCGGCTCCCCCTCTGACACAAGGTCATGAACGAGGGGGGCTTTGTTGACCACGGACCTGGCGTTGCAAAACATCAGCCGCAGGCCCAGGCTCTGTATTCCCTGACCACCTAGCCTGCGGGGGTTGTGGCACTCGACCGTTCGTAACCAACGGCTGCGTGCCAACAACCGGGAGGATGGTCTCCCCTCGGCCCTGCCCCTCCCCACGAGTACATATCTGATGGAGTTAATGGTGGGATGTGGGTTTAAAATACAAAATTTTAAAAAGTCGTTAGCAGAGATATTAAGCTACAATTCATTTCATAGATGTTATTCAAGATGTTAAAAATAAAGTGCAATGCTAAAGTGCACCATAAGTGAAATAAAGTGCAGTAAAGTGCATCTGTGAGGTTAAAGTTCATATAAGTTCGTAATGTCAGTTACATTTGTTCTTCCGGTCTAAGATCTTATAGACAGAGTTCACATCCTTCAGGAGCACGTGGTTCAGCTCTCCAGATCTTATGTCCTGGTCTTAGGAAGCCATGGGGAAGATGTTAAAGTTGTTAAGATGGTAAAGTCAAAGTCCAAAAATTTGGTCAGCAGAATCATAGTCAGCCTGGTTATTCACACTCACATTCGGCGCTCACACCGCCGCCCTCTCCTGCGCACCCGCCTTGGCCGCTGGCCTCCCGGCGCTCCCACCACCGTCGGCCCAGCCTCCAGTGGCTGCTCCATCCGTTCTTTTTCCTCACGCCTCACGGCGCTCTCACCGCCGATATCTTCCTCCTTTACCCTCCATCCTCCGGTACGCACCCCTATCCGGCACTCCCACCGCCGCCATCTCCGGCAGCCGCCTCGCCACTCGGCGGCTGCCCCCGTTCAAAACTCTTTCTTTCGTCCTTTCTTTACCGTTCACACCACCAGGCCGACGCTGCTGACCTCGCAGCGCTCTCACCGCCGTATTGGCCCCATGGTGAGCTCCACCATAGCATAGCAGCGCTGGGAGCCCCCTGCGCGCGGCCAGTATCCCCGTTTTGTTCACCGGGGACGCCGGCCTCCGCTCCGACACCGGCCTCCATTCCGGGAACGCCCCGACGCTCTCACCGTCCTCCGCGTCCCCGGGGCCGCCTCCGCTCCCAGCGCCTCCAAGAATGTCACGAACCTCATCCAGAGAAGCCAGGATGGATCCCTCACAGAAACCCCAGCCCACAAGTGCTGGAAAAAAGGGGCTGGGGGCACAAAAAGCCCACGACCTCCATATCCCACACGGAGCTCCGGAGCTAACCCGCCATCTTGCGCATGCGCAGATAGATAGATATGTTTGTAAGATCAAAGTAACAGTGCACAAAAAGAATGAATTGTATTTGTGGTTATGTCAAAATATGTATGGAAGTGACTAAGCCAGGAAGAGCACTCTGTGTCCAATGTTTTAATGTGTATTTAATAAAAACTTATTTACGAAAACGAAAAAAAGAAAAACCAATTAAGTCCAGTTGCCTCCTGAAAAAGCACCTTTGGGGCTACCATGACCTGAATGACTGAGAATCTCTACAGACTTTTAACCACATCAGTTCTTTTCCAGTGCTCTGTAAGTTCACCAATGATCTACGACAGTGTTTCTCAACCTTGGCAACTTGAAGATGTTTGCGCATGCGTGAAAATGGAGGTCGCACCTTGAGGAATGGGAGGAGGCCTGGGGGTCGTTTTTGCCCCTGGGGGATGCTGCCAGCCCTCACTGACCATTGCGGAGGGCTGGCCCAGCAAGACGACATGCTGGCCGTCACGCTAGGCCGCTTGGACCTAGAGGGCGAGCCGAGGATGTGACGGCAGAGCGAGCGGGGTGAGGAGCAATGAGCGTGGCCCGAATCGGCCCTCTCGGCCTAGAGCATCCCGGCGCGGCGGAAGGGAAGGAGGCAGGCCTGCGAAGCCGGGACGCGGAAGAACTAAAAGGATCCGGCCGGAAAACAGCTAAATGGCCGGACTGAGCCGAGCCAGGCTGGGAGGACTTTATTCCGACCCGACCCGACCCGAGTGTTTTCCTTACCGACCCGACCCAGGAGTGGAGCTGCGGGAACTGCGGGAGAAATGGAGATAGACGGTTGGACGGCTGGAGGTGATGGACGGTAGATGAAGCATGTGAGAGGAGAGATTGGAAGAGAGAGACGTGAAGAGAGGAGAGGAGGAAAGAAAGAGGGGAAGGAGAGAAGGAGATGGAGATGGAATGGAGATGGAATGGAGATGGATGGGATGGAATGGAGATGTATTGGAGATGGAAATGGAGATGGAGATAGAGATGGAGAAGGAGAAAAAGAAAGAAGGAGGAGGAGAAGGAGAATGAGAAGGAGAAAGAAGGACTGGATCGATGAAAGAGAAGGAAGTTAGAGCGAATGGACAGTAGAAGGAGTGTTGATAGAAGCCAAGCAGCCGGGCTGGGAAACGGTGGAGCAATGGCTGAGGAGGACCCAGGAAGATCTGGAGTGAGTGCACTGGACAGGAGGAGGTAAGACGGGCCAGCACATGGCAGCATTTTCCATCAGGCCGCACGACAGACCAACCAGTCATGCGGCACTAAATGCAGACTTAGGCCTCTGTGGCTGAAGAAAACAGTCGGATGGGGTTCGTGCAGGGACTAAACTGCGATCTGCCCTTATGCAGGACCCCAGACTAACAGACTAATTGACAACTGACTTTTTCTCTCCTTCCCCCCAAGGAGTATTTCTTATTACATCTATTGCACTTTATTTATAATCTGTCACTTTATAGCTGTTTTTTCCCTGGACTCTGTTCAGACTTGCAACTATCCCCCCGGGTCTGGACGGCCATCGGGGTTCCAAAAATGTATTCAAGACATGATCTCCTTTGCCTGCGAGAATCTCCCATCTCGCAGGCCTGGCCCCCTTGTCTAACACGGGCCCACCTCGAGGATGGACTAATTGCTCCTGAGAGGTGGGCGAGGCGCAAACTGAGGGGTTTTTTAAGTAAAATTTTAATTCGACTTTTAGTGGGTTCCAGGGAGGAGGGGAGGGATAGTCCAGTCAGGGGGCGGGACAGAACTAGGCCGGCCGGCGGAAGTGAGGAAACGGAGGAAGGGGAGGGGGGGTTGTTTCCACTGAGGTTTTGCCTATCAGTTCGGTTCTGGGGAGGGGCAGGGGCGGTGGGAGACGGATTGGGTTGGAAGACCGTGGCCGCTGGCTACAGGCGGTCACGCGTTCCAACTCCCCGTGCTCCCATCGCAGACTAGGTGGGCAAGGACCACAGAACCGGGGCCCTAGGCTGGTGTTATGCAACGCCAGGTCCGTGGTAAATAAAGCCCCCCTCATTCGTGACCTCATGTCAGAGGGGGACCCGGACCTGGTGGGTATAACGGAAACCTGGTTGGGCCTCAAGGGGGGTTTACCCCTCGTAGATATGTGCCCACCAGGCTACCGAGCCTTCCATCAGGCTAGGGCCCTGGGAAGGGGGGGGGTGGCGATTATGGTTAGGGAGGGTCTTGAGCCGAAGGAGACCACGATCCCTCAGACGACCGGGTGTGAGTCCCTCCTTGTGAAGTGGGGCCTAGGGAGGCAGTTGGGCGTGTTAGTTGTATACCTGGCTCCTCGCTATGCAACAACAGCCCTGCCCGAACTCCTAGAGGTGATAGCTGAGGCGGCGGTTGAGACCCCCAGACTATTGGTCATGGGGGACTTCAACCTGCCGTCAGTAGGCGAGACCTCTGGAGTAGCTGGGGAGTTCATGGCTTCCATGACAGCCATGGACCTGACCCAGGTAGTTTTAGGCCCTACTCATGAGGGTGGACACACCCTGGACTTAATCTTCATCTCGGGACCGTGGAGTAGTGATCTGGAAATAGGGAATTTAGCCATCACACCCCTGTCATGGACAGATCACGCTCTCCTTCGGCTAGACTTTCCAATCGCCGCACCTCGCCGCGGGGAGGCGGAGCCAAATATTCCTATATGCCCCAGGCTCCTGATGGACCCGGAAAGGTTCCAGAGGGAGCTGTTTGGGGTGATCTGCCACCCTGTTCGGGGTGACCCGCTCCCTCCTCCACCAGAGGCCGCGGGAAGCCCCTCTACAGGGACGAGCAGAGGAATTTGGGATTTATCTGCAGGATAAAATCACTCGGATTCGGAATGAGTTACCCTCCATCGAGAGTGGTCCAGTTGGACTGTCCGAGGCTGCTCTTGAGATACCATCCTGGGAGGAGTTTGACTTTGTTACTACCGAAGATATGGACAGGTTGTCAAAGAGGCTTAAGGCTACCACATGTTTATTGGACCCGTGTCCCTCCTGGCTTGTACTGGCATCCTGGGAGATGACACGAGGCTGGCTCCAGGGCATTGTCAACGCATCTCTGAGTGAGGGGTCCTTGCCTACCGTCTTGAAAGAGGTGGTAGTAAGGCCCCTCCTCAAGAAGCTGTCCCTGGACCCAGCATTATTAGAGAACTTCCGTCCAGTCTCCAACCTTCACTTTTTAGTGAAGGTTGTTGAGAGTGTGGTGGCCCAACAGTTTCCGCGACACCTGGAGGAAATTGATTATCTAGACCCGTGCCAGTCCGGCTTCCAACCCAGTCACAGCACCGAGACGGCATTGGTCGCATTGGTTGATGATCTCTGGAGGGCGCGGGATAGAGGACATTCCTCTATCCTAGTCCTGTTAGACCTCTCAGCGGCTTTTGATACCATCGACCATGGTATCCTACTGCACCGACTGGGGGGGTTGGGGCTGGGAGGCACCGTTTTACGGTGGTTCTCGTCCTACCTCTCTGGTCGGTCGCAATATGTGTTGGCAGGGGGGGGCAAAGGTCGGCCTCGAGACCCCTCTTATGTGGGGTTCCTCAGGGGTCGGTCCTCTCGCCCCTCCTATTCAACACATATATGAAGCCGCTGTGTGAGATCATCCGTGGTTTTGGGGTGGGATATCATCTGTACGCTGATGATACTCAGCTGTACATATCCACCCCAGACCACCCCAACGATGCCGTCGAGGTGCTGTCCCGGTGTTTGGAGGCTGTACGGATCTGGATGGGTAGTAACAAACTCAAGCTCAACCCTGCCAAGACCAAGTGGCTGTGGTTTCCGGCACCCCGGTTAAGCCAGATTACTCCAACTCTGGCCATTGGGGGTGAAACACCGGCCCCCGTGGAGATGGCGCGCAATTTGGGTATCCTCCTGGATTCCCGGCTGTCCATGGAGGACCATGTGGCGACCGTCGCCAGGAGGGCGTTTCATCAGGTACACCTGATGGGCCAATTGCGCCCCTTACTGGACCGGGCTGCCCTTCGCACAGTCACTCAAGCACTCGTGACATCCCGACTCGACTACTGCAATGCTCTCTACATGGGGCTTCCCTTGAGGTGCACTCGAAAGCTACAGTTAGTCCAGAATGCAGCCGTGCGGGTGATTACGGGACCCGCCTTCTCTGTGGCGGGTCCTGCCCTGTGGAACGACCTACCCCCAGAACTTCATACCATCACCGACCTCCGCCTCTTCCGCCAGTGTTTAAAAACACACCTCTTTCATCAAGCCGGCCTAACATAACCTCCACTGGGACTAGTTTAGATAGTTTTATTTCGGGGATTTTAATTGGTTTTAGGACAGGAATTTAATAGGTTTTTAAATTTTATATTACGATTTTGTATGTATTTTAAATTCCTGTGCGCCGCCCTGGGTCCTTTTGGAGAAGAGCGGGATATAAATCAAACAAACAAACAAACAAACAAATAAGAAAGATGTCCGGACTTCAACTCCCAGAATTCTGCGAGTTGAAGTCCAGACATCTTCAAGTTGCCAAGGTTGCGAAACACTGATCTAGGAGCTGTGAAATATTTTGTTCAGTGGTTCTGAGATCACATCCGACAGCTCCTTCAGAGCCCTAGAATGTAAATCTTCTGGTCCTGGAGATATGAACTTGTTTAGAGTGGATAGGCATTTTCTTACCAATTATTTGCCTATTTTGACTTGCATTCTTGTTCTGTCTCACACAGTGCTGGTTTGGGTAGGTCAGGCTCATTTGTGTAAAGACAAAGAAGATATTAAGCAATTGTGCCTTCTCCCTATTCACCTTCTGACCATCTTCTCCCATTAATGGATAGGTCATTTCCTTGACTTTTTTCATGTTCTTTACAATGAAAGAAACTTTTGTTTGTTATTTTTTACATTTGTTGCAACTCTTAGTTCATTCTGAGCCTTAGCTTTCCTGATTCTGTTCTTGCAAATTAGGGCTATTTGCTGATATTCTGCTTTGGTTATGACCCGTTTCCATTTTTATATTTGATAAAGTAAAGCAAACTTGCGTTCCCTTTTCAGACTATAATATGCTTTTTACCAGATAGTCCTGGTAAGGGGACCATTTGAGTTAGATCTATTTCATAGTCCATTTGAGGAATAGAATTAATATTCAAGTATCGATAATCTCAGGAAATCTCAGATGAAGAACAACTGGAAAGTGATCACGATCACAACACATAAAGATTGTGAATATTTACAGGAAAAAAACTAAGATCTTTGAAACCACAGCATAATCTATCAAGTGGAGGCTTTCTCCTGTCCCAATGTATATATTCCACTGCAGAGTGGATATTCAATCTGCTATTCAAGATTGCAAGGTCTAAACTTGTCAACATTTGCATCATATACAGTTCCTTTAACTGGTTATGGAGTCGATTAACTAGCAAGGAGATAAGGAATTCATTGTGGAAAATCCGGGCAATAGCAATGAAACTTCATATAAAGCTGATAGTCACTGAAGCCAATTCTAATATTATAAGTCTTCTAAGAGTCTCCTGCAATTCATGTTTCTTGTAAAAGTATAGTATATTTATCTAAATACTTTTTTTAAAAAAAGGCATAGTTATCTAACTTGGAATTTCACACAGAACACTCCATGAAATAATTGAAAGTATTTGTAAAGTTTCCAAAATCAATTGGGTTGTGAAAAAGGTTTCATTATTTGAGATTCCATCTGTGACACTTCTACTATACTCAAATTAGGTTTTATCTGAATATCTGAGGGTATAGGCAGCTTATCAGGTCTATGGCAATTAAAAGAGACTGAAGTGCATTCATTAATTGAAGACGCAGGAAATATATTATCCTTATTTGATGCTTCAGCTTTTGGAGCAGTAAAAACCTGTTTTTGGACCATGACTAAGGCATATAGTAGGCTGTATGAAGTAAAATCTGAGCTAAAATGCATATTATTCATATCCTATTTTTTAAGTTTTTGTACAGAAAAAGCATTGGAAGTCCACTCCAAAACCTGGATCTAATTAGAGCAGTTTCTTTTTGTTCCCTATTTTAGTTTATATTCTCTACTGAATTAAAATATATTAGAGGCTTAACTACTATCATTACATCCATCTAGAGAGGTGAGAGAAACTAAATAAATGTATGATTAAGTTGCAGCTGTTATACACATAGATAGCACTATTTGTCAAAGTTCATCTATTCTCTTTGAAAAACCCTATTTTGAAAAATAATTGCCCCTAATTGTTTCATTTCAAAGAACACAAGAAGTGTGGGATGTTAAATTTCAACAAAATTTGCTAACAGTCAAATTAACTTGGCAGCCGTTCAATCAATAAATCAATCTTATGAAATTGAAAGCAGAGGAACTGGCTAGAAGACAGGAGGAAGTGTGTCTGTGAGGGGTGATATCTATCAGTTCCTATTATATCTATTTTGAATAAAGATAGTCGTAGCTTATGATTCTAATTGATCCTGGACTTATGGTTGTAGATTGTGCCACTCATTAAGCACATCACCATGTCATCAGGCCAAATTTTACAAGGTTTTTGTGGCAGTGATTAAGCAAACTGAATGGCTGTTTTTTCCAAAACAAATACCATATTTTTCAGAGTATAAGATGCACCTCTTTCCCTCAAAAAAGAGGATGAAAATCTGGGTGCGTCTTATACACTGAATACAGCATTTTTGGCTTCACAAAACCCCACCCCCTTTGCAAAAAACGCCATGTATAGCCTTTAGGAGGCTTCCAGAGTGCTCCTGGGGGCTGAGGAAGGCAGAAATGAGCGAAAAATGGCCCGCTTTTTGCTCATTTTTGCTTCCCCCAGCCCCCAGGAGCACTCTATAAGCCTCCTAAAGACTACGCATGCCCTTTTTTTGACAAAAAATGAAAAAAAAACTATTTAAAATTATTTCAAGAAGAACATAGAAAAGTATACTTTTCCACCATTTTTCCTCTGTGTAAAATAAGTAGATTTGATATTTTCTGTGGAATATTGAGATTACTTTTTTTTTCTGTGCACCTCTTACAAGGATTTCTGGGCATCACTGTTATTAACCAAACTAATTTTATCTTTGGTACATAACAGTCTTCCTGAATGATTATTACATTGCCTGAAGATATTGAAAGGGGATAACTGCTCAATTGTCTGTGCCAGTACAGAATCTGTGCTAGTATTTTATACCTTTTGGATACTGTATCATTCTAAATTATACTTTATATATTACACTAGTTTTTGAATCAAAGTCTCTTGCTTCTTTCTGTAGGAGCTTCCATGATGAAATGAGGCATACATAACCAGTCTGAAAACAGTGACTATAGTTTTTGCTAATAACTGTTGAAAATTTATTTCAATTTTGACTAGAAACTGCCAAGAGATGGAGATCAAGACGCCTGGTGCTCACTCTGGTGCCCCCTTTTCTCAACTTGGGCCACAACATCGGGATCTGCAGTGTAAGGAGCGCCTTTGCTGCATCAATATGTGCCCCTCTGACACATTCAGGAAATCCTCTAATTTGCCTGCCTCGTAGATAAAACCACTTTCTTATTTTCATCAGCGTTAAAGAAACTAGGGGGAAAAAACCTACAATATTTGCTTAAATAAAGCCCGTGTTACACGAAGTGTGTGAACTGTTACTTTCGTCTCCATCGGTAATTGCAGCAGGAAGGAGGGACGAAAGACGCAGCAATAAAGCTCAGCTCAGCCCGAATTACTTCCTTTGTACTCTCTACCTCTACCTCACAAACGGAAAAAGCAACTGATCTCCCCCCCCCCCCCAAACATCTATGATTGTTTTCTGCCTGCCCTCCCCCGTTTGCCATTTTGGAAGAGGGCAACTCTCCAGACTGAAGGGAGAATCGCGTTATATACTCAATGGCATAAATGCGACAGCACCTTCCTCAGCAGCCAAAAGAGTCTTCTAAACCAGTGTTTCTCAACCTTGGCCACTTGAAGATGTCCGGACTTCAACTCCCAGAATTCCCCAGCCAGCATTAGCTAGCTCGGGAATTCTGGGAGTTGGAAGTCCGGACATCTTCAAGTGGCCAAGGTTGAGAAACACTGTAATCTAAACCAATCTTGGCAACTTTATGCCTGGCGGACTTCAATTCCCAGAATTCCCCAGCCAGCTTTGAAATAAGAGGGGGGGAAAAGTGGAGTCAACGCAACCAGCTCTTTAGAAATCAAATCATCCCGACGGGTTTTGAAGTTAGCGCGTGCTGCCGGCTCCTCGGTCTGCCCTTCGGATCGTGGCTTTTGAAATCGCCAGGACCCTGCAAGAAGGCGAGAGAGGCTTCGCCGAGGCAAAGCAGGAACTGAGGCTACAGCCCCCATTTTAAGTCCGGGCGAGGCGGTGGTGCTGAGCTGGCCTTAGCGACGGGGGCGTGGCTTAAGCCGTGGAAGCAGGCCGAGGTAGCCACCGTCTTTGAGGCGAAAGGAGGAGAGGAAGCACTTGAGCGGTGAGTCCGTGTCTTGTGAGCTGTCGAGAGGTTTATTCCCCCCCCCCCTTCTAGTTGCCCATTGGGGGGGATCGGGGTCTGTTGTTGCGGGCTGAGGAGGAAGCGGTGGTGCCTAGCAGCTGCCTTTGGGCCTCTTCTGCCCCCCCCTCCCCCCTCCCGGTTTGAACTTCTTTCCGGCTCCTCTCCTCTCTTGAGACGTTAGCTCAGTGTTTCTCAACCTTGGCGACTTTAAGTCCTGTAGACTTCCACTCCCAGGCGGGGGGGTTCTGGGAGTTGAAGTCCACAGAACTTAAAGTCGCCAAGTTTGAGAACACTGCGGTTAGCCGGTTAACAGAAGAGTGCCGGTCAGTGCAGTTGCTCCTTGAACTGAACCGTTTGTAACGGTTGGCCGTCGGTATGTTATATATACCGAGAGAGCATCATCACCGGTAAATTAGAACTGACCGTAACTGTTTAGTGGGCTCTCCCAAAGGTGCTTTTCCAGAAGGCAACAGGACTTCCTTGGGGTTTTTTTTCTTTTCCATTAAAACGTTTCCCTTCTCATCCAAGAAGCTTCTTTCAGTTCAGTGTGGAATTTTTTATATGGGAAAAAATATATTTTGGGGTACTTGATACTTCTCAGCTTTGCCAGTGCAACCTTCTGAAGTCTAAAGGCTTTTATTGTGAATAAGTACAGTCCTGGAGGTTGGTGCTTTGCAACTTGCTGCTTGCTTATTTGTTCATTAAAAATATCTGAAATAAAAATCAGGTGGGACAGATATTGGTGGGCAGCAAGAAAAGGGACCTGGGGAATGATGGTTGCCTGCCCATTCATTTAGGAAACTTGTCTTTTTGTAAGTCTTTTTCTTTTTCAAAAAGCGTAACATGAATGTTTGTGGCACTGCCACAAATTAATATAAAGGCATGGTGGTATTGCTAATTTTTTTCAACTGTTTTGATATAAAAATCCAGCAAGAATTTGCCCTTTGAATATATTGCAAGTAGTCCTCTACTTACAATAGTTCTTTGAGTTACAATAGCATTGGAAAAAGTGGCTTATGACAGCTTTTCACATTTACGAACATTGCAGCATCCCCATGATCACGTAATCAAAATTCAGACACTTGGCAACTATCTCATATTTATGACAGTTGCAATGTCCTGGGATCATGTAATCATCTTTTATGATCACATGACAAGCAAAGAAAATGGGGAAGCCAGGTTCACTTAACCATTACGTAAGCTAGTAACTATGTTATTCACTTAACAACTGTAGTGGTTCACTTAACAATTGTGCCAAGAAAGGTCATAAAATGGGGCAAAACTCACTTAACTACTGTCTTGCTTAGCAACATAAATTTTAGGCTCAATTGTGGTCGTAAATCAAAGACTACCTGCAGACCTGTGTTACCCTAGTATTATGACTCAATCCACAATGTCCCATTGTCCCTAGAAGCCAATGTCCTGTATCACTTAATGCCTTGGTTCATACATTAGTGTCTGATTGTGATTTAGCTTGGAGCTTATGAGATTTACTTCCAGTAGATATAATTAGAATTGCACCCTTACATTTCTATTAAGTAGTTTGAAAATAGATTGTTCTTTTATCAGAGTTGTGTGTTAACTAACTCTTCAAACAGTTTTTGATAGCAGCTATGAATGTATCCTTGATATATGATAATTGCTTGCCTGAATACCTGATTTGCCTAAAACACCTTTTGGTATTCTGAGGCCCAATTATAGATTTTGTTACACAAGCTTACATTTTACATAAACTTAGTAATGAGCTAGGAAGCATACTTGTGCATCAGGTAGATATATGCAACACAGATATAGCATTTTATATTATAAAGTAATTGTCTGTTAAAAGTGAACAATATGATCTTAATCAAAATGTGATACGACTTTTGGAAGTAAAACTATTTTTGTTGGGTTATAATTAACCTAGTTTTACATAAGGTCCCACTGCTATATAAGCTGCTGTTTAAGAATATCTGTTCTTCTTAAACCAGAGCAATGAAGTAGCGTTATATAGAACAGTGTTTCTCAACTTTGGTGGCTTTAAGACCTGTGAACTTCAACTCCCAGAATCCCATAGCTGGCTGGGGGATTCTGGGAGTTGAAGTCCACAGGACTTAAAGTTGCCAAGGTTGGGAAACACTGATACAGAGTTATTGTTTCTTTTTTGAATGTCTGCTTTTTTTTTTTTACTGTATTTTCCTGGCAAACATGTGATGGCCAAGTTTAGTTAAAGATCATTTATAATTCAGATAAAATAGACATCAGTAGTATTTATTCTATTAAGCTATCCTTTTCAATATTTCAAAACATCAAAGATGCTCCAGAAGAATGCAGCACAGAAGCAAAAAACATATTGTTCAATAAACAAAAAAAGGTGTAGAGAAACAAAAGGCGAAACAGTATTTATAATTGTAAATTGTTTGAAATACCATCTGGGGAATGGCAAAAGAAAGGCATGAAAAAAGGAATGATTTCATTTTTATTTTACACTTCTTTGCAAAGGGACACAATTGCTTCTCTGAAAGAATGAACGAGTTACAAACGATAGTAGTTGTTTTCAAACATAGCGTTACAAATAATTATGTTCATAATAGGTGAATTGACCCTTTGTGCTTATAAATCCATGGTTCTAGTTTAGTGTGAACCAGCATTGTAGCATATTATCAGATTAGAACAACCCCCTCCCCTCCTTAATATTACGGGTCAATGTCACTGGTAGATTAATTTTATAGTGAAGCCTCTGAGTACCTGAATAATGTACTATATCAGTGTTTCTCAACCTTGGCAACTTGAAGATATCCGGACTTCAACACCCAGAATTCCCCAGCCAGCATTTGCTGGCTGGGGAATTCTGGGAATTGAAGTCCGGACATCTTCAAGTTGCCAAGGTTGAGAAACACTGTACTATATACTGTGCATGGTTTTCAGTTCATTGGTTGGAAAGAAACTTCCATTCTATTCAAGGCTCTAAAATTCTGTTTCAAACTTGTGTTCTGGTTTTGCAGAAATACAATTCTATGGCGACTTACCTAGAATTTATCCAGCAAAATGAAGAGCGTGACGGAGTTCGCTTCAGTTGGAATGTTTGGCCTTCCAGCAGATTGGAGGCCACCAGAATGGTTGTTCCATTGGCTTGTCTTCTAACACCTTTGAAAGAACGGTTAGATTTACCACCTGTCCAGTATGAGCCTGTTCTATGCAGTAGACCAACCTGCAAAACTGTTCTCAATCCACTCTGGTATGTATTTGTTTAGTACATTTAGTTTTGTCTGTGGTTGTTTTGATTGCCGTGGAGTGATAAAAATTTTTTACATCGCAGTTTCTGGCTTTGCAGACTGGTGAGGGGTGGAGAAAGGATGGTTCTGTGCAAATAGTGGATAGATCTGCGTGAGTGCACAGCTCCATTTGCATGTGTGGTAGGCACTTGCACCTGCTGCATGCATAAATGGAGCATGCACACACGTGCTCACCTGCTTCCCACGCAATTTTCTTAAATGAACTAATATAATGTTTTGGCTTGTTCATATAATTGGATTCTCCTCATCTAGTTTTAAGATGTGTAGAAAACAGATCACATTTTAGGCAATGTTTATGCAGAAACATTGAAAATATTTTTAAGCACAATTGCAGATTAGTCCTGAATTTTGCAAAACACTTCTTCAAGTTTTAACTTGAAGAGTATCCAAGTACTCCAAATAATTGAGGACATAATATTGAATATTTTAAAAGAAAAGAGGTACATGGTAAATGGATTTCTTTTCAAGTATGACTAGGAACTTGTTGAAATTCAAATGTTGCTGAACTTACAGCAACTTTAATCAGCATTACTGACAGTGAAGGCTTCTAGTAGAGGTAATGTAGCAACATTTAAAGGCCCATATGTTTCCATCCCTGTCTTAAATAATTAAATCAGAATTTAATTTTACAGTTAAATGAATCATAACTTTGTCCTAGATACTACTTCTGGTGCCATTCTAAACTAGTTTGCTATGATGAGAATGAATCTAGTCTCTTTTAGCTTATGCATTTAATAATGTTTATGATTAGGCTTCAAATACCAAGTGAGAAAATGGTTCCATATTTCCAAAATAATGCCTCCATGATTCAACTACAGACAAAAAAAGAAAAACAGCAATAAATGCAAATGCAAAGCAGAAATGTTCTATCTCACCTGAAACTTCCAGATTCTTTATATTCCATTGAAGATGCTTCAAATTATTTTTAAAAATACAGTGCCACCATGGAAGAGAATTAACCCTTATCTAGTAATCAATGTTCCAACTGTAATTGGCAGTCTAGTTTATCTAATCTTGTTTATCTGTTTTGTTAAAACAAAAACAAAGAAAAGCCAGCAAAAGGGAAAATGAATAGGGCAACCCACAGACCAACTGCTGCAAAGTGTAGTTTGCATAATCATTTTCAATGCATAATGGATATGTTAATGTTAAGCAGATGTTCTTTTATATCAACTTGATGATTTTTGATTCTTAGTTGAATGGATTGACACGCACATGCACACACACACCTGCAATTGTTTTATTGCTGTATATGATTATGGCCATTAGCATGATCAATGTTACAAGAAACTTATCCCATTTTTCTAAATTATTAAATATATAAGAATTCTATATTAGTAAATCTATTTTTTTATAAAACAGATGCAATTAGTGATTTTTCCCTTATAAATATCCTTCAAATGTATTTGTTGTGTGAGACACCTTGAAAGCTTTTATATATGGTCAGGATGGCAGGCAAGGGCAAGGCCTCAGGGGAAGCAGCCCCAAAGGCCCAGCGCCACGGCAGATCTGCTGGGCTTCAGGAAGAGGGGGATTCCTCCTCTGTTAATTGCCCAGACCCCTGCAGGTGTTGGAGGAGGACAAGGACCTAGATTTGTCCCCTGACAACTCAGTGGTGGGCCCCAGCTCTCCAGACCGTTCTTTTCAGTCTGAGCCAGGCTCTTCTCCTGAGTCTCCTCCCAGAGTTTCAGGCCCAGAGCCTTCTCCCCCACCCCTCCGTGGGTTAGACATCACTCCAGGGAGGATAGGGGCATAGTGCTTTCTTCTGAAGTGCAGGAGGTGATTGCACGTGCCATTTCACAGGGCATAGCTGAAGGCCTTCAGTGCAAGCATAGCCAATCAGAAGGTGGGCGCAGGAAGGACCCTGGTGCCTACACACACAGGGTGAGGCACCCATCCCTGGAATCTTCTGACATCAGTGAGGTTTCTGTAGGGATGAGCAGGATCAGGATGACCAGGCAAAGGCCATCACGCAACTTGGCGTGTCCTCTCAGACAGCACAAGGAACCCCTGGAGCAGCCGCTCCTAATCCCAGGGATAGCATGTTCAAAAAGCAGGCTCCGACCAAGGATCTTTTCCCTGTGCCTGAACTGTTTATGGACATGGTGCAATGCCAATGGTCCCAGCTCCCTGGCCGCTCCTAGTGGAAGGGATAAGAGACTCTATTCAGTGTAGGCGAATTTGGAAGATGTCCTCAAATTACCCCCTGTAGATACTCCAGTGGCCTCCTTGACATCAAATCTGGTTTTTCCAGCTGACCTTACGGAGGGTCTCAAGGCTGAGGATAGGAAGGCAAAGAAGGCTTGCCACAAAACACACCAAGCAGCAACCTGGGCCGTTAAGGCTTCTACTTCTGCCTCCTCCTTTAATAGGCCTTCCATCCTTTGGTTTAAGCACCTGCAATCTAAATTGCCTGCAGAGGATGCACATGTCGGTCAGGACATACCGTATTTATCGGCGTATAACACACACTTTTCCCCCCTGAAAATGGGCAAATTATGTATGCGTGTTATACGCCGATATGCGTGTTATACGCCGATACATGGACCCGGGAACCGTGGACCCTGGCAGGTAGAGCAAGGTCGAGGGGCTTCCCCCCTTCCCCCACTTCCCGGCTCTTTCCAAACCCCGGGAGCTCGCCAAGGGGCGGCGGCAACGGCGGCGGCGGCAACGGCCGCCGCCGCTGCTGCTTCGCATCCCTCCACCCCTAATGGAGCCTTGGCAAACCACTGCCCTTGCGCTCGTATCAAAATTCGGAGCCCGCGAGAGAGGGGCGCGGGTGGAAGCGACCAAAGGAGCGCCTGGCGGCACGGGGCGGCTGCTCGGGAGATCGCACCGCCTCTCCTCTTACCATCTCCCCGCCGGCAGAGGACGGAAGCCCGGCGGAGCCAGGAGCGGCCAAAATCCCGGGGATCCCGCGCGGTGGGAAAGCAGCCGCCGGAGCGATCCCGCCGGGATACAACTTTTCCCTGCGCCCTGCAGGCACCCCCGGAGGGCATGATCGGAGGAGGGCAAGTACGGGAAGCTGCAGTCTTGCGGGAAGGGAAGAAGGACGGGAGGGAGGGAGGGAAGGGACGGGACTGTGTCGCCCCGCTGGCTGGCTGGCTTCCAGCCCCGGCGATTAAAGAAGCCAGCTTCGGCGGTTCGGTGAGCTGGCGTTAGCCCCCCTCTCCGCCGTTATTACCTTCGTGCCAGCTTGGCCTTGTCTTTTGCCGCGGCGTGGGAAAAAAGGTGATCGGGCGGAGGAGGAGAAGGAGGCTCCGTCCTCCGCGGGGCAGTTTCGACGCCGTTGGCTGGGTTGCCTTGCAAGCGAATCCATGGGGATTAATGGAGAGGTTGGGGTTTTTTTTCTCCTCCTTCCCCTGGGAACGGTTAGCCCTCCTTGCGGTCCCTTCCCTAACGGGAGAGCAGCGCCCTCCCTCGTGTTGCCCTTTTGGGGGGGATTGCCGCTGCCGCCGCCGCCCCTCGGCGAGCTCCCGGGGTTTGGAAAGAGCCGGGAAGTGGGGAAAGGGGGGAAGCCCCTCGACCTTGCTCTACCTGCCAGCGGAGAAGGAGGCGCCCGCCACGGGGAAGAGCTCCGGGCCTCCGGGGCCGTCATCTCCTCCTCCTCCTCCTTCTCCTCCTGCTGCTGCTGCTGGAACCAGCGGCCGGGAAGCGCAGGGCCAGGAATTCCTGCGCTTTCCTCCAGCTCCGAGAAGCGACGAGTGGCGCTGGGGCAGAGCCAGGCTGCTGCCCGGAGATTAGTCAGAGAGGGTGTGGGCTGCTGGCGGAGAAGAGGCATGCCTGAACAGTCATTCATTCATGCGGTCCTTGGCCAGCCGGCTGCCGGGTCGCTCCATCCCAAGCCAGGGAATTTTTTTTCCTGAAATTTCCCTCTTAAAATGAAGGTGCGTGTTATACGCCGGTGCGTGTTATACGCCGATAAATACGGTAAATAAGATTATTGCAGCATCTCGGTATTCGGCTGACGCCTCGTTAAATGCAGCAAAATTTGCTTCCAGGGTGCTGGCGTCTAACGTAACATCTAGATGCCTCCTTTGGCTTCGACATTGGCAAGTAGACATGAAATCAAAGTGGAAATTGGCCGCTGCCCCCTTTAAGGGTGACAAACTATTTGGAGAAACCTTAGATTCAGTGCTGGTTGAATCCAAGGACAATAGGAATGTTCTCCCCACCATTATCAAGAAACAGGAGAGGAAGAAACAACCTTATTTTAGGAGGTAGTCTTTTGGGGCATCTGATTTCCTACTACTACCCCCAACTTTCCACAGACCATATTCCCAACCTTCTGACAGGTCTCAGGACAGGCAGTTCTTTCGAGATAGGGAAAGACTACTGTAGGCCTAACCGAGGAGGAGCCTCCCAGAGGCATTTCCGTAAGACCAAGTGACCAGTGCAGTCTGTCTCCCTATGGGGGGCAACTTCAGCAGTTCACCGAACAATGGGAACTCACCACATCAGACTCTTGGGTCCTGCAGACGGTGAGGCAGGGCCTTGCCCTCAAGTTCATTTCCCTCCCCCTGAGGAACTCATTCGCTGCCCCACTCCCTCCTGCCCAACCAAGCAGGAGCTCATGCACAAGGAGATTCAGCATCTCCTGCACATCAATGCATAGAGCTGGTGCCAGTGGGTCAGGAACGGAGGGGATTTTACTTCATCCTGTTCCTGGTACTGAAGAGCTCAGAGGGGTAGGGGTGGCGAGCTATATTAGACCTAAAGAACCTCAATTACCACGAAACGTACAGGAGGTTCAAAATGCAGTCCCTGCAAATTGTACTTGCAGGGATAAGCACGGGGATCTACTCACATCGGAGAATCTAAAGGAACCATACCTTCACATACCAATTTATTGTTTATATTTATATTTATACCCCGCACTCATCTCACCACAAGGGACTCGCACAGGGATCCCTGGGCAGCGCACAGGGATAATAAAATATAAATACAAAATATATACAAAATTAAAACTAAATTAAATAAACCCACCCTGTGCTAAAACCAGTTAAAACCCATAATTAAAACTTTGATAACTAAAAGAAGTGCAGTGACGAGTAAAATCATGCTAGGCCGGCTTGATGAAAGAAATGCGTTTTTAAACGCTGGCGGAACAGGCGGAGGTCCGAGATGACCCGGAGTTCGGGAGGTAGGTTGTTCCAGAGGGTTGGGCCCATCACAGAGAAGGCTCTTCCCCTGGGCGTCGCCAACAGGCACTGCCCAGTTGACGGCACCCGGAGCAGACCCTCTCTGTGGGAGCGGATTGGTCGTAGGGATGTATGGGGCAGCAGACGGTCTCGAAGGTAATTTGGCCTCATCATCAAAGGTTCTAAAGTTCTTCTACGCGGGTCGACATTACCAATACAGGGCCATGCCTTTGGCCTGTCGTCAGCATCCAGGACCTTCACCAAAATTCTTTCGGTTGTAGCAGCAGATCTCAGAAGGAGGCTGGTAATACTAGTCTGTTACCTAGATGACATTTTAGTTCAATTGTTATCCAGGAAACAGGCGGTCGGCGACCTCCATACCACCATGAAGAGTCTCCAGGTGCATGGGTTCTCCATAAACCTGGAAAAGAGCCACTTGAATCTGACCACCAGGCTCCTTCATTTGTGCATGGAAATCAATACCCTAGCTTGCAGGGTTCACCTATCGCAGGACAGGTTAGACAATCTAAGAGTCCTAGTTCTAAAAGTTCAGGGGGCAAGATGATATCCTGCATATCAGTGGTTTCTTGGGCAAGGTGCCATGCAAGGGCACTCCAGTGGCTCTTGCTACCACACCAAAGAGCCAACAAGAGCAGCTCCCCGGCATTAGTTTGGCTTCCCCTGAAGGTGAGGCACTCCCTACGGAGGTGGCTATCCCTGGCCGTCAAAAAAGGCCACCTGTTCAAGGAACCAGAGCAGCTTCTGGTGACTACAGACCCCAGTCTTTTCGGCTGGGGCGCTCACCTAGGTAATCAGGTGACGCAAGGCAGATAGTCTCGAGAGGAATCAGCCCGCAACATCAACTGGCTGGAGCTGAAAGCAATGAGACTCGCCGTTTGCCATTTCATTCAACACAACCACATCTTGCTGATGATGGACAATGTGGCCACCATTGGCCAATGGCTGAGGGCATGCATTGTCCTTGCATACGAGAATCAGTCCAGAGCAGTTCCACGCAACATCACCGCCTACTCCATGAGGAGTGCTTCCACAACGGTGGCCTGGGTGACCCAGGCGACAATAGAGGACATTTGCAGGACAGCGACGTGGTCGTCCCCATCTCTGTTTGTCCAGAACTATAATAATAATAATAATAATAATAATAGCCAAATTTATTGACCGCTCCCTCTCCCCACAGGGACTCGGGGCGGTGCACAGGGGAAATAAAAACAATAAATATACAACATACATAGCAAAATTAAAACAGATTAAATTAATTCCTGTGCTAAGTTGGACATCCTTGCCTGGGCCGAGGCTTTGTTTGGCAGATGGGTGCTGCAGCAAGTTCATTCTGCAGCTGAATCTTTGGCCTCATCTTCTACCCACCCCGGGGACAGTTAACTTGGTTATGTCCCATGCTTGGATTCTCCAAGCAGCGCACAGGAGAATGACCATTGGCTTACCTGAAGGGTCTATCTCTGTGCACTGCGGGAGAGTCCAACCCCACCCAAATCTCAAGTGGGCCCAGAGTTTGGGAACACCAGACAATCTCCACGCCATCTCATCGCATCTTCCACTTTCAGGCATCGTTAAAAATCTGGCTTTAAGGAGGAGCAGGAGGTGTGGCCAAAGAATTTGAACTTAGTCCTTGGGCAACCAGACTAATTTAACCCATGCTTGGACTCTCCCACAGCGCACAGAGAAAGACCCTTCAGGTAAGCCAATGGTCAATCTGATTGTTTTGATGCAACACTTATAATAATAATAATTTGCTGTTAATTTGTAAGGGTCCTATTTGTGTTATATATTTAACTTAATCCTTACCTCAGTGTCACGTGCTTGAGAAAGAAACAGAATGCAGTAATTTTTATTAAATGTTTAAAAATTAATCCTCAAAATTTGATTTCTGCTTTTTTTTTATATTCCTTTTTTATAGTCAAGTTGATTACAGAGCCAAGCTTTGGGCTTGTAACTTCTGCTTTCAGAGGAACCAGGTAAGTGTAAAACTCTTATGTTCCAACATTACTATAACACGTTAAAAAAAAACTAGTACTAAAGTGATGCCACTGGCTTTCTACTGTACCTCCATGGTACCTCAACTGTATTCCATGATTGTTTGTCATATCACTCTTTATTTTTTATTTGTTCCATTTAATTAATATTATTGCCAAAGCCTTCTAAGCAAAAAAAGTTCACTTGGATTTTTACAATGCTTTTGGGTTACTTTATGGCCCAGTTTAATTGCATTTAGTTCTCTTTAAAATATGGCTCGTGCTAATCATAATTTAGAAATCATGCTAGAGATTGTGTAGAATAGGCAGCCTGAAATCCTGTTTTATTAATCTCTAGATGAAACACAATAGCTGTAATTATGGTTCCTCAGTTACCACATCATACCAAACCAGAGATAGCACTTGCTTGGGTTCATGCTTATTTTTTTATTTTCATATTGTGCTTATTATAAACAAGGCCATTATAGTTTGTAAAAGACAGTTTGATGTGATGTATGACTTTAATAAGCTGTACTTGTTAAATAAATCATAGCATGAGTTATGAAAGTGGATGATTTCTGATTTTGATTGCCATTGATTTGCACACTATTCTTATCCAAACATCACAACAAATATTAAATGATTTTTCCTTAGCCATCGCTTTGTATTGAATGCAAAAGTGATACCACTGGTCTACAAAGAGAAAGCCTCAGAAAGTAAAGTAGCTGAATTTTACCAGAATTGGGTCACTAATAAAGAAAAATTAAGTCCTGAGTATTAATTGGCTCCAGTTTCCAAGATAACAGTTTAGGTCAAACTTGCATCAAAATAATTCAAAATTACAAGGGGGATGTGCGATTATGCTCCATAACTTTTCTGCAAAGTGTAATATAGCAATGAAAATGGTGCCACGCCAATAAATATAAATGTATCTTTTTATTGATACGAATAACATACATTTCCATTCATTAGTTTTTCATGTAACATTTTCATGCCTTTTGCATGAAAAACTGGCAAGTTCTAACATCAGATTAAATGACAAGATTCCATCTTCGGTGTCGAAACTGCACTTTTTGGCTTTTCTCTTGTGAACTACAGAAGGATAATCACTGGGAAGATTCCAGCAGTAATTGGCAAGCATGGTCGGACTCCATTTCCCTTGGTATCTTTTCTCCATGCCTGCAATATCCTGGTGGAATCTCTTCCCATGTTCATCACTCGTTGCCCCACAGTTCAAAGGGAAATAGTCTAAATGCAAGTGTAAGTAGTGAATTTTCAGTGACATGTTTGTACCAAGTGCTTTATAGGACTTAAGCAAATTTTCCACGTGTTTTTCATACTCATCTGTCTTGCTGTTCTCAAAGTGAAGATAAATTTATACACTTCCATGTGGTACAATTTTCATTTTTCTACCATACTTTGTTGAGAAGTTATGAGTCATCATGATGCCTCTCTCCCTTGTAGGCAAATATACTCACCTGCGTATAAATCTTTATTGTGAAATATCTTGAAAACTTTAACCAACCAGCACCTTTATCACCTTTTCTAATTCATCTAATCAAAATATGTAAAATTAACACATTTAACTTTGGAGGTCGATAATTTCCCCAAATTTGTAGACCAGTGTTCTCAGATAATAGTTAAATTGGTGAGCAGGCCTGGGATATGATTTTGGAAAAAATCATAAATCATGCCTACATTTGATTACAACCAAAAGGTTAAGAAGCCAGAAACCATTATAAAATGGAATTAAGATTCATATGTTTAATTGAAAGAAAAAAATGCTGACATTGTATTTTATTAAGAATTGGTATTTTTTCAGCACATGCTCTAATTCTTGGTGTATTTTTTTCAGTTTCCTCCAGCATATGCAGGCATATCTGAAGTAAATCAACCAGCAGAACTTATGCCCCAGTTTTCTACAATAGAATATATAGTTCAGGTAGTCCTTTTTGTTATCTCTCAAATTCCATACCTTTAGTCAACATTTCTACATCAGGTTATAAGAATAAAGTGTTTTTACATGGTTTGTAGTAAGGGAAATTAGAGTCTTTTACTGTATGTACACTTTTGTGATATGTATTCCTTTTTTTCTCAATCAAGCGTGGCCCTCAGACACCCCTGGTCTTTCTTTATGTGGTAGACACATGTTTGGAAGAGGAGGACTTACAAGCTTTGAAAGAATCCTTGCAAATGTCTTTAAGTCTGCTCCCACCTGATGCTCTTGTGGGCTTGATTACCTTCGGTCGAATGGTTCAAGTTCATGAATTGAGTTGTGAAGGGATCTCCAAAAGCTACGTTTTTAGAGGAACTAAAGATCTGTCAGCGAAACAAATACAGGTATATTTTGCCTTCTGTGAAAAGTTGAAAAAATTTCTTAGTTCTTATTTCATGCTTTTATAAGTTGTTCTGATTTTATAATAGATGTTTTCCATTGTCAGGATATGTTGGGTCTTTCAAGGCCTGCTGTCCCTACTCAGCAAGGGAGACCACCTCAATCCCAAGAATCACCTCACCTTTCTAGCAGGTATATAGCTTTGCAGAACAAAGAATATTTCAAATGATGCAAATGCATTAATCTTTTTCTTAAATCCCAAAAGGAACATCTTTTAAAAAACAGGCCTATTTTTGCTATTTGAAATCTTTTTAGATTTAAGATCAAAGGCCATGCCATCTATATAAGAGAAAATATAAAGCTGATAATAGGTGAATCAATCTTACAGAGGTTTGATAGATACATTTTGAATCTATGATTAAAGTATTACACATTTTCCAAATAAATGAGCATCCAGTGAATAATTAACAATATTATGTCTTTCGGTCTCTCCGTTCTTTTCTCTTGATTAAAAAAAAACTAGATTTTTACAGCCTGTTCACAAAATTGATATGAACATGACAGATCTTCTAGGAGAACTACAAAGAGATCCTTGGCCAGTTACTCAAGGAAAGAGACCCTTGCGATCCACTGGAGTAGCTTTGTCAGTTGCTGTTGGGCTACTCGAGGTATATTTATTTATTTATTTATTTACTTATTTACTTACTTACTTACTTATTTAAATCTTAAATACCTTTAGATCTCTACTAGTATTGTCTGGTACTTGGAAGCCATGTATTTTCCAATATACATGTTTTTGGATGTGGCACAACTGAGTTTGAAGATTTCCCTTTTCCCTGGAAATTCCAACCAGCTAATTCTGAGGCTGTGAGGAGTATTTAATTCCACTTATTTCCACCTCAGCCCAGCAATTTGTTTATTTTCTTCAAGAGTTTTGCTCTAATTTTAACAGAACAGTGCCTTTTCCCAGCTATGCAAAGAAGGGTTAAGATCCTTCTGTGCTTTTTGGGGTCTTACCTCTGTGTAAATGGGTATTCAGAATCGGACAATGACTGGCAATGTAAGTTATCTTGGGTAGTTACCACATAACAGATATACATTTATATTAAATATCATCCAATGTTTTGTAACCTTTGTTTAAAAAGTCAACTCTGCTAAATATTGAAAAATGTTGATGATTGACCATAAGCAGTATTTTTCTTCTTCTTAAAGTCATTCTTATATGTTGACATAGGTCATAGAATTTACATGTTTATGCCATCAATACATTTCAAGAAAACTGAAAAACTATTTTTATGGGAAAGAAAAATCTTTAGGGTTTTCTTAAATCTTTTCATATATCATATGCTGACTAGGGAGACTAGGCATAAAGTTTGATTTGTTTCTCTATGGAATCCAGGCAATCAAAAAATATTATGGGCATAAATAGAAAGTTCAGTATCATGATAATGGGCTTTTTCCTTTACTTATCATAGTTCTATAGTATTTGTAATTTTTTGATGTCTGGAAGGCAGAATTGGGATGGAAGTATGATTCTGATGAATTCACATGTATTCAAATGAAAAAATGCACTTTGGGATAAAACCAGTTTGAAAAAAACAGATATATTTTATATAGGGAATTTATGGGCTAATAAGGATCAGCTTGTTACAAATCAAATTTTAAACCATTTGAAATACTGAAAGAAGATGGGCCAAATTTACTAATCTTTTTTAAAAGTATATTTTCCCTTTGGTTCATATATTTTTTCTTTTTTGCATCATTTCTGTCTACCTTTCTGTATAGTATAATTATAATACTAAATATATGTGCCACCTGACTAAAATAACTCTCAAAGGTTTACAAATTGCTTAAAACTTTAAAAAAATGTCACTTTACAATCCTGTAATCCTTTAAGAGTAGAGTCAGGGTGACTGCACAGACCTGAATATTTAGTGGCCGGATGCCCTTCCTGACACCATGCAAAATTTGCAACAGATATTTTTTATTTGCCCTGGAAGAGAAACATCTGCCACTACCTAGAATTGAACTCTTAAAATTTCTGAGTGGGAGGCAAGCATCTTCATCGCTAGGCCACCACGCTGCTCTCAATTGCTTAAAACATTAAAGACAAGAAAAAACAAAAATGAAGAATAAAGATGACAAGAATGAAAAAATGAGATGGGATCAAAAGAAAACAACCCACATAATCTAATGGGGATTACTGTCACCCTTGCCCAAAAGCCTGGATGAAGAGCTAGGTCTTCAGAGTCCTTTAAAACACTAGTAGGGTTAGAGCTATTTGAATCTTGGGAAAACATTCCAGCCACTGCAACATATGAGGGTGGATAACTGGGTTTGGCCAGGCAGATACTGTGGGAAATCAGTCTTTAAAAGAATGCAACTTATGATTGACCTAATTTTAAAAAGAGACAGATATAGTCAACTACATTCTTGACAACTAATTTAGTAATTTATGTAATCTGTTGTTTTTTATTCTGTTCTCTCCCCCCCCCCCCCCCTTCCAAGGGATCATTTCCAAATACTGGGGCTAGAATAATGTTGTTTACTGGAGGGCCACCAAGTCAAGGGCCAGGCATGGTGGTAGGAGATGAGCTGAAAACTCCAATTCGTTCGTGGCATGATATAGATAAAGACAATGCACGATTCATGAAGAAAGCTATGAAAGTAAGAATTAGTGTCTAGTTTGAATTCTATCAGATAAACATTATCTTTCATATTTTCTGCTGGACTTACCTTTTACTGCCAAATAATTTCAGAAACTTTGCATTCTTGATTGCTTTTTCATTTTGTCTTTAGCTGTCTTGTTTGTTCAATATTTCTACAATTACAAATCTTTATATTCTGTGTGTCATTGTTTAATCCAGTTTATCTTTCATATTAATTTCTAGTTAACTTACTTTCTTTTGGATCTTTGCCTACATTTGTCCAACGTTATTTATTAAGAATCCATTCCTTTAGTTATTTGATCTCTTGAACCCCTTTCATGCTACTATTTCCTGATTTAGGTTTTTGGAACATACACTGTTCTCATTCTGAATTTTAACATAAAACCTCTGTTCAGACACCTTAAGTAACACTGCATTTCTTGTATTTAAATTAGCCTTTGTGGTTTCTCAGTTGTATCAGCTCTCTTCTTCAGGACATTTTTGTTATAGGAAAAATGGCTTGGAAAGCCCTCAGTAGCCAATTATTGTTAATGTTTATTGAATAAGTGTACCTCCCTTCCACAGAGTGCATAGGTTAGTAAATAGAACATGCAGACCCTTACCAGTTTAGAGCTAAAGTCAGCAACGCTATTGTATTATTTGTCTTTAGATCATGCTAAACAATTATGAATAATCTTTTCTCATAACTGTCATTTAAAATAACTTAAAACTGTTATATTTCCACAGCATTATGAGGGATTGTCTAATCGTGCTGCTGCTAATGGACACTGCATTGATATTTATGCATGTGCTCTTGATCAGACTGGTCTTCTGGAGATGAAGTGTTGTACAAATATAACTGGGTATGTTCTTAAGTAAAAATGTTATTTGTTACAAAGAAGAGATATATTTGTTGTTTAGCACTGATATTCTACTTTTTTTTAATAATTTTTTTTTATTTTCAAACAAACACAAACATACAACACATATAACATAAAAACCTCTTCAATTACATACAGTGTGTTGATTGGTTGCAGTCTTTCTGCGTCTTTTCCATAGTCATCGATTGGATTTTATCAGAATTTGTATACTGTCAATCAAATATCTTTGTATACATTGTTATTATGCTTCCTTTGTTTGATTATCACTGTATTTCTCCATTTTAAACAAGGTATTCTAAATATATAACCATAATATTAAAATATATCATTATATCATCTTCAATATATACAATCATAAAAAGTTATTATTGTTATTTTTTTTATCCTGTTCTAAGTCATTCTATTATTCTAACATTGATAACATTCTCTAATAATTTTCAATTCCATTATTACTATCATCCATCTACTATACATGTATATAAATTATTAGAATTATTAAAGATCCATTAAGCCTGATTATTATTACATCCTTTCAATATAAAGCATATTAAATATAAAGTAAATTTATATTTACTTTATATTTTGTTACATCATCCTGTAGTCATCCAGTGATATTACATTGTTATATTCAATTATATTATAGTTTGTATGAATTTTCATATTATCAATCTGATATATATATAAATGTTTTATTATCATATTAATCATTTATTTGACTATAACTATCATTACTTTATACATAACACTCAAAATTTAACTACATTTAACTAGATTTTATTGTGACATTTCATTTCTTTATCCTGTATCCTTCCAGACATAGTATAGTCTTGCCATTTGTAGAGTCTGTATTCTAGGTATTTTCTTGATAAGTCTTATGTGAACTCCTCTTAAAAGCATATTGTTCATTGCAAGTCTTGTGAGAATTTGAAGCCTTTCATCGTCTCTTTTTTCAATCAGCTTAATTTTTGTTATCGTTAGTGCTTCTGCCAAGATTACTCTCCTTCTTTCTGCCAAATTTTCTCTCCTTTCTTCATCTGTGTTTTGACATCAGAAATAAGGTTCCAATTCATTGATTTCTCCTTTCCATATTTCAAATTTGACATTTGATATTCTACTTTTTGTATCACTCTGAGGAGAAAGTTTTTAGTAAAAGTCGTGTGTGTGTGTGTTCATGTTTGTGTACATTTAGAAGAAGTGGTGATTTGAAATCACTGCATTTATCTTTTAAATAATTTATAAGCCATATGCATATATGGATAATCATGTTATAATGGTAATTGTGCTTCTAATTTCTGTCACTATATGATGTCTCATGACTACATTGCTTAGCAATAGTAATCCTGGCATTCCTCATTGCCATTTTAACGACTAAATTCCACTAGTTGTCAATCAATGACCCCTCCCCCCCAATCAAATCTATTCTGGACTTGGTTCCTCCTGGCCCCATGCCTCAGTTGTTCTATAGTAAGGGACTGCCTCCCCTTCAACTTCTCCCAATTACCTTACCATGCTGTGGCTCAGGGCTTCTTGGCACACTGGGGTTCTGTGGCTGCAAAAAGCCCCTGAGGCACAATGCAGCATGAAGCTGCAGCCATTCCTTGAAGCTTCAGCCCAGCCCAGCCCAGCCCAGCCCAGCCCAGCAGTACAGTGCAGTACTCCAGTTGCCCCAGCCCAGCCTCCCTGCATTTTGAGGCCTCTGACAGCCTGAATTCTGCCACTCCAGCTGACCATTGCTATCTACTTGTTCCTGCTGCTGACAAGGTATGTCTGCAAGGCAGCTGCTGGTCATGTAAGGCATATTTTCAAAACCTTGCAAGGAAATTGCTATCTATGACCTTAGGAAGTGTTATGTGGTCAACAGCTGCGTTTATGTATTTAAATGATTTATATGACCACCCACTCGCTCTCAGTGACTCTGCTAAGAACCAGACCAGGCATGCGTGGTCAGCAGAGGGAGCAAGATAGCTTAAGGCAGCAGGGGCCACAGAGTGCAGGAGGCCAAAGGGCATAGATATGGAGGGAGATAGGCAGGTGGAGGGAGTTGGAAGTGCAGGTGGCTGTCAAGTGACCAAATGTTGATTACATGACTGTGGGGGCACTGCAACAGCCATAAATTCAGGGACCATTCACAAGTCACTTTGTTCAGTGTCACTGTAACTTCCAATGGTTGCTGAACAAATGGTTATAAGTCAAGTACCTGCAATGCCAGTTTCAGTTTATCGTGCAAGAGCATCATGCTTATTTGTGAATAAATCCTATTCAATTCAATATGATTTGCTCCAAACATGCCTATTGGAAATTGAATCAGTAAAAAAGCCTATGTTGACAGACTTGAGTTTCACTGGAAGCAAAAAAATAATTAAAAGCTTACTTTCCTAAGAAACTTTTATATTAGATTTAAACTCCCATTACAAGGCATTATTCATAGTTTCCTTCTATTTTCTTTAATGTTTTGAGGAAAATGAAGGGGATGGGATAAAATGGTTATAAAAAAATAAAAGTGCTCCTCGTTTTTTACATTGGTTTGTCTGTTCTTAATTAGTAGGAGAGAAGATGAAACTATTCTAGAATCATTGCAACACATGGTGTTTCTCTACTTCAGTCATCGAGACAGAAATGTTTCAGTTAATAGTGCTGCATTACAGATCATCTACTGACAACTCTTTCAGCAACTGTTGAAACGTGTGATGGCACTAAATAACAATCCGCCCTCAAAGTTATGGTTGCTGCAATGTCCCTGCAGCCACACAATTATAATCCGAGTCTTCAACAATCTGCTTGAGTTTACCATGATTGCAATTTGCGACCTTCCTGTCAGTGTTATCAAGTAGATCAGACAGGAATCAGTGCCAGATGAGCTAATTCTAGTTTATTGTATAGCTACATTAACAGAATCTTGCAAAAGGGAAACAATTTTCCTGCCTTTACAGCTTTAGGGATGGTCCCACCTCGGGTCTTTTCCTCCACTCACTATGGAGCGGTGGGCTGTGCTTCCTAGGCAGCATTTCTTCACCTGGTCTCCCAAAGTCATGCTCATATACTGTTACATTTCCCTGCTTATTGTTTGTTGAACAAGCTATTGTTGGTTTGGTTCCCACAAAATTCTAGACATAAACCGTGCTTTACAAACTGATGGCTAGATTCACCTAATGCAATAAGAAAAACCATAGAAACAATGTTATGGTCTTATGTCACTTCATGAACCCAATTGTTCTCAATATTTTTCCCCTCAGGGGTTATATGGTGATGGGAGATTCTTTTAATACTTCTCTCTTCAAGCAAACTTTCCAGAGATTGTTTAGCAAAAATCTCAGTGGAGAATTCCGAATGGCTTTTGGAGCAACTCTAGAAGTGAAAGTAAGTATCACAGGTAGGCCTATAATTTAATATTTTCCTAACCAAAAGAATTGGTAATTTACATTGCTTACTGTAGCTTTTGATTTCAGAGAGATTTTCCATTCTTTACTTACTCTCTCATGATGGAAAAGGATAGTTTCTGTGCAGCAATAGGAAGCTAACAACATTGTTGAATTATCTCAATATTTTATAATCTCTATGTTATTTGAAACTCACAGTTCTAAATGAAGAGTCTTGGAAGGAAAGGTTTGTCATGCTGAGTTATCATCAAGAGATTAGTTAAGCAGTTATTGCTTGGAGTTTAATTGGAACTATTTTTATTATAGACTTGTAGAGAACTGAAGATATCTGGAGCTATTGGACCATGTGTATCCTTAAATGCAAAAGGGCCAAGTGTTTCTGAAAATGTAAGTGTTCTTTGGTGATATGTAAGAAGCACAGCTAGTTCTTGACTTTAGGTATGGGGTGTCAAAACTCGATTTCATTGAGGATCGCATCAGGGTTGTATTTGACCTTGAGGGCACAGGGGGCGTCACCAGGATGGGCATGGCCAGCTCGATGTCACTCGTGTTGGGAGTGCCTGTGGTGGTCCCAGTGCTTTGCCAGCGAAAATGGAGCTTGTTTTCATTGGCAGAGGCACTGCAGGCCAGTCCTTCACTGTTTCAAGGGCAATTCTGCAGGGCAGATCTAAGCATCCCGTGGGCTGGATCCAGCCTGCAGGCCTTGATTAATGGTCATTTGAAGTTATGGTGGTCCAGATTATAAAATCTTATAATCTGGTTGTAAAGTTATGGCCATTACAGTGCCCACATATTCATTTACCCTTATGACCATTTGCAGGGATGTTGCAGCTTCCCCCCCCCCCCCCACCCCCTTGTGCCCACAAGCATTTCCCTCCACCAGTGGCTCCCTTTTGGCCTTAAGGCTGATTCCCATCCCACCAAATCCTGCACACTCCTTCTCACTCAGATGTGAGCTCCAAAGCTTTCCATAGTGCTGGAATGGGTTACTCAGCTACATGGTGCAATTCTGCAATCAATCACCTAGCATGGGCAAGGGACAAACCACTCCATTTTGTTGCCTTCATGTGGTTTGTGAAGTGCTGCAGAAGTGGCTGCCATTTTGCATTCACCTGCTTATGGGTGGGATAAAATGGTGGCCACAAGCCAAACCACTCCGTTTTGCTGTCTTAATGAGGTTGCACAGCACTGTAGAAAACCTCTGAAAGCTCCTGTGCAAACTGCATTAATGTAGTAAATCAGAATGGTTTGTCCCATGATTCCGGAAACAGAGGCGAAACCAGAATGCAGTCCGATAGCTGGAAACATGGTGTATAATAGGTCATCTAGTTCTGCTTCACTAACATGGTCAGCACAGCCTTTCAGAAATCTCCGGGCCCTGAAAGGTTGTTCAGGTTTCAGAAAGGCTATGCAGACCATGTTAATGAAGCAGAACAGGTCCCTTGGCCACATGGTACAATTCCAAAAACTGGCTGCCATATTTCTAGCTGCCAAATTGCATTCTGGTGAGTGTAAATATCACCCCCACTCTTCAAAAGGTAAGTGAGGAGGAGAATATTGTGCTTGTTGGGGTGGGAATGAGGCTTAAAGGCATGGTGGAACGGTGGAAGTGGGAAAAGGCCTATGGGGATCCAAGGGGCAGAAATAGAGTGAGGAGTACCTTGGGAAATGGGGAGGCCTTGAGAAGGCTGGGGTAAGTGGGCATGGGCCTGCGCTAGGCTTCCAAGGGCCTCCGCCTACCCCTGAATCACTTGGTACTTCACTTAACAACCTGAATATTCATTTAACTATTGCACTTGGGAGATCAGGGATGGGGGCTCCCCTTGAGGTGCACCCGAAGACTTCAGCTGGTCCAGAATGCAGCCGCGCGAGCAATAATGGGTACCGCAAGGTATACCCATGTAACACCGCTCTTGCGCGAGCTGCACTGGCTACCTGTCGTCTTTCGGGTGCGCTTCAAGGTGTTAGTCCTCATCTTTAAAGCGCTCCATGGCTCGGGACCTAGCTATCTGCGGGATCGGATTCTGCCTCATACATCTTCCCGGCCCATTCGCTCCCACAGAGAGGGACTTCTCCGGGTGCCGTCCACTAGACTTTGTCAGCGGGCGACGCCCAGGGGAAGGGCCTTCTCTGTGGCGGGCCCAGCCCTCTGGAACGACCTTCCCCCCGACATTAGAACAACTACGGACCTCCGCTCCTTCCGTCAGAAATTAAAAACTCACTTTTTCTGCTTGGCCGGCCTAGGTTAGTCTCTACCTCAGGGGTTAGGGAATGTTAATTTTAAAATGGGGATTTTAGTACAGGGACAGTTGATTTAATTTGTTTTTATTGTATTTATTTATGTATATATTTTATGCTGTTTTAATTTTCCCTGTGCACCGCTCCGAGTCCCCCTGGGGAGAGGACGCGGTATAAAAAAATAAAATCTATTCAAAAAATAAAATCTATTCTATTCTATTAAGTGAGGCACCTCACTTAATGGCCATCGGGATATGCGACTATAATGGGCCAGCTCCATTACAGTGGTATCTTGAGGACTATCTGTACACAAATTTGATATGCATGTATTAGTTACCAAAACAGAGGTGGATAATTAACAATGGCTAATTAACAGCAGATGCATTCATAATTATTGAATTGAAATTTAGTGCTATTTTATTAAAAACAGAACAAAAGAACTACCCCAACCCACCTAAGCATCTCTAAAATCCTGATGCCCCCTCCCCCATGACATATAATTCTTACTATTCAAAAAGTGAACTCCTACTCATGCGGAGGAAGCCTAAAAGGCCATTAACTTGGTTAACTTGGTTTAAACAAGGTTCCAAAGAACATGGCATGAAATAAAAATAAAATAACAAAAGACAATTGAAGTACTGAGGAACCTAAAAAATAATAGTATAAGGGGATATGAAAAAACAGCAAATAAAGTTTCAAAACATATAATAGAGAACTGAAATGCATAAATATAAAATAATTTTAATGAAAGCTTTTTCTGTAATACATGGATCATATTAATTACTATGCATATTAAAATAAAGGTACTTAACAAATTCAAAATAGAATTTGAGCTCACCTCAATATCATCTTTACAGTATAACCCAATCCTATGCATGTCTACTCAGAAGTAAGTACCATTGTCTTCAATGGGGTTTACTCCTGGGAAAATGTATGATTGCAGCTTTAGTCTACTTAAGTTAGTGAGATCACTGTGCTTGATGCCTGCTGCACACAGATTTTATATTAGGCTCCAATTTAGTCAGCTTCATTCTCGAAGCCTCCTCGTTCAGTGATATCCAGTTGATTTCTTTTCTTCAGTAGCAAATCATTTATAGCATTAAAGTCACATTCAGCTAAATATGAAGATGGGAACGGTAACAGCAGTTTTCTTGCAAAGTAGGTTGAATTTGGTTATTTAATTTCTGTCCCATCATAAAACCATGCCATCACTCCTTTTATATTGAATAAAGTTTTAAGTGACTCATCATTTTGCATTTCCAAGAGTTCTTGGTACTTCATTGAAACATCAGATAGATCCACCAGCACTGGCTGCACTAACTACGTTGGAAAATCAATTTTTAAATTTTTTTAAAAAAAGGGTTTGTGACTAAAAGAAATAAATGTGAGAAAAACTTATGAAATGATGCAAATTATTAAAAGAAATAACTATTAAAAGAAGATGACGCAGAAAGAGGGAAATGTAAAAAACATTCTTAGCTTAATGTATGAATAATAAGATTGTCATGAATGAAAGGGGGGTTATAACCTATGATCCCCCTACTAGCCCACTCAGTTTGAACCTGCAGCTTAGTGAGGAAATACTTTGGTAGTTCAGTAGGTGGACGTGAATCACGCAGGCCTGGCAAGGCCTATACATGCATGGCGCAGCCCCCGATTGCTCTGAGATGAAAAGTCTTGTAAAACACAGTCTGGGAAAACACAGACTAAAAATAACTGTAAATCTAACAATTCTTATTATTGATTTAAAATACGTGGCAATTTGTTATGTTGCTGACAAATGACTGATTTTTGGAAAAAAGGCTAAGATAAGAGTAGGCAAAGAGCGAAAGAAATGATTAGAAGGAATACCATATTTTTCGCACTATAAGACCATAAGATGCACATTAGCTTTAGAGGAGGAAAGCAAGAAAAAAATGTACCTTTGCCTCCCAGCATCCATCCGTTATTTATCTGGGTAGCATCCTTGTAGCAAACACCCTGGTCAGCTTCAGCATGTTATCACAGCCCCAGTTAGATGGCTCATCAGGGTTCTGCTCCGTTGCACCCACCAACAGTCAACTGAGCTGAGCTGCTGCCACCACCAGGGAACACTGGAGCCTTCACTGCTGAACAGCTGAGTAGCGGTTGGATCGGCACCAACCCCCTCTCCCCCCACCAGCCACAATATTTACTCTATAAGACACACAAACATTTTCACACACTTGGGATGTGTGTGTTATAGTGCAAAAAATACGGTAATTTTTTGGTTCTTGTGATGTACTTATGGGGCCTGCAGAAATATGAAAAGTTTTTGTATGGATAGTGCAGAAAAAAAAGTGGAAAAATATTTTCTGGAAAATAGATTGATTTGGGTTATAGAGAGAAGATGCTAGAATTGTTAATTTTTGTGACAAAGAATAATACTTAATTGTAGCAAATTCTTTACCTTTGGCAGAAATCTTGTTTAGGAATAAGCTCTCTTAAGAATAAACATACACATACAAAAGAGGCCACTATTTTAGGTTTTTCACATTTACTTATTAGCATAAACAGATCTTTCTTATTTGCAGTTTAATGTACGGGTAGTCCTCGACTTATGACCACAATTGAGCCCAAAATTTCTATTGGTAAAGAAGACAGTTATTAAGTGAATTTTGTCTCATTTTACAATCTTTTGTTCCACAGTTAAATGAATCATTGCAGTTAGTAACATGGTTGTTAAGTGAATCTGGCTTCCCCATTGACTTTGCTGGTCAGAAGATCACAAAATGTGATCACATGACCCTGGGACACTGCAGCCGTCATATATATGTGTCAGTTGCCAAGCGTCTGAATTTTCAGCATGTGACCATGAAGATGTTGCAATAGTCATATGTGTGGAAAATGGTAATTTTAGGCCATGACTATTGCAACATCTTCATGGTCACATGCTGAAAATTCAGACGCTTGGCAACTGACTCATATATATGACGGCTGCAGTAAATGAACTGTTGTAAGTTGAGGACTACCTGTACATATTTTTCTTTTTACAGGTTAACTTGTGCTTTGTTTTTGGTTTTTTATTTCCATTGCCCTTGTCCATTTTAAATGTGAATTTTAATATATTACAAAATAAAGGATACAGTTTTCAACTCCAGATTCCTTCTATGGGGATAGGTGATTGACTCACATTACATATTTCTAACTACAGTAACTTTAAGATGTTTAGAGAATTGTTCCTCCGAATATGAAGTTTATACTGTATATGGGAATTATGGAGGTTTTTTTGTTGGAACACAAATAAATATGTATTAGCATCAATGAACTGGAAGAGAACAGTGATTACTATTCCCTCTGTAGCTGCCAGATAATTATATATTTCACTGTATCTTTCAATGCATACACAAGTTCTTTATCAAGGATATAAGTTGGTAATTTGTGCTGTAAAGTCTAAATCAGTGGTAGTCAACCTGGTCCCTACCGCCCACTAGTGGGCGTTCCAGCTTTCATGGTGGGCGGTAGGGCTTTTGTCCAATACTGAAGCACTTTGCTTGTTTTAATTTAATTGACTTCCCTACTTTATAAATCACCATTACTGTGGAACCGGTGGGTGGTTAGAAAATTTTACTACTAACAGATGCAAAAGTGGGCGGTAGGTATAAAAAGGTTGACTACCCCTGGTCGAAATAATATTAGAAGCTATAGCAGTGATGGCTAACCTTTTTCCCATCGCGTGCCAAAAGCGGGGGGGGGGGAGCGCAGGGGGGTCGTGCGTGGGCATGCCCACACCCATAATTCTATGCGTGCGACCACCACCCTCCCCACACACTTTTGGGGCGCAATGGACCCCAGGCTACAGAGGCTTTCTAGGAACCTGACACCCCCGCCCCCCTGAAAGTGGCCTTCCCCCCTCCCCCCAAGACCTTTAGGAGGCTTCCCTGAAGCCTCTGGAGGGCGAAAAATGGCCCTACGGGCAACCTGGAAGTCAGTTCTCGAATTTCCGGGTTGCCCAGAGGGCTTCAGGGAAGCCTTCAGAGGGCGAAAAACAGCTGAAAATGAAAGCCAAAGTCAGCTGGCCAGTGTGTGCATGCGCGCTGGAGCTGACAGGACAACACCTCGCGTGCCCTAACAAATGGCTCCACATGCCACCTGTGGGACACATGCCATAGGTTCGCCATCACGGAGCTATAGTGTGTGTGTGTGTGTGTGTGTGTGTATCTATGTCTGTCTCTCTATATCTACCTACCTACCTATAACATAAAATGACAAACGACTTAAGATTTTAGAATAAAACCTGAATTTTGAAATGTCTCACAGGAGCTTGGAATCGGTGGCACATATCAGTGGAAAATTTGTGGACTTGACCCCACCATGACTCTTGCCATTTATTTTGAAGTAGTGAATCAGGTGAGCCTAATTTTTAAAAAAATCTTTGTAATGTTGTATATAGTGCAGAATCTATTGATGAGGAGACTGAGTAGACAGCATGTGCAGAAAAATGCTGTTATTCCTTCAGCCTTATTGTTGAAATTTTGATCCCATTAAGAATCAGTAGATGTTTAGATAAGTCAGAAGTCTTTTGTGTGAAATATGTAAACTATTTTTAAAAGAATCTCGGTATGGACCAAGAGGTATTACTGATCTATAATGCAAGTAGGAAACACTAGCATTATATGCTTGAAGATCTAGGTTCCAAGCCCTGTACTTGAGATTAATGAAGATTTTATTAGAATTAAGAGCAGCTAATGCTGGGAAGGAAAAGCTGCAGTAAGATCAATTTGTTACCTTAAAGAAGACTCAAACCTATCTAAAAAGTCATGTTCACATTCTTGTTCTCTCCCTCCCCTCCACAACTCTAAGACAGAATCATTTAAAATTCTTGGTGGTCTTTTCAGGGACTCGGACCTTATTCAATGACAGCTCTAGGCCCATTTACTAAGAGTAAAAAGAAAACTGCTTTATGTTAGCTGAACCTTATTTGAAGGCAGAAATTGTTTATTGCACT
Source organism: Rhabdophis nuchalis (assembly GCA_039707465.1). Taxonomy (NCBI): domain Eukaryota; kingdom Metazoa; phylum Chordata; class Lepidosauria; order Squamata; family Natricidae; genus Rhabdophis; species Rhabdophis nuchalis. Next base: position 123,835,149 of record CM077645.1, read on the forward strand.
TCCAGTCTAATTACTCTTGGAACTTAGTATTCATATTCTCTGTGCCTCAAAGAAGCCAGTGTGTTAGTTGTAAATGGGTGTATTATACATCCCTTCGACCGATCCGCTCCCACAGAGAGGGCCTTCTCAGGGTGCCGTCAGCCGGGCAATGCCGACTGGCGACACCTAGGGGAAGGGCCTTCTCTGTGGCGGGCCATGCCCTTTGGAACGACCTACCCCCTGAACTTCGCACCATCTCGGACCTCCGCCTCTTCCGCCAGTGTCTAAAGACACATTTCTTTCACCAAGCCGGCCTAGCGTAACCTCCGCTGTGACTATTTTAGACAGTTTTAATTTTGGGGATTTTAATTGGATTTTAGCACAGGATGGGTATTTAATATGTTTTAAATTTTGTATTTTGATATTTTGTATGTGTTTTTAAATTCCTGTGCGCCGCCCTGGGTCCTCTTCGGAGAAGGGCGGGGTATAAATTTAATTAAATAAATAAATAAATAATTATACTGCTCGTACTTCATTTTTTTCCTATATGATGATTCAACCTGTCTTTCAAATGTAAGGTGTATCTTATACAACTTTTATCTCATTAACTTTCAGCATAGCACTCCAATACCTCAGGGTGGAAGAGGAGCTATCCAGTTTGTTTCGCATTATCAGCATTCCAGTACCCAGAGGCGCATTCGTGTGACTACTGTTGCTAGAAAGTGAGAATAATTTGTGATAATTAAGTTTGGTTCCGTTGGCTGCATTTCTTTGTTGCGTAAATTGTATTGCTTGAGCCACATTAATAGCATAGTCAGTATTATGACTGCGGGAATGAGCTCCTGATTTTTCCACAGATGAATAGATCTCACCTGGTTTCTCTGTTGTCAAGCTGACCTTTCCAGCCACATTGTGGTAGCCTTCTATAGCCTTCCTTGTAAATGTTTAAAAATGAAGGAAGAAAAATACAGCAATCTTTTGCGGAATCAGAACCCTTACATTTGAGGTGAAGGTCCGCTGTGTTTCCCCCACCCCCTTCATGATCTTGGCTAATCTGCCCTTCATGGGAGATGAAAGAAATATGCCTATCAAGTGATGGTTGCTGTTAGTCAGCTAACCAGAGCTTTGGATGTGGATGATATGATCAGGCATTGTTTAAGATAAACTAATCAAAACCAATCTGTGATTGGAACTTGTAATTAAGGGACACTGCCATGGTGTATTATATAACCCCGAAATAAAATACCGTATTTATTCGAGTATAACGCGCAAACTTTTGTACCCAAAAAAGAACTCAAAGTTTGGGTGCGCGTTATAAACGAGGGTTCGGGTTTCTGCGCGGCGGCGGCAGCAGAGGGGGGAGAAGCGGAGCCAGAAAGAGACGCGGGGGGGGGGAGAAACGGAGCCCAGAAAGAGACGCGGGGGGGGGAGAAACGGAGCCCAGAAAGAGACGCAGAGGGGAGAAACGGAGCCCAGAAAGAGACGCGGGGGAGAGAAACGGAGCCCAGAAAGAGACGCGGGGGAGAGAAACGGAGCCCAGAAAGAGACGCGGGGGGGGAGAAACGGAGCCCAGAAAGAGACGCGGGGGAGAGAAACGGAGCCCAGAAAGATACGCAGGGGGGGGGGAGAAGCGGAGCCAGAAAGAGATGCAGGGGGGAGAAACGGAGTCCAGAAAGAGACGCAGGGGGGAGAAACGGAGTCCAGAAAGAGACGCAGGGGGGAGAAACGGAGTCCAGAAAGAGACGCGGGGGGGGGGGAGAAACGGAGCCAGAAAGAGACGCAGGGGGAGAAACGGAGCCAGAAAGGTTTCCTCAGCTGCGGAGCCTTTTGCCCTGCCGGCGGGCTGGTTAGGATGGAACGGCATCGCTCCAATTTATTTCTAGGAGGATCCTCCTCTCCAATCTTGACCAATCCCCAGGCGGCTTAGAGGGGGTGGAAACCTGTTCCTTCGCCGGCGGCATTTGTCAAAAAGGCGGAGGAAATGCGTCGTGATCAGTCCCTTTCCCCTTTACCTCAGGCATGGGTGAGCGGGTAAACTTCACCCTGCATACAAAAGCAAAAATACTCCGGCCCTTAAACTTTCGCCCTGTGAAGACATTTCCTTCTACCCCGTCTCCTCCCCACACCCATTTCTCCCATTGCCAGAAAAGTCAACTTTTTCTTTCCATGGTATCTCTGTCTATGAACCCCAAAACTAACCAGCCTCACTCGCGTTATACACGTGGTCGCCTCTTCATTTCCTTTCCTCGCCTCGCCCACACCCGCTCATATTTTTATTGATATACTGGTATCTGTTAGATGGCAACTCAGGGTATCAAGAAAAAACGTTCTGCATATGACACTTCATTCAAGCTCAAAGTTATTGATCATGCTGAAATTCACGGAAATCGAGCAGCTAGCCGAGAATTCACTGTACCAGAGACGAATGTTAGAGAATGGAGAAAACAGAAAGTCATCCTGAAAGATATGAAGAAAACCAAAAAAGCACAACGAGGGAGACAAGCCATGTACCCAGACATGGAGAAGGAACTTTATGAATGGATCATTGACCAAAGAAGTAGTGGGTACATCGTCACATCACTCCACATTAGACTTCAAGCCCAAAAGTTTTGCAAAGATTCAACCTTCAAAGCCTCTAATGGATGGACACAAAAGTTTATGAAAAGGCATGGACTTGCAATACGTCAGAGAACAAAGATAGCACAGAAGATGCCAAACGATTTAGAAGAGAAGATCGCTTCATTCCATACCTTTATAATCAACCAACGCAAGCAGATTAATTTTGAACTTTCACAGATAGGCAATATGGATGAGACCCCCATGTGTTTTGACCTACCAGGCAACAGGACAATTGACAGCAAAGGGAAGCACACAGTCCAGATTAAAACCACAGGCCATGAGAAAACTCATTTTACGGTTGTGTTATCCTGTATGGCAGACGGTTTTAAACTTAAACCAATGGTGATTTTTAAAAGAAAGACTATTCCAAAAGGAGTTAAATTTCCACCAGGTGTCGTGATCCATTGTCATCCTAAAGGATGGATGGATGAGAAGGGCATCATTTTATGGTTAAATAAAGTTTGGAATAATAGACCAGGCGCACTACTGAAGAAATCCATGCTTGTATGGGACCAGTTCCGCTCACACTTGACAGACACTGTGAAGGACAAACTGAAAAGTCTAAAAACATTTCAAGCTGTGATTCCAGGTGGACTAACCTCTATTCTTCAGCCACTAGATGTTGTTTTAAACAAACCCTTCAAAGACCGAGTCAGGGAAAAGTGGATTACCTGGATGAAATCTGACAACAAAGAATTGACTGCAAAAGGAAACCTCAAGAAACCTGGCCTATCTCTTGTGACGTCCTGGATTAAAACATCATGGGAAGACATGCCAAAAGAAATGATCATCAAGAGTTTTTTAAAGACAGGCATCAGCAATAAAATGGACGGCACAGAAGACGACCTGCTGTGGAATTCAGACTCAGAAGAAAGCGAAGAAACTGGAGAAGAATGGGAACAACTCTTTAGTGTATCTGATGATGAATCTGACTTTGAAGGATTTAAATAAATATTGTTACCGGTAATTTTATTTCGGTATTGTGTTCATAGTTTACATTGTCAATAAATGATTTTTACGTGTTCAACAACGTTTGTCACTTACAATGCTTGGTCTAAGCCGAGAAAAAGTGAAAAAAAAAATTTATACCGATTTTTAATCGAAAAGTAGGGGGGTGCGCGTTATACACGGGTGCGCGTTATACTCGAATAAATACGGTAGCTTAAGAAACTGAGATGGACCATCAGTTCATTTTTGTGGCTGATATAAAAATGATTTAGAACAAACATAAGCTTCTTTAAATTATTGGTAGAATGTTCTTTACAACTTTTAATAATCTAAATTTTACTAATTCTTGCCATAAATTAGTTGGGCAGATGCACAGAGTCAGTTGCAGCACATTGAAGCTGCATTTGACCAAGAAGCAGCTGCTGTCCTGATGGCTCGATTGGGTGTCTACAGAGCTGAATCAGAGGAAGGGCCTGATGTCTTGCGATGGCTGGATAGGCAACTAATTAGACTTGTGAGTATGATCAATTGTAAGCTTATGAATTGTAGAATCAAAAAGAGGGTTGCTTGATCAGACATACTCCCCTCACCACCCTGCATTCCAAAAGCTTTGGTCCTTGTCTTGAAAATTCCAAGGGTAAATGCTGATTAGTATTTTTTTAATTTGCTTCTCAGAAAATAATCTAAATACATATAGATTTGTTTTGTGACATTTAGCTAGTTCGGAAAGGAGTAAGCGTGGACACTACTCATTTTATGTGGCCACATTGTACTACTGAGATGGCCTAGACAACCCATGCCCCATTAGGTCATTGTTTCAGATATATTTTCTTATCTAAACAAGGAAACAGAATGACCAAAGGCAGGAGAGGGGAGCATTAGGAGCAGGAGCTATTTCCTACTTCCTGCTGACTTCCCCCTTGAGTATTCTTGTGGGAATTTGGGAGGGAGCTTTCAGAATATTTCCTTCTTAGCAGGCAAGCCAATGACTGCTGCTGGATGAGGGAGGGAAGAAGGGATGCAAAACAGGCTGGGAAACTCACAACTTGCCTTGGAAGACATGGGTCTCTGATTTTGGAAATGTTTCGTAAGTTAGATCATTTGTGGTACCTTGGTTGAAAATTGTTGCCCTATTATGTACTGTTTTGTCCAATTAAAGGTCATGACAATGAAAGTTTAATAGTATATGGATATTCAACTTGACTGTCAATGGCTAATACTAAAAATTAAGATCTTGGTGGAAAAGATTTTGGCTGTTCTTCTAAAAACACAGGGAATGGGAGCCAGATGTTGCTCTTAAAAAAGTACCTTTGTTAGCCTAGAAGCGATCCTAGAGGAGGCCTTCTTCCTTTTGCCTAAGAAAGATAACTCTGAAAACAAGGTCATCTTCAGAATGTCATCTAATATAAACCTTGGTGTCCAGTTTGGTCTAGTCACGCAGGAGTCTGCAAAGTTGGCTCTTTTAAGACTGGTGGACTTCAACTCCCAGAATTCCCCAGTCAAGTTGGGGTCTTAAAAGAGCCAACTTTGCAGACCCCTGCTCTAGTGCATGGACATCACAGGCCGCATCGAAATTAGATGGCAAGGAATAATGGAATTAAATGCTATAACCAGCTACTAACCACGCCCTCACAACAGTGGTTTCTCCCAGCAGTTCATGGAGTTGTTGAGCTTCACTGGGGCAAGATGACGCAAAACTATAAATCAGCGTATTGTTAAATCCTGAGTCTGTTTTAAGCCAAAATGTGATTGTTCAAAGCTGGCCACTAAATTTAATCCCAATTAATTACATATAAATTTACCAGATACCATCAAATGCTTGATAAAGTCTACATTAGGCTTTTTCAGTCTATCATGTTGATTATGATATTGTATATTTGATGTCCGTAAAAGCAATTTTCTAATTTCAATTTCCTAATCATTTTGAAACAATATCCTTTTATAAAATGTAATTTTAGTTATTAGGCATATTAGAACTAAAAGAGATAAAGTGACAAATTTTATTTCTTTGATATTATGAACAATATTTTTGAAAAAAATACTGCAGGTGACGTCTTTATTTTCCTTCCTTGTTCCTTTGTAAGATTTATATTGTCTTCAAAGGATTATTGAGATCTGCATATTTCTCCAACAGTGTCAGAAGTTTGGACAATACAGCAAAGATGATCCAAATTCATTTAGGCTGTCTGATTCATTCTCCTTGTACCCCCAGGTAAGATCTGGCTCAACAATTTTAAAATAAATAAAAGAAATTAATAAAAGAAAAGAAGTAGCAGTTTGCCTCTGAGTCATTTCTATGGTTATTAAATAAAGTTATAGGCTATTAAATAGTAAAGTGTTTTACTTTTGGTACATGCCTTTTTTGTATTTGTATCTCAAAATAATTCAGACATACAGAGACAGGAAATGATTAAAGTAGATATATTAATTATACTCAATATGACCTGCTTTTTTTCTGTTCTATTTAGTTCATGTTCCATTTGCGACGATCTCCATTCCTTCAAGTATTCAATAACAGTCCAGATGAATCTTCCTATTACCGTCATCACTTTGCCAGGCAGGATTTGACCCAGTCTCTTATTATGATTCAGCCTATACTTTATTCTTACTCATTCTATGGACCACCAGAGGTGATTCTCCTCCTATGTTTCATGAAAGTTAATTGAAAATAGTGATAAAAAAACCTTAATAAAATTGATGTATGTTCAAAATGCAGCATTTTTAAATATGAACAAATAAATGAATGAATCTTTCAAATTTACAGTCTTTAAAGAAGAAGAAAATAGAAATGTTAGGCATGCATCTTTTCAAATTCTGCAATCAAAAATGAAGTTTGGTTAAAATTTACCTTCTTATTTGTAAAATTACACATTCCCTTTTTGTGTCTTGTAGCCTGTACTATTGGATAGCAGCAGCATTCTTGCTGATAGGATTCTGCTGATGGATACTTTTTTCCAGATTGTTATCTATCTTGGTGAGGTAAATAAGGAATTAATTCTTTGTTATGACTGAATTCTATGAATGACAAGGAAATTATTTGTTTGGTTTTTAGACGAGCATTTGCTGAAGTCCCTAGGTGATGCACAAACCAGAAAATATATCAGAAACTAAACTATATAAAATTATAAAATCTTGTGCTAAAATAGAATTAAATAATTTTGTTGGCAAAAGTTAAAATTTGTAATATAAACAATTAAGTATTGTAGATTTATTGTCAGAGTTTCTAAAGCCTCTTTAAAAATCAGTGCACTACTGAGTTTCTTCCATTGAAGCTTTGCAATTATGGCAGAAACTCATTCACGCGTGTCAGCCAGTCTTTGATTAACATTAAAAATGAGCCTTTCTAGGTGACCATGACGAGGGAGAGGAGTCTTGCAGAGCAAGACAGTCCCTCAGATATCTCAAGTCCACTGCATTTTTTTTAAAACCTCTCATCTGAACTGAGAGTATACAAGCCATATACAAGAACAATACAAACTCTGATCGTAAGACGAATAATTTGCTGTCATATTCACACTGACAAAGTCTTATAGCTTTTTATATATGTGTAAATCACTAATTGGCAATTTATTCCTAATCTGATCTAAATTAATGTTTCCATTTACATTGTCCTTATGACATCAAAAGAAGAAACTAGTGTTGTAAGTATCAAGGCCAGCCAATCATGAGTGTGCATTTTAGAAAGAGAAGGATACCTGGTATGGTCTGCAAAAAAATATAGAAACCACTAAAGAGCAGAAATGTGTTATATCCTGTTTCCTTTTGTATTCAAACAAATATTAATTGAATATTTGTAGCTCTTTAATGGATATTAATTTAATATTCATTAAAGAGCTCCTAATAGGTACATTATTAGATCTGAAGCACCAAGATTCATACATGGAATGATTTGCATATCCCTATTTAATAACTTTTTTTTTTACTGTGGCTAAACTATCATTTTTACCATGATTTGGCAAAAACATAATAGTGAAATGGTTCATAATGACTAAATTAAAGTATTATTAACAGTAGTTGCATTTCCATATCATGTTAATTCAAAACTATTCCAACTTCGTATGATGTAAAGTCCTGTGATATCATCTCTCACTAGAGATTTGCAAATTTAGTTAATTCCAAGGAGTTCCAGAAAGTTCCAAGTATTTCCTAGGATACTTCAGTACTCTTTGAAAATAAATATTCTGAATCAGAAGTGACCTGATGTGATACAGTTTGAGAGTTGTAGCCCCCAGACAGATTTCTTTTGACCAGAATGACATACTGAATTGTTTTTTTCAAAGGATTTACTTCTGAAATGGCAAGTTCTTAAAGGAAGCAGAACAGAGTTAAAGATTTCTCCCCATCTGGGTAGTTAAAGTGATTTAATTAGTTTTGCTGTGGTGATGAGGGGACTGTATCAAATACTGTTGGCAACCACAAGTAGATTGGAATCATAACAAACTCCTTTTCCTTCCTTTGCCTTCTTTTTGTGCATAAGACAAAGCACAATTGGCTTAGAACCAAACTACCAATTAAATGAAAGTGGTAATTGGTGATTAAATAAAAGTGAGAATTACATACCGCATTTTTTGGAGTATAAGACACACCTTTTTCTCTCAAAAAAGAGGCTGAAAATCTGGGTGCGTCTTATACACTGAATACAGCATTTTTTTGCCTCCCGAAACCCCGCCCCCTTCACCAAAATGGCTGTGCAAAGCCTTTAGGAGGCTTATAGAGTACTCCTGGGGAATGGGGAGAGCAGAAATGAACGAAAAATGGGCCATTTGTTGCTCAATTCCTCCCCCCCCCCGCCCCTTGGAGCACTCTATAAGCCTCCTAAAGGCTATGCGTGTCCTTTTTTTGACAAAAAAGGGTCCATTTTTGCAAAAAACAGCTCTTTTTTTCTCATGGGGGGGGGGCACCCCCTAGGAGCACTCTACAAGCCTCCTAAAGGCTATTCATGCCCTTTTTTGGGGGGGGAAATGGGTCCATTTTCGCGAAAACCGGCCCATTTTCGGGAAGCCTGCAGAGTGCAAAAAAAATTTTTTTTACAAAAATTGTCTCTTCAAAATCTTGGTACGTCTTATACTCCGGTGCGTCTTACACTCTGAAAAATATGGTACTTTTTTTTTTTTATATATATTCTCAGGCAAAATATTTTCACCAAACAATTGCTTGGCATTATTTGGTTGGTTTCATTGATATTTTTTTTAAATGTGAAATAAATCATATCAGGATTTTGCACATGATGTGATTTAGGCAGTAAAAACAAATATTTATGAAAGTTCTTTAATTAATTCCTCCCACATTGTTTTCCACAAGACTATTGCTCAGTGGCGTAAGGCTGGTTATCAAGATATTCCAGAATATGAAAACTTCAAGCATTTACTGCAGGCTCCACTGGATGATGCTGAAGAAATTTTACAAACAAGATTCCCAATGCCACGCTATGTTAACACAGAACATGGAAGCAGCCAGGTAAAGAAACCTTTAAAAATTCTAGGTGCATTAAAAAAAACTTCTGCAATAGCTATGTTTATAGTTAATGTTGGTTTTAATGTATTTGTAATATATCATGCCATACACTAACAGTCATGAACTGTTGGAGAGATTTCACTTCATCCAGCACAAGTTGATAATGTCAGGTGAGAATCAGGGTGGCATACTGGTTAAGGTGATGGACTGGCATCAGGGACAGCTAGATTCTAAACTATCCTCAGCTATAGAAACTCAGGATAATTTTCGGCCAGTCATTATCTCAGCCCAATTTATTTTACAAGATTAATTAAGAAAGCACAACCAATGCTAATGCTTCATCAATCTTTCCCTGAGAGAAGAGGGATTTTCCCCCTCCTAGTATTATTGAGCTGCTTCAGGATTTTGACCATGGCAATCTCCTACTTGACAGGGACCAGGAGGATTTAAAATGTTCTTGGGCTACAGTTACAAGCCTAGAAATGCATGCCCACTGTCCAGAAGTCTCTCAGCCTTGGTTAAGCATTTGTTCATATTCAAAAATCCATAAGTTTGCAATATCTGTTAATATTAATTAGTAATATTAATATTACTTATACTGGCTTAGCTGAAAATCTAGTTCTCTAGAAACGAATGCATTATTCAGGTTTACTGGGCAGAAGGCTCAAAGAATAACGTAACTAGTTTCTTTATTGCAGTCAAAGCACTGAAGTTATATACACAGCGTACTGTCTACTGTAGTACATAGTGGTCAAGTGTATACATTGGTCTCCAAAGTTTAAATCCTAGGCTTTTTCCTACCACTTTCCTGAATAAATCAAAACCTGGCCACTTTTTTGGTCCTGAGGGGCAGCTGTTGTTTGCTGGCAGAATTCAGGTAGTCCTCACGTTATGATCACAATTGGGACTGGAAATTCCATTGCTAACTATTGCAATTATAAAGCATGTTTCACATGATTTCAATGCTTAATCATAGCAATCTTAATTGCTTTCATAACCCCAGGACTGTAGGTCATTAAGAGAGAGTCTTGTGACTAAGAAGTAGGAAAAAGTGGAAATCTCATGCAAGTAGATTTGCGGATGAGAGCTACGGTGGGCAAGTGCTATGTGGGAGTGCCATGAACAGGCACTACAGAGTGCAGGGCTGCCTTAGGGGTGAGTAGGTGGGTAAAAAAGCAGCAGGAGTTATTATAACTTTGTGGGTTTGTTGAACAAATAGTCACAACCTCAGGACTACTTGGAGTGTTATCTAACTTGGAAGCTACCATACTTTTTGGACTATAAGACACACCAAGATTTTGAAGAGGAAAACAAGAAAAAAATAGCTTTTGCCCTCCCTGACCCCTAGGAGCACTCTGCAGGTCTCCCAAACCCTCTGTATGCCCTGATTTTGGCCTCCTCAATCCCACCACCCCCACATCCCATTTTTGCCCTCCCCAGCCCCCATGAGCACTCTGCAGGCTTCCCAAGTCCTCTGCATGCCCCATTTTTGCAAAAAAAAGTGTCCATTTTTGGTGAAAACGGGACATATGGTTTTGGGAAGCCAAAAATGGCCATATTCAGTGTATAAGACACACTGGCATTTCCACCGTCTTTTAGGGGGGAATAAAGTGCATCTTATACTCTGAAAAGTATGGTACTGATAGTGGCTTCTGTCTGATTATAACAGAAACTGTTCTTTAAGCACTCAGTATTGCTAAATATGAATTTGCTTCCTGTTTTCTTTATTCTACTTTCTTTCCTTTCCAAACAATCCTACTTAATTTATTCTGAGCTGTATTAAAAGGAAACATGCAAGTAATGGCAAATTTATGTGATAAATTAATTATATTGCATCTACACTGCTTATTTTGGCTTTGACAGGCACGGTTTCTTCTATCTAAAGTGAATCCTTCTCAGACGCATAATAATCTATACGCATGGGGACAAGTAAGTAATGATGTGTTTGGCTCTATGTCTATTGTGCATGCACTCACAATTTATGACATGCATTATGTAAGGAGCAGGAGTTTGTCAGTTGATTTTGACCATTTATGGGGGTTGGGCTTTGTTAACTGGAAAATTCCTTTGAACCTCCAGTGTTTGAAAGATAGACAATAAATTATATGGTTTATGGGCCAAAACTGCATAAACTAGACTTGGAACATCCCTCCCTCCCTCATTTATTCATTCATTCATTCGTCAATTTTAAAACTTGAAAATAAATCTTTTTTATCTTTTATTATCCCTGTGCACCGCCCTGAGTCCCAACGGGAGAGAAGGCAGTATAATTAATTAATTAATTAATTAATTAATTAATTAATAAACAAACAAACAAACAAATAAATAAATAAATAAATAAATAAATAAATGTATGTACAATAGGGGTCAACATGATTATACACCATGTAAATTATGCTGTACTTTTCCAATTTTCCCACATTTTATGTTGGCTCAGATTTTGTTTCTAAACTATAATTTCTTATTTCAGGAATCTGGTGCTCCAATACTAACAGATGATGTTAGTCTACAAGTATTCATGGATCATCTAAAAAAGCTGGCTGTATCAAGCGCATCCTAATTTTGATACTAAAGTCTCAAAAATCAATAATCTTATTGAATCATGCTGCTGATAGATTACAGACTACCAAAAAACTAATAACATTCCTTTCCTTTTTTTTAATCAGAATTTTAATTAACCCATATAAAAGGGAAATTTACATTCTAGATTTAACTTATTGATATACTTGTCTTTATTCTACAAATTCTTCATTTTCATGTTCTTATACCAAGATTAAAATCTGCATTTATACTGTCCTACATAGTTCATTTTTCTGCTCTTACAACTAAGCAAAATAAAATTTGAGAATAGTGTTAATCCTTAGTGTATTATGTTCTCTAAAACTTATTGGGGGCAGAGTGGAAGGTTTACCATTCCTAATTTTCTGGCTTCGATCTTTTCTACAGGCTGATAGAAATAGTTACATGTATGATAAATTGAGGAATTATCTGAATATTAAAGTAGTATAAGATGCAAAATAATCTAACAGCAGTCACACGAGATTTTGTTTGTAATAAAATATCCTTAGTAGATACATTCTTCGATTGGGAGAAAAAGAGAAAAATGCAAAAAGCAGTTACACAACTGACAAGATAGTTGTTAATGCAATCATTCTATAAATACAGGTAGTCCTTGACTTACAACAGTTCATTTAGTGACTGAAGTTAGAACAGCACTGAAAAAAGTGACATGACCATTTTTCACATTTATGACTGTTGCAGCATCTTCATGGTCATGTTATTTTTATTTGGAAGTTTGACAACGGTCTCAGATTTATAACAGTTGCAGTGTCTTGGGGATCATGTGATCAGCTTTTGCAACCTTCTGACAAGCAAAGTCAATGGAGAAGCCAAATTCACTTAACAACCATGTTACTAACTTAACAACTGCAATTATTTACTTAAGAAATGTGGCAAGAGCTCAATTGTGGTCGTAAGTCAAGGACTACCTGTATTGGGTGCTGATTGGTTATAACTTCTTCCTAAATTCTGTTAGATTGTTCAGTCTGATTCTAATTATCCCACTTTGATTGAATTAGTTTAGAATTATCAGTGGCCAAAAAAATGGAAATGGTCAATATCCCAATACTAAAGAAAGGTGATATGAAAGACTGCTGCAACCACTGAACCATAGCCTTTATACCACAGTGACTAAATTTCTCTTGAAGATAATCCAGCAATGTTTGAATCCAACTGCCAACAGAGAACTGCCTGATTTATAAGGATTTCAGAAAGGAAGAGGAACGTGGATCATATTGCCAGTCTACGCTGGATGATGGAAAAAGCAAAGGAATACCAAAAATACCTCTACGTGTGCTTCATTGACTACATAAAATTATTTGACTATGTTAACTATGATAAGCTTTGAAACTGCCTCAAAGAACTGGGAATACCATATCATATCCAGCTCCTTCACTCATTGTACTCTGAGCAGGTAGTCACTGTAAGAAGGCTTATAGCACTTGGAAGAACTGCAAGGTCTGGCATGAACAACATCTGAACAAATAAAGACATCAGCCTCACAACAAATACAGATTAGTTAATGCAATAATTTTTCCAATTGCTACTTATGGCTGTGAAACTTGGACTCTGAAAAAGGGCAGATAGGAGAAGGGTGGATGCCTTTGAACCGTGGTGCTGGAGGTAACGTGTATCCCAACTGCAAAAATAACAGACCTAGACTGAACCTCACCAAAAATAACTCTTGAAGCCAAAATTGCCTAACAGAGGCTGTCATGCTTTGGTTATGTCATGAGAGCTGACTTGAAAAGTCAATCTTACTGGAAGTGATCAGTGGAAAAATGAGAAGGCCACCCTAGTACCCACTGGCTGGACACTAAAAGATGATACCGGGATGACCATGGCGGATCTGAAGGAGGTAGTTAAAGACAGAGGGGTACGGAGAGTTCCATTGAGTGACTGAGAGTCAGACACAACTGAATGGCTGAATGACAATGATGATCTTAATCAAACGTTTAGCTTTTTTATATTTACATAAACTTTAAACTAGTGTATATACTTTGTGTCTTTTAACAGTAGGTAATCACTTTGTGATTACTTTGTAGTTAGGTACATTTATTATTATTACCATTTATTATGGTAAGCAGTAATGAGGGTTGCTTCTTTTCATCTTGATGTGTGACCTTGGCTGTTACAATTTAATATTTTCTTTTAATGTGCTATTAAGCTTTATGCCAACAAATATAGCATAGTGTGATATATCTTTTCATACCAGCTAATGTGTCTTACCTTCAATGGCAATGGCTAAACAAAGCATGGGCAAAAGAAAATTCTAAGGAAATGAAGATATCTGGAACATTCCTTTATATAACCAAAGGATTATAACTAGATAGAGCAGCATTTTCTTAGGCTGATTTATTTAGTTCAGCTGTTACCTGGCAAAGAGCAAGAACATTTGTTTTTTAATCAATATCAAACTTTAGGTTTTTGGCCTTGTAATGGCTTCCAAATAATTCTCCATGGTTCATTATATCATCTAATACCTAGAACATTGCAATGCGCTTTACACAGACTGCCCTTAAGACGATTTTGGAAGGTACAGTTGGTCAAGAATCCAGTGGAGCAGGAAATGACGAGCTCTGGTGGCATAATGGTTAGAATGAAGTATTGCACACAAACTGCCCACAGCCAGCAATTTGATCCTGACTGGCTCAGGGTTGACTCAGCCTCCCATCCTTACGAGGTCACTAAAATGAGGACCCAGATTGTTCAGGGCAATATTCTTTCACCTGGAGAGGGGTGTAAAGCACTGTAGGGCAGTATCTACAGTGCTACTGCAATTGCAGTGTAAGTTTCCCAGAGTCACTTTGTATAGAAAAAGGGTAGCATATAGATTTAATTTTTTTTTTTAAATGCATGGTTTGGCATGCCCATGTGGTAACACTGCTCCACAGGTTGCACTGGTTGGCAATGACCTGGATGCAATTCAAGGTACTGCTAATCAAATATTGGTAGTTCTGGCTTAGAACTGGCTATTAAAGATACCAAAGTGGTGGATAGCTTCTGCCCAGTGATGAAATTCAATTTTTTTTTACTACCGGTTTTGTGGACATGGCTTGTTGGGCGTGGCAGGGGAAGAATACCGCAAAATCTCCATTCCCACCCCACTCCTGGGGCCAACCAGAGGTGGTATTTGCCGGTTCTCTGAACTACTCAAAATTTCTGCTACCGGTTTTTCAGAACCTGCTGAATTTCACCTCTGCTTCTGCTTTTTACAATTAACTATCAATAGTTAAGAACAATAGATTGGTTCCAGAATTAGCTGTCCTAGGCATAATTATTTAGATTAACTAAAGGTTCAAAGACTTTGGAGTACTTGGAAACTTAAAACTTGTATTTTTATTGTGTGCTCTGTTGAGTGCATTGGTATATGGCAGCGATGGCGAACCTTTTTAGGCTCACGTGCCATAAGGGGGAGAGCGCAGGAGGAGTCGTGTGCTGGCATGCCACACCCATAATGCAATGCACGCACCCCCAGTTACTTCCGGTTTGCTTGTAGCGTCATTTTTAGTCCTCCGGAGCCTTCAGGGAAGCTCTTAAAGCCTCCGGGGGACGGAGGGTCCTGTTTCCGCCCTCATATAAAGCCTGTGGAGGGCGAAAAATGGCTTTAAAACAGCTTAAACAGCTGGCCAGCACGCACATGGGTGCTGGCCAGCTGACAGGGCAACGCCTTGAGTGCCCTGCCAAATGCCTCCGCGTGTCACCTGTGGCACGTGTGCCATAGGTTCGCCATCATTGGTATATGGTCTTGTTGATGAATTGAAAGGTCAGCAAACTTCCCCAGCAGGTTGTATGGAAAGCCCGATGAGATTGTCTGCAAAAAGTTTAACAAAATGAGAATTTTGATACTGCTGAACACAAAAGAGATTTGAAGATTTTCATTTGGGATGAAAATAAAATTATGTCCAGAAATTGAGGGAATTTTTTAGCTATTGTTTATACCAGTTTCTCAATCTTGCTAACGTTGAGATGTGTGCACTTCAACTCTCAGAATTCTCCTCCCCAACAGCTGGCCAGGGAATTCTGGGAGTTGAAGTCCACGCGCTTTTAAATGTGCTAATCTTGAGTAACAGTGAAAACCTTGTTTACCGGAACATCTTCAGAAAGGTCAGTTCTAATTGGGCAGGGGTCTGCAAAGTTGGCTCTTGTATGACTGGTGGACTTTAACTCCCAGAATTCTGGGAGTTGAAGTCCACCAGTCTTACAAGAGCCAACTTTGCATACCCCGGTACTTGGGAAATGCGAGAGCGGAAGAAGGCGGGGGGGGAGGGGGGAAGGCTACCAAAAGCTTCAAGACAGGATATGACTTAAGAGGAGGCGGAGAAAACAAACCACGAGATTAGGAAGCAGCGGAAGCGGGGGACAAGTTCTTTGCCTGGCTCGGTGTTGCCTCAGGGTGCCTTTCCTGCGGCCGCTGAAAGGACCGTTGGACGCAGAGATGGAGAACAACGGTCTCAAGGCGCAGCGGGCCGTCTTGTGGTCGCGTCGGTTTTCTTTGCTGTACGCGATGGGAGTGTGGACGATTATTGGGTATTTCGTTTCCCGGTCAATACGTTTCAGGGAGATACCACAGGAGGAGAAGAAGGAGAAAGGCGGGCAGTCGCCGCCGCCGCCACCTCTCGGTATATTCCGAGCGCCGTATATCGATCTTTGGTCCTGGGGAGGCAGGTTTTCCCCTCAGAGTCTTTTTCTAGGGTTAAGGTTGCAGTTTACAGTTAACAGATTTAAAATGGACTAGGGCTGGGGTCTGCAAAGTTGGCTCTTTTAAGACTGGTTGACTTCAACTCCCAGAATTCCCTGGCCAGCCTGTCTTAAAAGAGCCAACTTTGCAGATCCCTTGGGTAAATTAGTAAACCCAAATGTCTCAATGAATCATATGTCTACATTTAACATGCTAAGCACAATAAGTGTAAGTGACCCCAGGTATGCATAAAGCAATTTTTGTGTTCTAAGAGTACCAACGCAAACTTGAGTAAAGAGTAGTAAGGAAATTAATGTATTTTTATATTTAAAATTTCTCCACAAACTCTTATTTTTTTCCTGGAAAAATGTTTAATAAATAAAATTAATTTTGAATTGTAGTTTATATCTCATTGGCTCAATGTGCAAACTTGCACACTGTAATTTTAGGTTAAGCATATTCAAGAACTACCATATATTTAATAATTGATTTTTGTATTAAAACAATGCAGATGAAGTTAATAAGTCTTTGAAACTTCATTTGTTTTGTAAAAATATAACTCACTTGTATAGTCTGACCTCCTAGAATTCTTATCTTTATCCATTTAGATGACAACGAATATTCCAGAAGTGTTTGACAGGAGCAATCAAGACTGAAACTGAATTCACATTAACGGCAAAAATTACTTCATCTGATTTTGTGCCATATTCTTCTCATTTGCATAATAGAATGCTTTCACTTTTTTGTTACAATACTGAGAAAGAAAAGTAAATTAAATTGGAAAAAAAGCAAAGTATCAGAGTGTCTATAACTTGCATTAAAGAGTTGCATGAGATCTGATTTTGAAACAACAGTAATTGGAAAGTACTGTGTTCTGTCAGCCTATTATGAAATTGTAACCCTGCTTCATCTTCATGCATTTGAATATATTGAATATAATTTTATATATTTTCTTTTGTTTATAATTTATTTTAATACCTTTTCCTGAAATTCTGCTAGCGTGTGTTTGAAATCCCAAAGAAGAGTAAATGCGATTGATACTTATATCCTCTTACAGAAACCATAAATATTTTCCCATAGCATTTGGTATTTCTGATAGATATATTTGTTTTTAAGTATAGAGAATTTCTGTAGCTCTTACCTCTGATGTAGAGTTGGGAAAATGTGTTAGATAGTTTCTGAATATGGTAGAAGTAACTTTTGATCTTGCAGGTTTCAAAGTCTCCCGGTTGCCAGATAAACTTCAGGATAGCTATACTACGCATTGCTGGTTTCATGACAAGAAATGCATTCAACTTTTTTGAACCAGAGTTTATAAAGACATGCGGTATTTTGGACTTTGTAAAAAAACTAAAGTAGCATAATGGCTTGTTATTAACAGAAGAGCTGTTCTCTGATGTGAGGATTAATATGTAAAAGGATTGAGCATAGCAAACACTGAATCAAATGTATCTAGAAAAACTGGAGTTTGCCTAATCATGATAGATTTATGAGCTAGATTGCTCCTTTGTGCCTTTGAGTATTTGCTTGATTATTTGATGGAAGCTGGCATTTTTAGAATTTACATCAACCTCAAGATAAAGGTATTCAATGTATTTTGGACTTCAAACATATTTTGTTTTAAACAATGATACAAGCAAAATGAAAATGTGAAATTGATTTTTCAGTGTTATATAATTATTAACAAACAATATAAACTTAAAGCTATGTATTACAACATTTAAAAAGGATGAAAATTTGGGGAACCTGTAGATGACATATATTACTTGCAACTCTTCTTCAACAGAGTTCTGTGGAAAGAACACTAGTTCAGTGGCAGTCAGATGGTACAAAGTATAGCATTATGAGGCAAGCCTAAACCATACGTGCTCTTCCAAATTATATCTCCAAAACCCAATTCTTATCATCTACCTTTACTGAACTTTCTCTGTGGAGTCTAGTGATCTCAAAGCAGGTTTTTTACATTGTATTAACTATGGTTTACAGTTTTTAAAAACTACCATTTTGAAAAAAAGAAAAGAAAAACTAGAGATTGAATCTTGTTTTTCTTAAAATCACACAATTAGAGTTATACACATTTGAAAAATAAAATCTGCCAGGCTGGTACTAGCCCACCATTTCTTACAGTGATTAATGTTTCCTTGAATATTTTATATTTATCACACATCTTTGTAAATGTTTATATATTAAGAATATTTTACATTCTTAATTAAGAATTTTTAACCTTTATTGAAAATATCTTCTTTGGATACAAAAGAACTCATAAAGTTGTGTCAAATCTTCCATTTTTGAATAATAAGAGAAAGGATGACCTTGTAACTCCAGATACAGAATAACAGAGTTGGAAGGGACCTTGGAGGTCCAAACCCCTGCTCAAGCAAGAGATGCTATACCATTCTGTCAAATAGTTTTCCAATCTCTCTAAAATCTCCAGTGATGGAACATCTACAACTAATGTAGGCAAGCTGTTCCACTGCTTAATTGTTTTCACTGTCAGGAATTTTCTTCTTAACACTCTGATAAGTTTCCAGCTATCATTTCTTATCTTGCTCTCATATGCTTTGGAGAATAGGCAACATAACAGATAGCTATTGTGTCACCCCTAGTCCTTCTCAACTCCATTTGTGCATGTGGGGAGGCACACACTTGCCCATCACTTCCATAGCCTGGTTCCAAAAGGGTCAAGGGCCAGGGACTATCAGGAGTTTTCTCCAGCACCATAGTTCAAAGACCTCAATTTTTTGGCTCTCAGCCTTCCTTATAGTCCAACTTTCACAGCTATACATTGCAACTGGGAAAACCAGTAAGGACTAGACCAGTGATGGCGAACCTATGGCACAGGTGGCACGCAGAACCATTTATTAGGGCACGCAAGGCGTTGCCCAGTCAGCATTAGCGCGCATGTGTGCACTGGCCAGCTGATTTAGGCCTTCTTTTGAGGCTGTTTTTCGCCCTCCTGAAGCCTCTGGAGGTGGGGGGGGGAGGCTGTTTTCACCCTCCCCAGGCTCATAGAAAGCTGCTGGAGCCTGGGGAGGGCGAAAAAAAGCACGCCAAATCATGGGGTCACGCACATAGCATTATGGGTGTGGCACGCCCACACACGACCCCGCTGTGCTCCCCCCACTTTTGGCACACGAGCCAAAAAAGGTTAGCCATCACTGGACTAGACATACCCAGCTCATGCAATCCATTTAACCTCCAGCTAAAGGTTGCAGAAGGTAATCAAGTGACCCAAGACCCTGCAGCCATCATAAATATGGATCAGTTGCCAAGTGACTGAATTTTGATCACATAACCACATGGATGCTGCAACGGTCATAAATGTGAAAAACTAATTTTTTTCAGTGCAGTTGTAACTTCGAAGGTCACTAAAAACTGATGAAAGTTGAGGACTACTGTACATGTGGATGAAGCTGAATGTAAGGATCAATTTCAATTAGGGTTTTGTCCAGGATATAATGCTGAGTTAATTTTGATTATCTTGATGAATGACCTATACAAAAATTAGAGGTAAGAACTGTAGCCTTTCTTTTAATAACCTTAATAATGGTATACTTTCAGACCATCTGATGTGGATTTGCAAACAGTATTTTGTGCACTGTTTCTTTTTCTTCTTGCTGGATGTGTTCAGAAGAAGGTGTGTGGATTACTATTTGACATCCATTTACCAATAGTGTCACATGGGTTTTTATCTTCTTCCCTTTGCTAAGTAAAACTATTAGGTGAAATCATTTGGAGCATTGGAATGGATTGCCATCAGTATGTTGGAGAAACATCTCCACTAGGTAATTCTGAGGAGGTTATTGGTATTTTGGAACATTAAGGTCATCCATGGGCTAAAGTTCCCCAACCCTTTTGGCTTTGTAGACCAGAGGGGGGAGGAGAGGGGATGGTTCAGTGCATGCAGTGCGCAAGCGCACATGCGCAGCTCCATTTGTATGAGTGGGAATGGGGGGATGCATACATGCACCCACCCACCACTTCCACTGCCTGGTTCCAAATGGGTCAAGGCCCAGTAGTGGGCCATGACTAGAGGGTTGGGCTAAACAAACAAATTAAATCAAGGTAAGCCTAGCATGCTGCTGGTAAGGAAGAAGCTCAGGTAAAGCCATTCTGAATGGGACTATCCTAGAAGGTCCACAGTTTGGGAATGTTCCCTAAACTCCAGGTATCGCTAAACTGAAGTGATAAATATGGCATCCAGCAATCCTTCCTGAGCTGATTGGCCTTAATGACAATTATTTATGCACTTTGGTTATATTGTAATTTCAGTAGTAAAATGTACTTTATATGGGATTGCCATTAAAAAGGGACTGGAAATCTTACAAGATGTGGTAGCTACCCTTCTAACCAATGCAAGAGAGAGGAATCACAGAAGGCTTATAATAAAAAGTTTGTATTTCCAGTTGATTGCTGAGCATCCTTTAACATGAGGGCTGGCGGGATGAGAATGGGATCTGGGAGAAGGGGGTGATGGAAAGGGTGATGGGGCTGCAGCACCCAGCTGTGGCTGTAAAACTTACCTGGTTGGGGGGGGGGGGAACTAATGAAAGCTGATGGCACCTTTCTACTGGAGGAGCAAAGAAGCTCAGGGCAGCAGAAAAAGGGGGCAGGCCCCGCCAAACCTCGCTTACCCACCCAGGGGGTCAGGCTCAGAGAAATGACGGCAATGACGCTCACCCATCAGCCTGTCTTCCCCCCTCTGTATCTCTCTATGTCTTCCCCCCCCCCCCCCACGCCTTTTCTTCTTGGCAACTTTTTGGAAATTCGGGCTGGTTTAGGAAGGAGGAGGAAGGATTATATATATATATATAATCTACACATACACATGCACACATACACAGAAGGGGGAGAGGGAGACGGGGAGAAATACATATAGCGATACAGAGAAGTGGAAGACAAGGATACAGAGTGGCAGAGAGATACAGAGGGGGGAGGATAGAGAGAGATACAGTGAGGGAGACAGACATACAGAGAGGAGGAGGGAGATATATAGAGAGAGGGGGGGGGGGAAATGTCAAAAGGGTTTTGTGGTTCTGCATGTTTTTTAACAACCGGTTCTCTGCCCTAATGACTGGCTGGGTAGGTGTGACTGGATGAAGTGACATCGAGTTGGTCACGCCCACTCAGATTTTGTGACTCCTCGTGTTTTCTTTTCTGTGGGAAACTTGCCCTGCTCTTTGAGTGTTTAAGGTTGCAGACCCCTGTCCTGGTCACTTAAATATGAGACAGCTATTTGCTACAGCTGCGTGACATGATAGCAATGTTCTAATATCTAAGCGGCTGCCATAAAGAAGAGGGACTCAACCTCTTCTCTAAAACGCCTGAAGGCAGGACAAGAAGCAAAGGATGGAAATGAATCAAGGAATGAACCAAGGAGAAATTTCGACAGAACAAACAGCGGATTGGGTTGCCTCCAAATGTTGTGGGTGCTCCAACACCGGAAGTTTTAAGCAACGAGATTGGACAACCATTTCTCTGAAATTGTATTGTTTCCTGCTTGACCAAGGGTTGGATTAGAACAGCGTTTTTCAACCACTGTGCCGTGGCACACTAGTGTGCCGTGAGATATTGTCTGGTGTGCCGTGGGAAAAATTCCAATTCCAATATCAGCTTTGTGTTCAGCCAAAAAGGCCCAGGTTTCGCCCTGAGTAAGTAAACAGAAATATGAACAATTATAAAATACATTATTATTTCATAATAAAGTAATTATAAAATAATTTTTTGTGTTTATTTGATTCCTATTCAAGAGAATTACTTTATATATAGTCAATATAGGCACAGAGTTAAATTTTTTTAACATTTTCTAATGGTGGTGGTGTGCCTCGTGATTTTTTTCATGAAAAAAGTGTGCCTTTGCACAAAAAAGGTTGAAAAACACTGGACTAGAAGACCTCCAGGGTCTCTTCTGCTATTCTTAGTCGTAGGTTACTTTCCGCGGAGCCATCTGTGCTATTTTTCACACTCTGAGGAGTTTGCTACTATTCTGATTCTGGCCTAGTTGAGAATAACTGTTGGAAAGATTAGAAAAACCACGAGTTTGCGGCGAGAAAGACTCGAGACCTTTCCGTAGAAGTATCGGTATTTTCGAGCATTTCGATACAGATGAAACTACCATTGGCAGACAGAGGATCTACAGAAAGAGGAATTTTTCTTCAACTCGAGAAGTACCTAGAAGAAAAAATGCAATTTGTTTGACTGGTGCAACCTGGGGGGCGGGGGCTGTCCTGGTTTCTAGTATTGATGCTGAAGAAAGACGGGATTTAAAAGAAACCGAAGCTCAGATTTGTATGGCTACATCTTCAGCTTCGTAGAAAACAGGCGCACTCAGAGGCTACGTTAAACGTCGCGGATTTCCATCGCAACTATTAGTTAACCTTGGCCGGTTCCCAAATATTACACAAGGTTGAATCGGTAAAGTTATATAGAAAAGAGACCGCCGGCCCGGGTGACGAACATATTACGAAGTCGAAAAGGCATCGGCCTTCAGCATTTCTCTTTGGCTGCTGGGAAAACTTGATTCGGGAAGCTTTTTATGAGAAACTTTTATTACATTCAGGGGATATAGTGGGGGACGCGGTAAAAATTCAGGGAACTCAGAACCGTGGGATACACCCACTTCTAGACATTATACATCCATAGCCCAATGTGGGGAGGAAAGCAGTGTTGCTTTGCTTCCGGTCCAGCCCGGAAGTTGTGCTGGGCCGTTCGGGATCCCTCTGAGCCGGCGTGATGAAGGCCATCATCCAACGTGTCACTCGAGCCAGCGTGTCAGGTGCGCGGGGGCCGTTTGTGTTCCGATTCCGTTTTCTGTCAGCTGCCCAGCGCCAGCGTGCTCGCGTTTGCCCCTCGACGCGGTGGTTTAGAGGCCGTGTCTTCAGCTTGCCGGCGGCCTTCTCGTGGCCGAGCTAAACCCCACCATCTTCACCGGGCTCCTTCAAAACCCACCCACCGCCTGGTTGCTATTGTAAAGGGTCTTATGTTCCGTTAAGCCCTGATTTGGCTTGACAACGAAATTGCAGCGAGTCCCAATTCTTTGTGGCATGTCCATATGGATCGTGTATTTGTCCACATCCTTCCTTTATCTTGGAAGCAACTTTTAAGTGTGAAACAAAAAGGAAGTGTGAATAGAAGCCCTAAATTGTTGATTCGTTATCCTGTTACACAATACGCAAGGTACTCTATAGAGAATGGTAATTTGTGAGGATCAGCAGTATTACTTACATGTTTATGCGGAATGTACAAAATTTATACAATCTATGTGTGTGTGTAATATATATAATTATTCAGAACAACAAATTTGACAACATTCATATCTTTATTTAGGCAGAGGTAATATCCGGGTTTGATTGTGTAGAATGTTCAAAATATTCTACATTATTTAATAATCTTATTGCAGTATGAGAGTTTTAAAAGCATCATGTCTGTAACTTATATGTTTATTATGTATAATGATAATATTTTATCATTGTAGAGTAAATCCTCACAAATTAACATAACAAAAATATATAAATCAAAATAGTTAGGGGAACATAATAGAAACAGAGAAAGTACACTCCGGATTAATAATGAAAAAGAGTGAAATGCTTAGTAGAATAAAAACAGAAAATAGGAACTGCTTATATGCCATAAGAATTATTATTAGTTTTAATACGAGTCCAAATTTGGAAAACATTTGAATAGAGACTAGCTTAGATTTCCCCTATCCCCTTTAACTTGTGGAAATATCCTATTGATTAAAATAGGAAGTTAACCATATGCTTTGGCTTCCTTTGTCATAATTAGGTGGAATTCGATGCGGTAACAGCAAAATTTCAGAAAATTGTTGATTCTGGGTAGATTGTTAAAGATTCCTTTCTATTTTTATTTTAAAAATATTAGTTGTCAGTGACTGCAGAATTGAAATGTAGAAGTGACATTTTCAGGCAAAATTGAAACATTGAGGAGAGTAATGTTAAGTTTCAGATGAATAGGTTCAGTCTTTTTCTGTTCACTGTACTTTAAAAGCTATGTCTGTGTTGTTAGTTGCTTCTCCAAAATACACATTTCTCACCGTCATTTTGGAGATAATTTTTATAAACATTTATTGTTTCCACAAATATCCCATTACATATCCATTGTGGTTCCCATCTATAAGCATTCTTAGAAACAAACATTGGTAGGTCAGATCAGCACACTACTTTGTTAGAAGTCTGTCTAGCTATCCAGAACAAAGGATAAGGGTAGTAGCAGCATTTAATGTCCTGCAGACTGGCTTACACAGACTGTCTTTGCCTGTGTAATTTTACTAGATCCTTATTTTTATGATTGATTATATTTGCTATGATAAATTTTCATGAATGGGCACCCTGCCATGCCAGTAATTTTGTTACAGTGTCCACAATATCAGCTCAAAATTATGTGTGCACCCTTCAATCCAAAAAATTCAGGAAGGTATACAGGTAGTCCTTGACTTACAATTGTTTAATAATGGTCCAGAATTACAAATAGTGTATACTGCCTGAAAATAGTGTAAAATTAATTACAAATACTGAGCCTGTAAAACACTTCACAAAATGTTGCTCACCATTCCTGCAGACCCCTGATTGAGATTTGAGTGCTTGGCAGCCTGTCTGCACTTATAACTGCTTTTCAAGTATCCTGCAATCATGTGATCACTATCTGTAACCTTCTCTGCCAACTTCCCCAGAAGTTGGAATAGGGAAGCCAGGGGGAAGGTTGCAAGTTGCTGCTACGTTCTGAGAGGATCCCCCCTCAAAGGGGATTGATTGAAAGAGCTGCTTGCCTAGGGAATCTAGTTCCTTCAGTGGGGTGCAGAAATGGAGTTCAAATCTTGAAGATTTAAGCTTCTGATCTACAGTCCACTAGAGAGTGTCTCTCCTGCACATGGAGAGGAACTGAAGTTCTTCAGCAGGTTGCAAAAACAGAACTCAGATCTGAGGATTTGAGCTCCATTCCTGCACCTTGCCAGAGGGGTTCCTTTCCAGGGGAGCTAAATTACTTCAGCAGGCAAATCTTTCAGCCTCTGTACCCCAGAGCTGAAATCCTAGCAGAGAGGCAGTGTGGTATGATAAGGAGCATAGGGTTCCTGAGGCAGATGGGGAGGCCCCAGGAAGTTTGGCATAGGCTGTATGCAAGCATCTCTTTGCTTGGGCTTAAAATCCTGTTGGGATTTCAGCAGGGAGGGTTTCAGCTCCAGAGTGAAACCTCCCAAGATCTATCCTCCCACCTCCAGCATCCCATACTCTTTACCTGAGACTTTGATTGTTGAATCTCCTGGGAGGTCAGTTAATAACTGCAGTTGGGAGTGCCAGGATTGTGGTCATTGAGTAAGAAGTCATGTGATGTCTCGCTTAACCGAACTTGTCTCCGAGGGGAGACAAGTTCGATCCTCCCGGTTGGGGGCACAGAACCGTTGGTTGCAAACGGTGAAGTGCCACAACCCCCGCAGGCTAGGTGGTCTGGGAGTACAGAGCCAGGGCCTGCGGCTGATGTTTTGTAATGCCAGGTCCGTGGTCAACAAGGCCCCCCTCATCCAAGATCTCGTGTTGGAGGGGGAGCCGGACCTGGCGGGAATCGCGGAGACCTGGTTGGGCCACGAGGGTGGACTTCCCCTCGTTGAAATGTGCCCACCAGGCTACCGCGCCTTCCATCAGCCCCGGGCCCTAGGCAGGGGTGGTGGGGTAGCGGTCATTGTCAAGGAAAGTCTTGAGCCGAGAGAGACCAATGTGCCACAGACCACCGGCTGTGAGTCCCTCTGCGTGAAGTGGGGCCTAGGGAGGCAGTTGGACTTGCTGGTTGTATACCTGGCTCCCCGCTATGTAGCAGCAGCCCTGCCCGAGCTCCTGGAGGTGATCGCTACGGTGGCAGTTGAGACCCCCAGACTTTTAGTCATGGGGGACTTTAATCTGCCATCGTTGGGCGAATCATCCGAGGTAGCTCGGGAGTTCATGGCTTCCATGACGGCCATGGACCTGACCCAACTAATTCAAGGCCCCACTCACGAGGGTGGACATACGCCGGATCTCATCTTTGTCTCTGGCCAATGGAAGAGTGATCTGGGTATAGGGGATATAGTCATCACGCCCTTGTCATGGTCAGACCACTCACTTCTCCGGCTCGACTTTCCGACCGCTGCTCCCCTCCGCGGGGAGGCGGAACCAGAGTCTCCAATCTGGTACCGCCCCAGGCGCCTGATGGACCCGGATGGGTTCCAGACGGCGCTTGGGCCATTTCCTGTACCCCTGACCCGTGCCCCGATAGAGGACCTCACGGCCGCATGGAATAGTGCGGCCGTGGGAGCCTTGGATCGGGTCGCGCCCTTGCGGCCTCTCTTGCGGCGCCGAACCACCCTGGCTCCTTGGTTTACCGAAGAGCTGCGGGTGATGAAACGCCGCAAGAGATGCCTAGAGGGAAGATGGAGGTCTACCCGATCTGAATCTGACCGGACACAGGTAAGAGCCCATTTACGGACTTACATTGTGGCGCTGAGAGTGGCCAAACGCCATCATTGTGCTACTCTCATAGCATCCGCAGAAAACCGCCCTGCCGCCCTATTTAGGGTGACCCGCTCCCTACTTCAGCAAAGGGTGCGGGAAGCCCCGTTACAGGGTAGAGCAGAGGAATTTGTGACTTTTCTGCAGGAGAAAACCGCTCAGATACAGAACGGGTTACCCTCCATTGATGGCCCAGTGGGATGCCACGAGGCAGATCTTGTTTGGGAGGAGTTTGACTCCGTTACTTCCGATGATATGGACAGGTTACGTGGGCGACTGCGAGCCACCACATGTTTATTGGACCCGTGCCCCTCCTGGCTTGTACTGGCATCCTGGGAGGTGACACGAGGCTGGCTCCAAGAGGTTGTCAACGCATCCTTAAGTGAGGGTTCCTTGCCTGCTTCCCTAAAAGAAGCGATGGTGAGGCCCCTCCTTAAGAAGCCCTCTTTGGATCCAGCTCTTTTAAACAACTACCGTCCAGTCTCCAACCTTCCCTTTGTGGCGAAGGTTGTTGAGAGTGTGGTGGCACAACAGTTTCCCCGTCACCTGGAGGAAGTTGACTATCTAGATCCGCGCCAGTCCGGCTTTCGGCCCGGGCATAGCACCGAGACGGCATTGGTCGCGTTGGTTGATGATCTCTGGAGGGCCAGAGATGGGGGTTGTTCCTCCATCCTGGTCCTATTAGACCTCTCGGCGGCTTTCGATACCATCGACCATGGTATCCTATTGCATCGGCTGGGGGGGTTGGGAGTGGGAGGCACCGTCTTACGATGGTTCTCCTCCTACCTCTCTGGCCGATCGCAATTTGTGTTGGCAGGGGGGCAGAGGTCGACCTCGAGACCACTCACTTGTGGGGTGCCTCAGGGGTCGTTCCTCTCGCCTCTCCTGTTTAACACATACATGAAGCCGTTGGGTGAGATCATCCGTGGTTTTGGGGTAGAATACCATCTATACGCTGATGATACTCAGTTGTATATATCTACCCCAAACCACCCCAACGATGCCATAGCGGTGATGTGCCAGTGCCTGGAAGCCGTGCGGATCTGGATGGGAAGTAACGGACTTAGGCTCAACCCGACCAAGACCGAGTGGCTGTGGTTTCCGGCTGCCCGATTCAACCAGCTTATTCCATCGCTGGCCATAGGGGGCGAACATCTTGCCCCTGTGGATGGGGCGCGCAATTTGGGTGTCCTCCTGGATTCCCGGCTGTCCATGGAAGATCAAGTGACAGCCGTGGCCAGGAGGGCGTTTTACCAGGTTCGCCTGGTCCGCCAATTGCGCCCCCTATTGGATCGGGACGCCCTGCGCACAGTCACTCATGCGCTCGTGACATCCCGACTGGACTATTGTAACTCTCTCTACATGGGGCTCCCCTTGAGGTGCACCCGGAGACTTCAGCTAGTCCAGAATGCAGCCGCGCGAGCAATTATGGGAACCGCTAGGTTTACCCATGTAACACCGCTCTTGCGCGAGCTGCACTGGCTACCTGTCGTCTTCCGGGTGCGCTTCAAGGTGTTAATTATCATCTTTAAAGCGCTCCATGGCTCGGGACCGAGCTATCTGCGAGATCGGTTCCTGCCTCATACATCCTCGCGGCCGATTCGCTCCCACAGAGAGGGACTTCTCCGGGTGCCGTCCACTAGACACTGTCAGCGGGCGACACCCAGGGGAAGGGCTATCTCTGTGGCGGGCCCGGCCCTCTGGAACGACCTCCCCCCCGATATCAGGACGACCACGGACCTCCGCTCCTTCCGTCTTAAATTAAAGACTCACTTTTTCTGTCTGGCCGGCCTAGGATGAGTCTCTCTGCCTCTGGGGTTTTATGGGGAATTAGTATTATTTAGTTTTAATGGGAATTTTAGCGCAGGTTATATTTAATTTGTTTTTAGAATTGTTGTATGTATTTGGTTTTTATTCTACCTGTGCACCGCCCCGAGTCCCTGTGGGGAGAGGGTGCGGTTTTATAAATTAAAATTATTATTATTATTATTATTAACCGCTTTGCTCAGCAGTCAAGATTTCCTTCTCAATTGTGGTCATAACTGAAGGACTACCTATTAAGACTCCCTTGAAAGGACTGGTTTTAAAAGCAAAGTTTAAAAGAAGTGTGGTTTTTTTTTGTTCTTTTATAATTTATTAAATGTATATTTAATAAATTATATAAATTTAAAAATAAGTTAAATAAGTAGAATTATATGCTGTCCATCCACCTATAAGGTGACCCTGGGCAGCTTGCAGACAGTAAAAAGATAAATATACAAACAAAATTTGAAGTGCTATATATAAAACTAGAACCAAAGAGACTGATGTCACAGGAATAAGATATTTTATTTTTGATACCTTTCTGGAAGGCAAAAAGAGTTGGAAGCAATTCTCACTTCTGCTGGTAGAGTGTTCCACAGGGTGGGGCCACAGTGGAAAAGGCTCTTCTTCTTGACCACATCAGTCAGAATTCTTTAGCAGGGAAGGGGTCTGCAGTCAGCCCCGTGCACAAGGGTTAGTGGGGCAAGCCACATAGCATCCAAAAGAGAAAACCAACAAGCCAAAAAGAGCCTTTTCCCGCTTAGCTCCCATTAATTTTGGCTGATAATTTCAAAACCAGAAGAATGAAATTTTCCTAAATAAACTTAAATTTTGAGGTTTTCTTTGGGATTTGTTGACCTCTTTTGGTTCAAATAGAGCAAATGAAGTCACTGGGGGAGGCAGGGGTGTTTAATAAAAAGTTACTAAATAGCAAATGTAAAATTCCATTTTGCAGAAGTTGCCTGCCCCGATCCGGATTCCATCATTATTCCTTGCTAATAGAGGGGAAGGTTAAAATCTGGGTATATTGAATGTTATCAAAACAGTGTGGGTTTCTCATTCTTCCTAAGCTCAGTGCTGTGGTGTTAAGGATGGATATTTGAAAATACCTTATGCACAACAACTCTGTCACTATAGCAATAATAGAGCTGAGACAGTAGAACACTTTTTCTGTATAAACTCTATAAATAGTGTAAACAATTATATCCTGCTTCCATTATGCCTATCAAAAGGCAAGGGACAGGAAATTAATTCTTTTTAAAAGTCTTTTAATAAACTAGTTTTTGTTCTCACATTAATACTGGTTAAATTTTGCATTGTTTACAATTCTGTAACAAAACATCTGGATTTATTTAAATGGCTGTATTTCCTAAGCATATGAAATATTTTAGTTTGTGTGGTCATGTTTAGAAATGTAAATGTGTAAAATTCCTATTGAAGAGGTTTACTGGTAAGATAGAATTTTGTCTGAAAGAAGATTCCTTTTAGGTATTGCAATTAGGTATTTAGTTATTAAAATATTGATATCGTATGATATGCAAATTGGTTGTATGAGCATTTATTAAATATTTTGTAGAGGTATGGGGATGCGGTGGCTTAGAGGCTTGTCGATCAGAAAGGTCAGCAGTTCAGTGGTTCGAATCCCTAGTGCCGCGTAACAGAGTGAGCTTGTCCCAGCTTCTGCCAACCTAGCAGTTTGAAAGCATGTAAAAATGCAAGTAGAAAAATAGGAACCACCTTTGGTGGGAAGGTAACAGCGTTCTGTGCACTTAGTCATGCCGTCCACATGACCAAGGAGACCTCTTTGGACAGCGCTGGCTCTTCAGCTTTGAAACAGAGATGAGTACCGCTCCCTAGAGTCAGGAATGACTAGCACATATGTGTGAGGGGAACCTTTACCTATTCACAAATATATTCTGTTTTTGCCTTCTATTTCCAATTGTGTTACTATATTATATTTTATATTATAATAATTATGTTGTAGTTACTGATTGAAGGATTATAAAACTCAGTACAAACTCACTACATATTAAGCCTTTGGCTAAGGAGGTCATATATATTTGCATCCCAAAGGCACGCATATATTTCTTGTTTTTCATTGAAAGTGGATCTATGCATATTATGTTTTGCAACAAATTGTTTAAAAAATCTTTCTCCACTGGGAATAGAATTGACACTTAATAAGAATACAACTCTATAGAATAAGTTGCTTTCTGAATTTAGGAATAAGAAACTTTTACATGTGAGTGTGTGTGTGTGTGTGTGTGTGTGTGTGTGTGTGTGTGTGTGTATTTATAGGGATATGACTTAAAATAATTTCTATACATTTAACTTTTTAAAAATATCCCTTATAGTTGGTGGGGAACAAATAAGTTCCATTGGACGTGGCATTTGTGTGTTGCTGGGTATCTCTGTGGAAGACACTCAGAAAGAGCTTGAGCACATGTAAGTAATAATAAGGATTTAACTTTTCTTTCACTTTGCAATTTACATATATTTTACTTAAACAAATGATATTTCCTAAATTTTTGCATCAGTTGTTATGTATAGACTTTACATCCTGTAAATCTCTTTATATTATCTTTGCTCACCATTTTCTAGTCTTTATATTTGTAGAATATAATGTAGAGTATATAGTATATGTAGAATTTTGAATAGCTTAATTTCAGAAAAGTTCCATAAAGGCCTCTGACTATTCATACAGGGTTCGAAAGATATTAAATCTTCGTGTGTTTGAAGATGAAAGTGGGAAACAATGGTCTAAAAGTGTAATGGATAAGGAGTATGAAGTGCTATGTGTTAGCCAGTTTACTCTTCAATGTATCCTGAAAGGAAATAAACCAGATTATCACATGGCAATGCCTTCTGACCAAGCAGAATCTTTCTACAACAGTTTCTTAGAGCATCTTCGCAAAGCATACAAGCCAGAATTAATTAAAGGTAAGGAAAAATTTACTGATGAATTGAAATATTTTTCAGGCAATAAGCTCCTACAGAAATTGCTGTATTGTACTTTTCGGAGTATAAGATGCACCTTTTTCCCTCAAAAAAGAGGCTGAAAATCTGGGTGCATCTTATACACTGAATACAGCATTTTTTTGCCTCCCGAAATCCACCCTTCAAAAAAATGGCTGTGCCATAGCCTTTAGGAGGCTTTCAGAGTGCTCCTGGGGGCTGGGGGAAGGCAGAAATGAGCGAAAAACAGGCCATTTTTGCTCAATTCACACACACACCCAGCCCCAGGAGCACTTTGTAAGCCTCCTAAAGGCTATGCATGCCCTTTTTTGACAAAAAATGGGCCCATATCCCTAGAAAAAGGACTGTTTTTTGCTTGTTTTTGTCCCCTCCCCCATCACTCTAAAAGCCTCCTAAAAGCTATTCATCCCCTTTTTTAGAGGGGGGGGGGAACCAGGCCTGTTTTCATGAAAAATGGGCTGTTTTTGGGAGGTCTGCAGAGTGCAAAAACTTTTTTTAAAATTCGCCTCTTCAAAATCTTGGTGCATCTTATACTCCGGTGCGTCTTATACTCTGAAAAATACGGTACTTACATTGTAATTTATTACACTAAATTATAATTCTTCTTTTAATAGACTGGTGTGTTTGGTTTTTGGTATGCGGAAATGAAAATGAGTGCAGATAGAAGAAAAAATTATGTAAATCACAAGAGAGAAAGGGAATGATCATAAACATAAATGGCATACCCCCCCCCCCCCTTGGTGCCTGGGAGACTTCTGATCTAAGGGTGTCACAAAAATAACTATTCTTGATTTCTTTCAGTTGTGTTTATGTTTTTTCTAAGCCTAATTTCTCTCTTCTTGGTATATATTTCTTTGAGGCATTTCTTCTTTTCACCATCCCCCCCCCCCCCCCCCCCATCTTCTCCCTTCCCTGTTCACCATGATCACCAAAGGTATTCCATGGCCACTAGAACACCACTGGTGGAACTTTCATTGGTGCCTTCTTTCTGTCTGTTTGCAAAAAAGGATGGAATGGATGCTACAGTGGCATCCATTTCTACATTTAGCTCCCTAGTCCTCAAAATTCATAAAAAAGAGAGCAATGTTTTTATTCCTGCCTCTCAGTTATATTACTGCATCGCCAGATATGTCCTGCAATTTCCCAGTGCCTGCTTTAGGGCCAGTCAGAACCATGCAGTAGTTCGGATCATTTTACATTTGGTTTGATATAAATTACATCTTCTAAAAAATGGTTTTCTGGGCTAGAACATGGCACTTGACTGTGTTTTTAGCCCCCCAGGGGGAAAAAGGTAAGATCTAGATTGATGTGATAGTAGGAAGATATACAAAATTATCATTTTGAAATTTTTTTACAATTTGAATCTCATTGATTCAAGAAGTAGATTTCAAAAGAAAGTATTAAAAAGTCAAGATTGAATGCTGTTCATTATGTTTTTGGTTTAAATTAATGGTAGAGATATGGTGATTTTAACAAAAGGGAAATTAAATATTGTTTATGGACAAATACCCTTTCTCTTTTTGCCATCCAACTTTAATTTTTCAGATGGCAAATTTGGCGAATACATGCAGGTACATATTCAGAACGATGGACCTGTGACCATTGAACTGGAGTCCCCTACAGCCCCTGTTGACTCTAAACAAGTATGTTGTAGTAGTGCTTTTCTTTACCTACCTATTTTGAGATAGTCCATATGTTGATATTAAAAGCCTTAACTATGTTCTGCGGGCCTCATTTTTATATTCTGACCTGAGAATAACTAATCCTCTTCTGGTCAATAATTATTTTAAAAAGAAGTGAGGTGTCTCTTTTGAGAGTTATGAAAATATCACTGCAACAAGAACCATGGAAGAATGATGATAGGGCTGTGATACTTTTGGATCATTGTTGCTGTTGCCCCTTTTTCAGCTGAGGTCATCATTCCTATTTAAGCTAATGGGAAATGTTAGATCTAATATATAAATGGATCCATTAGATTTGTGGTATGTGTGCCTTATTACACTGTATTATAGAATATATCATATTCTATGTTCTATGAACATTTTTTTATTTCCATCAGGAATTTACTGTTTGCTTCTGTGCTTTCTTTCAAGTCTTCTGCTGATCTGGCCCTTATTTGTCTTATTGGTGGCTCTTTCTGCTCAAATAGACAACAGCAACATTTTCAATGAATTGTACTGCCATTGCATGTATTAATTTCAGATACCACAGAGTTATGTAATAATATAGTATTAACTGAGACATAACATTTCTAAGAGTAGATGGTTAGTAGTAGTTCACTGACATCCACTTGTGCTATATTAGAGTTGTGCTGGTACTAGAGTTTTTATTTGTGTACATATTAATAAGTAACAAATATTGACAAATAAAAACCTGATCAAAGTATTAAAATATATAATCAAAATACTGCTTTAGCTATATTATAAACTGCATTTGTTATTCTGCATGAACTAGCTGCTGCAAAAATACTTTTAATTAAATGTGATGCTTACATTCTATTTTGTTGTATTTTTAGTTAAGAAAAGGACATGCAATCATACAACCCAAACAAATACATTGACTCTGATTGCTATTCTTTCCCCTAATATGAAGTCGCGTCAGCACTTATAGATCTGAAGTTCTAACCATATTATTTGTACAATTTGTTCACTTGGGATGGATTTCAAACTGCTCTAGTCTGTTGAATCCATTGAAACCCGTATTTGATATAGTTGAATTATAAATAAGGAAATATTGAAATTTTATATTTACCCTGTTATTGGTCCTTAATCTACAGCTTCTAGGAGCAGTTTATTCCCATGAAGAAACATTCCAAAATGTTTGCTATTGTTATTTAATAAATTTCTTTCTAAATAAAAGTATTGAAAGAAAATAATAGCCTCAGATAGTTTGCTTCTTCTCAAGTTTCTTTCTTAAATAGAAGCTTTCAAAGAAAATAATAATAAATCATCCTCTAGTCTTTTGGCTAGATCTTGGTATTTAGGATCTGTAAAGAGTTGGAGAAATAGCATCAGTGATATGTGAGGAGCTGTTATACTTCAAGAAAATTACTACACTTACTAGAAAGATTCTCTATTACTAGAAAAAAAGAAATTTATTTTAATATTTAATATTCTACAGTGTAACTATTGTGCAAATCCCATATGTTTGTATTGTGTGTGGGAAACCAGGCTGTGCTATTAGATTGACATTTTGAGATATGCTGTGACAAAGTAGAATTATTTTATTATTATTTATTTATTTAATTAGATTTCTAGACCTCCCCCTCTCCCCGAAGGGAATTACCAAGGAGACTGTTCTGGAAATGTTGATATATATGTAAATAAGTTCTAATAACAGTCTTGTAATGATGAGTATACATTGCCAGAGATTGTATATACATTATCTAAAGATTTTCATTATTGATCACAGAATGATCTTAATTATAGGAAATCATTAAGTGAGGATCTGTCACTTGCATATTTTTTTGACATGTTAGGAGTTCTGAATAATATTAGCTTCCTATCAGTTTATTTGAACTTTTTCCTGGAGTGTATTAAATATGTGGAACTTAAATTGATTCAATTTAAAGTAGTTTGTCTGGTCAGCTCTGGTTTCTTTTTTCCATATCAAACATATGTTTGGTGATTTACATATCACCTTGGACAAACCTTTTAAAATGACTTTAGTGGCAAATCTTTACTTATTTAGAGATAACTTCCTATCCTAAACTATTACTACACTATAAAACAGTGAGATAGATAGATCAATGAGTGGCAGACTCATCTGCCAATTCTTTTATATATTTTGTCTGCTCACACCATTTCAAGGTCTAATAAACATCACCCACCAAATCAAGGTACATATATTTGCTCACTATCAATGGCGTATGTCTGAGATCTGTTTCAATTCCCCACAATATTCTATGCTGAACAAAATAGCTAATCTTTGTGCAACAGGGTCAATGGACTCAATTGACAAAAATGGCAATTCCTAAACATTCTTGGAAAACATACTAATTTCATGGCACATTCTTTCTTTGACCACAAAGTGGCGATATATAAGAAAAGTGCCTGAAGCAATACAGGTGAAATTTGTTAGAAGAATTTCAATAGTCTTTTTCATGACATTACTTCTTATCAAACAAGGTATGTTAACTATTCACTTCAAGAATGTCTGCATCATGTCTAACTGTTGTTTTATGCAGTTCTACCCTGCACTTTCTCTTTATGATTTCCTCCTCCCCCACTTTCTCCCATCAAATTGCATTTTTCTCAGGACAATAAGCTAATTTTATTGGTGCATTTATTGCAGTAAACCGACACAGCTACTCCCTCAGAAGTAAGATTTTTTTTTTTTTTAAAGGATGCTATCTCCAGCCTCCAAAATATTTGTAGTTTATACAATACAATACAATAGCAGAGTTGGAAGGGACCTTGTAGGTCTTCTAGTCCAATCCCCTGCATGGGCAGGAACCTTATACCATTTCAGACAAATGGCTATCTAACATCTTTTTAAAGACTTCCAGGGTTGGGGCATTCACAACTGCTGGAGGCAAGCTGTTCCAGAGGTTAATTGTTCTGACTGTCAGGAAATTTCTCCTTAGTTCTAAGTTGCTTCTCTCCTTGATTAGTTTCCACCCATTGCTTCTTGTCCTGCCCCCAGGTGCCTTGGAGAATAGTTTGACTCTGCCTTCAGCCTTTTTCATAAACATTCTGCCGTATTCCCCCAACTCCCAAATGTTTATGCATGCAAAATGTTCTTCTCTACAGCCTTGTATATCTGATGAAGAGGTTTGGTATAATCTGCAAAAACTTCCTGTTCTTAACTGTTGCAGCAAAACTTTCTTTTGCAGCAACTGTTTGCAGCAAAACTTTGTCTTGTTTTGCTGCAAAAGGTTAACATAGTTTTTTGAAAACGTAAGATATTTTCTGTGCTGTTGCACTACTTCCGTTTACATTCATTCACACGTGTGCTTTTCCATCTTTTCTTTGCAACAGTTAGCAAAACTTGAGAAACAACAACAGAGGAAAGAGAAAACCAGAATGAAGGTCCCTTCTGAATCAAGCAGAGAACGAAATCTTCCTAAAAGTAAAAATGATCCAAGTGCAAGCAGTGGAGCTGAAGGAGATGTTTCTTCTGAAAGGGAACCCTAATGTCTCAAAGCACTTTCAGGTATGAACTTTCTGCCTCTGCTCTTGTTGAAAAGATTCATTTCCTGCTATTTTAAGTCTTGTGTAAATTATTTTTTATTTTATTTTCAATCCTATAAATATGTCCTTTTTCAATAATTAAAGCTGCTTCCACTTCATTTCATATAGCCCAGTTTTATTTTCTCTGTCTAGTTCCCTCTTTCCCTTTCCATTTTTAGAAATTTTTTTCACTTCCCCCCTTTGCCTGGGGCAGTTATACCTTCTCTGATAATTAGAACTTTCCTTTCTTCTCAGAACATTCTGGACTATGGCCATAGCTATTTGTGTATTCCAACCTCTTAATCACCGAGAGACATTTAAGAAACAAAATGTTTTAAAATATCTTATATATTTAGGCTATATTTCTCCACTTGATTGTAAACTTTTAATGACATTTTTTGTGATTTGGCATACACCAATTTTTCATGCAATATATTAATTAAAATCTGCCAAATAAGGCTTATGTCCAGATCTAAAAGGTTAAAGGAGCTTTATTTCTCCTATGTTATCATAAGGAAAAATAATAATGGAATGCCTAATGGAATGGAATTTACTTGGAAACTGAGGGAGGGAGAAAGGAAGACAGGAAGGGAGAAAAAGTATGTTATTTTTAATTGAATGTATGCATAATTAGTGAAGCTATGTATTTTAAATTTTTATTGTAATCTGAAGAGCAATTGCATGATCTAGAATGGGATCGAATATAGGGTATCATAAAAATGAGGAAGGAAGTAGGACTAGTCAAAGGTGATATGTCATTTAGTTGAGGAAGAATCTTATAAAACGAGATTGCATTTACACTGGAAAAAGTGGTCATTAGTTTCTCTTTTTTCTTCCTTCTCTCTTGAGATTGTACATGGCTCAGCTTCAGACAAAAAATAGAAATCACAATTATGAAGTAGATTTTTTTTCTATCTTGAACTAATATTCCTTCTTTTATAACTGCTATGTACTGTTCAATTGATTAGAGCAACTTATAAGTTCTGCAAACAAACAAAATAAAAACAAGTAAAACAAACAAATAAACGAACAAGTAAAATCTATAATTAAAACATTTCTTTAGCATTTGTGGAATATTTATATTTGACTTTGCATACTGCAGGCATTATGATGAAACTTCCAGACAGCTTTGAATAAAAAAAAGTAAAAAAGTAGTTTCAAATGATTAAGAACAATGACAGCAAATAAATAATTAAAATGAATAGCTAGAAGCCTGTATATACTTTTTTTTTAAATTAAGGTGATAAAAATTTTAACTTCTGCTGGGAACTCCTTTCAGTTTTTGGGCCACAATACAGAAGACTTGATCCTGGATTGCCTTTAGATAAGCTCATTGTAACTGTAGGGGAACTTCTTTGGATGATATCAATAAGCGGAAGATGCTTTCTTTTAGTGATTTGTATTTTGCCCAGAAGTGAAGTAGCAGCCAGTGCAGTGGTTTAAGTACAGAGGTGGAATTTTCTCTTTGCTTTTTCCTTGAGCCCAATCTGTTTGCCAAATTTTGTGCCAGCTGAAATTTCTGGCCTTGATGCAAATGTTAGGGTTAGAATTAAAAAAAAATGTTAAAATATAAACACTCTTAAGACATTATAGCTTGGAGTTTACCAATAGATGAAATAATAGTTTAAAGTTACTTTTCCCCCCAGAAAGCAATAAGTATCAGTCAAAGCTGATAAAATAATGCTTGTGGCTGTTGGTCCAATCTGGAAAACCAGAAAAAAGATTTCAGGCCAGAAGCACCCTGAAGCTGTATATTGCTCCTTCTGGAGAATAACCTCATTCAGAATAGATTTGTTTCACAGGAACATTAAAAAATGTCTTGCAACTTGAGCACTTTATTTTCTGCTTTTTTGTTCTTAAAACTAGAAGATCTGGACAAGTATTAAGAAACCTCAATGGAGTGTGAACATGGCCAACTCTATGTCATTCCTGTGGTGGCCTGAGTGCTCTGCCAGCAAAAACGGGCTCCCAAGCTCCATTTCCAGCTGCAATGTCTTCCTGCAACCCCCTGCCAGCAAAAGGGCTACACACGACCTTCCTGAGTTCCGTTTTCGCTAGCAGAGGCACTGTGGGCCAGTTCTTTGCTGTTTCCAGGGCAGCCCTGTGGGCCAGATCTAAAGCACACCATGGGCCAGGGCCAGCCCAAGGGCCTTGAGTTTGACACCCCTGCTGTAGATGAATGAAAGAATGACTGAGGATATATCTCTCATACAGCAGGGGTGGGTTTCTGGGGGATCGGCCAGGATCGCGCGAGCCCGATGGTAAAATTTAGAGATCCTGGCCGATCCCGCTGGACGATGGACCCGGAAGTTACGGTACTTCCGGAACACGTGGCTCGCTCCGTCAAAACCTCCGGCGCGAATGCAGAGGCTTGGAGGGGCTTCGCGCCGAGCCGAGCCAAGCGCGCCCGGCTGGAGCGCACGAGCCACCCGCGAGCGCCATGGCGAGCCGGCGTGGGGCGCGCTGCTGCTGTCGCTGCTCCTGCTGCTGCTGTGCGGGCCGGGGGTGTGGGGGTCCCGGGGCACCGACAAGCAGAACAGCCTCTGCAGGGCGGCCAGCGGCGTCTACCAGGGCGCCAGCGGCCTCCTGGGCGAGGAGAACATGCGCGCCCTGCAGAAGGTGAGCGGCGCCCGGAGGGTCCCGGGCAAAGGGGAGGGGGGGAAGGGGAAGAGGAGGGGTCTGGGGAGGGAGGGGGGTCTGGCCTTGTGGGGGGGGAAGGGGTGCAGAAGGGGGTCCCCGACTTTGGCGTGGGCGGCCAGGAGGGAGATTGGGGAGGTCCGAGTGAGTGGCCGACTGGCCGGCGGGCGGGTAAGGAAAGTTGCTGCGCGCCCCAAAAATCCTCTGGCCCGCTGGCCGCGGTTGCTCGCTTGCTCGCTCACCCATCGGACGCCAGGTTCCTTCGTCCGGTGGATGGGTGAGAGAGCGAGCGAATAAATACAGCCAGCGGGCTGGCGGGCCGGTCAGGCTACTTCCTGGAGCTGAGGAGGTTTGTGGGGCGGGGGGGGGGGAAGACAGACACACAGAGAGACGGAGGGAGGGGGGAACCAGAGAGTGACAGACACACACAGAGAGACAGAGAGTGGGAGGGAGGGAGAGAAAGATAGACAGAGACACAGAATGAGTGATTTAAGTGCCTGAATGCGAGACAGACAGACAGACAGACAGACACACACACACATACACACACACAGACTGACAGATGGGCAAACAAAGGAGAGAGAGACACACAGAGAGAAAGATAAAAAAGAAGGTGGGAGAGAGAGAAAGAAAGAGAAAGAAAGACAGAGAGAAAGAGAGAAAAAAGAAAGAGAGACAGAAAGGAAAGAAAAAGAGAGAGAGAGAGAGAACTTATGACCACAATTAAGCCCAAAAGTTTGGTTGCTAACCAAGACCATTGTTAAGTGAGTTTCACATTTTCCAAATTGGCCACTCCCACCCGGTCACATGGCTGGCAAGCCACTCCCACCCGGTCACATGGCCGGCAAGCCACTCCCACCCAGTCACATGGCCAGCAAGCCACAGAACCTGTTCCAAAAATTTTGAAACCCACCCCTGTCATACAGTGATTCAAAATAGAACCTCAACCAGCTCTGGGCTCCCTTGTCTTGAGCATGGCTTCCCTTTCGGCTTTGAGTTAAACATGAACCATCGTTTTCCAAGATGTCCAACTTGATAAGTTGTGATTAGTACCTGCCCTCAAACCAGAATTAACTTTCTGATTCAAGGGCAAGTGTTATCCACAATTTTTCTATTCAGACCTCACTGCACATAATGATAACATTGAAGGGATTTGTGCCTATGGTGCCGTGGTGCATAAAATTTCCATAGCTGTAGCATATCTGAAATATTTTGAACACACAAAATATTGTACAGCTGCTAATCTACTCTTTTTATTTCCCAAGAAGAGCAAGTCAGTGCTTTAAAGGCTGATTGACATGATATAAAAATTAAACAGTCTAACATCACCAGATCAATAGAGATGACAGTGCTTGCCTGGCAAAGCTGTCATCTAATTGTGTCACTGGATTGCTAGAACAATTTATTTTAACCTTGTGAAGGAATTAATTAACAAATGTGTGGGCTGAGTAATTATTTGTCTGCATGATGGAGCAATTTGACAGTCACTTCATGGTAAATTTTCTGTAAGCCCCGACACTATTTTTGGTATGTCGAGGGGTAAGTCTACTTTCTCAAAATGACTCACTAAACATTTTGCTCAATTTTCCTCATTGAGTTCAATGACAGTTTCATAAATTCTGAAAGAAAGTCATTTAATAAAATAGCTTCCTATGTTTTCATGTTGAAAATTGTGCTCTCTCACTTCCCATCATGAAGATATTTAAAGTAAATATCCTGGGCAGTGGTAACGTGATGTCTTTAAATTATTCAATAAGAGACTTAAGTTTGGAACAAATGAGGGGAAAGAGGAAATAATGTTCAAATTCAGTAACAGTAAAGAAAAAGAGATCCTGGACATTGTGACAGAAAAGTATTCAAATATCAGAATACAGACTCCTCTGATAAAAGAGGATTGAGAATCATTTAAACCAGGGGTGTCCAAACTTGAGAACTTGAAGGCTTGTGGACTTCAATTCCCAGAATTCCCCAGCCAGCATGGCTGTTTGGGGAATTCTGGGAGTTGAAGTCCACAAGCTTAAAGTTCCCAAGTTTGGACACCCCTGATTTAAATTGTATTGCCTCTAGTGACTACATCATAGATAGTCCTCCATAATGATTGATTCCCAGTCTAGTCTTCATATCTTTCAATAGTATACCCATGACACTGTAATCAAACTTGGTGCTAATCAGTTTTTTCTTTTTCTATTTCCTTCTACCTTTCTCTGCATTATAAACTTCTCAAGAGAGTTGGGTCTTCACATGATGTGTCCAAAATACAAAAAATTGAGCCTCCTCATTTGGATGTTGAGTAAGAACTCTGGACTGATTTGTTTCCTTGGCTATCTATGGTATTCTCAAGAATCTTTTCTAAAGCATCAGTACTTTTTCTATCATTCTTCTTGATCCAAATTTTGCTTCTATAGAGTGCAAGGGAAATCCATTATATGCACATTCACATGCATAATTCTTAAAGAACAATTGATAAAATTCAATTCAAATTTATTTCAGCCCTAAGGCCAGATACAAACAAAATATGGAATAAAAGAAGTAGTACATTTTTATATGTATATGGGTATAAAGGAAAAACAGTAAGTATATTGGAGTCTAAAAATAACTAAGAACGTAGTAAAATAAATCCAAATAAAAGTCTATTTTAAAAAGTTCCAATCCTAACAAGTGGTATAGAATATCATACAAATGATAACACAACTAGGCAACTTGAGGTTGTTTTCAAGTCCTAGTCTGAGAGTAGTACCAGTAAATAAAAATTACATTCCCTACCTGGAAATTTATTCCAGGCAGGAATGGATATATAAGGGTCTGTCTAGAGTCCTTATATAAAGAACAGTATAACTGAGGATTCATAGCAGTACCTCTAAAACATCCAAAAAGAACTGCCGAGGGCATAATATCCAACCTAGCTAAAGTGAAGGCCTTGCAAAATTTGAAATAGGCACTTCTAGCATTATCAAAGCCGAACATTCACAGACTTTCAATAGAAAAGTCCATCAACTGAATTTTATCTAGGGCTCTTTATTAATAAAATTTATTCATGAGTAACAGCAAAAATTAAATTGTTGGTAAATATAAAAACATTTTACAGAAATTTTACATTTATTGTTACAATCATAGATTTAAGACAGATACGGGGAAATTTATTTTTTTAAAGACTATCTTACTTTATTCTGCTCCCAAGATATGAGGGGGTGTGGTTGAAGATATATAGAGGATAGAAATGAATGTTTGCTTTTCTACTGGAGTTCTTTTATGTGTAGTAAACCTTTGAAAATCCATTTCACTTTTTTCCTCTGAAAAATGTATGTAAATCATATGACTGAAAATCAATTATTTGTTTAATAATATTACTGTCCAAATGACATTTTGTAAGGGCAGCAAGAATCGATGGAGAGTTTGTGTGATATGGTGTTATGGTAGCCATTACCAGGCATATAACATCATAAAACTGATGGAAAGTGGAATTTCCAGCTTCTGGGTATTAGCATAGGTACCTACAGTCTCCTTAGTTCCTCCACAATTGCTTGTCCTTTCTGGAATTGCCTCCCCCCCCCCCCTTTGAGGGTATTTTGGATGGTGTGTGTAGGTGTTCAATGGTCCTGGCTGGTTTGGTAACAGCTAGTAATGTTGGAACCAGTTAACTAGAGGTAGCCGAGTGGGTGAAGTGGGTAGTGTCCTCTCTCATATTTCAGAGGCTGACCAGTAAACAGGCAGCAGGCAGCAAAGCTCAGTGGTGCTGTGGATCAACTGCCTTTGCTTTAGCTGATAAGCAGCAAAAAATGAACTCTGGAGGACTTAGCTTCTGTATTCCTTGAGTCTGGAACCCTAGAAACCATAAAACAGATTAAGCTGACAGAGGTCAAAGTGTTGGTGGCTGTGGGATCCTGATTGTTGGAATCTCCAGTGGAGTGGAGAGCTCAGATGTACAGATGGTTTGTGGCAGATGGAGCAGGAGTAAGGGCCTTGCTGAGGTGGAGACTCAAAGAGTGTACAGAAGTGCCAGAACATGCGCAGAGCCTGTCTAGATTGTTAAGATTGGATGTGGATAGTCCTTGGGGATTTGAGGGGAAGAGGGGAGCCAGTTAGAGAGGAGAGATTGCAGGAAGGGCATTATAGAGGTGATGGGCATGGGAAGGTACAGGGCAGGGCACTTTTGGGGAAAGCTCTGGTGTTTAATACTAGCATAATGACCTGGTTTCAGAACCTTGGCTCTGGTCTCCAGTTGCTGCTGCTTAATGCCAGTTTGACTTGCAATACAGTTCATATCATCCATGGTCTGATTATGGATGAATAATTGCTGGTTACCTCATCTGCCTAGTCATACAGTAGTCTGTCTGATAACTCTGGAGTTGGCTACTCATTGTCAGTCAGTTTGTCCAGTAGCAATGGAGCTGGCTCCTCCAGTCCCCTCCTCTGAATCTGAGCTCATCGTGATGGACTGCTGACTTGTGATCTTTGATCCTGGACAGGGTTGTACTCCCGCAGACTTGAGTTGGTACACAATTTGAGAGTCCTCCTAGACTCAGAGCTCCTGCTTGATGAGCAGGTGGCAGTCAAAGCTCAGGGGATGGGGTTGGGTAGGAGGCTTTGCACAGAAGCATTTTGGTTACCGGCTGCACCCTTTCCTGGACTGGGAGGCCTTGCTCGCATCATTCTTTTTTTTTTTTAGAGTAATTTTTTATTTATTTGGGGGGGGGGAACCCACAAATAAGGCAGACATATTCAAAAAAGAAAAACATAAGAAGCCATCTTCTGTTACAAATTACAAATCATAAAAAATTGTATCAATTAATCACAACACTCCATACATTTCTTCCATATTAATTTTACATATTATTTCTCAGCCTCAATTTAATT
Organism: Rhabdophis nuchalis; assembly: GCA_039707465.1. Taxonomy (NCBI): domain Eukaryota; kingdom Metazoa; phylum Chordata; class Lepidosauria; order Squamata; family Natricidae; genus Rhabdophis; species Rhabdophis nuchalis. The sequence continues at coordinate 123,879,326 of CM077645.1, forward strand.
AATAGTCAATACATCCTTTTATATATAAAACCAAAAATATAAAATGGCATTTCACCAGCACGAAATCATCTTTCCTTACAAATTAGAAATCATGAAAGTTATATCAGTTGATTACAAAAATCCATATATTTCTTCCATAGTTATTATATCTCAACTCAATTTAGTTGATTGTTTTTACATTCTATAAAATGGCATTGCACAAATAAAACAGAAAAGTAAAGATAAAAAGGAAAAATCGTCACTCTACAATATATCCTTTAGAAAGCATACCGACCAGTCTCACATAGTTTCTATGCGTCTCTGAAATGGTTATCATTAATGAATAATCTCATTTTATAAATTTATAAATCAAAGTTTTCATCATGTTTCTTTATATCAGTACTGCAAAATTCTCATCTAATGTTCCAAATTTAATCTCTTCTTCAAACCTATCTTTGAAACAGTACTACCTAATAATATCTATTTTCTATTCTCAACTAACATATACCTATACATACAATGATATTCTCAAACCATCTAACTAATTATTAATCATCAATATTTCGATTACCATTATCAACCAGTATCAATTATAATTATTCCGCTACCCTAAAATAGTTCCTAATTTCTATATTAATAGCTCTTCAATAACACATAAAAAGATAAATATATATCAGTAAACTATAACATTATTGTTAATTAATCTTATTGTAAATGGCTATTAATTAACTAATAATCCTTCAATGATGATTAATAATTAACTAATTATTAATCATCAAAGGATAACAGCTTTCCTTTTTAGCCATTGTCTTTCCAGTTATTTGCCATTTGAAACCCCCATTTCTTTTTGATCTTCCTTCTTCCAAATTCTTTATAAACTTTCTTCCGCATTCTATTGAGCAATGTAACTCTCCAATAATACCGCTGTCCTATCTTTAAATGTTGATTGTTTTTAGTTGTCAAATGTACTTCTGGAGAGGTTTCTCTTCTTTGGTTCATCTTCAAATCTCCCCCCCCCCCTTTTTTTCCTTTGTAACCATGCTGAGGCACAGGTTCCTCAAATTTTGCTGTAAGGGTATCTTCTTCTCTTTCTTTCTTTCTTTCTTTCTTTCTTTCTTTCTTTCTTTCTTTTTTCTTTTTTTCTTTCTTTCTTTCTTTTTTCTTTCTTTCTTTCTTTCCATCTGCATGTGTTTCATCTGAAATACATATCTGTTTATCTTCAGGCTTTGATTCTCTCTCTTTGATTTCTAGAGTTTCCAATTGATCATGGTTTGGTATTATAGATACAAATCTATCCAATGCGTTGTTTATTCTTATAGTGTTTATAGTGTTTTCTTTCACCAAGTTTAGAATTTCAGCCAGGACCCTCTGGTTTTCTGGGGTGTTCTCATCAAATACCATGTTGACAGTTCCAAAAGATAATGGAAATTAATCTTTCTCTGTCACCTGGACTGTAGCCTGGTTTTTTTTTTCCAATTATCAAAAAACAAATACTGTGACCTTAAAATTCATATTAACCAGACAACGACCTCTAGTGGCTAAGAAAAGAAAAAGAAGGTTTTAAGTTTCCAATCAGCAGTTTCCTTTGTTGTTAGGGAAAAAAAAGTAAAAAATGTAATTCTTATTCCGTTCTAAAAAACCAAACATAGTAAATCTTCAAAATTAATTATAGAAATAGTCCCAGTTTCAAGGTTTTAAGTAGCAAAAATTAGAAAGAGTAAAAGAAACCAGAAAGTCCAATCACTTCTAAAGGGGAAAAAAACCTTGATTCGACGCTTCAGTCCACAAGTTCGAAAAATATATATTAAAAAAAACCCGGAAACCTCTCGATTCAGAGCCTATTAAATTAATTCCGCCGCTTACTTTCTAGTTAAGGGCTTTAGTTACTAAAGAAAAAAAAAGTTTTTAAGCAAAATATTTCAAAGCAAAGTTAGAATACCTTCCTGGCCAGCACTTTCACTTTCCGCTTTCTTCCTTCCTTCTATTGGAGCTTGCTAATGCCTATGTTCCCCGGGTGGGGGCTGCCTTTTTGCTGCCTTGCAGGATCTCTTCCCTTGGGTAAAAACAGGGGTTTGTGATACCCCTGTGACCAGCAAGGATTCGTCTCCCTCATCACCATGCCTCCAGGACAGTTTAGGTCACCTACGGACCGAGGGGCGCCTACACTCCTCCCTCCTCCCTCGCATCATTCTTGTCTTAGTCCCTTCCTGGATTATTGCAATGCATTAATATCCTTGAAGGCATTGCCCTTGAATACTGTCATTGAAGACACTTGGAAGCTACGACTTGTTCCAGATTATAGTGTTGCACACAGTATTCAATGCTCAAAAGTTCTACCCATATTATACCTTTATACGCAAGCTGCACTGGCTCCTAGTTTCCTTCCAAATGCAATTTAAGATGCTAGTTATTACCTGTAAAGCCTTACATGGCACAGGATCTAGATATTTGCAGGACTGCCTTTCTGTAAAATCTGGTTCTTTTGAATCACATAAGATAGTCATGCTCCAGATTCCTTCTGTGAAATTCTGCCACCGAGTGGGACACGAAAGTGTGCCTTTTTATGGCTTCTCTTACTTAGTGAAATACCTCCCCTCCCCCCAGCAATTCAGCAGATCCCCATCCCTTTAAGCCTTTTTCAGAAGGCCAATAAAACCCAGCTCTTTACTGTAGAGGTGGGATAAGATTGAATAGATAGAAAATATGGAATGAGGGGAGTTTGCTGTGGGCCATCCCAAGGGAATAATTAAAGCACAGAGTTTTTGTTTACTGTTTTATGACTGTTTTATAGTTATTGATTATATAGTTGTGAGTCTAAGATGGATAGACATAAATCTTAAATAAACTGCTTTTTTAATAAAGGCCTTCTTCAGTGCCTGGAAATCCACAGAGTTCCTGTTTGGATGTTGAGCCTTGCAAGAAGCACCATCCTAGAAATTAGCCCTACAAGTGATTGTTGTGCTCTCCCATGACAGAAGTCAAAACGTTTGATATTTTAGCTTCTATTCTGAGTAATCTACACAATCGCTAAACTTTATAGAATCTGGACATTCCAAAAATTAGCAGCAGCAGTAACATATGTCAAAAGCAGGCAGGTAAATGGGGAATGTGGCTTTTCTATCCCAAGTAGTTAATAACATGATAATGGAGAAAACCTACTTTTGTATGTGTGAATATATGTGCACATATGCATATATGAAGTTTAAACATGATTAATATTTATGCTTGCTCCATCATCCAACATTCTATGAACCAAAAATGTTTCCCTTTCCTTTAGAAAGTAGTTAGGCAGAGAAATGATCTGAAGATTGAGCGATGATCCTTGAACAGAATTATCTAACCCAGAGTTTCAGATTGATACAAGTTAATTTATCTACTGATTATGTAGATAAAAGTTAGTGTTCTTGTCAATAATATAGGATCTTTTATGCCTAAATAAGCTGATACAGAAACCTGCATATTTATGAACCACCTTGAGAGAAACTGATGTTTAGTTGGCCGCTCTATTATTTTCTGTTCTTGGAAGTAACAGCAATCCTAGTTTGGGTAACTATGTATCGGCAGAAGTTGTGATATTAGAAAGGGACGTTTGTTACTTCTCTGGATATTTCCTCTTTCAATTGTGAATACATTATACACATTGTCCATAAGGGTAGCAAAAGCCGTGAGAAAAGGACTTGGATAAATGGTTGGACTTGTATGAAACTTTGTGTGAAAATAATTAGTGAATTTTTAGGAATATTTAGGAATCACCAGTTTATAAATAATGTGACTCTGCAGACTAATTTTACCATAAATAGTGTATACTTGTGCTTGTAGAAGTAGCTACATCTTCATTCAGGCCACAATTAAGTGGATGGTGTCAGTTCTTTATTGAATATATTGACCAACATTCTTTGTTGGTAAAAGTATTTGGACTTTTTATTTTAATAATTGCTGCTATTCCTTTAGACTAGAGGCAATGATTTTATCCAGATGTTTCCTCTACCTGGTGATCAGTCCTGCATATTGTCTTGGAGCTAATTTGGTTTATTCCTCTTTTCAGAACAGCTTCTACTCAGTGGTATGTGATGACTCTCTTGTGTAAACCACTTACTTCAAGCCATGCCAAAACATTTCAGTTAAGGATAATAGTTTTGACTCAGCATTTCAAAGAGAGATTTTTTTTGTGCTTCAGCACAACTTTGTTTTCAATTTACTTTTGTGTTTCAGGATCATAAAGGTATTGCATGGCCCACATTCAATACAATACAATACAATACAATAGCAGAGTTGGAAGGGACCTTGTAGGTCTTCTAGACCAACCCCCTGCGTGGGCAGGAACCTTATACCATTTCAGACAAATGGCTATCTAACATCTTTTTAAAGACTTCCAGGGTTGGGGCATTCACAACTTCTGGAGGCAAGCTGTTCCAGAGGTTAATTGTTCTAACTGTCAGGAAATTTCTCCTTAGTTCCAAGTTGCTTCTCTCCTTGATTAGTTTCCACCCGTTGCTTCTTGTCCTGCCCCCAGGTGCCTTGGAGAATAGTTTGGCTCCCTCTTCTTTGTGGCACCCTCTGAGATATCGGAACACTGCTATCATGTCTCCCCTGGTCCTTCTCTTCATCAAACTAGACATACCCAGCTCCTGCAACCGTTCTTCATATGTTTTAGTCTCCAGTTCCCTAATCATCTTGGTTGCTCTTCTCTGCACTCTTTCCAGAGTCTCCACGTCTTTTCTACATCGTGGCGACCAAAACTGTATGCAGTATTCCAAGTGTGGCCTTACCAAGGCACTATACAGTGGCATTAACACTTCACGTGATCTAGATTCTATCCCTCTGTTTATGCAGCCTAGAACTGTGTTGGCTTTTTTGGCAGCTGCTGCACACTGCTGGCTCATATTTAAATGGTTGTCCACTAAGATTCCTAGATCCCTCTCACAGTTGCTACTATTGAGCAAGGTACCACCTATACTGTACTTGTGCATTTGGTTTTTCTTGCCTATATGTAGGACCTTACTCTTTTCACAATTGAAGTTCATTTTATTAGACAGTGCCCAATGTTCAAGTTTGTCTATTCCTGCCAGCTTGGTGTCGTCTGCAAATTTGATGAGTTCCCCATTTATCCCCTCATCCAAATCGTTGATGAAGATGTTAAAGGGTATATTCATTTAAGCTTGAGCTTACAGGCTTGATGCTTTGCTCTAGAATTTGCTGATATGATCCATTGTGAGGAATTCATTTCATCCTGAGATAAAAATATTCTCCTTTATTGGAATCCATTGTTCCCTCAATGATTGCGCAAACAGGTCCTGAGGATGTAATGTTTCTCGTTCTGCAAACTGTAAAAATCCACATTAATATCAAAGTATCACAATTCCAGCAGCCTGCTAACTCAGACAGATAGTCTTGGCAAGCTTGAGACAAATAGCAGTATCCTTTTAGGGGAACCTCCTATGTACAATACTCTTGTTCAGTGTTTTCCTTACAATAGATTGATGAATGCAAGAGTAAACTGCAGAGAAGTAGTATATACCTTTCTCCTAGTGATTTTTGTTAAACAGCCACTCTACAAAAGTAAGAATGAAGTTGCATTTTCTCCATCTGTAGACTGTCTGTTTATCTGAGTTGACTGAAGCCAAAGTGTAACAATGATTTTGTATCCGTTTTAAATATCAATAACCATTTTTCTGAAGTCTGAAGAGAGTTTTTCTGATTCACTTCCATTGACCTGTGTTGTGAAGAACAGGGGGCAACTCATGCATGTGTGTTTTTGTTTTTATGGGAGACTCTGTCTCAAACTCAGAATAGAATTTATTGACTTTAATGTCTGACTCAGATTATCCCTTAAGAAAGCTAATTTATTCCTAAAGCTTTGCACACTTATTCCAACAAAGGTAGTCATTAAATGTTGATTGCATTCAATATAGAAGTAATGCAGTACACCATTTTCATGTGTTGCTTGTTTAACTAGTAACTTATATTTTTATAGGACTTAGCTGAAGGTCTACAGGTAGCCCTCGAGTTATGAATGGAATGGAGCCTGTCCATTCCATTTGTAACTCAAGAATCTGTAGGAGTGAATCTTGTACCTTGGACGAGATCAATCCTTCCTTTCATCCACACATTAAGTGTTTGGTAAGTGCACATGAAGTATCTCAAGGTGGGAAAGACCAGGGAAGGGCCAAGTGATGGAACAGGCCCCCAAGGTCTCCCCAACCCACTAAGATACCTCATGCTTCCCCCTCCCCGCTGTTCCGGATTTATTTACCTTGCAAAGATCTGTCTCCTCTTTGCCGCGGAGACTTGATGGAGACTGGAAGCTTCATCCGCCACAGTTTCTTTGCCTTTGAGGGAGAAGAGAGTCAATGGAAGCTCTTGGGCTTGAAAAGTGTTTGCGGTGCCCGTCTCCTGCTCCTCCCCCCTCCCCTAACTCCTTTCTGCCACCACCAGGCACTTTTTGCCCAGATGGAGAACTGCCGGAGACTGGAAACTTTTTCTGCTTGTAAATGGGGTGTTTGGAAACAGAGCGATTTGATATCTTGTTCTTTTATATCGGACAAATGTTTGTTTTGGTAGTAACAAATATTGAAGTTGTCAGCCACAGTCACTTCCTTCTGTTCTTTACCTCAAACTAACATCATTCTTCCCCAACTAATTTGCTCTTATGGCCACAAGCAGTCAAAATGCTTCAGGTTCCTTTCCTCTTGATTCTTATTTCTGCATTCCTATTTATAAATCCCTTTTCATCACCTTATTTTCAATCTAACATTTTTGGATTCAACTCACAGAATTCTATTGAATTTAGATTTTATCTACAATATCAATAAACTGTTAAATACTGTTTAACATAGCATTGTCTAGCCATATGCTGTCCAATGAGCTAGTTAGGGTCCCTTAATTCTCAGTTGGTAATACATTTCTGCTGATTGGATATTGTGGGAGTGCTATATTGCAAAAATGCTATCTTGACAACAAGTTGAATTGGGGTCAGCAGAGTGAGACAGTTACTAGGAGGTTTAATATTGTTCTGGGCTGCACTGAAGAAACATCATGTCAAAGATACACAAAGTCACTATTCCTCTCTACTTGGCATTAATGAGAGCACACCTGAAATACTGTGCATGATTTAGAACTCCTCTTTTTCAGTTGAATATTGACAGGCTTGAGAGGGTTTAGAGGATGGCAACAAAGATCGTAAAAGTTGCGGAGGATGTGTCCTATTCAGAAGAGTAAAGAACTTGGGTTATTCAGGAAGCCATATATAGGTACATGTAGAAACTACAGGAAAGAAGGCATGAACCATTTTTCCATTGCCATATTAAGTAGGGCTAGAAATAATGAGCGTAAGTTGCAACTACCTTGATTTCATTTCAACATAAGGAAAAATATTCTGACAGTATGATCGGTACAATAATGGAATAGTCTATCTATAAAGATAGTGTAGGCTCCATCGCTGGAGATCAGAAAGTGCTTTCTCTTTCTCACGGATGGGTTAAAATGGTTTTCCACACATTGCAGTTTGGAGTACATAACTTCATGGTCCATTCCAGCTCTACAATTCTATGATCTCTAACGAGAAGGAAGGTGGATCGAAAGGTAGTCTTAGTGCAGGAATCTTAGGAAGATTAGTCTTAACAATAGTAATACTAGAATCTTAGGAAGATTAATACACATGTGTAATTTTAGAAAGATTAGACTTCCTGCTAATTTTTGCCAAACATATTGCTTTCTTTTGCTTTCAAATCCATTCTGAATGTTCTTGATTTCATTTTAGTGCCATTATTCCTATATCCTGGATTACTTTTACAATTCAAACCATTTACTGATTGTAAAATTCAGTAGCTGCTATTCAGGCATCAAGGTTGAGTTGTCTTCTTTGTCTTCTTTTGCTGTCTGCCTCAATGCTTACAAGTCCATAAAACTTTTAACACCTCCCTTCCCATTTTTATCCTCTCTTTTCTCTTTCCATTCTTCTTTGCATTCTTGAAAAAAATCATATTTTGATCATTTATGAATGTAAGTACTATATTTTTTCTCTTGCCTTTGTGTTTTCAGAAAATATGATGTCCCTTTGCAGATTATTGGATTAACATGTTGGATTGGTGGCTTTTTTATCAGACATAGATTCCCTGTATTATTTTGATTTAAACACTGCCCAGATTAAATCAACAGGGCAGCTCACAAAATAAAAACAGAACATAAGCAATGTAGATTGAAAACAGCAATAAATATGTGGCAGATTTGGTCAAGACAATATCACAAGAACAAGGGTATTGTTCTTAATATCCCATTGTCTTGTATCATCTTTTAAAGACTACATCAGGGAGGGGGGGCATTTTTCCCTGTTATGCAGCATCCTCTTCTATTGTAAATCATGAGGGATATTGGTAGTGAATAAAATTATGAACTATACTTAGTCCTCATTTAACAACCACCCATTCAACAACTGTGAGTTGCTATGGTAGTGATTAGAGGTAGTTAACTACCGGTCCTCAGAGTTCCTGCTGTCCCAGCACCTGGAGTTGCATGATTGCAATCTGGGCATTTGGCAACCAGGTCAGACTTAAATGGTTGCAGCATCCTGCAGTCACATAACCATTTGTGACCCTCCCTGCTGGCTTTCAACAAGTAGAATCAATGGGGATGTTAAAGCTTTGGTTCCCAAAACATGGTCATTTGTCCAGGGCTAGAATATACTTTGAAAAATGAAGTTTCCATGTTGAAAGGATCCACAATTTCATGCCATTAAGCATAAGAAAACTCTAGAATTTTTTCTTTATCTCTTTCACCACTAAAATTGTCAGTAGCATCATCCATCTACCCTAGATACTGTAAACCCATATTATAGCATCATACTTGGCAATTACACCTCTGAGTAAATGGGAGTGTAGCCACAGAGATTTCCTGGCTAGCATTAACTACACAAATCCAGTGAATCACTTGCATGTTGTTCAAGACACTATTTAAGAAATGTAGTTGTAGCTATTGAGTGGAAGGATTTTCCAGAAAAACTGCCTCAACTATTTATACTGAGAAATGCCAGGCAAATTGCTCATGACAACATATAGGAGGATTATTTTAAAACTTTGAACAGATGTTTAAAATGCTACTTGAAATCATTTGATCTCCTTTTTTAATGATTAAACTGAGATTTAAAGCCAGTGGCAATTAAATATCTGGAGAATGGAAGATTTTTTTCCCTGTATGACATTATGATTTATTTTCTTTCTTCCCTTTCTTTTTAACAGGGAAGCTCAAAACACTACTGGTGATCTTCTGTGCTCATTAGCTGTGGATGCTGAATTTCTAGATGAAAAATTATTTGATGAAGAAGGAGAATTTGACAAAAGTAAGGATCTCCATTATGCTGTATTACAAACAACCAAACAAATGTTATCAATGTCCACCGTTAATAGGTTTTAAAGCAAGTTTCTATTTGGGTCATTTCTTATTTGCAGTATTTTCATTGCAGAAGTTATATAACTATCCCTTCCATATAGTTAGGTTTTATATAACTGTGAAATGGCCACATTATTTTACCAGTGCATATGGTTCTTGGCATAAATGCTGTCAACATGACAACAGCCCTCCCTCGCCCGCTCTTCCAGTGGGCATGATCAATATCAACAGCTAGAGAGGACGGCTGGAGAAGCAGAATGGAAATGCCTCTTGCATTTGGGAAGCTGAGTACAACTTCTCCATCTCCCACGCACCCCACCCCATCCCACCCCAAACAATCTGAATCCTCAAAGGAATCCCCAGGCTCTTTTGAAGAGCTGATGAAGAGGCAGAGGATAGTCCATCATTTGTGTTTTGAGCTGTGTGATGTTTAGAATGTCTCTTAAGGTTCAACTCATTACTTGAAATTAAACATCCCTCCCTCAGTAAAGGATGGGTTAAATCCTGATAGAATCCTTTTCCAGCTGAAATGTGTGGATGTCTTTCATACTGTAAACATTACTAGTGTACTCTACCAAAGGTGTCGTTTTAGAAATCTGTCCTGTGTGTAGATATCTACAGAGCTCTTTGTGACATTTTTCTGTGATTCCTTTACATACTGCCAGACAATATGAGAAGGCCCATACTGTGTGGGAGAGAGTCTCCTGCATCTTCTACCTTCCAGACCCTGAAGTGAGGGATAGTCACAGCAGTAGTTCCTTCTTTATGCACAAGACTGTTTATGCTTCCTTGGCTCTACCTGAAGGAGCTGTGCTGCATTAACTCTCATCTCACCAGTGGTAGCATGGAGGCCTCTATTACTAATGAGGAAAGTTTGTTATGCAAGTTGTAGCAGTATAAATATAACAAATCTTATGATCCATTTCATTAAAATACATTTTCTCTTACTTTTTTTTTTCCTTGTAAGAGCATGCTTCTACTTTTGGTCCATCTAATGCACGGGTGTCAAACTCGTTACGCCTCATTGCCATCACATGACATTTTGTGATGGTTTTCCCCTTTGTGGAGATGGGGTGGGCGTGGCCTGCGTGTGACGCATTTGGCCCATGGGCCACCAGTTTGACACCCCTGATCTAATGTATCTTTTCAGAACAAAGTGTAAGATGTATTGTTTGTGTGTCGAGTGTGTCTGGCTGTACAATCTGTGGAAAAAACTGAATTCAAGTTAGATTAATTTACCAATTATTTAACCTGTAAACTGTGTGTATTTATACGTGTCGGTTAATTTTTTTCAAAGGGAAAAACTTTATTAATAAAGTACAGCACCTGAACAACCTTTCTACTTGTTAAGCCTGATTTTTGTTTTATGAAATGCAATGTGTTTTAGATGTATTAGATACCAAAATTGTCTATTAGGAAAGTTTAATGAAATCCTTCTTTTCTTTTAAATATTTCTGAGGTAATTCTTAATTTCTTTAGGTATTTTCCATCTCTTGTGTTCACTGGCTGCTGATGACCAGAGTGGCATTCACACAGCATGGGAAATATGCTGGATTTGTTGGATTTATTGTATGTAAATTATACATGTTGCAATATAAGTATTCCTTGAGTTTTCATGCTAGGTTAGCTACACCAGTGGTCCCCAACCATTTTGGTACCAGGGACCAGTTTCATGGAAGACTATTTTACACAGCCTGGGAGGGGAATGGCTTCAGTTGGGGACCCCTGAGCTATACATTTGAATAAAGAACAGTATGAAAACTTAAATTTTACCTTAATTTGAAGTATCTCTTAATACTTCATAGCCTGAATATTATTTTTAAACATATACATAAAAATGTGTGTATGGATGTTCTTGTCAATGATTTATTTTATTTATTTATTTATTAAATTTATATACCGCACCTTCTCCCTACTGGGACTCAGGGCGGTGTACAGGCAGGTAAAGTCGACAATATAAAACATAAAATACATTAAAAATACATTAAATAATTGGCCTGTCACAAAACCCCTATTAAAACCCCTGCTAAAACAAATTAAAAACTATGCCAGGCCGGCTGCACGAAATAGGTCTTCAAGGCCCGACGGAAAAGGCATAGGCCAGTGATCGTCCGTAGGTCAGGGGGTAGGTCATTCCAGAGGGCAGGGGCTGCCACAGAGCACTCTCTCCCCCTGGGGGTCGCCAGCCGACATTGTTTAGCCGAAGGCACCCTGAGGAGGCCCTCTCTGTGGAGCGATCTGGTCGGTGGGAGGTATTTGGTAGCAGGTCTTGAAGATAACCAGGTCCCTTGCCATGGAGTGCTTTAAAGGTGGTTACTAGTACCTTGAAGCGCACCCGGAAAGCCACAGGCAGCTAGTGCAGCTCGCACAGGAGAGGTGTCACGTGGAGCATGATCCAGAATTAGTAAAACTGCTGAAGGTTTGGCAGCTAACTATTGTCTGTTACATTAAGTTTGGAATGGCCCAGAGTTCACAAAAGTAGCCCCTTGCCATTAAAGTTATGAAGTTGCTATTTTCAAATCTTTTGCTCTTATGTGTGTATGCATTTAATTTTTTGAAAGAAGTACAGACTAGGAGAATTTCAAAAATCCTGACATTATAAATTCAGATGTAACCCAAACTGAACTAAATCTTTTGCAAATAACTTTTGCCTCAAAAACCTTTGCCTCAAGATTCATTTAACAACTTGTATTTCAAGATAAGAAACATATTTTGAATACGTAATATACCTTTGCTGATAAATGACATTTAAGGTATCATTTAAATATATATTCCATGTACATCTTTCAATGCTGGGAAATTTTATGAAAGAGACACAGTGGTGAAACAGACAGAAATAGCAAAATCCATCAACTGTGATCTTTTTTCTGCTGCTGCAGAATATCATTTCTTAATTTGGTAATTTGTTTTGAAAGTTTACTCCATTTCTCCTATATACTCCTGGATGAGATCATCTATTGGTTTCAAGGTCATGTTACTCACCTGCATATCTCACCCTCTGGCATTCCAAATCATATCTATTAACTTGGAGGCTATTGACATTTGAATGGAGGAGGAAAGAGTCAGCTTTAACTCTAAGCATGAGTGAGGGGCTTTAGATACTGGGAGAATTATTGTCTGGGGATTTTCTACCTACAGTTCTAAAGTATATTGCATTTCCTCATTTGAGATTGGTAAGCAAACCGGGGGGGGGGGCACCCTAGGCTTAAGGCTAGGGTGTCAAACTCGATTTCATTGAGGGCCACATCAGGGTTGTATTTGACCTCTGGGGGCCAAGGTGGGCATTGCCAGGATGGGCATGACCAGCTCAACATCACTTATGTTGGGGATGCCTGTGGTGGCCCGAATGCTCTGCCAGTGAAAATGGGCTCCCAAACTCCATGTTTGTGGCCCTCCATTTTTGCTGGCAGAGGTGTGCAGGAGACTGGGGTAGCTGAAAACAGAGCTTGGGAGCCTGTTTTCGCTGGCAGAAGCACAGTGGGCCAGTTACTTTGCTGTTTCCAGGGCAGCCCCGCGGACTGGATCTAAGTACCCCACAGGCCAGATTCAGCCCCTGGGCCTTGAGTTTGACACCCCTGCTCTAAGGTGTCTCTCAAAGAGAAAGAGGAAGATGTAGCCAGGACAGTGTTTGCATAGATTTATGTTGTGCAAAAGTTGAACTGTTTCTGAACTGGACCTCCACACAGTCACTTGTGCAGCTGATTCAAAATGCAACATTATGTAGAGCTTAGTATGCCCATATAGCAGCAATGGCGAACCTTTTTAGGCTCGCATGCCATAAGGGGGGAGCGCAGGGGGGTCATGTGCGGGCGTGCTGCACCCATAATGCAATGTGCGACCCCCCCAGTGCACATGCACGCACTACAGATGCCCCCCCATTTTTTACATGCTTTTTTCGCCCTCCCCAGGCTCCAGAGGCTTTAAAGGAGCTTGGGGTGGGTGAAAAGAGCCTCCCCTGCCCCCCCGAAGGCCCTCCGGAGGCTTCAGCAACCTTCAGGAGGCTTCCCTGAAGCCTGTGGAGCACTCAAAATGACGCTGCAAGCAAATCGGAGGTCATTTCCGGTTTCGGCGGCGTGTCATTTTGAGTGCTCTGGAGGCTTCCCAGGCCCTCCGGAGGCTTCCGCAACCTTCAGAAGGCTTCCTTGAAACCTCCGGAGCACTCAAAATGATGCGCCACCAAAACCGGAAGTGACATCCGATTGCTGGCAGCATCATTTTGAGCGCTCCAGAGGCTTCAGGGAAGTTCATGAAGCCACCGGAGGGCCTCGGGGGGGGGGGGGGCTCTTTTCACCCTCCCCAGGCTCCTATAAAGCCTTTGGAGCCTGGGGAGGTTGAAAAAAGCATGAAAAAAGGGCGAATTCAACTGGCCAGTGCACGCATGCGCGCTGGCCAGCTGACAGGGCATCGCCTTGCGTGCCCTGACAAATGGCTCTGCGTGCTGCCTGTGGCACTTGTGCCATAAGTTCGCCATCACTGCCATATAACAAACCCGAGAGGCTGCACTGGTTACCAAAAAGCTTTTCAAAGTGCTAATTACCACCTATAAAGCCTTGCATGCTAATTATTTGAGGCATCATCTGCCCCATGGATTCTGCCCATCCCATGTGTTCAGAATTGGCATATTCTTGGTCCTGTACATTTCATCTAAGAAGGTCTCTGTAGAGCCTGCCTTCTGGGATCATATTCCCTGAAATCCAAAGCATCTCCACTCTGCTCTCCTTTCAACGAACCTTTAGGTTCTGGCTCTTTTTTCAAGCATTTTGAATCTTTGAAGATGTGATTGTTAGAAAAATGTGAGTTTAACATTTCTTTTGTTGGTTGGCTTTTGTCTTTCCCATTTTTATTTCTGTTTGCCTCCCAGAGTCATCTGGAGTTGGATGGTCTTACAAATAAATTAAATATCATTATGAAGTCAGTTCAAACCTTAATCATATTACTAAATTTAGACTATACCAAAACACATTGTTCCATTTTATCATTCCTAACATATGAAGATATTTTTAAAGATCAATAAGGAGTGCCTAACTTGATTCCTTTCCTTAATGTTAAAGAGCTGTACATTTTTTGTATCTCCATAAATACTATTTTTGCCAAATCCCAGGCTTCATATAATTGAAATTCTTCAAGAAAAGTCAAAGAGTATGTAGACAAAATGCATGACAAAAATTTCTTCATAAAAAAAATGTAGGCGTACTCTGTCTATATACACCTTGTGTACACCAAAGCAACACACACCCATAGCCTTTAACTATAAGAAATCTTGCCTGTCACAATAAAGTATATCCACCAATGAGATTACAGCATACAAACTAACTAAAACTTAATGCTGACTGGCTGTCATATCTGATTACACAATGTGTCCACCCAACAATGATTTCTACTTCATTTTATTACTGAAATGTAAATACTGTTTGTGAAAAGAGGTATGGTAACACCCTAGCTCTTATATACAAAGTGAGATAACAATTGCTCATTCTCCAAACATTTATAAAAGAAGATGTGGAGAGAAAGACTGAAATGTCTTCAAATGAAAATCAACACAAGTGAACAAACTGCTGTTTCAGATTTGTATGAACCTCTGATGACATCTAGAAATGCTTCAACCAAAGGCCCTGGGCTTCAGAGTGATCTTATTTTTGAGGAAATTGGGCGCCGTATCAAAGGTGTTGGCAGTCAACTTGTGAAAAAGGTGAATGCTGTCTTTCAATGGGACATCATGAATGGAGGAAAAATGGTGGCCCAGTGGACCCTGGATTTGAAGTCTGGTTCTGGTCAGATCTATCCAGGAGCATCTCACGAGCCTGCCAACACAGTTTTTATTCTCTCTGAACATGATTTCATGGAGCTTGCTTTGGGCAAGATAAAGCCCCAGAAGGCTTTTCTGTTTGGGAAAGTGAAGGTGAAGGGCAATATTCTACTCGGTCAGAAATTGGAGATGATTCTCAAAGAGTATGCAAAGATCTGAAGACCTTCCTTCCTGGCAATTACAGTTCTCTTTTTCTCTTTAGTCAAGATGTTGGTTATAGAGGAGGACGAGATTAAAATGTGGAGTATTTTAATGGAAAACATAACTGTTCAAGTGTACATTTCCTTTAAAGATATTTGAACGCTCTAGTATATCAGACTGATAAATAGTATACTATTTTTTTTCTC
Source organism: Rhabdophis nuchalis (assembly GCA_039707465.1). NCBI lineage: Eukaryota > Metazoa > Chordata > Lepidosauria > Squamata > Natricidae > Rhabdophis > Rhabdophis nuchalis. The sequence continues at coordinate 123,894,842 of CM077645.1, forward strand.
ACAAATTCATCTTTTAAGACATGCCATAGTTTCAGTAACAGGGACGGTGCAGCTCAGTCATGAGTAGTCATGATGTGCTGGAGAAAATCCCCATCATTTATTCTCTTTATGTGTATGCATGTGCGTATACACAAGTGTTTTCATATACAAGTGAGAATGAGTACAGTTTCATGCCTCTTGTAACATACAGAAAAACTATGAAGAAATTATAATGAGGAAATCGTCAGTCTGAGTTCTCTTCTTTGTAATCTCAATACAAAAATTTGTGGGAAATTAAGTCATTGTGAGTATATGAGAAACTGACATTACAATTCGGGCCTTGCAATGGAGAAAAATCTGTAACCAAGCCATTTTTGTTCACATGAAATGGGTAGATATAAAAGGATAGAGCATACAAAAAGGCACCCCAGATTTATAAGCATTTCATGGAATTTGGCTATGGTTTGTTTATATATCTAAAGCAGGGGTGGGTTCTTACCAGCTGAACAACTGGTTCACTTCATGTACACTATGCACGATTGCACAGTTTAGCAAAAATAGAACATTGCAAACAAGGAAAGGAGCAAGGAAAAGAGCTGAGGGGTGGCAATTCAATCTGCTGCTACTGATCAGTTGGGCCTCGGAAGCAAAAATAAAGGTCAGTATAACCCAGGAGCGAGGGGCGGGCCCACTTTCACAGAAACAGAGAACTGGTTTGCTCTTGGCTTGCAGTCAGAGCTAACGGTTCAGCTGAACCGGTCCAAACCGGTAGAGACCCACCATTGATCTAAAGATGTCCTTGAATACTAATTCAAAACAAATCCTGAGCAGATCAGAAAAAAAATGGGCTTTTCAATTTTTAGTAGCACCTAATATTTGTGTGTTAAGATGGGTCTTAAAAGTATCACCAAACTGACTGGTTAATATATTATTACTTCACGGTTTTATCTATATATCAATCAATTTATTTATTATTCTCTCTCTAATTATATGGCTGTCCAACTCAAACCGCATGACTCTAGGTGGTGTACAAGAAAAAAAAACTTTATAGCAAATGCAACATAAGGTAAATATAAGGAAAATTCAGTCCAACTCACCCCACAGGGTTGTTGTGGGGATAATAGGAGGAAGAAGGTATTTTGGATATGTTCACCAACTTGATTTATTTGTAAAAACAATAAAGGCAGAATATAAATAAACAAAAACAATACAGTGCATTAAAACTCACTAGAGCAGTAAATTGATATCGAGACTAAAATATTGTTCTATCTGTCCAATTGGAATTCTACTCAATTTAACCTGAAAGTAACAGGGCCAATTTTGACTCACTTTCTAAAGGTCTGCAGGATTTGATGTCTACTGTATATTGTTGGAACAGATCATTAAAGAAAATGGGGCCACCACCAAGAAGACATGCCTCTGAGGTCTTACAAAGTGTCATTGTTTCAATGATTAAATGTAATTGTTTCAGTGATATAACTGGGAGGATTCCTCTTTGTTGAGTGAGAGATAACCTGATATTTGGAAGCAGGTGACCCTCACAAATAATCCAGTTTTATGCCATGTAGGGTTTTATGGGTGATCACCAGTATTTTTAGTTATAGCAGAAACCTATTGGAAGCCAGTTCATCTAAAGGGAGTAAATTGGAGTAAAAGGGCATGATCTACAAAGTATTCTCAATTGGGAGTGACTAAGGCATGGGTAACTGTGACAAGTGCTCCTCTGCCATACCCGCTAGCCGTAGGTGCCATCTGCTTTTCCAGCAGGACCTGTGAATCCAGGAGGATTCCCAACTTGTGCACTGAATCTGAACTGGGCAGTGCAGCTCTGCTCAGAACAGGTCAATAGTAGAATCTCCAGTTCTAGGACCCAAGGACCAAATCAAATAGACACTCAATCTTGGAAGAGTCAAGCCAAAGCCTGTTCTTCCCCATCCAGATCCCCACAGCCTCCCGACACTAGAAAAGGACCTTGACAATGTCATCTGGGTGGTCAAGGTTAGAGATCTACAGTTGGGTATCATCAATATAATAATGATACATGGCCATGCTGATGTTTATCTCTGCCAGTACCTATATTTATATGTTAAGAAGGAGAATGAAAAAAAGAAAGACTTGTGGGTCCCCATAAAATTCCACAGTACCTTATGAAACAATCCCAATGAATCAGTTGCTATCAGCATAAATGTTCAGCTGCAAAGATTGAATGTGCTTTGACAACAAGGTCATAGTAACTGCTCCAAATTCTTGAGCTTAAACCAATGCAAAACAGTGTATTGCACAAAGGCTCTATTATTATTTTCCTATTTTGTCACTTTTAAAAGGCACCAGATGGTGTCCTTGGTTTTTATTTCTTTCTGAAATTCAAAGCTAATAATATTTCATGGAAAAGGCAAATAGTAGTGGTTGAAGCTTTCTTGGGTCTATAATTCCAAGCAGCATTTGATATTTTCATGAGAACACTCCATGGGTTTGTTTCTCTAAATACAGAATTTGAACATATGGTGCATCAAAACCAGAAGGCAGGCAGAGAACAATTTGCAAAAAAACAAACAAAAATTATAATAACAAACAAAGGGAAATGATGAATAAAGGGAAATAATATCTCATGTATCATGACATTAATTTGCCCCACAGTTTCCACCCTGGTTATTTCTTGAGAATATAAAATATGGAGTTAATTTGTCAATAGACTACTTATATATTTTTTTCAAATTTTCATACACATTCATGCAGATTAAAATTCTCAAAGTATTGTTGGTCTGGATAATATGGATTAATTTAGTGAATTAAAATTTCCAAGTATTTTAATTTTAATCTCTTTCAGTGGAAGTTGCCTACTGTACCTCTGCAAGAATAATTAAAATATTGTTAATATTAGAGATGAGACAGATACTTCATTACAAATTGTTCCTGCTTCTAGAGAAGCAGCAGAGTGACCCACCTTCAGATCAAATGATTCCTCTTATTTAAACTGGGTTCCCAAACAATGGCACTCCAAAACTTGTAAGAAAGTAAGAATAAAGTGTATTTCCACATTTAATTTTGAAAACACAGAAGTTCAAAAGACACTGAATGATGTGCATGTAGATTTAATACTAAACTGAAACAGAAGCTAGGGGGACAGCGAATTTTCTTTGCGAAGTTTAAAACCTCCCTGATTTCCCATTATAAATTATTCTTGTGTATTGTATGCATGATTTGGTAATTGTGTTGTCATTTTTATAAATACTAGATGACAAGATGAAGGATTTAATGTGGCTTTAAAATGTTTTGATTATAGTTGTATTTTTCTCTGTTGTAAGACTATGTACTGAGGAATGCTTAAAAATATGTTTTGATCATAGGGATTTTTTTTTTAGATTGGCTATAAATAATGGGGATAGAAAGATTTTCTGATTACACGCACACACAATCCAGGGGTGGGTTGCTGCCAGCATTACTGCCGGTTCAGCGGGCAAAAAATTGAATCCCTGTCATGTGTGTCCATAATAATAATCTTTATTGTCATTGTACTAAAATTACAATGAAATTGGTTAAACTGTTGGATCGAGGACAGGCCTCTTAAGCATGGAATACACCACACTTCTTTAGGGCTGTTCAAATCAATCTTTCTTGAAGAGTGGCATTGATAATATCTTGCTTTCATCTCGCACACATACATGAGACAGGAGGGCTCCCCACTCCCAAGATAGGGATTATACCAGAGTGTAGTTCTATTTATTTCTTGGAGTCCACAAACCAAGAGAGTCCCTTATAACAGAGTTAAGTAATGCCAAAGTCACCAGATAGATTCTGCACAGGATTCAAGATTTCTGGGAATCTGAGCAATTTGGTAAAATATTGCACAATCAGGTGTCAAACATCTGTTCATCCCTCCCCATGAGGGAATAAGACTGATAGTCAAGCAGCCCATAAAGGAGAAGTATTGGTGTTTTCACTCCTTTATTAATATGACAAAAGCTCAGAATTAAGTTTGTACTTATTCTCAATCAGGTTCACTTTTGGATTTTTTCCATGGGGCTCCAGGGCATTATTTTTGTTGTTTCACCTCCCAAAGTTCTTGAGTAAACAAAAACACATCATGGGATTGGCACAAAGAAACAGGTTGCACAATTTCATTGAGAGCCCTAGTCACCACCTATTGGCAAAGGCTAACCAGAAAATAATTAGAACTACCTGTCAGATCAAATTCTCCCAATCCATCAGCCCATGGAGTGGACCCTCTTGGTGATTTCCTCCCTGCAGAGGTGTGAAGTGAAGGGATTTAAAGATGAGCTTAGAGTGAAAGAACCACTAAAGAGAAACTTATACAAGCAATTACATATTCCAGAGGTTGAAGCAAACGTGAGAAAGAAACTCAGAATAGCCCCACCTTGATTTTGCTAATATCAGAGGAGTCAGAAAAACATTTGGACAGGCTTTCAAAGTTCCGTTATTATACCCTACATGACAATAAAGTAGTATTCTTGAGATCCCAGACATGCTTGCTTCTTCTCCCGGCCTTCCTCAAAAGGCTGAAATCAATCCTGTAGGCTTCTCTAAGCTTCTCAAAAAAGTTATCAACAACTTTTGAGTAGTTAACAGATTCTTTGTAAGAGAGGAGTCAGTAAAATCAAGTATACAACATGACACTTGCATGGTATTTGCAGAAGTGAGCTTCCAGTATATATATTGTTCATTAATATTTTAATTATCTTTTTCAACACAGAGGAACAAGTCCACATTTCTGGAGTTCTTTTTATAAGTCTGTTGATATTGTTACTTTTTTGTTGTAGGGTTAGATGGATTGTTTATACATTTAATTGTTAATTTATACCATATAACTTCCCAACAGTTCAAGATTAATTAAAAAGCCAACTTGCTGTTTCTGCTTTTTTTGGTTGCCTTATCAATGTTATTATTTTTGTTCCTTTAATATATGTATGCCCATAGAACCCCTTCCATGATGATATGATGTAAGATGTGAAAGAGAAAAGCAGCTTTTAATCATTTTGCTATAGCCACAGGAATAAAATACAGTTATATCAAAGGACATGCAAAACCCATTACTTTCCTCCTCTTGAAGAAATATTAAATCAATGAATTCACATTCAGGAAAAATGCTGTAATATTAAAGTTTTCGTTGTCTTTGGATTTTTAGCTTTCTCTGGTCACATATACATGAAGGCCTGAACTATTCTCTAGTAACTTGTTAATACAGTACAGACCATAAATTTAGTACTGCATTTTTGTAAGTTTCCAGCTCATTTGCAAGTGTTAATGACACACAGCTTTAATTACATGGTTGGATTTAGCTTTATAAATATTGTGTTTTACACACGAGTACCAAATTGATATTTTTAGGACTAATTTAAAATGTGTTGTGATTAGCCAGCAAGAAAGCGTGGAAAAGGTTTCTCCCTCAAATAAATTACCTTTGAAGTGGGGAATTCTTGAGTTCCTGTACAACCTCATTGAAAGGAAAGATTTTAGAAAGATTTCTCTATCCATAATTCCACAATTTTCCCGAAGACATCCTTTTCAAGTACCAGAGGGCAAAGGAGTGAATGTGAAACTAACATATCGTCCCCCCTTCAATTGGAGACAACTGTTTTTTAGGAATTTATGATGCCTAGGTATGACCAGAAATCCTCTTGCTGTACTAATAACAGTCACTGAACTCAGAGAGACATAAAAAAATTTATGATTGCTGAACTCAGCCCCAAATGCCTGGAGTTTTCCACAATCTCCCTGCCTTCCCTTCTTTCATTCCCTCATTTCAATTATCCTTGTAAATACAACTCTTCATTTTCCACCTCTCAACTCTGTTCTGTCCCCCCCCCCCCTTTCATTGTTTCTGTTAAAGGGTGGGAGGAAAGATATTTGTGTGTGCTTTGCCATGTTTTACAGACAATGTTAATCACCATTTATCCATCTAGTTCCTTCCAATTATAATAACAGAGTTCCTTCCATCTCAGTTATTTTATATTCTGTATTCAGTTAATTTTTATCTTAGTCCTGCTCTTTCTGGAGTACATATCTGACCAGTGTTGTATAGAAGTAGTCTTGACTTACAACTACAACTGAACCCAAAATTTTGGTTGGAAAAGCAATCATACTTCTGCCCCATTTTATGATCTTTCCTGCCACAATTTTTAAGTGAATCACTGCAGTTATTAAGTTAGTAACCTGGTTAAGTGAATCTGGCTTCCCCATTGACTTTGCTTCTCAGAAGGTTGCAACATCCCATATTTAGTGTCCCATGGTTGCCATCTGCAACCTTCATTGCCACTTGACAAGCAAAGTCAGTGGGGAAGCCAGCAGGAAGTTGCAAATGATGATCGTGTGATGTTGACTAATGACAAGGGATTCACTTAACTGGCAACCAGAACTTCCACAACTGTCGTTGTAAATTAGCATTGACATATGACATCATGCTTTGTGACAGGGCTGCTTACAGGGTTGCCAGTCCCAATTACCATAATTAAGCAAGAATTACCTGTATTTCCTCCTTAGTCATGAAAGCTGGCTGGGTGACTTTGGACCTTTCTCTTTCAGCCCTAGACTGAGAAATAAAATATTTATCTACTAACCTACACTGGACCAGCTTGGAAGATTATGCTTCCTAAGCTTCAATGAAGAGGACTTCATCATGCAAAGGTTATAATTATGATGACAATGATGATGATGATACAGCAACAACACATATATATTTGTTATATGCATATATTTTATTGGGAGCAAAATCCTCTGGGATTATTTAGTTAGATTTGGCAACTAGGTATACACAAACTGGAAATGCATTTTATTTCCAGCTAGGAATAAAATATTCACTTGATCAAATCTTCTGATCTTGCCACATTATACAGGAACAAAACTCAAAAGATAAGAACCAATGGCCCTCTTCACCATTCTTCAAGTAACAGCTAGTTTCCCATCCTAAAAATCCAGCTAACCAGGCACTGTATTGAAAGGGAAAGCCACATGCTTCCGAATGTATGGGAACACAAGCTGGCAGCACCTCTTTTATGCAGCATGTTTTCCTGGGACTGTGGCTACTCTGTCAATAACTGGGGCTTACACATCCAACCTACTCTAAAATAGTTTTTCAGGTTTGAATTAGAAGCACTGTACATCCTTGCTAATTTATTATCAGTACTTATTTAAACATTTGCATACTGCCTGTTCCCTTAAGAGATTCGTAAGATAGAAAAGCTAGACACTGCATAGAATATTTATAGATATTAATAATTTTTATGTGTCATTTTCCTTTTTTTCTGAAGGAATCAATGTTAAGTTCAGAGTCATTCTTCCTTTCAGTATGTAGTTTATTAATTTTAAACTATGGAAAGATTTTTCAGCTGTTCCTGCTCTGTTCCCTAAGAAGAACAATCCTTGTCATTGCTCAAAATCACACCGGCTATAAGTGAGACATCTTATTCACTTTGGGGCACAGTTCACTGGGTGACTAACTGGATCTTATATAAATGTGTTTTATAAATTGGCATGTCTGGTGCCATGACTGAGCATACAAACTACACACAGGGAATCTCCTGCTGCAGCACTGGACCAATGACAGTTTTAAAATTATGGAATTGGGAGAAGTATAACACAGACTCTTCTCTTTTTACCCTGCTATAAGCTCAACACCTTATAGCATTTTGATACAAGTTTTAAAAACATTTCTTGCACCTAGATAAGCTTAAAGACAATAGAACAATTCAAACAAAGTGCATGAATTTAAAGAGGAATTATCTTGATGAGGTTTAATGGTAAGGAGGTTGCAATATCATGGACAGTCATAGGTGCCATTATTTGTAATACTTATTGAGTTACAAGCATTTTTTTAAAAGCCCTGAAGAATATAAAAGGAAGAATTTCTGGCGCTATATGCTTATGGTCAGACAAAGGTCAGTTTTAACTGTATGTCATCTGAAACATTCAATATCTTCAATGACATAATGGGGAGAAGCCCATTAAAACTGAAAATGCAATGGAATGATAATAGAAAAACAAGGAAGAAATTCTGTAGAGCAACAGAAGGAAGAAAATAGAGGCAGTCCTTTTCTAAAACTCAAGATGGCCGTAAAGAAAACAAAGGAAAATGAAAAGAGGATTTACTTCTCAAAGTTATTGTAACTATAAAAATGAAACAAAATATAATAAAGACATAGCAGTATGTAGTTCTTGATATTCTCTGAGCTTGGTCACTTGCTTGCAGATGTTTCCTTACATAGTTAGGAAACATAATCCGTGCTAGAGATTGGGGGTTTGTTTATATACAGTGGCTTGCCCTACCAAAGTTGGTGTGTGTGTGTGTGTGTGTGTGTGTGTAGTTTCCTTCTTCAGAATTCCTTGATAGGGTATGATTTCTGCTTGATTATTAATCCTTATTTATCTGGATGTTAATTGATGACATTATAAGGATATGTCCTAGTCTTTCTATTTCCTTCTTAGCTTTTTTATTGCCATTTTTCAATGGGGAATAAATATGGTATATCTCTATGTGTAAATTGATGACTGATTTGTCTAAATGTCAAATTTTCAGGAATTGCATTTTTGGATTTAGTTTGGTCTATGATATTTATAGTTTTCCAGTTGAAACTATGGTTGATTCTATCCATCTGTTGGGAGATTTCATTGTGTCTTCTGACTGCTACCGTATTTTTCGGAGTATAAGACATACCCAGGTTTTGAAGAGGCAATTTTTTTAAAAAAGTAGGTAGGTAGATAGAGGGATAGAGAGGGAAACAAAGAGAGAGAAATACAGTAGGTAGGTAGGGAGAGAGAGAGAGGGTAGGTAGGTAGGTAGGTAGGTAGAGAAAGGAATAGAGAAAGAGAGAGAGAGAAATATAATAGATAGGTAGGGAGAGAGAGAGAGAGAGTAGGTAGGTATATAGGTAGATAGAGGGGCAGAGAGAGAGAGAGAGAAAGGAGGCATAAAATGCTGTATTCGGTATATAAGACGCACCCAGATTTTCAGCCTCTTTTTATAGGAAAAAAGGCGTGTCTTATACTCTGAAAAATACGGTAATTAATCCAGCTGTATCTTCTGACTGCCAGTTGGTCCAGTTGGGTCTTCTGGCCAATTACAGTAGTAGTCAAAAACTCCTTATGATGAAAACTCCTTAATTCACTGGACAACAAAGATTTTGCTTCCTGAACTCTTTTAGCTGCATTGTATGGATTTTTGGCTGCTAATCACAAAAATTATCTGTAATTTAACATATCATGTATTGCTTTATAAAAATCAACTCTTTTTACACATTGCCGATGCTACACACAAGAAAAATACAAAAACAGGGAACTGTGATTGAAACACATCCAGTAGACCAAGTACAACTGGAATTTCTGTGGAGATCTAAAAGTAATGGGCTCTGTTGCTTAGAATGCAGCTCCATATTATCTATATCAACTACTGTTGTCAATTATGCAAATTGGACAGCAGTGCAAGAGAATCTCATTACATTAAAAAGAAATGGCCACTCTGAAAAAAGTTAATTTGATGACAGAAAAATATGGCACATGAACCACATTTTGACCTGACAAACATATTTTTGCCTCGGCTTCACATAAAACTCAGACAGATAAAAAATTTTGTGAAGGTGATGAACAAGGAAAGTTTTCATTATTTGAGACACATGTTTCCAAAAATAACTGATGTCACGATTAAGGAAGGTATCAGTTATTCTTGGAAACAACAGATCAGATATGTCATCAATGACAACTTATTCAAAGATCTGTTGGTGAGACCAGAGAAAATCACCTGGAAAGCATTCAGAATGTTGTTGAGAATTTTCTTGACACCCACAGAAAAACAAATTACATTCAGTTGGTTGACAAACTTCTTACAGCATAAAAGACTATGAAGTGTCACTGAAGGTTCATTTTCTGCATTCACACTTGGACTTCTTTCCCCAAATTCTATGTGCAGTTAGTGACAAATATGGTGAAAGTTTTCACAAGGCATTGCCAAAATGGAAAAACAATATCAGGGCAAATGGAATCCATCAATGCTGGCTCACTATTATTGGACACTGCAGTGAGATACATAGGATACTGAATACAAACAACAATCAGCAGCAAAACACTTTTAGTCCTGTTGAATTCATGCTGTGTATTGGAAACACCCAATTAAATACAGGTAGTCCTCCAGATATGACTGTAATAGTCTGTCCACTACAGTCACATGTCACAGCAGTTATTAGGTGGAACGTGCCACACCGAGGTGGTATTCAGCCGGTTCTCTCCGATTCAGGTGAACTGGTAGTGGCGACTGCAGGAGGCTCTGCCCACCCAGCCCGATGCAGTGCACAAGTACTGCTCATGTGCAGAAAGCCAGGTTCACCTGCCCTGGTTTTCCCCGAGGCTTCCCCTCACCCCTAAGATGTGCCATGCTCCACTTCCCATTCCTTGAGTCTTTTCCCACTGCCATTGGGTCCTCCCTGGCCTTAGGCCTGATTCTCATCCCACCAAACACCCACCAATGCAAATTCTGATTTTGTGAGAGCAACAGTTATCACTAAGTCTTACAAAAGGGTTCATCTTTGTTGGAGTTACGGCACTATGGCACTAATGCTACAAATTGGCATCTACTGACCTTAATATTATTAATAACTTTATTGTAATAAAAAGTTAAAGTGCCCAAGATTCAATCTTAGCATGTTGACCATAATTGTTAGTATTTTTAAATTTAATTTAAATTTTTTGAAATTGTATTAATTTTATAATAATTTTAATTATTTTGATTTTGGTGCCTGCAATGTCACTTAAAATTGTATGATAGCATCTACTATCATGCTTTTGACTATTTGCTCTTGGGTTTTACATGATTGCTCCATAGTTTTATATGCACAAAATTACATGGAGTCAAAATGGATTTTGCATCTCTTTAACGTTGGCTAGAGGACTGCTGCTGGCGCCTGCTGAGCTACCAAAGAAGATTGCTGTTGTATTTAAAGCTAAGTGATAGATTCATAAAAGCAAAAAATATATAGTTGTACCTTCTCAAAAGCTAGTAAGATAACGTAGTATCATCGCAAAAAGAATAATGTGTGTTCTTTATATTACACTTTTTGAATCTTAGACAGAGTCAGTACTAATCCTAATACTACTAGGGTTCCAAAGTTTTTGCTTTGCTCAAGCATACTTTTTATTGTTGAATCAACAAATGGTACCATGTGGCTGATCTCTTCGAATTAAGTCCAATCAAGTCTGTGAACACTTGGGAAACTTGTGTCAGGCAGACACAACCAGAAGCAACAGATTCACATGTATAGAATTCAAACTAGATGATTTATTATATGTGCCTATAATACAAGTATCTCCCCAGACTGCTTGCCCTCCTTTGGGAACAGATACATAAGGTTCCATAGAACTTGGGAGAGTGAGGGTCGGTCATTGTGCATCTTTGTAGATGCACAATGTTTCAAGGCTAACTCCCTGCTTGAGTTTTCCTCCCTGCCTGGCTGGGCATTTACAGCTCTTCCTTGGAGAGTGAAATAGAATGGAAGAATCCAGCAGAAAATCATTTCTATACCATTGCTAAGAAAACCATATACTGTAGTTATACCCATGTAGTCATTAGGAGTCAATCTTTACTTCACCTATATCCGTTTTTAATCAAGCAGATGTATGTTTATGATAAACTAATACAAGCATATAACTTTATTATTTACCAATTAATTAAAGAGGTATTTGAAATCTACATATAAATTGCTATAATTCTGTCATGTTTGCTTTAGACCTCCCCTAGGAAATATTTCCAAAGTCTTTGGGCAGAAGCAACTGCATTTGCTGATGGTGGCTGAGCTTCTTGATATTACAGTTATGACACAACGAAAAGGAAAATAATAATTTAGAGGGTGCAGCATTCTGCTTTTTCACAAATCAGGGTGGTGCAGTAAGCAAATGAGAACAGCATTGCAAGGACTGGGACCTGAATACTTGTTCAGCAGCAAAGCTCACAAATTGACCTTGAGCCAGCCATTAATTTTCAACCTAAATTATCCCACATAGTTGCGAAGAAGAAAAAAAACCTAGTGGCAGGGAAAGGAAGAAATAACACATTCCAGCCCTGACCTCACTCAAGAAATACGAGAGAAAATAATATTAAAAATATAATAAATTACTTCTAACAGGTGCTGAACTAAGAAAGCAACACAGTATATTATCTAACCTATCTACGTAACTCAATATTATTGAATTTAATAAGTTGTATAGTCATTTGTTAAATTACGTATTTAGTACTGAATCTGTCCAGTTCAATAATATATAATTTATTATATATTTATTGATATAATTTATATAGCATTTTTCCATCCACCCAGTGCACTCAAATTTCTGGAAGTGCAGTGCTGAAAAGAACTTGAAAATCATGTAGCTGCTGCACCTTTGCCCAATGGAAGATCTGCAATGCAAGATGCAAACACAGAATCTGTTCAATTAGTGATCAACTATCTCCAACAACAAAAGACCATGCCCATCCAAGAGTATTCTACCAACAAGCGACTGATTCCTTGCTTCCTTATTACATTATTACATTCACATTAAGTACCTTTCATACCTTTTAATTTTTTTGCAAGGGAGGGACTTTCATGATTCAATGACACCTGTGTGCAAGTACACACATATATACATGAATCCCTTTATCCAAGATGAGCTTGTTAACAAACAAGCTAGTCAGAGCCTTTCTTCTTGGTATGTCAGCCCTCAAAACATCCATGCTGAGTCACAAAGGCTGACAGCTGATGCCTTCCTACCTTCTGCTTATGAGATGAAGTTAAGAGAGTATTAGGACTTGCACTGCTTTAGATTTGATTCTGAAAATGTGTATCATTTAAGGGGTCCACATTCATCTTCTAACATACACCGAAGTGTCTTTTTCTGAATGATTTCCAAAGTGGTAAGATCCCTAGACAGATTGCTAATGGAAACATGCATTTCTAGGTATACATTTATTTACCGTGTACTACAGAATTGCTATGATGCTATGGATTGAATAAAGAACCTCCCTAGGTTTCCTGTTGTAATTACTATAGTAGTCATTTTTCAGTTGGGAAAAATTCTATATAGCATGGGATGAAGTTGATTTCCTGAGCCACCTGGTTGGATGCTAATTGGTAAAAGGTAATGGTGCTTCTGAGTAGTCATTTCAGTGAGCAACATCCTTGATAAACCCATTGTCTCAGTGACATAAATCTTAAGGAAAAAATATATTACTGTACTGCTAGGAGTCCCAACTCAAAATATATTTTATTTTAGTATGTTACTATTGCATTGGATACAAAGAGTTCATATAACTACTATATGAAAACCAGTAATAATTGATAGATGTAGTCTGCATTAATTTGCTTTGACCAATCTATTTTTCTCTATAAAAAAAAGATTTCTGCGGGAAACTTGATTGCACATCTATTTTGTCCACAAATACTTCATCTTGAAACTACGGAGATGGGTTAAAATGAGTATTGTATAACATGAAATAATAAATCTACAACAGATTTGCAGTTGTTATATTTGTTGATAAGTTCAGTCTTTAGGAACATTCTCAGCAATGGTGGCTAGCTTCAAAAAGCTTGGCAGATCCAGTGATGAAAGTCCCACCCTTTTTGTCAAGGGTCAGATTCTACTCATATGTAAAAGACATCAGGTGTTTGATCATGTCCACTATTCTGATGATCACTGTGGAGGTCCATGGTTGTCTGTCAGCTTTAATTTTTTTTCAATGAAATTAGACTGAACTTTCAAGCATGTTGTAAGAAAACACATGCTCAGTTACTTTGTTGTATGGTGTCTCACTATTGTGCCTGTATATAAAATACTGTAGCTTTCTTCTGCACATAGTTTACCATTACATAATCTGGAATATTCAGTCACTGAGATCTGCTTGCTGTCAAAGAAGTTATCAGTTTGTTTCTTAAAAAATAGATTTAATGTACTCTTTATTGTATGAATTAAAAGCCTTTATTTTGGGTGGATGTTTATTCTGTGTAGCCCAGAGAGTCTGATAGATGTTTATTCCGAGGTAAACCCAACAGAATTGATTAGACTTACTCCCAAGTAAATGTGTTTTGCACATTTGCCATAATCTCCTCCTGAAGCAGAGGAATGCTGAGTGTTCCTTTACAGGGTATAAACGATTACACTCCCCCTGCAAACCCTATCGCTTTAATCTCTTCTGTAGACTTTTCCAGCAATGCCTACTGGCGATGGAAAAACAAATGAGCTGAAGTCATTTATTTTTCTTCCATAGATGAGCCTTTAACTCTTGGAAAACAAAGCACCAAAAAGCAAAGTCAGGAGGTCAGATACTGTAGCCCATCTGTCAAGGGCTCCAGTTGGAAGGTGTTTATTTTTTAAATGAAAACAGAGGTGTTATTTAACAGAGTGGTTGATTCAGTCATTGTTAAAGTACAAAAGGTAATGCTGTCCCTGGCTAGGTTGCTAATCAGGCTAACATTGGGTCCAGAGAAGTGTAGGAGTTCACAATTTGGGGAGGATGATTGTTTAAAAACATTTCTCTAAGCATTTATTTTTCAAAACTAAGGAAATAAGGTCAGTGAGAGTTAGGTTTCAAGTTCCAATCATTTTGACTTTCTTGTAGGTAGACATGTATGGGTTTGCATTGTCAAAGGATAAAAAATGTTATAAGTCAACCAACGAAGATGTAAAATATTACATATCTCATGTTTTCATTTTCCCAGTATCTTAGGGCACCATAGAAATATTCAGTACTACTTCTAAGTGCTGCTCTCAAGTTCTAGCATAGAACAGAAAGTGCTGTTTAAATTCTGCAGAGCAGAATAGCAGCAAAAAGGTATAAAGTTAGGTCTAATAAATCTACATAGACTTTCCAATCTTCCATTTTTGGTTGTCCTAACAAAATTCTCCTCAGGTTTCTCCTGAGTTCACCTGAGAATTGAGACAAAAGGAAGCAATATGCTAACCCAGGGGTCTGCAAAGTTGGCTCTTTGAAGACTGGTGGACTTCAAGTCCCAGAATTCCCCAGCCAGCACGGCTGGCTGGGGAATTCTGGGAGTTGAAGTCCACCAGTCTTCAAACAGCCAACTTTGCAGACCCCTGTGCTAACCAACTCCCACCAATTGAGAGAGAGTCTGCTGTCAGACCCTCTTTCTTCTTCCAATGAGGACTGGGTCACAATAGCATTTAATATGTGTGATTTTTCCCCAGACAGAAGGGATGGGCCTTTGCTGTTTTTCTGATGTCCTGAAAGATTTTTTTTCAAATAAAAGAAGATGGAACACTAAAGTTGAACCAGAATATCTTTCACATCATAGAAATAATTTTTTAAAAAGTGTTTCTCCAGATACTGGCGGTTGCCTTCCCATATCTACCCTGGCTTGGGTTTGACAAAAGTCCAAGACAGGCAACACTATTCTTCAGCTGCTTTCATCCACAGAATTAACTGAATGCAGGAAAAAAAATAGCTGGCTTAACCTCAGGATGACTACATTCTATTATTCCCCTTTGTTCACTCATGGCTGGATATGTTCAGGTCTACATAAACACTTCATGTGAGGACAGTACACTTTTCATTCACAAAGCGCACAAAAACAATAGCTTTCAATTTAATTTATTGCTAATGAAAGAGGGCACATCAGGTGTTTTTTCAGATGCAGAGCAATAATGTTCCAGAAGAAGAGACATTGTTCTTTTTCTCATCTCACACTCTTTGATAACAAATTTGATATCAGAAATGCCAGGACCTAAGTTGACATGGCTGTCTACATCTGCCAACCTCCTTTTGCAAATGTGGGTGATGGCTTGTAATAAAAGCAATAATACAATAATACAATAATACAATAGCAGAGTTGGAAGGGACCTTGTAGGTCTTCTAGTCCAACCCCCTGCATGGGCAGGAACCTTATACCATTTCAGACAAATGGCTGTCTAACATCTTTTTAAAGACTTCCAGGGTTGGGGCATTCACAACTGCTGGAGGCAAGCTGTTCCAGAGGTTAATTGTTCTTACTGTTAGGAAATTTCTCCTTAGTTCTAAGTTGCTTCTCTCCTTGGTTAATTTCCACCTATTGCTCCTTGTCCTGCCCCCAGGTGCCTTGGAGAAAAGTTTGACTCCCTCTTCTTTGTGGCACCCTCTGAGATATCGGAACACTGCTATTATGTTTCCCCTGGTCCTTCTCTTCATCAAACTAGACATACCCAGCTCCTGCAGCCGTTCTTCATATGTCTTAGTCTCCAGTCCTCTAATCATCTTGGTTGCTCTTCTCTGCACTCTTTCCAGAGTCTCCACGTCTTTTCTACATCGTGGCGACCAAAACTGTATGCAGTATTCCAAGTGTGGCCTTACCAAGGCACTATACAGTGGCATTAACACTTCACGCGATCTAGATTCTATCCCTCTGTTGATGCAGCCTAGAACTGTGTTGGCTTTTTTGGCAGCTGCTGCACACTGCTGGCTCATATTTAGATGGTTGTCCACTAGGATTCCGAGATCCCTCTCACAGTTGCTACTATCGAGCAAGGTACCACCTATACTGTACTTGTGCATTTGGTTTTTCTTGCCTATATGTAGGACCTTACTTTTTTCACAATTGAAGTTCATTTTATTAGACAGTGCCCAATGTTCAAGTTTGTCTAGATCCTTCTGTATCTTAAGCCTATCTTCTGGAGTGTTGGCTATTCCTGCCAGCTTGGTGTCGTCTGCGAATTTGATGAGTTCCCCATTTATCCCCTCATCCAAATCGTTGATGAAGATGTTAAAGAGTACTGGGCCTAAAACAGAGCCTTGGGGGACTCCACTGCATACTTCCTTCCATGTAGATGCAGTTCCATTGAGGACTACACGTTGAGTGCGGTTGGTCAGCCAGTTGCGAATCCATTTGGTGGTGCTGCTGTCTAACCCACAATTTTCTACTTTATCTAATAGTAGGTTATGGTCTACTTTATCAAATGCCTTACTGAAGTCCAGGTAAATTATATCAGCACTTGTTTTTTTTCTTATGGCAAAAAAAGCACAGAATGTAAAAGGCTGCAGAACTGTATGCCAGCCTTTCTCAAGGCTACAGTATACCTTCCACACATGATAGACTGCAGTACCTATGAACTCAGCCAAGACTACTGATTGCAGTTGATAGGAATTGGTGGGAACTGCATTGTGAAAGGAAAGATCTACACTCTCATTTCCCTAGCAACCTTCCACCAAAGTTCTGAATTGTACAATTGGTCACTTAGTCTATTAATTCAGGTACAGGCCTCAGTGTTCAATACTTCTGCAGTGCTATCTTTCATTGCAGATTGCCACTTGCAATTCTTTATGATCTGTAGTGAAGAAATTGCAGAGCAAAATGGTTTCCTCCAGTCCATGACCTAAAATAAAATATTTTCTGACATTAATTCTGCCACCTTTATTGCCCATCCCTGTTCTGTCTTAGTAATAATAGCAACATGCAGTGCCTATAGTGTCCTAGTGCAGGAGAAGTCAAGGAAACTGAATGACGGATAATATAAAAGATAATGCAAGACAAACTTGATTGTGTCCTCCCACATGGAACAATCTACCCAGTGTTGCATTAGTTTCCAATCTCTGACATTTTAAGGAAATGTTACCTTGGAACTTTTGTCATTACATCATCTCAGTCCTTAGTAGAGGTTGTAAAATTTACCACCTGACAAAGACAGACAATAGGAAGGAGAAAAGTATGTTTCACTGTACTTCTTGCCTATTTGCTTGCTACTTATGGAAATAGCTTCTGATAGCTCTAACTTGTTGGGCACATAGTCCATCTCCTGTGTGGCTCCCAAGCTGTGAAATGTACTTTTTAAAGAGTTGTACTCAGATTTCATTCACTCTATTTACAACTCTTATTCCCAAAACACACTGCTGGGACCAATTGGGGACCAGTCATTGTTATAGGAATATCAGAAAGGAATCAAGAGATCCAATCAACCAAGCTTCAGGAGATAGGTTTATAGCAAAGTAGGCCCAGATTTGCATAGTTAAACTAATTATCCATGTTGTGGTTCCACTATGTTTACCTAGATTTCCAACCAAAAAAGAGAGCTGCCTGAAAAGCAATTTCTTTCTCCTACAGAATGTACTGCCACACTCTGATGCCCACTCAAAAGAAATCTCCCTCCCCACATATATAGTATAATAGCTGCAGTCCCTAAGCAATGCCTTACAAAACTAGCAACCTTATTAATAAAATAAATATACAGCATGTAGTCTAATTTTGGAATAAGACTGATAGGAGGAAATAAAGTGATAAATTGCAAATATGTTAATACAAAGAGACAGTAATCAGAAAAATGAATCTCCCTTACAGGGCACCCTAATTTGTTCAATATATTGGGTTTGTATTCTTGAATGAAGGAGTTCACATGACACTAAGCACTTTCTGGAAAAAAAATAGGGTTTATATTCTCCAAATAGTGATTTTTGACCCACTTAGAGTACTTACGTGCTGCCAAATCTGTAAAAACATTTGAATGGGTAACTAGGTTAAGGGGAAACAAGGCCCTAGGAAAGCAGTTGATATCTTATTTGTTGTATATTTTCAACCAAAGTTCTTTAACAATCACAGCAACTTTTTATAAAATGTTAAATATTTATAAATTTTCATTGTTTGCTTTGAGTGCATCTGGATAAAAAAGAATGATACCAACAAAAAAGAAAGAAAGCAATACTATAATTCAAGCTGAGGCAAGGATATATTCATGTAATGCATATTAATTGCTTAATGAATTATTTTTTTATCTCACTTTTCTTTCAAAGCACTCAGAGCAGCAGATGCTCATAATAATCATGTGAGGGAAGCTAGATTGAAATTGATTGGCTCAAGCTCACTTGATAAACCAGAAAGGATTGGGGTCCCAAGATGTCTAGTCCCTCCCACTTGTCCTCTGGCTAAGTTGATCTATCAACATGCTGGACTAAATCATTACTATTTATTCTAAGAACACTTGGAGGTAGCCTACTATGGTCCATTGAGGGAACTCTGTCAGTGATTGGAAGACTTTAATTAGTTAGCTATATAAAGAACTAATTCTTGTTTTGGTTCTAATCATGGGCCAGCATATTGTTGATTCCCACAATCTTAAAAAATGAGTCTGGTTTTATTTAAACATAAGGACCATTAATAGGCACCTCAATTCTCCACAAAGATTAATACAGGATATACTTTTGTCTTTTACTAAAGGTATGAGGTCAGAGTACCTGGACATTTATAATTAATTTAAATAGTGTTTTGGTATTCCGTGCCGCCCTTGTGGGATTTCTTTTGAAGTGATTTACCCATGGTTGCTTGTCAGTAGAAAACACTCCTAAGTAGGGAGAGAACTTGTCCGGTAGGCTCCTCAGGTGTCGATTATATTTAACATGTTTCTCATTGAATACTACCATTTTGGACTTGGCTGTGTAAAACTTCACTGAGTTGGAAGCAAATAGGCAGTTACTTTCTACTGCAGTCTTTGCAAACTGTCTTGGAAATAACGACGTCTGCATATGAAAGAACATTAATGAATTTATTAGAGATCTTTGGCATTTGGACATCCAAAGAAGGCAGGACACCTGGAATATTAACACAGAAATTGAACACAGACATTGAGCCAAAGTGCACTCTTGTCTGATTTTTTTATGGATAATGTGTTCCATTATAAAGATATATTGACTTCACTGTGAATTTTCAAATATATACTGTATTTGTCTAAAGAAATGTAACAAAATACAGGAGTCTAGGTTCCCTATTTATCTAAGTTCCATATTTATCTAGGTTCCATATTTATACTTACTTCCTCTAAGTATCTCTGTTTATGGAATCAAATGGTACAATAAGATCCATAAAAGATTCAAACAGTTGTTTACCTTCAGTTACATATTTTTCACTGAAATGTTTTTCACAAAGAATAAAACAATTCTGAATCTAGCCTGCTCTTCCACTAAAAGAATTTTCTCCATACTTTGGTCTTCACTCTTATTTACAACACTAACCTAATTTGATTCTGGTAACAGAGCCAAATATCTTAATGAAACTAATTCAGTTTTCTGCTGGAGTTTCCCAGTTGAATTCTCTTATTCCCCCTGGAGGAAAATGTGGAGGATTGAGCCAACAAAATGAGGGCCTGTACTGCAATGATTCCAATGTTAGAATGACCTGGGTCAAATTCCACATGGTGCTGAAAAAAGGTTCAGGGAGGGCTCACATGCATTCAGCACCAAATCTTAGATGTTTGCCTATCAACATACTATTATGCCAATGTCAACACTCTATCTTTTTAAAATATGTCTTGTATTTGTTGATACTATAAAAGAACGAAAGAAATCTCAAGAGGGCTTCAGGGAAGATGTCAGGTTGAATTCAAACCTGTGCCCATTACAGCACTATTTGCTTTTTAATAAACATGCATGATTTATGTACAAATTTTGCTTTATATCATTTTGAAAGGCTATTGATAATAGCAATAATTTATGAATTGAGACAATATAATAAGGAATTAAATGCACAATTATTCACAATTATATAATCATAAAGATATAATAAAGTTAACGAGGTTAAAGCATTTATCCCATTAATTTTCCTTGAAATGACCTCAAATCTATTCCTCTGAAGAATATATCTCCAGATGTTCCCCTAGAACAAAGTAACTGAAACCAAGACAATTATGTAGAGCATTTTTATTTGTTTTCATTTATTGTACACCAATCATTTTTTTAAATTTTTCTCTCTAAATAAATACGCTTAATAAATGCATCTATCCCACATCATAGATGTGGAATCATAGATGTGAAATCGAATGTACATTTCTCCAAACAAACTGTACAACATGAAGGGGAACTATGGAAGTGTGTGGTAATAATTATGCTATATCCCATAAGCAAAAGATAATATATTCATCTGTAATCTTTCACTATGATCACTTGGTAGGCAGTTAAGAGGTAAAGCTAACAAATCTTAATAAACATTCATTAAGCAATCTTATTATGGACAATTAGCTGACCAGATAATGTTAGTAGATAGCAAGAATGTTTGCCACAAATAATCTGATAACTGCCAACACTGTCATTTTTGCATCATGAAACACTTTCTGATTAAACAAATGTTGCTGTTTATCTTTGCATTTTGTGATTCTTGATATTTCTTCTTGCTCTCTGTAGCCATGATAGTGCAATTATTTGTTTCTGGCACTCTTGTGCTTATTATAGGCTTATGGTCTTTTTAATTAAAAGCAAAATGTATCTGGGGACAGTGAGTCATAGGCATCCTTCCGGACGCTTGAAGGTTATTAATATTGAAATTGGTCTTTACAAGGTTGCATTCTCCCCTCCTTCCTTTGGAAACAAAAGGATAGGTTTGGTTGAAGTGGGCATTTTCTTTGAAATGATATTTCTCTTCAAGTTAGGAATACAATTATTGGATCTGTAAAAACTTAAGTACTATGTTTGTGTATGCACACAAAGTGACTACTAGGGCTCCTGATGACTACCTGTTCCTGAGATTTTCATGGTAAAGTTTTTTGGAAGTGGTTTTCCATAGCCTCTTTCCTAGGGTTGAGACAGATTGACTGGACCAAGGGCATTCAGTTGGCTTTGTGCCTAAGATGGGACTAGAACTCAGAGTCTTCTGTTTTCTCCCCTGTTTTCTCCCCTGTTTTCTCCCCTGGTTCACCACTACACCAAATTTGCTTTCAATCAACTGCTTGGTAGCAGAAAATATTATTTTCTTCCATACTGGTTCATAAGGACTTTTGCAGCGCAAATATGGTGATTTTGCATACACAGGGACCTTTACATAAATTGGGAATACTTCTGACCGCAATCCATCTGTGATACTATTGCGCAATGAGGTTAGATGAGAAAGGCTATAAAGGATTACTTTTTAGGAGACTGTAATAAGGCTGTAAAGGATTACTTTTTAAGGAGACTGCCTTGTACTGAAGCAGAGCATTGGTTCCTATCATTCACTACTGTCCTGGGGGAACTCTTTTAGAAACAGCTACTTGACAACAATTCATGGAGCTTAAACCCAAAGTCTCTGTCTCTCACACATGCAAAGTTATAAACATTGCATGCACACACACAAGCACAGGGGAAAACACCAACCAAGCAGGCTCTTACTTGCAACTTTTCAATTATTTCCCAATAAACTGAACAATAAGCTGAACATTTCAGGCTTTCCCTGAAATTATGTGATTTCTAGGTGTGAAATCCTTTAGAGGTGAATATTAACAAACCAAGCACCAGTGTCATGAAAGATTGAGCAACGGTATGGCAGTAATACCAAGTTTCATTTGGTGTACTTCCTGAAATATTTTGCAGTAATGGATTTTTCTACTCCATCTTCTAAGACAGCTTACTGTCGTTGTGCAGTCCTTGGTGCTCTCTGAGCTTGATTGTTTGCTGCAGACATTTCATTACTGAACTAGGTAACATCATTAGTGCAATTATATTACTACATGGCATTAGTATTGCTCACAAACCAACTAAAGCTCTCCAAAGCAGTTCATATTGCTAATGTTACCTACTTACATATTAGTTGAGTCACATAAGTTCTCTTCTATTGGAACAGCTTAGACTACAATGCATTGCAGTAATCAAGATGTTAGCACTGCATGGATTGTTGAAATGAGGTCAGCTTTATTAGGTGCCATATCTAGTGCTCTAGCCCAGGGGTCTGCAAAGTCGGCTCTTTTAAGACTGGTGGACTTCAACTCCCAGAATTCCCCAGCCAGCTATGCTGGCTGGGGAACTCTGGGAGTTGAAGTCCACCAGTCTTAAAAGAGCCGACTTTGCAGACCCCTGCTCTAGCCTAATATGGCAAAAATACCGCCATGATACAGTTAGACCACTGATGACAGAGATGGAACTAGAAGGCCCCCAAGCTATTAAGTAGTTTATTTAGAATGAATATAAATTCTTCTAGAACAGTGCTTCTCAACCTTGGCGAGTTTAAGACCAGCGGACTTCAACTCACCAAGGTTGAAAAACACTGTTCTAGAACATGCTGAATGCTGTCAGGTAATTGTATTTCTTGTTCAGACAGAAATTCATTTCTTTCATCCCCCTGCAGTCTATTGGTGCAAGCAGGGAGTGATTACTTTTCCTATCTAGTTAGCATATTGCATTGATAATAAGACTTTGATCTACATCTCCAAATGATCTCACTCAGGTATCTCAGACTAACATTAAATGGAACACAGGGTAAAACAGAAGTGTTTGGAACAAAGAACTCCATGAGTGTTAGGAGAAATCCCTTTACGTTTCCTTTCATAGACAGCTCTGCAAGAATGAACAAAACAACAAACTGTTTGAAATCTTGAGTGTCATCCAAGGTCTTGTGGTGAAATGAGATATCTTAGAAAAACAGTTTGTGCTTTTGGGAGTTTAGTAGTTAATTTTCACTGCACATACAGCAGGGGTCTGTGGTCCAGAAATAGCTATCAAGGAATAACTTGCTTCCTCTAAGATTAGTACAAAAAGAAACATAAGAGGAGTCCAACAGGATCTGGCCAAATGCCAACTAGCCCAGAATGCTGTGTTGCTCAGAGGCTCACTTACATGCATGCAAAAAGAAGTCAACCTTTTCTCCTAGGGATGCTGCTCCAGGTCCTCAACACTGTTATTGATCCCCTCTGTACATTTTTCAGTTCTATAGTATTATTTTTGAGGTGCAGCAATGAGAACTATATACAGTATTCTGAGTGTTCATAGATTTACCCTTGTACAGAGATGGGTTGCTCCCGGTTTGGCCCGGATCGGTGGTAGCGATGGCAAGTAGGCTTAGGCCACCTTCCCGGACATCTCTGCACATGTGGAAGCGTACCCAAACCAGTAGTAAAAAAATTAGCAATCCACCAGTGCCCTTGTAAGACATGAGCAAGCCAAACAAGTTATTCCCAGTCATTTTTTAATTATTACAGCCATCTATTAGAAGATGCTTCAATTCTACAAAGAAGCAGAACGAAAGAACTGATGAAGGAGTCCCAAGTCCTCCTGGTGACTAGCAAGAAGATTAAAGAGGCTTCCTTTGGTAGAATTTGTTCTGTTTTCTCCCTTTTCCTTTTTTCATTCCAGTCTAGGTTTCTATTACAATTCTCCTATAGTAATTTATTTTCAACACTCTAAGGTACTCCTCTGTTTAGCTCATGCAGTAGTTCAAAGTTGTATTCACCATAACCATTGTAAGAATAACCATACAGCTTGCAGCCATTCCTTGCAAGCAATACAAATAATAGGGATCTGTCTCCAGCGATCATGCCTACCATCCTTATATTGTAATGGCTTGTTACATCATGATAAGGAAGAACAAAAAAAGAATCTGGCTAATTTAAAAAGCACTGTGGCACTCCAGAGACATCACATTCAAGATGAAGGTGTAGCCATAGAATCAGCAGGCACAAACTATTACAAATTTACCCAGCCCCAAGGCTAAGGGGTTCAAATGTCTCAAATAATAAAGTTGCATTTTTGTAAAATGAGACTTTGGGTAATGGAACTGAAGAAAATCAGTTTGGCTGCTTAAGATCAGCACCAGTTTGGAAACCAAAGGGTATGGTACCCATTAAGAGCAACACTAAAGACTCAAGTAGAACTCTCAAATTGCCTCTTCTCTTTTAATTCTATGTTTTTTAATTCTAAATGTTAATTTCTTTTGTGGAGGATGTGTTAATGGATCCTTTGCTATGTGGATTATTTCTATCCTCATCTGGTGATGGTTCTTTATATTTTTTATTTATTTCAATTATTTTATGCTGCTATACAATTTATGTATATAAAACTAAGTAATAAACAGATTTTAATAGAAAGAAACACACACTTAATAAGCTGGTTGTCTCCATATCTTCTTACCTGTTTTTTGCTTCTCTTCATGTGTAAATGTTTGTGATCTGCTAGATCCATTTCTCACTAATATTTCCTCTGAGTAGTTTATATGGAAGCAAAGGGCACAACCTAAATCGCCATAATAGTGTCTTATACTCCCTAGTTAATTTTTTGAGATGTGGTTCAAATGTTTAAGTGGTTGGAATGAGGTTTTCCATTAGGAAGATTGATACATAGCTTTATTAATCTTAATTAAGAAGGAAAGTAACCATCATACTTTGATCTGTAAGGAAACATAAGGAGATAGCTCTATTGAGGGAGAGGGCGTATTAAATGAATTAATAAACTATGTTGTCCATCTCAATACTTACAAAATTCACTTGTCCTGCAATATCCATTAGTGTGATTTTGTAATTAAGGAGGAATTAACAAATGTTTGTGAGGGATGGAAGTCTTGATTCCAGCTTTGCCTGATCTAGTGCATATTTATATAAAGATCTTTACATTTTACTAGCATTCTCAATTCAAATGCCCAAAACTCAGAAAGCTGCCAGCAGTTTCAATGTTAGAAGTATAGGATAAACCTAAGTTGATTACATGCAGCAACCTAGAATATATCAAGCAGAAGAGCAAACTGGAAAGGACTAAAATCTTGGAATCTATTACTGGTATTTAGTGATTAGACATATGATAATTATCTTGAATCAGCTTCAGAAATAAACTTTAGGTCTCTTAAAATCCTCATTAGATAAGAGGCAAGGACCCAGAAATCATATCTTAAATCAAATTCAAACCCAAATGAAGGAGATTTTCCACTTTTTCACTCCATTTTCCCAACATTTCTACTCTTTTGTCTTAATTTGCTTGTTGCTAGGTACTGTTGGGCTTGGGAGCAGATATAACAAATAAAGCAATAACTGGAGATGCGGTTATAGATATCACAATGAACTGTTGTCTCTCTTGAATCAATGAAAGTAGTACTAATTTTTCCCATCTTTTAAAAGTTCATTTGAAGTTAATGCTGTCCAAGTTTAATTTTGTGCTATAAAGGTCAGTTTCTAAAGGATTCCATATGTTACAGTCGTGCAGTTGATAAACATTTCTAAGGGCTGAATTCAAATGTGATGGCCCTAAGAAACTGCTGTAAACACAAAACTAACACAATTACATAAAAGTACAGGAATGAAGACTGTAATCTGGGATGAAGGATGAGATTTCTAAAGTCCACTGCCAGTTATCCATTTCTGTTAATAACTACATTTGGGAACAAAGGATGTGTACAGAACACTTTAAAACTCATATCATCATAGACATAATATACTGCATGTTTTGGAACTTTACAACAATGGATTTTAATACACTGAAAACAATGATAAATCAGATCCCATGGCAAGGGAAGGTGGGGAAAGGAGGATGGGAGTTCCTATACAAGGAGATACTAAAAGTACAATTGTAAACAATTCCAATGAGGAAAAAATGGAGGATAGTGGAAGAAGTTCATGTTGCTGCAGAAAAAGCTTTGTGAAGTTTGCTAAACAAAAAAAGGACACATATCAGAAATGGGGGGGGGGGGGAATCAAGTCACTGAAGAGGAGTACAGATGGATAGTCCAAAACAGTGGACCTGATATCAGAAAAGCAAAAGTTCAGAATAGACTGAGATTAATGAAGGATGCTAGAAATAGCACAAAGAGTTTCTTTTGATATGTTCAGGATAAAGAAAAGAATTGGTATCTCAGTTGCTCAATGAAAAGGACAAAATTGTGGCTAATAACAAAGAAAAAGCAAAAACTCAACATTTATGTTGGCAATTGTGAAAAGCAGGATCCAGGGGCAGTTTGAAGTTTTAAGATCAATAAAATATGGTCAAGAAAAACCCATTTATTATTTTATTTTGAGTGAGTTGATAATTCCAAGCTAAATTTAATTGCATCCTATGGTGCTTAAAGTACCAGCTGATTCTCTGGACAAAACCTTATATATTATATTTGAGATATAATAGAAAAGTTAGAAAGTGCCAGATGCCTGAAAGTGAGGTTGAAAATTGTATAGTGTTCCATATGGTGAGAGGCATTGAATATGGTCCTATAAGATTCCTCTCTGATGGTCTATTCTTTCATTTTTATTATTAATTAAAATAATGTTTATCAGATTTTCTGAGACACAAAATTGGGTGGAAAAGCCAATTCCATAAAAGGCAGAAAGAAAATTAAAAATAATTTTAACAAGCTCAAGAAATAGGCTGAAATAAAGGGAATGAAATTTAAATGAGACAGTACCAAGCAACAATCAAGTGCACATGTATAAGATGAGGAATGCATGGTTTGTCAATGATTGGTAAATGACTGGATGATGATTGATTGTGGAATAGTAGCTGATTACAAATTGAAGTAGCAGCATAATCTGGCTGCAAAAAAGATTTTAGGTCACGTCACATATAATTTCCAAATCATAGGAAAATATCATTCCAATTTATTCTATGTTGATAAGATCTCATTTTGATTAGCAAATCTAAATTTCAGTATTATATTTTAAGAAGGCTTCCAAAAAATTCAAACAGGGCAACAAAGGATCCAGGTCTAGAAACTAAAAAGACAGAGTGAACTGGGCAAATGTAGCTTTGGGGGTGGGGGTGGGGGAATTACTAAGGGGATATTATATCTCCCAAAAGAAATCACATAGAAGGAACTTAAGATTTGTTCCCTCTTTTTCCAAAGTATATTGCATAGAAGAGTAGATTTTAGTTATGAGAAGACAGATTCTGATTTAATGTTGTAAATTGGTTTTTTTTTAAACATGTAGAGGAGTATAATCTTTTACCCAGAGAAGGAGCAGAGGCCCTGATCAAAGGGATGCATTCCTGTCATGAGTTGGGGAATGAAGATGATTTAAAGCCCCCTCCCAATGACAAGATTCCCTTCTTCTATGAATTTTACTGCCACTACTCCTGATCTGTATATTCTTTTCCAAATCGCTGTAATCGCATTGCTTCCACCTTCTAGTTACTCTTGCATTGTGTCTGAATAAAGGGAAGCCATTGCTTAACATCCCTATGGCTTAAAATGACTCAAGGTTGCCTCACTCGTGGACTAAGGGTGCGATGAAGGCAAGGCATAGAGACAAAGCAAAACAAAAAGGTTGCTAGACACAGATATGCTCTGCTAGGATGCAAGTGGGGAAAGGCCAGTAGTATACTGATGTCAATACAGAAGTAGCTCTCTTGACATGCGCAGGCATAGGCTTGCAAGAAGCAAATCTGATGATAATTACTGTGGGGCTAGTGTGTGCATATCCACAAAAGAACCTAGTCATGTGCATGAACCTAGGTAGGGGTGGAATAGCAAGTAGAAACAAGCTACCTCAGGTGAGTGTAGCTGATGTAGAATGAGCAGATATCTGAACAGGCAAAAGAGGGCAGGGACTTGTAGCTCAAGGTTGAACTGTGGAGTCCTTGGTGTTCTCTGAGCTTGGTAGATTTCTTGCAGATGTTTTATTATCAAACTAGATAACATTGTCAGTGCTAGATGGAAGCCTTCTAGCATTGATGATGTCACCTGGTATGGTAATGAAACATCTGCAAGAAGACCACCAAGCCCAGAGAGCACCAAGGACACCATAAAGAAGTGCGGGACTACTGGAAAGGAGGGCAAGAGGGGAGGAGAGGAGGACCACATAAGCTGTTTAATATTTGTATTCTTATTCAATGGAGAGGCAGAGAGGAAACAGGCATGCAATGGGGAATGCACATTGAGAGGAATGTGCCAGTGCCAGCTTTTTGCCTAGTTTCCTTAGGCGACAAGCTGGTTAGAGGTCAACAGCCTGATTAACATCTTGTCAATTTCAGAACCAACTTGTTAACTTGTGGTTAGCACTTATTAGGAATGCCGCACCTTGCACAGGGCAGAGACAAACTGCTCAGTTACCTATTCAAAAAGTCTGACAATACTTGATGTTAAAGCTGTCTCTGTTGGATGGAGGACGTAAGGGGAAAAGGAGGACATGGCCTCCTTTTGCCACAGGTCTGGTAACCCTAAGCAGACAGCCTCAGTAGGTATGCTTACCTGGACTCCAGCCACTTCAAGGCCTAGCTCAGTGATGGCGAACCTGTGGCACATGTGCCAGAGGTGGCACTTGGAGCCCTCTCTGTGGGCACACCTGCTGTTGCCCCAGCCCAGCTCCATCGCATTTCTCCCACAGGAGGGAGAGAGAGGGAGGGAAAGAGAAAGAGGGACAGAAAGAGGGAGAGAAAGAGGAAGAAAGAGAGAGGGAGGGAAAGAGAAAGAGGGAGAGAAAGTGGGAGGGAGGGAAAGAGAAAGGGAGGGAGAGAAAGGGAAAAAGGGAAAGAAATGATATGAAAAAATTTCTTTTTTATTGTTGCTAAACGTAATATTTCAAAAGCAGGGGGGGAAATGAAGGGGCATAAAAGTGCATTTATCGTGTTATTCTTAGCTGAACTCTGCTTTGTTTATCATTATTTTAGGTAATAAAACCTTGTTATTCAGGTTAAATTGCCATGTTGGCACTTTGCAATATATAAGTGGGTTTTGGGTTGCAGTTTGGGCACTTGGTCTCTAAAAGGTTCGCCATCATTGGCCTAACTGGTCATTCCCCTGCTCCTTGCCTTCCCATTTATGTAGGGAACGCCTGCATGGTTGGATGGATGGCCCCTGTGTGGGCAGTTCTATCACTGCCTGCCTTTTCCTTCTTTGCATGCAGAGATGACTTTACAGTCCCATCCCACATCCTCTCCTTTGATACTAATCTAGGCCCATTCTTTTTCCTTCTTACTGTACCATCATTGCTCTGATGCTACATTATTCAAAGCAAAAGGAGGAGATTATAGCTACACTGAAACTGATGGTTCACTTTGTAGAAACAAAGTAGTACTTACTGGAATTTTGCTGCCTTATTCCAAGATGCCTATCTTGAAACTTAAAAGATTTACAAGAAAACGTAGAAGGGAAAAGAATACTGCAGTATTGTAGGTGAGAGGTGTAAAAGTAAAGGAATCATGCTTCATCCTGCTGGACAGAAACCTAAAAGCTATCCCCTGGGAGATATAAGGGCTGAATAGAGCACTGAGCGTCTATTGTCAGTGGGGGAACATGGATTGAAGAGAATGCATTGCCTTCCCTGGCAATTGTTGGGAGCTCTTTAAAATAATAAAAAATGACACCAGCAGAAAATGTTATCAGCCCAAGACAGAGGCTGGAAAGATAGGACCATATCAAATACTGTATCCAATTAGAGCTGGGACTGTCACTAATCAGAAAGAAGTACTTCAATCATTTGCATAGAAAGATGCAAGAGGACTTAGGATGAAAAACAGTGGCTTTGGAACAGAGTAGGTGGCTTCTACTGGTGATAGGACAATCAGTGGATTTGCCCTTATCTGGAATGGTGACAAATGCTATTAACTCTAAAACAACATAACTGCTGTTTCTTAGAAAGTGACTCAGTGGCTCAAAGGTTTATAGAGTAGGAAGTAATGAAATCCAACACTTAAAGTCAGATTTATCTATGCATCAGTAATATATAAAGTAATCCACACAACATAAACCATAGAACAAGCAACAGCAAATGAGACATATTGTCCCCAGAATCTTGGGAGTTGAAAGCTTCTCATATAACTATATTTGTTAGCAGTGATTGTGTGTTTCATTCTCTCCTTTATATTTTCATTCCCTTAATTGAAGTTCAGATAATAAAATTGTTGGGCAGAGTTTTCTGTTGTTGCTTTATGTTTATTACATAATAAAGATAAAAGTGTGTAAGAACAATGATCAAAAGATAGAAAACTACTCTAGGAACCCATTGTCTAGGAACAGTTAATTTTTAAAGAGAGCATTGGCATAGATGACTCTTACTCTGATGCACTTAGTCTGACAGACTTTTCTGTCAGGGACACTGAAATAATTCTATAGTTCCTATTTTGGTAATTTAAATCTTGTTGGTGAATCACTGGGTTTTTCTAAAGGAAGGGAAGAAAGATTTGCAAGACTAAATGAATCCTTTGCAACTGAACAATTGTGATACAGCCAAATGCAAGAAATTGTTTCATCCAAATGGATTTTCATTTGCCAATTTGATAAATACATATCTCATTCTAAAATGCACAATGTTTCCAAGCCAACATGTACAATTATAAGCATACAGGAATAATCAAAGTAGGATATAATAATACATTTATTTTCATTACTGAATCCACATTTAGCTCTGCATTTGACACCCATGAAAGAGGAAGGAAGCTATATATCAATAGAGATGAGCAATCCTTCATCTCAGACTGCAGTTCCCCAGGCCCCATTTCGAAGAATATTTCTCAGACCACAGATCAAATATCTGATAGTAAAATGTCTGATTTGGAGCAGTTTAGTCATGCATAAGGTGACCAGATTTTCAAAGTCCCAAAGCGGGACACCGTCGATGGGGGGGGGCGCACGCTCTGGCATGACACGCGCCTGCGCAGAGGGCGTCGGGGTATGGGCGTGCTCCCCCCCCCCATGGGGCCCTCTTTAAAGGCAGCGGCGGCGGCCCGGCCTGGCGGCACTGAGAGGGTGAAGGCGGCCCGAGGCGGCCGCTGTCAGCCCATCATGCCGGCGTGATGGGCTGAGCTGAAAGCGGCCGCCTCGGGCCGCCTTCCCCCTTCCCGCCCGAGCCAGTGGCTCTCAGCACCGCCGGGCTGGGCCACCGCCACTGCCTTTAAAGAGGGCCCTGCAGAGGCGGGTGGGAGCATGCCCCCACCCCGACACCCTCTGCGCAGGCGCGTGCTGCGCCGAAGAGCGCCCCCTTCTCCTCAGCCCCGATGCCCTCTTTGCAGGTGCATGCTGCACTGGAGCGTGCGCTCTCCTCAGCCCCGACGCCCTCCCTGCCCGAGCCGCCGCTCTCAGCTATCCATGCCTGCTGCCTGCCCACAAAAAGCGGGAGATTTTGAAGAGGTGGCGGGGCGCGGGACATCTGTTGGTGAACCGGGACTGTCCCGCCAAAAGCGGGACGTCTGGTCACCTTAGTCATGCAACAATAAGAGTGGAAATAAATGTCTTAAAACTCCACAAATTCCTCCACTTCTATCCATCTCCCAAGAAATCTATCCCAAAAATAGCAGCCCTATTTCCCAGCCATCGAAATACACACACACACACACACACACACGTGTGTGTGTATGCTAAGTGACAAGCCTTTTGCCCATAGTCCCAAATTACTTCACAGCAATTTTATGTAGATCCACAAAAATCTAGTAGCAAAATTGCAAACTTACAAGATTCCTAGTGTTAATATCACATTGCTAAGCAATAGAATTTTCTAAAATCTGGTCTTTGAACAGGAATTCTTGACAAAGGAAAAGTCATATTTCACAAAAAAATTAAAGTTGCAGAGACATTTAGCAGAATTATTAGGACTTCATGGGTACCACTCTTCTATTAAAATAGTTAACCTAGTTAATCTAATGAAATTTCATCAATAGGATTTAGAGAGGTCTGAAAGCAAATTGAAATAATGAAACCCATCCAAGAAATCTGAAGTTGCCTGGCAATTTCATTTATTGTTATGTTTTGTTGTGCTGCATAGATTCAGAATAGTTTACAGGATTTTTCCTAATCCTAATTTCTCAATTTCCTGAAAATTTGAATTTTTATTTTATTTATTTAATAATGTCTAGGCATTCTATTTTATAAGGAATTGAGCTGCTTTATAATCTTCATCATCAGTAAGATCAAAGTGAATAATCTATGATGTTTGTGACAAGCCAACACTTGGGTAGCAAAGAAAAATCTGCTGGGGAGTGCTCTCAATTTCCTGTCTTGGAATTATTCAGACAGCTTTCTCTCATATAAAGGCATGTATTACTCCCTGGAATGACCAGGGAAATCTATTTTAATTAGCAGAGAAATTCATTTCAGCTACATTTACAAAGCCAAGAGGACAAAGATCAAACAAACATTCTGTTGGCCAAATTTCACCAAATGACTTGTCTTCAACAACATGCATCCTATAAAACAAGAGTAGACAGTGCTGAGCTTGCTGAATTGCAGAGCTAGCAGGCCAAGAAATGCCACTTTATCTTTAAAAAGTTAAATAAAATGTGACTCAATATGCTTCCAAGATTTCCCTTACACTCAGCACAGAGCACATTTGAAAATGCTGCAAATTATCTGGTAAATGTTGCTAGATAGTGTAGAGTTATGGTAATAATGATACAAACTTGTTGATTAATAGAAACATTTGCTTTCTGTAACACACATATATTATGCCTTGTATTTGTAATGTAGATGCTTGCATGCTGTGGATTCCTTTGTGCCCCGGGGTTGATTTCCTGGGATCCTGTTATTGGGGTCTGTAAGATATCTGTTATGTTGTAGCATCTTATATTGCTGTGAAAGTATTTTAGAGATCTGTTCTGTTTAGTATTTGGACATGATATATTGTGTGAAAGTATTTTCCTATGTTATTCTAGAGATGTTCTGTTTAGTATTTAGACAAAGTTATATTGCTGTCCATTGCATCCTTCCTGTGATAAGATCTGAAAGATCTGAAATCTTCCTTTGCCACCTCTGGTTCCCTCAGGCTCAGAACAAGTTTCACACCTTTTTATATTTGGTAAGTGGGCAATTAAGCAAACAGAGAAGGGAAAAGATAACAAACTTTTTGAGCCAGGAAGGATGCAAATTGAGTTAGGATATATAATCTAAGTTTTACAATATGACTTATATGACTTAAGGTTGAAGTTTACAATGTTGATTAGAATGATTTAGAATAGTTAAAGTAATTAGAATGCAAAGAACAAAGGCCTCTTTTGAAGAACAAAGTTATTTTGGTGTATAAGAAAGGGGACAGTCCGATTGAGTTTTGTAGAACTTTCCTACCATGTCTCTTGTACATGGGTATGGAGATTTCTCACCCAGAACTTTAACTTTGATCAAAGAATAAAGTCTGTTTCTTTGTTTTCCAAGCCTCCGTTTAAGTCTTCTTTTGCTTCGTTTTTGGCTTAAGCGTTAGCCAAACCTTACATTTTTGGTGCCCGAACGTGGGACTCGAAGGCTTTTTTCTTCGAGGTAGCCGCTTTCGGCTTCCCACAAGCCGAACCCCTTTGAGGATCGGCAACGGCCTTCACAACGGTGGACGGAGAAAACTGACAGGGACCTGAGACGACGTCAAGAGCGCTCCCGGCCAAATTTGAGTCGGTGACCTCGGCCTGGTCATATGTTGGCAGACTCCGGTTCCATCCGGACCTGAACGCCAAAGAGGCTTGAAGCAGGGAGAGGGAAAATCGTACTCTCCTAGGTGAGTAAACATTTTTTAGGGAGGAGTGGGGTGTGTTGCCTTGTGAGTGCGTGAATGAGAGGAGGGAAATTCCTACTAGAGGATTGCCTTCAACCTGAGTGAGGAGATCTAATCTGCGTTTTGAGTAAGATCAGCCAGAAAGGATCGTGTTGAAAGGTGTGTGTTTGTTGGAATAAATGTAAAACTATTTAATTGCAAGGGAGGGGGGTCTGACCAAACTCCGAGTCCAGTTGGGGTGACCCGAGAAATCCTTTAAAAAGGAGAGTTTGTCAGATTCGAGCTTAGACAAAGCCCGAGAAACACTCCCGACTGATAAAGCCCCATAGAAACTCAGGGGACCGGGTTTTAACCAACTCAAACCCTACTGACAAAGCCCGAGAAATTCTTTGCAAAAAGGAGGGTCTTTGGCAAAGCTCCGAGCTGACGAGCCCGAGAAATTCTTTGCAAAAAGGAGGGTTTTGCCATGCCCCGAGCTTCTGTCAGGAAAAATCCCCTCAGAAAGAAACTCTTTAAAAGAGTCAGAGCCGTGTTCCCCTCTGGACTACATGTTGGCCCAAAGGGACACAGAAAAAACTCTCTGCACATCTATCTGACCACTCTGCTCTTAGTCCAACCTAAGAGTCTCCATACATTTTCATCTTTAAAACTATGCCAGCGTGTGCTGGGAGATGAAGATAGATATGGACGAATTTGGATTTTTAAAACTATGCCAGCGCGGGCTGGGAAATCCAAATTTGGAACTGAACATCCCATGGCAGAGACAGATAGTAACCATCTAGTGCTTAGAGAGATCAAACAATGAGTGTAAACTTTGAGCAAAAGTAAGAAAATTCAGCAGGTAATAAAAGTTAAAGCCTGCCTGAATGAGAAGACCTAAATAATTGGACTTGATTAATTTGATGTGAAGATTTAGATAATTTGACCTGATTGATTTGATGTAATTTCTGATTTGATGTAAAATTCTTGTGTGCATCTATACTAATATGCAGAATTGAATGACATTGAATTGATTGTGATATGTTTGACCAGCTGGCAAAATAAGTAAACTTTTCACTTTATCCTTGAAGCTGTGGGAATGTGAGAGAAGTTAAGATTTAACTTCTGAATTCCCCCACTGTTTCAGGAATAAGCCACGGGTTCCCCAAGCAAATACAAATTGAAGATTTAAGGGACAGAGCCTCCTCATGTCTGAAAATGTTGTCTCATGATGTGTGTGCATGTGTGTTCATTTCCAGACCTGGAGGGAGGATCCTTTAATAATAAACATTGAGCTCATTGGCTTTAATACAGCTCCTTGAAATGATTGTAATGATTGATTTGCATGAAGAAAGAGTGAAATGGGATTTTTGTATGTGAAATTGGTTTACACAAACAGTCTGATTGTAGTGCAAATGTGAGTATGTTGATGGTGAAAGTTGGTGTGAATGTACTTTGATTCTCTTTCCTAAAAAGAAAGAGTAAGTTGCAAGGCTGTTTAATGGCGTATGGTGTGTGTGTGTGTGTGTGTGTGTGTGTGTGTGTGTTTCCAAATCTGAAAGGAGGGTGAGATCTTCTAATGCATGAACAAGCATGAACCTCTGATTGCAAGTATGAATGCGAGTCTCCTATACTCTAGGAAGTGATAAGTGAAAGAGATGTGGCCTGTGAGATTTCCTCCCCCCCCACCTCTTTCCCCCTCTTCCCTCTGGGTTATTCTTTGGAGGGAAGCAGGCAAGGGGGGTGGAGTGGGCAAAGAGGTGTGTGGGTGCCTGCTTGTTTTAACTCTGTGTGTGAGAGTGAGAGAGAGACAGATGTCTCAGTGAGAGCATCTCCCCCCCCTTTCTTTCCCATTAAGGGGGGGCTGCTCCCATTAAGGGGGCTGCGGTTTTCCTGCTCATTTTAAAACTTTTTTTTCTCTCTTCTGAGAAATTCAGGGCAAATGGGTGACCTGCTCATGTGCACCTTTTGCCTTTCACTGTTTTGATTTTCACCTGCATACAAAAGCTATGATTTTGATATTTCTTTTTCTGCTCTGAAAACAATTTTGATTTTTCTTTTGGAAATTTTGTTTGAGCTTTAAAAAGCTTAATTGAACCTATAACAAGAAATGATTTTGAGATATTTTGAGATTTGGATTTTGAGATATTTTGCCTACATTTGTAAATGTTTCAACATACTTAATGAGAATTAGCTTCCATCTGAATGGAATCTGAATTTGACCCAACATATTGTACCTCATTAAGTTTCTTTTATTTTGAAGCTGTTTTTTTCCTACCTACCTCTTTGATATCAGAGTTAAAGTGCTCCATCCTATGTCATTTTTGCTTGCTTGTCTTTGATATCTGCCTTTGGAGAATTTGCTTCCATCTGAACTGACTCTGATTATTTTTTTTTGGAGTGTTGACTCAAAGTGCTTTTTGATAGCTTTGTTTTATTTTTACTTTCTGAAGCTCTTCTTTTTCCCTTTTTGGGCGGATAGCTTATTTTATTTGTTTTGAAGCTATTTTTATGCATGAGTGCATTTTTTAAATGCTCATGAATCAAGGTGCTCCACTCCATGATATTTTATTTTATTTTATTTGTTTGTTTGTTTGCAACACTAGTTGTTGTCCTTTTGGAATTATTACAGATAATCATTCATCATGATAGAAAGAATTCTATCCTTTGAGAAAAAGGGAGGAAAAATACAGACAATAAAAAGTAATGAGTTTTATCACAAGAAGTAGAAACCTGTTTTTTAAATAGACATTTGCTCTATTGTAGCATGTATATGTGGGGTTGTGCTGCTGTAAAAGTGTTTTCCTTTTGAGCATTTGTTTTTGAGCATTTGTGCAACATCTACCTCTGCGAAAGCAATTGTATCCTTTACCTTCTACAAATATTGGATGTTGGATAGCCATTTGTCTGAAATGGTATAAGGTTTCCTGCCTGGGCAGGGGTTGGACTAGAAGACCTCCAAGGTCCCTTCCAACTCTGCTATCCTATTGTATTGTAAATGCCATCCCTTTCCTTCAAGAATTGGCAGGTAACTATACTCTTTATCTACTACCAAAGCAATTCTCACACGTTTTGTGCTCTTAATAGGCTAATCAAGAATAACAAAAGATAAACTGCCAGAAAGGAATCTGTCTGATAAATCTAAGTTAGGGAATATGACTTAAGTTTTACAATTTAGTTAGATGATGTGATTTATTTTTGAAAACTTCTGGATGCTGTGAATTGTGACAAATATGTGAAATCTACTCATCTTACTGTAAAAGTGCTTGAATCATAGAGGCAGTGGGAATGTCATCTTCCATGAAATTAACATCATCTGCCTTCTGAAATAATGTTTGGATTTCCACACTTGGACAGAATGGGAGAAATTCCACAATATGAGACTAAAGGAGTAGCAACTTTCTGGCCTATTCCACTTGAAGATCCTAAAAAAGCAGCTGTACAACTTTGCATTCTACAGATTGTGTTGATTTTGTGATTGTAACTGTATCCCTGAATATTACTGTTATTTTTGTTGTACTTGTAACCTGATACACACCTGTGGGGGAGTGGGACACTATAATTGTGATTGTTCCCATATAAACTACATATGTTGGGACATTGAATCAGATCAACCTGACTTGAATACAGTAGTCCCAAGAGATGGTGATTTCATAATCCCTGAAGATATAAGATGTATTGATGTAATGCAGTGGTTCGATATTATGCAATAATTTTCTTGTGCATAGGACAAATTGAAGGAGAATGTAATACCTGAAGAGACAACTGGGAAAACATATATTCCAAGCAAAGGTGTTTTCTTCGCTTACTCTCACCTTGCAGTCTGGAATTAACCTGACACAACCTAGTAACTCACTTGTAACAATAACTGGACAGAGTGGGTTATGGACGGATGTGGTGACTCTTAATTAGCATGCTCCAGATGGCTTAGAAGGTTTACCTATGTGCCTAGCTGATGGTATAAAGCATGTGTATATGCTGAATGCACCTGCTAAGTGCTCTAATTTTTACAACAACAATATCCAGAATATGTTTGCTTCACATGATTTGTTAGCAAAATGATATATCTGTGGAAAATTTATCTCACAAATTTTGGTCACAAAACCAATGACCAGAAAAAGCCATACAGAGAAAACACTGCCTGAACTGGGGTGTTGTCTTCACCTGATTTGGCAAATATCTTTACTACAATAGAAAGCATTCTATTATTTTTTTTAAAGGGAGGAATGTAGAGTTATGGTAATAATGATACAAACTTGTTGATTAATAGAAACATTTGCTTTCTGTAACACACATATATTATGCCTTGTATTTGTAATGTAGATGCTTGCATGCTGTGGATTCCTTTGTGCCCCGGGGTTGATTTCCTGGGATCCTGTTATTGGGGTCTGTAAGATATCTGTTATGTTGTAGCATCTTATATTGCTGTGAAAGTATTTTAGAGATCTGTTCTGTTTAGTATTTGGACATGATATATTGTGTGAAAGTATTTTCCTATGTTATTCTAGAGATGTTCTGTTTAGTATTTAGACAAAGTTATATTGCTGTCCATTGCATCCTTCCTGTGATAAGATCTGAAAGATCTGAAATCTTCCTTTGCCACCTCTGGTTCCCTCAGGCTCAGAACAAGTTTCACACCTTTTTATATTTGGTAAGTGGGCAATTAAGCAAACAGAGAAGGGAAAAGATAACAAACTTTTTGAGCCAGGAAGGATGCAAATTGAGTTAGGATATATAATCTAAGTTTTACAATATGACTTATATGACTTAAGGTTGAAGTTTACAATGTTGATTAGAATGATTTAGAATAGTTAAAGTAATTAGAATGCAAAGAACAAAGGCCTCTTTTGAAGAACAAAGTTATTTTGGTGTATAAGAAAGGGGACAGTCCGATTGAGTTTTGTAGAACTTTCCTACCATGTCTCTTGTACATGGGTATGGAGATTTCTCACCCAGAACTTTAACTTTGATCAAAGAATAAAGTCTGTTTCTTTGTTTTCCAAGCCTCCGTTTAAGTCTTCTTTTGCTTCGTTTTTGGCTTAAGCGTTAGCCAAACCTTACAATAGCACCCCACAAATGTAATCACAGAAATGAAAAAGAACGGGCTTACATGGTGCTGTTGCCATGGTTTCTGTGAAAGTAACACATGACCCAAATGTTTTGATAAAGGGATCCTGTGGAGAGCAGTGTCTGCGGAGACACAGGTTGCCTGAGAAAATTCTTGAGCCAAATTTCTTTTTGAAAGGTAAACGTTCTTATTTTGGTATTGTACCATTCACTTTCTATCACCTTTCCATAAGCAAATAATGGACGGGAGCTAAAGGACAGAATATTTTTCTTTTCTTTTCTTTTTTCTCTGAAGAGTTCTATTACATCTCCCATCTTTACATGAAATGGCTCTAGAAAAAAGAAAGAAAAGAAAGATCCAGTTCTACAGAACTCTGCTCTGTAGAAGGGTACTTACTCTGCTATTGAAAAATATGTGTGCATTTGGGGAGTAGGGCTGCCTTTCTTCATAGAACTCAAGAGAACTGGTTGAGGGCTGAATACTTATAGCTTTCCTAAATAATACCCTTGCATTCTGCTTGGGCAGGATTTTAAAAGTCTAAACATAAAATTGACAGTGTAAACTTTGAGAAAGACCTATGCATTTTAGCCTCTTTTTTAAGAAAGAAAAGAGACAAATCAGCCAATAAGATGTTGTGCAGGTGAGGAACAATTTTAAGAAAACTGGAAGATATAAAGTAGAGGAAAGAATTTGGGACTGAAGAAATAAAGAATAAGAGCAGAGGAGAGAGAATCAAACAATTAGACACATGTGATGAAGAAGTCCTACAGAATGGATAGATTTGATTATTAAAAGGATGTTGAAAAGGTTTAGCATAGAAGAGGGAAAAAATGGAGAAGCATATTTTTACCTTTTGAGGAGTGTGCGATGGCCCAGGCTGCAGCAATTAGAGCTGGCATCTGGCTTTCTTTTTTTTCCTCCCCTGCACCCGACTATCTATTTTACCAGGCAAGATCTCCAACTGGGAGTATCAGTCTTGAAATCCTGCATTTCATCTTGTGTGAGGTTGATATTCCCAGTAGCCAAATCATACAGCCCTCTCTCCACTCGTACACTCATAAACAAAATAGCAGAAAGAAAAACTATGCAAGGAATGTTTTGTCTCCCTGGGCGCCAAAGAGACCCTTGAAAAAGATGGGAGGTAGGCAATCCAATCCTGTAAGGAGCTTATTGAAGCCCAGCAGTTCACTAAGCTTCCTTTTTCATGGTGCCCAGATTGTCTGCATGGCTGCTGGCTTGCTTCTTCCAAATTTTGCTGACTTACTTTCATGCAGATCATCTGGGACCTGCATCAACCTACTTCAGGAATGGGCTGACAACTAGAAGTTTGCTTTGTTGTGAGGACACATTCTTAATGAATGATAAGGGGTCCACTTTCCACAATCAAAATAAAATAGAATTAAAACATGGGCAGAATCAATGATACAAGAATATGAATAACATAATATCCATACTTTTTCTCTTTAATAATTAAACATTTAATACTTGACATAAATGTATATGCTGATATGTTGATGAAATCTGAGAAAATAAAACTAGGAACAATATATGAGAAAAAACTCTAATCTTGTCAAACTCCAAGAGGTGTTAGGAAAAAAGGTGGAATATATGCTTATAGACTGTGTTTTCCTTCTAATGAGTTAGGAGAGGCTATTCTTACTCCCTCATAATCCTTGGGCTGATGAGATGCAAAGTCCTGTTCACCCCACAACAGCTGTAAATTAGGCAAGTGTAAATTGAGACAAGTTAGATATTGTCATTATGATCTTGATTATAAAGCAAAAGAAGGATGAGGAAAATGTTACCCCTGTTAGCCTTGTGAGGTAATCCAGACAAAAAGCACAAACGGGAGTAATAGCTCTATTGCCCTATATATTTTGTAAAGTTATATTAACAGAGCCTTGCAAAATCTGAAAGTACCCCTCCTGCTTCTCCTTTTACTCTCTTGAAAACTAAGGAGGGTCCCTTCTGAGCAATGGTGGGTTCCTATCAGTTTGGACTGGTTTGGCCGAATCGGTAGTAGCTTGGTGGCCTGGGTTGCTGGAACCGGCAGCGACCCAGGCCTACCACGCCCCCAAAACAGTTCTTCTGGCTGCGCCATGGCACCATCTTGTTTTTTGCTTCTGAGCATGCACAGAGCAATTTTAATTGTATTGTGCATGCACGTGCAATGCACATCAAGCGCACACATGTGCAGTGCGTCCCTGAGCTGGAACCCACCCCTGCTTCTGAGATGTGTTAGCTAATACTTTAAAGTTTGCTTATCAGATCAGCTGCAGCTCCTTCTCCTGTCTCCCAGGTCATTCTCACCTACCTTTACACCCCCTGGCCCTATCTTGGTAAGCTTTCATTAGCACCACACTACACAGGGAAGGAAAGTTAATTTTGAGATGTTGATTTCAACATAGAAGGCTGGGGGTGGAATTGTCCCTGATCCTAAGAGAAATTAGCAACAACTAATATTTGTTCCTAGGAAGACGATCTTGTATGTACTGTAAAAGGGAGCAGATGAAGGTTTTCCTACACAGTCCCAACTACTCTGCTATCTGTTGAATCATCAAGCAAGCATAGCACGTCTATGACCAGGATTGGATAGAAAGTCTACACTTTGGTTTCTTTTCCAGGCTACACTCTTTCCTAGATGCTTTCAGTAAAAGCCATGGCATTTTTGTTCTTGTCTGGCTGGGAAGAGGGTGGCGAGGTGTCAATGTATTTGGAGGTAGGAGGTTGAAGAGGATGATTAGCTTCAGACACAGCATAAGCAGGAGCTAATCACCCAGGTTGACAATGAGGGCAGGTGGGTCAATAGGTTAGAGATCTGTCAAAGCTATTAACTGTATTTAGGTTTGCCCAGAGGACTCCAAAGATAGTCCTCGACTTACAATAGTTCATTTAGTGATCATTCTAAGTTACAACAGCCCTGAAAAAAGTGACCTACGACCAATTTTCACAACCACTTCGGCATATCTGTGTTCATGTGATCAAAATTCAGATTCTTGGCAACTGAGTCATAATTTATGATGGTTGCTCTGTCCCAGAGTCACGCAATCCCCTTTTGCGACCTTCTGACAAGCAAAGTCAGTGGGGAAGCCAGATTCACTTAACAACTGTGTTACTAATTTAACCCCTGCAGTGATTCACAACAACTCTGGCAAGAAAGGTAATAAAATGGGACAAAACCCACTCATTTAACAACAGACATTTTGGGCTCAATTGTGGTTGTAAGTTGAGGAATACCTGTAACCTACTATACTTTCTCTAAGAAATTAAAAATGTGAAACATTAGAAGAACATAGAGCCTTGCTGAACCAAGCTTTTCTATTTCATTTGTTATTTAACCTTTAATAACACTTTCAGCCATTTTAATTATTTGGCCTATAATTTTCTATATTCCTCTCCCAGTTAAACATGGTGAAGAACATAATAATAATAATAATAATAATAATAACAACAACAACAACAACAACAACAATAATAATAATTAATAATAATAATAATAATAATAATAATAATAATAATAATAATAATAATAATAATAATAATATTTTATTTTTATATACCGCGTCCTCTCCCCACGGGGACTCGGAGCGGTGCACAGGGAAAAAACTTAAAACACATAAAATATATACAATAAATACATTAAACTTGAATAAAAAACAGATTAAACCTAATTGTCCCTGCACTAAAATACCCATATTAAAACTAATATTCCTAAACCCTAAGGCAGAGACTAACCTAGGCCGGCAAAGCAGAAAAAGTATGTTTTTAATTTCTGACGGAAGGAGCGGAGGTCCGTGGTTGTTCTAATGTCGGGGGGAAGGTCGTTCCAGAGGGCTGGGCCCACCACAGAGAAGGCCCTTCCCCTGGGCGTCGCCCGCTGACGGCACCCAGAGAAGTCCCTCTCTGTGGGAGCAAATCGGCCGTGAGGATGTATGGGGCAGGATCCGATCCCGCAGATAGCTAGGTCCCGAGCCATGGA
The DNA here is from genome assembly GCA_039707465.1 of Rhabdophis nuchalis. Taxonomy (NCBI): domain Eukaryota; kingdom Metazoa; phylum Chordata; class Lepidosauria; order Squamata; family Natricidae; genus Rhabdophis; species Rhabdophis nuchalis. Next base: position 123,937,906 of record CM077645.1, read on the forward strand.
GCGCTTTAAAGATAGTAAGTAACACCTTGAAGCGCACCCGAAAGACGACAGGCAGCCAGTGCAGCTCGCGCAAGAGAGGTGTTATATGGGTATACCTTGCGGTCCCCATTATTGCTCGCGCGGCTGCATTCTGGACCAGTTGAAGCCTTCGGGTGCACCTCAAGGGGAGCCCCATGTAGAGAGAGTTACAATAGTCCAGTCGGGATGTCACGAGGGCATGAGTGACTGTGCAAAGGGCATCCCGATCCAATAGGGGGCGCAACTGGCGTACCAGGCGGACCTGGTAAAACGCCCTCCTGGCCACGGCTGTCACTTGATCTTCCATGGACAGCCGGGTATCCAGGAGGACACCCAAGTTGCACACCCCATCCACAGGGGCAAGATGTTCGCCCCCTATGGCCAGTGATGGAGTCAACTGGTTGAATCGGGCAGGCGGAAACCACAGCCACTCAGTCTTGGCCGGGTTGAGCCTGAGTCTGTTACTTCCCATCCAGATCCGCACGGCTTCCAGGCACTGGCATATCACCGCTACGGCATCGTTGGGGTGGTTTGGGGTAGATATACAACTGCGTATCATCAGCGTAGAGGTGATACTCTACCCCAAAACCAAGGATGATCTCACCCAGCGGCTTCATATATGCGTTGAACAGGAGAGGCGAGAGGACCAACCCCTGAGGCACCCCACATGTGAGGGGTCTCGAGGTCGACCTCTGCTCTCCTGCCAACACAAATTGCGATCGACCAGAGAGGTAGGAGGAGAACCACCGTAAAATGGTGCCTCCCACCCCCAACCCCCCCAGCCGATGCAATAGGATACCATGGTCGATGGTATCAAAAGCCGCTGAGAGGTCTAATAGGACCAGGATGGAGGAACAACCCCCATCTCTGGCCCTCCAGAGATCATCTACCAACGCGACCAATGCCGTCTCGGTGCTATGCCCGGGCCGAAAGCCGGACTGGCGCAGGTCTAGATAATCAACTTCCTCCAGGTGACGGGGAAACTGTTGTGCCACCACACTCTCTACAACCTTCGCCAAAAAGGGAAGGTTGGAGACGGGACGATAGTTGACTAATAAAGCTGGGTCCAAAGAGGGCTTCTTCAGGAGGGGCCTCACCATGGCCTCTTTAAGGGAGGCAGGCAAGAAACCCTCACTTAAAGAAGCGTTGACAACCTCTTGGAGCCAGCCTCGTGTCACCTCCCAGGATGCCAGTACAAGCCAGGAAGGACACGGGTCCAATAAACATGTGGTGGCTCGCAGTCGCCCACGTAACCTGTCCATATCCTCGGAAGTAACAGAGTCGAACTCCTCCCAACCAGGATCTGCCTCGTGCCCTCCCACTGGGCCATCAATGGAGACTAACTCGTTATGGATCTGAGCGATTTTCTCCTGCAGATAAATCACAAATTCCTCTGCTCTACCCTGTAATGGGGCTTCCCGCACCCTCTGTTGAAGGAGGGAACGGGTCACCCTAAACAGGGCGGCAGGGTGTTTATCTGCGGATGCTATGAGAGTGGCACAATGATGGCGTTTGGCCACTCTCAGCGCCACAATGTAAGTCCGTAAATGGGCTCTTACCTGTGTTCGATCGGATTCAGATCGAGTAGACCTCCATCTTCTCTCTAGGCATCTCTTGTGGCGCTTCATCACCCTTAGCTCCTCGGTGAACCAAGGAGCCAGAGTGGCTCGCTGCCGCAAGAGAGGCCGCAAGGGCGCGACCCGATCCAAGGCTCCCGTGGTCGCAGTATTCCATGCGGCCACGAGGTCCTCCGTCGGGGCGTGGGTCAGGGATACAGGAAGTGGCCCAAGCGCCGCCTGGAACCCATCAGGGTCCATCAGGCGCCTGGGGCGGAACCAAATAGGCAACTCAGGTTCCGCCTCCCCGTGGTGGGGGACAGCGGTTGGAAAGTCGAGCCGGAGAAGTGAGTGGTCTGACCATGACAAGGGCGTGATGACTATATCCCCTATACCCAGATCACTCTTCCATTGGCCTGAGACAAAGATGAGATCCGGTGTATGTCCACCCTCGTGGGTGGGGCCTTGAATTAGTTGGGTCAGGTCCATGGCCGTCATGGAAGCCATGAACTCCCGAGCTACCTCGGATGATTCGCCCACCGATGGCAAATTAAAGTCCCCGATGACTACAAGTCTGGGGGTCTCAACTGCCACCGTTGTTGTTATTATTATTATTATTATTATTATTATTATTATTATTATTATTATTATTATTATTATTATTATTATTATTATTATTATTATTATTAAATTTGTAAACTGCTCTCTCTCCCCGAAGGGACTCGAGGCGGTGCACAGGGAATTAAAAATACACATATAAAAACCAACAGACATTATAATACAAATTTAAAATGAATTAAACCTAAACCCTGCGCTAAAATCCCCGACTATCTAAAGCTAATACCCCTAAAAATCCCTAATAAAACAATTTGAGTATTCAGCTTGAGGTGAATGGGTCGATTAAGCCAAGCCGGCCAGACAGAAGAAGTGAGTTTTTAGTTTTTGGCGGAAGGAGCAGAGGTCTGTAGTTGTTCTAATTTCGGGGGGAAGGTCGTTTCAGAGGGTCGGGCCCGCCACAGAGAAGGCTCTTCCCCTGGGCGTCACCCGCTGGCATAGCCTAGTGGACGGCACCCGGAGAAGTCCCTCTCTGTGGGAGCGAATCGGTCGAAGGGATGTATGGGGCAGGATGCGATCCCGCAGATAGCTAGGTCCCGAGCCATGGAGCGCTTTAAAGATGATAATCAACACCTTGAAGCGCACCTGAAAGATGACAGGCAGCCAGTGCAGCTCGCGTAGGAGCGGTGTTACATGGGAAAACCTAGAGGTTCCCATAACTGCCCGCACGGCCGCATTCTGGACAAGCTGCAGTCTTCGGGTGCACCTCAAGGGGAGCCCCATGTAGAGAGCATTGCAGTAGTCCAGTCGGGATGTCACGAGTGCATGGGTGACTGTGCAAAGGGCATCCCGATCCAATAGGGGACGCAACTGGCGAACCAGGCGAACCTGGTAAAACGCCCTCCTGGCCACGGCCGTCACTTGATCTTCCATGGACAGCTGCGCATCAAGGAGGACGCCCAAGTTGCGTGCCCCATCCACAGGGTAAGGTGTTCGCCCCCAATGGCCAGTGATGGAGTCAACTGGTTGTACCGGGATGCCGGGAACCACAGCCACTCGGTCTTGGACAGGTTGAGTCTGAGTCTGTTCCTTCCCATCCAGGCCCGCACGGCTTCCAGACACCAGCACATAACCTCGACGGCATCGTTGGGGTGGTTTGGGGTAGATACGTACAGCTGCGTATCGTCAGCATAGAGATGGTACTCTACCCCAAAACCACGGATGATCACACCCAGTGGCTTCATATATGTGTTGAACAGGAGTGGTGAGAGGACCAACCCCTGAGGCACCCCACAAGTGAGGAGTCTCGAGGTCGACCTCTGCCCTCCTGCCAACACAAATTGCGATCGACCGGAGAGGTAGGAGGAGAACCACCGCAACACGGTGCCCCTCACCCCCAACCCCTCCAGCCGATGCAATAGGATACCATGGTCGATAGTATCAAAAGCCGCTGAGAGGTCTAATAGGACCAGGATGGAGGAACAACCCCCATCTCTGGCCCTCCAGAGATCATTCACCAATGTGACCAATGCCGTCTCAGTGCTGTACCCGGGCCGAAAGCCGGACTGGCGTGGGTCCAGATAATCAATTTCCTTACAAGCGGTCAGGTGCCACAACCCCTGCAGGCTAGGTGGTCAAGGATTACAGCGCCAGGGCCCGAGGCTAATGTTCTGCAACGCCAGGTCCGTGGTCAACAAAGCCCCCCTCGTCCACGACCTTGTGTCGGAGGGGGAGCCGGACCTGGTAGGAATTGCGGAGACCTGGCTGGGCCACAAGGGAGGGCTTCCCCTCGTAGAAATGTACCCACCAGGTTACCGCACGTTTCATCAGCCATGGGCCCTAGGCAGGGGTGGAGGGGTAGCGGTTATTGTTAGGGAAGGTCTTGAGCTGAGAGAGACCACTGTACCACAGGCTACCGGCTGTGAGTCCCTCTGCATGAAGTGGGGCCCAGGGAGGCAGTTGGGCTTGCTGATTGTGTACCTGGCTCCCCGCTACGTGTCAGCAGCCCTGCCCGAGCTCCTTGAGGTGAGCTCCATGGCGGTTGAGACCCCCAGACTGGTAGTCATTGGGGACTTTAACCTGCCATCGGTAGGCGAATCATCAGAGGTAGCTCGGGAGTTCATGGCCTCCATGACGGCCATGGACCTGACCCAGGTAATTCGGGGCCCCACACACGATGGGGAACACACGCTGGATTTAATTTTTGTCTCTGGTCAGTGGAGGAGTGATCTTGGTATAGGGGACGTAGCCATCATACCCCTGTCATGGTCAGACCACTCACTTTTCCGGCTCGACTTTCCAATCACTACACCCCACCGCGGGGAGGCGGAACCTGAGTCGCCTAAATGGTTCCGCCCCAGGCGCCTGATGGACCCGGACAGGTTCCAGACGGAGCTTGGGCCACTACCTGTGTCCTTGACCCGCGCCCCGACGGAGGACCTAGTGGCCGCATGGAATACCGCGGCCATGGGGGCCTTGGATCGGGTCGCGCCCTTGCGGCCTCTCCTGTGGCGACGAGCCACCCAGGCTCCTTGGTTTACCGAGGAGCTGAGGGTGATGAAACGCCACAAGAGACGCCTAGAGAGGAGATGGAGATCCACACGGTCTGAATCTGACCGAACACAGGTGAAAGCCCAATTAAGGACTTACCTTGTGGCCAAACGTCATCATTGTGCCACTCTCATCGCATCTGCAGATAACCGCCCTGCCGCCCTGTTTAGGGTACCCGCTCCCTCCTTCAACAGAGGACGTGGGAAGCCCTTTTGCAGGGTAGAGCAGAGAAATTTGGGGAATATCTACTTATAGAATACAGGCAATATAATCATGCTGGACAAATCTCCCTCCCACCAGACAGAAATCCAAGGTGTTCACAACTTGCTGTGGCAGCCACTCCCAAATACAATCCTCCAGAGTCTATTTAAGTGATTACAACATAAATGTGAGAAGGAAAACCTTTCAATGAATTTCCACCCTCCCCCACATGCAATGAGCCTTGGGACAGGCTGTCTTTTGGGATTGAAAAAAGTCTTTAGTCTTCACTGGTCTATCTTAAGTTCCTCTGTTTCATGTCTGCTGGATGGCTTGGCTTGGTGGTAAGGGTGGTCAGTCAGGCTTGGGAAGGTCTGCTCCACTCTGGTTGCTGTGATGAGTTTCTAGTGGAGGGCTGGATCTAAACCCTATTCCTGGCTCAAATGGATGGACGGTCTCCTCTGGAGGCAGCATCTGGGTCAGCTTCCACAGGTTGCAGAGTCATCTGTGTAGGACTAAAAGACATGAGAACAAGGTCTCCCTCCCCCCTTTGTGGGTGATCCTCCCAGGAAAGGCATTGTAAGAGGATTAGAGATGGGGGGGCAGCGGAGTGGGGGTGGGCAGAGTTTGAGGGGGGAAACATCAGTACTACAGTTATTAAACAGGTAAAGCAATTGTAACAAAATGGAGACATCACAGATGAGGAAGGAGGAAAAACTGGATTCACATGCTTCAGGAAAAAGATGGACAGATGAAATCATTTAAACACATAGTAAATGCACTTCCTGTAAGTAGTGAACTTAAAACATTCCCTCTTAAACTTGATCTTTGTTAAAAGTACAGAGAGGAAAGAAAATTGAACTCCAACTCATTTTATATCTATTGTACATATCTATTTTACATCTATTTATATCTATTTATGTATTCTAGAGCAGACCTTATTCGACTGCGAGAATCACCTTACTCGCAGGTATGGCCCTCCGCTCTAACGAGGGCCCACCTTGATGAGGGATTATGTAATCAAGAGAGGTGGGCAAAACGCAGATGTAGGGTTTTTTTAGCTAAATGTTTGATTCGGATTTTAGGGGGTCTCAGGGAGGAGGGTGGGGTTAGACAGTCTGGGGGTGGGAATGTTACTAGGTCGGTCGGCAGAGCAAAGAAGGAAGCGGAAGGGTCCATTAAGAGGGGGGATACACAAGTCGTTCCCACTGAGGGTCTACCCATCAAGACGGTCGTAGGGAGGGGTAGTTGCGATGGGAGGCAGGGTTTTCTTTCCCGGTTGGGGACACAAGGCCGCTGCTTACAAGCGGTTCATTGAAAGGTTTTCCTTCTCACATTTATGTTGTAATCACTTAAATAGACTCTGGAGGATTGTATTTGGGAGTGGCTGCCACAGCAAGTTGTGAACACCTCGGATTTCTGTGTGGTGGGAGGGAGATTTGTCCAGCATGATTATATTGCCTGTATTCTATAAGTAGCTGTGCACGCGTGCGTGCACGCACGCACATACACACACCCCATTCAGAATTAGAGTGAAACTATCACCTTCACCTACCTCCTCACAAAGCTTCTCCTTTTTGGTCTGTGGCGCTAAGGCTCAAGCAGTCATATCTCCCTGTTAATTCCATGTGGGAGGGGTTCCCCTCAGGCAATTCCGTCACTTGAAGAGATAGCAGAAAAGAGATCTCCAAAACCCAAACCCTGACTGTGACTCACAAATGATGCTGCCCAGTAAAGCAGAATATGTTGCATTGGTAGTCTCATTAGTAGGAGTCCCAAGGCTCATTGCATGTAATTTTAAAAACACTAAATAGTCTGGATTGCACACTGGCTAACCTCAATTTGGACTCACAAATCCTGAATGCATTAAAGTAAGAGCTAGGGCGGGTTCAAGAAACAACCCTTCAAAATGGGCAGCCTGTAATTTAAAGCAAAACCATGGCTGTAAAGAATTGTGAGGCTTATGCTTGCTTGAAAATCTGACTGGAAGCTCACAGAAAGTGATAAGTGACATCTGAAATTGATTGCCATAGAAAATTGGATACCGTAAATTTCTTTCCAGAACTTTTGCCCTGGCTGCTAGACCTTCGTGGTTGAAAGCTCTCTTTTTGGGAGCCACTGAAGGAATCCTTTTCTGCTCCCTCTATCAATGCCTTCCCCTTTGCACCAGAAAAATTAAAAGCACCCATCAAGTCTCTCTGAAACAAGTTCAAAGCCCAAGAGACAGTATTCTGTAAATCTCTCTCTCTCTCACCAATGTGCTTGATTTCCCAGGACCTCAAACCATGTGGCCCTTTATTTATTTTTTTTTATTTCGAATTTATAACCTGCACCTTCTCCTAAAAAAGGACCCAGGGCGGCGCACAGGAAAATTTAAAAAACAATACAAATATACAAAATACCATTATTAAAAACCTATTAAACCCATACCCTGTGCTAAAACAATGTAAAATCAGCCTAATTAAAATTTATTGCTAATAACAATCAGGAACGGGAGGTTATGTTAGGCCGGCTTGTTGAAATAGGTGCGTTTTAAGATGCTGGCGGAAAAGGCGGAGGTCTGAGATGGTGCGTAGTTCGGGGAGCAGGTCATTCCAGAGGGTAGGGCCCGCCTCAGAGAAGGCCCTTCCCCTGGGTGCCGCCAACCGGCATTGCCCGGCCGACGGCACCCTTAGAAGGCCCTCTCTATGGGAGCGGATCGGTCGAAGGGATGTATGGAGCAGGAGACGGTCTCGCATATAGCTAGGCCCCGAGCCATGGAGCGCTTTGAAGATGGTCGTCAACACCTTGAAGCGCACCCGAAAGGCCACAGGAAGCCAGTGCAGCTCGCGCAGGAGAGGTGTTATATGGGAATGCCTTGAGGCTCCCATGATCACCCGCACAGCTGCACTCTGGACTAACTGTAACCTTCGAGTGCACCTCAAGGGGAGCCCCATGTAGAGAGCGTTACAGTAGTCTAGCCGGGACGTCGTGAGTGCTTGAGTGACTGTGCGGAGGGCAGCCCGGTCCAGTAAGGGGCGCAATTGGCGTATTAACCGTACCTGATAAAACACCCCCCTGGCCACGACTGTCACATGATCCTCCATGGACAGCCGGGAGTCCAGGAGGACACCCAAATTGCATGCCCTCTCCACGGGGGCCAGTATTTCGCCCCCAATGGCCAGTGTTGGACTTACCTGGCCGAACCGGGGTGCCAGAAATCACAGCCACTCAGTCTTGGATGGGTTGAGCTTGAGTTTGTTACTACCCATCCAAACCCCTGCCCCCCTGCCAACACACATTGCGACTGACCAGAGAGGTAGGATGAGAACCACCGTAACATGGTGCCTCTCACCCCCAACCCCCCCAGTCGGTGCAATAGGATACCATGGTCGATGGTATCCAAAGCCGCTGAGAGGTCTAATAGGACTAGGATAGAGGAACATCCCCTATCCCGCGCCCTTCAGAGATCATCCACCAACGCGGCCAATGCCATCTTGGTACTGTGACCGGGTCGGAAGCCGGACTGGTGCGGATCTAGATAATCAATTTCCTCCAGGTGCCAAGGAAACTGTTGAGCCACCACACTCTCTACAACCTTCGCTAGAAAATGAAGGTTGGAGACCGGACGGTAATTTTCCAACAATGCTGGGTCCAGGGAACGCCTCTTGAGGAGGGGCCTCACCACCGCCTCTTTCAAGGCGGTAGGCAAGTACCCCTCACTCAAAGAAGCATTCACAATATCCTGGAGCCAGCCTCGTGTAACCTCCCAGGATGCCAGTACAAGCCAGGAGGGACACGGGTCCAATAAACATGTGGTGGCCTTAAGTCTCCTCGACAGCCTGTCCATATCCTCGGTAGTAACAAAGTCAAACTCCTCCCAAGATGTCGTCTCAAGACCAGCATCGGACAATCCGACCGGACCACTTTCAATGGAAGGCAACTCGTTCCGAATCCGAGTGATTTTATCCTGCAGATATTCACCAAATTCCTCTGCTCGACCCTGTAGAGGGGCTTCCCGTGGCCTCTGGTGAAGGAGGGAGCGGGTCACCCCAAACAGGGCAGCAGGGCGGTTATCTGCGAATGCGATAAGAGTGGCACAATATTCACGTTTGGCCACTCTTATCGCCACTAAGTAAGTCCTAATATGGGCTCTTACTAGTGTTCGGTCGGATTCGGACCGAGAGGATCTCCATCTACTCTCTAGGCGTCTCTTGTGGCGTTTCATCTCCCTCAGTTCCTCGGTAAACCAGGGAGCCTGGGTGATTCAACGCCGCGTGAGAGGCTGCAAGGGCGCGACTCGGTCCAAGGCCCCCGCGGCCGCACTATACCATGCGGCCACTAGGTCCTCAGTCGAGTCGCGGGGCAAGGCCACAGGTATTGGCCCAAGCTCCCTAACCATCGTTAAACCATATTTCCAAACAGTCTCCATGTTTTCAGTGTCTATCTCCCCACTTGGAACTGAAGCCAGATGGACATTTCTTCCAACAGGAGTAATCAAGAAAGTGGTCAAGATCTAGTGACTACAATGCAGCCATAGCTGTTTTCATCTCCTCTTCATGACAGCCACCTCAGTTCAGAGAAAGCTTACATTTATGGGAAATACTTTTCTGATTACAGTATAACACCTTTGGGGTATCCCAAGCAAGACCGCATTCCCAGGTTGGGATTCAGCATGAGGACTCTTTGCTCTTCATCTCCTCCTATTAATAATTGCTTGTTGAGGTCACTTCTTCAACCTCCTCAAAGCTTTTTTGAGAACAATGTTATACAAATATCCTGCTCTTTACCCCCCTCAGTGTAGTTGACCAGCCACTTGGATTTCCGTTCAGTGCTAAAAAGTTTTGTCTCAAAAGCTTGGAAAGGAGTGACCAATAGTGGTCTGATAACAAAGGCATTCTCAGTTGCAGGCAAGCTTATTAATCACAGAATCCCACATTCCTCTTTCTTACCCATCCTCAATCAAGGAGTTTTTCATAAGCAGCCATCAGTTGCCTTTTCAATTCTCCCTCCCCACTTATTGATTTAATTTTTGGTGTGACAGTCATGATAGCAAATTGTAGAATGACAGATTTCCAGAGCAGCATCAAAAAACTTACTGTGTGCTTCATGGAGGATCTTGAACAGGGCCAGAAATAAGTAAGATCTTTCAATTATCTTAATAGATATCTATTCTGAATTGCATTAACCCATAGTAGATCTGAGCTTTTCTGAGAATCAAAAGCACATGCCTAGTAAAAAGGCCTTCAAAGCAGCTTTAGTGTACACAGCTGGGCAGATGAACAATATATCAACAGTATTTCAAACTTATGGAGCTTCAAGTCAATTAGTTCATTGCTGCAACCAGCCACTGATCAGAACATCTTCTGCCTCACATGAGTTTGAGGAAAAGGAGGAGAAGAGAGATGGCTGTCAGTCCCATTTTAATTTCACATCTTGGATTTCTCTTAAAATAGCTTCATTGAAAATGTTAAACATTAGAAACGATAAAAAAGAGTCCTGTACAATTTTGCAGGACAACTGCCATACTATGGAGCAATTGTCACACTGCGCCAGCTTTTGAAATCTCCTATCCAAGGAGGCATGCAGTCTGTCTAATAACCAACTTAGGCAATTTATCCTTAAGGATACCGTAGTCATTGATAGTGTACAACTATTTAAAGCAGTGTTTCTCTGCCTTGGCAACTTGAAGATGTCTGGACTTCAACTCCCAGAATTCCCCAGCCAGCGAAAGCTGGCTGGGGAATTCTGGGAGTTGAAGTCCAGACATCTTCAAGTTGCCAAGGTTGAGAAACACTGATTTAAAGGTACAGGAAAATGTTTATGATGGCAGATTTCATCACATACAGGTAGTCCTCGACTTACAAGCATTTGTTTAATGAATGTGTGAAGTTACAACATCACTAAAAATTAATTACAACCAGTCTTCACACTTAGGACTGCTGAAGTGGTCATGTGGTCAAACTTTGTGTGCATGGCAACCAGCATGTATTTATGGCAGTTGCAGCATCCCTAGCATATGTGATCACCATTTGCCACCTTTCCAAAGGGTTTCTGACCAGCAAAATCAATGGTGAAACACCAGATTGGTTTAACGACTGCATGATTCACTTAACAACTGCAGTGATTCTTTTAACAGTCCTTGGGTGCAACTCATTTAAGTGCCTTGCTTTGCAACAAAAATTCTGGTCTCAATTGTGGTTGTAAGCTGAGGACTACCTGTATCAGGAATTTTCAATGCAGGGGAAAAATCTGATTCGAAAATAGGGCATTTTGACCTTACTTGCCCAAACAGTTGTGGGTATAACCCTGGAGCACTTCTGGCAAAATTGGAATGGCTGCTGAGAACTAAAATTGCAATGTTTCCAATTTAAAATATCATTACTTAAAAGCCTATGATTAGGGATGCCTGGCACTGACACAGCAGGATTACTGCAGGCTTCAATACTGAAACAGGGGAACAAAAAACCTTTTTATTTGCATGTCTTTGTGATGCAAAGGTACAGGCAGAGGTGTCTCTCTTTGAGAGTCCATTGGGTTCTCTTTGGCAGCTATTTATGCAATAGCAAAAAGTTTCTGATAGAAGATCACTGGCAGCATTTCCAGCCACACTGAATGCATTTTTGTAATTTTTCTGTCACTTTTGTATTTTTTTTTAATTTATACTTTCATTTTCTCAGGCTGAGAACCCATGTGTCCTGTGTTCTCTGTTCCATCCAGGGAAAGATTATTCTACCAATTATCTTTGAATGATTATTTTGATGTCAGATAGTTGGCTCTCAATAGTGATTCCATGTCATTTATTAATATAAGTGCAATCCCGAAAATTCTGAAGACCATGTTTTAACCATATGTGGGCAAATCCTGGTTTATAATGATGTATTTTCATTATGGAGAGCCACTGAAAAGAAATGCGCTTTTAAATGTTTAGAAAAACTTGAAGGAATAAACTTAAAGCTTTTGTATGTTTGTAAATAATTACAGCAATTTACTGCTTTACCTCAATTTCTTTTGGTAATAGAAATCTCTCCCCCTACTCCTTTATGGTCAATTGCCACCAACTTTGTCAGGGGAAAGATAATTCTGTTGTTGGCCATTATTTCAAATGAAACAAATTTCAGTTTTATAGCTAGTAATCATCTTTGTGTCACTATCTGTGCCATTCAACCATAAATATGTTATATATTCCCAAGGGATTTCTGGGAAGTCATCTTTTGTTGCAGATGGATCATTTAGGCAGACAAACAGAGAGATAGGAAGCCCCTATCTCACACTCTCAAGCCTCACTTTCCCTTACAACGGCACAGAAATAATGTCAGGGAGTAAGTAAGATCTGTGTGCATTCTAGAAGTGATGCTTCTGGTATTCTCTGTGACACACTAAAGGATTCCCAGGCATTCCTCTTGGATCTCACATGCTGCTGGTGATCTCACCTCACTGCTTGTGTTGCTTACGCAAGCTGAATGAGTGGGGCAATAAAATGAAAACAACACCCTCACTTTTTAATCACAAATACATATTAAAGCAAGAACTTTATTAGGCCAAGGTAGAATTGTAAAATAATCTCAAGTATCTTTACTACAATTAGGTGACTAAATTGCTTAAAAAGCCCCCCCCCCCCCAATTGACCTGGGAAGAGGGATAGAATTATTGGGGTTGATATGCAAAAGTAAAATACAACCCTTTTCTAAAATAGGGGAAAAGTAGGAGCAGAATTCTTCATTCTTTGGAAGCCGCATTTATCACAATTGTTTAGGGACAAGGCATCCTACTTTAGAGTTGGTTCAGGCAAGATGATTTGAGATGACTGCCTGATGACTCTTACGGAGAAATGAGCTATGACCTAACACTGCAGACAGAACGCCAACATCCTTACCACCATTCACGTCTTAATTCAGCTCCCCCCCCCCCTTCTCGGTTCTTTCTTTCATGTCAGTTGAGTTGACGTATTCAACTACCTCTCTCAACAGATGTTGGTAAAAAATAATAATACTAAGCCACCTATCAAGTGCCATCCTTCCATGATCGGGGTCAAGTACTCTGTACATGCACAGGGTTACTTTTTGCTGCCTGAAGTGAAACCTGGAGACAAATGAAACCGCGCTCTATTTATGGGCTGGAACCGTGCAGAATTTGCTCAACCCTCCTTTGGTCCCTCCTAGGCTTCGCCTAGAGACCGGAGTCGCTTGCCACGCGAAGCTTTCCAGGCTGGACCATTAGGGGGATTGAAGCGGGCTCTGGCGGCGGCAACGGGGCGTGGGCTCCCCAGCCGATCCACCGGTTCCCCCAAGAACGGGATTCGCTGGAAGAGGCGACGACAGCAGGCGGGACGGCCCCGAAAACGACCCCGCCCCCGGCCTCGAGGAGGGGGCGGAGCCGATCGGCGAGAGGGGGCCCCCGATCGACGGGTCTCCGCCGCTGCCAGGCCGGCTAGAGCGCCAAGCGTAGCAGCCGCTTGCCGGGGAGCCCTGCCTATGGCGCAGCGCCTCGCCCTCGCCGAGCAGCCGCGCGCCTTCCAGGCAGCAGCCCTCGGAAGCGGCTCGGCGTGAGCGGCGAAGGAGGCTCGGCTCGCTCCTGACGGCCGAGGGGGCTGCCCGGGCGCTTCTTGCCTCGCACCGGGAGCTGCCGCCGGCATCCTTCGTGGCGCTCGGCGCCGCGCCGTCCGTTGAGATGCTGCCGCCGCCGCCGAACAGAGGCCAAGCTTGGCGGCGCAGGAAAGGGCTGCGCGCGGGGCAGCTGTGCCTCCTGGCCTCGCTGCTAGGATTCCTGCTGCTGTTCGCGTGCGCCCGGGCAGGCCAGCGGGCTGGCCGCTCAGACGCCGCAGCCGGTGAGTGAGAAGAAGTGGGGAGTGAACCTGCGGGGTCGCGGAGCGGGAGGGGAGGAGGCCGAAGAAGGGACCCCGGCAGCTGCGAAATGAGTCGCAACGTGGCGTTGGGGAGAAACCAACCAGCCGCTCGGGCAGCGTGGAGGGGCTCTGCTGCGGCCATACCTGCCTGGGTGTTCGCCGATTGGGTGTCCTGCCTCGGGGCTTTCCTCGCGAAGTGCATCCCCTTTACTGGCCTTCGGATGAAAGGAATCCTGCTGCTCGAATTTGTGGGTTGGGTTCGGGGGGGGGGGGGCGTCAATTTGCCGGATCGTTCGCCCTTTTCCAAAGGTGGGAGAGCTGTTCCTGCCTCCACAGTCCTGGGGGAGGGGTCCTCTGGTTCTTTCCTCCGCCGCCACCCTACCTGACAGTTGCCATTCTGGGACTCCGGTTTGCAGGCAGAGAACGGGCGTTGCGGGTGCCTTCGCTTGTAGGCTGCAGGCAACTCGGATGGGCGAGTCGGGACGGGCGAGCGGGCTCGGCAGTTCTTCTTTTCCTTTCCCCGAAGTTCTCCTGTACCAGCTCCATTGCAATGAGCTGTGCACCTGCCTGCTCTCTCACCTGTGCCAGTAATGTGCTTTTTTCATAGAAATATTCCCGGGAGGTTGAAACGTGTCTTACTGAAGAGCATCAGGAAATAAGTGGCGTTTGGAGTTTCCACCTGATTTCTTGAATTTGCCGAATACATTTAATCACCTACTGGCTAACCCTATTTTAACTTACCATGTTATGTGACCTCCATCCTGTGAGGGTTCAGTAAATTAAAAGAACCTAGAAACTGAAGTTTGCTTTTCACATTGCTGACTTCTAGTTATCCCCAGCTATGGAACTTCCTCCAGTGACCTAAGGAACTACTGGACTAAATGTTAAATGGCAGAGCTAGGATTTGGCCTGGATTCCTACAATTGAAGGACCTGTATGCACATCTCACTGTGGGATTGTAGCCAAACTGCATATATTACCAAACTGACCTTCATTCAGCTTGTGATCTAATGCATGCTTTTAGAAGGCTGTAATATTTAGATTGCATTCTTGTACTAACTTTCTGGCTAGAAATATGCCTAGCTGAATTCAGTGGGCCTATTAAGAAGACATGTTTAGGCTTGTGCAGCTAATGAAATCAAATATTAATAATATCTTTTTAGAGTGTCAATAATGAATCCTCCAAACAGTAGCTTATGCTCCATTCTTCCTAGCTGTCCCCCATGCCACCTTGACTAGTAGAGAGGAGAGGAAGAAAATAATTTAGTGGGTTCAGGCATCTACTAGCGCTGTTACCAGTCTTCACCTTATAGCCTAGTAATCTCTTCCAGCGTGACATGGAAAGAGATAATTAGTCTGCCCTCCATCAATGTTATTTTTGAGCAAACTGCAATTTTTCAGTTTTTCTTGGCCTTAGATCAGCAAGGCTTATTTTTGTCTAACCTTAGCTAGAGAAACCACTACAGACTGATGTGGTACTGAATAGCAGATAATAGAATATATAAACAAACATTAGGTTTTTACCATTCCATAACAATTATTCTTAGCATCTCTGCATTGAGCACATGCATTGCCTTGGGGTTTTTTTTTTCAATGGGGCAGATGATAATGATTCCCTATATGGGAACAGGTGATGGCAGAGAAGGTGGGTCTTTCTTTGTAGGTTCATGATGGAGGTGAGATTTTAACGTTTCCATTAATTGCTTAGCTAGTCAACAAGACTGCTCTTGTTTTACTGTTCTTATGTTGTTGTATTGTTTTTTTCAAGTTTAAAATTCCTCGGAACCATGATTTTCTGATGTTACTTCAACCAGCTGGATTTTACAGTCTCATTTATCATTCTGGACTTTCATAGAAGTATCTGTAATTCCGGGTTGTTTGGTACCACTGTGACAGCCGATCAGCATTTTCAGGAATTACATGTATCTGTTCAACTATGGTTGCATAACTAGTGGAAAGGCTCTTCATTAGGTTTCTTCTGTAATTCCCCTATGCTGCTGGATTTTGTGAAGGGAAAAGCTATGTACAATATCTCACCTATCTTGGACAAAGGAAAATCCATCTACTTATGGTTTATGTTTTTGTTTCATACCATGCATAAGAATCACTGAATCACATACATAGCCTTGGGAAAGTGAATGGTTGAACCTAAGTTAACACTTCTCAATTGTGAGGGCATGCAGTGGAAAACTGAGTACCAGAACTAGACTACATGTCTTGCCCCTACTAGTGTTACTATATTTTCTGGAGTTCTTGTTTAGGAATGTGAGAGTGTATTACAAAAACCTGACCTTGATTTGTGTCTTGGAGAACTTACGCCAAACTCTGTTACCTGAACTAGAAAACATGATAGATTTGTTCTGTAGTGTGCATTCATACAGCTTTGACCATGCTTGTGTTAGATTATATTCCACTTACAAGTAGTCCTTAGGTAACAATCACCAGGTATTGGCCAGTGAACCCGACATTGTGATAATAGATAAGGACAGAAAGACAGCAGTGGTGATAGATGTAGTGGTGCAAAGTGACAGCAACATTAGGTACTGGTAGAAAGAATATGAGAAACTGGAGAAGTACCAGGGCCTGAAGGAGGAATGTGGAATATAAAAGTGGCCCCAGTGGTTGTGGAACCATTTGAGGCTATGACTCCTAAACTGGAAAAGTGGCTCCAGCAGACTCAGGAACAGGATCAGAGCTTTCTGTCCAGAAGAGAGCAGTGCAAGGAACAGCTTAGATCAATGATAGCTAACATTTTTGGCACCGAGTACCAAAACTGGAGCACATGTGCACCCTGGAGTACCGGAACCTGGAAGAGAGCAGTTGCTCCGGTGTGCCGGAACCCGGAAGAAAGCAGCTGCTCCAGCTGCTCTTTTCTGGGTTCCGTTGCGCACATGTGTGCCAACCAGCTGGTCTTTGCATGCATGCCAGCCAGCTGGCTGGGGTGCATACGTGCGATGGAACCCAGAAGAACAGCTGGCGACAGTGTGCATGCCAACAGAGAGGGCTCTGCGTGCCTCCTCCTATGGCAAATGTGCCATAGATTCGCCATCACAGGCTTAGATACTGTACAGAACCCTCAAACTCTCTGCCTCTGGCAATTAACCCAAGAATGAGGAGGACATGTCACCCACAGACAGGGGAATGGAGGGTGTGTGTGTGTGTGTGTGTGTATCAGAATCCACATACTTCAATAAATTGTGCTCTTCACTTTCATTCATAATATGTTTTGCCTCATATCTTATATTGTTGATAAAAAGAATGAATCGCTTGATAAACAATGATGAAAAATGAATGAAAAAGAATGAAGGAGAAACAATTATATCTGAAATGTTTGTATATGCATCACACATAGTATATACGGTAAGCACATTTTTTAAGTCCTGCACCTACATTTTAAAAATGAATGTATGAAATTATATATAACGTAAGTAGCCATATGTGGAAGAGCAACACGTAGAAGGGCCAAAAAATGCTTCTCAGATATAGGTATATTATTATTATAAGATCAGCAAGAGTTTCTTTGAAATTCGGGGATATGGAATCTTGACATTCTCCACAACATGAGAGAAAGTGGAGCCCTTGGTTCTTTCTGGGCTTTCAGACATTTCATTACCCAATAGGCAACATCATCAGTGGAGGTGAGTGTGGAAGTTGCTGTCTGTTTATATGCAGTACTGTAGCTTGCCTTGCCAATTTTGGTGGGGACATGGTTTCCTTCTTTTGAATTAGCATCTTTCACCAAGTCAAATCCAAATTAAATCCAAATCTAGATCAAATTCAAAAGAGAAAATTAAAAAATAAACCAAGGAAGGAAACAAAAAGACCATAACTCCTTCCCTCCAGCAATCCACATCCAGATAAAACAGGATTAGCGCCTGACAAACAGTCAGGTGGAAAACAATGCCCTAAACCTAAACAAGAAACCATCAAGGTTATTCCTGATTGGTTTTTGAAGTTGCCAATCTTGGGGGCTACTGACAAAATAAATAAAAGAAACAAAGCACAAACTGGGCAAACAATCAGTGAATAGTTTGCTGTTCTGAAAAAACTGCTCAAATATGGTAAACCAAAATCCAAATACAATTAATTATAGTTTAACGTGATGGATGAATCCTAATCCTGACTCTGCCTGGCTTTTTCCTTGCTTGATAAACTGTGATTAAAACAAATCCTGGATTATGTCCACATATTAAAATATTGTAGTTAATCTATCAACAAACCACATCAATCTTTAGCATTATGAGTGAGCTAGGCCTATATTTATTAGGTGCCATGGGAACTTACATTCTCATACTAGAGGATGAGTCTCTACTTGTGGAAGGTTCCCCTGCCAGGTACCCATGCCCATACATAATAGGGCTACCTTAGCTGAGAAAGAAATTGTATGACATTGGTGCCACCCACAATAATGTATACTCAACCGTAGGGATTATTATGGCAGTTAAAGATTATTTGCATATAGGGGTAGTTGGCAGACAATTACTATAATCAACTAAATAAGTAAAGATGACTGCTTTTCACTAAGTTAGAATTCACTGTTTCTATCAGTTGTCTTCGACCTTTCTCTATGAGTGGTCTTGATACAATGACATATCCTGTTGAAGTGTCTAATGTTGTCTCTTTGATCTATGATGTCACATTTCTGATATCTTTGTTTCAATACATTCTTTAGCATAAATTATTTAATCATTCTTCAAAGGGCCGCTATCTTGTTAATTCTTCCTGTCTTCTAAATTGTATACATGTTGTATTGAATTCTTTTTATTATCTAGATGGAACATTTGTGCTGTACCCTTTCCCCTAGAAGTTTACAAAAAGGTACATGGAACTATTTCATCATCACAATAATCCAAATATTTCCTGAGAGTTACCCAGTCAACTTTATGACTTTGTAAAAATTCCAACCCAGATCTTTCTAGCCTACTTTCTAATGCTTTGTCCCTTACTTATAAAGTGTTGGTTTGTTGAAAAAGACTGTTGAAAAAGCTAAGCTATCTTGTTCTCATGCAAGTGTAGAAAGCACAGTGTAGAAATCTAATAGCTGGGTGCACTGAATTACACTAAACAATTGCACAACAATTATTGTATAGCTTGGTATGATATGTGTATTCAGATACAAGTCTCATTTTATTTGTAGTCTTTAGTTTATTGTTGTTTTGCAAATGAAGGTAGTTGTTTTGAATTCTTTCTCATACCTGGCATTTTCTCCCAATTATATCTGAATGAGATGTGTATGCTGCAAACTAGTGACTATTCTGATTTGTTTTTGTTTGTTTGTTTATTTATATATTTATTTATTTCATTTATGTAGCTGCCCATCTTAAAACAACTCTGGTGGTTAAATCAATAAAACAATATAAAACAGTATAAAACTAACAGCCATAAAACTAAAAATAGTGATGGAATGTGAACCTGGAGAAGCAGTGGTGGGAGGGGGAGGGGTTGCTGTCAGAGCTTTCCCAGAGAGAGGCCCAAATTAAGGCAGTTGTGCTTCAGTTACGCTCTTTCCTGGACCAACAATCCCTATTCACAGTCACTCATGCCCTAGTCACTTCCCCTCTTGACTATTGCAATGTACCCTATGTGGGGCTGCCCTTGAAGAGCACCTGGAAGCTCCAGTTTGTGCAAAATGCAGCAGCCCACATTTAAAGTCACCTTTAAAGCCCCTCATGGTTTGGGACCAGGTTATCTTGCTGGCCACATCTACCCAACCTATCAGAGGGGGAGGCAGGGAATGCTGTGGATCCCATCCCCAAGGGAGATACTCCTGGTGGGACCTAGAAGAACGGCCTTCTCTGTGGTGGCTCTGTCTCTCTGGAACATCATTACCCCAGAGATTAGAATGGCCCCCACTCTAATACTCTTCCGGAAGGTGCTGAAGACCTGGTTCTGCCAGTGGGCCTGGAGAATCCAAAGCGGAATGGAGCCCATTAAATGACTCGTGTGATCTGCTGTTACCAGGGCGGAGGTGGTTTTATTATATTACATTAATTAATTTGATTGGTTTTATTAGTTTTATTGTTTCAAATGAGGTTTTATATTCTGTAAGTTTCCTTGAGTTGCCATGGGTGAATAGGCGGCAATATAAATTCACTACATACATAAATAGATGTTTTTCAGACAGTTTGGGGCATGCAAATCAATTTCTGGAGATTTTTAATTGGTCAATGTGTATGTGTGTGTTTATGTGTGTGTATTTATGTTTATCTGTGTGCATCTATCCATCCATCTAACATTTGTCTGTCTGTTTGTCTGTATATCGTGTCTGTCTGTTTGTATCTATATAGCATCTACTATCATTTATCTTTCTCACATATAGGGGAGAAGAAACATCATACTCTTACCCTTTTTGTAATTAAATTTAGATTTGACAACTGTCCAATGCAACTAAATATGATAAAATGTATATTTTCATATATTTAAGAACAATACATGTTTATCAGTAGCTGAGTTTGAAGCATGTTGTGTAAGAGGAATCAACTCTGCAGTTCAGGAAGCTACAAATATCAAACATGAATACAGATGGTGAATTTAGGTTTATGGGGTTGTATTTTCTGTTCTTTTCATATACATATCTATTGTTACCTAAATATGCACAACCATGTATGCATGTGTTTGTTTTAACAGGCCCTACCATGCAAAATATATGTCACAATCTGCCATATATAGAAACCACATAAAAGGAAAGTCACAAGGTCACAGAGTAATGTAGCAGTTATAAAGAAATGTTAGGATTTGATCATGCAGCTGATTGACAGACCCAAGAGAAGTGTACTATCATCTGACTTGAGCAACAGCCTCCCAAGTGAAGTTTCTATACTAGTGATAGGGTGATATGATTGGGAGCACCTGAGAAATCAGGAGCTTCAGGCAGTTCAAATGGGTTTAAAGATTTATTGCAAGCTTAAGTTGTCTACAAGAATCTGAGCTACTAACAGCCAAAAGAAATTTAAAGATGGGCTGGATTTAGATCTCTTGTGTAAAGGGACTCATGACTAATGATATGATTGACCCCTTCCTCACGCTTAGCCTAATCATCTCCTACACAGAATGACTATACAGCCTAATGTGGGGGCATGGAATAGATGGTTATTAATTCAGAAGTCTTCTGGTAGGAAACAATAGTAAAGACCTTTCTTGGATTAAGTATTTAATTATTCTCTTGATGAAAGATAGGTGTAGATTGTAAGTGTGCAATGTGCTTTGCCCCCTAAATCCCACTTTGGTTTCTTGTGGAGTTTCTTCTGCTAAAAAGCTGGGACATTGTCTCTTACCATTTTGTACTGGGAAAAACTTTAAAAACATCTGTAATAGAAGTTTACAATAAGCATAACGTTATTTTCAAAACATAAAGAAACTACTACTTTCCGTATCTTGCATTATCAAAACACAGCCCTGCCCTACTCCTTAATTCCCCCTAAAATGCACAACCCAAAATATGAGACTAGGCTCTTGTGCCAGGTTTCTGTGTCGAAGAAATTGCTCTGTCCCATTTCTGATGGATTTCCACATCTGTAGCAAGTTGATGGCAGAATGTTTTGGTGATACATCAGGAAAATTCTGACCCTGCTTCTTGTAATCTTAGTATCTTATCAGGGAAACTCTGCCTATAACCTGGAGCTTGATCCTAACAGGACTCAAGGTTGCCTCAGCCTTCTAGCCTTCCAAGGTCAGTAAAATGAGGACCCAGATTGTTGGGGGTGATATGCTGACATTATAAACTGCCCAGAAAATGCTGTAAAGCAGTGATTCCCACCCTCCAGTCCATGGACAGTCTATGGTACACCAGCAATCCATGCGGTCTTCAGTCCACGGAAAAACTTTCTTCATGGCACTAGTCCCTGGTGCCCAAAAGGTTGGAGGCCACCGCTGTAACACACTATGTAGTGGTATATAAGTAAGTGCTATTGCTACTACTATTATCATAGTATTATTTTATTGTCTGATACTATCCTGAAATTTGCAGGGCTTCACTCAAAGCCAGCCCAATCATAATGTAAGATGATGCCCTGAATTAAGGGTGGATAGACTCTGAATTCAGTACTTACAAGCCCAGGATCCAGAAATCTGAGTCAGGTGAACGAGCCATTCTCCTAGAATTAAAGGATTCTGAATCCAGCAAAAAAAAATTTTTTAGCTGAACAGAACTCACCATCTTTCCATTTCAAATGCCTCTCCTGGGTCCCCCAATTTTTATTTCAGCTGCATAATTTATGCAAAATTTAAATGTGGGGAAACTTGTTGAAGCACAATGTCTGAATATGGCTTTAGTATAGTGAATACCATTCCTGATATTTGGTAAGCTTGTGAATTTTAATTATGAGGCATGCAACTGAAAGACATTACACAGATTTCCTTTTTTGGGCACAGAGCAAGTGGTTTGATGGAGAGTGTTTGCTGAGAGGGATGCTTGCTCCCAGCTGTTTGAATCTCTTTGGAGGTGTTTTGTTTTTTGCTTTGAACACACACACACACACACACACACACACACACACACACACACCATCTGTTTTTTCAAAGAAGCTCACTGTTTAAAATGACATTTAATAAATAAAAAGCATTACTCAAGACTATACCACACAAAATTAAAATAAACTATTTTCGACTAAGGCAATTCTTTATCTTGAAAAGATGAATTTTCCATACATTAAAAATGAGGTGTTCTGGCTGTTGATGAGTGATTGCCTTGCCTCTCAAGCAGAACTCAGTCCTAGTCCCTGCAATGTTTTGATTTTAACAAGAAATGTTGGGGATTAAATTTGAATTTATTAGATGTAGAGTTTCTAGTCCACTGATGGATTTGTCAGTGCATTAAGCAACTCAATACTGAGTCTATATGCCTGCTTACTTCAGAGACAAAGATCTATTTGGTTTACTAGCTTTCTTGTCCAGCATAAATCTTATTTCCATCCTTATATGAATGGGGAAAACTGGAAGAAGGTGTTATTAAGGCAATTCTATCTGGTCGTATAGATAAGGGGTGGATATCCATGTTTGGGTAAATAAAACATAGTTATCATTCTTAGAGGCAGATTATTCCAGAGGTCAAGCCACTATTAGCTATATAGAATCAGATTTATATATTATTTACATTTAAAACAGATTCTTTAGCTGTTGTATAGCAATAGCTTTTAGACATATACTGCTTCACAGTGCTTTGTAGCCCTCTCCAAGCGGTTTACACATTCAGCATACTGCCCCCAACAATCTGGGTCCTCATTTTACTGACCTCAGAAGGATGAAAGGCTGAGTCAACCTTCAGCTGGTACATGACAATATAAAGCAAACATATTAAAAACATCATCAAAAAAGCAATGTGATAAAATACAGAAATAAATAAAAAAATATTAAAATAAAAAGTTGATACAATGTCAGGCTGTTAAAGTACAAGTAAAATCAAATGAAAAATTAAAAAAATAAACTATCCAGGCAATAAAATTAAACATAAACCAACAAATCCAGTGGAGATTTTAAGATAAAGGATTTGTATATTGGGAGAATAATAATATATGGCTCTGACAAGTGAAAGAAAACAGTATTGGCTCCATTCAAATGTTCCTGAGAGATTTCATAGCTGATTCATCTCTGAAATGTTCTTGTTTCTAACAGTTTCTTCTATGCTTTGGACCTTTGAGCCTTAAAAGATGAACTTGAGGTGCTAAAATAGGAAGAAGCAGGTCATTTGACTGCAAACAATTAAAAGCATTATTAACACTTCAAATGATTGTCAGAAATGAACAGGGGAGCCATATAAATATGGCATGATTAGTGTCAAATAAATCCTGATTAAAACTTTTCTGGCCTTTTTTTGCATTAGTTGTTTTTAGAGAATCGCTAGTGGCAGTCTCGTGAGTGACTTACTCCACTAATCTAAATGGAAGAGTTCGTACATCATGGATGGGTGTAACTACATAGTCTATTTTATAACAGGAGAAGAAGCATCAGTAAAAGTACTGGTGCTAATTAAGCAATGGTGGTTCCAACAACTTCTTCACCTCTTTAGTCAAGCTACTTTTGAGTAAGCCAAGGAAAGATGAGAACTAGAAGCTAATCTATATAAATAAAAATGTAAAATAATTTGTACGAATCCACTAATCTCAAAAACTACTGGGCCGATTTACACCAAACTTTCACACAACATAGCCAAGGACTTCCGATAATAGAATAGCTACTCATTTTGTGCCTAGCACACTTGTATCGTGTGTAAAGTAAACACAAAAAAAGTACTAACTGAAAAATGTGTTTACTCCCTGTAACTCCGCCCACCAACAGTCATTAACTACGGAGGCCTCTTATGGCCAAAAAGGCACTGGAGTCAAACTATTCTCCAAAGCACCTGAGGGCAGAACAAGAAGCAATGGGTGGAAACTAATCAAGGAGAGAAGCAACTTAGAACTGAGGAGAAATTTCCTGACAGTTAGAACAATTAACCAGTGGAAGAGAAATTGCCTCCAGAAGTTGTGAATGCCCCAACACTGGAAGTCTTTAAGAAGATGTTGGATAGCCATTTGTCTGAAATGGTATAGGGCTTCCTGCCTAGGCAGGGGGTTGGACTAGATGACCTCCGAGGTCCCTTCCAACTCTGCTATTGTATTATTGTATTATAGTAGGTAGGTACTGTAGATAGGGGAATAGAGAGAGAGGGTTGCCCCAAATAAGAGTGAGTCAAACTATTCTCCAAAGCACCTGAGGGCAGAACAAGAAGCAATGGGTGGAAACTAATCAAGGAGAGAAGCAACTTAGAACTGAGGAGAAATTTCCTGACAGTTAGAACAATTAATCAGTGGAACAGCTTGCCTCCAGAAGTTGTGAATGCCCCAACACTGCAAGTCTTTAAGAAGATGTTGGATAGCCATTTGTCTGAAATGGTATAGGGCTTCCTGCCTAGGCAGGGGGTTGGACTAGATGACCTCCGAGGTCCCTTCCAACTCTGCTATTGTATTGTTGTATTACAGTAGGTAGGTACTGTAGATAGGGGAATAGAGAGAGAGGGTTGCCCCAAATAAGAGGGAGTCAAACTATTCTCCAAAGCACCTGAGGGCAGAACAAGAAGCAATGGGTGGAAACTAATCAAGGAGAGAAGCAACTTAGAACTGAGGAGAAATTTACTGACAGTTAGAACAATTAACCAGTGGAAGAGAAATTGCCTCCAGAAGTTGTGAATGCCCCAACACTGCAAGTCTTCAAGAAGATGTTGGATAGCCATTTGTCTGAAATGGTATAGGGCTTCCTGCCTAGGCAGGGGGTTGGACTAGATGACATCCGAGGTCCCTTCCAACTCTGCTATTGTATTATTGTATTACAGTAGGTAGGTAGGTAGGGGAATATATAGATAGGGAGAAATACAGTAGGTAGGTAGGTAGGTACTGTATGTAGATAGAGGGATAGATAGGGAGAAATACGGTAGGTAGGTTGGTAGGTAGGGGGATAGATAGATAGGGAACAGCACAGTAGGTATGTAGGCATGTAGGTAGGAAGGTAGGTAGATAGGGGGCTAGATAGGAAGAAATACAGTAGGTTTCTAGGTAGGTAGGTAGGTGTATAGATAGATAGCGAGAAATACAGTAGGTAGGTAGGTAGAGGAATAGAGAGAGAGGGAGAAATACAGTAGGTAGGTAGGTAGATAGATAGAGGGAGAAAGGAAGAAATGCAGTAGGTAGGTAGAGGGATAGATAGAGAGGGAGAAATACAGTAGGTAGGTAGGTTGGGGGTTATATGGTGGTTGTGTGTATGTGTGCAGGTGTAGATCTACACACAGATTGGTTGGCCATTTAACCAGACTAGGCCACAGCAACGCATGGCCGGGTATAGCTAGTTGGTCATAGTATTGGACTCAAGGGAGATCCAAGTTCAGGTTCTTATTGAATGAATCTACTTTATGTGACTAACATTTAGAGCTGTTGGAGAACAAGTGAGGTACACATGTAATATAATACTTATTTAGCTTTGTTTGGGGTTGCAAACTCTGCCTCTTTATCCATTGTACTATGAGTTTGCGAGAGCTGTGATGGATGTTGAAAGGATGCAGAAAGAATTTTGGGAAGTCTGTGTGGAAGAAGAATGTATAAAATTGCAGTCTATGTCAATAAGGGATTATGATAAAATAATAATCTGCTTTTCCAATTTGCAGTACTTAAATTAGAATACTCTGGTCCATAGATTTTGTGCTGAGTGCTCTTAAAATGTCATGTTGTTATCATTATTAATGTTTTTACAAAATGAGCTGCCAATAACCTTGAGGAATTAAATAATTTTTTCTAGATAAACTGTTTCTTTAGAGGATGTGCCATGGTTTTGAACTTTAGAATAACATGTTGATAGTATTTTGTTTTTGAGAATATTTTACAATGCAGGGTTTTAAGATAAAGGGATACTTTTCTCTGTTGTGATTATCTAGTGTGTTAAGGGATTTTTGTTTTAAAGTTGTTAAGGTACTGGCCTAGAAATCTGAAGTTCTAGGCCTTAAGCATGAAAACCAGCTGCCAGTCACTCTCTCTCATCCCAATTCACCAAAGAGGGTTATTGTTGTGGGGAAAATAGAAGGAGGAAGAAGTATTAGGCATGTTCACCAACTTGAGTTACTTATAAAAGAGGTGGGATAAAAATCTAATAAATAAGTCTAATAGATAAATAAAATGACATACTGTGATCATGTGATATTGCCAAAGAAGCTTAGCAAATAAAAAAAAACAATGCAGCAACTTAAACAGATCACAAGTCTTCAAAAGAAAACTTGTGGGTATAAGAAGAGGTGGAAAAATTACAAGATTCTGTTAAAAGTAGCATTATAAAAGCATAAAGAGTCACATTGTGTTGAATAAGAAGACCAAAGGAATCCCAGAATTTTAGTCTTTCAGTGCCCAACCCCAAGCAAGGACATAAGCAGAATATAAATGCAATAAACCACTCCTACTTATGTTCCTACAACTGCTATTTGTGTTCACTCTATTTCCTTTGATTCTAGATGCAACCTGATAACTATTATGATGACTATTTAATGACTTTATGCTATCTTGTGACTTTGAATGTCCAACCAGGGTTTAAAAGCAATGTGATCAAGGATAAACCCAATGAAACAAAGAGACATATCAATAGGCATCTAATTTCTGACTGAAAATATCCAGGTCTCCTTTTGTGAATCTGACATCTTATATTTTCTATTTATGAGGAGGAGAGACAAAGGATAGCAGTATTAGAGATGAGTACTTTCTCATAAAAGCTTGGTAAAATGTTGAAAACTTTGTTCAGAAATATCAATAACAATGTGCAGTATAGAACTGCACTACAACTGTGAAAAACAGCAAAATTTGTAAAAACAAGCTTTTGGATTTGTCTACATGTATGTTTAGCACCTGCTGCTGACCTAGAGGTGGAGCTCCCACCTCCTAATCAGGAGGTTGTGAGTTCAATCCTAGGTAGAGGCAGATGTAGGGTCTCCTGTTGGGCAGGGGGTTGGACTAGATCACCTGCAAGGTCCCCTCCAACTCTGTTAATCTGTTAAGTAAGAATATGAGAAAAACAGTTGCTCATAGAAACATAGAGTTGGAAGGGATGATACCTGTAGTAGTCATGTAGTTTTGGTGCAGGATCTACTATAGCATCTCTGACAGATGATCACCCCATGTCTGGTTGAAGATCTCTAGAGAAGGAGAACTCAACATAACATGTGGTAGTCAGGAAATTCCTCTTTATGTCTACCCTAAATATACTTACCCATAGTTTTAATACTTTGGCTCTAAACCTGTCTTCAGAAATAACAGACAGTGGCTGTATTTTCTATTTTATATGACTATCCTTCAGGTATTTGAAGTCTGCTGTCATATTTTGCCTTATTCATCTTTTCTATAGCCTAAACTTGCTCAGATCCTTTGATTATTCTTCATGGCATGGCCTTCCCAGGGCACAGTTGAGTGGAACAATTACTTCCTTTGGTGTGGATTCTGTGCTCCTTTTTAATGGACCTCAACGTAGCATTTGTCTTTTTAGAAACTATATCACACTCCTGGCCCATGTTTAACTGTGGTCAACAAGGACAGTGGTATCATTTTCACAGGTGCTATTGCCAAGCCAGATTTCCTCCATTCTATTTTTCTTTCTATCCAGATGCAGAATTTTACTTTTCTCTCTGTTAAATCCTACCCTATACATCTAAAAATGAACGCTGGTATTTAAATGATAAACCTGTTACTTACAGCCATGATAAAAAGATACTCTTGTATAATGTAAAGGTAAAGGTTCCCCTGCACATGCGTGTTAGTCGTTTCAGGCTCTAGGAACGGTGCTAATCGCCGTTTCTAAGACCAGGAGCTAGCGCTGTCCAAAGACATCTCTGTGGTCATGTGGCCAGCATGACCTAATGCAGAAGGAGCATGGAGCACTGTTATCTTCTCACCAAAGTGGTCCCTATTTTTCAGCTTGCATTTTTTACATGCTTTTGAACTGCTAGCTTGGCAGAAGCTGGGACAAGTAATGGGAGCTCACCCTGTATTCGAACCGCTGAACTTCCTACCTTCTTATTGACAAGCTCAGTGGCATCCTTCAGCTGTATTGCACTTTGAATCCTATAATTTCCAGCTTGTACACATGTTCATATACTTCCTGTTCTTAATGCTAGAATTTTTGCAAGTAGAACATTAGGATATATAATTGCTTAGATATTTTATTCATTCAGTAACTATATTTTAAGTATACATCTTAAATAAAGTTTGTGACTGATACAAAGGTATATATGTGTGTGTGTGTGTGTTAGGTTTTTGAGCTGATCAATAAATAAATCAGGAAGACTAGGATAGATCTATTTCAAGCTATTTAATAATAATAATAATAATAATAAATTTTATTTGTTACCCGCTCTCTCTCCCCAGGGGACTCGAGGCGGGGCACAGGAAAATTAAAAAACAGTAAACACAGCAAAATACATAATTTAAAATCACAATTAAACAACAAATCCTGCGCTAAAACATCTATAAAAAACTAAAAAAACTGCCCTAAAACCCCTAAACACTAAAAATAATTAAAATTACCCTAAAAACCCCAGGACAAGGAGGCTATCCCAAGCCGGCCAGACGGAAAAAGTAGGTTTTCAATTTAAGACGGAAGGAGCGGAGGTCCGTGGTCGTCCTAATATCGGGGGGAAGGTCGTTCCAGAGGGCCGGGCCCGCCACAGAGAGAGCCCTTCCCCTGGGTGTCGCCCGCTGACATAGTCTAGTGGACGGCACCCGGAGAAGCCCCTCTCTGTGGGAGCGAATCGGCCGTGAGGATGTATGAGGCAGGATCCGATCCTGCAGATAGCTAGGTCCCGAGCCATGGAGCGCTTTAAAGATGATAATTAACACCTTGAAGCGCACCCGGAAGACGACAGGTAGCCAGTGCAGCTCGCGTAAGAGCGGTGTTACATGGGTAGACCTAGCAGTCCCCATAATTGCTCGCGCGGCTGCATTCTGGACTAGCTGAAGCCTCCGGGTGCACCTCAAGGGCAGCCCCAGCCAATAGCTCGAAATAGATCTATCTTAGTCTCCCTGATTTATTTATTGATCAGCTCAAAAACCTAACACACATATTAAAAAAGTACACAATGGAACTAATAGCTTTCTGTCTAGATGGTCTCTGGTGATGAGCCGAAAGGCAGAAAAGGAAAGCAGTATGCTTCTTCCCTTAATTGGGGCTTAACAGGGTGTTATGATATATATATGATCAATTAGTGTCTCATTGCATACTTCAGTGGCAGCTAATAGTTACAGTTGGATCAGGATTATATAATTAACTCAATTATGATAACATTATAAAAATATGTACCCAACTCAAAAGTATTGGTAAAGCCATATGCTAAAAACTGCATCTCTGAGTGTTATTTTAACAATGAGGCTGCTATAGAAGTTCACTTACTCTGTTCAAGTTTTTATCCAGAGTTGAATTCAGGGAAAACCATTTATAAATGGGTGGGGAAGCTGCCAGGATACTTTTGATGAAATGGCGCCTGGGCCTTCAAGAACACATTTATTTCCTCCTCTGCTTGGAGCTGTTTTGCACTTGTTCTAAACCAATGTCTTTTGAAACAAAATCCAATAAATAAATAAATTTGGTGCTTGAAAAGAGCATTTAGCCTGCCTGAGGGAGATATGGGTAAGGCTGATGACTGCACGGTACTCTGTTTAGTATTTCAGAGAGTGTGTCAGTTCTCTTGCAAAAGGCAAAGGAAGCAGGGCTACATCAGGGGAGAAAAACCATGTGTAGTTGGAGCCTGCAAACACATGAAAGGGTTATGTTCTTCTGTTCCCAGAGTCCACTTTTGCCTACAATATTCCTATTTTAGCAATTTAATTCAGAAATATCATAAAGGAGAGCTTGGACTACTAGTTGCAGCAGTTTTTAGAACAGGAAGGCATCATGGCAGTGACTTATGCCCTTAATCTCTTTAAGAATAGACTATTGCAAGTTGGCAAGGAAGCACTTCCCGATTTGCTGATGGGTGGAAGTCATTCTGACCATCTAAGACCGATTTTGTAAGTGCTACATTGGCTGCCGAAAGGTTTCTCAGTTCAGTTCAACAAGCTAATTGTAGAGGGTAATCAGGGTGATCTTGTGGAGATATGCAAGTAATTTGCTAAAAAAAACCTTAGCAAAAAGGGCTGGAATGTTTTCTAAAGTCCTGAATGAGTTTTGATTAGCAGTTCGGAAGTGTCTCAGGTAGATACCTAATTCATTAAAGTATAAGGAGAAGGAGGTACCTTCCAATCAGACAAGATTCTGTTATTTGTTTGTTTATTGTTTAAGAAAAATAAAAAGAACAACAAGACAGTATTCAAAGGGAACTCAGTGAAGCGGAGTTAGAACTACAGAAAGATCCACAAAATAGATTTAAAAAAGAAAAAAGAGGGATGATAAAACATAAACTCAATTTAATAAGCCAAAAAGAATTAGCCCAGAAAATTAAAGCATCCAAACAAAATTATTTTGAACATACCAATAAAGCCGGACAGTGGCTCACATACAGATTGAAAAGCAAAAGAGAAAAAAGAACAATACATCAGCTAAAGGATGAAGAAGAGTCACTCAACATAGATTGGAAGAAAAGAAGAAAATTATACTTATTATAAAAATAATAAAACTCCAGGACTAGATGGAATCCCGGTAGAACTTTATAAACACAATCAAATAATATTGGGGGAATTGGAACTAGAAGTTTTTTATGAAGTATTAGGAGAAGCCAAAGTTCCTGACGGAAGAGTAATATCGCTCATCCCTAAAGAAGAATCTAACTCACAAGAAATCCAAAATTATAGACCAATCTCAGTACTAAATCCGAACTATAAACTATTTGCAGCAATCATGTCGGAGAGGATCAAACGGGAACTGAAAGAATGAATCCATCCAGACCAAAATGGTCTTCTACCGCATAGACACATCAAAAACAATATGAGAATCATATTGGACATTCTAGAATATTATGAGGTACATCCAGAAAAGCAATCCATACTGTTTTTCCTTGATGCCCAGAAAGTTTTTGATAATTTAAATTGGAAATTTATAATATTACAATTGGATATGATGAAATTTGGAGATAAATTTACAAAAATGATAGGAAAATTGTATAATATGCAAATAGTCAAAGTTCTTATGAATGGAGACCTAACAGATAAGACTGAAATAAAGAAGTGAGTGAGATGAGGATGCCCTCTCTCCCCTCTATTGTTTATACTAACTTTGGAAACACTTTTAAATGAAATTAGAGAAGATCAGGAGATAAAAGGATTAAAAATTTAAAAAGAATACAAAACACAAGCATATGCTGATGACTTAGTGTTTATACTGGATGATCCTCTGGAATCTCGCCCCAAACTAATTAAAAAATTTAAAGAATCTGGGGAGGTGACAGGCTTAAAAATTGCCTCTTCAAAACCTTGGTGTGTCTTATACTCCAAAAAATACGGCAATCCTTTAATTTCTTGATGCACACTTCCCAACTTTTCTCTAGGAGTCGTTCTCTTCTGGACAAAAGTCCGGTATGAGACAATTCTCAATTTTTTACTTTTATGAATGTTTACTGCAATACATAGTATTGTTTTAAATAGATATTTGTGTTAATTCATCATTAGGCAATCACCAATATTATTTATTCAGTTATTACATTTATCCTTTGCCTTTATTTTGTATCTCAAGGCTGCATATGGCTCCCTCTTCCTATTTTACCCACAATCACAATCCTGCTATCAAGTAGGTTGGGCTAAGTGGGAGGGACTGGCCTAAAGTCATCCAGTCAGCTCCCACGTTCAGAATTAGGACTACCATTGCAATAGGCTGGGCAAAGTTAAATCTTATATTATCTAGACCCGCGCCAGTCCGGCTTCCGGCCCGGTCACAGCACCGAGACGGCATTGGTCGCGTTGGTGGATGATCTCTGGAGGGCACGGGATAGAGGTTGTTCCTCTATCCTTGTCCTATTAGATCTCTCAGCGGCTTTTGATACCATCGACCATGGTATCTTATTGCACCGATTGGGGGGGTTGGGGCTGAGAGGCACCGTTTTACGGTGGTTCTCGTCCTACCTCTCTGGTCGGTCGCAATGGGTGTTGGCAGGAGGGCAGAGATCATCCCCGAGGCGCCTCACATGTGGGGTTCCTCAGGGGTCGGTCCTCTCGCCACTCCTGTTCAACACCTACATGAAGCTGCTGGGTGAGATCATCCGTGGTTTTGGGGTGGAATACCATCTGTATGCTGATGACACTCAGTTGTACATATCCACCCCAAACCACCCCAACGATGCCGTCGAGGTGCTGTCCCGGTGTCTGGAGGCCGTACGGATCTGGATGGGTAGTAACAAACTCAAGCTCAACCCGTCCAAGACCGAGTGGCTGTGGTTTCCGGCACCCCGGTTCAGCCAGATAAGTCCAACACTGGCCATTGGGGGCGAACAACTGGCCCCCGTGGAGAGGGCGCGCAACTTGGTTGTCCTCCTGGATTCCCAGCTGTCCATGGAGGACCATGTGGCGGCCGTGGCCAGGGGGGCGTTCTATCAGGTACGCCTGATATGCCAGTTGCACCCCTTACTGGACCGGGGAGCCCTTCGCACAGTCACTCAAGCGCTTGTGACATCCCAGCTGGATTACTGTAACACTCTCTACATGGGGCTCCCCTTGAGGTGCACTCGAAAGCTACAGAATGCGGCCGTGCGGGTGATTATGGGTGCCACAAGGCAAACCCACATAACACCTCTCCTGCGCGAGCTGCACTGGCTGCCTGTGGTGCGCTTTCGAGTGCGCTTCAAGGTGCTGACGACCATCTTTAAATCGTTCCATGGCTCGGGGCCTAGCTATATACGAGACCGCCTCCTGCCCCATACATCCCTTCGTCCGATCCGCTCCCACAGAGAGGGTCTTCTTCGGGTGCCGTCGGCGGGGCAATGCCGGTTGGCGACACCCAGGGGAAGGGCCTTCTCTGTGGCGGGCCCGGCCCTCTGGAACGACCTACCCCCCGACCTCCGTACTATCTCGGACCTCCGCCTCTTCCGCCAACGTCTTAAGACGTATAATTTGGTAAGGGTTTTAACATTGGGTTTTAGCACGGGTTTATTAATTTAATACATTTTAATTGATATTTATTGTATTTTGTGTTTTTAAATAATGCCTGTGTGCCGCCCTGGGTCCTAACAAGGAGAAGGGCGGGGTATAAATTTAATAAAATAAATAAAAATTATGTCATTAGCCACCATTGTTCAGGAATTCCTTCTCCCTTTATGAAATAAAATGGTGGTGGGAAAATACTTTAATTGATGCCATTTTTCTTTGTATCTCTATGTAATCCTTGGCTCAAATGCCAGTTTGAAAAGAAAAGTTAAGCAACCTTCTCTAGACTCAGACCTAAAGGAGCCTTTTAAGAAGCCTGCAACACTTCAATTTTGTTAAACAATTTTGGAAAAGAAAAAGAAAACAACTACAAGAATAGAATCAAGCAAGAAAAAAAGCAATCAGAAATTGCATCTACCTTTCCCAGAACAACAGTCATTGTGGCTTACCTCTATATTTTTATGATTGATGCCTTAATATCAGATGATTACTTGCTTCTATGAAGAAGGAAGGCACTGAAGATAGTATCAGAGACCTCCTCCAACCTACATGTCACTGGAATTAGCTCACAGAGTTACGCACAAGTCAAGCACAAAGTAATCAAGAATCGTAAGGTTCAATTAAATCCTAACTTGGATTTGGCTGTCCCACCACATTGAGTGATAAGCTAGGTGACCTTCTGCTTGGTTTACAGTTGTTGCCTGCTTGATGTCATGAAACAATTAGGAACTTTTATTGGCCGCAGCTTTGTCTACTGAAGCATCAGAGCTGGCCCCTCACTTCTCAATCAAAAGAAACTAATTGAAGATTGAAAGTGTGCAATAATTTCAATTAAAAGTCCTCTAACAAGAATTCATATTTTTTTATTTTTTTAACATCGTTTTGGAAGTTCTCACTGTTTTCTGCACTGCCATTTGCTCCATCTGAGATTACTGTTCCTCATTAACATAAATTTCTATTTTATTTTCATATGCTAGGTATAGATAAGCTTCTGTTCTTCATTTGTCTCATCTCTTTTTAAAGCCTCGGATTCCTGGGATTTATAAAACCCCTGAGTATTTGAACTTGAACTTTGAATTTTCCATGTTCTCCCACATGTAGGATTTCTTCATGCTCATAGTGGAAGGCTCAAAAACTACCCGCCTGAGAAATTATTAGAGAAAACTTTTATGACATCTCATTTTTCCTCTATTCTGGACTTCTGTATAAGTTTTACTTTTAGTTTGAACAAGTAGATTTATTTCATTTCACTACTTTTTCATCAACCACAGTGTAGAATGAGGAAACAAATTTCATTTTCTCTATTTTGATACTACACACCTATCCTTCTTCTGCACTAAATGGTCCCAGAAATTTAACGAGCAAATCTTTTAGCAACTTCCATCTGAAGAGGCATTGCATCTTCCTTCCATTGTAGTTAGTGAGAGCTCTGAGAATTCTCCTTTGCAGGTGTTTGCCCAATTGATGCAGTTACTCCAACCAGTGCCTTTACCCAGATATCAAAGGAGAGGAGAAAAGGAAGAGGTATGGTCTACCCCTCTCATCCTTGGGGTTGGATACAGAATGTTTTGAGTTTAAAAGCAAATTGATTTTACTTTAGCTGAGTACCTCATCCAAGATTTTATGCTCCTGAAGAAAAAATACAAACATCTACAAAAAAAAAAAAAAGAGTTCACCAGAGTTTCTTGGCCTCGATTGATAACAGCATTCTAAAACAGGAACTCTTCTCTGTTTTGGCGCCTGATAACCTCCCACCCCATTGATAAGCCGTTTTCACCCCCTTGTCTTATTCCTTGCCTCTACATGGGAGGACAATTTTAGAACTTTATGTCCACAAGAAGAATTTCCTGACTTTGATTTAGAACTCAGTGCCAATCAGTTCCCAATGATTTTATCACGCTTGAAATACTACAAAAATGGTGGACCCCTTTTAATTGCTCTATGCTAACAAGGTCTGTTTCTTTCTTGTGCACATTTCCTAAAAAATGTAGCAAAAGATCTTGTCATTCCTTAACATTTTTTAGTACAAAAGAGTCTTTCCACCAGATTTAGAGCATTGAGTTTATATGCTGACTTTTGGGAAGCTTCTTTCTTTGCGGGTGGGGGAAGTACATGAAAATAAGGGTGTGCATCAGAGGTGTTATTCTGTTGGTTTGGTTCTGTTCAGGCGAACCAGTAGTGGCGGCAGTGCAAGGCTCCACCCACCCAACCCAGACGTCATCACAGACCTTCAGTGCATGCACATGGACCTGCGCATGCTCCCACTACCAAACCAGTCATGAAGATAATAGGATACCATTACTGGTGTGCACTGACCATAAGGCTTTGTTCAATCCTGATTTAGGACTCTGAAAAATAGGCCAATTCAGAACAGGTTACTGCTTTTAAAGTACTGAAATCTTAACCTAAGATTTACATTAACCTAATCTCAGACAGTTTTCATACCTACTATGGACGAATATGGGAAAACATAAATAGGTACAGCATTTTTATTTTTCAACACAATGAGATGGTGCAAGAACAGTTCTGCGGATTTCTGACATCTGAAAAAAATGGTTTTTAAAAAGTGTCCAGAGTGTCTATAACTTTGTAAGTTTTAGCAACAGTTAAATTGATAGATATTTACAGACTGCTTACCCTTTTGAGGGGAAAATCCAGTCATTATTCAGATAGATAGGTTCAGGAAGTTTAAGCAAAGGAAGTCTTCAGTAAAAAAAAACAAAAGCCAACCAGTTGTTATTCCTTTTCCAGCCTCAATGGTAAATGTTGATGAGAACTGCAAACAGTGTAGAAAATTGGAGACAATGTAAGAGATGTCTTTTATCAGGAAACCCTCCCATTGTTTATGTTTCATAATTATTGTTTATATTTGATATAACCACAGCTGTGACAAAACAACTAATTTTCACTTAAGACAAATCGTTTAGTTTGGTTTGTCTATATAAATAAAAATTTAAAATAGCTTGTGCAAAATTTCAGAAAGTACTGCACCGATCGCCACCAAATTTTCACACACTGTTGCTAAGAAATGGAGTAACAATCATATGTACAGATTGTGTGGCTGGCACACCTGTGCCATCTGCACGCTGCACAAATGTAAAAGTACCGCACTTCTCAATTATTTTTCTCCCTTAAGCTCCGCCTACCCGGCTGCTTCTTATGATGCGTCACACACACATGCAGCATCTGATGCCCTTCCCCCCCACTTTCAACATCACCTTTTTCAACGGTCACAAGCAATAACGTTGCCTCATGCTTGCCTCACCCGCCATCTGCCTTATCTGTCTGTCAGGCCACCGCTTCCATGCCTTTGCCATCGCTCTTGCCCTCTCCACCGTCTGCAGGCCTCCTCGCTGCTACTGCTGCCATCGTCCTTTCCTCTGCTGACCCCTTCATGCTTGCCGCTGCTATCCCTGCCGCTCCTTCGTTCCCGCTGCTTCTCTTCCTGCACAACTCCTTCTTCTGCCGTGAAACTTTTTTATTTCAGCAAACTTCACCACAGCAACATGTGGCGGGTACAGCTAGTTTGAATAGAATTCAAAATGAACTAATGCATTGCACTAGGCATTCATATCTTTGTGTGTGTGTGTGTGTGTGTGTGTGTGTGTGTGTGTGTGTGTGTATCATGTTTCCCGGAAAAATAAGACAGGGTCTTATTTTCTTTTGATTCCCAAAATAATCACTTGGCCTTATTTTCAAGAATGTCTTATTATTTTGGAGGTGCAGGGAGCAGTGAGCATGGTCACCTCATTGTTGCTGCTGTGATGCAATATTTTCTGGGAGGGCTTAATTTTAGTAGAGGGCTTATTTTAGTGCATGCGCTCAAAAGCCTGATTTTGTGTGTGTGTGTGTGTGTGTGTGTATACACACATATATAGCCCAATTTGTAAGTACCAATCAGGAGTGATCCTGCTTAACTTCCAAGCTTAGAGAAGATCAGCTACAGGCTGCCACTTGTTGAGGCTGGAATAAAGCTTGTTTGTAACCAGTTATACTCCTTTTTCTTCCCTTCCACTTTATCCTAGATTTTATTCAAAGAAATAAAACAGTGCAGCAATTTGTGCAGATTGTCAGATGCTGAGTTATTCACAGTAGTTCCTATGTTTGATGCATTTACTGGTATCTCAAGCTGCTTAAAAAGAAGTGGAACAAATATGCTATGAGTGCAAACCTAAATAAAGAAGTTACTTTTGTAATCTCTCTAATCTTGTCTATATGATTTTTCCAAGAAATGTCAAGCTCATATTGATTCCTTTTTGCTATTCACACTGCAGAAAGTTTTGGCTCATTTCCCATTTAAGAAAAATGTGTGCAACATCATTTGATTTTGCAGCCCTCTACAATGATGAAAGCCTAATGGAAACATTAAAAATCTGAACAGATTGATTAGGAAAGGGCAAAAAGTTCCAAAACACTTTCTAACAGGGTCTGTTAGTAATGTAAGAGTAATATAACCCTCAACAATGAATAACATGTTTCACATGCTATATTTTTGCTGGTCAAAGGGGGTCTCTAATGACATAAAGGAGAGAGCTCAGCAGGCAAGAGGAATCTGGAAGATTTTCTGATGTATATGTGAGTATTTTGGAAAATCGGGCAAGGCAATGCCATATCCATAGTGGGTACCATTATGACAGTTGAATTTTCATTGGAGGAAGGCAGTAAATGAAAACCCAGGAGAGAGAATAGAATTGAGTACTCTGAAAAAAAGGTGTAAGCTGGAATCCTGAAGGGAAATTCACACTGCAACAATAACCTTTTTAAAATTAGAGTTGTTAACACATTGAAACTTGCTTTTGACATAGAAGCCAGCTCTAGTTGCTACTTAGTGATGTATCTTTGCAATATGATGATTTAATATCTCACCAAAAATATTTTTACACATTTTTTCAGCCATCCTTCTCCTTTATTACAATATTTTAAAATCTATTTTGGAGCAACTTCTTCCCTCAAAAGTTCTGATTCAGATTAAACTTGATAAAATCTTCTGTTCTGTTGCCACTTTGGAATTCTTATCTTGCCATGTGAACTCCCTAAGGATGTATTTGGAAAAGTGGGGAAGGGGGGGAGGGAAGGCCTTTGTATTTTCTGAGTCAAGTCTTGACTCCCATTTAAGGAGCAAGTGCAGACCTGTAGGAAAAAGGCATATATTGATATGAATTCTTCATAACCTAATTATATACTTGTCTTCCAGCAAGACTCTTCCTAAGAACCCCAAATTTAAGAATTGTGTATATGCTTTGCACATTTCGCAGGCCATTCTTAAAGTTAACTGTTTTTCGTGCTTGACACAAAATTAGTTTCAGATTGTAATACTTATGTATGCAGGTAACCAACTGTTTCCATGCTTGAGATAGGCTCCCAGTTTTATGGTCAAGCTTGTTGAGAAAAAGTTATGATAAGTAAAGATGATATGATACATAAAGATAAAGGTACAATGGAAGAATTATTTGTTGGCACCCTTTTCAGTAAAATCTGATCAGAAACGCTGTAATCCTTTAAGACAGGGGTTTGCAAAGTCGGCTCTTTTAAGACTGGTGGACTTTTAAGACTGGTGGACTTCAACTCCCAGAATTCCCCAGCCAGCTATGCTGGCTGGGGAACTCTGGGAGTTGAAGTCCACCAGTCTTAAAAGAGCCGATTTTGCAGACCCCTGCTTTAAGACATGGATGGGCAAAATATGGCCTCTCAACTTCTATGGGTTGAAACCAGCATGGCCAAAGATGAATAATGTCTCTTTCAATTCAGCGGCATCTTTCTTACTTAAGGGCTGCACACTGTTTCCTCTCATGTACAACCTGTTGTGCAGCAAGGTGGATGGGCCTTATGGGGCTAGAGTAGGTAAAGTCAAGAACATCCAATTATTTTCACATTTCTCTCTCTTAAGAATATGGAGGACAATTCAAGATGGCATTGTAAAAACAGTCCTCAACTTACAACCACTCATTTAGCAAAAGTTCAAAGTTACAACGGCACTGAAAAAAGTAACTTACAAGTGTCGCAGCATTGTAGGAAGTTAGCACCCAGCCCTCTCCTAGAAAAATGAAATATCCTAGGAAATATTGAAAAGACAGAACATTACCTTTCCCTGGATCAGAAATGGAGAAACATGTTTTTAGGCAGGAAACAGACTCACTCTTAATGGCCCCCATTTTCCTTAATGGCCCATTAAGATGCCCAAGCCAGCCTATTCTACATAATAAAGAGTTCTCCCCTTCAGCTCCAGAGTGATGAGATTAAGGCATGATAGTATTAGCCCTTTACCCCTCTCACCACCTGGCATCTGGAAACTCAAACTTGGACTCAAAACAAAGTCTAGAGAGTTGCCCCTGCATGGCACCATGGGAGTCAGAAAACATTTCTTACACAGGAACAGAGAGGTGGGGCCGAACAGAGAGTATAAAGCCAGGAACTTCCAGCCCTTCTCTCTCTTCTCTTCTTCTTCAACTAACACTGAAGCATGTGACACCACCACCCCCTTTTCTATTCAGGAGCTCAAGCCATGCGATCCTGTCCACCATTAAACCATCTTTCCAAGCAGCCACCATGTCTCCAGTGTCTTTTTCCCCACTTGGAACTGAACCCAGAAGGACAGATCTTCCAACACTATAATTACTTATCCTGTAATTCAGAGGTGTCAAACTGATGGGCCACGGGCTGGATGTGTCATGTGCAGGACACGTTTTCCCTGGCTCTGCAAAGGCAAAAAACATTGTGATATGTCACGTGACAGCAACATGACGCCGCGAGTTTGACACCCATGCTATAATTGAAGTGAGGAAAAGTATCTTACCAACCTTAGTTTAGAAATCTGAGTGATGTCACATTGGGTTTTACAGTGAGAGAAAAGGTATAAGGCAGGGGTGGGCAAACTTTGCAACTTTAAGTCTGAAGGACTTCAGCTCCCAGACTTCTCCAGACTTCTCCAGACTTCTGGGAGCTGAAGTCCTTCAGACTTAGTTGCAAAGTTTGCCCACCCCTGGTATAAGGCCTCTGCCATGTTCCTACCAGTTTGAACTGGTTCGGCCGAAATGGTAGTGGTTTGACGGCCTGGATCACTAGAACTGGCAGCGACCCAGGCCTGCCACACTCCCGAACCAGTTTCCCGGGTGGCACCATTGGCACCGCCATCTTGTTTTTCAGTTCTGTGTATTTTAATTGCATTGCACATGCGCACACATGAGCGAATTGGCAGTAGTGCCTGCCAGAACCTATGCCTGTCCCTACTGTTTACCCAAGCTTTCCAGCACCATTTGAACCATAGTGCCACTGAGATTTGGAAGCCAAATAATTACACTTCAGGTGTGTGTTTAAACGTGTGCATTTTCATAAGTTAATGGAGGGAAGGGAAACTGGAAGCCTATGAAGAAAAATGCCTGTTTTCATAAATGATTATTCCAGCATCCTCACATTTGCATTATTGAAGTCTCTAGAAATATGAAACATCTTTTTTTTAAAAAAAATTAAGAAGAAAATAAGGTCTCCTTCATCTGTGTAGCAATAGCTTTTTTCTTTCTGTCTCATGGAGAGTGCTGAACTGACTGATTGTCAAGTTTGCTGCTGGATTATCTGGTATTCAATGTCAGTTGGTCAGAGGTGATGAAGAAATCCTTGACTGATCACTGCAAATACTCGTCACTTTTGTTCTCCACATACAAGTCTTGCTTTTATTTTTAATTACTTCCTTCTCCGTCCTACATGCTGTTCTTCATGCTCCGTGCAAGATATGCTCAAACCCAATCCACCCATTTCTTCTTTTTCTTGTATCTTGCCCTTTCCCAGTAGAGCAGAAGAATAAGGAGAGTGGTGGTGGCAGAAGAGGGGGTGAGTGTGTTGAGTTCTTTTGTTTTGATGGTTGAGTCTTGCTTTGTACCGTTGACATCTCATAGATTACGAGTTGCCAAATACTAATTAAAAAGGTAAAGGTTCCCCTCGCACATATGTGCTAGTTATTCCCGACTCTAGGGGGTGGTGCTCATCTTCGTTTCAAAGCTGAAGAGCCAGTGCTGTCAGAAGATGTCTCCATGGTCATGTGGCCTGCATGACTAAACACCAAAGGCGCGCAGAACACTGTTACTTTCTTCCCAAAGGTGGTTCTTATTTTTCTACTTGCGCTTTCGAATTGCTAGGTTGGTAGAAGCTGGGATAAGTAACGGGAGTTCACTCCATTACCCGGCGCTAGGAATTTGAACTGCTGACCATTCTGATCAACAAGCTCAGCGTCTTAGCTACTGAACCAATACGCCCCCTAATAGTGACTAATTGGTAACTATTAAATACAATTACTTAGCAAACATAATCAATTTAACACTCAAATTAACCTTATCTCTCTTCTCACCCCTATCCCGCTCCCTTTCTTTTCCAATTAACACATATACAGGTAGTCCTTGACTTACGACCACAATTGTGCCCAAAATTTCCATTGTTAAGTGAGACATTTGTTAAGTGAGTTTTGCCCCATTTTATGACCTTTTTTGCTACAGTTGTTATCAGTTGTTATCAGTTGACAACTGTGATACAGTTGAATCACTGCAATTGATAAGTTAGTAACCTGATTGTTAATTGAATCTTGCTTCCCTATTGACTTTGCTTGTCAAAAAGTCACAGAAGGGGATCACATTACCCTGGAACACTGCAACGGTCATAAGTATGAACCAGTTGCCAAGCATTTGAATATTGATCATGTGATCACTGGTATGCTTCAAAGGTCATAACTGTGAAAAATTATCATGTTTGATAAGTCACTTTTTTCAGTGCTTTCTGTTGTAAGTCGAGGACTATCTGCATTACTCTATATATTCTTGGAATCTGTTTGGAAGGTTATTAAATAACCTTTATTATTATTATTAAATAATTTCATTATTTTTTGACAATTTACATTCTTATAAATATCTTCCATTCTCAAGTATTTGAGGTGCCTCTGCTCATTTCTGGATTGTCAGTCAGTGACATGAATTTGCTACAGGAAGTCTTGGGTTACAAGGACAATTCTGACTGGAATTGCTATCCCTAAGCGATGCAGTAGTAAAGTGTGATGTCATGTGACTACATTAGTTAACAGTGGTAATTCCAATAGACTTAGTTGGTGTCATTAAGTAAGGACTGTACCTAAGTCGTAAAGCAAGGGACTCACATGATTGCAACTTCTGATTTCCCATTAACTTTGCTTGTAGGGAGCTGACAGGTTACATGGAAATAACAACCACAGGACCGCAGCTTGCTGTAATAGCAGGAACTGTGAGAAACAGTTGTAAGTGCCATTTATTCAACACCATTGTAATTTTGGACTATCCTGAACAAAGAGTTGAACTCCCTTTATTAGGGAAAATGGCAACTCCATTGATACACCTGAGTATCTGAGATGTTCAGAGGTTGAAAGTAAGCAAATACTATGATTAGGTCATTATAATTTAGTTTTGCACTTTCATTTGCTTGAGTGGTTCCCAATATCTGTATCTGAAATTAAGTCCCTTACCAGCCAACTCAGGGGAGGAAGGCCCCTGGAACTGACTTGGTTCCCCCAGAACTACTGAAGAATAACAGAACAGTGGGCTCCAATCTTGGAATCACTTTCCACCTATGTTGACACCGTGTGATACCACCCCAAAGATGAACCTGGCAATTACAGTCCCAATTTTTAAGAAGGGGAAAAAGACATGACTTTGCTAACTACAGGCAAAATATCTTGCTTAATGTAATAAGCAAACTTTATTCTAAACAACTCCACAATATACTTAAGGACTGGCTGGATCAGGAAATCTGATAGTGGAAAAGCAGGTCAGTTTTAGAGAAGGTGAAGGCACCATTGATCAGTTTTTGGACTATAGCACCTGACTGAAAAATATTCAAGAAACAAGGCAGTATCACTGTATGGTGCCTTCAATGATCTGTAGGCTGCTTTTGATTCTGTATCCATGACCAAATTATGGGAAAAGCTGGGAATCAATCAACCGTTAAGCTTCATTTAAGTTGCACCCTATACACCAATATGACTCTTAAGATCAGGTGTAACATGCAAGAGTTTATCTCAAAAACAGTTACAACTCAAAAGGGGTTAAAGAGGGATGCATGTTAGTCCCCTGCTTTTCAATTTCTACATCAGTTGTGTGGTCAGATGTCCAGATGGTCCATATTTCCATCCCCCAAAGTAGGGGGTTGCAGCATCTCCCTGCTGTTCTATGTGGATGCTGCTACAGTTCTTTCCAGAGCACCAACAGGCCTCAAAGGAACTCTGAGAGCTGTAGTTCAATACTGTGACAAGAATAATCTGGAAATACACTATCAGAAAAACAAGATTATGACTTCCGCCAAAAAGCCCAAGCTCTGCTTATGGAGCATTAATGATAAAAAAATAGAACATTCTTGTCATTGTTGTGAAGTGAATCACAGCAGTTGTTAAATTAGTAACACTAACTTTGTTAAGTTGTTATGTGAATCTGGCTTCCCCATTGACTTTGCTTGTCAGAAGGGGACAAAAGATGATTACGTGACTCCGTAACACTACAATGCAACTGTCCTAAATACATGCCTGTTGCCCAGCATGTGAATTTTGATCATGAGACCACCGGGATGCTGGAATGGTTATGCATGCCATTAGTTGGAAGGAAGCCCACTGTGAATATACTGCTTCTACTGGAATATGCTGCTTCTACTGGACAAAGATCTGCCAATGCCATCATTAAATTTTTCCGATCCAGCTGCACTTAAACTCTTTAAGGCTAAGTCTCTAGCCCAGCTCCTTTATAGGGTTTTGGTTGGCCCTCAAGCTTTGGGTTTATCTGTCTGGAAAGGAGCCCAATGCCATGCTTTACTCTCTGCAACATATATAAAAACTTACATTGAACTTTTGAAAGACTTTGCCCGTGTGATTCCAGAGACGTGGAAACTCCAGAATGTGTCCTTCTTTGTTGCTCCTCTATGGAGACATCTGAGCCAGGTTCATCTTTCCTCTGATTAGTAGATATTTTGGTCACCTAGGTTTAGTTTATGCCTAGATGTTTAAAGAAAAAGTACCCCTTGTCTACAAGTACCCCAAAGTACAGCACATGTACAGCTAGATTTTGCACAGCAGTGTAGATGTGTTGAACTCTGATGAGCCAATAACCCACAATGAATTCCCTGTAACTATAATTCATCTAAATTTTAGATGTTAACATTTCCCAGGTGTTAATAGATTCCTTTATTTTGCTATAATTTTAGATATAATACGGTATAATTTTAGTCTTTAATTAGATGT
The DNA here is from genome assembly GCA_039707465.1 of Rhabdophis nuchalis. NCBI lineage: Eukaryota > Metazoa > Chordata > Lepidosauria > Squamata > Natricidae > Rhabdophis > Rhabdophis nuchalis. The sequence goes on from CM077645.1 coordinate 123,982,405, forward strand.
TAGTTAGGTTATTTTTGAAATGTATTTTAATTGTGTTTTAAATTGTATTTGTTGATCATCTGTGCTGGTCTTTGATCACATAAATGGAATTGAAATTGATGTAAGCAATGTCTTTTAAATGCAGAGTTCTCATTTCAATTAACAATGAAAAACGGAATAAGATTAAGATGTGTGTGTGTGTATACACAAACACACACATATAAGGACTCAATTTCTAAATTCTTAACAGCTATCTTAACACATAAAAAAGAATCAGAGAATGTACTGAAATAAATACATGTAAAGCTTAATTGTTTATATATTGAAGCATGTTTTGGAATTTTGTGAATCAATTTTTTTATGGTTAAGGAAGATTATCAGTTATTTTGAACTTTGAAATAAAGACTTGTATTACCCTGGCATTGAATAGTAAGAAATCAACGCTTCCAGGTTTAAATAATATTCAGTTTATTTATTATGATATTAAGTGAGAGTTATTCAACATATTATTTTTTCTTGTTTACTGGACACCACACAAAATTTAAAAAGAGTGATGGAAAAATTATTGTATGATACAGTACAGTCTTGTTACACTATTCTTCCATTTTAGTTTAATATCAATAATTTTGTTGACATTTTTTGGGGAAGGATTGTATGGTTAAAAATCAGAATGTGATTAAAGATTACTTTCCTTTGGAGCAAACAAGCTTGTGTTCTGCTTATCAACTGGCTGTTGAGAAGATTGATTAAAATTATTCCATACGGTTAACATTTTATGCTTTGCTTTAAAACATTTTATGTTTTTTATCTCTTTTTTCTTTTTTCCAAGGATTTGTATATAAAGTAACCTTGGGTTCAAAATGAATTAATTTTATCTTTTTATTTGTATAAGGCAGCAGAACCTTTCTTGCTACCCTTATCCAACAATTTTGTCACTAATTCTTCTTTTTCCCGATGTCTGCATGGGAAAACTAAATTAAAAAAGAGATATATGGGAAGAAAAAACTGTAATACATTTAATTTGAGGCAAGAAAGAGTGAAACTTGTAATGGAAACCTGGCATAAAACACTGCTAACTCTTGAAAGAGGTTCAGACTGAGACTGCATAGCAGATAATGAGCACCAAGCTGCTGTAGCCTGCCAAATGTTATTGGCACACCAACATGTACTCCATGCTTAATCAGAGCAACATGCTAGTTTCCAGGATTAAGTAGCACTTGCCAAAAAAAAATCTTGGACAGGTGCCATGCGTTTGAATTGAAATGGAAAAAATTAGAGTTTTGCTCATTATTGTCTCCTGTAAAGTGAGAAAGACGGATATATCAATAACAATGCAATGCATATCTACTTAGTTACCACTCATGCACATAAAACTACTCTTTTTGAAGGCATTCATAAATATTTGTGAAAAGAGCATAAAATTATCTTGACTAGTTTATCCAACATATGTGCTTCCAAAAATCAATTGCCTTTGGAAGTTTTCTAATGCCCTTTGCTTTTACATGTTTCTCTGGCTATTTTGCTTAAATATTGCATTTTCAAGCTCACTTAACAGGAATAGCAAAGTGATTCCCATGTGCTTTTTATGAGAAAGAGCCATGCTGCTGAATAACAAAGCACCTGCTTTGTATACAGAAGGCTTGAAGTTCCAGCTTTGGCATTTCCCCGGTGGCAGAAACTAAAACGGAAGCCTGGCAAGATATTGAGAATTAGAAGGGACAGTGCTAGGCTGATCTGGTTAATTTCAAAAGAGGGTTGGTTTCCCCACATTTCTTACTCTGGCAACTTATTTAATTACTTCTTTTGTTTTTCTTGACCATATTTGTGTGAAGGGGGGAGGGTTATGGGTGTGTTTCCTGCAACACAAAGCACCTTCTGGTTTCATTGACATAAGTGTTCTCAATTTTATTACTTCCCCAACCTTATAAAGTATGCGATGTTACAAGCAGCTAGCTTATCTGAGAGGTAGAGTACTTCCTCTAATTAAGTTCAGGTTGCTAACCTCCCCTATTTGTTGCCTACAGATATATTGGGTTCCTTTCCCATCATCCCCAGTCATCACGGCCTAGGGAGGGCTAGGGATGATGGGAAAGTCAAATCACTAATAGCTTGAGATGGGAGCATGGGAACTGGTTTGAGACATTCAAAACAGTGGTTGACGGGTTTGAAGCAGTGACTAAGAACATTAGTTAATCTTAGTCACATAAATGTTAATCATAATTGTGCTAGATGATATCCTGAGAGCTCCCAGCTGTTTCCTTTCAGTTTATATTTTCAGTGTTACTCTTAACAAACATGCATGGAATGGGTATTTTGCTTTGCAATGGTGCAATCCAGAGATTAAGGACAAGGAAATGTAAGATTACTGTAGGAATACAAGATCAGCAAAATACTGTGGACCAGAGGTGGATTGCTCTCAGTTCAACCTGGATTGGGTGAACCTGTAGTGGCGGCGGCAGGAAGTATCATATGCGAGCACAAGCAAACCGGTAGTGCCGGGATTTGAAACCGACTTCTGCTGTGGACATAATATACTTAGACTTCAGCAAGACATTCGACAAAGTAGACCAATACTTACTTCTTGATAAGCTAGAAAAAAGTAGGATAGATAGCATCACCGGGTGGACCGAAGGCAGGGCCTCTTTTGCAGGGCAAGGAGAGGAACAGCGCCAGGCGTGCACGGACAGAGGCCCATCCCAGCAGGGCTCTGGAGGAAGACCTCAGTCCTGTGCCAGGGTCTATGTTTTTTTCATCCTGGGGCTTTTGTGCTGCCCCCTTTCTTGGCAAGACTGGAGCAAGGAGGGGCCGCCCTCCAGGGGGCTGGATTGCGCTCCACTTGGAAACGAGAGAAAGGGCCAGAAGGCGCTTCAAGTGGAGGGCAGTCCGGCCCCCTTGGGACCTACCCGCTGCTCCTCCAGTTGAGCCGTTCCATTTGTGTAACTACCGTCTGTTTGCATAGTAACAGGCGTCCTGTTCTCTTGTCCTCTGCTTGTGTTTCTAGTTCCTCGGTATAAATTCAATCCAGAAATAGTTGGCCTGTTTGCTGAATTGCAGACCTGGGAGGGGGCCTCCTTGCTCTGCCTCTTAAGCACCCGGGTGCTCTTCTTGCAGAGAAAATGCATCTCTTGCTGTGGGGCTGGGACTGCACCAGGACTGGGACCACAGAGCTAGAAGGCCACCCCTCCCCCTCTCAGGGAGCATCCCAGGGACCCAAAGGCCAGGGAAGAGGGGAGGGGGCCCTTCCTGTAGCCCAGCCTGTCATGCTTATTTGACGGGTGGCATGCCAGCTCCAGCTCCATGGCAACCTGGCCATTGCTTCACCTGGTGCTGCCTCCAACCCACAAGCTGGAGGTTGGGAGAGACAGAGCTGTTCCCTCTGAATAATGCTCGGGGGAACAGGGCAAATGTCCAGGTGTTCACGGCCATTGGAGGTGCCTCACATTTATTTTGGATATTTCTCTTCCTTCTGAGCAAGCAGATCCAACAGGATTGCTTTAGGATCCCTCCTTGCCTGGGCTCCTTGGTGGTGTTCCAGCCAAAGTCCAAGCGGGCTGGCATCCAGCTGAGAAAAGCCCTGTGCTTGGACTGGCAGTGGAGGCCAGGCGCCTCCCTCTGTGGCTTGAAACGTCAGTCCGTGCCCAAGAAGGAGGCGCATCCGGACTTCTGCTGGATGCCCTGGGCAAGCACATTTCTTTCATCTAGCCGGCCTGACATAGACTAATGGTATAATTTTAAATTTTGATATTTATTGGTTTTAATGTTTATATTATCCAAATTTTAGCACAGATTTAATAATTTAATTGTCTTTTATATTTTGTATGTATTGTTGGGTTTTTATCTTTCTGTGCACCGCCCTGAGTCCCTCTAGGGAAAATAGGACGGTATATAAATCGAAATAATAAATAAAATAAAATAAAATCACCACCAGATGGATTCATAACTGGCTGATAAACCGTACTCAACAAGTAGTCCTTAATGGTACTATGCCTACATGGAGGGAAGTAAGCAATGGGGTACCACAAAGTTCCCTTTTAGGCCCAGTACTTGTCAATGTTTTCATAAACGACTTAGATGAGGGAATAAAAGGGGAATTTATCTAATTTGCAGATGATACTAAGCTGGCAGGAATAGCTAACACCTTAGATGATAGGCTCAAGATCCAGATAGAATTTGACAGATGGGCCCTATCTAAAAAAAATGAAATTCATTGTAGAGAAAAGTAAAGTCTTACACTCAGGCAAGAAAAACAAAAAGTACACATAGATTAGATGAAACCAGGCTTAATAGCAGTAACTGTGAGAGGGACCTTGGAGTCTTAGTGGACAACCAATTAAGTATGAGCAAACAGTGTGCAGCCGAAAAAGCCAATGCAATCCTAAACTGCATTAACAGAGGGACACAATCAAGGTCAAGTGAGGTACTAATACCACTCTATAAAGCCTTAGTAAGAATACTGCATCCAGTTTTGGTCCCCACAGAATGGTTACAAGAACTGGGCAGGGCTAGTCTAGTGAAGAGAAGGACCAGGGGAGATATGATAGCAGAGTTCCAATATTTGAGGGGCTGACACAAAGAGGAAGGGGTCAAGCTATTTTCCAAGGCACCTGAAGGCCAGACAAGGAATAATGGATGGAACCTGATCAATTAGAGATTCAACCTCAAAATAAGGAGAAATTTTCTGACAGTGAGAACAATCAACCAATGGAACAGAAGTTGCCTTCAGAAGTTGTGGGAGCTTCATCACTGGAGGCTTTTGAGAAGAGATTGAATGGCCATTTGTCAGAAATGGTGTATGGTCTCCTGTTTGGGCAGGGGTGCATGTGGACTAGATGACTTACAAGATCCCTTCCAACTCTGTTAATCTGTTAAGTGGGAAACCTAATTCCTTTCTCTTTGTGACCTTTTCCTTGCTGGATCTGATCCTGACACCTAGAACAATAAAAGTTCAAATAAACTTCAAAAAGCTTCAAGGTACTAGTAACCACCTTTAAAGTGCTCCATGGCAAGGGACCTGGTTACCTGCAAGACCGCCTCCTGCTACCAAATACCTCCCACCGTCCAGTTCGATCCGACAGAGAGGGCCTCCTCAGGGTGCTGTCAGCTAAACAATGTCGGCTGGCGACCCCCAGGGGGAGAGCCTTCTCTGTGGCAGCTCCCGCCCTCTGGAATGACCTACCCCCTGGACTAAGGACAATCTCGGACCTACATCTCTTCCGTCGGGCCCTGAAGATGCACTTATTTTGCACTGCCGGGCTATCATAATTTTAAAGGGATTTTAGTTTGGGATTTTTAAATATTGGCCAATTATTTAATATTTCTTTTTGATAATGTTTTAAAACTCTGTATTATCATTTTTATTCTGGCTGTACACCACCCTGAGTCCCGAGGGAGAAGGGCGGTATAGAAATCAAGTAAAAGTAAAGTAAAGTAAATATAATGCCTATCTAAGTATTCTGACTTAATTCTTTCTTTCTTCGTAGTTTACGAATCTCTGAACTTTGATTTGGAGACTAGTGACAAATGGCTGGGAAGAAGACTACTGCAAGAAACTGAGGATAATGTCACCGATAAACCAGAAGAAGTAAAACATCTCTATCGAAAAAATTGCACTGAACCAGGTAGGATGGAAGTTTTCTTCCTTGATTTGGTAGTCTGTGAGGTTCAATAGCTGTAAAAACACCACACCTTTAATATTTCCAATTATGCAGTTTTTGTATGTATTGTAAGATGAATGATGGGAAGTCTCTTCCAGTTCACACTCAAGATTAAGAGGCTCTTAGAATTTCTATAGATTTTACATGCAGTGTATATGAAAACCATGAAAACCTTTTACTAGTTTTCGGTGCTCTTTGTTTTTATTATCATTGCAAACTGTGGCCTGAGCATGGATTTTGAACGAAAGAGTTTAATAATTAATAATTTATTAAATTGATTTGCTACTTGACTTTCAGTGAAATTTGTAAAATATTTTTTTAATAAAAGGCCTGTTTGTACATAAACGGTAGGTACATCTTTGGTATACAAATATTTAACATACTTTACAGCCTATTTTTCTTCAATAAAACTATGCTCCCTTTTAGTACTATAATTATATTAATAATAATAATATTTAAATTTCTATACCACCCTTCTCCCTTCCGGGACTCTAAAGTTGGTTGCTTATTTTAGCTTTTCTTTCTGATTTGTCTGATTCTCAGTTGTTTCTTCGTCTTTATAGAACAGCCCCACAACTCCTTTCCTGAGAACTTCTTTTTGTACAAATTCTTATCCTTTGTTCCCTTACCTTTATGGAGAATCAAATTATGTTGTTAGTAAATTAGTTGATTTCTATGTGTTCTTTTCCATTTTCTCAATGGGGGTTGAAATTCCCTTTCCTGTGCTTTGGTTCCCTTATTATATCATTTCTATAATGACATTGTGTTATGCTTGCTATGCAAAATGAAAAGGAAATGAAAATCCAAATGTAAATGAAAAGGGTGATCTGTGTTTAAAGACCTTAATAGGAAGTAAGATTAAGGGCAATTAACAGAATTTATTCAAGGAGCAGTTAATAGGCTACTTGTCAATTATCCCAGCTCATACTCAATAGGACACAATAAACTGGGTAAACTTGTATGCCATGCTTTTTTTAAATTAATTTTTTTCGAAGGATCCTTACTTGAATGCACTAACTTCCAAATAAGCATTATTGAAGGCTGTTCCAGAGGAGAATGCCTTGCTTGAAACTCTACAGTTCATTTAAGTAATACAATACAATACAATAGCAGAGTTGGAAAGGACCTTGTAGGTCTTCTAGTCCAACCCCCTGCGTGGGCAGGAACCTTATACCATTTCAGACAAATGGCTATCTAACATCTTTTTAAAGACTTCCAGGGTTGGGGCATTCACAACTGCTGGAGGCAAGCTGTTCCAGAAGTTAATTGTTCTGACTGTCAGGAAATTTCTCCTTAGTTCTAAGTTGCTTCTCTCCTTGATTAGTTTCCACCCATTGCTTCTTGTCCTGCCCCCAGGTGCCTTGGAGAATAGTTTGACTCCCTCTTCTTTGTGGCACCCTCTGAGATATCGGAACACTGCTATCATGTCTCCCCTGGTCCTTCTCTTCATCAAACTAGACATACCCAGCTCCTGCAACCGTTCTTCATATGTTTTAGTCTCCAGTCCCCTAATCATCTTGGTTGCTCTTCTCTGCACTCTTTCCAGAGTCTCCACGTCTTTTCTACATCGTGGCGACCAAAACTGTATGCAGTATTCCAAGTGTGGCCTTACCAAGGCACTATACAGTGGCATTAACACTTCACGTGATCTAGATTCTATCCCTCTGTTTATGCAGCCTAGAACTGTGTTGGCTTTTTTGGCAGCTGCTGCACACTGCTGGCTCATATTTAAATGGTTGTCCACTAGGACAGGGGTCTCCAACCTTTGCAACTTTAAGTCTGAAGGACTTCAGCTCCCAGAAGTCTGGGAAGTCTGGGAGCTGAAGTCCTTCAGACTTAAAGTTGCAAAGGTTGGAGACCCCTGCACTAGGATTCCAAGATCCCTCTCACAGTTGCTACTATTGAGCAAGGTACCACCTACTGTACCTGTGCATTTTGGTTTTTTTGCCTAAATGTAGAACCTCACTTTTTTCACAATTGAATTTCATTTTATTAGATAGTGCCCAATGTTCAAGTTTGTCAAGATCTTTCTGTATCTTAAGCCTATCTTCTGGAGTGTTGGCTGTTCCTGCCAGCTTGGTGTCGTCTGCAAATTTGATGAGTTCCCCATTTATCCCCTCATCCAAATCATTGATGAAGATGTTGGTCTAATTAAAACAAGAGGTCTAATGTATAAGACCTCTTGTTTTAATTCTATTTTCAGTTAATAATGGAAAAGGAAAGAAGGTTAGAGTACAGATGTGGAAAAAATGAAATACCTGAGTTGTAATTATTAAATGCAAACATGTTCTCAAACACTCAACAAAAACAGCTGCATTTGTGTATTTTTAGCTAACCTCACTATAAAAATCAGAAAAGCAAGTAATTAATGAACCAAAAGATTTGTACATACTAAAAAAGATGAATAAATACTTATAGGATTATTTAGCTGACCACATAATTTTGCCAACAAATTTGTTATAAAATCCTGGAAGTTTTGTTTGCAAATTTTCACTTACAGTATATAATTAACAGTTATATTAATTAGCTGTTATCTTCAAAAAAGCAATATTATTTTTATAGCTTTTCTGATGAATGCCTATATTTTTTTTAACAAAAGTAACATGTGTTAAGTCCTTGGGGCTACGATGCCACTCAAAGATATTGCTGGCTGCCGGACACTCCTGATTGGCTAAGATGTTAGCAGCCAGCCGGTGGGAGAATGCAGCAGTTCTATTGATTTAGCCATCTGACAGCTCCTATATCCATGATGGCAAACCTATGGCACGGGTGCCACAGGTGGCACGCGGAACCATTTCTTAGGGCATGTGAGGCGTTGCCCTGTCAGCTCCAGCGTGCATGTTTTCCGTCCTCGGGAGGCTTCAGGGAAGCTCCTGAAGCCTGGAGGTGGGGGGAAAGCTGTTTTCACCCTCCCCAGGCTCCTAGAAAGCCTCTGGAGCCTGGGGAGGGCGAAAAAAGCATGCCAAAAGCAGAGGGTCACGCACATAGCATTATGGGTGTGGCACGCCCATGCACGGCCCCCCTCCTGTGTTCCCCCTGCTTTTGGCACGTGAGCCAAAAAAGGTTCGCCATCACTGTCCTATGTAAAGAGCTGTCAGATGGCAAATGTTGTTGCATGTTCAGGAGTTGCCTTGCACTTGCCTTGTTAACTTGTTAGAATAAAGGTTGTTTGTTACTGTTCAACCTGCCTTGCCTCAGTTCCTGCCTGCCTAGTTCTCCATACATAGCAACATTAATATTTCATTTAAAGGCAGAAATAAAAGGCCTGTGATTATTGTTGTTTTCTGCTCATATATTTTGGGTATATGAATAGGTAAGATTGGATAACTTTTCCTCAGGAAGAATGAAGACAGAACCTCTCCCAAACAAATAGGGTTATTTTAGTCTCTTATTTGTTATTGCCACTGCTTATGTCCAAATAGGCAGAAATGTAAGTACAAGGATCTGGATGCAGCAAATTGTGACTTATCCAAAATGCAATGGCAAAATTGGCTCAAAAAAAGAAACACTTAAAGTGCTCCCCCCCCCCCCCGCCGCACTTGCCCTTTAAATTGGGTCATGTATGTGTGAGTTCTTGATGGCCCCTCCAAGAATACATTTGCAACTAAAAAGTAGGGGGACCTTGAAGTGGCAAGAGTCCATATATTTCAGTTGTGTTTGAAATACGTTTATATCTAAAAGGTCCACAGTTTGGTTGCCAACATCTTGGATAGCAGGTGTCACTGGCGGTATTGAATTAAATGCAGCTCTGGAGTTAGAAAATCGCTTTCTATATGCAAAATGTTGTGATTGAGCTATTAGCTGGGAGCTTAAAGCAAGAGCTCACGTTATTGTGCTTTTGATGAAAGGCCCACCTGACTTTATTTGCCAGTGATTTTCCATGGATAAAACCATAATATGTTACTTTGAGCGTTAAGGTCTAAAAGGTTGAGGGGGGGGGGCTCCTCTATCTGAGGAACTGCTTGTCTCAATATGAACATGCCTAAACATAAAATCCTCTCGAACAGTGATGGCGAACCTATGGCATGTGTGCCACAGGCAGCAGGTGGAGCCATTTGTCAGGGCACCTGAGACGATGCCCTGTTAGCTGGCCAGCGCGCATGTGCGCACTGGCCAGCTGAATTTGCCCTTTTTTCATGCTTTTTTCACCCTTCCCAGGCTCCAAAGGCTTTATAGGAGTCTGGGGAGGGCAAAAAGAGCCTCCCCTGCCCCCTCACCCCCAGAGGCCCTCTGGAGGCTTCATGAACTTTCCTGAAGCCTCCGGAGCACTCAAAATGACGCTGCCAGCAATCGGAGGTCACTTCCGGTTTCGGTGGCGTGCCATTTTGAGTACTCCGGAGGTTTCAGGGAAGCCTCCTGAAGGTTACTAAAGCCTCCAGAGGGCCTCTGGAGGACCTCCGGAGGGCCTGGGAAGCCTCCGGAGCACTCAAAATAATGCGCCACCGAAACCGGAAGTGACCTCCGATTTGCTTGCAGCGACATTTTGAGTGCCTCAGAAACTTCAGCGACCTTCAGGAGGCTTCCCTGAAGCCTCCAGACCACTCAAAATAATGCTGCAAGCAAATCGGAGGTCACTTCCGGTTTCAGTGGTGCATCATTTTGAGTGCTCCGGAGGCTTCCCAGGCCCTCTGGAGCAGGGGTGGGTTTCAAAATTTTTGGAACAGGTTCTGTGGCTTGCTGGCCATGTGACCGGGTGGGAGTGGCTTGCCGGTCATGTGACTGGGTGGGAGTGGCTTGCCGGCCATGTGACCGGGTGGGAGTGGCTTGCCAGCCATGTGACCGGGTGGGAGTGGCCAATTTGTATATATGTGTATATATATATATTTCAGTTAATGGTACAGAAAGAGGGGAGGGGGGGTTGCTGGCTTGTGAAACCAGCCTCAGGTAGGTCAGCGACAGGGAAGGGACTTGACGGCTGCCGGTCTGTTTTCTAAGCCTCACACCTAAACTCCGTTCAAGGAAATTCCGATTTAAATAAACAGATCGCTTCTCCCCCGCATCCAGCCTCCCCCGTCCCCTCCATTTGGCAAGGCGCAGAGCCAGAAGCCTCCCCGCTCTTCCAGCACCGACCTTCTACCTGAGAAGACGGGGGGGAGGGGGGAGTGGCGGCCTATCTCAATCGGGAGACTTTCCCAAGCGCAGCCGAAGGATCCCTCCATCAGCCAGGCCGGCTCTCCGAAGGGGTCCCCCTTTCCCCTTCTCCATGGGGGTGGGTGGTGGGGGTGGGCCGCTCACCTCGTCGCCCCACTTGAGCACGTCCTTGTGCCTCTCCCCGACGGCCCGGTAGATGTGCAGGAACTGCTGGATGCCGTGTTTGCGCACGTGCTCCGCGTGCCGCTGCGTCTTCTCCCAGCTGAGTGGAGAGCCTTGCGACAGAAGCCCCATGGCTCTGCCGGGGAGAAAGAAGAGGAGGCGAGCGGAAAAGGCAACCTGCGGCCGCTGCTGCCGTGACAACTCCGAAGAGCAGCGCTCGGGCCAGGAGCCGCCGGCCAAAAAAAAAGAAAGCACACACACACACACAACCTACTTCAGGCGGCGGGAAACACGCAAGGAGAATCCACTCGCGGCTAGGCGTAGAGGGGAAGAGGTGGCTGAGCAAAGGGAAGGGGGGGAAAGGCGCTCCCGCCGCCTTCCCGAGCCTCCCGCTTTGCCAGCGGCCAGTACCCTTCGCAGAGGGAAAAAGAAGACAGCTGGGAGCAGCAGTTAGCGGCGGCGGCGGCAGCAGCAGGGGCTGGGCCGGCCGGCAGGAAAGCAAGCAAGGCGACCGCGCTGTCTTCTTTTTCCCTCTTGCCTCCTCTTCTTTCTCCCCGGCAGAGCCATGGGGCTTCTGTCGCAAGGCTCTCCACTCAGCTGGGAGAAGACGCAGCGGCACGCGGAGCACGTGCGCAAACACGGCATCCAGCAGTTCCTGCACATCTACCGGGCCGTCGGGGAGAGGCACAAGGACGTGCTCAAGTGGGGCGACGAGGTGAGCGGCCCACCCCCACCACCCACCCCCATGGAGAAGGGGAAAGGGGGACCCCTTCGGAGAGCCGGCCTGGCTGTCTTCTTTTTTCCTCAGCGAAGCATGGGCGAGGAGGAGGCGGCGCTTCGTTGAGGGAAAAAGAAGACAGCGCAGTCGCCTTGCTTGCTTTCCTGCCTGCCCGCCCCAGCTGGGAGCAGCAGTTAGCAGCGGCGACTTACTTCCGGGTCCACGATCCAAAGGGATCGCTCGGGATCCGGAAATTTTACGAAAGGGTTCGCCCGATCCTGGCCGATCCCCCAGAAACCCACCCCTGCTCTGGAGGCCCTCTGGAGGCTTCAGCAACCTTCAGGAGGCTTCCCTGAAGCCTCGAGAGCACGCGAAATGACGTGCTGCCGAAACCGGAAGTGACCTCCGATTGTTTGCAGCGTCATTTTGAGTGCTCGGAGGCTTCAGGGAAGCCTGAAGGTTGCTGAAGCCTCCGGAGGGCCTCGGGGGAGGGGAGGCTCTTTTTGCCCTCCCCAGGCTCCTATAAAGCCTTTTACAAGGGCATGTAAAAATGGGAGGGGCGTCTGTAGTGCACACATGAGCACTGGGGGTTGCGAATTGCATTATGGGTGTGGCACGTCCGCACACGACCCCCCTGCGCTCCCTCCCCCTTATGGCACACGAGCCTAAAAAGGTTCGCCATCGCTGCTCTAGAACAGGGGTCCCCAACCTTTTTTGCACTAGGGACTGGTTTCATTTTAAAGAAAATTCCGCGGACCGGTTGGCGTAGAGGGGGAGGGGAGGGGGAACAGGCAGTGCATGCACATGCGGGTGTGTGTGTGAGTCAGCTCACTTGCCCCTCTAGGGCCCCCAATGGCGTGAGCGGCCGCACCTGCGCTCTCCCACCCCCGGTGCGCGCTCTGTCTAGGGGGCTGCCCCGTCCTCCCTCCTCCTCCTCTCCGGCCCTGCGGCCCGGTTCCTATCAAGCCACGGACCGGCACCGGTCCGCGGACCGGGGGTTGGGGACCCCTGCTCTAGAAGAATGTCTCTTAACCTTGGCGACTTTAAGTCCTGTGGACTTCAACTCCCAGAATCTGGGAGTTGAAGTCCACAGGACTTAAAGTCGCCAAGGTTGAGAAACACTGCTCTAGAAGAACGTTTCTTAACCTTGACAACTTTAAGAGGCATCGGTTTCAACTCCCAGAATTCCCCAGCCAGCACACATCTTAAATTTGTCAAGATCGGGAAACACTCCTTTAAAAGCTGCTCTCATTTATTGGGAACCTCGGGTGGAGAGCTTCTTCTTTTGCTGCTCTGGAATGGTGAAACCTGCTTCCTTGCCTCAGGACATATATTCAGCCCTCAGTTTTCTGTTTTTAGAAAGGGAGGCTAGGCATTCTTCTTTTGACGACAGGTCTTTTCAGTTTCAATAGCTTAATGTGTGTTTAGGTGTTTCTGTGAGATTTTCCATGATTATGCTTTCTGTTTCTTGTTAGCTGTCTTACTGGAAAGGCAGGATATATCCTAAAAATAAATGAAAAAAAGAATAAAATTGCTTGAAACTCAGGCTGCGACTGACTATCCGTGCTTCACATCAGGAAGTTCAGGAAAGTAACAGTCCTGTTCTGCTGTTCTTGTTGGTGAGATTACTTGACCCTCTGCTGTTTTTGAGGTTTAGGGGAAGGACTGGATCCTGCTTGATATGAACATTTGAAAGGGGAGAAAGGGCAGGGTTCTGCTGTCACCCAGCAAAAATACCCAACACACATTTGTGAGGGCTCTAAAATGTCATTTTAGCGCAAAAGTAATTGAAAACAATAGAAAATTGGAAATAGACTTTCCTTCCTTTCTTCAATGTATTTATTTATTTACTTGCTTGCTTGGGTTTTTTTTATTAAATGTTTATGACCTCCATCTCCCCTACAAGGTGACTCTGGGTGGCTCTTCTCAGATTTGTTCAATACCTCACTTGCTTGCCATTCTTGGAAGAATATTATTTCTGGAAATTTGATGAAATATACCTTATGTGTACCTCCTCACTAGAGCAATATGAATTTTTTGTAGATACGTTTGTTTAAGGGACATATCAACAATGCCTTTTCTTTGATGCTTCCAGCTTCAATCTCTGACTGGTAATATGGATATAGTATTTCCTACCTATCTTCTGGAATTTTTATACTAGGCTTGCAAATAAATATAATATGGAGAGCAAGCTAAAACATTCAAATGCTCTAGTAAAGTGGCTTAACATTTTCCTCTGTCTGTCCTGTTCTTCCTGATTCACCTTTCAATAAGCCTAGATTTAGAGCTTGAATATGAGATTATAAGGAATGAAAAGGGGCAGGAAGTCAGAGGAAGAACAAGCTTCCATCTTTCCCCATGTCTTTAATATATTTTACAATCACACCATTATTTCTCTGCCCTAGTGTTTCATGTGTACTGTGTAATTTTTAAATTATAATTTCTTATGTATTTCTATTTACTGTTTTCATCATCACAAAAGAAAAGCTAGACATTGTAGAAATGCATTTTAAACAAAATACGATTAGGACTGTGCAGAATTTTTGCCATGTTTATATTTCAGTATAGGGTGTTAATTCTTCTGAATAGTCTACTTCAATCAGATTCTTGGCCTCACGGCTGCTGAGTTATCATATGCCTTTGATTTCCATCTCTGTAAAAAAATCTTTCTCCACAGGAACTGTAACTCATTGTCTTGAAGCTGTGGCAGTTACTTGCTCCTCTGCAATGTGTATGGTTAGCATTGATTTCCACAAATAACATTATCTGGCATTATGTAGGCCTTAAAGATTGATAATGAAGTAGTAACACGGTGTGCTAAAATGTAGAATAATAACGGCACATAAAAATAACATATTCATGGACATAGACATTGAACATATTTGTTCAACTATAGCAAATTGGGAGCACGTTGGATGTCTATTTGCAATCTCGTAACATGACATCTAATCCCTGACTTGGATGCATTTCTCTCAAGTAAATATAGGCAAAAATATAGAATATTATTTTCCTTTATTGCAATAAATAAGCAATGGGGTACAGGTTTGGTGAAAAGAATGGGAAAAAAGGTATGTTATTTCAGCTCAGGCTAAAATAATTGGACACACACCACATCTGCCCAGTTTTATTCAAAACACTGGATGTTGACACTCTGAGTATAAATGGTAAAGTCTTGATTAAAAGAGCTTTGAGATTTTTCCCTACATAATTTGTTGCAGATTTCTGGAAGTGATTTTGCTTCTACCATGAGTTGTTTAGATACTGTCTGTCTTAACAGGAGTTACTGGGTTTATTTGGAAATAGCAAGTAAAACGAGTCTTGTTCACCTGTAATCATGTTTAATTTAAATCTTAGTTGCTTTAACATATATTTAGAAGCAAATTCAAGTTCAACTAAAATTGGGATAGTTACAATATGAATATAATGCACTGCAGTTAACCTTGAATGTTTACAAGCATCCAGCAACTCTTTCGACAGTTTTGAGAGCTTAAAGTAAATATGAAGCAAAAGTCCCTCTAGGCCACACATTGCACTAAAGCATAAATGCCAAACATTTTTGCTTAACATAATGTATATACCTATTCTAAAACAGAGTGGGGAATTGGGCATATCATGATAAGCCACAAACAAACCACAATATGACTTTATGTGAGTGATGATCTTACAAGACCTGTTTGATTCCTTACAAATACTTGGTAAAGAATTTCCATGGTTCCAAGTATATAGACAGAAGTTGCATCCTAGGAACATTTGGATAGTCTCTTCATTTGTTGGGAAAATTATGTTTTGCAATTTGCATAAGAACATATAAATAATTGTCTTCAGTGCTGGATTTGGAAGGGACTTCCCATGTTAAAAAGTGTGTCAGCCATTTGCAATCTTAGCTGGCAATATCTTAAGGGGAAGGAAAACAAGAGAAGAATGTATATACGGGATATAAATGGGAATGGGTGGCTATTAACAATCTCCCTTTTCTAAAGATACCTCTTTGCCACCAGATAATCTGATCATTTCCCAGCTTGGCCCTCCTGGAATGAGTCTAGTCCAAATTTCTCAAAGCAGCATTTCAGATGCCTTTGTCTCTAATGCATCCTTATGCCTTTGAATGAACTACAATAAAAGTTACAGGCCAGAGTCTAGCTCTTAATGTTTGCCTACTAGTTGAAACTTGTCTTCTTACTCGGGTATTTTATTCCATTGATGCTGATTGGTAACTATGGGACTTATTCTAGAAGCTCCCTTGTAAGGGAATTACAAATCTTTTGTCCACAAGAAGATCAGACAACATTGTTCATTAAAGTCCCAAAGGTATTTTTCAAAAGACAACTGGACTTTGTTTTTTCTTTGAAATTATTTTGCTTCTCGTCCAAGAAGCATCTTCAGTTCTGGAAATTCTGAAAGCTGCTTGGATGAGAAACAAAACATTTTCAAAGGAAAAAAGAGTTCAGTTTTGTTTTGAAAAGCACCTTTGGGACAATCAATGACCTGGATGATTGAGAATCTCCATAGACATTGTTCATTAAACAGTGTATTATTGATGTAGTGTCAAGTGATGTAGAGATCCTAAATTGCCTGTGAAACAGCACATATGGTACTTTCAAAAACCTGCCTCATACCTCAGAAAATTGGTTTATTCCAGACTTAGAAAAGCTTTTACCTTGGCAATGTAATTGATCTAGACCATAGTAATGAAATTTTGAAAGCCTGACTGTATCTCCCTTCTTTCCCCCTTATACCTGAGGGAGTTACGGCAGAGTAAATTTGAGTTTCTTTTTAATGCTTTCTTCCTTTCCCAGACTTAAATCATATTTTGGCAGATGTTGCTGCATAGTTTCTCCTATGTCATCTCTGGCTCATGAAGCCCACC
Organism: Rhabdophis nuchalis; assembly: GCA_039707465.1. NCBI lineage: Eukaryota > Metazoa > Chordata > Lepidosauria > Squamata > Natricidae > Rhabdophis > Rhabdophis nuchalis. The sequence goes on from CM077645.1 coordinate 123,998,876, forward strand.
TGAAGTTAAATGAGGAAAATCAGCTGGGATAAATATGCAATAATAAGCTTTAAGAAGACTAGATACATAATGTGAGAATGTCTGATGTTTAGAGCAGACACCTTTCCTGCACCTCAGCATTTCTCTCTGAGTCAGCTTCACTCAAGGAGATTATGCTTGTTTACTGTACTATAATGTCCCTAAGATTATCTTGGGCAAGCAGTAGTGATGACACAAAGTATGAATAATGCTCTATGTTTTTTTAAATAAGTGAAGCCATGGTGAGAAAGGAATGATATTGCTATTGTTATTGCATGGTTTCTACTCTGTAGCAGATTCACTTTGTACATTGGAGAAATAGTGAGTAAACTGCTGTTGGAGAGAGACTGCCAGAAGGAGACAAATGGGAATTAGTGTAGAATCTCCTATGTGGGCACAAGTGGACAAAGTCTTACCCATCTTGAATGCTGTTGAGCTTTATCCAGTATTACCCAGGTGCAAACTGTCAGTCTGAGAAGATTCCTGTACATAAACTTTATATGTGTGAATTTAAAATTAATTTGTATCATTTGAGTAAGAACAGTATATTTAAGTGCACTTGGGAATTCTTTCTCCAAGTGTGTTTTGTAGGTTTGCTGCAGTGGTGGGTTTCAAACTTTTTTAGAACCTATTCTGTAGGTGTGGCCTGTTTCATGGAAGTGGCTCGGCAGTCATGTGACTGGGTGGGCATGGCCAACGTGGAAAATGTGGTGAAACTCATTTAACAATGCTTTTGCTTAGCAACCAAAATTTTGGGCTCAATTGTGGTCATAACTTCCTTCCTTCCTTCCTTCCTTCCTTCCTTCCTTCCTTCCTTCCTTCCTTCCTTCCTTCCTTCCTTCCTTCCTTCCTTCCTTCCTTCCCTCCCTCCCTCTCTTTCTTTCTTTCTTTCTTTCTTTCATCTCTCTCTTCCACTTTCTTTTTCTTTCTTTTTCTTTCTTTTTTCTTTTTTCTTTCTCTCTCTCTTTCTCTCTCTCTCTATCTCTGTGTGTGTGGCTCTTTGTCTCTGTCTCCCTCGTTCCCTCTCTGTCTCTCTCTGTCATTCTCTCTCTGTGTCTGTCTGTCTCTTGCTCTCTCTGTGCATCTCTCTGTCTCTCTCTCCTCCCACCCCCATCTCTGTCACTCTGTGTGTGCGCGTGTGTCTGTCTGTCTGTCTCTCTCTGTCTCTCTCTCTCTGTGTCTCTCTGTTTCTCTCCCCTTCCTTCCTCTCTCTCTCTCTCTGTCACTCTGTGTGTATGTGTGTGTGTGCGCGTGCGCGCGTGTCTGTCTCTCACTCACTTAATCATTCACTCTCTGTGTGTGTGCGTGTCAGTCTCGCTAGTTCCTGCTTCGCTGCCATGGAAACGGGGAGGGTGGGGGGCGTTGGGATGAGTGTGTTCTGCTGGTGGACAATGTTGATGGTTCGTGTTATCTCTTGGTTAACGGACCTGCATTCCAGGATGGTGAAGACCTGCCCACCTGATGTTGGAGATGGAAGCATATTGGACAGTGCAAAGGGGGGGTTTGGGGATTGGGATGGGCTTAAGCTTAATACTTTCTGTTCGCGCCTAAACTATTCATTCTCAGCTTTACTTGGTCTGTACACTTTTGTTACTTAGTAAAAGGAGCCTTATTCATTTCAAAATAATGTCTAAGCGTGGTCTTTCCTAAGTCAACGAAGAAGCAGGCCTGACATTAAGCTGAGAATCACAAAAAACCCTGACCTGATGTCGGAACCTTCACAAGAGGAGCCTCCGTTGGTGGAGGTCCTGCCTGAACCAATTTTGGGAGCTGAAGCATCGCATCCTCCTGTTCAATCTGAAGAGACCAGGTCAGTGATGGACTGCTTGGCTGGCCTAGATCTAAATCTGCCAGCTGAAGAATCAGTCAAACCAAAACGTTGGTCCGAAGGGGTAGGAATGAGTGGGGTAAACGTCTCCAGGCGTCGACTTTCCCCAAAGAAGGTCATTCCGGAGCTCTTAAGAGAAGAAAGGGAATTAAAAGAAATGGCTCAGGATTTACTCCGCCAGGCAGATGAGAAAAGAATGGCCCTGGAAAAAATCTGGGGGAGGGAGGCGGAACGCAAACAGCCAAAAAGTTCACAGGCAGCTCCTGCCAGGCGAAGCAGGGCTTCAAGCCCATCCCCCCCTCCTCTGGCCGGCAGGGAATTGCGGAGAGAGGCAGCTTCTGCCAGGCAAAGCAGGAGTTCAACACCCTCCCCCCCCCTCAGGCCGGAAGAGGAGCCATTCCCATTAACCCCCGCCGACTTGCAAAACTGCCTCCTTTGGGTGTAAAATACGACGGAAGTGCCGACAAACTGGCGTTTTTTCTAATTCACGTCGATAATTTCATGCAGTTTTACGCAGCTGACTTGGACGATGAAATCAAAATCAGAATTGTTTCTATGACCTTAGAAGATCAAGCTTCTAAGTGGCTGGTTTCATTGCATAATTGCCGCTCACCTGCGCTGCGCGATTTCGATCGTTTCATGAATGCTCTTAGAAGGCGTTTTGAAGACCCCCGTGTTGAAAGGAAAGCAAAAATGAAACTAAAAACCTTACAGCAGGGGGGCATGTCTGTTCAGGCTTACACGCAAATTTTCCAGGAGTTATCAGTGTTTATGGTTGGTTATAGTGAACAGGCCCTAATGGACATTTATGTTGAAGGGCTGAATAAAGACATTTATCAAACATGTGTGAACAGATTTCGCCCCGAGACTTTGAATGAATGGATAGATCTAGCTTCAGATGTTGAATTGGATCAAGCCCACTTACAGGATCCAGTCCGTTTGGAGAAAAAACCACAGGAAGATAGCCCCAAATCTCACCCCCCTGCGAAAGATGTACGCATGCAAAGGGGGGAGGGAAGAACAACCCAGCCTCGCTCAGGCAGCTGTTATCGCTGTGGAAAGGAGGGGCACTGGGCAGACAAATGCCGATCAAGACCACCTCCACGCCCTCCTTCTTCCTCGGACCGGAAACATCCTAAGACGCCAATCGCGCGCACCAAACAAGCTATGAGTGGGGTGGAGCCCATCAACCTCTCTGCTGACCAGCCCACCGCTGGCCCTGATGATTGGGAGGCGTCTTCAGACTCTTCTGACGACAATCTGGTGAGTCATCGCTCCGGGCCCCTTTATATTAATTTAAAGCTTTTAGCTCCATCTACTGGCCGTACATGCAATGTGCAGGCTCTCATCGACTCTGGGTGCTCAAAATGTCTCATAAGCCAAGACATCGTGTCTTCGATGGGTTTTCACCTTAAGACCCTGAAAACTCCCATAGCCTTTTGCCAAATGGATGGTTCTGTAGCTGGGGGAACCCCAGCATCTTTTATCACCGAACCAATTCATGTTTCTATAGGCACAGGCCATACTGAGACCATCAACTTTATTGTAACTGCCATTGCCGATAATGCTGTAATTTTGGGGGTCAATTGGCTTCGTAAATGGAATCCTCTGATAAACTGGAAGGAAGGTTGGGTACGCATACCTTTATCTCTCCCGGAACATACCTCTCTTCCGTCAGAGCATGATCAACCCCCGCAAAATCACCCGCCTCCCCTTATTGAATCTGCTGCACCTTTATTGGATTTCCCATCACCTGAAGTCATACCAGGCGAAGAGAAAATTCCCAGGGAATATTGGGACCTAAAGGATGCTTTCAGTGAAAGATCTTGTGATTCCCTCCCTCCTCATAGAGCTACTGACTGTTCAATTGATTTCCTCCCTGGGGTTCAATTGCCCAAACCTCGCATGTACTCCATGACCCCACGGGAGATGGAGGAATTACGTAAATTCATCGATAAAAATCTTCAACGGGGTTTCATTGAACCAGCTAGGCCGCGTGTAGCTGCACCAGTTATGTTTAGGGAGAAAAAAGATGGTACTCTAAGATTAATACAAGACTACTCCTATCTCAACACCATTTGTGAACACAATATCTACCCCCTTCCGCTCATGAAGGACATGCTGGCTCACCTGGCTACCGGTAAGATTTTTACGAAATTGGACTTACGTGAAGCCTATTACAGGGTCAGAATCAAGGAGGGGGACGAATGGAAAACAGCTTTTAACTGCCCGCTAGGATGTTTTCAATTTAAAGTCCTCCCATTCGGTCTTCAAGGTGCCCCTTCAGTATTTATGCAACTGATAAATGAGGTTCTCCACGAGCACCTTTACAAGGGAGTTATTGTTTACATTGATGACATAATGGTTTACTCACAAACTCACGACGAGCACGTTAAACTGGTACGCTCCGTGTTAAACAAACTGCGTTCCGCAGAACTTTATGCCAAGCTCTCTAAGTGTGAGTTTCACCAGGAACAAATTGACTATTTGGGCTACCGTATCTCTTCTGAGGGAGTTGAAATGGATCCTGCTAAAGTCAAGGCAGTGACGGAGTGGGCCCCTCCCCGTACTCGTAAACAACTACAGAGTTTTTTGGGATTTGCAAATTTTTACCGCCAATTTATTCCGTCATTCGCTGATATTGCCTTGCCCATTACAAACCTTCTAAAAACAAAAGGAGAAGGAAAGCCTCGTCCAGGGTCCCCACTTAAATGGACAATGGAATGTCAAGCCGCTTTCGAGAAGCTTAAACGTTTGTTTGCGGCTGAACCTATTCTTAAACACCCCGATGTTAATTCCCCGTTTGTGGTTCAGGCGGATGCCAGTGATGTCGCTGTGGGAGCGGTCTTGTTACAACTCAATCAACGTGGCCAATTGCAACCCTGTGCCTACACCTCTCGGAAACTCACTACGTCCGAACGTGGTTGGGCGATTTGGGAGAAAGAGGCTTTTGCTGTTCGGTGGGCTCTCATGACTTGGCGTCATTTCCTTGAAGGTGCCCCCCATCCTTTCGAAGTTTGGACGGACCATAAAAATTTGGAAGCTCTTACCTCCTCTCGGAAATTGTCCCCAAGGCAACTTCGTTGGGCTCACTATTTCCATCGTTTCAATTTCCACCTTAAATATATTCCAGGAGGCAAAAATTTCATGGCTGATGCGCTTTCCAGATTGCCACAGTATGATGTTTCCAAACTCACTATAGTACAACCCATCATGCCCCTCACTTTGCCAGCTTCTCCAGTATCTGCTAAGGGCCATGCAACTGTCCAAACTACTCCACCTACTGACCTGATTGCTCGTATTAAGGACGAACTACTTACTGATGATTGGTATTCAGCACATTCTGGTGATTGCACTACCAGAGACGATCTTCCCTGGATTGGCTCGAAGATCTATGTTCCTGCTACATTACGTCCTTTTGTCTTGCAACGCGCACACGACTCACGTTTAGCTGGTCATTTCGGCTTCGTTAAAACTGTGCACCTTGTCAAACGACAGTTCTGGTGGCCCTCCTTGAAAAAAGATGTTGAATCGTATATTGCCAGTTGCCCCGTATGTGCGGCTTCCAAACGTGCGCCGGGTAAGCCACAGGGTCTTCTCCAGTCTGTAGCTACGCCGGAGAGACCTTGGAAGGAAATTTCAATGGACTTTATAGTTGATCTTCCGCCCAGTCAGGGCTATACCGTTATCTGGGTAGTTACCGATCTTTTTTCTAAACAAGTTCATTTTGTCCCCTGTACTAAAATTCCTTCTTCCAAATCTCTGGCTCGACTATTCGTTTCTCATATCTATCGTTTTCATGGCGTCCCGCAACGCATCATCTCCGATAGGGGGACCCAGTTTACTTCCCTTTTTTGGAAAGAATTTTTGAGACTGATTGGCTCCGCCCAGAGCTTAAGCTCCGCCTACCACCCTCAGACGAATGGATCTTGTGAAAGGGTTAATTCCGTTCTGGAACAGTACTTACGTTGCTTTATTAATTTTCAACAGGATGATTGGGCTGATCTTCTCATACATGCCGAAGTGGCATATAATAACTCTGTTCACTCCAGTACAAATATGACCCCCTTTAAAATCATCTACGGGCAGGACTTTGTACCCATCCCCGAACTGCCTCATGACTCGCCGACAGTTCCCTCATTAACTGAATGGACCTCTAGACTGTCTTCTGTTTGGCCAGTTCTCCGGAAAACTTTGAACGATGCCCATGATTCGCACAAATTGTACGCTGACAGGAAACGGGCAGTCCCTCCCTCCTACAAAGTTGGCGATCAAGTTTATGTATCTACCAAAAATTTAGATAGCCCCCAGAAATGCAAGAAGTTGGGTCCCAAATTTGTTGGTCCTTTCAAAATAACCAAGATTATCAGCTCTGTGTCGGTCCGTTTGGATCTCCCAAAGACCTACCGGCGACTATACCCTGTATTCCATGTTCACTTGCTGAAACCTGCTCGTACCTCCCATCTCCGCAAACAGTTGCCTGATACACCTGCGCCTACCATGGTGGATGGTCACCAGCATTATGAGGTCCGCGATATTTTGGACTCCAGAATCCGCAGGAATAAGACTCAGTTCCTGGTCATGTGGAAAGATTTTCCCCCTTCTCACAACGAATGGGTGGATAAAGAGCATCTCAAAGCTCCTAAACTGGTACGCCAGTTTTATGCCAAATATCCACACAAACCTTGACTTTTTTCCCTTCTCCTATCTGTTGTTTGTCTGTCCTTCCTTGTCTTTCAGGTGTAGCCTATCGTTTTCCGATTGCTGCCCTGGATTTCCCGCTGTTCCTGGAGGAGGTCCGGATGTCAGTCTCGCTAGTTCCTGCTTCGCTGCCATGGAAACGGGGAGGGTGGGGGGCGTTGGGATGAGTGTGTTCTGCTGGTGGACAATGTTGATGGTTCGTGTTATCTCTTGGTTAACGGACCTGCATTCCAGGATGGTGAAGACCTGCCCACCTGATGTTGGAGATGGAAGCCTATTGGACAGTGCAAAGGGGGGGTTTGGGGATTGGGATGGGCTTAAGCTTAATACTTTCTGTTCGCGCCTAAACTATTCATTCTCAGCTTTACTTGGTCTGTACACTTTTGTTACTTAGTAAAAGGAGCCTTATTCATTTCAAAATAATGTCTAAGCGTGGTCTTTCCTAAGTCAACGAAGAAGCAGGCCTGACAGTGCGTCTCTCTCTGTGCCTCTCTGTCTGTCTGTCTGTCTGTCTCTCTCTCTCTCACACACACACACACACAGATACACACACACACATACTGTGGTCACCTTGTTGAGTGTATTCCAATCACATTTGAAACACTCAACAACTGGCCTGTATTTATGGTTTTTTGCAACATTCTGCAGTCATAGAACCAAAATATATGGTTAAAAGTAACGAAGCTCTGCGCAGCTGGCGATTACTCCGGAGCCCATCTGTGATCCCCTATGGAAAACATAGGTGTGTTCACCCCCCCCCCTCACACACACAATTGGAGCCCATCTGTGATCTCCTATGGAAAACATAGGTGTGTTCACCCCCCCCCCCCACACAATTACAGCCCCAGAGAGGGAAGCCTCTGCACAAGCCGGGGGTTGCGGATGGGCTCCGGAATCATCACCGGCCATGCAGAGCCTCGACGCAGCTCCACGCCATGGAAAACATAGGCGTGTGCGCACACCTCACACAATTACAGCCCCGGAGACTCTCGAAGGGAAGCCAGAGACAGCAGGGAAACTGGGTCCTTCGCCCTCAGAGGGAGGAAGGGCCAGTTGGGAGAGGGGCTTTGGTCCTGCTGCCTCTGGCAGATGGAACTTTACTGTCCCACAGCGAATATTCTGTCCCTCATCCCGGAACCTTCGTAATGGCGGGAACTTGTTCTCACTTGCCCTGGCTTATGCAGAGGCTTCCCTCTCCAGGGCTGTAATTGTGTGGGGTGTCCATGTGTCTATGTTTTCCACGGTCTGGGGCCGTTGCCAGAAGACAAGGACCTGTCCCTGAAGAGGGGAGATGTGGTGCAACAGTCTTGGGATGTTCTGCGGAGCCCCCGAGGGAAAAACGCCGCTGCCAGGTACTTTTAAGAGGGGATGGCTTTTTAACCAGGTGGCTGCCAGAGAGAAGAGGGCAGCACGCGCCCATGGGCTTGTGCAACAACCAAATCCTCAGCTCCTGTTCCTTCTTCAGCTGCTGCACAAGCCCACGGGCATGCGCTGCCCTCTTTTCTCTGACAGCCATCTCATTTCCAATGGAGGGGGTAGGGGATGCATGCATTTTCCTCCCTCTGCATGGATTTCCCACCCCCTATTGGTAACGAGGTGGCTGTTGGCAGGGCAAGCCTGATGCAGACAGGCGGGGTGAGCGAGCAGCGACTGGGTGGGTGGAGGGGAGCGAGCAATGGGGCAGGCCATGGGAGGGAGTGTTCCAGTATACGGTCTCCAGAAGAACGGCTACGGGAAGACACGCTAAATTTGATGAACAGGTACGGGCATACCGGGGTCTACCCACTGAAACCCATCCCTGGTTTTCTGCCTACATCCTACTGACAGGAAACTAATCAGCTTCTGCTGCTTTCCATTCTTTCCATTCTTCCAACCTTCATCTTTAAGCTGAATGTAGAATGGACAGCTTTCCAAATTAGAGGCTGTTCTTTGACAGATACAACAAATGGTTCCTCTTATTAAGCTTGGCAATATACAAGTATAAACGTAAGAGGCTGTAATGGAATGTGTGGATGACCATGAGGAAAGAAGGGAAGAGATGCTGTCTAGAAAACAATCAGACAAGAAAGGCAGGAGCCCCCTATGGCTTAATTGTCAGAGAATCACCCTAAATGATAAAGCAGTTAAAAGTGGCAGTGGGAAATTTGTGCCTTCCGACTTGCAAGATTCTATTAAATATAGCCTTACAATAAAGTAGAATTAGTTCACATAGTCCTATTTCCTGACTGGCTTACCTGAGAAGGTTAACAGATACATATGTTCATATAGGTAACAGCTCAAATCTTGTTTAGTAGACTATGTCACTAATAATCAAGATTATGTGTGAACTAACAGGAAACTGGATAGGAAACCATTGCTGAATATCTGTAGGTAATTTGATGCATTTCTTAAGGTATAGTGGGATATGACTTGCACATCATGGGCCATCTAGAATGATACCGTGCTATAGGATTGATTCTATACATTTAGCATGTTACTTTTCTGGAACAAAATATCTGCAATTGTTCATAGTGGAATTAGAAAAACTGATAGTTTGGGTAATTCTGTGAAAGTCTTACAGGGTGTCGTCCCCCCCCCCCCCCGTCCCCCCCGAGGAACAAAGATGAAGGATGAATGAATCACGTCGGAGTCAAAATTCCAAAAGAGCCGGTCATATCAAAACAAACCGTCAGCAAAAAAGCTAATTAATTTGATGATGGGTTGTTGAAGTTAGGCGTGGATGAGAACTCAGTGAATGTTCTTTAATTTTGTGACAGGCACCTCTCAAACGCTACATTGCCATGCTCACGTCACCCTCATGTGTGGGCTACATCTACCAGGAAGCATGAAGCTGAGTCTACATCCTACATTATAGGTAGTGCTAATTTCTCATTCTCACCCTATCTTCACCAGTGCAAAGTGTGTGAGAGAGAGATAAGAACAGAGGTGGGTTTCAGCTGGTTCACCCTGGATCGGGTGAACTGGTAGTGGCAGCGGTGGGAGGGGATGGGTAGTGGCATGTGCAGAAACATCGCGCATGTGCAAACCGGTAGTAAAATAAATTGAAACCCACCATTGGATAAGAAGCATGGATTCTATCTTGATTGGATAAACATCTCTAAAGTGTTGGGGCCAAAAATTACAGTAGTCCTAAAGTTTTCTTCCTGTATCAAGAAAGGCTTCACCTGACCGTTGAAAGTTGAAGTCAGGAGCAACTAGATGGAAACGCTAAACTCTAACATTCTCCACCCTTTCTGAATGGCTAGTCATTGAACATTGCAGGAGTACCTGCCACATCTGATTCCTTTGATCTTGCTACTTGTTTTATGATTGTCCCTGAGTATCTCTCCCTGCTGATCCAAGTCCTGCAATGTTTGCAGATATCACAGAATGGGTTTTCAAATCCAAGACTGAAGGATTCCCATACCATGCCATCCTTGGTCCTGCAGTACAGAAGGTTTACTGTTACCCCTGGATGACACCTTCCACCACCTATCCCACTCAAATGGGAGAGTACTTCCATTCCTTCCTTCTCTTCCTGATTTTCGGCCTCTGCATCTAGACTTAACTATCTAATGTTTTGCCTGTTGCTACTCATTACTTCCCCTCCTATTTTTCATAGGAAAAGAAAAGTGCTTTGATCTTTCTTGTGGTACCTAATTTCTATTGCACATCTTCAGGGGCCTTAGAAAGAAAGAACATTTACATGTACTCCTCGAGTTATGAATGGAGCTTGCCCATTCCATTCGTAACCCAAGGATTCATGGGAATGTAAACTGCAATACCTGATTGCTGGATATGTCAGGTGAGAATACCCTTATGCCGAGGTATACTGTGTAACATTTAGGTAATACAGTGAGACTCAAGGTGGTTAAAATGCACCATGTTGCATGCTAGGGCAGGGGTGGCAAACTCAATTTCATTGAGGGCCACATCAGGGTTGTGTTTCATCTTGGGAGGGAATGGTCAGGGGGCGTGGCCAGTTCAACATCACTCCTAGATGCTCCATTTTTGGCCGTGATGGCTTATGGCCCTCCTGAGCTCTGTTTTCACTGGCAGAAGACTGTCACGGCCAAAAACAGAGCCCAGGAGGACTGCGCATCGCCCTCCCAAGCTCCATTTTCATTGGCAGAGGCACCAAAGGCCAATCCTTTGCTGTTTCCAGGGTGGGCCCACAGGCCAGATCTAAACGCCCTGTGGGCCGGATCCAGCCTGTGGGCCTTGAGATTGATACCCCTGTGCTAGGGAGTGTACATTTCTTAATAGATTTCCACGGCTTAACATATAAGGTGAACAAAGCTACAATGTTTTTCAATGTAATGTATAATGGCAATGATAGGATTGGTACTACAGTTAGTTCCTATTTCCTAAGATAGGTAATCTCTGACTTACCACAGTTCATTTAGTGACTTACAACAATTTCATTTCGGTTTGAAATTACAAGAGCATTGAAAAAAGTGACTTACGGTCTTTTTTTACACTTACGACTACTGCAGCATCTGTGGCCACATGATCAAAATTCAGATGATTGGCAGTTGATTCATATTTAGGAGAGTTGCAGTGTCCAGGGTCAGGTGATCATCTTTTGCAACCTTCTGACAAAGTCAATGGGTATGCTGCCCCGCTCATAAGCACAGGCTCATAACGAAGATTTCAAAGGTTTTTTATTCAAAGCCCCCAACAGTTTCAACAGTAAACCAAACAATGAGTGGGTCCAGTTCCCAATCTCGGCACAAGTGGAACTCTTGACAAGACTCAGTCCAAGAAATCCAAACATAATCCAAAGGCCAGTCCAAAGTCCAACATGTGCAGCTCAAGTTGCAATAAACAGGAACATGAGGCAAGACACTGGACATGTTGTTCCAGCAATGCCCATTACTTTGGGTGGGATTAAATAGGCAATACCGGTTACAGCCCTTTACAATAGGCGAGACTGTCTCCTTGTGACTAATCTGGCCAACCGGTGCTGCTCCTTTGTCTTCTCCACCCTGTGTCCTTGGATTGGGAGAAGGTGTGGATTCCACCTCCTCATCCTCACAGACTGCTGACAATTGCTTGGATTCCCTGCCTGGATCCTCCAGGCTAACCTGCCACAGCTACAGCTCTGTCGACCTTGCTGAGGCTGCTCTGTTGGACTGGGGCCTCAGCTCCCTGATTCACACCTCTCTGTGCCTCTGTGCTCTATTCCCTCACAATACAAGGATCCGACTAATCCACCTTCTCTGGAGTCGCATCCAGCGAGAGATCAGGAGATGGGTCCATGACAATGGGCAAGCCAGTTTCACTTAACAACCATGTTACTAACTTAATAATTGCAGCCATTCACTTAACTACTGTTTTGGCTAGCAACAAAAATGTTGGGCTCAATTGTGGTCAAAGACTACTTGTACCCTACAAGTAGTTGAGCTTGTCTTGGGTTGGCTTTGTGGACATACCAGATAGGATTCTTTGAAATGATAATGAAATGGTTTGTCGCCACCTTCTTCTGAATTGATATTTTGTTGTTTTCATGGTTTATCAAAAATGTCTAAGTCACTCTAGCCCAGGGGTGTCAAACTCGTATCATCACATCATTATCACGTGACGTATCGTGATTTCCCCCCTTTGCTAAACTGGGGGTAGGCGTGGCCAGCGTGTGACTCATCCTGCTGTGGGCTGTGAGTTTGATACCCCTGCTCTAACCTATTGTTTTAGCATTTTCCTAGATTTTATAAACAAAAACCTGCTTAGCTTTTTAAAAATCTGCCAAGATTGGCTATGTACTGCCACTTACCTCTGCGTTATGTGCTGTATTCATAAATGTTGGCAATCAAATTATCCAAAAGGCACTGTTTTTTTTTTTAAATGTAAATGTTAAAGATTCTTTGGAAACAGCCCTCTTTAGGCTCATTTCTGCCCTCCCCAGCCCCCAGGAGCTCTCTGGAATCCTTCATAAGGCTATGCACAGCCATTTGGGTGAAGGGGGTGGGGTTTCGGGAGGCAAAAAATGCTGTATTCGATGTATAAGACACACCCAGATTTTCAGCCTCTTTTTAGAGACAAAAAAGGTGAGTCTTATACTCCAAAAAATACAGTAACCTGTGCTGTACTTAAAATCATTACCCTGTTCTCTAAAAACCAGAATATGCTAAGCCAAATGAAGAGATCACATGCTTTTAACAAGAAACTGAAAGAGTTAGAACCCCACCGCCACTTTTGATTACATTTATTTTATTTATTTTATTTATTTTATTTATTTATTTTATTAAATTTATATCCCGCCCTTCTCCAAACGGACCCAGGGCGGCGCACAGGAATGTTAAAATACATAGAAAACATACAGATTTAAAAAACTTATTCGATAAACCCTGTTCTAAAACCAAATTAAAATTCCCGAAGTTTAAAACTATCTAAAAGTCATTTGGGTTGCGCTAGGCCGGCTAGATGGAACAGGTGCGTCTTTAAGCACTTGCGGAAGAGGCGGAGGTCGGAGATGGTGCGGAGTTCAGGGGGTAAGTCGTTCCAGAGGGCTGGCCCCACCACAGAGAAGGCTCTTCCCCTGGGTGTCGCCAGTCGGCACTGTCCAGCCGACGGCACCCTGAGGAGGCCCTCCCAGTGGGAGCGTATCGGTCTGAGGGATGTATGGGGCAGGAGGCGGTCTCGCATATAACTAGGCCCCGAGCCATGGAGCGCTTTAAAGATGGTCATCAAGACCTTGAAGCGCACCCGAAAGACCACAGGAAGCCAGTGCAGCTCGCGCAGGATAGGTGTTATGTGGGAGTGTCTAGGCGCTCCCGTAATCACCCGCGCGTCTGCGTTCTGGACTAGCTGCAGCTTTCGGGTGCACCTCAAGGGAAGCCCCATGTAGAGAGCATTACAGTAGTCAAGTCGAGAGGTGATGAGTGCTTGAGTGACTGTGCGTAAGGCACCCCGGTCCAGTAAGGGGCGCAATTGGCGCATCAGGCATACCTGATGAAACGCCCCCCTGGCCACGGCTGCCACATGATCTTCCATAGACAGCCGGGAATCCAAGAGGACACCCAAATTGCGCGCCCTCTCCACGGGGGCCGGTGTTTCGCCCCCAATGGCCAGAGTTGGAGTAATCTGGCTGAACAGGGATGCCGGAAGCCACAGCCACTCAGTCTTGGACGGGTTGAGCTTGAGTTTGTTACCACCCATCCAGATCCGTACGGCCTCCAAGCACCGGGACATAACCTCGACGGCATCGTTGGGGTGGTCTGGGGTGGATATGTACAACTGAGTATCATCAGTGTACAGATGATATCCCACCCCAAAACCACGGATGATCTCACCCAGCGGCTTCATGTATGTGTTGAACAGTAGGGGCGAGAGGACCGACCCCTGAGGAACCCCACATATGAGGGGCCTCGAGGCCAACCTCTGCCCCCCTGCCAACACATATTGCGACCGACCAGAGAGGTAGGACGAGAACCACCGCAAAACGGTGCCTCCCAGCCCCAACCCCCCCAGTCGGCGCAATAGGATACCATGGTCGATGGTATCAAAAGCCGCTGAGAGGTCTAATAGGACTAGGGTAGAGGAATATCCTCTATCCCGCGCCCTCCAGAGATCATCAACCAACGCGACCAATGCCGTCTTGGTGCTGTGCCCGGGTCGGAAGCCGGACTGGCGCGGGTCTAGATAATCAACTTCCTCCAAGTGTAGCGGAAACTGTTGAGCCACCACACTCTCAACAACCTTCACTAAAAAGTGGAGGTTGGAGACGGGACGATAGTTCTCTAATAATGCTGGATCCAGGGACTGCTTCTTGAGGAGGGGCCTTACTACCGCCTCTTTCAAGACGGCAGGCAAGGACCCCTCACTCATTTTTTAGATATGTGTTAGATTTTTAAGGGCTGAAAATAAAGAGACCAGGATGGATCCATTTCAGGCTTATTAGCCTTCTTCAGCTGGCCATACTCCTTCTACTTGGATTTGAACCAGGGCTTTCCAGCATTTGAGGCAAGCTCTCTATGCCTTGAGCTATCTGGTATCCCTGATATATCAGCCAATGATATATGACGTTGAGTCTCCTCCCCTTAAAGGGACCTCTGAACAGGAGCTGTGATAATTATTCTTCATTTAAGAGTCCTGTAAATTGGCTGATATATCAGGGATACCAGATAGCTCAAGGCATAGAGAGCTTGCCTCAAATGCTGGAAAGCCCTGGTTCAAATCCGAGTAGAAGGAGTATGGCCAGCTGAAGAAGGCTAATAAGCCTGAAATGGATCCATCCTGGTCTCTTTATTTTCAGCCCTTAAAAATCTAACATATATATATATATATATATATATATATATATATATATATATATATATATATATATATATATATATATATATATATATATATATATATATATATATATATATGTTATTGCAACGTTTCGACAAGATCTCACTTGTCATCGTCAGGCTTTGGTCTGTGACTGTGACTGCGAAGGCATGGCCCTTTTTAAAATCTTGGTGGGGGCGGGGTGGAGTGCTGACTATTGTTGTGAGTGTGTATATATATATATACACACTCATATATGCTGGCATAGCTGGCTTCGGGGATTTTCCCGTGTATAAGGCATAGAAAAGTTGTTGCAACGTTTCGACAAGATCTCACTTGTCATCATCAGGCAGGCTTGTGTCTGTCACTTACAGACACAAGCCTGCCTGATGATGACAAGTGAGATCTTGTCGAAACGTTGCAACAACTTTTCTATGCCTTATACACGGGAAAATCCCCGAAGCCAGCTATGCGACTGTGGTCTGTGGCTGACCAGTCACAGACCAAAGCCTGACGATGACAAGTGAGATCTTGTCGAAACGTTGCAATAACATTTCCATGCCTTATACACGGGAAAATATAATATATATATATATATACATACATACATACATACATACATACATACATACATACATACATACACACACATATACACACACACACCTGTTAAGGCCCCAATTAAGGGAGGAAGCACACTGCTTTTCCTTGTCTGCCTTTCGGCTCATCACCAGAGACCATCTAGACAGAAAGCCAAGAATTCCGTTGTGTAATTTTTTTATATGTGTGTTACGTTTTTGAGCTGATCAGCCCTGGTTCGAATCCCAGTAAGGGTATGGCTAGCTGATGAGAGCTAATAAGCTCGAAATAGATCTATCCTAGTCTCTGCGACTTATTTATTGATCAGCTCAAAAACGTAACATATATACTGTATGTATGTATGTATGTATGTATGTATGTATATATGTGTGTGTGTGTGTGTGTTATATATATATACACACACACACACACACACACACATATATACATACATACATACATACATACATACATACATACAGTAGTGTGAGGAACCTCTGGTCCTTTCATAAAGCTTTTTCCAGTCTAGTGATCTCTGTACATCTTTGATTGGATTTCATTCACAGGGCTGTAATTCACCTGGACAGTATCTTAATTTTGTGCATTTTTTGATGCTTCACAACCTAAATACAGGCGCCATTTGGTAAAGCTTTAGTTTCTAAACATAATGTGCAGTGATTGCTTCCCCATTTGATGCAGAAGGGGCAGGCTCTGATTACTTTAATTGCTGCAAAAGGACTTGGTGATCGGAGTGATTTCATCTGTTTTTCCTTTTACAATTCCAACTACTTTGTAGAGTATATGGAAGGATTATGATAAACAAAAGCAGAGAGATTTAAAATTAAAGAAAACATATTTCAGCCTAAGGAAAGAATTAAGACAATTGTAAGCATGGGAATGTAACCCATACTACTGGTCTTGAATTTTACATCATGGAAATAGGATCAGATTCTGTTTTTATATTTGTTGGAGGCTACACTTCCTCTGATGTTACAGCTCCAGCCTTCTTTCTCTGAAGGCTAAGGATAATGCTAAAGGTGATGATTCAGATGTATAGTAAGCTACAAACTTTTAAATTCTTAATACTGACAGTCAGCTTCTTATCTTAAAACAGCAGAACACAGTCTTCTGCATCCTCTGTTGAACAAATATTGTGTTATTATATGGATTAGCTGTGCTGCTTGCTTGAAAATTACCAATTATAGCAGAAGTCATGTCCTCCTTTCTTTTGATGATTTATATTTTCTCATGTTGATACATACAGGAGCTATAATCTCTTCCTCACCCCCAACCCCTCACCTTATTTTTCTTCCATTACTAACACAAACAATTTTCTGTCTTTAATAGCATATGAAGATTGCAGGATGAAACTTTAGAATTCTCCCTATTTGCAGAAGAAGAAAAAACCTAAGGGAACATGTATATAAGCAAATTCATAAAAAAGTAATGTTGTAGACAGAATGTAGGAATTGAAGCTGATGGCTTAACTTTATTTTTTAAAGTGAAAATATTTTGTTGTTTTCTTTCAAAACAAAATTGCACATATAAACATACCTCTAACTTGGCAAAGTGTTCTGTTGGCAAACACAGGCAAAGAGCTGGACAAATTTAAATCAAAACTGAGATTTAGCACATCCAGATTGCCTTAGAACAGTTTCTTCAACCTCAGCAACTTTAAGATGTGTGGACTTCAGCTCCCAGAATTCCCCAGCCAGTATGTTTGTGAAGCATATAAATGTCTTTTTAAAATATGGACCTGTACCAATACCTTGAAAGCTATTATTAAGAAACTGTTCCTGGACTTTGCAGTTTTGGAAATAATAATATCTCCTTTTTTGGTTTAGGTGTTGGAAAGGTTACAGCTAGCAGTAGATTCCATGTCCATGAGGTCGTAATATGGTCTTTTCAGAAAGACATTGCATGTGTTTGAAGGAACAGGTATTTAATTTAGGTATACTTCTGGATATATTCTTACTAGTGGACTCCTGGTTACAGCAGAGACTAGAAATGATGACTAACCAACTTTAGCCAAACTTTAACTGGGACAAAAAAAAACCCTTTCCTAGTGTTTGGACGTGGCCTTTCAACTCTTATAATTCTGTGATAATGTTATGTCTATATTACTGCAATGAGCTGTATATGGGGGAGACTTGTCCATTTCTAGCAACCTCTATTGGCTATAGAACACAAGTTGACTTATGTTGATTTATAAATCCCTAAACAGCTTCAGGTCCCTGTTCTTAGGGCCAAAGTCTCCAGAGTTTTCCCCTAACATATTCATCAGTGGAAGGAAAGTTGGTGATATAAAAGTATCTAAAGGAGAAAATTGCTAGGACTTCCTGTTCATGTCTTCTTCTTTTTTTTTACTGTTGATAAGTTTAAGCGCCCAAATTTTGATCATAGGACTATGAGGATCAGGGTGGGTTTCAAAATATTTTGCTACCAGTTCTGCGGGCTCTGCGGGTTCTGTTCGGTGGGTGTAGCTTGATGGTCATGTGATGGTGAATGTGGTTTGATGGTCATGTGACTGGACAGGCATGGCTTCATGGCCATGTGACTGGTTGGTCATGTGACTGGGTGGGCATAGCTGCCTGGTCATGTGACTGGCTGGACGTGGCCAACTTGTTGTCACTCACGTCAAGGGCCACTTTGCCTTGCCTGGCCTCGCCTCAAAGGCCTCAACAAGATACAATTTTTCTGTCTATTTATTTACTACTAAACATCCAAAATATACTATTTAATCCTATGTATATACACCATATGTGTACATACATATTACATAGTATAGTGTATAGGCACACAAAAAAATACATTATCTACTATATGTATACTGTATGTGTATGTACACACACACACACTTGCAATAGGTACACGATATTTGTCATAACCTCATATCTAATAAAGAAGTCCATTGCACACAGAAAATATTGACATTATTTTTAATTATTATTTATTTATGCGGAAATTTGAATAACACCAATAGGCATCAGAGGAAGAGGAGGAGGAGGAGGTTTGCCAGTTTTAGATATATTTGAGCCAAATATGACAATATAATCCCGATGTTATAGAATAGAATAGAATAGAATAGAATAGAATAGAACAGAACAGAACAGAACAGAACAGAATTATTTATTGGCCAAGTGTGATTGGACACACAAGGCATTTGTCTTCAGTGCATATGCTCTCAGTGTACATAAAAAGGTTTCCCAATATAAGGTTTCCTGCTGGGGCAGGGGGTTGGACTAGATGACCTCCAAGATCCCTTCCAGCCCTAGACTGCTGTGCTGTTTCAAAGCGTCTTCTGAAGCCACATGTAGTGCCAGGGTTAGCGGTCCTTCTCTTCTCTCTCTTTGTCTCGCGTTTTAGGAATCACATCTAAAGGACCTCTAGAAGTCTTGTTCAAAACTGATTGTATTCCGTGACAAAAGCTCAGATTCGTTAACTTGACTATAAATGATGCCATTTAGATAATTTAGGGTTTTCTAAGAATGTGGAAATGAGCAAAACAATATAGTAGAGAAAAAGAAAGGAAGGAAGGAAGGAAGGAAGAAAGGAAGGAAGGAAGGAAGGAAGAAAGATGTTCAGTTCTTAATATTTGAATGTATCTTCTTAATAAACATACTAGTAATAATGTATTAGAATATTTCCTTTCTCCCTCCCTCTCTCCCTCCTCCCTTCTTAAAAATTATTTGGGGCCACATACAATCCTTCCTTCCTTCCTTCCTTCCTTCCTTCCTTCCTTCCTTCTTCCCTCCCCTCTCATTCCCCTCTCCTTTCTTCCATCTCATTTCCAGCTCCTTCCTTCCCTCCCTCCTTCCCCTCTTTATCTTCTGCAATAAAAACCTCCTTCTGAGGTTTCAATTTAAAGCAGGAGTCTTCAAAGTTTGCAACATTAAGACTTGTGGACTTCAACTCCCAGAATTCCACAGCCAGCCATGTTGCTAAATTTTGAGACTCCTGATTTAAAGCCGTGGCATTTGTTTTTGTTTTTGTTTTGCTAAACAATCTCCTGGCTGAAAAGTTAATCCTGATTTTTTCCTTCTAACACCTCCCTCTTTCTTTTTCTTTCTCCCTTGCCTTCCTCCCTCCCTCCTCCCCCTCCTCCCTTTTTTTCAGACAAACCAGCAGGGGGAAAAGGCTTTAAGTAAAGAAAAAAGCTTCTGTGGATTGGGCCTCAAGACTTTTTTCCCTGCTGGTTCAGGCAAACCGGTTCAGGCATTTCACCCCTGCCTGGAGGTCAGTGGGTAAAGTCCACCCACTGACCTCCTGCTGCCAGGTTGGCTAGTGACATGAGCTCAGAGAAGCCAGAGGGGAGCCGATTGGAGCCCTCCGAAAGAAGGAGGCTGAGGGAAAGAGCACATGCTACAGCATGCTTCCCTCCTCCTGTGGTCTCCTCAGTGCTTGCTCGTGCTCCCCCTCCCCAGTCTAGCTTGATTGCAGGTGGAGCCAGGCTGGACCGGACCTCAGAAGGCAAGCGGGCATGGGTGGCTGTGGGTAAGGCCACGTGGAAGGCAGGGAGGCATGGCAAGGTTGCAGGGAAGGGAGTAGGCCATTTGCTCCCTTCCCCGCAGTCCTGCCATTCTTCCCTGCCTTCCACGCAGCCTTCTGTTTGCCTGCCTCTGCAAGCTGGATGCCGGGATATCAGGAAGGCCGCGTGGAAGGCAGGGAAGCATGGCAGGACTGCAGGGCAGGGGGCAGGGGCAGCTAGCTTAAGCCACAACTCACAGGCTTACCTGGCAGACAGATCAGGGGCACAGCACTTCAGGCAGTCAAGCTGCAGAGCAGAGACTGAGCAGGGTGGGGCGAGCGAGCAGTGACCAGGGAACCGGTTCGGGGGCATGGCTAGGCTTCCATTATTACCAGTTTGGAAAGGTACACTAGATTTTTACTAACTATTAGGCCGAACGGGAGTGAATAGGTAGGAACCCACCTCTGCATTGAGAATGCTACAACCATTGTAAGTATGAGAACTGATTATAATTCACTTTTTTTCAGTGCCATTGTAACTTTGAATGGTTGCTAAACAAATGGTTCAGGGGTGGGTTGCTGCTGGTTTTACTATCAGTTTGCAACCTGTGTGTGTGTGTGCCCTGTTCAGTGTAAATTGTTCTTCGCGCATGCGCAGAACAATTTACAGTGAACTGTGCATAGGCAGTCACTAAAGAAACAAAATAGCAGCAGCCCAGCAGTGGCAAGGGAACCGGTTCAGGGGTGTGGCAGGCCTGGGTCACTTCCTTTTCTGAAACATAGGCCTGAATTCCACTACCAGTTCAGCTTAACTGGCAGCAACCCACCTCTGAAATGGTTATAAGTCAAGAATGACCTGTTAGCACATTAAGGCATGATGGTTTGGGTGGTTTATATAGATTGATTTACAAGTAGTTCAAAATTACAATGACACTGAAAAAAGTAACTTATGACCATCTTTTGCATGTACAACCATTGCAGCATCCCCATGGTCACATGATCAAAATAATTCAAATACTTGGCAACTGACTTATATTTATGACTGTTGTTCTGTTCCATGGTCATGTGCTCACCTTTTGCAATCTACTGACAAGCAAATAGGGAATATTCCGACAATAGGTAAGCAAGATTCATTTAACAACCCTGTTACTAACCCTGTTAGTAACAATGATTCACTTAACAATTCATAGCAATAAATGTTGTAAAATCAGGCAAAAATCACAACAATTGTCTCACTCACCAACATAAATTTTGTGCTCAGAAGGCTACCTGTAGTTGTTTTTCTGTGGCTTGAATGCTTTTTAGGGATTGCAGACAAGAATTCTTGGGGATTGTAACAAAAGACTGGCTACCCTTGAAGAACTTGCTGGAGCACCTCAACTGGCATGTACTAGCTTGCCCTCTGATACCTTGGGTGGCCACATTGTGATGTGCCTAGTAAAAATTCCCATGGAGCAATTAGCCAAGTGAGGATCTTCTCTGCTGAGTTAGCACCTAGCTTCATTGGGCAGTTGAGTGCTCTTGGAAGAAATATCCACCTGGTTCAGTTCCAAGTTGGGAGAAAAGCACTGGAGACAAAATGAAGGCTGGAGGCTGATTGGAAAGAGGGTCCATTTATTGATGAAGCAGAAGCACACGGGTGGTTCTGGGCAGTTGACCACATGGTGTGGAGAGTCAGGGATATCTATATCTTTTCTTGGTCTTTGAACTTGAGCTTCCTGTTCTTGTGCAAGAACAAGTATTCTGTTGGCTGTTGGAGGAGTCATAGCCGGCTCTGTAGGTTGTCTAAGAAGTTTGGTTGAAGCCTGGAGGGTGATGCAATGTCCCCAGGTGATTTCTGCTCTGCCGCTAGATAATCCTATTATGTCTTGGGGGTCACGTCTTAATCCCATCACCCTGGAGCTGGAGGTCTTTTGTCTTGTAAATAGGA
Source organism: Rhabdophis nuchalis (assembly GCA_039707465.1). Classification (NCBI taxonomy): domain Eukaryota; kingdom Metazoa; phylum Chordata; class Lepidosauria; order Squamata; family Natricidae; genus Rhabdophis; species Rhabdophis nuchalis. The sequence goes on from CM077645.1 coordinate 124,020,652, forward strand.
TGGCCCAGTCTTTCCTAATATTTGCTGGGGAAAGGGAGCTGGGGCTAAGCTTCTGTCTCCCTTAAGATATCTATTTCCCTTTTAGGGGAAATATAATATTCTATCTTTTAAAAAATATTTCTCAAAATATTTAATTCTCCAGGGGTGGGTGCTAATTTTGTACAGGGCTTTGCTTTTGGAAATATTTTAGACAATTTCTGCTGTTGATATTGAATGAACATATATTTTACTATTGCTCTAAATGCAGTGTTTCTCAACCTGTTGACTGGAGAATTCTGGGAGTTAAGTAACACACATCTTAAAGGTTCTGAGGTTGAGAAACAGTGCCATAATGGGATGTGTCTTACTTGTATACGTTGATGGTTGGGCTTTCTATATTGTTCTGCAAAATTGGTGTCTGGGCACCCTAATTGAGCTTGGTGCGTATTTGTATACTAACATCTACTGTTAAAAGTACATGTTACAGTCTCTTGTCAGTGGTATTTCTCTCATAGTGAAATATGCAATATTGGCAGTGGTATAATGCTGTGCAAATTAGGAATTACGAGGGTGATTCAATAAATAAGGTGAATTTTTCTATATAAGGACTTTTAATACAGATAGAAGCTTACTTTTTTAATTATTTTTCAACGTAGTCTCCCAGCACTGTCACACACTTTTCCCATCTGTGCACAAGCTTCCGTATTCCCTCAGCGTAAAAATCTTTAGACTGATGTCTCAGCCAGTCGCTCACAACACTTTTGACTTCATCGTCACTTTCAAACTTCGTGCCTCTCGTGAACGCTTTCAAGGGACCAAACAGGTAAAAGTTTGAAGGGGCAAGGTCTGGGCTATAAGGGGGATGAGGGAGCAGTTTCCAGCCCAGCTCGTTGATGGTCTGCACCGTTAGGCCTTTGGCACCCACCTGCAGCTGACCTTCGAATAGCCAAGGTCATCATGGACAATTTTGTGTGCTGTCCCAACAGATAAGCTCAAAGTCCTTGCAATGTCATCCACTGTCACCCTTCTGTCAGACTGAATGAGGTCATTGACTGATTCGATCACCTCAGGAGACCTCACTTCTGTAGGCCTCCCAGGCCTGCCTTCATCCTCAACACTGCTCCGTCCTTCTTTAAACAATGTAGCCCACTTGTAGACATTTTTTTGGCTGAAACATGTGGCACCATACACAGTTGACATTCTCCTATGAATTTCAACGGGTTTGCAGTCTTCAGCAACCAAAAACGTGATAACTGACCGCTGTTCAATCCTGGAGCATGCTTCTTGGTCAGCCATCTTTGTTAATCGGTAAAACTCTCAAGGTTTTTTTGTAATCTGCATAAGAAATTAAATCCATGTGAAAAAGTAGTAAAACACAAAAAATAAAAAACAAAGTAAGCTTCTATCTGTATTAAAAGTCCTTATACAGAAAAATTCACCTTATTTATTGAATCACCCTCGTATTTCATCTGAGGGCTAGTGGTAAATATTTCTTCTATTGTGGTTTTGTTAATCTGTGTGAAGTTGAACCTGAGAAGTCTAGAGAGACAGAGAGCGTATGATCAGACATGACTTTCTGAGAACTGTACATCTATAAGCTTTGTTAAGAAGAAACAAAGATTTGAGACCCAAGAGAAAAATTTGAAAATAGGGCTGATTGATCTTAAATGTATTGAATATATATATATATATATATATATATATATATATATATATATATATATATATATATATATATATATATATATATATATATATATATATATATATATATATATATATATATATATATATATATATATATAATGCCTGCTTGTCAGTCTCTGACAGAAAATTGCTGTGCAACAAGATACAGCATTTTTGCTCAGAGAATGACTGCTTCAACTTGTAATTTCCCCCCTAAAAACAGCATGAGATCCATTTGCAGCTGCTAGTCCAGATTCCTGTTAGCAGGCAACTGATAGCTGAAAGCATACTGCCTGAATTGCAGAACCTCATTCTGGAAAGTGGTAGCTTAACTGTTTCCAATTATGCTAAATGTTTCCAAAATCTGCCTTTATGCCTTCCCTGTGGTGTTTTTGTTGAGACTTTGTCAGTATTAAAAGTTCTGATAATATTTTCTGCTCTCTCTTTTTCCTTAAATAATGTCTTCATGATTTTAAACATGAGAAATATCAATGTATATTTCTATACTTTTAAGCACTTGTGAATTTGCTGTTTTTCTTAAGTGGTATATAAAATTATGTTATATTATAATATATTATTATATAATAAAATTATATACATGCATAATGTCAGCCTCTGCTTCGCTTGCTTGCTATCGGCTGTCATAGAAACGGAGAGGGTGGGGGCATGGTATTTGGGAATGGAATTATATGGTGCTGGAGGAGTTATGCAGAGTTGTGTTTTGTTCTCAACATCATCTGTGCATGCTGATGGCCGATGTGTGGACTTGGTCAAGGCCAACCGTCTCGCATACCAACCTGATGAGGCCTTTGTAAGATGCACCCCACATGACACCTTAGGAAGTTGCAGATTGGACAATGGGGTGGGGTAACTCGAGGGAGGGTGCTGGGTAATCATTTGATATGTACTCGTTCATGCCTTTTTGGCTCAGATCTTGCTTTCCCTTTTGCTGCTTTCAATTCATATCTAGTAAAAAAAAGTACTTTATCTCTATTCAAATGGAGTTGAGGTCTTTCTTGGATATTGAAGGATATTGAGGCATGCCTGACACATACATACGTACGTACGTACATACATACATACATACATACATCCTTTAGGATTTGTTTCACAATTCACCTGTGTTTGAAACTCTAAGGATATGTTTCTGCACATCTGAACTTCAATGCAGCACATAGCTGGAAATTTTCCAAGTTCCATTTTTTTTAAACATCCTGTATCAAAGGGAAGATCCCGTGAAGTTATCTAAAATTAAATGATTTTACATCTTTGACCAGAAATTTCAACATCATATCAGCAACCATTTTTATTTATTATAATTGAGATTTATATCTGACTTCAGAAGGCAGCAATATCTAGAATGCTGGTTACAAAGAATTTAGGCTCACGGTAATAACATAAATATGAGAATGTCAACTTTTTAAAACTTATCTTCATTTTCCATTTCCAAGCTCCAGGACTGTTATTAAATCCTACCAGTGCTTTGGAAAAAAACCCCCAAAATCTAATGCCATGATCATTTGGTAAGATGTATGTTAAACTAAGCTAAGGAAAGATATCATTTCAGATAAAAAATCAAGAGAACCTAAATGAGGATAGAAGCTGCAAGTAGAAAATACATTGTTAGAAATATGATTGTAACAGATTAGTTTGCCATTCATCCCATAAATCAAAACTCCTTGACAACACATTACTGTGCCACTGGCACAGTCTTCTGCACCCAGGGAAACTTAAAAAAAATCAAATTACCTTGTATCAAGTTACCTTGAGGTAAAATGGATGGCCTATACATTTTATAAATAAAATAAATAAAATTGCAAGTTTAGACAAGCCACAAAGCCAAACACTTATTAGAGCACATCAAGTTCAGTGTGAGCACCCTGTCCTTTCCACATGAAATAGAGATGTATCATTGCCCTAATTTATTCAGTTTTTTTTAATTATCAAGAAAGAACATCATCCACCTATGCTGGCCCATAAACCAGCCTCTTGTCCACTGTATAGATCAGTGTTTCTCAACCTTGGTGACTTTAAGTCCTGTGGACTTCAACTCCCAGAATCCCCCAGCCAGCACAGCTGGCTGGGGATTTCTGGGAATTGAAGTCCACAGGACTTAAAGTCGCCAAGGTTGAGAAACACTGGTATAGATATTATCATCCTTCCAGATGAACACGAAGTAAACATTTTAGTCTCTTTTATTGTTCTGCAAACAGAACAAGTCTCTGTGTTTTCCATCTAACATGTGGTCTCAACTGTTCTATCAGAAAGTTTTATCAGAAATACATTTATGGCTTTTGTAAATCTAGGTCAAAAATGTGGCATAAATTTTACACCTGAAGTTTATAACTTAGGCATGTTAGGAAGATAGTTCAAAAGAGATCTCATCAGTTTTATCCAGCTACCGTATATCTTTTGTTGAAAGAATACAGGTTCCATCAGGGAAGGGACATTTCAAAGTCATACACCACTAGTAGCAAATTCCTTCTTTCATTTTTGGCATGGTGTGCTACGAACAACAAACCTCACCTCCACCCTAACATTTTTCATTTAACAGAGAGGTCACTTGAACACATTCCATTAGATATTATCTTAATTGATTAGTTCTTTCTTTCCTTTTTTGTTGTGGACATCAGAAAGCAGTTTTGGGGATATTTAGTTTCTTCTTACTATCTCTGTGGTTCGTTTCCTGAAATATATCTAAATCCCAATCCTAAAACAAAATGATACACAGTGGTACATTTGTGACTGGTTTACAGCCTCTCTCTTTCATGTTTTGCTTGAATCTCTGTAATCCTAAATTGGACTGAGTGTCCTTGTCCTCAGTTAGGGCAGAATGTGTGGAAGATGATCCTGGAAATAAAGAGAGTGAAGAAGGGGCCTAGAGAAATAAAGTAGGCTTCAAAGAAGGCTAGTAGAATCCACATGGCAGAAAGGATGAGGGAAACTGCAGTAATACCTGGACTACAGGGATGAAGAAAGCTGCTTTTGGCTGTTTAAAGTTCCGTTTTCTAAATGCATTGTAAATAAAGTGGTTTCATTTCTATTTTCAGATTTTAGTCAAAAGCATTATCAGATTACTCTATGGCAAATGGAATCCATTTCTACTATGAAAAGGGAGTCTGTGGAATCTATTTCCTGACCTAAATTGCCATTGGAGGCTTCACAGGGGATGGTATTGTTGGTTTATAGGCTCCTAGTCGTTCTGTCAAATTTGTGCCAAATTAAACATTCAGATGGTATTAGATGAATTTCCTCATCCAATTGTAAAATTCCCTTCTCAGAAAATAGCAAGTGAAATTGAAAACAAAGACGTAAGGCTGAGATCTCAAAGAATACACTTCTGCTATTGATTGATTCTAGTCTCAGTGAATTAATGCCACAATGTAGAAAGCTTGCTAAAAAGAATGAAGTAAAGGAATACTCATTAAGTTGCTTAAAGAAGAATCAAATGGCAGACAATATGGCAGAATGAAAGGCTGAGAATTTGCTGTCACGGCAGTGGGAGCATTAGCTGACTTTTTTTTGAGACTCAGGGAAAAATATTCCCCTCAACTTCCTAACATAAGTCAGAAAGAGAAATAAAGGAATGTATTACAATGACCTTGCGGTGTGTGTGCTCTGAATCTCAGCATGCTTTCTCAAAGCATTTACTTGGATATTTTAAAAACATAACATTCTTTTTAAGGAAAATGTTCAAGAACTGACCATATAATAATTCCTAGATGATACCTTCACTCAAAATTGCAACCATTTTTTGATATTGTTAGAAAGGTTGCAATCAGATTGGTACATATTGCCATTTTTATTCCTTTTGTCTCACTGTGAGGAAATGGAAAAATTACACAACATTTTTAAAATAATTAATACTTGTGTAGCTTTATTGGGCATTTTCCCCAAAACCTAGGAAATGATGCAACACTTGAAATTAATTCACTTTCTATTCTAAAGTTCCAAATTCATTCTATCAGAAAAATAGAAAACTGAAGAGTTTCTTTGGATCAAGGATAATTTAAAATGTGGGAATAGTGCTGGCTAAAAAATTAACTGCAAAGTTTTCTGAACAATCATTAATAAAAATGAAGTGGAAACAAGAATAAAATGACTAATTCTTGACAAATATTGTTGTTTTGGATGGAAATAAATGTGTAATTTTTTTTTTACTTCTTTAACATTGTAAATATATGTAAAAGGTGGAATAATAATGATATGGGATTTCTTGTTTTTCTTTTATGTAATTTCCATTTGTTTATTTTTGAATTTTCTACCTATGATTATTTGATTATAATTTATTAAATTTGTAAGCTTGCCTAATTGTTTGATGTGCAGTATATCATATTGAAAACAGATGACACACAACAACAACAAAATTATCAATGTCTGAAATCAACAAAACAAACACCCCTTTTAACATGCAAAATTCTCACAAAGGACCTGCCACTCACCCTAGCCCAAAGCCTGGGAGATGAGCCAGAGTTTAAAGGTTCATTTAAACAAGATCCATTTAAACAAGAGCAATGGGAATCTCTGGGAGAGAGACTGTTCCAGAGACAGGAGCCATAACAGAGAAGGTCAACTTCCAAAAATGGAAATTCTTCAGATGTGGTTAGTTGAAATATTCACAGCTACCCAATCCTGCGAGAGTTGAACGTGAATCTGTGTCTCCCCATCCAGACACCAACAGCCTCACACACTGAGACGAAACATTGACAGCATCATTTGGCTTCCTAACCATCCTTTTTCAGGATGAAATCAACATTAAATTTTGGACAGCCACCAGAAGTACTTAATTTTATATTTACCATTTTAGCTGCCAGCCATTTCTAGGCTGTTCCCATTTTCAAGCTGCTTCTTTTCAGCGTCTTCCTGGATACTTTTAAGATTTTCTGCTGCGCCACTGTCTATGTTCCACCTGTCCTTCTCTAAGAACTGATTCGTATCAGAGTCTAAATTAATTCTCACCATCAGCTTCTTATCAGGCAAATGAGTACAAACTGTTTTGTCTGTCTGCATGGATATCTGAAAAGCCAGCAAGAAGTCATGGCTGAAGAAAGGCTTATAAAGGTTGGCTAAAACAACAGGTGTTGTTGTTTTTTAAAGTGTAAAAAGTTAGCACTCTCCTAGAATTCGCTGGCTGGGAAATTCTGGGAGTTGAAGTCCAGACATCTTCAAGTTGACATTGAGAAACACTGTCCTAGAAGAATGAAATATTCTAGGAAATATTAAAAAGGCAGAATATTAAAGCTTCCTGAATGAGAAAAGGAGAAACATGCTATTGGAAAGCAGCCCCATATCTTTGTTAATAGTCCCAGAAAGTCTGGTGCCAACCTATCTACAAGACAAGACTGGGCTAGTCTATCTAAAAAACAAAAGGACATTATAGGTTTAGCCTTCACTCAAGATGCAAACCAGGACAAAGCCATTAAGCCTTAATAGGAAGTGCCCAACACCCTTTCAGAACACAACTCTCTTCATTACATCATCACCCAGCAAGATTCAACCAAGCTTGAGACAACCTACAAAGTTACCCCTGCATTGCTCCATGGGAGTCTGACAACCAATCAGAATACCTGCCCTTACACAGAAACAGGAAACTCCAAGGCAGGGCCCAAGAGAGGGTATAAATCTCTCTCTGCTTCTCTCCCTCCCTCTCTCCCTCCCTCCCCCCTCTTTTCCATGTGCATGATTGCCCAATACCTCAAACTATGTGGTCCTGTTCACCATTAAAACCATCCTACCAAGCAGTCTTAATGTTTCCAGTGTCTTTCTCCCCACTTGGAACTGAACCCAGATGGACGTTTCTTCCAACAATTGTTTAATACTTATTATTTGGACACTTCACTTGTCCATTTTGCTTTATTTTTTATTACAATATATTATAAGTCACCCAATCAGCACAAAAGAGACCCCATATCCCAGAAAAGGAATATGCATTTCTCTAGCATGTGGCCAAAAACAAGGCTGGCATCATGACTCCCTACACAGGAGAGAAAATTGTTTTGCTTGTTTTAAATCCAAGCTTCACAAAGCACAAGAATGTAGAAAACAAAAAGAAGGTCCCATTAAAAGAGAATATTTGTAACTTGGTTGAAATGAGGGGTCCTTAGTGTTATCTGTGCATGTACCTCAGTTCTTGACTATTTTGAAACTTGTTGAATTTGGTACTTGACATATTTTGATGAGAAAATTTTGTCCTGGCACTCGTTTGTTTGGTATTCAACACACAAGCTAGAACTTGATGTCGGTTGCCTCATGCCTCATACCTTGCTATTTCTTATGGGAAAAATTGTTTGATACTTGTTGTACTTCCTGGAACCAGCTAGCGACGAGACCGAGGTACCATTGTATTATAACTGCATGGCATCAGTATAGCACATAAACTAATTAAAGCCCTCCAAAATATCTTAACAGAAAGACCCAGCAGCCCCAGAAGAAAAAACAGGAGTCATCTACAACATATAATGTAAGGACTGCAACAGCCCCTGTGTAGGACTATGTAGGCAGAAGTTAAGTCCATCAGAGTCAAGGCTTAGGGCTAATTAGCTTTTGAGATGCAAAACTTTTAAAGTTCCATATAGTTCTTCTGGGCTATATGTTTCCTTTCTCAATGTCACCACATAGTTGTCTGCTTTTTAGTTTTTGAAAAATAATAAAAAAAAATCCTCAACAGAAGATTTTGGAGAAAACATCTAAAATATGAACTATGTTTAACCACAGTACGCTGAAAAACAAAGTTTTTACTAGATCTATCTGTACAGGTAGTCCTTGACTAACAACCACAATTGAACCCAAAATTTATGTTGCTAAGTGAGACATTTGTTAAGTAATTTTACTCCATTTTATGATGTTTCTTAAGTGAACCACTGCACTTGGTAAGTTAGTAACCTGATTGATAAGTGAATCTGGCTTCCCCATTGACTTTGCTTGTCAGAAGATTGCAAAAGGTGATCCCATGACCCTAGGACACTGCGACTGTCATAAATATGAGTCAGTTGTCAAGCATCTGAATTTTGATCACATGACCATGGGGATGCTACAGCAGTCATAAGTGTGAAATATACTCATAAGTCACTTTTTTCAGTGTTGTGTAACTTTGCATGGTCTCTAAATGAACTATTGTAAATCGAGGACTACCTGTAGTGTATGGAGCAATATTATCTGAGTAATACCTCTGACTGTTTTTCGGAGTATGTTAATGTATTGGAGAGTTGTGCTGCACATAAATGTAGAGGAAGAAGAGGAGAGGTTATAATGCAGTTGAAAAGGAGAAGGGAGAAGACAAAAGAAGTGAATGGCAACAGTATTCAGAGGAATACACACACACCAGAGGTGGCTTGCTGCTGGTTCGCCCCTGATTGGCTGAACCGGTAGTGGAATTCAAGCCTGGGTCACAGAACCGGCAGCAACCCAGGCCTGCCACGCCCCAGAACTGGTTCCCTCACTGCCGCTTGGCTGCTGCCATTTTGGATTTTAGTGACTGCACATGCACAGTTCACTGTAAATTGTTCTGCACATGCATGAAGAACAATTTACATCGAACAGTAGAGCATATGTCAGACATGCGTACAGGTTGCGAACCGGCAGTAACACCAGCAACAACCCACCCCTGATACACACACAAACATATACTATCTTGAGATACTGAACAAAACTATTACTTCTACTTTGTTTGCATGGAAATCTTGAATCTACTTTTTTTGCATACAAAAATCATTTTAAAATGTGGACTGAGATAACATTGGGTCATAAGATAATATTGTCATTTTATTCAAATCCAAGTGAGACAATCAGTGTTATGGTCTAGACAGTGGTTGATAGTGGGAGAAATTAGAGGAAAGACAATAAAATAAAACTCAGTGTAGACAAGGAGGTTCCCCTTCAATATTCAGCCTATTCTGAGACCATGAGAATTGTAGTTCAGAAATGCTCCTAGGTACTGCTTTATCACTGAAGGCAAAAGCCATTTATGTGGATCAGACTACTTTTAAAATTAGTATAGACTATTACATCAGTTCTAAAATGTCTCTGACGGAATTAATCCTGCCATACCTACCCTCACTAGGAGCCATTTGATTGGATTGCTGCCATGCTTTTTATATAAATCTGCTTTTTAAAATAGTATGAATTGAGGCTGTGCAATGTTTTTATGTAATGGTGTCTGTGCCAGTAATGGTGCCTTAAACATGAAACATAATATCAGTGAGAATGGGATATAATATGTGAATTATAGGTCACAAAGGGACTTGGACAAGACTTTTGATTGACTACAAGTATTAATTATGTTAGCTGACTGCTGTGTTCCAATACAGTGGAATGTTGGAGAAAAACAGAGTAACAAAATTGGGATGCTTTTATTAATTGTGTTGTTTTGGAAACTAACTAAACTCAAAGCAGCTTAGTGGTTCCTCCACCCCCAACCTCCAGCATTTCTTAATTTAAAAAAAAAAGTACTATGCTATTAATATTCTGTGGAAATTTCAGTTGAAAGCATATGTTCCTTCTTCTCCAGGAATTGTTATTTGACAAATTTTGTTTTTAAGTTTTAAAATAATCTGACTCAAGTTGTTTCTGCATGTAATTATCCATGTATGAACACTGGTTACTGCCAACAAATGTTAGCATTATTTAGCATTTGTTCTTTACATTTATTTATTTGCATTACATAAATTAGCAGTGTCATTTTTATATTTTGTTAGGAAATTTTGTGTCTGAAGAAAGAACATTCAACCTTGGAAATAGTAATCAAATCCCAGGTGTTTTGCTGATCATCATCTTAAATTCTTTGTTGTCTTTGTGCACCCTTTAGATATCTGAGTCAAAACATTATAATAGATTTTTTTTGAAAGTATGGATGTTGTGGTACTGTGTTCAGCTGAACTGAACTGTATAAAATAAATGTACAAAGTTGTGTCTGTAGAATCACAGAAGCCACAGCCAGATCAGAAGCTCAAATTGAGGATATCTCTAAGTTTCAGAGTTAAGGATTTTATCAGGGAAGACTATGGGTGCCAACTATCCAAAATGTTCAAGTGAAACTTTGACTTTCTGCTTTCTGCGTGTGTGTGGTTTTTTTTAACAATAAGAGATAGCTCTACCAATAGAAGAAGTTTAAATTGGTGACTTCTTCCAATAGCCCTTCAATAATGGTTGAACATGTTGTATCTTGCAAAATCAATGGATTCAGCAATGGTCTCACTGTTCTATTAATTACTTTTTAAAAAGTTATATATCAGTTACAGAACGTATTCTAGAAGTTGTACTAGCAACATATATCTCATTCCCACCTGGAAATGGAGGAATTACATATTGGCTACTTTGCTTTGATTTTTCAGCATGTGGAAATGGAGATCACATTTCTTTTTTAGTCAGCATCTGTATTGCCATCTATAAGTAATTCCCACAGAAGTGAAATCCAGCTGTGAGTGATAATAATTGCAACGTACTATTGCTACTAAATTCTCATACAATCAAGCTTGATTTCCACCTTCCTTCTCCTATAAAAAAGTGATGTCTGCTGCATTCCAAAACTGCTTCTCTTGATTTTACTTTGAGTTTTAGTAATTAAGTGGATGACAGCTGTGAGAAACATTTTGTAGCGGTGATGAATTTATATATGCATGGCATGGTTGTTGTACTCACCCATGTCTGCTTTTGAATAAACAAATATTAAGTGTTGAAAAATATATTTTGGGGTAAATGGGTCTGCAATAGGTTTTAAAGAACTTTCAGTTGGTAAGTTCAAGTATCTAATTTGGAGCTCAATTTTTTAGGGGAGAAACTAAAGGCCAACCTAAAGGTGGTGATAGTAATTCCCTGGGCTTAAATTTATAGTGCAGTTACTGTTACATTTATATCCAAATCTTTCTCTGGGGTCTCATACACTATGCATGGGATTTCCCCTTAATTTCTGCCCTACAATTTTTAGGTTGATCCAAAGATACCTGGCATGCTCAGTGGACAAGTGGGCTTTAAATCTGTTTATCCTTGATCTGAGCCCAGCTTCTGAAGGACTGCATTCCAGTCAGCTCTGCTAGGCTGAGAAGTGCAAAGGCCATCCTAATGTACCCTTAAGTACTACCAAATTGTGCTTTTTGCTCAACCAAAGATTGGAGCTGGATTGTAGAGAAAAGTGTTTGGAAAGAGAAACTGCCAAAGCAAATCTTGTGGGTGAAGTGTGTACCCAGTATTAACAGACTGCTTTTTCTTAAACAGCTATCATTTTAAACATACAAATCTGTTACCATTCAGGAGTATGTTTATAAAAATCATTTGGTGCAATCATTTGGAGCTATTCCAAAATACTGCCATATATATGTACATGCACAATCACAGCAAAACAAAGGGTATAGGATTATGGTGTAAGTACTCCTTCCTATCACTATACTGTATCACAATTATACACCGTGGTGGGTTGCAGACAGTACGGCCCGGTATGGGCGTACCGGAGCCTGCCCAGAACACTGGATGCTGTTCCGGCACGGTGCTCTGGAGGGCCCGCCCACCCACCCACCGTCGCTTCTTACTGTTCTTTTAAGTCTTCGGTGCTTGCACGTACAGCGCCTGCACAGCTGGAGCATTGCGGAGGCTCGCAGAAGCACCAAGATGCATGTGCACGCTGCGTACATGTGGGCCCACACTGTGCGCATCCAACCCACCACTGACTATACATATACTTTATTGCTTTGGGTTTATTCTGCAACATTAAGAAGACTACACAGAAAGGCGGAACATTCTTGGAACTATAAATCTGACAGGATAAATATAGAGTGGGTGATTGTATCAAACTGTGGCAGGATGAGATGTTCTGACTGAGATGGAATAGTAAATTGGTCTCAGTTACAGGGTGGCTGTTGTTGATTGTTTGTCTATTTCTCCAACCCATGAAAATTATCACATTGTTTCTTGCCTAATTGAGATGCTTTGCGGTAAAGCAGTCTTCTGAAAGAATGACTGAAAGAATGAGTGAAAGAATATAAAAGACAGATCTGTTAGGCAATAGAGGAGGTTGTGGGACATTTCTGGTGTTGTATTTAGTATGGACTGGAGGGACTGTATGAATCCAGGCAGATTTGGAGAAGGAATCTACAGCTGAAGACACATGAAGAGCAAATAGGTTGGGAAAAAGAGACCTGCAGAGAAGACTAGCTGGTGAAAAAAACTCCAGACTGGGAATCAGTAAGGAAAGTTTGGCCAAGGTGCTGGAATTCCAAGGAGTTCAGGAGACAATTATTTTCCTTCTTTACCTCCTCATTTCTAGACTAAAAGTAAGCAGAAGGAGTGGAAATATGAACATGTCTATATATATATAATTGTTCCACAACACCCTGTTAGAGCCCCAATTAAGGGAGGAGACATATTGTTTCCTTTTCTGCCTTTCGGCTCATCACCAGAGACCATCTAGACAGAAAGCCATGAGTTCCGTTGTGTTAATTTTTTAATATGTGTGTTAGTATTATGAACTGATCAATAAATAAATCAGAGAGACTAGGATAGATCTATTTTGAGCTTTTTAGCTCTCATCAGCTAGTCAAACTCTTACTGGGATTCGAACTGGGGCTGTATTGCATATCAGGCAGGAGCCTTTAAACCATTCAACCAGCCTGGCTCTCCCAATTGCATCAGCTGAGACAGGAAAAGCTCTTCACAAGAAACAGTGTAATTTAAAGACACCCCCCTCACATCTGTCTCAAATTTTGCCTCTTTTCCTATCTCCTCCAATACAAATAACTCTCTTACGACAGAACTATTTGCTAAGGCTCTTCATAAGGTAGGAAAATATATTGCCCATGACATTTTTTTTCTGTTATTGTTCTTACCAGCTATGCATCAACACACACACAAAAGTCCAGCATAGAAAATTGTGTTTTACTGTCTAAAATAACAATATAGGTTGTCTGCAAGGGGGAATAATACTTTTTGACCTTTCTGCAGACACCCATGTTGGATTCTGCTCCAGCAGAAACCCCAAGTAGCCTTGTAGATCAGCAGGGAGGAGAGATCTAACCTAGAAGTAAGGATAAATTTTCTGAAAGTGTCTACAATTTGGGGAGATCCAGAAGAAGATAGAAAGACATACTTCAGCAGCATCAAATAACAGTGGTTGAGGTGACAAGAAGTGCAAATACCAAAACTTTGTATCTCCCTTGACATCTGAAGTGGTAAAAAGAAGGAGGAAGAGGAGGAGGAGGATTAATAATCAATGGAACAGCTGGCCGCCTGGAGTTGTGGGTGCTTCATCACTGGAGGTTCCAAAAATAGCTTGGACAGCCATTTCACCAGGATGATATAGGGTCTCCTGCCTTGAGTAGTGATTGGATTAGAAGACCTTCCAGCCTTATGAGTCTATGTTCTATATGGTAGAAAATTGGGGCCTCTGACTGAGACCTATCTGACAAATGCAGATGGGCAGGCAGTTAATCACCATCTACACTGAAACGAAAGACATCACAGTGGCATTAGGATTCCACTCAGTGAATTCCCTCTGGTTTCCCCCTTTTAGCCCTAATGATAGTTAAACATTATAGGCAGCTGATGCCCCCCCCCCCCTTCTATCATTTGAATTTAGATTACCAACCACAGTTAAACGGCAAACTCTGGCTGATTCATATATTAGGATGAGACATACTTCGGTTTGTTTCATTTGAGCTTACCAGACACAGTCACTTCTAAACCATGTATCAGATGTGTAGAACTCAAGATGCCAACACCAAATGTGCACTCCAAAAATTTCAGTATAATCCTTATATACGGAACACAACCCATCAAAGTAATAACTGAAATGTAATTTTAAATGTGACAGGAAAGGGATAACAGCACAATTGTAAACCATTACATTTTGTTATAGTTAATTTTACATTTGGTATTAAATTAAAATAATTATCTACCCTGCCATTTTTAATCCATGTTTTTTGTGGGGCTCAAAAAGAACACACTGCCATGTATGAACTATATGTGCTGTGTTTTAGTTTGAGTATGGAATTGAGCAGAATACATACACAGTGTTTCGATTTATTAAAATAAATATATTACTTCTATTAAGTTTTGGCTAGGTGACTGGAATCACTGATTGAAGATGCCATGGTCTGAAGAATATGTTTAGACTTTTTTTAAAAAATTGAGAGAAAGAGATACCAAATTCGTTACTCTAATCATGCCCCTTTGGGAGAGGTACATGAATAATTCAGGGTTCTGGTTATCACCTATAAAATTCTTAATGGCGTAGAGCCAGATTACCTGAGGGACTGTTTATCCCCCCCATGAAATCTGTTCATACAGAAAGTTCAGGCAGAATTGGTGTACTTCAGGACCCTTCAATCAAAAAAAGCCACTTATTGGGACCTAGAAAACAAGTCTTCTTCTCTATTGCAGTGTCTAACCTAATGATATCCTCCCAGAAAATAATGTGACTCTAATTCCAATGACGTCCTGGGGACTTTTGAAAACATTGTTGCTCTCCCAGATAATTGGGTTGGGTGATTATGGAGCCCCTTTTGTGTTTTGGTATATGGGATATTGTCTGAATATCTATTTTACTGTTTTTTTGTTTTAGATTGTATGCTAAATTCAATAAATAAATAAATTTATTTTCCTTTATTTTCTCTCATATTTCTCTCAAACCAGATGTTTCGTACTAGTATGTCACAGTTTCAAGCCAAGAGTGCTGGCTCTTAGAATGTGAACTAAGGCTGAATGTGCTTATTGGGAGTTGGCAATTCATGAATCAGAGGCTGACCCCCCACCCCAACTAAGGGAGGGGGGTCAAATGGCTGTTGGGGGTACTGCTGTTGTATGAAAGGTGGGGCAGGCAGTAAAAGAAAGGAATGCAGACTATGAGGAGGGGAGAGAGGGGGTCAGGCTAAAGGAGAAGCACACAGTATCAGCTGGCTGAAATAATTCACTTCTTTTCTGATCTGCTAGCTGGAGGGAACTCTTTGAGTTTAGTCAACTTTACCAAGACCTGTGAGTTTTATCTTTAGGGCAGTGTTTCTTTAAGTCCTGTGGACTTTTAACTCCCAGAATTGGCTGGGGAATTCTGGGAGTTGAAGTCCACAGGACTTAAAGTTGCCAAAGTGGAGAAACACTGCTTTAGGGTATTTGTTCCCTTCCCATTTTAACTGCAGCATTTGCCAAGGGAAATTGATTGCATTTCTTTAGGGTTAATATAGGTATGCCACTGATCCTAGGTGAAACAGGACTATCATCAGAAATGAATTGAAATTACCAGTATGTCCCTTTTCAACAGTGGTGCTATTTCTTTAACACAGCAAATAGATTTTATTTAAAAAATGTCTATGGAGAATCATCCAGGTCATGGTTGTCCCAAAGGTGTTTTATTATTTCTGATAAATTGCACATTTGGGATTTCATTAAAAAAATTAACTACATAGAAACATGAAAAATGTTTCAAGCTTCAGAATTGAGTTCCCGGTTGTGGAGAAAATGATTGTGTCAGTTGTCCTAAAGTTACATAGAAAATCAGCCAGTTCCTTTCTCTGTTGCTGAAGTTGTGACTAAGTGATGGTTTAAAATTCCAACATTGCAAAATCATAAGTACATCTAGTTTTTGACATCCAGTACATCTGGAAGCACCAATTCAGAAAAGGTTTCCTAGAAGAGAAATGCCTTTTCAAGCTTTCTACCTAAAAAGGAAAGATGAAGAGGTAGAGGTTAGTATGAACACATTTTATGCTTTATATATTACATTTTTAAGCCAGAGTGAGAATTTCACACTATTATTGTTATTATGTTTTTCTCATGCTCATTTCCCAAATTACTCTGCAGCATTATAGTATTTTAAAGAACTATGTGATGTAGTCAGATCAAGATTTCTTGTTGCTTTCGTACAAACTAATTTGTAACAAAAGCACTATATTTAAAGGTACAAATTTTAGTTTATTTAAAATATTTACTAGTCATATTTCAGCCAAAAATGCTCACAGTATGCATTACAATTAAATAAAGAGAGAGCTTTTGATTGTGGAATTAGAATCTTAAAAGACATGACAGATACAGACAAAAGGGTGAGGCAGGAAAAGATAAATACTTATGTAGTGATTCTTAAATCTTTTAAGGATCTTAGCCACCCCTTTTGCCGCCACCCACTGGGATGGCATTGGACGCCTTTAGGGAGAGGCAAAATCTAAATCTGTTGACAATAGCATTTCCTATCTATCTATCTATCTATCTATCTATCTATCTATCTATCTATCTATCTATCTATCTATCTATCTATCTATCTATCTCTTTCCAGATAATTCTTTACCCCTTCAGTAGAAGTGTCTGTTTCTTTAATGTTACCATTAGATGGCAGTTTTCATACTGTGACAGAAGCAATATCAAATCAAATATCTTTATTACGGTCTTTCACCAACTTTTACAGTAAAAAGAAAAAAGAAACAGTTTGACGCAACAGCTCATGATTGAGAAAGAGAAAAGAACAAAATCTTCATAAAATGTAAATTCAGCTCTTCCTTTTAAGTTTTGCCAAGTGAGTTTTTATTGGCAACACCCTAAGGGTGTAAGAGGAAAGAGCTTGTTCTTGCATGGTACATCCACGTCTGATAAACTTATTGTAAAACATACTGTAAACAGTTTTGTATGCATTGTATGTTAACTACTTGTACAGCAAAAAGAACAGTGATTCATGAAATAATCTGTCAGTATATTTCTGTTTTCTATTTCAGAAAACATTCGTAAAATGTCGTAAAAATGCGAATAGAAAAATAGAAACCACCTTTGGTGGGAAGGTTCCGTGCACCTTCGGCCACATGACCACAAGATGTCTTTGGACAGCGCTGGCTCTTTGACTTTGAAACGGAGTTGAGCACCGCCCCTAGAGTCAGGAACGACTAGTACATATGTGCGAGGGGAACCTTTACCTATATTTCTGTAAAAATGTTCTGGTCCTGAATTTTGGAGACCATGATACACAGACAGAGATACACAAGGACACACACACAAGAGGGGGGGGGGAGAGAGAGGGGGAGGGAGAGAGAGAGCGCACTGTGAAAGTCCACCTGTGTTGTTCATGTTTGTTTTTGTTTTCTTTGCAACACTATGCCTTCTCAGGCATTTCATTTGAGTCAGACTTTTGTATGCTGACCAGACTCTTGTGAAGTCATGCCAGCAAATTTTATTCTATTAATTAATTTAGGATTCTGCAAACAAAAATAGTTTGAAAATGAATAATACTTTAGTGCTATTAATAATAGCGCTGCAACATTTAGACCATTATATCATTCATTAAAAATCTTTTCAATGAATCATCAGTTACCCTATTTATTTCAACAATTAATATTTTTGGGGAAATATTTGTCTTTATAAGTATTTAAAATTTCTGCTAATGATAGTCTCAAAGAAGATCTTCTGATCTTTCATACATAGGAATACATGTTCCTTTTAAAATGGTGTCTATATATCATATCATTTATATGATTACGTATCATATTTGCCATATAAAAACGAGAAACCTTTTTCTTTTCTGAATTTATTAGCTTCTTCATGTTCAAGTATATACAAGTTTAATTGTTTAACTAACATTACACAATATTTTTTATCATTGACCAACAAAATGTATTTTCAATATTAAGATTAAAGACATCCCATTGTACCAATAATCCAATCTAAATATTGTAGAAGTAACTAAAATTTAAGGTGCCATATAAATATAAAACGATACCAATACTATTAGCATGCACTATGGATATAATTAGTAATTGAATATAATTGTTTAACTATAAAACTGTGGTGCTAATATTTATGTAGAACATAGAAAAAGGTGATGGTAGGGAATCTGAAGAATAAAAGTGCAAGAAAAGCAAACAACAAAAATTCAGCAACAAGAAATTATGGGCATTGTCGTAATCATTCTAATGGCTCTAGTGCCTAAACAGTTATCTGATACAAGATAATTTATAGGCAAATACATAAAATGCAAGATCTATGTAAAGACCAAAGTAGGCCTGTGATATCAGAATCTAATTATGAGGAAATGTGCTTCTCCATCCAGGAGTTGGACTAGATGGCCTACAAAGGTCCCTTCCAATTCTGTTAATCTGTTAAAAGCCTATAGAGGCCCTATAGAGAGAACAGTTGAAGAAGCTGCAGTAAGCACCCCTGTTTTTAAGGAAACATGACAAACCTTAGGATACAAGTAATATACAGGTAAGTAACATATCCAAAATAGCTGCAAGGAGAGGAAAATTCCAGTTCTACTTTTCTGTAGAACTGAGATTTATCAGAACATAGAGGTTGCTAGGACCCAAACAACTGGAAGAAAGTTACATGTTAGCTATTAATACCTATTAATATGCTACTACATCTTTAGGTGGAACAGCCATATATCTAAGGATACCCTTAGAACTCTGCAGTACGGACAATAAATTTTACCTGAAATGTAGCCGTCTGTTTCTTTAGTTTGTTCTAAAGATATATTTGTATATGTGTGTGTAAAGAGTAGAAAGTACAGAATATAATATGACTTGATGCAAATAATGATAGCTTGAGTAGTATTATATAAAATATTTAGAAATTATGGGAATACATAAAAGTTACCCTAATATATTGGAAGACTGCTATCATGTCTCCCCTAGTCCTTCTTTTCATTAAATTAGACATACCCAGTTCCTGCAACCGTTCTTCATATGTTTTAGCCTCCAGTCCCCTAATCATCTTTGCTGTTCTTCTGTGCACTCTTTCTAGAGTCTCCAAATCTTTTCTACATTGTGGCGACCAAAACTGAATGCAGTATTCCAAGTGTGGCCTTACCAAGGCATTATAAAGTGGTATTAACAATTCACGTGATCTTGCTCCTATCCCTCTGTTTATGCAGCCTAGAACTGTGTTGGCTTTTTTGGCAGCTGCTGCACACTGCTGGCTCATATTTAAATGGCTGTCCACTAGGACTCCAAGATCCCTCTCACAGTTACTACTATTGTGCAAAGTACCACCTATACTGTATCTGTGCGTTTTGTTTTTCTTGCCTAAATGTAGAACTTTACTTTTTTCACCATTGAATTTCATTTTGTTAGATAGTGCCCAATGTTCAAGGTTGACAGGATCCTTTCAAGAATGCTGGTGGCTTTCCTTGCATTAACTGCCCATTTCAGGTCCTTCCACAATCTTCTATAAGACTAAAGTCAGAATGTTGACTTGAACATTCCAAAATAATGCTTTTCTTCTCTACTTTAACTATTTGGTTATATATGTGTGTATGAGAGGGAGAGATAGGGAGGGAGAGGGGGAGAAGCAGCATACACAAGGGAAGCATTGTGAGTTGCAAGGTTTGCCTTCTGGCCTGATGAAAACCAAAAGTACACCGGCTGTAAGAACATGCCTATCTCTTAAAAGAGGATGTGAAAGGACAGAGAAGTGAATACTGGAGGATGAATGACACTGAGAAGGCAGAACATCTTAATTTCTGTTTTCTGTTTGTCTTCTCATATAAGGAAGAAAAGGAGCCAGAAATTACAGTCCTGTCAGCTTGACATCTATAATAAGCAGGCTATTAAACATCACAGTGTCAACAATTAGACATGCTCAATTAACAGGGGCCAGCTAAATTTGTTAAAAGGAAATAATGATAGACTAAATCTATCTCTTTATTTGGTAGAAATAAAAATATACCAAGTAGCAATTTTAATTACTTTAATTTTTATCTATAAATTAAATACTATATTACCACAGTCTAAAATGTGTTTAATATAACTTGTATTAATTTTGAATTGAAGAGAATGTGAAAACTGGTATTTTTATATATAAAAGCTTACTGTTAAAAACAAAATCTAGTGTATTTATATTTTTTAGATGTTTAAACCAGGGAATGATGTGATCTACCAAATAGCTAATTGTAATGCTTTCCACATCAAGAGAACAATACCAATGCTCCCAGGCAAAAACATGATCTAATATAGTGGTAATGAAATTATGAGCATGTCCAGGTATGGGGACTAAAGTCACCTAACAGCAAAAGTTGAGGGAACTCCATTATCAGTCTGAAGGACTCTAGACTCTGAAGGACTCTAGAAAAGAGACAGCCCAGCTCAAAGATCCTCAGAATTAAAATTATATTTCATCAAATACTATGCATATCTTCCACTTTAGGAGCTGAGACTCTGATCACAGGTAAATTGCCTTCTGAGACCCAGTCCCCCTCCTTAATCTGAAGTCAAAAATTCTGGAAGACCCAAAACCTAGCTTGGCATATTTCTGAAAAGATGACATCACTGTTTCCATGCAGCCAAGTTTTGATAGTATATAATAGGTTCACCTATTCATCCCCAACCGAGTTGTCAGTGAATAGGGATTTGTTAACAAATGCATTTTATCAAGAACTGTTTGGGGCCAAATTCACTAGTAATCTGGTCAATGGATATAGTACTTGGGCTGCCAGGCAGCAAGTGCAGATCAACACCATAGTTTTGATTCCTCATTACTGGTAGTGTCTGGTGCTATCTCTCTCTCAACCTGTCAGTCTGACCCCATCTTCACAACTTCACACACCACGGCACAATTCTCCTCACTGCCTTGCTCCAGTGACATGTACCAATCACCGATTACTGTAAATTCTTCTTTGCAGCTTCTCACCTTAATAAACCAAGAGTTCCCATGCCAACTGAGCTCTTTCTCACTAATGCTTGGAGGCAGAATTGGAGGCAGGTAACTCAGAAAAGTAGGTTTCAACCAAAGAAATCTACTGACACTGAACAACAATCTCTCACTGCAGCAACAGAATAACCTTACTACTTATAAAACTAGGAGTCCCCAGCTAGCCCATGACAAAACTGAGATTGTTGAAACCAGGGTTACAACACAACATTCCAGTTCATGCTAGAGAGCACCTGACACCATGCCTCATTGGACAATTTGGGAAGAGATGGTGCTGGTTGGATTTTCCTCTTACCTGGAGGAGGCTTTATTATAAATTGCTGCGAAAGGATGAAAACCTTATTAGAATTTTGCTTTATTTGTGTGTCTATTTAATAAAACCATCCAAATATCAAAACAATTCTGGGAAACTTACACTATTAAAAACAAAGGCAATCAGGAAGAGTATACATTTCTGAATACACGTTCCAAACACTTCTCACAAAATACACCTAACAGATGCTCAACAATCACTTTGCTCCAGAGCCTGGGAAGGGAAACTAGATTTTAAAGAACTTCTGGGATTCCATTAGGATGGGAACCCCACAGATTTTTATGGGGGATGCTATTCTAGAGGGAAGATGCCACAACAGAGATGATAACACTTCCTACGTCCTGCTAGATGGCATTGTTGATAAACAGACCTGTTGTGAACTGACTCTTCCTTATCTTACTGGACAAGCAAAAATAATTAGAAAATAAGCAGTACCTCAAATAACTTGGCCTTATGCCATGAAGAGGTTTATCATGTGCCTTAAATTCTGCCTAGGAGCTCACTGGGAACCAGGGCAGCAGCTAGAACAAATGGGCATACCCAGGCATGCCTTCCCTGCCTGCTCCAATGCATCCTGAGACAGCTGCAGCTTTCATATGGTCTTCATATAAGCTTCTGTGTGAGATACTGCTGATTTTCTATTATTTACTGTATGTCCATTGCATTAATTTGGCCTATTAGTAGAATCATAATATTCTACTGGAGAAGAAACCTCATGAAAAAAGGATGTGTGATTTGCCACCTCATTCCATAGTTTCCTTAATGGGTACATTCTGCTGTTTGATTTAACCCTCTCATGGAATTTCTGAAGGGAAACCCACACTATTTTTTCTGTACTTTATCTTTGTGTGTTAATCAGCTGCTCATCCTCCACAGAGAAACTGATTATACCACTCGCTTATCTATGGCTCCTATCCCAAGCTTTGGCATTTTGTGCTGATCTTCCCGTGGTAATGACTTCCCACAGATCACTCTCAAAGTGTAGAATGTCCATAGCTGATAAGTGTTACTGCTGAGCATTGCTATTTCTGGATTATAGCTTTTTCCAACCATTGTAACTCTGAGTTCCAGCCTGATTAGATAGAAAGTTCGTGTCATTTAAATCTGCTTTTTGAGCAATAGTCAGTTGTTTGCCCAAAAACTCATCATCTGATCCTATTACCTATTAGACAGAGGTGTGTTTACAGAGGGGCCTTACAGTATGAATACACTGAGTCAGGGACCTTTCAAAATTAGAAGAGAAATGTCTTTATTTGGTTCAGCATAATTATATATATAATTTTGAATTATATAATATAATTATATATTATACCAAAATTTGGTACAATATATAAGATGGTAGAAAATGGCATGAGAACCAAGAGAGAAAAGTATCCATAACATAACATATCCAGTACCCATATCTGGCAGAGTTGTAGATTGATTCTCCCTTTTCTTTCCCCCCCACGAATGTACGTGTACTGTACAAGGAATCTATTCTCTTCAGTCCAAATGCAAACCCAACTTCTGCTTTTATTCCAACAGGGACCATAGTCTTGTTTCATATTAACTGACCCTGAACGATAGCCCTTTAACAGTTTCTTCTGCATCTTTAATCAGTTCAGAGAATATTAGAGCTGTTTCTGACTGCTGCTCTTGTTCCTCACTTTCCATTGAAATTGGATCCTGAATATAGTCTCTCTCTCCAACTATTCTTTTAGCATAGAGTTTTAGCATACATTTTCCTGTCTTCCTTTGACCTTATTTGACATCAGTTCTTTTCCATTGTTACTCTTGAGCATTTTCACCTTATTTGTACATTTTCCTGGGACATTTCTTATTTTTTAAAAGAATATCTCATTTTTGCATTCTTCCTATTTTTCTCTGTTGTGGAAAATATTTATGATTGAGGTATCTTTCCATTTCGTTTCTTGCTTGAGTTTGAATGCCTGCATTTAGATGTTGCATGTCCTTTCTCTTGCCCAACATTTTCATCCTGGCAACTAGCTCTAAAACCACTTGACTGCATGACTTTTTGGAATTACGGAAATGGGTTTCTTCACATTGGTATTCATAATGTTACGTGTCTCTTTCAATAGTTGTTCTCTTCAGATGAATTAAAACATACTAAATCTGAATCATATATGCTGACCCCTATGTCTTTCCATGTTGGTAAATTTATTAAAATTATCAGCTAGATATTGTGGCAGCATTTTTGTTCTTTCTGTTCAATTAACAGGTTTTTGTTTTTTATTATGAAGCTTCTTGAGGGAAGTAATAATTTAAAAAGACAAATGTCATAGAAAGCAGAAAGAATCAGTCTTTATTCTTCACAGGTTATACTAACGAGATCCAACAACACATGCAAATCTTTTACTACAACCCAAGCCCCTTGCTTCATGAGATAAAATTTAAAGTATTCATTAGGTATGCAGCTATTTTTGTTCTCAAAAATCTGGAAAGTGTGCAAGAGTTCTTTTAACATGATGGAGGAGTCAAAATATTTCTTAACTATGTGGTGAAATCTCATCAGAGGATTGTAAATGTCCCACAGTTTGCTACTGATCAACTTCTGGCTGTCAGACTGTTTTAATTAGGCATTCACTTGTTCTGTGTCACTGAGCTTGGCTAATATGAAAAGATGAACTGTAGCCTTGGTTACCACTGTGAGTAGCACTTTTTTCTCTTCTTTCTTCCCAGAATGTGACAAAAGTATATTTTTGCAGGCCATTGAGTAAAAATCTCCTGTATGTTTTTGTAAGAGGAATTAGGTTATTAAAGTACATAGGGAATTTTGAAGTGTCCTCTGCAATAATTGTTGCAGTCTAAATTTCATGTTTGTTTATTATTATATCTTATAATATAGTTTTTATATCTTATAGTTTTCAGCTGTGGGTTTTATGTGGAGCAATTTGGAACAGTTATGTTTGGGTGATAGATATTTTAATTGTCTTATGGCATTTCCTTGTTTGGGATCTCCTTAGAAACTTTGATGAATCCCATCTAAATTGAACAAAGAATGGAAACTGAAATTGTTATCTTCTAAAAAATAAAAAGTAAATCTATGAAAATGGAGAAGACTTCTGGTTCTGATGGCTTTCCAGTTGATTGAACTAAAAGTATATTTAGTTTTTTATTTTGTTTAAAAATTAAGCTAAATATATTTGTTTTTCTGTTTTTATATATTTTATATATTATATTTTGTTTTCCTTTTTGCCTTTTAGTTTTTATTTTGTATATTATAGATAAATAATAATTAAAGATAGGTTCTTAACTCCTGTTCTTTTGGATGTATATGTTGACACTTTTTCAGACGCTTATCCTTTAGTTTCAATGGGCAAATACAATAGTTCTCCCAAAACAAGTTAAGGAGCTAACAGTTTCATTTATAGATATATTTTTGTAATGAAATTGGCTGCTGTTAACAAGTATCTTGGTTCCTATATTGCATGGTTGGATTGTTATTCCAGTTACTGTGCTTTAGTTCAATTTTTATACGGTCATCAAGATTCCAATGATAGTTAGTCAATGTAATTGTTTTAATTTAAAATTGGCAAACCAGCAGCTATTATTTTGCTGGGTGCTAAAAAAAAGTTTTTGCTATGGTTTCTTGGAGCCTTTGAAGTGGATGCGGAATTTTTATGGATTTCTCCAGTTTTATAATCTAGTTATAAATCTATTAATCTTTTTATGACTAAAACAATCGGTTTATAAATGATATGTTCCCATCTACATACTATTAAAACTGATATAACTGTTTGATTATTTTTATCCATCAGTTGGGCAAAACAATGCACCATAGACCAACAATTTTTGAAGCAATGTACTTCAAATAATGCATCCCAAATCCAGAACCTGTGATTCCTGTGGAATTGGAATTTGACAAAGTTGCTGCTGCTTCGGTGCTGCATTGCCATCATGGTCAGCAACGGTCACATGATTATCATTTCCAGTACTCCCTACCAGCTTCCTATAAGGAAAGTCAATGAGGAAGCCGGCAGGAAGTCAGAAGTTGCTCCGGCTCCATTTTTTTGCCCTCTCATGGTGATTCTGTTTCTCTGTTTAGGTAAGGAAATACTTGTGAAACAATGATCCAATGGGTCAAGGGGTTTCTAGTTTTCATTCAAGTTATGCTATATTATATATCAAAAATACCCTCTTTCTCTCCTATCTGGTATCAACAGAAAATTTGAAAATATCAAAACATTGTTTAATATTAACGTTCACAGACTATAATGTTTTGCTTTATGTGACATAGTTTGCTTTATAGAGTTCCAAATATCAGGATGAGTTTGGAAGTCTGTCTAGCTATTGATACAGAGAGCTGATCCGGTATTCTTGTTCGGAATAACATAACCATGACAAATATAACTTGTATGTTGATATATATATTGAAAGTCATCCTATTTTTATTTTTTCATATTGTTGTAAACAAATTTAAAGAAAAAACAAATATTTTTCTCAACCAGAAACATCACTCAGGGTTTTAATTGCATAACAACAATTGCCTCTGGGTATCTATAGAGATTTTCAGTCAAGTTGCCTCTTGAAAAAGCACCTTTGGGACAATTGCCTTTGGGGATTTTTAAAATTTTGGTTTATTATTAAACTTTTATTTTAACTTCAGCTATTGATTGGAATAAATTTCAGAAACCAGGCCTCTTTGGACCCAATTTGATGAACCCAAAAAATCTGTCAACTTCAAAATGACTATGACTGAGGCCATATTTACGTTTACTTCATTTCTTAGTTGTCATTCTGTGTGGGGAAGTGGGGGAGTTAGAAGGAACTGGAATGTGGTGCCTGAGTCCACTAGACAAAACATCCACCAGATGCAGAGTGTAAACCAAGGTTATGGCAACGAACCTCTGCTGAGGCCGAGGGGGAAGATCCCGCTGGACTCATTGGTTAACATGACCCAAGACACCTGAGGTGATGGGAAGTTACTATTCTTTTTATTACTCTGAAGCATGGGAATTACCCAGAGTTAGCTTTGATTTTCTAAGTGCCGATGCAATGTACTCAAGCCTGAATTGAGCTTCTGAGTCCTGATTCATTTGGGTGCATTGCTCGGAACCATGACAAAATCCTTGCCTTTTTTATCTGAAGATCAGTTTCAATAGTTGTGCTTACTGATGTCTATGTAGCTTTCTCCCCTCAAAGTCCGCAAGATCTGCAAGATAGGGGCAGTGTCATATCCAAGCTTGCTGGGTTGTAGATAGCAATAGATTTATGTACCGCTTCACAGAGCTTTACAGCCCTCTCTTAAGTAGTTTACACAGTCAGCATATTGTCCCCAACAATCTGGGTGGTCCTCATTTTACCGGCCTCAGAAGGATGGAAAGCTGAGTCAAACTTGAGCCAGTCAGGATTGAACTCCTGGAGCGAGCGTGAGTTAGCCTGCAATACTGCATTCTAACTACTGCGTCCCACAGCTCTTAGATACATGAATGAATGAATATATTTAAAAAAAGAAGTGGAGCTTGGATCATAACCCCATGCTCGCCATCTTACATGTCTTGAACCTGTCCTGAGGACACTGCTGGATTAAATACTACAAGTACATATGAAATTGGTGGCTGAAATAGCTTTGATCCTTTATTTAAATAATTTGTTACAAAAAGCTATATACCTCCCTATTATGGGATTCTAGAAAAACTTACATTATGGGTTAATCCTAGATTGGGGGAGGGGAATTGCTCTTTGTTTGGTTGATTTGGTCTGTTACAGGCTTTGGAGGAATTAGTTGAGGCTTTTAGAGAATCATCTGGTAAAATACATTTTACAGGAAACTGAAGGAAATTTATACAATTGATATTAACTATTTATTTGGAGCAAATTGTGCAGTCTGGAGATGAGAAATGTTCAATGTCTATTCTCATACCAAAGAGTGGAAAACCAAGAAATATGCAAATTACTTAACTATTTTACTATTTCTTCATGGAAACAAAACTTTGCTTGAGAAGAATAGAGCTAGTCATGGAGAGAGAAATGCCAGCTGAACAAGCCAATAGCAAAAAATATTAGACATAAAATCAGATAGATAATGCAAGTAGGATAAGTATGTGTTGACATTAGCATTCTTTAAATATTTAACATTAAATCAAAGTTTCCCTTTGCATTTAAAAAAAATCAAAAATATTTTGATAGGCGAGAAACAAATGAACACTTCTTCACATAATAATAAATAGAATATGGAGTAGAATGGAAGTAATATTACCTGAACAACTGTGGAATAATGGTTAACCTGAAGTCAATATCAACTGAGTTCTGATATTTAGTCAGCTCAACTGTGTCTTAATACAAGAAAATGGTGTGTTGTTGATGTTTGCAGTCCTGAGGATCTGTAGAATTTATTTCTCTTGAAGAGTTGCTACATTTCTGCAATATGCCATCCTATGCATGGATGCTGCTCCTAATTGGAATGTGTTGCACTTCCGGCTTCAATAAAAACATACATTGTCAATAAAGGAACAGGAGTTATACATGCAGGATCAATGTCATGGTATTTCTCTGATATTTAATTGAACTTTCTACATACTGGGATGAACGGAAAATGTCATTTTTTATATTTATACTGTACAAGGATTCTCTTTAGTTTATTCTGCAAATCTTATACATACATACTTTCAATCTCTCCTTATGGACTGTAGCAGACCTTTCTATTCATTATGAAGTAATCCCTTTTAAAACATAGAATCATTCCATGTGATTTATGTGAACAGTATATCCTGTTCAAGTTCCATAGAAATAAGGAAGAAAGGTATACTTTGATTGATTGCAGTGGAGGAAAAGTAATATTTATATAGCTCATTCTGTTCAAATATCTTGAGTTTTATTTACTATATTTTGATTGGTTGGCAGGGCACATGGAAATCATGGATCATGATTCTCTTCCTTGTCTCAGAGCCATCATGATCAAGTATGGACCTAACCAATGTAAATTCAAGCTAATATAGGCATGCTGAAATGCCTTATAATATTTATTAGGACAATTTATGCTTTTAAATTCCTATATTTCTGTTATGTACAGCATATTTATTTCATAGTTTCTATGAACGTCAGAGGGACTACTTCGAAGCAAATTGTATAGCACTCTATGCTTGAAAGTAGAATGGAATGCATGCTATACTATCTATGAAACTTAAGCTGACATGTTTGCTAGGTTTTCATTGTTTTTGCTGTTGCTACTGCTAAACTCTAATAATTACTGTGTGGATTTTAATTACGAAATGATCTCCTCCGAATATATTTGGTAGTTTAGTTGTGAAAAGTTTATAGAAATTACATTGGTTTCCTTTGAGAATGTTTATTAATCTGTGTTGGTATCTCTTTTTGCTGCTCTAAAATTTCTAATGAGAATTAATGGATAATATAGCAGAACATTTTAAAGAGTTAAATTAGAAAAGTCCATCGTTTCATTCTCACACGATCTCAGGCAGGCTAATCTTTCATCCCTATTAGCTGGAACTGTCCATGTGTTGTAATTTTTCAAACAATGAGCTACTTTCAAACTACTACTTATATACCTTGAGATTTGCAAGAGTCTGTCACTGTAGCTGTTCTAATAAAAATAGCTTTAGATCTGCATAGTGTCTGTTTCTTGGTTTAGTATAGGTCTTGCCTTGCAAGTCAAAATGTGCTTCCCTTCCTCTTTTGTCTTTTATCTTCCTGAGAACTGTGGCGATGGGAGATTGTTGCCTGAGAATTTTTCATAAACCACTTTCTTGATCTGGGCTTAAGTCTTGTTCAACTGAATGTTAATTCACAGTAATGACTTTATATATCTTTCAGCTGTAACATAAATAGATGCATGGGGGACAAAATGGAACTTAACTAGACCTGGTCTCTCTCATGCCACAAACACAAGTTTCCTTAATGCCTTCTGAGAACAACCATCCTAAAATGAGCAGAACTAGCATATCTCCATTGTTTCCAGATCCATCCACAGAACTGCTCCATCAGTTCTGTCAGAACAGTTTACCGGTATTCCAGGAAAGTAATGAAAATGTTGCAAATCAGCCAAATAAATAAACATAAGAACAAAAAAAATTGAATCAATCTTTATTCTTTTAGTTCTGACTTGGAAAGTAATCTCTGGAAATCAGTCCTGGGGTGTTCACAGTGTACATTGTGTACATTGTTTCTGTTTACCTGTGTCATTTTGACAGGTATGGTAGTCCTGGAAAGCATCTTTAAGAATACAAATCAATAATAAAAGTTTGTCCTTGGCTTCTAGTAGAGGAAGCACTTTACTACAAGCAAGGACAATAAACTGAAGCCACTAAAGAGAAATGAAAGGTAGAGTGCCAAACTCAGTTTTTTTCAGTGTAGCCCAGATTTCAGTGTAGCAGTGTTTCTCAACCTTTACAATTTCAAGCTGCATGGATTACAATTCCCAAAATTCCCAAGACAATATGCTGCTTTAAGGTCTTGTAATGGACAGTATAGTTTATGCTCTGATATTTGCAGATATTTCCTTTACTCAAGCAATCACTGGTTTATATTTTATAACAGCAGCTTTATATAAATAGCACACTAGCATGCTACTACTGTAGTTGCTTGTAGGGAAATTGCTTTCTTATCTGCCATATGCTATGTGCAGTAGTTCTCCCTCCAGTCCATCTGCCTAGGGGGCGTTGTTCTCGCTCCTGATTGGCTAACTGTTTGACAGCCGGTATATATAAAGAGCTGTCAAACAGGGCTCAGCTGTTGCCAGTTAGCTGAGACGCCCGCGTTGTGAATTGCCACGTTTGGCAACCTGTTAAGCATTAAAGCCGTTAGCATTTGAAAGACCTGGCTTGCCTCAGTCTGTCCACCTGGCATTCTCCCTAGCTAGAACACCATATAATAAATAAAATATATAAATATATAAATAAATACATAAACTTCAAATACAACAGCAGGCAGTTCTCCTGTGAAAAGCCCTACTAATTGCAGTGAAGGCCCTACTACTATTGATTGATACTTGATTCCTATCCTAGTGTTCCATTCATTCATTCGCCGCCCTGGGTCCTTTGTGGAGAAGGGCGGGATATAAATTTAAATAAAATAATAATAATAATAATATCTTCCATTTCCAAAGAGGATTGGAAAAGGAAGGGAGAAGCATGGGCTACTACAGATTGTCTACTCTACTGTCTTAGTTTCATTGCTGTCTTAGGGGCTAATCATTATCTAGCAAGGAAACACAAATTGCTTAGTGAATGAAAGCTTCATACAGCTAAGTTGTATCATTAGGTCTATTCTGACCTGATATCAGGTATATAAAACAGCCAAACGTGGTTGTGGTGCTTCTGAAAAGGCTGCTGGAATTGCTGTTGGGGGAGGGGGGGATTCAAAATGTACTCTGTGATAAAAACACACAAACTGCTATGTTTCTTTTTAATTAAAAGACTACATTTTGTAAGGACTATGTTTGTAAGGACGCATGTTAAGTACACAGTGCAAACAGCTAAGCTGATTCAGAAGAACAATCTATGCTGATGAGAGTAATTGCATTTGGAGGTTATTTTGAGATGGCTGCTGTGTCTGGGAAGTGAATCAGTTTCATGGATTCTTCTTTGCTGCAGCAATTGGTGGGGAGGGCAAGTCAGCCTTGGTTTTAATTATATTGCGGACCCTTGATGTTTGGAAGCCAGCAATATGCAATATGAAGACATGGGGCTTTTTGCAGCTTGAGCTGCACACAATCTCCCCTCCAAGTATTGTGACAATGTAAAAGCCCATTTGTCTACTACCAAGATTTATTGTCATCTATACTTTCTGTTAGTCAAAACCAAGTATTCCATTCCACAAAGCCCACATGTATTTAATTACGTTTGTTGGGAATTTATAGTAGGAAGCTAGCAAAGGTTCCATGGTCTTTGATTACAGATAGTCCTCGACTTACAACAATTCATTTAGTGACTGTTTGAAATTACAAAGGCAGTGAAAAAAGTGACATGACCTTTTTTACACTTTACAACATTGCAGATCCCTGAAGTCATGTGATCAGAATTCAGACGCTTGACTAGAGACTTATATTTATGACAGTTGCAGTGACAAGCAAAAGTCAGATCTGGGGAAAACAGATTCATTTAATCACCCATGTTATTAACTTAACAACTGTAATGATTCATTTAACAAGTATGGCAAGAAAGGTCATAAAATGAGGCAAATTCACTTAATGACGGTCTTGCTTAACAACATCAATTTTCGACTCAACTTGCTCATAAATCGAGGACTAACTGTCCTTAACAGGAATAAGCTTCTTGCAATTATGTACAATTATAACGAATAAATGCAATTCTTCTTGCCTGCAATCCTATAGTGACAATTGTGCATACTGGACAATTTATTGAGATAGAATCCAAATGGTTTTCTGATGACATGACTATTTGCTGATGGTCCTATGGTTATTGATCCAGGTTTGTTTCTGGAAAAGGAGTTATTTTAGTTTGTTTGGGTGGCTGGGTTTTCAAAGGAGAAAAAAGAATTGGTAATAATGAGTATGATGAAACATGTGCTAGAACCCATTTTCCAGGGTCAATAAATTATGTTAATTTGTTTTTTTTATTCTTGGTTAATTATCTATTTATGGTAGCATAACTCATGTTTTCTGCCCAATATCATCTATATTTCTTTATGTTCACCTTCTAACATAGTATTAATGCTGATTCAACCTTGGTACCAAAATGGATATTCTGTGCTGGAAAGCTGTTGATTCTGCTGGATCTCTTTCTAGTGCAAAAACATAATTGGCCGGGATGCAGAATATTATCCAGTTTTTTTTGCTCTGTCTTATGTAGAAGTTCCTTAATGGAACCATTTGTTTGCCTCTTCCTTAGGTAAGATTTTTCTGCCTGGTAAATTTATTTTAACAGGTCTACTTACCGTTTTTGATGAAGCATCAGTGCAATTTTATTTTTTTAATTTCTTCTATATCAATCCCTGTTTTTGATTTTATGATTTTGGGATGTCTTTAGCATTGATGTTACACTGAAAGATAGTATAAATGCTTATTTTCAGGAAAATAAAAGATTCCTGCTTATTAAATGAGTGTCATTACAAAAGTATTATTTCAGGTACTTGTTTTGTACAAAGAAACCCCCTGTGTAATTTGAGCCCTTTATCAATAATTAAGCTCCTTCGATCTAATAAAACAAATTCATTGTGCTTAACTTAATCCTGGTTTTTTCAGTGGGAATTTGTAATGAATGACATCATCTGGATTATATGATTCAATTCCTATAGGATATCTATTAAGGATCATATACCTTAATGTCTTGAGATTTAGTTGGATGAAGCTGTACTAGCCACATTTTTAAAACTCTAGTTTCATTTTTCTGTATACTATGTTTATAATCAGTGCACAGCTTTCCTGTAATTTTCCTTACATTTAAAAATCCTGCTGAGATAAAATGTCCTGGGAATACTGCAAAATATGCCATCCATCTGCTGAAAAGTAGCTTATTTTTCATTGGGCGTGCAAGAGGAAAATAAGCTCAAATAATCAGTTCACAGTTAGAAACTCTTATCAAAGTTATTTAGTATCTCACACGTATGCAAAAGGGTGCCACACAGATTTGGAAAGAGGAAGTTTTGTTAATGGTCCAATAGCTGCTACTAGTTTAGAATATGAGAAAAAATATTAATGTATATAATATTGTACAGTGAATGTGAAAGAAGACTGTATTGTCTTTGTATAGCATAGTAGGATTTCGTTAATCCAGGGCATTATTCTACCAGGAACTTTGCATAAACTTTTATTATGTTCAATAGTCTTGTTTGCCTTATAGAGCCTTGTGAAGGAGAAATTTTTGCTGGATTGCAGCTAAATTATGTACAGCACTCACAGCAACAGTTTTTTATTTCAATACAATAGCACTTAGACTTATATATACCACTTCGTAGTGCTTTCCAGCTCTCTCTAAGCAGGAATCAGCATATTGCCCCCAAGAATCTGGGTCCTCATTTTACTCACCTCGGAAGGAGGGAAGGCTGAGTCAACCTTGAGCCTGTTGGGATTCAAACTGCCAAACTACTGGCAGCGGAAGTAACCTGCATTCTAACCACTGTGCCACCAAGGCTCAATTGAAGTAGAATTTATTTCTCTTTCACTTTATTTCCTTGAATATTAATATAAGCACTATCTTTATTTTATATTAATTGGATGGGATTTTTATTATAAGGTTCAAGAAGATTTTGTTAATATAATTGCCAGCTTTATTGTGCAATTTCTATCTGAAAAGTGATCAAATTTATGCATAAAGCTTTGTCATATGTAAAAATCAGATGATAAACTCTTAAGTAACAAACTCTTTTAATTAGCAAATAATTGCCTCCCTATTTTTCTCAAAATTAGGTATGTTAACCATAAGAAGGTCCCAAGCTTTAATAAATGAACTGTTAAGTCTTTTTTTGATGGACAAGAACTAGATAGGCCCCATCCAATTAGAAACAAACTAATATTTCTGGTTTAGAAATATTACATGAGAGGGAGGGAAAGGCAGGCATCTTTATTGAATTACACGTGGTCCGTACTATGCCAGGCAGCTTCTTCCTTCCGTCAAAGATTTCTTGCAATCACATAGATCAGGGGTCCCCAACCTTTTTTGCACCAGGGACCGGTTTCATTTTAAAGAAAATTCTGCGGACCGGCTGGCCTAGAGGAGGAGGAGGGGAGGGGGAACAGGCGGCGCAAGTGCACGTGGGGGGGGAGTCGGCTCACGTGGCCCTCTAGGGCAGTGGTGGGCAAACGTATTAGTCAATAGAGCCAAATATCAACAGTACCACTACTGAAATTTCTTTTGAGAGCCAAAAGGTGTGGCCTGTTTTATGGGAGTGGCTCAGTTGTCATGTCACCTGGTGGGCGTGGGCAACTTGGAAAATGTGGTGAAACTCACTTAAAGCTTAGCAACCAAAATTTTGGGCTCAATTGTGGTCATAAGTTCTTTCTTTCTTTCTTTCTTTCTTTCTTTCTTTCTTTCTTTCTTTCTTTCTTTCTTTCTTTCTTTCTTTCTTTCTTTCTTTCTTCCATTTCTGACTGGTCTTTGGTCTTCTGAAGATGGTAAAAATGGATTTATGGGCACTCGTTATATGTAAAGGCAGCCCATGACTCTTTGGGATGCTGGTTTGAATCGAGGAAATGACTCAGAGGATGTGATTCCTTTGAAATGACCACTGGGAGAAAAATAGATCTTTAACCTGGTTAACCAAAAAGGTAGCTTGAGGTGGAAGGAAATAGGAAAATAGATTATTTCCTTTCCTTTCCTTTCCTTCCTTCCATTGCCTCCATCCCCCTTCCTCCCTCCCTTCCTTCCCTCCCTCCTACCCTCCATCCCTTTCCTTCCTTCCTTCCTTCCTTCCCTCCTACCCTCCATCCCTTTCCTTCCTTCCTTCTTTCTTTTTTTCTTCCTTCCTTCCTTCTTTCACCCCTCCCTTCCTCCTCCCTCCCCCTTCTTTCCTTCACTCCCTCCCTCCCATCATTCATCTTTTTCTATTTTTCTTTCTTTCTCTTTCTCTGTTTCTCTCTCTCTCTGTATCTGTCGCTCTCTTCCCTCCACCCACCTCTGTCACTCTGTGTTTGTGTGTGTGATTACCTCTCTCCCTCTCTCTCTCTATTTCTGCCTCTCTAAGTCTGTCGCTCTGCGTGCCTGTCATTCTCTCCCTCCCTCCCCCCCCCCCCCCAAGCAGCAGAGGGGAGGTTATCCCGCACCGGGCGAGCGAGCGGACGGAGGACCCGAGCTGCTGCTACCTTAAGTGTCGCCGAGGCCATCCGGGCGCCACACGCGGCTGGAAGAGAGGTGGGCGTGCACGCCCGGATGGTGCTTAATGTAGCCGCAGCTCGGGTCCTCCGCCCGCCCGCCCGGGATGAGGCAGCCGTAACCTCCTCACTGACATGCTGGCCCCTCCGGGAAGCCCCAAAAAGTGCACCGGAGGTGCTCTCGGCCATCCTCTGCCCAGGGGGCTGCTCCCTCCTCCTCCTTTCCGGCCCTGCGGCCCGGTTCTTATGAAGCCGCGGACCGGCACCGGTCCATGGACCGGGGGTTGGGGACCCCTGACATAGATAGTAGTTCTGATGTCTTGTACATTACCACTTTAGCAATATCTCATTAAATACCCTTTTTAAAAAAAAATCATTACAGTGGTTTTATCCACCTCTCCTCTGTGTAAATCTGAAATTAATTGCCCTTCTGTAAACTGTACTTCAGATTTATGGTCTTGCCTTTTTAATTAGCCAGATGAAAACCTTCCACTCAGTTGGATTTATAGGAAGAGCTTTGCAGACTTCCTTGTTAATCAGGTTTTAAAACAGACTGATCATAGAACAGATTCTATAGAGTATTTATTACCAGCGATAGTATACTAATAACATTTTTTTAAAAGGCACATGAAAGACAAACTTGATCAAAAGCTCTTTCAAGTACATACAAGTACTTTTAATGAGTATCCATATTTCATGTGTGACTGAAGCATAATGAGAACTGTTGCCAGCACTGAAGTGCATCCTTTATCCCATATATCTCAGATGGCATACAAACCACAGAATAATGTAAGGACATCTGCCATTCTTAGATATTTGAACTTATCATGAGGATAGCAAGCTGTTAATGTTCAAAAGCATATTTTTCCTCTTCCCATACCTTTCTTAATTACTTGTAAATGTGCATTAATGTAAGAGGCCAATAATAGGATGAATGATCCATATATATTGTTTTCTCAGTGTAATGATTGGATTTCAGTTTCATTAATCTTTAACTGGAATAAAGGTACCGTATATGTAATTTTTAAATCATTTTTGATGTAAGTCCTGTATCTATATAATACTGTTGATAGAGCAGATATTGGTCAAGCAATTATTATCAATGCACAGTCCCACAAGGCATATATCTATAGTACTTCTTCACGGGATGATGCTACCTTCATTGATAAACTATAGCAATACTACAAATCTTTCTTGCAGCATTAAGATCTCCAGTAAATATTTCCAGCAATAAAGATGCAAATATTCTAGAAATGAAAATCCCAACTGATTTACCATTTCCTGTTACTTCAGTTACAACAGATAACCTGTAAAGTTAATAGGATTGTCCAAAATTTATTGAAATATCATTCCATTATGCTTTGTTTTTTCAGAAGATTATTTTAAAGAGTTATTGTATAATATATCAAGTTTAAAAGCATTCACCAAATGAATTATTATAGACTGAGTTTTTAAAAATTGCAGGTCATTTTAGAGTAATCCCAATTTATCCTTTCACATCTACATTCAAAATGAAATGAGAAAATCAAATAGGAATTGTATCGAGGCGCAAACTAAGGGGGTTTTTATGCAAATTTTTAATTCGGTTTTTAAGGGGTCCTGGGGTGGGTAGATATAGACAGATGGAGATGGAAACAGCAATTAGTAGTAAGGGCCAGGATAGCAGTCGACGGCGGGAAGCGGAAGGCGAAAGGCAGGGGGATATTCGAGTCGTTCCTCAGGAGGGCATACCAATTCAGAGGGTCGTGGGGAGGGGCAGGACCGAGGGGAGACAATTTTCATCCTCCCGGTTGGTGGCACGCAGCCGTTGGTTACAGACGGTCGGGTGCCACAACCCTCGCAGGCTAGGTGGCCAGGGAATACAGAGCCAGGGTCTGCGGCTGATGTTTTGCAACGCCAGGTCCGTTGTCAACAAAGCCCCCCTCATTAGTGACCTTGTGTCAGAGGGGGAGCCGGACCTGGTAGGAATAGCGGAGACCTGGTTGGGCCACGAGGGAGGTCATCCCCTCGTTGAAATGTGCCCACCAGGTTACCGCGCATTTCATCAGCCGCGGGCCCTAGGCAGGGGTGGTGGGGTAGCGGTCATTATCAAGGAAGGCCTGGAGCCGAGAGAGACCATTGTGCCGCAGACCTCTGGCTGTGAGTCCCTCTGCATGAAGTGGGGCCTAGGGAGGCAGTTGGGCTTGCTGGTTGTATACCTGGCTCCCCGCTATGTAGCAGCAGCCCTGCCCGAGTTCCTGGAGGTGATCGCTACGGTGGCAGTGGAGACCCCCAGACTTATAGTTATGGGGGACTTTAACCTGCCATCGTTGGGCGAATCATCCGTGGTAGCTCGGGAGTTCATAGCTTCCATGACGGCCATGGACCTGACCCAAGTAATTCATGGCCCCACCCATGAGGGTGGACATACGCCGGACCTCATCTTCGTCTCGGGCCAATGGAAGAGTGATCTGGGTACAGGGGACATAGACATCATACCCTTGTCATGGTCAGACCACTCACTTCTCCGACTCGACTTTCCGACCGCTGCTCCCCTCCGCGGGGAGGCGGAACCAGAGTTACCAATCTGGTACCGCCCCAGGCGCTTGATGGACCCGGATGGGTTCCAGACAGCGCTTGGGCCATTTCCTGTATCCCTGACCCGCGCCCCGATGGAGGACCTCACGGCCGCATGGAATAGTGCGGCCGTGGGAGCCTTGGATCGGGTCGCGCCCTTGCGGCCTCTCTCGCGGCGGCGAACCACCCTGGCTCCTTGGTTTACTGAGGGGCTGCGGGTGATGAAACGCCGCAAGAGATGCCTAGAGAGAAGATGGAGGGCTAGCCGCTCTGAATCTGACCGGACACAGGTAAGAGCCCATTTACGGACTTACATTGTGGCGCTGAGGGTGGCCAAACGTCATCATTGTGCCACCCTCATAGCATCCGCAGAAAACCGCCCTGCCGCCCTGTTTAGGGTGACCCGTTCCCTCCTCCAACAGAGGGAGCGGGAAGCCCCGTTACAGGGTAGGGCAGAGGAATTTGTGATTTTTCTGCAGGAGAAAACCGCCCAGATACAGAGTGAGCTAGCCCCCATTCATGGCCCAGTGGGATGCCACGAGGGAGATCTTGTTTGGGAGGAGTTTGACCCCGTTACTTCCGAGGATATGGACAGGTTACGTGGGCGACTGCGAGCCACCACATGTTCATTGGACCCGTGCCCCTCCTG
Source organism: Rhabdophis nuchalis (assembly GCA_039707465.1). Classification (NCBI taxonomy): domain Eukaryota; kingdom Metazoa; phylum Chordata; class Lepidosauria; order Squamata; family Natricidae; genus Rhabdophis; species Rhabdophis nuchalis. The sequence continues at coordinate 124,059,163 of CM077645.1, forward strand.
GCTTGTACTGGCATCCTGGGAGGTGACACGAGGCTGGCTCCAAGAGGTTATCAACGCATCCTTGAGTGAGGGTTCCTTGCCTGCCTCCCTAAAAGAGGCTATGGTGAGGCCCCTCCTCAAGAAGCCCTCTTTGGACCCAGCTATTTTGAACAACTACCGTCCAGTCTCCAACCTTCCCTTCTTGGCGAAGGTTGTTGAGAGTGTGGTGGCACAACAGTTTCCCCGTCACCTGGAGGAAGTTGACTATCTAGATCCGCGCCAGTCCGGCTTTCGGCCCGGGCATAGCACCGAGACGGCATTGGTCGCGTTGGTAGATGATCTCTGGAGGGCCAGAGATGGGGGATGTTCCTCCATCCTGGTCCTATTAGACCTCTCAGCGGCTTTCGATACCATCGACCATGGTATCCTATTGCATCGGCTGGGGGGGTTGGGGGTGGGAGGCACTGTTTTGCGGTGGTTCTCCTCCTTCCTCTCTGGCCGATCGCAATTTGTGCGGGCAGGAGAGCAGAGGTCGACCCCGAGACCCCTCACATGCGGGGTGCCTCAGGGGTCGGTCCTCTCGCCTCTCCTGTTTAATGCATATATGAAGCCGTTGGGTGAGATCATCCGTGGTTTTGGGGTAGAGTACCATCTGTACGCTGATGACACCCAGCTGTACATATCTACCCCAAACCACCCCAACGATGCCGTAGCGGTGATGTGCCAGTGCCTGGAAGCCGTGCGGATCTGGATGGGAAGTAACGGACTTAGGCTCAACCCGACCAAGACCGAGTGGCTGTGGTTTCCGGCTGCCCGATTCAACCAGCTTTCTCCAACGCTGGCCATAGGGGGCGAACATCTTGCCCCTGTGGATGGGGCGCGCAATTTGGGTGTCCTCCTGGATACCCGGCTGTCTATGGAAGAGCAAGTGACAGCCGTGGCCAGGAGGGCGTTTTACCAGGTTCGCCTGGTTCGCCAATTGCGCCCCCTATTGGATCGGGACGCCCTTCGCACAGTCACTCATGCCCTCGTGACATCCCGACTGGACTATTGTAACTCTCTCTACATGGGGCTCCCCTTGAGGTGCACCCGGAGGCTTCAGTTAGTTCAGAATGCGGCCGCGCGAGCAATTATGGGCACCTCTAGGTTTGCCCACGTAACACCGCTCTTGCGCGAGCTGCACTGGCTACCTGTCGTCTTCCGGGTGCGCTTCAAGGTGTTAGTTATCATCTTCAAAGCGCTCCATGGCTCGGGACCTAGCTATCTGCGAGATCGGATCCTGCCCCACACATCCTCACGACCGATTCGCTCCCACAGAGAGGGGCTTCTCCGGGTGCCGTCCACTAGACTTTGTCAGCGGGCGACGCCCAGGGGAAGGGCGCTCTCTGTGGCGGGCCCGGCCCTCTGGAACGACCTTCCCCCTGATATTAGAACGACCACCGACCTCCGCTCCTTCCGTGTAAAATTGAAGACCCATCTCTTTCGACTGGCCGGCCTTGAATAGTTCTCTCTGTCTTTTAATTATAAATTTTAAATGGGTTTTTAATTTATGTTTTTAGCACGGGTAGATTTATTTAATTCGATTTTAAGAAATATTTGTATTATTGTATATTGTTTTTAATTATGCCTGTGCACCGCCCCGGGTCCCTGTGGGGAGAGGGTGCGGTTAATAAATCCCAATTTATTATTATTATTATTATTATCATAACTCCAAGTTTCCATTCTTAATCAGTCACTGTCAAGTTAATCCATCAGCATAAATGTGAAATTAAGTGGATTAGTTATATCCCAAAATGCATTGCTTTCCACCTTCTTATATTAATTGCATTTACCTCTTTAAAGTTAGTCTTCCTACCTAAAGATAGCTTTGGAGATTTTTCTCTTGGCCTTTTTTTATTCCAGTCCTCTTAAATAATTTAATAATTATCAATAAATTGACATATTTCTAATTGCTAATATCTCGTTCTTCACATAATCTATAAAGAAGCCAAAAAGTATAGCTACAATAGATATAAAAGGTCTATATGCCCCTGTTAAAATGTCAGATTTTTGAGATGTAAAAAAATCAGACCAAGATAAATCACATCAGAATTCTTTCTAATTTATATATAACATAAAAACTATACAATTCAATTGAAATTGAAAATAATCTGAAATCTTTTAGGGACAAAAATAAAATTATTAATAGACTTAGTAGTTATAGGATAATCAACTGCCTAAAATACCATTTTGAAACCACTTTGGAGAATATGCTTCCAAACCATCGTTGAAGCATAAATTGCCAACGTTGGTAAGCTTATTAACTCAATTTTATTAAATTTGCAACAACTTTATTCAGTAACAATATAAAGTAATAAGATTTTTTATAATTTACAGCAGTGGTTCCCAAAGTGGGTGTTAACGCCCCCCAGGGGGCAGTGGAATTGCTCAGGGGGGCGGTGAGAGGCAAGGAGCTGGCAGGGGGGTGATGAGAGGCAAGGCATGGGCGGCAGAGGAATTCTGGAGAGCCATTTAAATAAGAAAATTTTCACTCGCTCTCCCCTGCCATCCCGAAGCCTTTCCATTGCTCACTCCCCACCCCCGCCCATCTCATGCTTGCCCTGCCCACTACTGAGTGATTGGCTGGTTCACCAATCACCCCGCCCGCCTGTAAACCTATTTAACTCTTTTCATGCTTGGATTTATTTCATTATATTGCTGCCTGCTGACGCTGACTAGGTAAGTAAGCTGCTACTAAGGGAGGGGTGGGGGCGGGGGGGGGGGAGAAGATACCTTGCTCTCAAACCCTCTCAAACGGAGTATTTTTCCTGTGCCTGGGGGGTGGGGGGGAGAAGTTACCTTGCTCTCAAACCCTCTCAAATGGAGTTTTTTTCCTGTGCCTGGGGGGCGGGGGGGAGAGGTTACCTTGCTATCAAGCCCTTTCAAACGGAGTTTTTTCCCTGTGCCTGGGGGGCGGGGGGGAGAAGTTACCTTGCTCTCAAACCCTCTCAAACGGAGTTTTTTTTCTGTGCCTGGGGGGCAAGGGGGGAGACGTTACCTTGCTCTCAAACCCTCTCAAACGGAGTTTTTTTCCTGTGCCTGGGGACGGGGGGAGACGTTACCTTGCTCTCAAACCCTCTCAAATGGAGTTTTTTTCCTGTGCCTGGGGGGCGGGGGGGGAAGAAATTACCTTGCTATCAAGCCCTTTCAAACGGAGTTTTTTTTCTGTGCCTGGGGGGCGGGGGGGGGAAGAAGTTACCTTGCCCTCAAATCCTCTCAAATGGAGGTTTTTTCCTGTGCCTGGGGGGCGGGGGGGGGGAAACGTTACCTTGCTATCAAGCCCTCTCAAATGGAGTTTTTTTCCTGTGCCTGGGGGCGGGGGGGAGACGTTACCTTGCTATCAAGCCCTCTCAAACGGAGTTTTTTTCCTGTGCCTGGGGAGCAGGGGGGGGAGAAGTTACCTTGCTATCAAGCCCTTTAAAACGGAGTTTTTTTCCTGTGCCTGGGGGGCGGGTGGGGGGGGGGGAAGAAGTTACCTTGCTCTCAAACCCTCTCAAACTGAGTTTTTTTCCTGTGCCTGGGGGGTGGGGGGGGAGACGAAGGTAGCTTTTTTTCCAGTTTTTTTAAAAATAAATATTCTTGAAAGGGTAAAGAGGAATGACTTGTGTGAGAATCACCAAATGTAATTCATTATTATTTCCAATTTGTTCTGCATGTCCATAACTGTGTTTGTATATTAAATTTATATACCTCACATCTCACTAGCTTAACAGGTGAGATTTTGGTGAATTTTTGTTTTTAAAAGTACCCAGATTTTTTAAATATTTATTTAAAAAACAAACTGAAAAAAAAGTCACTTTGGTCTCCTCCCCCCAATCCCCCATGCCCAGAAAAAAATTCAGTTGTGGAAGAGAGCAGAAAGGTAACTTCGTCTCCTCCCCCTGCCCCCCATGCCCAGAAAAAAAGTCACCTGTTTTTTGAAGGTGGGTTTCCCTGAAATCAGAGAGAATTAAGTGACACTTTTAACAGGGCAGAAATAATGTCATTAACAGGATGCAGTCCAGTTTTGAAATCAGTGTGTCTTGTTTGGGCCTCTTTGAAGTGAAGGAGATTGCAACAAAATTCACTTAGCCAATGTCTCACTTAGCAACAGAATTTTTGGGTTCAATTGTGGTCGTAGGTATGGCTACCGTGTACTACATTGTGGGAGCTTCATCACTGGAAGCTTCCAAGAAGAGACTGGACTGCCATCTGTCAAAAATGGTGTAGGCAGCGTCTGCTTGGGTGTGTGTGTGGGGGGGGGGGTGTTGGACTAGAATAGATGACCTACAAAGGTCCCTTCCAACTCTGTTAATCTGATGTCTGAAATGCACACCACAAAGCTCCAGAACCAAACCAAAACCATCTTCAAGTCTGGCATGAAAATAATGCTTCCTCATTCATACCACGCTCAAAGGTCTTGACTTTACGCCGGGATTTCTAGCTGCCTCTTGAATTACGTGCTCCCAAAACTGTCCACCGATTCCCAAAGGGTTACTTGACAGCTTTAAGACTTGCGTGCTTCAAATGCCAGAGTTCCTGAGCCAACATTTTGGTTGCTAAGCAGGAGCGTTGTTAAGTGATACTGATATTATGTAACACTTTTAATTAAGTGGGTACCTTGAATAAACATAACTTTGAGTTTCAAATAATACTGATTTTGTTGTTGTCAGGTGACATCTGTGAATTGTTGATTTTCAGAGCAGAAATGACAGAAGCAGGAAAATCTAAGAAGAAATGTAGACAAAACTCTGGAATATCTGAGGTTTGGATTTATACCAGAACCATCAAACCAGCAGCTACCACGGTGTCTACTATGCGACAGAATATTTTCCAATGAGGCAATGTAGCCTTCCAGATTAAATGAACATTTGACGAAGGTACATCCTGAAAAAGCAGACAGGAGCCTAACTTTTTTTCGGTCACTTCGTGACAAATTCCAAAAGCGTCCAACGCTGTCACGTATGTTTTGCAATGCTTCCCAACAAACCACTGATGGTTTGCGTGCTTCATACAACATTGCATTACTGATTGCAAAGTCTGGAAAGCCACATACAATTGGTGAGGAACTCATCCTACCAGCTGTTAGTGAGGTTCTGAGTACTGTTTTACACAAGTCACCACATGACATAATTAAAACAATTCCTCTCAGCAACAATTCTGTGCAAAGACGCATAGATGAAATGGCTGAGAATGTGGAAGACGTACTGTGCAGCATACTAAGGACAACAGAATTTGCATTACAGCTGGATGAATCAACTTTGCCAGGCAATGAATCTTTGCTTCTTGCTTATGTGCGCTTTATTAAAGATGAAGGTTTGACTCAAGAGTTGTTATTTGTGAGGCAACTAAAACAGATACTAAAGGGGAGTCAATATTTCATGTTGTTGAGCAGTTTTTCAAAGACAAGGAAATTCCACTTACCAACATACTAGCTTGTGCAACTGATGGAGCACCATCAATGACTGGTCGCTACCGTGGGTGCGTTGCTTACTTGAAGAAAGCAGTGCCAAATGTCTTTACCATCCACTGTGTCATTCATCGCCAACATCTGGTTGCAAAAAACCTCAGTGATCGCTTGCACAAGTCATTACACACTGTCATGACTGCAATTAACAAAATTAAAGTACATGCTCTCAATGATCGTCTTTTCAGAGAGCTCTGTGTTGAGAATGATGAAGATTTTGATCGTTTGCTGCTTCATACAGAAGTTCGTTGGCTATCAAAAGGCAACTGTGTGAGACGCTTTTACAATCTTTTTGACACTGTTGTTGAGTTCTTTGAAGACAGGAATGCTGTGCTCAGTGGTGAACTCAAAGGGATCAGGCATGACATTGCGTATTTATCAGAACTATTTTCTAAGTTCAATGAATTGAATTTGCAGTTGCAGGGAAATGAGGTAAATCTTATTAAGGCCAAATCTGTCATCTGTACATTTATTTCAAAACTAACACTCTTCAAGCGCAATATAGGCCATTGCAAGCTATACCAATTTCCAAGCTTCTCTGAGCTAGAAGAGAAAGGTGGGATACAAGACGATGATCTTCAAGTGTTTTGTGACCTGCTGCATGAAGATATGTCTGAGCGATATCAGGATCTTCTTTTGATGGAAATTCCAGATTGGGTGATAAATCCATTTTCAGATATTGAGGAAGATGGGATAGTGGAGGAACAATTCATAGAACTGCAAAATGACATTGAGATGAAGCCAAAGTTCAAGAAATCACACCAAGAGTTTTGGTTACAGAAATAAATTTCTGATCGCTGTCCTGCATTATGGACAGTGGTTAAGAAGCTCCTTGTTATTTTTTATTTATTTATTTTATTAAATTTATACCCTGCCCTTCTCCTTGTTAGGACCCAGGGCGGCGCACAGGGATGTTAAAATACATACAAAATATATAAGATATATGAAATTTAAAATACTTATTCTAATAAATAAACCCTGCGCTAAAAACCGAATTAAAATCCCAAGTTTAAAAACTGTCTAATAGTCAGGATGGAGGTTACGCTAGGCCGGCTAGATGAAATAGGTGTGTCTTCAGACACTTGCGGAAGAGGCGGAGGTCGGAGATGGTGCGGAGTTCAGGGGGTAAGTCGTTCCAGAGGGCTGGGCCCGCCACAGAGAAGGCTCTCCCCCTGGGTGTCGCCAGTCGGCATTGTCCAGCCGACGGCACCCTGAGGAGACCCTCTCTGTGGGAGTGTATCGGTCTGAGGGATGTATGGGGCAGGAGGCGGTCTCGCATATAACCTCCACCTGGCTTCAGTGTGGTCATTCAACTTCTCTCCAAGTAAAGAAATAGACTCCATGTTATTGAACGTGGTGATTTAAGACTCCTGCTAAGTGACTTAAAACTAGACATTGGGAAATTGGTATCACTTCATCAAGCCCACCCATCACATTAAGAATTTACTGAACAGTGAAGTAGTTAACTAAATTTTATTGAGTTTACTAAGTTACTAGTTAGTAAGGTTCTTGATAAATGACTATCAGACTTTGAAAACCTGGCATCACTGGATCATATTCAACAATTTTGTAGAATTAACATTAGCTACAAAGGTTTTTAAATTGGATTTTGAATAAATGTGCAATTAATTGTTAAAGTTTTTTTTTTATATAGAAAAAGTTTTATTGGTTTTACAGTTTTTCAATAGGGTGGGGTAAGGGATACAAAGAAATTTTGAGAGCATTCACGTCAAAGTCGTCGGCCCTTCCGGGACATCAAAATAGATCATTAACAAAAAACATTTTTCATACACTACAAAGTGAAAGCAAGTACATATTTCTAAGTTCTCAGTTCTATGCTGTCAGTCATTTACAAAAATCCAGATACACATGTTATACAACATTACTCAAAAAATCAAGGCAAAGTTATTTTTTAGATCTAAGTCTCTTGGCAATTGTATCTTCTATCTCTCCTTCCAGGCCCCCAGCGGGCGGGGCCGTGGCCCCCCCTGCCCCCCCTGGATCTTCCCCCAGGACAGAGGAATGTTTTTTAAGAAAGGCTTCCGCCTCAGCAACTGTTTTAATCCTCACTCTTCCTCCTTCCCAGAACACCAGCATCCCTTCGGGCATCACCCACCTGAACCAGATCCCGTGATCAAACAATTTTTTGGACAAGAAGGAAAATTTCCTTCTTGCTTCTCTAATCTTTCTTGGGATCTGCTTCAGGATGGCAACCTCCTTTTGTTGGTATATTAACGGACCTCCTCTTTGCACTTTCAAGATTTCCTCTCTGGTTGACCTTCTAACAAATTTAACATGTATCTCTCTGGGTACTTCATTTATCCTGGCATATGCAGAGTTTATTCTGTAGGCTAGGTCAATGTCCCCCCTGATCTCATCCTTAGGTTTATGTAAATAGTCTGCTATAATTGTGCTCATGAGTTCAGGGAGACATTCACCAGGTTCCTCAAAAATCTCAAAAAATATGTCATCCTTTCCATATCAATCCTAGACACATGCCCATTTATTTCCACAACCTCATTAGTAACATTTTAAATCTCTCCCTTAGCCCCCACCAGCCGCCCTTCCAACTCTTCATTCTTCTGTGTGTTCTCCAGCACTTGTTTCCGTGTGTCCAATAGCTCCTTTTTAAAGTTGATATTTTCTTCTCTCTGGGCCTTGATTTCTTGTACCAAAGTTTGTATAACAGATTCAAGAGAAGCCATCCTTAATTCTAAGCTTGCCAGTGCTGATTCTTGTGCCATGATTAGCTGTTAAAGTCAATGCCACTAAAATGGCGTTTTTTGGGTGGGGCTGTTGAGGCAAATCAGGAGCCAAAAGTTCAAATCAGGATTGTAAAGTTCAGGAACCAAGAGAGAAACAGTTTTCCAGATCAATAATTATAATAACGAAGGCACTCCAGAAAAGAGATCACAAATCCAAAAAAAAAAAATTTCTTCTTTAGTAACAAGAGGAAGTCCAAATCACAAAGAGACGCTGGGAATTTTCCATAAGTAAAATAGTCATTCAGGGACAAAGAGAAGCCATCTTCCACCGCCCAAGCTCAAAGCCAGAAGGAGAGAGTGGTAAAAAAAATTGTTTCAAGCCAGCCAGACCTAGAAACTTTGTTGCAAGGCAAACCACAGATCACTTTCCCTTGTTGCAAACAATCCGGATTAAAGATATCCACTTCCTCGCAGCGAGGAGCCATTTTCAAGTGCCGCTTTAAATCCGAGGGAGGGTTTAACAAGCAAGCACCCCCCTCCAAGTTCTTTCAGCCATGCTGACAGCAAAGAAAAAAAAAGTTTTAAATCACTCACTCTCCCCCTCGCAGCTGAAGCCCCGGGAAGCCTTCCGACTCAGCCGATCAGCTCTCTCCATGTTAGTGAACGATGCCGTCTTCCTTTGGCGAAGGGAAAACCCCCCGCAGCATGTCCTCCTCCACCTGAGCCGAAGACAAGGGTCGCTTCCCCACTGCTATGGGGGGGAGCAACCCAGGCAAGCCGGCCCTATGGGAGACCCCCAAAAACGGGGCGTCTCGCCCCCGTGGGGGGGCAGGAAAAAAAACAAAGCGGCGGACGAACCCTAGGCTCGCCCGTCGCCGCTGGAGCCGGAACCGGAAGTCCAAAGTTTTGAATTTTACTGTTATTATCTGCCTTCCATCATGCAAACAGCCCAGTCACATGACCCCCCTAGCCACCCCCACCAAGCCACGCCCACAAAACCGGTTGAATTGAATCGAATTCTGGGTGGGGGGCACTGAGGATCATTTTGTAGCACCAAGGACTGAAAAAGTTTGGGAACCACTGATTTACAGTATGAGTGCAATCTTTATGCTCACTGACAAATTAGGAAGGACATTTCAAGCATTGGTTAGCATAAAGAATGTGCTGATATTCTTCTGCTTAGTGCTATTTGGTTCCTTCTCCCAGCAGAAATACTGTAGCTAGATGAATTAAAAATATTCCCAGTTTATTTAATGTGTTTTCCAACATTTAGCTTTTTCTTCTCCTATCCAGATATAAATGGATGCCAGAAAATAAGAACAACAAAATTACTGGTTAGGACAGGAATAAGGTGGTTTGATAATCTCTCTAAGTAACCATGTTCACACACATGAGCTCAACTCATAGGTGGGTTTAAATAGGAACAATAGAACAGCTGGCATGCAAATTGATATCTCATTTAGAAAATTATTGTACCAGACAAGTTATTTTTTATTTTACATTAGCATTTTGTGTGAGGTTGAACAGTTTTTCAGCTATAAGGGCACAAATATTTCTGCAAACTCCTCTGCATAATAATGTAGAGAGAAAGCTTGAATTGTTTATAAATCTACATTGAAAAATATTCCACCAAAATTGCCTTAAATAATTTTTGGCATAGTAATGTCTTTCTCTGAAATTTGCAAACCTGCCCATATGCTACTCCCTCAGAATTCTTAAAACTTCCTAACCCTGGAATAGAATAGAATCAGGGAACAAAAATATGTAATGAAAGATATACCACAGGTAAGGATGTTGCTCTCTTATGAGAAGTGTTAGACTCCGTACATTAAATAAAAAGTACACTTGTGTGTAATGTGATTCCAAATGTTAGATCAAATAAAACTGCCAAACCTTATTTTTACATGACATGGTAAAAAAATTTCAAACAGGAAAATGAGAACGCACAAAAGTACACTTCTCTCAATGGGATTCTCTCAATGGGATTCTCTCAATGGGGTAAATTCACCAAAATCTGAGAGCATTTAACAAAATTGCAAAGTTTCAAACATTTTTCCTATTTTGGCATGTATACCTGAAAAATGCTGAACATTAGGTGAACACATTACATATCTTAGAAGTATAGTTCAAATGTGGAAAAAAGATTATAAGTCATTCCCGTATACAGGAAATAAACAAGTACAGTTGTTGCACTTAACTTATACTGATAACACATTTAGGAAATTTACACATTCCTGGAAATTATAATTCACTATGCAAATGAACTGCAACTTTTGTTTGTACAAGGTCTTAAGTCAGAAATATATTGCATGACATCAAATAATCCTGGTGAAACAATTCATGCCAGATTCAAGATAGTATATTCCTTGCTGCTTATTTATGAGAGTGTCATGCGTAATATAGCTTATAGTAGTTCAAAAGTAGTCAAAAAGTTCAGATTCTTTGTTAGGATTCTACAAAACAGTTTGGGAACCAGTTTTGCCTTAAATATTGAACAGTAACAGGACAATTTCCCATCCTTGATGAAAAAGAAAATGGAGATTGGAGGTTTTTTGTATATATATTTTATTTTATTTTTAAATGTACATCAATACATGAACAGTGTGGCATCTGGGTATTGTTCATTTTGATACAAATGTACAATACAATGTGCCATTCTAATGCCAATCACAATATTATTTGAGCATATATAGTAATACCATCTTTCAACCTCTAATCTTACCATCTGATTATTGCTTTTATTCTATTATATAGAAATGTGAATACTAATATTCCCCCTATTTCTTATTTCTACCTCTATTCTAGCTTTTGGTCAGGCCACCATTACTAATCCTAGTTGTTTTTTTTAATAAAAAATGTATTTTTTTATTTTTAAACACAACACAAAGATCTTCCATCTTATATGTTATAGAAAGTGTATCTGCTGGTTACAAAATATTTTCATACATCTCTTCAATATTCATCCAGGTTTCGTATTATTTCATATTATTTCAAATACATCACATCAAATATATTTATAGACATTTGCTTAATTATAATTGTATTACACGCAGAGGCGTAGCGTGGGTGGTGGAGGGGGTGCCGGCCGCACCGGGCGCAACATCTGAGGGGGCGCGCTCGCACCGCGCACCCTGCCTGCCTCAGGCCGGCCTCCCGCCTCAGCCCCGTCCCGCCGCCGCCGCCCCGACAAAGTTTTGACACTCGCAGGAAGGGAGGCGGAGGCGCCACGGAGCTTCCCCTCCTGCGGCGTCGAGGGAGCGCGGAGAGGCGGGAAAAGGCCAGGCGGCACCGAACGGGGAAGCCTGGGCGGAGGCGGCGGAGAGAGCCCGGGTGGAAGTCGCTCGCTCCGGCGGCCGGAGGGGTCCCCTGCTCAGCCCACCCGGGGAGGGCTGAGAATGCGAGTGAGGGGCCGGGAAGGAGAAGGAGGCGGAGGAGGAGCTCCCGCTGCAAATTGACACCCCGGCCGAGCAGGAGGAGGGGGGAGGAGGAACGCCCCCCCCCGCCAGACACCCCCTTCCGCTCCTCATCCCCCTCCGCCCCCACCCTTTCCCCCGGGACCCTCCAGCGCCGCGCCCCCTCCCTGCGCAGGGCGTCCCCTCCCGCTCCCCCCCCCCGCCCCCGATGCACGCACTTTTCCGTCTCTTCCCACTTTTATGTGGTTTGAAAACGGAGCGAGGGACTATCTGGGGGAGGGTTAGGGGGCGCAAATTACTTGCCTTGCCCCGGGTGCTGAACACCCACGCTACGCCACTGATTACACGTCCTTCATTTTAAAACATATCAAAACTTAAAACATAGCCACATATTGGCATCATATTTATTAATTCTACTATCCTCCAAATTCATTATTCCCTGTAACCTATTCTAACCAAACATCAATAATATTTAGTATCTAAAGAATTTCTAATCCTCCTTTTCAAATCCCTGTTTAAAGTTTATATCCAGTTTTCCCATATTATACCTATATCTATATATGCCTTGTTATCCTTATCTCTCCTTTATTTAACTATATTTGTTATCATAATTTCTTTTTTATTAATCTTTGTATATGACCAAACTCTTACTCATCTCCTTTAATAAGTGCCATTCAATATACATTTCCAATTACTACTTATTATAACGATGCATATATATACATTTTTATCATTTTCAATTGCTTATCTAACTATGTCAATTATCACTAAATTCCCCTAATCTCAACTGGTTTTAAATTAACCTTTTATCTATCAGCCTGTATCTTTCCAGTAATAAAACAGTACCACGTCTTCTGCCATTTGTGGCATAATTCTTCTGAACATATCCTTAAATCAATTTGTATGGACTTCTCTTTGCAATTCATTATTTGTAAGTTATTTCCTGTCTTTTAGGAGCCGTTCTTCTTCTTCAGCTTGACTTTAAGTGGCAGGGTTGTTATCAATAGTGTTACTGGTAAAGTTTCTTTCTTTAATACCATAAATTCTTTTGTTGTTTCTTCTTCTGTATCTTGCCATCTGAGGTGGAGTTCTCATCCATCTGATTCATCTTTCCATGTTCCACTTTTCCCATTGCCAAACATAAGCCACTCATCAAAAGGATCAACAGATTTAATTTCTTTGTGATCATTTTTCTCTTTAGTGCTTGAGACACCAACCTCTGTTTTTTCCATTTGATATGTAACTCCGTCCTTTTCCTCATATTCTCCAATTAGATGTTCTAATTTTTTTTCAAATGAATTAGAAAATTGCTGTATTGCATCCATTATCTTTTGTAAAGTAAAAATTTCTTTCTGTTGTTCAGTATACGCCATTGTCTCCGGTTGTCGAAGAAAAAAAAAAAAGCTGCTACTCTGGCTTAAGAAATGCTTTTAACAAACTTAAATTCACGATAAAATCTCTGGTTCAAATTAGGCTTCAAAAGAACATTTGCAAAGGAAATGTTTCACTTTTAGGCAAACTATGGCTCTTTAAAATTCCAAGCCCGAATAAACAATAGTAGGAGTGAAAGTATTTTGTCTGTAATCCACATACTTTAGCTTTCAAGTAGTAGTGCCATTTTCCCCTCTGTTATTTCAATCGTTACAATTCTTCTTGTTTCTTTTTGTATCTTAGTTGTTTCGAAAAGAGATCAAATTCTTAAGTATATTAGAGAAAAGGAAAAAAATTTAAAAATCACACATAGTAATGAAAAGGAAGAGGTTTAGTCTATAGGTTATAAATAACGGGGGGGGGGGGGAATAGGAGAAGAAAACTTACTCCGTTCCTTTTAAAAATTCTTCATAGGTTCCATTTAAAATATCAATTAAAGAAATTGTGATAACACACTGACCAGGGTCCTCCAGAGCTTAATTCTGCCCCTTATTTCTATTTTTAAAAGTTTCAACTTAGTTTAAAATTTTGTATGGCCAATCTCTTTTAGAACAGTCTCTTTTAAAGCAGTAAACATCTCACCAGCTGGAATCCACTTTCTCTCATATTTCCTTCTTTCTGGAGCTGTCAGCAACTATGCCAGCCTGGGGGCTGTCTGTTTACCGCAGAGTAGAAGCACTTCCTTTGGATCAATCAGGGACTTTGCGGTGTCCCTGAGATTAGCAAAGATTCGGCTTCCTCTTCACTATCCCTACAGGACAGTTTAGGTCCGATTGGACCATCCAATGGCAAAAGAATCGACAATGATCTCACAGTGGCGAGATCAAATGTTGTATCATCGCGATGCAGGCTCCTCCTTTCTCTAATCTTAGTGTTGATACACGTGTTGTATTGAGATATAGTCCTTCATTATTTAGTCGTTCAATGTTTCAATGTGCCATTCTAATGCCAATCACCATATACATAATAATACCATGTGGGACGCAGTGGTTCAGTGGCTAAGACTCTGAGCTTGTTGATCAGAAAGAGCAGCAGTTCGACAGTTTGAACCCTAGTGCCATGTAATGTCGTGAGCTCCCATTACTTGTCCCAGTTCAAAAGCACATAAAAATGCAAGTAGAAAAATAGAGACCACTTTGGTGGGAAGCTAACAGTGTTCCGTGTGCCTTCAGTATTTAGTCATGCCGGCTACATGACCACGGAGACTTCTTTGGACAGTGCTGGCTCTTCAGCTTTGGAGATGAGCATCGTTCCCTAGGGTTGGGAATGACTAGCACATTTTATTTTATTTTATTAAATTTATACCCCGCCCTTCTCCAACCGGACCCAGGGCGGCGAGGGGAACATATGTGCGAGGGGAACCTTTACCTTTACCTTTAATAATACCAACTTTCAATCTCTAATATTTCCATCTAGCTATTGTTTTTATTCTATTACTATCTACCTACCTACCTACCGTATTTTTCCCTATCTCTCTCTATCCCTCTACCTATCTACCTACTGTATTTCTCCCTCTCTCTCTATCCCTCTACCTACCTACCTACTGTATTTTCCCTCTCTCTCTATCCCTCTACCTACCTACCTACATACTGTATTTTCTCTCTCTCTCTCTCTCTCTATCCCTCTACCTACCTACTGTATTTTTCCCTATCTCTCGTTATCCCTCTACCTACCTACCTACTGTATTTCTCCCTCTCTCTCTTTATCCCTCTACCTACCTACCAACCTACCTACTGTATTTTTCTTCTCTCTCTCTATCCCTCTACCTATCTACCTACCTACTGTATTTCCCTATCTCTCTCTATCCCTCTACCTACCTACCTACCATGCAGTCTACTGGGACCCAAAATGGGCCACATTGGAGTGTGCCACCCGCCATGCCTAGTTTTGGACCTAGTAGGCCTCCATGCAGCCTCCTGGGACCAAAAATGGGCCACATGGGAGTTGCCACCCCCGCACCTTGTTTTGGGCCTAGAAGGCCTGCCTGAAGCCTCCTGGGACCAAAAAAGGGCCACAGGAGTGTGCCATGTGTGAGGGAACGCTGGAAGTTTATTTGGTTGCTGAGGAAATGACCGTTGGAAATGTGAGGGGCATGTGCATGACGCATCATAAGAAGCAGCTGGGTGGGAGGAGCTTAAGGGAAGTGAAAACCTCAGAAGTGCATACCTTTTACATTTGTGCCTCTTGCACATGGCACAGGTGTGCCAGCCACAAAAACTGTACATATGATTGCTTCGGAAGTTCTTGGGAACATTGTGTGAAAATTTGGTGCTGATCAGTGCAGTACTTTCTGAGATTAGTGGCTTTGCACAAACTATTTTAAATTTTTATTTATATAGATATAAAAGTGTGTATTCTTATTTCTACCTCTATTCTAACTTTTAGTCAGGCCTCCATTAATTCCTTTCTACCCATCATCTCTTGCCCTTTTTAATACTTCAATTCTTATTTGTTTTTTTGCTTACCTCCCATACTCTTCTCTTGGATCTTTGTCTCTATTTACATCTACATCTTTACTATTCAGTCTAAATATTTCTCCCATCTCTACCATCTTATGCTGCCAAACCTCCAAAGTGTCTGTCCAAGCCCCTATCTCCCTTTTGAAAGAATCTTCTGCTTAGCCAATTCCATTTTTAAATCACTTAAAATACTTTTTTCCTTGATTTGTTTCATTAGTCATTATTATCTTTATTGTCTTCTCCTTCTTGTCTTCTTGCTTTATTTGCTGATTTGTCTATTCTACCTTTTCCCCCATTCTTTCTGTTGTCTCCTCCCTTTCCTAGACATTTTGATCTTTATTCAGTGTCCCTTATAGAATATTTTCTATTTTCCCATCTATGCCATGCATTAGGTTCTTTATCTCCCTGTGTTTTTTTGTCACCTTGTCATTAGTGCTTTGGAACATCAATGCCATTTCATTTTACCCTGGTGGAGCATCTCGTCTTATTTTAGTAAGTCCCACTCTTGCTCAGTAGTCCAAAAACCATATAGTCCAACCTAACATTGCTCCTCATAAAGTACAATAATCATAGTTCTTTATATCCCAGGATTATTCTACCAGTTCCATTTAGGTTGTCCAGGAAGCTTTCCAAATATCTCCTTAAATCACTCTATAAGTTCAGTCATATATCTTAACATCCAAGAGTCACTTTTTTGGGTATCTTTCTTATTCTCACAGTTGAACCTCAAGTAGTCATAAAGTAGCTAAATATAGAACAGTAGGTATCACCACAATGCTCCACATAAGTGTTGTTTATTTCTCTTATCAGAAATTTTCCCAGACTTGTAGGAGTATGGTATATTTTCCATTCATCAGTAGGTGGTGCCCTCAGTTTAAGTTTCAGTATTGTCTCAAATCTGGCAAATTTTTAATCCAATTTTAATTCAATTTATGGAAGCAAAGTCAATTATTTAAGTAGATAGTTCCAGCATTTTAAAATGCTTTTCCAAAACAGTGCCTACTCCACAGAGGTGGGTTCTTACTGGTTCGGACCGGTTTACCCTAACCCAGGGCTGCCATGCCGCTGAACCGGTTCCCAGTCAGCGTGGCATGTTTTTTACTATTTTTGGACAATTGGGCATGTGTGCAAAATTGCATGTGCACCAAACTGGCAGTAATGCCGGCAGCAACCCACCCCTGCCACCCCATTTAAAAGCCAAATTTTCTATGTTTTAAAATATATATTTTTTCTTTTCTCCCCTTAGTGCCTTTCTTTTTGGTCTGGAATTTTTCTCTAAGTAGTTGTTCATTGCTTTAACAAATCATTCTAAGAGTCTCTAGTAAAGTTAGAATCTAACTTCTTAGTGTTAGATTCTAGGTTAAAAAAAAATCATCTCACCCAATTCCAATCAATGTTCATCTACACTGTTCCTGCACTTTCTTTGTTGCCTCGGCTGTCCTAGCTTCTTGGCAGCCATAATGGCTGCCTCTTCTCCTTGTCATGGATGAGAGGGAAGAAAGCCCTGGATCAAGCAGGAGAGTTGTGACAGGGTGGCTTTAGCTCCTTTTGGAGCCCTCCAACAGGGAGAACTTGGCATGGGACCGCATAGACCTGCTCCTTGCATCTGATCTCACCACGACATCAGCCAGAAGTCCAGAGATTGGTTTTTTTAATAACCCTTAGTTTAAGCACTTTTTCTTTGAATTGACCTCATTGTAAAACCAAACAAAACTAAAAGAAAAAATAACATGGGTTTCTAAAAGGGGGTTGTTCACCCCCTGTTCATAGGTCATTGTCTTGAGAAAAGCAAAACCTATCTAAAATGTGTAATGAATAAGGGAATATGATGGATGATCCTATCATTTTTAGTAACTATCCACTTGTATTATCTTGGCTTCTGATGATCTACGTAGAATATGGAGAGTATGGAAAATATGGAAAGTCTTTTCTTGATTTTTGCTGACTAGTACAGTGATGCCAAAAGATTTTGGCTCAGCATGTCAAAAATTTGGGAAATGTCTAACTTGCTTCTACTGGTATGTCATCCCACCCTCAGACAAAAGAGAAAAAATTCTTTAAACATTCAATAAAAAAAAAAAAGTCCAAACATGTGTATGATCCCCAGGATATGTTGCACCCACTTAACTTTGGGGCAGTGTTCTCTTTCAATTGACAGCCTCTGCAGCCTGCCTGAAGCAACTCCAGGTCACATGAGGCCTTTGTCCTTGAAGCAACTTCAGAAAATGCTCTTCCATGGTCTCTGCAGCGCCTGAAAACCACGTGAAAGCACAGCCTGTTCTTGCATGACTTTCTGAGGCCCAGGAAGTTGCATGAGAGCACCTATCCTCACACAGACTCAGCAGTCTCCGAAAATTGTGAAAATAATGTGACATACTTTCAAAAACAGTTATCGACAGGTGTTGGTGAATGCTATGTCCCCAAACATTGTAGCATGTCACTTGTGACATTCATGTCATAGATTCGTCATCATTCTATTAGTATATAGTCAGTCAGATCAATAAAAACCACGGGTCTCATTGATAACTAACTACGGTACTACAGTTGTTTCCTTCGTCTGTGGATGTGCACCCACAAGGCTTAACAAATGTAGTGATTAGTATTTTTTTCATATGCTGAAAGATTAACCTGAAATGTTATATATTTTGTTTATCCCCAGACATACAATTCAACCATTTTACAGCTAGGTTTGCCATTCTTTTTCTGTGTCTAATAGCAATAGGAGTGAGGGTTGAACCCTCATGTTTTTGCAGCAGCTTTTTGCTACTATTTGCTCAAAACCCACATGCGGGGGTGCTTATTTAATCCTGCCACAGGTCTCTTCCCCCCTCCCCACTTTAGTTGTGATGAAGCAGAGATGGAGAGGGGAGAGATGTATTGGTTCCACTGGGATTACTAGGTGCATGTACATGAGTAGTTAAAGATGTACACTCATCCTGCTCACACTTTGCCTATTTACTGTAGATACAACCTTTTAAAAATTGTTTGGGATGAACACCACTTTTCTTATAGATAAAACAGTTATACTAAGATCCTTGGATTAAAGAAGGAATTACAGGCATGCCTTTCAGTTTTCTTGAGCCTTTGATTTAGTCTGCATTTAAAGCTAGGCACAAGTGTTTTGAGTCTCAACAGCATTATAATAATTTCCAGAATTAAAAACGGTACAAAAAGAGTAGCTAAAACATATTCTCCTTCACCCATACCATTATAAATGTAATAATAATAGACTTTTTAAAAATTCTTTCTTCACATGAATTTATGGAATTCACTATCACCAGATGCTAAGGCTGCAGCTATCTGAAAGAATGAGAAAAGTCATGGTACATCTATAAATAATTATGAGCCCCGATAAGCAGGACCTGTCACACAATGTATAAGTGTATCTTCACCTCCCATAGGAGTGCTCTAGAATGGCTGGGCAGTCATGAATAATCTATAAGGAGCTCCACCAGTGAAGGAGTTATTTCCCACAGGGACAGCCTTACTTCTCACAGGGGCAGCAATGATAGATACAGTCCTCATGTTCCACTGGTGGGGGAATTGTGATGCCTCCTTTGTTTGTTTGTCTGGCGCAAATTAGAGCAGGAATCTTAACACAAATTGTAAGAGGGGCAGCATGAAGACTACTTCATTGTAACACCAAATATTTTTCATGCATAAGTACAAAAATCATTTTAATCATTATATTCTCATCTATAATCTGAAGCTGTACAGATGTTGCTAAATTGCAACTCCATCAACCCCAGCCAGTCTAGGAAAAGGCAAAGGATGTGGGGCGTTTTAGTTCAGCACTATTAGAGAACCAAAGCGGTCTGCTGCAGATGAACTATCATTCCAAGGGAAGCTGTTTTCAAGGAAGTATAAGCAGATTTAGAGCTGGCTTGGTGACAGGGAAAGAGTGAACACTAAGAGGGGACCTGCAGAAAAAATTGCACAGAACTGAGAAAGACGGAAGGCTGAGAAAGAAATCCTAAGTAATTTAAACAGACTTTCAAGATTCTGCTAGTCCAGTTCAGGGGTCCCTGAAGCCTTGCAGGATTTATTTATTTGCTTGTTTATTTGTATCCTGCCTTTATTATTTTTACCAATAATATAAGATAGCAAATATACACTAAGATGTAAAATGAAATAGCTTGGTAATAATATTCAATGTAGTGCACTTTCCTTAATATAGGACACATACAAGGATTGCCAGTCTATAAAACTACTTTGCTTGTTTGATGAATATATCTTTACTACAATTCAACTATTTCCAATGTTTTGATTTTAGTTTCTTTTTCCTTCTCAGCTCTCCGTGAATTCCCTAATGACATCTTTACAAATGAAGATCGGCGACATGGAGCAGTAATTTTGCATGCTTTCTGTGTGAGTTATCTGCCTACATGCATATTATGTTAGCTGCCTTAAAAGAGATGAAACAGCAAGGGGTAAAATTAATATTGCCTATTCATACCTTAAATGTCTTTAAATGATTAAAGGTTCTAGTTTTCAGTAGGAAACATGAAATAACTGTTCCCATCAAACTTCTGATTCAGGATAAAACAAAAAGCAAGTACAGCATGTTTAAAAAGCTGATCAGCCCACTTGAATTAAACTATGGTAGCATCTACTGTATTCTGGCTATGAGGATAATTCAAAGTTTCAGGGTTGCATTTCAGAGAGAATATTAAACTTTGTATCATATGGTTTTTCTGTCATTTTTGCGAAAAATAGTAAATTAATTGCTTATTTGAACATATTTTCTCTCTGTCTCTCTCTTAATAAACAAAGATCCAGATCAGTGTCCTCCGTATGTCTGGATTGATGGTAAAATTCAATTTACTGATTACTAATTGCTTTCAGCTTGATTCACACAAAAGAGCCAAGGAGCTAAGACAGCAAAATGAAAGAAAGGCAGTAGCATTCTAAAAAATCCAATGTTGTTCCAGGTTCCACAGCACCACAACTACTTAGTAGTCCATCGTTTCCTCAGCTAACCAGCTATTGGAACTAGTCAAAAATGAGAAACTAAGCTATGTCCATTTTCTGTAATATTTCTATTATATTTATTTAATTTCTTATCTATTAATATGATAAACTTAGGATCTGTAAGAGTTGCCTTATTGAGAGATGGGTGGCATAGTCCTCATCATCAGACAGGTACCTCCTTCATAACACCCCAGACTTAGCAATTATTGATAAGAAAAACAAAATGTCTGGATAGTACCTGGAGACAGGTACTAAATACAAAGTAACAAAAGTAACAAAATACAAAGATCTGCAAATAAAAATAGAATAACTGTGGCAAAAGAAAACAAAAGTAGTACCAATAATAATAGGCAGCTTGGGTGCAATCTCAAAATAACTGGAGCACCACTTGAACATCATCAGCATTGACAAATTCACCATAAGTCAATTGCAAAAGGCAGCTTTGCTTGGAACAGCTTACATCCTGTGAAGATATCTTTTACTACCATCAAACATCCACATCTGCCTACCTCAGATCCCTTGGTGTGATGTCTCCCTTAGACGACTCCCCAGATTCCTTCTCAGAGGTCAAGGGAGGATGAGTCCCTTTCTGGCACAGTTGATTCTGGCACAGCTCTGAATGGCTGGCAGAAAGAGAGTTGGAGGAGGCTTCATGTGGGTAAAGCTTGCAGTGGCAGACTGCTAACGAAGAGGAGAAGGAACTGCCTTCTGCCCTGAGCCAAAAACAACGGAGCAACGGAGGTCAGCAAGATTATTCGTGAGAAGGCCCCACCCATGTTGATGGGTTACCCTGGAGAGCTGGCTATTTATGACATTAGACAGGGGGAGGCATTGCTTGGAACAATGTATTGGTTTTCTAGCTATTTGATTGTCATGATTCCTGCTTCACCCTGGATTGACACCATGTTTGAAATTGTGCCTTGGAGGCTCTGAACTTTTCTTGCCAAATGAGCTCTCATGTGTGGATTTAGGTTTTGCCTGGTGGGTTTAAGTTTATCTGGTGGAGTTTTTTGAGCATCTTTTAATTGTTTTGTGGAGTAATCTTGGCCTCCTTGTGGCTGGACTTAATCGGGACAGTTCTGAGTTTTGGTGAAGGGAAATGCTGGGGAACATTAATAAACTCACTAAACCACATTTACTTGTGTGTGTGAATGAGCAGGGTAGCACAGTTGGAAGGACTTGATAGGGGGCAAAAATGCCTGTCTGAACATCTGGCTATGTGACAAACCATAATTAATAGCCCAAGTTTTTGAATAGTGATTTATGAATGGGTTCTTAAAGTTGCTTAACTTTGGGACAAGTAGGCAATCCTGTGATAATCAAATTATAATATCCAACCAAAAAGATAAGCCATTGCACCATTCAAACTTTATGTCTTTTGGTCTTGCCCGTCACAAAAGTCAAATTTGAGGAAGTTGAGGTGTTCAGGGCTAGTAATGGTAGTGGAGGTACATGTGTACATAAAAAGGAACAGACACCAACTTGACTTTTTTGACAGTCCACCCACCCACCCGCATCTCCCCACCCCCTTCTGATACCCTGGGCTGTAGACAAACTCTATTCTTAGCCAAGTTAAGTGAGTTTTTTCAAGACCTGGCCTTGTTGAAGGCTCAGTGAAGTTTTACAGGACTGAATAGAGAAATCCCATACCAGAATGTTACCATGTTAATTCTACCCCCTTTTGAATATGAATCAGGGCTTACTTTTGGGGCATTCTTAAGTTAATGGTTTAGGAAAAAGTTTTAGAAAACAACAAGCAGTGTGGTTTGTCAATAACAATTTTAATAGAATAAAAAAATCGTAGTACCTGAAAATTCTCTTTGCAGAATTGCATAGTATTTGTTAGTCAACTTATTTATGCTTATTTCAGTTCAACAATCACAAAATACTTACTTGGCACAAGAAATAAAAGTGGCTGGTTCTTTATGAAATCATTAGACTTTGTGATGACTAAGGTTATTAATTTAAGATGGGAGACAATAAAAATTAATACTATATTCAAAACAAGAAACCAACCATAAAATGGCTTGCATCTAGTAGAAAGATAATCTTTCAAGACAATATTAATAAAAAAGAATCAATTGGCTGTAGTGTGACATATTAAGTAACAAATGTCTAAAATGCACTTAAAGAACAAAGAGATTTAAAAACATAGAAAATACATAGTTGGTCCACTCATCTCAATGTGATCTATGTTAATTTGCAGCTTTGAATAAAGCAGTCAGATTGGTCTCTGGGCTATTTTTATGTTATTGGGCTGAAAATGTTGGAATGCTTGATTGGTTAGACTTTAATTTAGAGCTAGAATTTCGTTCCTACTCTTTCTGCAGAGGACATGCCAGAGATCACTCACCCTTTTTAGTCAATGTTAGCTGTAACACTGAATTATGATCCTTTCTCTTCCAATGCAAACATAAATGAATAGCCACACATATCTCTTTCATCCTAGATCTGCTTATCGAAAAACTAATCCATATAGCAGAACAAATCATAAACTTGCATGCACATTGTGCTCTCACGTTCTATCTAAATTAACATCAGCTTTGAAATGCAATAGGAACTAATGAGCTTTCTTGTGAAATGTGTTTCTTTTGAGTCATGGAGGGAATTATAAGAATTTAATTCGTAACTAATAGGCAATTAATTATTACTTGCTTATCTCAACTATCCTTATTAGTTTATGTATTATACATTCTGCTACAAAAGACATGTTTGCATAGTGTTCTTGCTTGCTCTTGAATGTCCACATTAGCATTTATGTAACAGTGAAGCACTATAATAAAACAGAAAACAAAATTAAAATCAGCATATAAAAAGCGACTGAAAACAACCTAGAAAATGAACCATGGCAGTACTTGAATTGACTTAAAACCAAATAGCTTGGGCTTTCAGTCTCACTGTATGTTTTGTAGGTGGTGATATAATCAGTTATTATCCTCCTTGTCAGTTCGATGTCTTAAATCAGGATTTTAGTGGATTTAGTCTGGGATAACAGGATGAGATATCCTAAATGGTGTATACAAAATTCTTGACACTGAGGAGAATCATGATGCATGTAGCATTGAATGGCAGATGGAACATTTTGTTTCTGGAATTTGACTTATCAATTTGTCTGATCAATAGGTCAGTGTTTTCTGGTTTCTACTCCATAGTTTTTATTACAGCTGCTCATAATCCTGCTCTGATCTAGACATTTATCTTTGAAGGTCTGGCCAGATCTGTTTTGATAACTATGTCAAGTCCTGGGTCAAAAACATCACACATAAATAGAATACTTTAAGAGGAATCCCTTTGTTTCTGCCAGGAGTCCTGCACTAAAGAGGGAGTTCAAAACTCCACATCCTAGTTACATTTGCCCAAAGTTCTGTATTTTCTCAATGTCTTTTTGGTCTATTCTTGACGTTTATCTTGAGTTGGTAACTGAGAGAATAATGTGACCTGTTCAGGAGATGGATTTATTTGGTTGAAAAGTTTTAAAGTTTTGATTCCTTGTTTTGTGATGTAAGTGACTAGCTTGCTTTTACTTTCATAAAAATGCAAGTGTTAACACTTTGCTATTGATTCCAGGATTAGCTGTGGCTTTCTCTGTGCCATTAGGTGATTTGTTTTGTGTGCCAGTTGCGGCCTTTACTGGATCAGGACTCCCTGCACTCAGTCATTCAGTCCCTAGTCATCTCACAGATAGACTATTATAATGCACTCTAAATGGGGCTACCCTTGAAGAGCATTTCATTTTACAGCTGTTGCAAAGTGTGGTAGTGCAGGCAATTTTAGGGGCCCCAAGAATGGCCCGTGTAACACTTTCTCCATGAGCAGCATTGGTTACTGTCTGCCTCTGGATACAATTCAAGGTGTTGGTGATCACCTTTAAAACTCTTCATGGTATTGGTTCAGTTTATTCAAAGGACCATCTCATCCCACTGGGATTGGCTCGTCCCACTTGCACTGGCAGAGGTGGCATGCTGCAGGTCTCATCAGCCTGATTATTCCATCTGGCAGGGTCCAAAAGTAGGGCCTTCTCTGCTGTTGCTCCTGCCCTCTGGAACATCTTGCTCCCCCTCTCCCCAATGTGAGTTATGCTGTCCTTTCATAAGGGCCTAAAGACTTCCCTCTGCCAATTGGCCTGGGGCTCCAGTGGGAAAACCACACAGTGGCTGTGGTTGATTGAGTAACCACAGATCCCATCCTCCCCATGTGTCCTTAAATTTTAATGTTTGGTTTTAATTTATTCAAGTTTTAATGTAGATGTATTTTTAATGTGTGTAAGAGTTACCTTATGGTAAGATGGGTGGCCAATAAATAAATACACATACACATACACATACATACATAAAAATAAAGCCCATTCACAGAATAGCATTAACATTTAGATTTATATATCGCTTCACAGTGCTTTATAGCCCTCTCTATGCAGTTTACAGAGTCAGCATATCCACTCCCCCACCCCAGCAATCTGGGTCCTCATTTTACTGACCTCAGAAGGATGGAAGACTGAGTCAATCTTGAGCCGATGAGAATTGAACTGCCGAATTGCTGGCAGCCAGAATCAGCAGAAGTAGTTACAGAATTGCATTCTAACCACTGTGCCACTATGGCTCAACGCATATACATTTGTGCAGGACAAATTACAAATTAATGGACTTTTTCTTCTAATATTTAAATATATGCTGTAAAATGGAAAATGCTATTGCAGCTCTTGCTACATTTGATGGTATTTACCCCATCATGGAGTCATAAGCAGCTCTTCCATGAGTTATTGTGATATGACAACCTTAGGTAGCAAGTTTGATGCTATTAAGAACAGTAGAAAGAAAGCCAATACTATACAGCTGTAAATCAGTGAGATAGTCTATATAGGTTTTACTGAGGCAAATGGCAGGTGCTAGTAGTCCTAGAGAAAGGACTAATAACAATTTGGTATTGTTTGGCTTATGGAAAGAATGCCATGGGCTTCTGTTTGGATGAGCTTTAATAATAGGATTGCTCTCTCTCTGGTCCCAATATAATGTCATCCTTACTAATTTGATCTTTTCTGGACATGCATGTTCTGCGTTTTTACAGCTTTACTGCCTTTTATTATTGTAAGCTGCCTAGAGTCTAATGGAGTTGAACTGCCTCCTAAATCTCATTAAATGTGTATAATCAGGGTAGCAGGGGGTGGGTAAATGGATGAAGGATGTAAAAATCTGAGGGTCAAAGCAGTTCTCATTATTTGTCTCTCTTTATTTGGTAGCCTAAAATCACAGCGAGAGAAGACAGTATGATTACTGTGCTTTCTGACAATAACTAAAAATGTCTTCTCCATAGAAGACTGTTAACTTGAAGATACTAGTTTGGGGACTCCTTTAGAAGATAATGGAAAGAGCATCCTAACCTTTCAAATACCATTCGATCAAGATGGCTGACCCCAGAATTATGAATTCTAGATCAAACTATGGCAATCAGTCTATGATTGCCAATAAGCACTGGACTTTGAGGCACAGCAGTATTCATTCATTGCCTCTTCATCTATCTACTATCTTCTCCTTTTTTAAATAAATTATTATTACTTGTAAAATAACAGAAAAGAGCAATAAAACAGAAAGATGTAAGCCTTATAAAAATACTTAAGCAGTTAAAATTAAGTGAAGAAAACTATAACAAAATATTAAAATGTAGAATATGTCTATACTTTTGTTACAATTGTACAACGTGTGTGTGTTTGTGTGTGTGTAAGAGAGAGAGAGAGAGAGAGAGAGAGAGAGAGAGAGAGAGAGAGAGAGAGAGAGAGAGAGAGAGAGAGAGAGAGAGAGAGAGAGAATGGAACGGAACAGAACAGAACAGAATAGCAGAGTTGGAAGGAACTTTCAAGGTCTGCTTAGGCAGGAAACCCAATACCATTTCAAACAAATGGTTGAACAATCTCTTCATAAAAAATTCCCAGTGTTGGAGCATTCACAACTTTTGGAGGCAAGTTGCTCCACTGATTAATTGTTCTAACTGTCAGGACTCCCTCTTCTTTGTGGCAACCCCTGAGATATTAGAACACTGCTATCATGTCACCCCTAGTGCTTCTTTTCATTAAACTAGACATGCCCAATTCTAGCCACTGTACTTTATATGTTTTAGCCTCTAGTCCCCTAATCATCTTGATTGCTCTTCTCTGTGCTCTTTCTAGAGTCTCAACATCTTTTTTACATCGCGGTGACCAAAATGGGATGCAGTATTCCAGTGGTGGGATCCTGCCGGTTTAACAACTGGTTCGGTGATCGCGTGTTTCATGCACGTTCAAATTGACACCCAAGCGATCTATTTAAAAGTGGCATTTGATTTATACACTTAGTGTATTTGTAGTTAAAAGAACTATAGTTACTGTAGTTCTCACTAGTAATGCTAGAGCCCATATTATGGAACAAATTGTTAACTGGCATTTAAGAAAATCTCTTTATTATAGCTTAGGAGAAGATTCAATAATATGTTACCCAGGTCTCTGAATATTGATCTTGAGTGTGTGTGAAAAATACTCCATATATCTTCTGTTTGGTGAAAATCAGGCAACAGTATGTTGGCTAGCAAGATAGTCTCTAGATTAGAGATCTTAGTTAACGTACAGTCTCTAATTTCTAATTAGCATGTGTGGACTTAAACTGGGCTTTTTTTGAAGAAGCATGGTATTAGTGTAAACTGCTATCTTTGCTTTTTCTTATTTCTTATTTCATGCCTTCAATCTATTTGGCTGTTTCATCTTGCTTTTCTGGATTCTACCTAAAGTTCTAGATCTTGAAAAGAAACTATGTGATGGTGTACATGTATGTACTTTGTATTTTTAAAGCTAGCATCTTTTTAGTATTCTTCTAAGCAAATTAATAACAATATTTCTTTTTTAAAATTAAAATTAAATTAAACTAAAATAGATGGGCTGTTGGTCTGCTCCAGCAAAATGCTGTCTGTGTGATCAAATTATTATTAAATAAGGTTATAAATTTTATGAAATGCTCTCTGAAATATTTATGACATGTTTATTTATTTTAAAATTTTGGATGTCAAAGCTTAGTTTTCCTGGGGAGCTTTTGTAATAACATGAGTATTTAGAAAACTCTTAAACTAAAGCAGTAGTTATAAACATATTATGTAAGCAATAAAAGCATCATCACCAAACTCATTTTATAGTTTAAAAAGAAACCATGAGTCTATATATTGCATGTTTTAAGTTCTAGTTCCAAGGAATGGAATAAAAGAAAATAGGCTAAGCAAAAATATTTTCTTTGTATAAAAGTATGTATTTTCATTAAGAAGGATTAAAGAATGCTGAAAACTATCTACATGAAATCGATATGTGTAATTTTATCCAGTCTTAAAAATCTGAGAATGATTGGGTGGATTTGTGGTCTAGAAAGAAATCCAAATTTTGGCTTAGAATTGGGAAAGTGTGCGTTCTAATACAATACAATACAATAGCAGAGTTGGAAAGGACCATGGAGGTCTTCTAGTCCAGGGGTCCCCAACCTTTTTTGCACCAGGGACCGGTTTCATTTTAAAGAAAGTTTTGCGGACCGGCTGAGTGGCTCAGCAGTCATGTGACTGGGTGGGCGTGGCCAACTTGGAAAATGTGAAACTCACTTAACAATGGTCTTGGTTAACAACCAAACTTTTGGGCTCAATTGTGGTCATAAGTTCTTTCTTTCTTTCTTTCTTTCTTTCTTTCTTTCTTTCTTTCTTTCTTTCTCTTTCTTTCTCTTTTGTTCTCTGTCTCTTTCTCTTTCTTTCCCTCTTTCTCTCTCTCTTTCTTTCTTTCTCTTTCTTTCTTTCTTTCTTTCTTTCTCTCTTTTTTTCTCTTTCTTTCTCTCTTTCTCTCTCTCTCTCTCTTTCTCTCTCTTTCCCTCTTTCTCTCTTTCTTTCTCTCTTTTTATTTCTCTTTCTCTCTCTCTCTCTTTCTTTCCCTCTTTCTTTTTCTCTTTCTTTCTTTCTCTCTCTCTCTCTTTCTTTCTCTCTTTCTCTCTCTCTCTCTCTTTTTCTTTCTCTCTCTCTTTTCTCTCTCTCTTTCTTTCCTTTCTGTCTCTTTCTCTCTTTCTCTCTGTCTGTCTTTCTTTCTCTTTCTCTCTCTCTCTCTTTCTCTTTCTCTCTCCCACTTTCTTTTTCTTTCTTTCTCTTTTTCTTTCTCTCTCTCTCTCTCTGTCTCTCTCTCCTTCGTCCGCCCATCTGTCACTCTATGTGTGTGTGTGTCTGTCTGTCTCGCATTCACGCACTTAATCACTCATTCTGTGTCTCTCTCTTTCTCTCCCTCCCTCCCTCTCTCTGTCTCTCTGTGTGTGTCTGTCACTCTCTGATTCCCCCCTCCCTCCCTGCCTCTGTCTGTCTGTCGTCCCCCCCTCATGGAGCCTCCTCAGCCCGGCCCGCCGCGTTCACTCGCCTTAGCCTGCCCTGCCCACCCGCCCGGCCGCCGCACTTGGTCACTCGTTTGTTCGCTCAGGATCCTTCCAGGAGCTGAGAAGGCTCCGTGGGGGGGGGGGGGAAGGAACTGCGTTCAGTGGGTGACCCATTGGACGCCGGTTCCCTCCCCCCGCCCCCGGAACCTCCGCAGCCCCTGGAAGAAGACGAATGGCCGGCATGCCGGCTAGGGAGGCTCCGCAGGGGTAGAGAGGAAGGGAATCAGTGGCCAGTAGGGAGGGCTGCTGTGGTGGCACCCAGGAGTCCCACCGTCGACGAGGGTGGAGGAAGAGCCGCACTCCAATGGTGCGAACATCCGCGCCTTCGCTCTCCTGCGTGCTCTGCCCAGGGGGCTGCCCCCTCCTCCCTCCTCCTCCTCTCCGGCCCTGCGGCCCGGTTCCTACCAAGCCACGGACCGGCACCGGTCCGCGGCCCGGGGGTTGGGGACCCCTGTTCTAGTCCATCCCTCTGCCTAGGCAGGAAGCTTTATACCATTTCAGACAAATGGCTATCCAACATCATCTTAAAGACTTCCAGTATTGGGGCATTTACAACTTCTGGAGGAAAGCTGTTCCACTGACTAATTGTTCTAACTGTCAGGAAATTTCTCCTCAGTTCTAAGTTGCTTCTCTTCTTGATTAGTTTCCACCCATTGCATCTTGTTCTACCCTCAGGTGCCTTGGAGAATGCTTTGACTCCCTCTTCTTTGTGGCAACCCCTGACATATTGGAACACTGCTATCATGTCTTCCCTAGTCCTTTTTATTAAACTAGACATACCCAGTTCTTGCAACCGTTTGTTCATGCCTTAGGCATGAAAGTCAGCTGGGTGATTTTGGTCTGGTCATTTTGTCTCAGCCTGAAGAATTGCAAGTATACATCTGGGGGGGGAAACTTCTATCCTCCTGGAGCCCAGGGTTTCTCAACATTGGCAAGTTTCAACTCCCAGAATTCCCCAGCCAACCACAGTAAAATTGCCCTGAGAAACCATTTGAGCCTGAAAATAAGACTTCTTATTTCTCTTCTCTTTGGACAGTCCTCACCCATTTCTATTTTAGTGAAAGATTCATCCAGACTTTTTGCCTATGTCTGCATGACTTAGAAAATGACTTTTGAATTCCCAAAGCATGGAGGAAAACGGAAATGATTAGGCTTCTTAAATCCAGAAAACATCCTCTATCTTATAGCTCATTCTTATTATTGAATACAGACTACATTTTATACAAAATTAATAGCTAAGTAGCTAAAATAGTATATTGTCCTAAATTAAAAAGTATGTATTATTGCACAACCACATCACTTCTTTTAAAAAACGTGTTATTTAAGTATATATGTAAAGCAGGATTGTAAATTGCTTTGGATCTGTAAGGCAAATCTGCTTTGGAGCCTGAGATTCCTCACACTGCACCTTTTAGCAATTCCTTAAAGCAGCTGAGGTTTTTCCTAGGATTACACAGCAATATCTACGAAAAGATGCAATTATTTTAAAGAGTTGGTGACAGGTGCTGCACTTGTGTCACTCCACAATCCATAGTTTTTATTTAGTTTAATAGCCACATGTGAAAAGTTATTAGAGATATATAATATGGCCCTATTATTCTATGCAAAACTTGGTATTATTGACTTAAACTAAGGTGAAATAACAAGAGGTTCAAAATAAGGATGTCTCTTTCCACTATCATTATTTCTGTTAATATTTGGTGCTTAGGAGCAGTGAAAGTAATGGTATTAATGGAGTAGAATATATCTTAAAGCTCTTTTCAAATGAAATGATCTTGATAATATCCAATGCTCTACAGAAGCCATTTCTGAAAAAGCTTTATATTACTGTGAAGATTAATTTTAAGATATCAGAGTTACCATACATTCATATGTTCGTAATAAATAGAAGACTTATGCGTTGGTCAAAGGTTTACTTACCTTAATAAAAATCTTTGAATATCTATCTTGACATTAATGAAACAAACAACTTTTAAATTCAAAGAATTATAGATATTTTATGCATGTGTAACAGAATAACAGAGTTTGAAGGGACCTTGGAGGCCTTTTAGTCTAAAGTGGGAAACCCTATATCTAAATACAAGATGTCCAATTCCTAAACTTGGGGAAATTAAAAATCAAACATAATGCATCAATCCAGTATATACATTCTGAAGCTGTTGTAAAAGAAAACATATGGAGGGCATATTTAATGAATTGCTTGATCTCAAGACAGGGATACTTAAAATTGAAGTGTAGACTTGGAGGCAAATGATCAATTACTGGCTTAAGAAGCACAGATTTGTTTTCTTTATCTCTAAAAAAAGTAATATTTATCAAGCTGGAAAATATCTATTGAGCAAAAGGTAATATTATATCAAGTTTCTGTAGAATATATTTACCATAGAGTGTAAACAGGTAAAACAGGGGTTTCTTTGATGGCTAAAGTACTATATAAGCAGTCCTCAACTTATGACTGGCCACTTAGTGATGTTTGAAGTTATGACTTACAACCCAGATTCAAAGTTCTGATGGTTGTCCTCTCAGAATGGCTGTCCTCTCTCCTGTGGTCACGTGACTGCATTTTCGGTGCTTAGCAAGCAGGCTGCATTTATGGTCATTTGCAATGTCCCATGCTCACTTGACCATGATTTACATTTTTGCTATAAACTCATGTTTACTTTTGGTTTCTGGGGGAAAAAAGCCCCATCCCAAACAATGAATTTGCGCAACAATCATGGTGTTCACATTATGATTGATGCCTTTACATAATGACCTTTGCAAGATGATTGTAAAATCAGTCACAATTGTGTGGTGACCTGATTAACAACCACACTACTTCAACTGTTAGTTTAATGGTTGTAAGTTGAGGACCTTATTCAAAATATTAGAAAATTAGGGCTGTATATAGTGTAAATGTTGGTGTTAAATATTAGGCCTATTGTTAGCACGGTAATGTTAAGTTTGGTTATTTAAATGTTATCGCTTTCTCGCGCTGTGACGGCAATATGTTTAAAATTATGTTTGTATGATTTTATTTTTATAAGAATAAATAAAAAATATTATTAAAAAATTAAAAAAAATATTAGAAAAAATACATAGGTCTGAAAAAAATGAGAAAGTGGGGACTGCAAAATTCCATTAGAAATCAGTTTTTGTTAAATACTTGCCTTTTCCGGATTTGAGAAAAAAATAAGCACAATGCTTTCTAACCTGCACTTCTGTAGATTAGATATTCTAATCCCTTTAGCTGAGCCCATTTGACCATGCTTATCTTGGAATTGAAACGATACACTATTTCCTACAGTGCTTTCCATCGGGGCATTGTAAGAGTTATGGGTTGCTCCTCTTGTGCTAATATCTTTACAGAATGGGCGGGTTTAATGCTATGCTTCTTTTTTCAGATATGAAACATTCAATTCTCAGCATGGTAGCAAAGCAGAGTATAGTTGCAGTGAAAACATCATGTATAACTTTATTGATGGTTCTGGATTTGGGGTTATTGTTGGTACTTTTTGATAATCATTAACTGAAAAAAAGATTCAGTATACAGGTATTTGTGTGTATTTGTATGTGGGGTGTGCATGTTAAAAAGTTAAAATTAAAAAGACTGGTATAGTTGGACCATAAACTTTTATTAATGCTAAACATTAAGTCCATAATGAAAAGTGACTCAAATTTTCTCTAGGTATTGTAAAAGTGAATGTTTATATGCTTTCTTTTAAATAGCAGGAACATATAGGCGTAATCAATTCCAAATCATTCAAACTCTCTCAAGGACAAAATTGTCTCCCAGTAAGGCACTACCTTGATGTGGTTGTGGGTTGTGTGGTCTGAGGAAGATGCCAGAAGTTCAACCATACCAGACAGGTTTTATCAGAGTGTCTCTCCCATAAACAACATGGTGAGATATAATTTACAGAAAGTTATACGGAACCAGTCAACTCCTGGGTCAATAAGGGCCAAATGTTAGATGTCTACCAAATGGACATCTCTGTACTATCTGAGCATCTAGAACAGCACAAAAATAATATAGTAAGGTTGTATTCTTTGAAACTTGTTACAAAGAAACATCTAGTACAAACTTTAAAAGATGTCAATACTGTAATATTAAATATAAGTTTGCTGCAAGAAACAAACCAACTAATGTATAGCATGGCTGCAGTTATAACTAGATAACTTGGATGCAAAATCAACAAACAAGAAGTCAGTGCACCACCAAAATGGAAGATCAGATTGAACAATAAATCAGCATGCTAAAATCAAATGCAAGCAAGCTAGAATAGATGAAATAAAAGAAGCTGAAGAGCAAGAAAACTAAAGACTACCTGATCGAGAAATATAGGAATAAGGAAGTACTAGAAATAATAAAGTAGCAAATACAGTCAAGAAGATCAACAGATACAAACTTAAATTACACAAGAGGAATAATTTCAAATTTCAATTGAAACAGAAACATTTTTACCAATCAATAGAAAGACAGCAATGAATCAGTCAGTATCTGACAAAAAAGAAACAGTGAAATGCTTGGAAATAAAAAGTAATATAAGAATGCAGTTTAAATAAAGAATGATAAGAATAAAAAAGGAGCTGAAATGAAGTACTTGTAATATCAGAAATGGTGGAGAAAAAGACTAGGACGATCAAGAATTGGTCAGCACTTAATAGATAAACTGCATTGTTTTTGGTTGAAACATCTACTTGGTTGATATCCACTCATTGCCAAGCAGTTTAATAACAGAATGCAAGTGGCTGTAATTGAAGATTGGTTAACATTTGGAAAAACCTAAATGATAATGAAACATCCAAAAAAAGGGCAGCACCAGGCAACTACAGGCCAATTACTTGCTTACCAACCATTTTCACATTGCTAAAGGATGCTTTAGAGTCTCAAACTCGCGGCCCGCAGGACGGTATCTTGTGGCCCCCATCGTGATATGAAAGTATAATATTAGTGCAGCCCGCAGGGGGAGTAAATCCCTTATGCGGCCCAGTCTCACCCAAACTCTGCCTCCAGCGGCACCCAGGTAAATTGAGTTTGAGACCCCTGCTTTAGAGGATGCAGTCCGATAGCAACTAGTTGAAAATAAGCTCTTTCCATCTGAGCAGAAATGAAACCATCCAAACAGCAGAGGAAGAAAAAAAAATCAGCTCCTAACTGACAAAATTATTTTGGAAAACAGCAAGAGGAAGACAAAATTGAATGTAGTTTGGATTAATTACTTGAAAGCATTTAACTCTCGGCCACATGATTAGATAATAAAGTGCCTAGAAATAATAACTGTCAGTAGGAACATCAGAAGCTTTGGGCAAAGATAAATGGCATATAGCAAGAACAGACTTATATACCGCTTCACAGTGCTCTACAACCCTCTCTAAGCGGTTTACAGAGTCAGCATATTGTCCCCAACAATTTGGGTCCTCATTTTACGAACCTCGGATGTTACAATAAATTTCCACAATCTTACAATCTCTTTTCATCTCCATCCAGTCTATTATGTCTATTAGTAATGGCACCTTAAAGTCAAACAATGATAGTTTCCTCTCCATTCAAGGAGAACAGAGAGATTGTCTTCAACCTTAGTGATGTGGCGTAGACATTGCTCTTTGGATGGGGATGATGACAGCTGAGCTTTTTTCCCCCTTGCTGGCCTTTGCCTCACTTGGCAAGAAATCTGCTCAGTTATCCGAATTAGAAAACAATTACTTGTTTCTAGCTCCAGTAGTAATTAAACAGAAGGAACATGTTTCAGGAAGTACTAAAGCCAGTCAATTACATCATCATCTTGACCAGAAATTCTTGAAAAGAAAGCATGCTAATTGGGCATGAAGACACCTCTCTAAATGGCTTAGCTTTTGGCACAGCATTTATTACTCTGCAATGAAAAGGTAATTAGTCTAGGGAGACATTTTTATTTAAATGTGCTTGTTTTAATGAAAACTAAAAGTGGTTCCAATTGTTTGGGGACTGAAATAAAGTAGATTTCTATAAAATTACTTTTCTTCATTGTTACCTATCCTATGGAAATGTGGTCATTATTTGGCATCTCCAAAAAAGAAACTGGTCATAATACATAATTTCTCACAGGTAAGTGCACAGAGGCTCTTTGCATATGACCTGACCATGTGCTATATGCATTAAAGAGAATATCTTTGCATGTGCTTTAGCATATTTCCCTCATAGAATAAGACTCTCCTGTTCCTGTGTATGAGGTGTAGTGATATCCAGTGATTCTGGATTAGCCTGCATTAAGATGCTTGAGTGACTTGAAGATTCCCTTGCGCTTGTTCAAAGCTCTACCCAAAGGAATGGGGCATGTGGAATTGATTTTCCACTGAAATGGATTCAGGAATCATTGGGCAGGGAAAAGCTTTGTCTGTGCATCAGGATTTATTTGCATGGAACTAATAGCATAGAGCATGTGAGTTGATATTAATTCAGCATTTAGTATAATCAGCATTTGATTTGTAATGCTTGTACTGAATCTGTCTAGGCATGGTCAAAAATGCTACTGGAAGTTGAATAGCAATATTGTTTATTTATATGGAAATCACTTGAAATCAGAATAAAAATGTAAAAGCTACAAGGAGCACATGGAAAAATATAAGCATATAAACAATATGTACATATAGAACAAGTACAAATGAATAAGAGAACCATTTATCCATCACAAAAGTTTATTCAGTAATTGATGACTTCAAGTACTTTCACATGTGTGACAATTAGCATCAGAAACACTGTACACTATGAAAATATTGTGCAATATTTTTTCCAGATATATATGATATGATATGAAATGGATAGTTTTTGTACTGTGTATTGTGCATTATGTAATCCCTTTATAGAGAATGGTATGTGACATACTTAGGTGCAATCTGCATAGTCCCTTCCCTTGATCTTAATACAGTGCATACCACAAACACCAATGAATCCCCAGGTGTTGGATCCATCTGGGAAGGAAAAAGCAAGGATGGCAAAAGCAATGTGGTGTTTCTTCTAAGGGTAATTCTTCTAATTGTTCAGACAAACAGCATAAATCATTTGGGATTGATTGTCAGTTGGGAACAAGGAAACCAATTTCATATTTTGGAGCAGATAGGTGGACAGAGTCTGTTGCCTTGCCGACCAATGATTACTTCAAGATTATAGTAAAAGCCATAATGGAGATTTATACCACTAGTTCTTAGACTGAACATGGCCTGAATTAAGGAAAGAATTTGAAAATATACAGTTGTTTTTACACACATACAGATACTCACCCACCAATTTCCTGTGGAGAACTGGGCATGCAGGTGCATATCTGCTTGGGTTAATAATTCCTGGTTTTCTAGCAGGAAGAGTTGTTTTGTGCAGGAAGTCCTGTTTAGGGAGTCCTGTTTAGGAAGTCCTGTTTAGGGAGCTGAAATGGGTAATGGAGGTCTCTCAACAACTTCCCTCAATAGCTTATTATTGAGGGAAGTTATTGAGATAAGTCTATTACACATTTTAGCTCCCTGCACTAGATTATAGAGT
Source organism: Rhabdophis nuchalis (assembly GCA_039707465.1). Classification (NCBI taxonomy): domain Eukaryota; kingdom Metazoa; phylum Chordata; class Lepidosauria; order Squamata; family Natricidae; genus Rhabdophis; species Rhabdophis nuchalis. The sequence goes on from CM077645.1 coordinate 124,095,503, forward strand.
ACAGTATTCATATTCTTTCTGCAAGAAAACCAGGCATTATTAACCTAATTAACTATGCCCCCATCTGCCCTTGTTTGGGGTTAGAAATTGAGTAGTTTTGGACCTTTCCCCATTCCTCAGCTGTAGGCTAAGCTGGGAAGATAGAGAAACATCCCAGAGGGCTGCAGTGGGAAACAACTTCTATATTGCTGTCAAAGATTTCATATTTTTTACTCTCTGCCTTTGGCCATTATAAAAAATAATAATCATATTATCAAGAAAACAAAGTAGGCATGCCAATGTTGAGCTCAGTTAAATAGTGTCTTTCCTCTGTAGTACTAAAAAAATAGATAGATGTGCTTTAATACTTTTAATAGAATGAAATGAGGGAATATGATCAAAATAGCCTCTTCTCAACGGAATGCTTTTTTTTGTTTAGGCCGTCTACATGTTCTACGCTTTGGCTATCATCTGTGATGATTTCTTTGTTCCTTCATTGGAAAAAATTTGTGAAGTGAGTATCTGCTGAAAATAGTTTTCCATGTTTATTGAAATGTATGCATTATCATGTTTTGCATTTAATCGTATTTCATTTCTTATTTTACATTTGCCATATCTAAAGTAGAGGTTTCCTGAACATATGTATGCTTATACCATTTCCTACTCTGTGCTTCTTTTATCAGTGAGAAACATAAGTAGAATACCCTTAACTATTAGTGCTTCCCAAGAAATGTTATTGGTGATGCTTCATGGTCTCTGAACATGGACGTTAAGGCTAATACACATGGAAAAAAAATCCACTCTGAATATGTCTAGTGGCTTGTAAATGTCCCCTAGCACAGGGGTCTCCAACCTTTGCAACTTTAAGTCTGAAGGACTTCAGCTCCCAGAATTCTCTGAGAGCTGAAGCAAAGCTGGCTGGAGAATTCTGGGAGCTGAAGTCCTTCAGACTTAAAGTTGCAAAGGTTGGAGACCCCTGCCCTAGCATATTAAACTTAAAGGCTATGCAAGCTTCAGATTCAATTCTACAAGTTGCTTTGTAGCATCTGAGGAATGGATGCAGCACCAGCCAGTAATTTATTAAAACATCCATATCTGTTGTCTGAAGCACATGGCTGATATGGAAAAAGACACTGCTCATTTAATGACCAACAGATGTTATCTTGGCATTTTTGCATGTTACAAGAGAACTTTTCAGCATAATTGATTCTGAAGCATTGCAGAATTCCGTGAACATATAGAAGAGTAATCCATAAGCACATGAAGTGCACATTTTCGTATTCTAAGTTTTTAAAATGAAAAACACACATTTTTTCCTAATTTCCATATTGTTTTATTTGTCCCCTTTTAGGTATTTTTCCCCAAATTGATGTGTGTTTTTTAAATGGAAAATTACTAAAGTGGTAGAGTACATAGTATTCCAAACACTGTTATGCTATTAAATGTGTGTAATAATCTTAATGTACCAGCAGTTCCCTATCTGTTTTTCTCCATACTCTTTTCAAATAACTGCAGCAGGGTATTAGCTTTTTTAAATTAAATAACTTAAATTATACAAAGATTGTGATTTTCTATAAGGCCTGACATTAGAAAGTGTTTATAAAAAATATGAGCAGCAGTATATCCATAGTATAATTCTGGTGCAAACAGTTGTAACTGTGTACAGTCTCATCCAGAATGCATATGCAGGATCATTGTTTAAGGCCTATTGTACATTTATAAAATAAATATAATACTGGACATGTGTACAAACTTTCTGCATTTGTTTCATTCCAAACCTTTAAAATGCTCAAGATAACTCTAAAACATGCAAATTGAAGTTGGTAGGAACTGCCATTCAGTAGGAGAGAGCAAAAATAGAATATTTAGGAAACAGATAAGTGATAACCAAACCAAACATCCCACTTCTCAATCAGTACCAGTACACCTAGCCTAGGGAAAAGTGTGTACTCACTCATTAATCTAGATCTGTGAAGCTGATGTTAATGAAAAAGTGCATGAATGAAGAAAATAGCTCCAATTCTGGAGTTCCAACCTTGACAAGCCATGCAATGCATCCTTACTCAGGCGAGTATTAGAGTATTAGATGTCCTTTGCTTCTCATCTAATATTTGATCAATAAAATATGGGTTAGATGTTTTAACTACAATTTAAATGTGTTTTTAGTTTTTGTTATCTCCTCTATTATGCCTTGAGAAACATTAAAAGAGGTTTTAAAGTCATAACAGTCAATCAATGATTTTTCCCCTCCCTCCACAGCGCTTGCATCTCAGTGAAGATGTGGCAGGGGCAACATTCATGGCAGCTGGCAGTTCTGCTCCGGAGCTGTTTACATCTGTGATAGGTAAAAAAAACCATTAACTTCTAAACACTAACATTTTTGAAACTAAGAATTACTATTTATGGCTGTGTTCCTGCTTTGCTAAAGTATGTGTGTCTCTGAAACTAGCTAATGCTGATGGAAGAGAAAATCTTTGTGGCAGAAAAAGTGACAGTTTGATTGTCCTATATGGCGAAGTGGGATCTTGCATGATGCCAACAACATTCAAACTGTGAAAAATCTATGTATGGTTATTAGCAGAAGTCTGTTAACTAGGAAAAGTCTATAATCAGAATAACCGCCAAAATGCAAAAACAGGGGCATTAATTAATACATACTCCCATGCTTTCAACTGCTAACTCTGCTGCTAGGGTACATTAAAAAGGATGGGAAGAACAGTTCATTAGTCAACTGATCATTACTTTGATGTGTGGTATTTGAAATGTGGTGAGAAACCAGCTCACAAAAGTGGTAGTTACTAACAGAGCACATGCCTTGCACTCATTACGTTCCTGGTATTTTCTAAGTGGGATGCTGAGAAGCACCTATGCCTGAAATGCAGGAGAGGTGAACAGAGCTGGCTTAGAATGCTGCTTTATTTTATTGGAGGTAAATGAACTGCATTGAAATGGCAGTTGAATGAGAACAGCAAAAGTATTTTTAATAGGAGTCATCTGAATATGTAACAGGTGGAAAGCCCAGATTGTTGTTGCTACTAAGCAAGACTACAGAAAAAATATGGTACTGTCTATCACCAGCAGAGTTCTGAAAGAGGGAGCTCTTACATTCCAGCATCTGATTTCGAGAAGGATGGATCAGGTGAAAGGAACTGAACTCTTCTAGTCTTTCTCATGGTAGATTTGACTGGAGCATCTTCTTTGTGGTCACAAAGAGAGAGAAGCCAGAGCAGCAGGCAGGGCTGTTAGATGCCTTTATGGGAATGTTTTGACGGGACTCCTTGCAGCTCTCGCCAGGCAGGGAGCAGCGCACTTTGGTGGGGGTCATTGCTGTAGTGAAATATGCAGCTAGAATAACCTGTCCAGCATTCTTAGGTCTATACCAAAACTTCCCGCTCATGTCAATCAAAAGTGCAGTTTAAAAAACGTGAGACTTTACACCTCCAATGTTGTATCATGCTTTATATGGAGAAAACAGAATGCTTTCATTTATGCATTTCAGCAATCATATATACAGCTTTTCCCGAATGTATTTCCAGTACCACCCAAATCTGCAAAATCTTTTACATATTATTATATTCAAGACAAAAATGTGATACAAATAGTGTTTCTGTTTCAGGACAGTTCAAAGTTACAGCAGCCTGGGGAAAAAAGTGATATATGATCCTCAAAGTTACGACCATCCCACCAACCCCCCAAGGTCACATAATCACAATTTGGGTGCTCGCATTTATGAACAGCTGCAGCTTCCTGTAGTCATGAAATTGCAATTTGTGACCTTCCCAGCCAGTTTTCAACAAGCAATGTCAATTGGCGAAGTGGATTGGCTTAACAGTTGCCTGATTTACTTAACAACTGCTGTAGAAATGGTTGTAAAATCAGGTCCAATCATGTGATGACTCACTTTACAACTGCAACAACTTAATGACAGAAATTCCCCGTCCTAAATGTAGTCATAAATTGAGGACTACCTGTAGGCTGGATATAAGGAAAGTCACATTTTAAGAGCTTGTTTGCAAGAATGGTTGGGAGCAGGTCTTATTCCCCCTAACTTTGCCTCATCTATCTGGTTAAAAAATGCACATGGAAGTTTATTTCACCATCTTACTTCGAGACATATGTTGGTTAGGGCTCTGTGCGTTTTGAATAAATGTTGAGAAATCTTTGCATAAATGTTGTCATAATTTACTTTATTTTATCATGCAGAAACCACATCTGGCTGCATTTGTAATTCTGCATATGTTCTCCGCTTTAATCAAAATTTAAAGATTATGCAATTTTTTTTCTACAGTTCAACTCTGCATAGTTCTAATTCATGATCAGAAATCATGTCTGCCTTTTAATAACACATTGAAATTATCCCCCATCCCCAGGTGTGTTTATCACAAAAGGAGATGTGGGTGTTGGAACCATTGTTGGCTCTGCAGTATTCAACATCCTGTGCATAATTGGGGTTTGTGGCCTATTTGCAGGACAGGTAAGGTAATTCATGAAATTCAAAAACATTTCTAAAACTTCTTTTAACCTGTACAAAATGAGAATTTGTATAAATATCACTTGTCCCTGATCTCTGTTGTCAGAACCACTATCTAACCTTACTTTAGGAAGGTGCAAAATGCTTCATATACAGTATAGGTATTATTTATAGAAGTACATTCCTGAGTTTCAGGAATACTTTAGTTTAAGGATTTGATTTTCACAATTATTTGAAAGTGAAACTTAAAATGCCACACACGCTTGGAACAATGCTATTCACTATTGCTAAGGACATTTTTGAAGGTAGCAAACCACTTTCACATTACTGCCATTAAAACTATGTGAATATATCCATATAGTTATCAGAAGGAAGTTATCTGTAAGAGGATGGGTGACCTTTTGTTCATCCACAAATTTGCTTAACTTTGGATCAATATATGTTAATGTAAGTAAACAACTTTTTTCTTTATCCATTGCTGAAATAATTAGTTGAGAGAATATGGAGAGAATTTCCATAAAATTGATTTTGGGATAATGAAAATGGTACAAGAGTTAGCCTAAAACAAAAACCTTACTGAATTCCATTCAGCATCTTTTCAAGTAGCAAGGAATGCAGGAATTCCTATAGGAATCCAATAGCAAGTTTCTTTTAAGTACAATAAGAGATCACTAGCATTTTTTTTAAATAAATCAGTGTAATACAGACTTTTAAAGCATCACCTAAAGAAATGCCAGACCCCTGAACTTTTTTGCAAGATGACTCTTTCTTGAAGTCAGCTACAGGAAGAATCGTGCTAGAAGAAATCTGAATGGCTCAACTTCTGTTGACTTTCTGTAAGATGCTAAAGACCTTGGTTTTCCCTCAGGCATTTGGACAGGATGTTAAGTAAACTCCACCTTTTTGACTATGGATTTTCCACATAGAAGAATCTATTTGAATGTCTGATATATGGTATATTGACCCTTGTTTTAATTCTTTTTTTTTTTTTTTAACTTGAGATTGTTACTATTTGGGAATTTTAATGCACTGTCAGCCACTCAGAGTGGCAATACAAGAGGAGTGGCCATATAAATAGCTAAATAAATAAATATACAAATATATCTTCAAGCTCTATGTCTTATAGTCCAAAATAGTTGTGGCTCTTCACCATAGTGAAAGGTGCTTCTTTAAGTATTTGAATACCAAACTATTTACCACATTAGGGATAATTTTCAGTTTCTTGAATTGTGGTTGGAAGCTAATTCTGACTCTCCAGAAGGTAAAATTCTGACAATCATATTTTCAATTTACTTTTGAAACTAATGCATATATAATGCATTATAGTAATTTGGTCAGGAGATTAGTGAAGCATGAAGCATTATGCCATATTTAGTGGCTATTACAGTACTATCTGTCTAGTTAATGATTAATACAGGGAAGGGAATAAAATTCAGGGAAAAAGGTATTAATACTCAATTTTTCTATTTGTATAGCTGTTCCATTCATCCTAACAAAATGTGCACCTGAATATTTGTTCAGACTAGATGAGTAACCCCTGAAAATCAACAAGGATTTCTTTTTTAAAAAATTATTCAATTCTAGGTGAAGTTGACCTAGAATGTTATTCTGTTACGATACATTAGGGAATTCTTATACAATGTTATTCTGTTACGATACAAGGGAATTCTTATACAATAAAATCACATGTTAAACCTAGAGCGTAGACAGACAAAATCTGTTGTTTCTTCATTTACATGAACCCCACTGAAATGGAAGGCTTTTCTTACTTCTGGAAAGCAAAAGGAGGAAAGAAATTTAGGAATTTATCCTAGATGTATTTGGTAGATGTCTCCTTGTAATATATCTTATTTAGAATCAAACCCCTATTTTTCAAAAAAGAAAAAGAAAAAAAGCTAGTCTATGTAGCAAAAGTTGATGGGTTAGTTCTCCTGATAGCACCAACTCCTGTAAAAAAAAAGTATTATGGAAAAATACAGGTAGTATTTTAAAAGATAAAAAGGATTTGCAGCCTAAATGAAGAATGGGGATGGATAAATGTGTGGTTTTTTTCAGTTAAATTCTGAAATGGGGAAACTGAGGTCTACTGTAAGGGAATTTCTCAGTGGAGTTTTCTTTACATTTTATATCTCTTTTCACACTTAGTTTTTCCCCTGTTTGCTGCTGATAAAGCTAAACTTTGTTGTAGAGAGAGTTGCTTGTTTGTGTGTTCATGCAGAGAGTAGCAGAATTACATAACCAGGATAATAAAGGAAACTATTCTAAATGGCATTAGATGTAAATGGCATTGAAAGTAAAATCATCCCAATCAGACCATTCAAAGATAATTCATGAAACAAACTGCCTTTTGCATCATCACAGCAATTACACAAGAGTAATTTTGCAATAATCATGTACCAATTTGATACCTGACTTAAGATAAAGCACTTTTTAAACAACTCCTATCTTTTAGCATCTTCTGTTTGGCTCTGAAAATAATGGCAGTCACTTGAGTCCTATAAACAAATGCTTTGAAATGAATAACCCATCTGAAGCTTTCCATATGTTTATTTTAGCAACTGGAAACCTCATTTCGTCTCAGTATTTTCATATCCCAAAAACCTTTGTATCACATGACCACAGTCACCATCTTTACTTTTTGTCCTACTCTGTGGGCACTCCTGAACCAGGGGTGAAATTATGCACATTCTGACAGGTTCTGGAGGACCAGCAGCGGAAATTTTGAGTAGTTCGGAGAACTGGCAAATGCCACCTCTGGCTGGCCCCAGAGTGGGATGGGAATGGAAATTTTGCAATATCCTTCCACCAGGAGTGGGGAGGAATTGAGATTTTGCAGTATCCTTCCCCTGCCATGCCCACAAAGCCACGCCCACAGAACTGGTAGTAAAAAAAATTGAATTTCACCACTGCCCCGAACCTTTGAAGTATACGGGCAACCTATGTCTTTTTAAAGGTGAAACAGAAGGTAATTAAGATCTGTTCATGCCCAGCTGACAAATAATCAACATAGACGAGGTACAAGGCTAAAGGGGAAGAGAGCTCTGCAGCGCTGCTGCTGTCAGCTGGACTATTTCTGAACAAAGATTGAATGCACTATACCTTTGTTCAAAAAGAGCCTGCTGAGAGATAGAAGGTAAAGAAGGGCTTTTGGGATGAAATGGAAAGAGGTAATAGGTAGCAAGCAGATTGTTATTGGCTACAAAGGAATGGCAGTGTTAAAGTGGCAGAACAAAAGTGGCCAGTAGACAGATACCATCTCACAGCATCCCCTGAACAGATCAGCAATCCTATTATTAGGAAAGCATGCCATATCACACTCAAAAATACTGTCTTGAAACCAGAGTAGTTAAAGACCATGTGAGTTGCCTCAGTTATGAGTTAGGCATGAAAGGATGACATGGTATCAGGGTATGTTTGTGTTGTGCCAGGATCAAGGAAGAGCCCTCACATTATTCCCAATAGCAATTTATCTGTTATATCTAAAGTATTGTTAGCACTAAAGAGCACTAACTCTTGCAAAGCACTAAGCCATCCCAGGTCTTACAAATGAAGTACTAATTTTATGTAAAATAAATGTAATATTTAGCAACATAGAAATAGACAATGAAGGATCCACAACCACAGCAGGTTTGCCCAACAGAATCTCCTCCCTGATTTTAATCTGAAGATTATGGGACTTACAAACTTTATCAAACTAAACTGTCATATAAGAAAGTAATCTTATAGATGTATAGATGCATAGTTGGGTGACTAGTTAGTTAGGATATATCCTGGGTGGTGGGGTGTGGGTTCTCCCCAATTTATTGGTGCTAAATATTCTTTGAGCAGCGATAATTCAAATGCTGCTTCTCTTCTCCAGTTCTGCATTTTACCAACTACAAGTAATTCAAATGGATTCAGTCTTTGATCTCTTTTATCATGATTGTTTACATGAACTTGCTAACCGGTAAATGATTTTGGGTGTGATTGTTTTGATACAAAATAGTCTCTGAAAAACTTTTCAGTATATGATGTACTAAATGAACTAGATGTTATAAATAATGCAGGGTTATTTTAAATAATAAATAATATAGCCTTGATTCATGCCACTAAATAAACTTAAAAGAATATATTGTTGTATGGGAATCAGAACTCTACAGCTAGTGTGAAATATATTACCACCAAACTAACTTGAAACATCCTAGTATTGCAGCCCACAGAGTGATTTGGAATTTGATGACAATAATTCAAGCCTCACCTTAATGCAGTGGCAAAATGAGACAGCAATGGGGCAATAAGAGATCTGCATTGATATAATGAATCAAATCCCTTCAGATTGCAAATCAGCAGTATTCATATTTTGGAAAGCTTGTTTTTATGACGAACTGAAATATTTATTAGCATAAGAAGTGAATTGGAAGCACATGATTTCTTTATATATTGTGTTTTTTTGCGCTTGGGTGAATCAATCAGCATTCAAAAATGGAATTTTTCCAGATTTTTCAGTCATCTGATTTTGTCATCTCAATGCTTAAACATATATAGCTTAGTTTCTTAAAAGAAAAGGTGTCCCTCTTTTCTAGCATTAAAGAAGCAAAAGAACAGGAGTCTACTGGGGTCAATTTTCAGTTTTCACTAAAACCAAGAGGCCAGCAGCAATAATAAATCTGTTACTAATGATCATAAATCTCTTTCTAATTGCTGGCATAATCATTCCCCCCCATAAGTGTTCATATATGTTCATAAGTGATCTCTTGGTCCACATCCAAGGTCAGATTCAGAAATAGTTCAACACATACTTGGTATGGGATAGTCTGCCCTGACTTGTTCCCACTTCTGGAACACGGTTTCAGAAGAAAAAAAAAGAATTCTCTTCTTGCTGTGAGGATTCTCAGAAAAACCCATCCCTTTCAGAGGCGTGTGTTTCCCTTCTGAAAACTGAGCCATTGTTCAAGCCCCCAAACTAAAGAAACCAGCCCCCAATGGATAACGGTGGTGGGTCTATTCCAAGCCTGAAGAAAGGTGGACCAGGCCGACCCATTTGCACAGGAAGGAGGGGGTAACATTTCTCTGCCAGTGCCTCATCTTGTTCCTCTCCTGCCCCCTCTTTTACACAACAGTCATTCTGGTATCTCCCAAGCCAAACTGACAAACTAGCTTCAGTCAGCAAGGCCTCATTCTGCAGGTTTATCTTTGTCTGAATGCAAAAGAGCCCAGAGCAAGACCTGCAAATGCAATGTACTGAGATCTGCTTCTCCCCGGTCTCTCTAGCTGTCTGCTTGGCTGCCTTGTCAGTGCCCCAGAGCTCATTTGCCTATTACAGTGTTTCTCAACCTTGGTGACTTTAAGTCCTGTGGACTTCAACTCCCATAACTGGCTGGGGGATTCGGGGAGTTGAAGTCCACAGGACTTAAAGTCACCAAGGCTGAGAAACATTGGCCTATTAGCTTGCTACCCATCCCAAAGACTCAATCATTGTCTAATTAAAAGGGTTACTTTAAATTTCAGATAGAGCTATCATTTAAGGAAACCAGTATCCTTTCCATCAATAGTTCATACAACCAATGTCAATCCCTGCCATGTTTGTGTATGAGAGTGAAAGAGAGCGAGCATATGTGTGTATGTGTGTGTGTGTGTGTGTTGCAGAGCCATCATTTGCAGTGGAGCAATGCTCTGGAATTGAACATTGGGGTGCACAGCATTGGAGAAGGTTTTGAATCAAGACAGCAGGGCAGAACCTGCTTCAGAAAAGTAAAAATCTGGCCAAAATTGCCTTGATTTACTTTGAACTCAAGCTATCAAATCAGAACAGAGACCTAATCTCTCATTGTGTGGAACTGTGTATTTTTCTTTGAAGCAACCTTGGGTTTCAAAACTGCAATATTTTCTGATCTCTCATAGTGAATAATTGTATATGGGAAACAGCACCCAAACTTTCCAATTATTCTACAAAACTTTCTTGCTATTTGTTTTTGATGCAAAATTTGTGCTCATCAATTCATTTGCTTTCTGCTTTTTTTTGCTCAGATAGTTGTACTGTCTTCTTGGAGCCTCTTGAGAGATTCAGTGTATTATACCTGCTCAGTTGCTGCACTTATTTTGGTAAGTACTGAGTGGTTATTCTCCTAAATAAAGGTTTTGGTTGTGTATGTATGCATGGCATACTGACCTAACCCAGTGGTTAAAACTTTAGAATGTGAGGCTTCAGCTTTACATGGCCACAGCTCAGTGGTGGGTTTCAATTTTTTAAAGAACCTATTCTGTAGGTGTGGCCTATTTTGTGGGCGTGGCTTGGCAGTCATGTGACTGTGTGGGAGTGGCCAACTTGTAAAATGTAGTGAAACTCATTTAACAACGCTCTTGCTTAGAAACTAAAATTTTGGGCTCAATTGTGATAATAAATTCTTTCTTTTTCATTCTTTCCTTCCTTCCTTCCTTCCTTCCCCCCTTCCTTCCTTCCTTCCTTCCTTCCTTCCTTCCTTCTTTCTTTCTTGTTTCACTCTCCCCCTCTTTGTTTCTTTCTTTCTTCCCTGTATCACTCTCCCTGAGTTTCCTCTTTTCTTTCTTCCTTTCTCTTCCCCTTCTTTCCTTCCTTTCTTATGTCACTCTCCCCCTTCCTTCCTGCCTTCCTTCCTTGTGTCACTCTCCCCCTCTTCCTTCCTTCCTTCCTTCCTTCCTTCCTTCCTTCCTTCCTTCTTTCTTGTGTCACTCTCCCCCTCTTCCTTCCTTTCCTTCCTTGTGTCACTCTCCCCAACTTTCTTTCTTTCTTTCTTTCTTCCTTTCTCTTCCCCTTCCTTCCTTGTGTCACTCTCCCCCTCTTTCTTCTTTCCTTCCTTCTTTTTTCTTCCTTTCTCTTCCTCTTCCTTCCTTCCCTTTTCTTCCTTCCTTCCTTTCTTGTGTCATTCTCCCACCCTTCCTTCCTACCTTCCTTCCTTCCTTCCTTCCCCCCCCCTCTCCCCCCCCCCCCCGCCCTCTCTCTCACACATACTTTCCAGTTGGTGAAAATTTCTGTTTTGCCAGCTGGGAGGCTAGCAAAGAAGACTCATTTTCCCTGCCACCCGCAGCTCTCGGAGGAAGGAGGCAGGGAAGTGAGCCCCAGGACTCATCTCTGCCTCCTTCTTCGAGAGCTGGCTTCAGGGATGGCCAGCCTCTCCCACCACTGTGCCCTTCATTCACCTTCCACCCGGAGGCTCTGCCGGCGGTCGAGCGGCTGCGAGCCTCCCTAGGAGGATGCTGGACATTGGGGGTGGGGATGGGGGCGGCGTCTGCTGTTTCTGCTGTTGCTGCAACTGGTAATGCAGGCTTCTCGCATTAAGTTGCAGGCGCACCAATTCCAGCAGCTGCGTTTTGATTTGAAACTTGCTGCCCCGGCAACCCGAAGGGGACATTCTCCCAGGCAGCTTTCTCTCTTGCAGAACGGGCGCGCGAGGCCCCCAATGATCTGATGGGAGCCGGGAAGAGCCAAACTGCACCCAGCCGCCCTTACTCCCTCCCAGCTAAGGGTGGGAGAGCCTGAAACGCCGCTGGGAGGATGTCCCCTTTGGATTGCTAGGAAAGCAAGTTTCAAGGCAAAACGCAGCTGCTGGAATCGCCCCGTTTCCAATGGGGGGGGGAGAGAAATCCATCTTTTTCCTCCATCTCCATGGATCCCCCCCGATTGGAAATGAGGTGGCTGTGAAAGGGAAGGGAGTGCCCCCCGTGTGTCTTTTTCAAACAGCAGAAAGAGGAACAGGAGAGGAGTTTGGCTGTTTGAAAAGCCCCGTGTGGAACTCCCCTCCTGTTCCTCCTCCGGCTGTTTGAACAAACCATGCTGGGTGCGCTCCCTTGTCTTTGACAGCCGCCTCGTTTCCAATGGGGTGGGGGATCCATGGAGATGGAGAAAAAAGATGGATTTCTTGTGTGTGCGCAGTTTCTATGGACGAGAAGGACAGAGGGGGCACTTGTATTGCACACACATTTTTGGACAATAAACTCGAATTGGGAAGGGAGAATGGGAGGTGTGTATATGTGGATAGAGGAGAGGAATGACCAGATCCACTTAAAGGGAGAGGCTCTTGAAGGTTTCTTAAAACCTGACTGCTGGGAGGGAAAGTGGCCGGCGAAGGGGACTCTCCCGGTCGCAGGAGAAAGTGTGGAGCACAAGCACTGCTGAAAAAAGGGGGATGGTACAATGGAAGTAGAAGTCCTCACTGGAATCCTGCAGAGGAGAGGCAGCGGTGGCACTTGCCGTGCTGTGGCAGGCTCTGCTCTCCCCGAGGTGGGCTAAAGCCACGGCGGGTCCTTTTCCTCTTCATCACTAGCAGGTGCAACTGGCAGCAGGTCTTTTTAAGGCTTCTCTTTTTCATTCCCCCCCCCCCGCCCTCAAGAGTCCCGCGACTTTGGCAGGGGCACTCTTGGCTTCCGCTTTTTGGCGGCGCAAGGCCCTTTTCCTGCCTGTATTTTCCTCCTCCTTTTTCCCAGTAGCTCTGAGGCCCTCCAAGCTTGCCCCCCCTACCCTACCCTCCCCACCCCCGAAGTTCCCAGAGTTGCCCAAGTTAAAGCGCCGCCTCCCCCCTGTGTTAGAATGCAGCAGGCACAAGGTCTGGCCAAGAGTTTGGTGCACGTGGCTGCGCTCCCCCTCACTCGGGTACAAGAGAATAAAGGGTACAAGAAAAATAAAAATTTAAAGAAAATTCAGAGAATCCAAGCAATGTTTTAAATTTAGGCTGGAGCTCATAAGAATACTGACTTGTGCTTTCCCCTTGCCTTCCCCTCGCTCTTTTCACTTACTGCTTCAAGACGAAGCGTCTCTCTCTCTGCATAAACAGTGGCTTGCAAAGGCGGGAAAGGTGCGGTTTGGGTGGAAATGGGAGGGGCATCCAAAAGGGGCAGCTAAGTCAGCTTGGCTCAAGTGATGGCCTGGCTCTGGAGTCTGGGCTTTGGAAGGACGGGGTGGCTTCTTTCCCTTTCGTTCTCATTGGAAGGAAAAGGGCAGGCAGACTTACTTCCAGGTCTGCCGTTCGAACCCCATCTTGCCGGCTCGCTAAATTTCACCAACTGGCTCTTGCGAGCCAGTGCGAGCCGGTAGAAACCCACCACTGCCACAGCTGTATTGAACACACCAAAGTTTAGTATTTAAAGCAAATGCTATACATTCTGAAGCCTTGAAACATATGTTTTCATTCAGAAAATATGTTTTAATAACTGAACGTTGACATAAAATTTGTTTTGTGAACTGCCAAAATGTTATTTTGTGCTATTTACAAAAGGGATAGTTGCTATCCCTTCCTTTCCATCTTTAGATGTTTATTTCCTGTTATATTTTATTTATTTATCCTATTTATGCCAGCTGCAATTTCCAGTCTTTCAGCAGTTTACAGTAATTACAAGAAAAACAAGCATTTAAATAAAATGTCTCTTAAATAAATAAAATGTTAAATAAAATGTCTTTTATTTAAATAAAAGTGCGCGCTCAGCGAATTGGTTGTTAAACCGGTAGGATCTCGCCCCTGCACCTAACTGTAAAAGAAGTAGAAAGTTACAAGTGTAACTGTGCAAACACCACTCCTAAATATTCATTCCAGTTACTTTAGTTCACTAGCATCATTGTAGGCACATCTGAATGAAAAAGGACACAAGTGGAAGCACAGAATATCAGTGCACCCTGGTGGTCACATAGAGGAAAGCTTCTTCCTGGTGGAACTCCCAGAAGAGGAATAGAGCTATATGTTGATTGCAGAAGGACTGCTAGAATCAGGGGCTGTGGAGCTATGGAGATGGAAGGCTTGAATCTTAGAAAGTGAAGTCCCCACATTCAGAATGGGTATGGGTGTATAAAGTGGCATCAAGGGAAAAGTGGATATATGATGTACTATTCAAATTTATGCATTTACAATACATGAAAATAGTGGCGCTATTCAGAAAGATGCCCTATGACTAGCTATTAGTCAAACTGAGTTCTTTACATGAAGTTCATAGTGCAAAGTGAGAGAGTCACATGTGTTGCACATACAACGTCTTAACGGAACTTTATATCCCACTCATTTGCCTCTCTATATGATTTAATATATGCATTTTATTTAAAATTAGATAAATTGCTGTTGGATAGTTAAATTGGAAACAAACTCTGAAATGGTTTATAAATATATATGATTTATTTAAACTCTGCCTTTTCGTTCTAATTCACATGTCAATTTAAAACAAAAATTACATGTAATGTATGGAATTCTACATTACAGATGTCCAAGCAGTATGAGAGAGTGAAATGTGTAAAATAATTTGGGTTACAGAGCCAGCATAAAATACTGAGATATGAGATTCTTTTTTAAAAAGCAAAAGATATTTTATTAGCAGTTCCTCACAGTAATACATTTTTTTTCATTTTCCCCCTTCAGTTTATTTATGATGAAAAAGTTGTTTGGTAAGTAGCATGGTTGTCATTTGCCAATTAAGAAAAGTAGGAAGACCAATGTTCTTGCTAAGCTGCTCAGGGACCAATTTTCATCCTTCAGGACAACTAAATAATAGAATGATTTGTCTAAATCTTTTTTTAAATTAAAAGAGAAAACCTTTTTCCCAGGACTTTTGGATCAGCCATCAGGATCAAAGTAACTCTCCCAACCAACCTTAAATGTAATGTCAAATTCACATATATAAAGAGAAGCTTGGTAATAAGGAATTGCACTGCAGGTTTTAGTGAATGATTATGATGAGCTGTGTCATGTTCTCCATCCATTATATATTGCTAGCTCTTTTGTCAGATGATTCTTCTGTTCCAAATAATTGGATTTGGGACACACATGGAATAAGACTTATAGTTTAGCCCAACATTTTAGGGATTTATTCTTCACACAGTCACATCTCAAGAGAATGAGTGCCATCTCAAGGTCAGAGGTTGAAAAGAATTAGCGCGCTGTTTTCAGTTGTAGGTTTTGCCAGTCACTCTGCTATGCCTTCTCTTTGTCCATCCAGCTTCATTTTTGATACCCCACATTTCTCCTTTCACTATCATGTGCCGTCTCACTCTCCATAAGCAATATTATTATTAGAGGGTATCTTGCCCTCTATGCTACACACTTGTCATCATTCACCCTTCCTTGTGTCATTGGCCTAAATTTCAGAAGAGAAGACAATCATAGTCATGGAACTGTGCTGTTTATTTTTTCCTTTTCTCTCCCTTGGCTGATCACAGGTGGGAGTCCTTAATCCTAGTGCTGATGTACTTCATCTACATTCTTATCATGAAGTAAGTACAATATGTCCTGGCCTGTTTATTATTCCATGTTATTTTATTTTAGACAAATCAATGTTCTTTTGCATCTGCTTGAAAGCTTCTCCTCAATAGAAGGCAATTTTTGTACACTTTGGCATTTATATCTTCCCATTTTAATTAGCAGAGACACCTTGGGTTTTTTCCCCCCTGGCTTCTCCATTTTTTGTCATTGCTCATCCTATTCCCATATTAACAAAATATGAGAAAAAAAACTGGTCACCTGCAATGCAGCAGAAAATATTTAGTACTCTCTGTTTCTATTTGTTTCAACCTTGTGGTCATCTGACCTTCTGGAATCCAGATGTGGCAAATCTAACTGTATTGCTGCTTGTCTCATTACTAGCCCACAGCTGGGGGGGGGGGAGTGGTTGTTACACAGAATGTTTGGTAGAATAGACAAACAGAAGGAAACAAAAGAGCTCGGTACACAAATATAGCTGGACTGTGTAGAAATATGGGAAACAAATAAATAAATAGATTGGCTCTATTTTCCATCTGTGTACATCAAGCAAAGGCCAAGATTTCTGCAAGTTGAACTCTGCTGTTGATGACTACTTAGACGTGTCCGTGGAGTTACCTTGGCAACAAATACAGAAGTCATTTGCTTTTGTCTCCTTTACAGCCAAATCTAATTTATAGCCCTGTATTTATTGGTAGCTCCTATCCAAGTATTAAGCAGGTCTGACTTGGCTTACCTGTTTTGAGATCACTGAATGTTAATTAATACAAGTCATAGAAACTTGTTCCTACAGGTTTCATCATATGTATTATTTTTACTTTACAAAAAATATCTGTGCTCATTTTCAATATAAACTGTAAATTTATAAACAGGATTTACCTACCCATGAGTAGAATTCTGTCTCAACAACATCACAAAGCATGCCAAAACTAGGAGAATGATAGTGTCAGGTTCTGCATAATCAGACTCTTAATACCAAAAGTGAATAAAAATGTGAACAATGCAGTAACTTTTGAACCAGGTTAAAATTTGATTCAGTTGGCAGGACAAGCAAAATTATGAGGAGCATCACCACGGGGCATCCTCATATCACAAAACAAGCTCTTAAAATGAAGGACAGGTTATAGGGCCAGCTGGAGCCGAACTGATTTCTTTCATCAGGTAACCAGGCAAAACATCAAATACTGGGCCTCATGAAGGTGCCCCAATAAGAAGCATTCTTTAGCAGTAAAATAAAAGGTTGCAGGATTGCAAATGAAAGTTGTCTGGGCCTTCCCAAACAATAATTCAAAAGTGGCTGCTCTGCTGCTTCCCCCACCCCATTCAGCCAGGAATCTGAAATGAGACCAGGGGTCGTATAGCATCTAACAGTGCTTAAAATAATTCCTAATTCCTTTCCTCTTTTTGTAGATTTAATACCAATCTTCAGCATATGTTTGAACGGAGGACAAAAAATGTAACAAATATGGTGAATGGATTAGCAAATAATACCGAGATGGATGACAACAGCAATTGTGATGCTACAGTGGTATTACTAAAGAAAGGTAACTGTTCCAGTAAGTCAACCTGCTTGCTTTTAGAACTCTTAACATTTAATAAGCTAGAAACTCAGGGCCAATTTAGGCATTATTTTTACAATGTAGCCTAAGATATAGATCAGCAGTGTTGAGAGCATAGTGGATTATTATTCTAGTCTGTAAACAGGTTAGGAATAAAAATCTGTAATTTATAAAATTAAGCATCCATATACATCTGGTACAGTATATATCCATAAATTATCATTATCATTTTAAAGTTACCTAAAATTTATTTTTCTGTTATAAATTATACATAAATATCTAGAATTTTGTAGCGTTTATCAAAAAATATATTTGACCAACATAAGCAGATAGAAAAATATGATAATAGAGGCAAAAGACAGTGGTGAATGGACTCAATACATCTAGATTTTTCAGAGTTAATTATTGTGTTTTTAAAAATTAGGGCGATGCTACTAAAATGTTAAAATGGAATTAAGGCCAAAAATATCATATCTTGTAGAACTTTCAGATAAGAGAAATAGATGATGCAAAAGACATTTTCCTTCCAATTCTGTTAATTTTTATTTTTATTTTATTTTTAGGAAATTTCCACCGCAAAGCCTCTGTAATCATGGTGGATGAGTTGCTGTCTGCATATCCACACCAGCTATCCTTTTCAGAGGCTGGACTCCGGATTATGATCACGAGTCACTTTCCTCCCAGGACCCGGCTTTCCATGGCCAGTCGCATGTTGATCAATGAGGTATTTACTAGGTTTTATTCAAATGTTACAAGCCACCCTTTCTCTTCCTTCAACTATTAACTTTTGCCACCTTTCATCCTGCTCATAAAGCATTGTCTTAGCAGGAAGAAAGCAGGAGGGGAATGGTGTCTTCTGCTCAGTCCTAATTTTCTCCTGCCTGTGGGGATGACAATTTAACCCAGAAGGCTTCGTTTGTACCTTGATAACTTCATACTAACAGGAATTTGTTAGTCAGAATTTGTGGTTCTGTAAAAGCACAGTAAAAGCAGTACATTCTGAGTGTGCTTACAGCACACAGTTATAAGAGGACATAAAGGGAATATTTGCATCAGCAGGCTAAGTCTTGGCAAACCAGAATTTGATATGGTATGTAATAATCTGACTCCTCCCATACACTTCCAGAATATTTGTCATTGGAATGGCATCATTAGATTTTGGAGCTCTTATAAAAGTTCAGGTTCCTCAGAAATCAATCAGCACTAAATCTCTGGTTATTTGAAAACATATTTAAAGCTAAAAGATTAATAATTATTTAAAAATAAAACATTCTCTGTCTATTCAAGTGCTATTGAATTCAGCATTTTATATGCTTCCCATGGAATGAGTATACAAGGCTTAAGGCATCAATAAAAGTTACATGCGCTTTAAAAGCACAATGTCCTGACATCATATTGGCATCAGCCAAATATTTTTGAACAAATAATTTGGTCATTTCGTTTTGCACATCTCTTTGTCTTTTCATTTGGTTTATTTGTGTTTTTAAAATGCCTGCAGATTTCACTTTGTTTTTGTTTTCTTCCAGAGGCAAAGATTAATCAACAGCCGAGTGTATACCAATGGAGAATCAGAGATAGCCATCAAGGTCCCTTTCAAACATACCATGGAGAATGGATCAGGGCTCAGCAACTCTGCTAAAGGAAGCACAAATGGAACCAGAAAAGATGAGGAGGCTGCTGAGGGTGGCAATGAAACAGAGAATGAAAATGATGACAATGAAAACAATGAAAATGATGAGGAGGAGGAGGAAGAAGAAGAAGAAGATGATGATGATGACCAAGGCCCTTACACTCCTTTTGATCCACCATGTAAGAAATTCCTTTGTTTCAACCTATTTTCCCTTAACATTTCAAATCCTTATCTTTCATCATTCCTTAATGATGAAATATCTAATTTAATCTTTATAATCTTCTAAACTTTCCCTTCCCTTCAATTTTTTCCCCATACAGACAAAATTAATTCAAATTAATTTACTGTTCTTTAATAATTGTATTCTTTGATGCCTTGTAGGAAAAGGAGAAATAATAAATGCCAGATACTCTTTTCTATATTCAGGGTTTTGTAGGATTTGACAATTTAAAGTAGTTTTCCCTTTTGGGTTAAGATAGGCAGCCCAGTGTTCCCCAGAAGTTTTGGAGTAACAATGGGATTGTGGATCTTGTTCTAAATATTTTGTGTAGCACCAAGTTGCCTTCTCATCTAATATTGTTTTCCATATTTATGTTTTCTACTTCCAAAGAATAATGTTACAGGTCTATGGACTCTTGAAGACATTTTAAAAATGTTTGTGTTTTTGCTTTAGTTATTAAGCAATTAATATTTGTTGCACTGAAAGCAAAATATGAATTAGCAAACATTTCTGTTTTGGCTCTTCCTGATTGGATTCTTTGGAATTAGAGCAGTCCCTCCTTTTGAATGCTGCTGGTTGCAAAGCTTTTGTAACGATGGAGTAATGTTACTGACATCTCATGTAGAGAGGGAAAAAACTGAAAGGGGACGACAGTAAAACCTTCTGACCTTCTGGAAAGCTACTTCTGCACTGAAAGCATCCACCAAATACTTCCTGTTTCTTTGCCTAACTGAGGAAGAATTGAGAATTCTCTACAGCCAGCTTGCAAAGGGTCTGATGCTGTGGCCTAGGGAACCTAGAGAGACTAGAGAACTTTTGAAAAATACTAAAAGAAGAAATGATTATTTAAATATTTAAAATAAAAGTGGTGAATATTGTGAGATGGAAACTGAAAAGATAATCTCTCATTCCAATTTGGCAGCAATAAACATGCTCCTACTTCATTGGGCTTGGTCACTTTCCCAAACTAGAGTTTCTAATAGAGAATCAACTGTCTAAGGCAGGTGTTCCCAACCTCTGGGCCACGGCCCATTTCCAGGTCTTCAGCCCTTCGGAACCGGGCCATACAAGTGGCGGGTGAGTGCATGCATGCACATGTACGTCCCCACTTGTGTGAGCTGTGGGTAAGTGCTGGCATACACACGTGCCTGCCACTTGCACAAATGGGGCTGCACGCATGAGTGCTTGCCCATCGCTCATGTGTAACCATGCCCACTCTTCCCCCTGCCATTCTGCAAATCTGGAAAGGTTAGGGAACTCTGGTTTAAGGGCCCCGTTACTTGGTTTTACTATTTGCTGATTAATCTTTATGGTTGCTATTGTACTTATTTTGTGGATGTTTTTATTGTTTTAATGCTTTTAATTGTTTTATAGTATTAGAAGTGTAAGCCATCTAGAATCCCCTGGTTGAGGTGGTGGCTATAGAAATTGAATAAATTGAATAAATAAATCTTTGAATTTTTAATTTTATAGATTGGAAAGTCATGTTTCCTATCAAAAAAAAAGATTTTAAATTGTACTTAAAATGATCTGATCAGGGTCCCTGAATTTAATATGCCAGCCAGCAGTATTCCATAACAACCATGTGAGGTGCTGTGGGACCAAGAAGTGTTCCATTGAAATAGAAAATGAATGGGAAGTGCACCATCACTTGAGTTGAAACTATCAGTAGGAGCCTTTAGTTTAGGTTGTAAAGCTTGGGACATGCTCTGTGTTGCATGATGGAGATCTTCTTGATTTGTGTAAAGTCTGCCTTTTACACTAGATTTATCCCACACTTCACATAAGTTCATTGATTTCTGCTGCTCTGGTAAAGAAATCATCAGGCATAAGACAGATTCCATTCTTGCACTGAAAAAAAGAAAAGAAACACAGCAATATTTAGAGAAGTAGGACTCACTCAGGTAGTTTTTTTATAGGTTGCTATTATAAGGAATTGTATCTTTAATGATTAGAAGGATAGAGAACAGCTTGCCATTGTCTTCATTATTAACATTAGCTATTAGAAATTGTAGAAAGAAAAGAGCTTGTTTTAGTCCCTTTAGCCTTTTCAGGATGGTGTTCTGCTCATTCTTAAGGATTTGTGAAAAAGCATTTGATGGGGTTAAATGCACCCTATTACAGATTGACTATTAGTTTAATGAAAATCACTTTCCCTTCAACTGACAAGACAGGCTTGAAGGGGGATTTATCAAGGTTGTTTTCATTTTATTATTGTATACTTCTTTTGTAATGCATGTATCATTTTGTATACAAGGCTGTCCCTTCATTAGAGTTAATACAATTCCAATTCTTGGGAATTACATTCTCCGTTACCAATGTTCTCCTTTTAAGATGCTTGCTCTTTGATGCCTGCCTGAGGCTATGCTTGTTAAAATACTGGTCCAAGTAAATGTAAATGATAATGATAGATCCCTTCAAACTAAACAAAAATATAATTCCAAAATGACTATCACATAGGAATCTTGAGAAGTAATAAATTAACTTTTAATGACTATGAAGTATTTAATTGCATTTAATGACTATAATGTATTTTATTGTTTCCGACATGCTGCATGAATTCAACAGGTCTAAAAATGTTTTGCTGCTGATTTTCATTTGCACTCAGTGTCCGATGGATCTCATTGCAGTGTCCAACAATAGTCAGCAAGCATTGATGAATTTTGGTTTCCCTGATACTGTTTTTCCATTGTGGCAATGTCTCAGTGAAACCTCTCACCATATTCACACAGATTCCCTGTAGATTTTATTTTCAGGAAAGAAGTTCAAGGGCGAATGCATAAAACAAATCTTCAGTGACATGTTGTATTTCATGGTTTTTTAATGCTGCAGGAAGCTTATTAACCAGCTGGATGTAGGTTGATGCTCTGCAGTTGCCAACAGCATTCTCAATGACATCCTTAAATGCTTTCCAGGATTTTCTTTGACCCTTCTAACAGATCTGTGAACCATTTGTCATTGATGAAATATCTGATATGTGGACCAACAAATTTGCTTTCCTTAATTGTGGCATCAGTTATTCTTGGAAATATCTGTCTCAAATAATGAAAACCTTCCTCATTTTTTCATGAGTCCAAATTTTATGTGAAGCAGAGCCAAGAATATCTTTGTCAGGTCAAAAAGTGGTTCCTGTGCCACATTTTTTATGTCCTGGAATTCTAATTCTTTCAGAGTAGCCATTTCTTTTTAATGTAATGTGACTCTCTTGCATGAGTGTCCCATTTGCATATGTGACAACATTACTTGATATATTGGAGCTGCATTCCAAGTAGAACCACTACTTTTGTATTTTGTACTGGGTGTGCTTTAACAACAGTTCCACATTTTGTATGTTTCTTTCATATGTCCAACATGTACTAAAAAGCAGGGGTCCCCAACCTTTGCAACTTTAAGTCTGAAGGACTTCAGCTTCCAGAATTCTCCAGCCAGCTTTGCTGGCTGGAGAAGTCTGGGAGCTGAAGTCCTTCAGACTTAAAGTTGCAAAGGTTGGGGACCCCTGTACTAAAGGATGTACATTGCTGTTGTGTAAAAACATAGTTTATATAAAACAATATGTGACAGTTTAGGCTGCAGGTTATTTTAATGATTAGCAGCCAAAACCCTGTAAAATACGTCCTGGAGTATTCAGGAAGAAAAATCTTTGTTGCTGACCTGAATTACTCAGATATCTATACTTTTGACTAAGCTTATTCTCCACCACTATTTTTAGCATAGCTTTGATTATTTATAAAAATGTGGCATAAGAAGTGCAAGTAAAGTTCTTTGGTTCTTATAAAATGTATTGATTTATTTTTACAGCTGGCATAATAGAAATTATCAAGTGGCTCTTCACCTGGCCTCTATCTTTGCTCTTATACTTCACGGTGCCCAACTGTAGCAAACCCCACTGGGAGAAGTGGTTCTTGGTCACTTTTGCTTCCTCTACACTCTGGATTGCAGGCTTTTCCTATATAATGGTCTGGATGGTATGTATTAGGCTTGAGTAAGATAGCTTTGGATTCAGTAGATGCATTGCCTTCTCACAGTACAATCTACCCTTCGTTTTCAGCACTAATCAGCCAGAAGCTCAAAAGGAAATTATTATTATCCTTCCAATAATCAGTCAAATGATGCCAGGAGTGACAAACCGCATACCTCAGGTGTCCTTGTGGCCTCTCCTTGGTTAATAGTCCTTGCCATCCCTTCAACATAATTGCAAAAAACTAGAAGTACCATTTTTTGCCATTTTGAGTTAGGAGAAGCACACAACTATGGTGTGTATCTTAAAATAGGCTTGTGGGCATTCCCTTCCCCACAAATCTCAGGAAAAACAAAATTCTGAACTAGCCTATTTGTTCTACCTCCCTTGAATAATTATACCTATTCTTACAAGAAGGAAAATTTATACAATCAGTCAGTCCTATGTGCATTTGCCAAATCCTTTTGTAAAAATCCACATCCTCTAGCCAATCCTAACAAGTTTCCCACTTCTAAATGCTTCAAGGCAATCTAAAGAGGTCTCCTTTAAACCAGGAGGCATCTTGTGCTCTGGGAAGCATTTATTTCACTAAATGAAACCTCTTTATTCTCAGCTAGAAATCACAAAAGAAGTTGAGCAAGGATCTATGGGACTAGTTATAGAGCATATCCTCTAAGGAGACAGTGATTCAAGCATCACAGATGAAACTGATTAAATCTAACTATTGTTAGCTATTAAACACATCACATATAGTTGACTATATATGAAAGATGTCACCTAGATAATCTGAATATATTATATTTTGTCAGCAAAATATTAAAAGTAGTACAAACCTCTTGATATTCTCTAAATCAGTGTTTCTCAATCTTGTCAACTTGAAGCATTCGCTGGCTGGGGAATTCTGGGAGTTGAAGTCCAGACATCTTCAAGTTGACAAGGTTGAGAAACACTGCTCTAAAACAATTTTAGGAAAAAGGAATGGGAGTCAAATCATCCACTTACAACCTGAAACAACCTAGCAGGTCATAAGGTTGTGGGTGCCATATGCACAGGAAAAAAAAACCCTCTCCTGGCCTGCTTATTTGCACTACATTACTATAGTACTAAGCTTACTTATGGACGGGTCATTGCTTGCAGTGAATATGATTCTCCTTTCACAAGCCATGAAGTAGTTTTTAAGCTGTGGTTCTTAAATTCTGTTTTTCCTCCATCTGGCCTCTACCATAGTGGCCCCCAACCTTTTGGGCACCAAGGACCGGTTCTACAGAAAAGGTTTTTTGTGGACTGGAGGGGACGTGGTTTTGCATGCTGCCTGAGTCCCGCAGATGGGATTTCATTTGTTTGCACAACCTGGTTGCTGGCATGTTGCGGACCTGTGCCAGTCCATGGACTAGAGATTGGAGACCCCTACTCTAGCAGTCTGCCTTACCATGTTAGTACCTACAGTTCTTTCTGTATACTGTAGCAGACCAGAGAGTGCACTCAGTAACAATTGTTGAGAGTGGTTGCAAGCTCCCTATTCTAGGTTTCATCCATAATAACACCCAAACCAGTTGCAGCATAGGCTTCTTGGAATCCAATTAGATCTAACATCTTTTTCAGCCAAAGTGTTCTAATAAGTACAACTGCTCCTGCAGAAAATAGTTGTAGCTGCATGGTGATCAGTGGGAAAACCTAAAGTGTCTCCATCCACAGAACACCTCACTGAAAGCCAAATGGTATTATCTATAATAGTGTTTAAGCCAGCTGACAATTCATTTTATTGTTCTAGGTCACAGTCATTGGTTTCACTTTGGGTATTCCAGATGTGATAATGGGGATCACATTTCTGGCAGCTGGAACCAGTGTACCAGATTGTATGGCAAGCCTTATTGTGGCAAGACAAGGTATATTTGTAATTCGTTATATATGAATATTACAGAGTTCTTGAAGATATTTAAAAGGCATTCTTTAATTTTGCTTCAGGGTAAAGAAATAACAATTTCTACAATAGAATATATATTCATAACATGGAAAAGAGTAGTCTCTGTTCAGATAGGTAGCCAAAAAAGTAATAATGAAGACTGATTAGGAAAGTTTCTAAATTTGCAAACCCTTTTCTGTCTCTTTCCCATCTCTTTGTTTTTTTACCATAAGAATGTTTTGATGGATTACGCAGATTGAAATATAGGGCCACACCTCTGCCTTTTCATTTTCCTTTACAATTCCATCCTCCTTATTTTTCTTTTCATTTTCTTTCTCTCTTTGTAGCCTTCAGAACACTTTCTGGTAATAATTGCTGAAAATCACAGTCTCGTCCACTTTATATTTTGGCTATCCCAATGCTAAATGTATTGGCCTAACTTCTAAATTGGAGGGGCCTAGATTTTGCCATCTCTACAACACTATTTGTATTATGCTGGAGACATAATATTTCTGTGATGCAACATATGGCAGAGAATGTGATGTTGGTAAACCAAGGCCTTGCAAATCACATGACTGCCAAAATAAATATGTCAGCAGCAAGCATGCCAAGATTAACACCCTTCCCACACTGAATTCTAGCCATACAGGATCTAATTCTGTATTTTAAAAACAGAAAAATGAGTAGAAAATTGAAACCAAACATGTTGGAGCTGGAACTACGTGACTATCAGACTCCTTAGTGTTACAGTTTTTTTAGGATTGGGATTTTCCATTGTGGTTGGAATTAAGATAAATTCTAATCCCAGTCCTCGTTTTGACCTTTAGAGCCTTTTATAGCACAGGCTAAGTTATTTGAGGGACTGCCTCTTCCCCGCTACATCTTATCCCATATGGTCCAGCAAGTATGCTGTCGATCCTATCTGCAAAATAGCTACATCTGGCAGGAGCCAGGAGATGGGCCTTTTCTGCTGTGGCACACACTCTGTGGAACATTATCCTCCCAAAGTGAGATTGGCCCCATCTCTGCCCGCCTTCTGGAAGGCCTTCAAAACCTGATTGCATCAACAGGAGGTCCCAAGTGAATTGCGATCTGATGTGGTAGCTCCATTGAACATAACTATAATCTGATGCTCTTTTCTAGCATTTTAATGATACTATTCATTGGTTTTTTAAAATTGATTTTATGGTTTGATTGTAATGGCTCAGAGTCACAGTTTGTGAGATAGGCAGTCAAAAAGAATATGATAAATAAATAGAAATGTTTGTTTTGATTTTAGTATTAAGATTAAACTTCAATTTAATATCAGTGAGGGGAAAAGGTAGATTTGAAATGGGATAAATGTTTTATATTAAGGTTAAATTTAAATTAGGCTATTGTATTGGGTATGGCTAAATTAGAGATCCGGGTTATCATATAAGTTAGTTTTAATGATATTTATGCGATATATTGTTGGAGTTAGGTTTGTAAATATATATTGTCATGTTGGAGTTAAATCAAAATTATAGTTAGCGTTCAGTCATGGTTATAGTAAAATTTAGCTGAGCCACTTAAGGGCTGTCATTAAGAGGGGAAAGATTCATTAAGAGGGGAAAGAAAGACTGAATTTTAAAAATGTAGATATGGGGAAGAGAATTTCTTATTACCTTCTCTCCTAGCATGTTTCTTTTCTTTTCATTCTCACATATGGTTGTGTTCTTCACATAATGCATTTATCTCAGAGAATATGCTACTGCAAGATAGGGGATGACAATAATTTATGCCAGGTTTATAATCCTGATTGCTGACAGTTACCTTTGTGTTTAAGAAGGCATATAACTTTTCAATACTAGTTTCTTCTCAGCAAATGCTGTAGAAGAGTTGCTTTTTGGGGGGGGAAATGCTTTCTTTAATCCTTTACCCTTTCTTTAATCCTTTACAGTCAACAGCTATTTTCAAATCAAAAGCCACATTGAGAAGTGGGAAAGGGGCAGTGATGGATGGCAACTGGGTTATTAGATTTAATATAGCCTCCCACTCATTGGACATTGGGTATTGTATAAAATGTAATGCTAAATCAAAACAAACATAAAATAAAATAAAACAGCCTGGACTAAACAACTATTAAAATAAGCAAGACAACTCATCCCTTGCGTACATTAATCCCAGGCCTGGGACCAAAGCCAGGTTTAAAGGCTTTTCAGAGCCCCAGAAGGGAGAGTGCCATCTTGGCCTCAGCATCTGTGGAGGGATGCTATTCCAGAGGGTGTGGGCTGCATCAGAGAAGGCACACTTCCTAGATTCTGTAATATGACAACATTTTAAAAAGGAGACCTGGACCACATCCACTCTGCCTGAATGTCCCAGATAGGCAGAACAATGGGAGAAGGACAGCCCCTTAGGTAACCATGTGCTATGCAATGGATAAATTTACATGCAATTATTATCATTTATAACAGTTATCACTGTCCTTAGGATACAATAATGGTTGCATTTATTGTTAGTATTCACTGCCAGTGTAATTCAAGTGAAAGTAACTCAGCATTATAGCACTATTATTTTCATTTTAAAAATCAACAGTTATCATTACCAGGTATTATTAAACAATCAATTGTATCAATTATTATTATTGAGCCATGGTGGCACAGTGGTTAGAATGCAGTACCGCAGGATACTTCTGCTGACTCCAGCTGACTGCAATTTGACAGTTCAAATCTCACCAGGCTCAAGGTTGACTCAGACTTCCATCCTTCTGACATCGGTAAAATGAGGACCCAGATTGTTGGGGTCAATATGCTGACTCTGTAAACCACTTAGAGAGGGCTGTAAAAGCACTGTGAAGTTGTATATAAGTCTAAGTGCTATTGCTATTATATTTATTAATATTAAAATACATTACAGTAGTTTGGCACATGGTTTCACTAAGCTCATTTCATCTTTAAATCTGTTCTCTCTCTGTTGCATTTGTATCTTGTTGTCAATGACTCAGAAAGAAAAAAAACCAGATTACCTAGAAAACTGGGAATAACCAAATAGACAATACCTCTCTCAGGGAGAAGAAAGGAGAAGAAAGGAGAAGAAAGAAAAGAGCAGTAGGGTTATAGCCATTGTGTACTCTAAACTTTGGAGTTTCATGTGAAACTTCACTTAAAACTCTTTATTGAAAGTATTATATAGCAAACCACTATTACTGCATACTAAGTTATGCTAATGAGAACAATCGCAAAAACAGGATGAACAGGAAGCCTCAAGCACCTTTCTCTCCATTTGCCCCAAGAGACAAATGTTAGGGAGACTTTTTAAATTTCTCTATAATAAAATTGTAGTAGTAATTTCTCCATTTCTTAACTTCTGCTTATACTTTGTTCTGAAGAAAGCTTACATATGATTTTACAACATCTTAGCTGGTCATAATAAAAGCAATGCTTCAGTAGTTCTGTTTTGCAGTAATTCTGACTTATCTATTCTTGTGTTGCAGGAATGGGTGACATGGCCGTTTCTAACTCCATCGGAAGCAATGTCTTTGATATTCTAGTTGGCCTTGGCCTTCCATGGTCTCTACAGACTCTAGCAGTAAACTATGGCTCCGTTGTAAGTTTTACATTTGCCTGAATGAATGTAAATGCATAAGATGGAGGGTAACTTTCTAAACATAAGCAAAACTCAGAAGAAATTAAGAATTAAGGTGGATAATTTTTTTGACTGGTACCACCTTCCATGTTAGCAAGGACCAGTGACATGGATACAATTAAAACTGATAGCTTCTCTATATACCTTCTCTATGTAACTAAAAAAGTTACCTGCTGGTTTCATTATTTACTATCCCAATCCCAAAAAACTTTTCAGCAGCTTATGAAAATTAAAAGGGGAGGTGGTGGTGGTGGGGATTATATGAGAAGCATAAAATGACATCACCTAGAACAAGTGTCCATTCCAGAGATGTGGACCAGTGGACAGGTAACAATACGACCTCACAAGACACACACACACACAAAATAAATGACCTTTGTTATTTATATGTGACCCAAGACAATTCTTCTACACTCAGTGCAGACCAAGCAAGCCAAAAAATTGGACATGCCTGATCTAAAAAGACATGGGTGTGTACTGAAATAGGAATTTATGGGTTGGTAATAGTTATATGTTACACTCCAAAGTGTAAGGATAATTTTAAAATAACCAAGGAATTTGGAGAAACACCACTTTTCTGTCACCTTAAATGGACCAGAGTGACTGCACTTATAGTATGTAAAGTAGTAGTATTTTTTAGCATAATAATGCCGGAATTACTATATTCCCTTCAAATACCTTATAAAGCTAAGGTGCTAACCCAGTTTTAAGTCTTCAATTCCAAATCAAAACTGGGAAGTACCAACATAAAAAATAATATTAACAACATGGAAATATTAAGAGAATAACAAGTTACGGGAAAATAGTTTGCAAACTATTATAAGTCATTAATGCCTACTCTTCATACACTGCTAGACCACTTAAAAATTGGCCTCAATCCAAATGCCACAATCCTTTTCAATGGACTTACAGTATATACTTACACAAGCACCATTTTATATCCAGTGCTATTCTACAATGCCTGTGTTATTTATTATTATATTTATAATTGATTGTAGAAGATTTACAAGAAAGAAAATAAGAGCTGTTTTCAGAATCACATGTCAAGAAGTCAAAACAAAACAATTCTGTTTACCAAGCTTCAGGGGTACATAAGCTAGTATCCAAGCAGTCAAAATAGAAAAGGGAGCAAATGGGAGCAAGCTACTTTATAGAGTCGAAACATTGATTGTTTTGCTGCTGTGGAACTGGATGTTCACTAGCTATCCAATGTAAAAGTAGCCCTACCTGACATAGAGGAAGAAGAAAAATCAGATATCCCATTGCATTATGAATTGATTTAGACCTGCTGATGCAGTCCCAAGAATGGTCCCTGACAAAACGTAAGGAAGAGCATTGCAAAGATGAGAGAAACCTGAGAATAATCCAGTGTGGTTAGATGACCTTACAGTTAGACCCGAGGGAGCTTAAAAAAACACCAGCTGAGTATAGATGAAATAGTAGCTGCTGCAAGAACTTGTCTTTGGTTAAGAGTAGCTCTTCACTGACTGTCTTAGTTGTGTTAATTTGTCAACACTGATTATCCAACAGCCAGTGAACCCCCTTTTTCTTCTTGAATCTTAAATTTTGAACTCCAGATGCCTTGTCTAAGTCTTGACCTGGTTTTGCTTTTGACTTCTGAGCCTATTTGCTAACTTTGTTTCTCTGGCTGCCAGTAATTCTTTTGTATAATGAGGTCTTGGACACTATAATTACACATTGCTGTTCCAAATCCCTGATATAGTCCTATATAAATATAGTTAGATAATAAATACAGTAAATAATTCTTTTTCATAATGAAGTACTAGAAAAAAATGAAACAGCATCAATTTGAACTGACCTATTTAAGGGATAAGATTTGCTAAATGCGAAATAAAGTAAAAATCCATGTCTAATGGAGAGCTTAAATTGGACTATAATAGGAATTGAAATTTATATTATAGAACTATAATGACTAACATAATTGAATTCTTCAATACATTCCATCCTACATTTAATAAAATAGAGCAGATTTGAGTCTGCAAAAATCTGGATAACCACTAGATGGTAGCAAAGTCATACAATCTGAAAACGTAATAAGAGAAAATGTAAACCTTTTTACAGATGGTACAGGTAGTCCTTGACTTACTACTGCAACTGAGCCCAACATTTCTGTTGCTAATTGAGACAGTTGTTAAGTGAGTTTTGTCCCATTTTAAAACCTTGCTTGCCACAGTTATTAAGTAAATCACTGCAATTGTTAACTTAGTAACATGGTTAATTAAGTCAATCTGCCTTCTTCATTGGCTTTGCTTGTCAAAAGGCCATCTAAGATTATCACTTGACTCCGGAACTTCGCAACCATCATAAATATGAGTCAGTTGCCAAGCATCCAAATTTTGATCATGTGACCGTGGTATGCTGCAATGGTCATAAGTGTAAAAAATGGTCATAAGTCACTTTTTTCAGTGGCGCTGTAATTTCGAATGGTCAGTAAACCATTGTTATAAGGTTGAGGACCACCTGTAATTTAAAAAACTAGAGTGAAAATGAACTGGGACCTGAAGTTGTATCTTGAAATCCTACTTGAGAGCTACCTGTCATATTTTTGAAGCAAGATCCAAGTTTGAAGAGTCAAAAGAATTGGAATAGAGCATGCTGTCTTTCAGACACTTCAGCTCATGCCAGAGAAAGAAAAAAATCCAGATCAAAGAAAGGGAGTGCTTCAATGAAAACTGACAGAGAAAGCCTTTTGTCCATAACAACCCTTTAACAATGCAGCCAATTACTGAGAGATGGTCAGATAGCTGTTGTATGTATAACTTAAGCAACTTGGCAATTCATTTTATTTTTCTAGGTCATCGTCATTGATTTCACTCAGAGTACTCCAGATGCGATAGTGGGGATCATATTACCAGATTTCAGGGCAAACCTTTTTGTAGCAGCATTGTAATACCTATTAATATGAATGTACATTACAGTAGTTTGGCACACAATTTCATTAAGTTCATTTTCAACTTTAAATTTGTTTTGTCTCTCTGCTGTATTTGTGTTTTGCTTTCAATGACTCAAAGAAAAGAGATATCCTCATAGAAACAAGCAG
Organism: Rhabdophis nuchalis; assembly: GCA_039707465.1. Classification (NCBI taxonomy): domain Eukaryota; kingdom Metazoa; phylum Chordata; class Lepidosauria; order Squamata; family Natricidae; genus Rhabdophis; species Rhabdophis nuchalis. The sequence continues at coordinate 124,127,082 of CM077645.1, forward strand.
AATAGAACAGAATAACAGAGTTGGAAGGGACCTTAGAAGTCTTCTAGTCTAACCCCCTGTTTAGGCAGGAAACCCTATACCATTTCAGACAAATGTTTGTCTAATCTCTTCATTAAAACTTCCAGTGTTGCAGCATTCACAACTTCTGGAGGCAAGCTGTTCCACTGATTAATTGTTCTGTCAGCAAATTTTTTCTTAGTCTAGGTTGCTTCTCTCCTTAATTAGTTTCCACCCATTGCTTCTTGTCTTGCCCTCGGGTGCTTTGGACAATAGCTTGACTCCTAAGAGAGGGTACAGTAGGGATATAGCAACTGTGTATTCTAACCTTTGGAGTTTCATGGAAACTTTACACTCCTTAATGAGGGTAATTTTGTACCAAACCACTTCTGGTGCATATTAAGTTAAGGTAATGGAAACAACAATGGCAAAAACAGGTTGAACAGGAAGCATCAGGCACTTTCTTCTCTACTCTCCCCCCCCTCCCCCCAATTGCACAGAAGGAACAAACAGATAGCTACACACTTTGGACACCTCAAAGTATGCCAAAGGAAGAAAACTTGCCAAATCCAAGAAAGGAGGTGCTGCAATGGAAGCTGACAGGGGGAACTTTTCATCTGCAACAATAGATTTAATACCGAGGCCAATTACTGACAGAGCTGGCAGCCATCTCTTTAATGAATGAATTCAAGCATAATTATGACAGTTATCTATCAAGGATGTTTTAACTGTACTGATCAGGAATTAGACCCGAGGATTGAAATGGCTCCTTCCAGTTTTATAATTCTACTATTTTATGTACTTCTGCAATAGGTTGGTTTTGGCTTTATTAACAGGTCCTCATCTTCCCTGAGCCAAGTATGGCAGCAGAAATAGAAAGGAAAAAATACTGCTCTTCCTATTTTCTTATTTTTACCCTCCATGCATGAGAACTGGAATCAGCTTGTCTTGAACAGTATATTGCAAACTCATGTTTTTATTCAGTGAAACCGTGAAGGGAATTTTTCCCCTTCCCATTTCATGGAAGAGAAATGGAAACTCTACGGAAGAGCCCCACTCTAAAAGACTGTGCCACTATCACCCACCACCCCTCTTAAGAAGGAAAGCGGGGCTGGGGGGGTGCAGTGATTAGAATGCAGACAAACACTGCTCACAGCCTGGAGTTCAATTCGGATGGGGCTCAAGGTTGATTCATCCTTCCATCCTTCCAAGTTCATCAAAATGAGGGCTCAGATTGTTGGGGGCAATATGCAAATGATGCTTATATATATATACTGTAAAGTGCTATGGGGCTAAGTCTAAGTCTAAGTGGTATTGCTATTGCTATTGAATAACTGTTCACTTATACTGTGGGAGTGGAGAAAGGGGAGCCCTTTCCTCTCTGCATGTAATGTTCTCAGTTGATGGCATGAGCTATACTGATAGGCTTCCTTTCCCTATGAAATGTCTGAGAGGTGATTTCCTGGTCAAACTCCAAGAGGACCTAATAATAATAATAATAATATATTTAATTTCTAGACCGCTCCCTCTCCCCAAGGGGACTCGGAGCGGTGCACAGGGAAATTAAGACAATAAATATATACAAAACAGTTAAAAACAGATTAAACATAAAACCCTGCGCTAAAATTCCCCAAAACCAATCACTAAAACCCTAAACCCTATAATACTGTAATAAGAGGCTACCCTAGGCCGGCCAAGCAGAAAAAGTGCGTCTTCAATTTCAGACGGAAGGAACGGAGGTCCGTGGTAGTTCTAATATCGGGGGGGAGGTCGTTCCAGAGGGCAGGGCCCGCCACAGAGAGAGCCCTTCCCCTGGGCGTCGCCCGCTGACAAAGTCTAGTGGACGGCACCCGGAGAAGTCCCTCTCTGTGGGAGCGAATCGGCCGTGAGGAAGTATGGGGCAGAATCCGATCCCGCAGATAGCTAGGTCCCGAGCCATGGAGCGCTTTAAAGATGATGACTAACACCTTGAAGTGCACCCGAAAAACTACAGGTAGCCAGTGCAGCTCGCGCAAGAGCGGTGTTACATGGGTGTACCTTGTGGTACCCATTATTGCTCGCGCGGCTGCATTCTGGACCAACTGCAGCCTCCGGGTGCACCTCAAGGGGAGCCCCATGTAGAGAGAGTTACAATAGTCCAGTCGGGATGTCACGAGAGCATGAGTGACTGTACGAAGGGCATCCCGGTCCAATAGGGGGCGCAACTGGCGAACCAGGCGAACCTGGTAAAACGCCCTCCTGGCCACGGCTGTCACTTGATCTTCCATGGACAGCCGGGAATCCAGGAGGACACCCAAGTTGCGCGCCTCATCCACAGGGGCAAGATGTTCGCCCCCTATGGCCAGCGATAGAGACAGCTGGTTGAACCGGGCAGCCGGAAACCACAGCCACTCGGTCTTGGTCGGGTTGAGCTTGAGTCCGTTACTTCCCATCCAGACCCGCACGGCTTCCAGGCACTGGCACATCACCGCTACGGCATCGTTGGGGTGGTTTGGGGTAGATATATACAGCTGAGTATCATCAGCGTAGAGATGGTACTCTACCCCAAAACCACGGATGATCTCACCCAGCGGCTTCATATATGTGTTGAATAGGAGGGGCGAGAGGACCGACCCCTGAGGCACCCCACATGTGAGGGGTCTCGAGGTCGACCTCTGCCCCCCTGTCAACACAAATTGCGACCGACCAGAGAGGTAGGAGGAGAACCACCGCAAAACGGTGCCTCCCACCCCCCAACCCCCCCAGCCGGTGCAATAGGATACCATGGTCGATGGTATCAAAAGCCGCCGAGAGGTCTAATAGGACCAGGATGGAGGAACAACCCCCATCTCTGGCCCTCCAGAGATCATCGACCAACGCGACCAATGCCGTCTCGGTGCTATGCCCGGGCCGAAAGCCAGACTGGCGCGGGTCTAGATAATCAACTTCCTCCAGGTGACGGGGAAACTGTTGTGCCACCACACTCTCGACAACCTTCGCCAAAAAGGGAAGGTTGGAGATGGGACGATAGTTGTTTAAAAGAGCTGGATCCAAAGAGGGCTTCTTCAGGAGGGGCCTCACCATGGCCTCTTTAAGGGAGGCAGGCAAGGAACCCTCCCTCAGAGAAGCGTTGACAACCTCTTGGAGCCAGCCTCGTGTCACCTCCCAGGATGCCAGTACAAGCCAGGAGGGACACGGGTCCAATAAACGTGGTGGCTCGCAGTCGCCCACGTAACCTGTCCATATCCTCGGAAGTAACGGAGTCAAACTCCTCCCAAACAAGATCCGCCTCGTGGCAACCCACTGGGCCATGAATGGGGGCTAGCTCATTCTGTATCTGAGCGGTTTTCTCCTGCAGATAAATCACAAATTCCTCTGCTCTACCCTGTAGCGGGGCTTCCCGCACCCTCTGTTGAAGGAGGGAGCGGGTCACCCTAAACAGGGCGGCAGGGCGGTTATCTGCGGATGCTATGAGAGTGGCACAATGATGACGTTTGGCCACTCTCAGCGCCACAATGTAAGTCCGTAAATGGGCTCTTACCTGTGTCCGGTCAGATTCAGATCGGGTAGACCTCCATCTTCTCTCTAGGCATCTCTTGTGGCGTTTCATCACCCTCAGCTCCTCGGTGAACCAAGGGGCCAGGGTGGCTCGCCGCCGCAAGAGAGGCCGCAAGGGCGCGACCCGATCCAAGGCCCCCACGGCCGCACTATTCCATGCGGCCGTGAGGTTCTCGATCGGGGCGCGGGTCAGGGGTACAGGAAGTGGCCCAAGCGCCGCCTGGAACCCATCAGGGTTCCTCAGGCGCCTGGGGCGGAACCAGATTGGTGACTCAGGTTCCGCCTTCCCGCGGAGGGGAGTAGCGGTTGGAAAGTCGAGCCGGAGAAGTGAGTGATCTGACCATGACAAGGGTGTGATGGCTATATCCCCTATAATCAGATCACTTTTCCACTGGCCAGAGACAAAGATAAGATCCGGTGTATGTCCACCCTCGTGGGTGGGGCCTTGAATTAATTGGGTCAGGTCCATGGCCGTCATGGAAGCCATGAACTCCCGAGCTACCTCGGATGATTCGCCCACCGATGGCAGATTAAAGTCCCCCATGACTAAGAGTCTGGGGGTCTCCACTGCCACCGTAGCGATCACCTCCAGGAGCTCGGGCAGGGCTGCTGCTACATAGCGGGGAGCCAGGTATATAACCAGCACGCCCAACTGCCTCCCTAGGCCCCACTTCACGTAGAGGGACTCACAACCGGTGGTCTGCGGCACAGTGGTCTCTGCAAATCAGCTTCCTAATGGTTGGCGCTTAAATATTGCTATCTTGATACAGCTAGTGCTTTTTAATGCAACCCTTGGTCTGTTGTGAGAAGAGGAAGCAGCAATGTAATGACAATGAAGCATGCTACAGCCAGAAGGGGGAGTTATTGGAGTACTTTGATTCATTTCTGGGTTTTCTTCAGTTATTCTTTTGTGCATTTCCTGGTTCCTCAAAGATTCCCCCCCCCCCCCCCATCGGACTTTTCTCCCAGTGTGGGACTTCTGATGCATAGAAGTATAGCTTGCCAACACCTTAGCCAGGGATAATTAGCTTTTGTTCACCCGGTATTTTTTGTTTCTTGAGTCATATGCCAGGAAGCTTTCTTGCCCCAAGGGATCCAATCTTGGTTTCAGGAAACACGGCTGTAATGCTGTTGTGGGCAGCTGAGTCTCTAATCCAAGTACATGGAAAAGCTGCAAACTCTTCAGTTGCAACATTCCCAGTGAATTTTTACCCAGAGAAAATTCCTTAGGGAAAGTTATCTGCTTTATTCATTAAAGAGACTCTAAGAACTTATATTCAGCATGAAGTAAAGTGATTTCTTGGCACTTTCGTGCAGTGATCCTGCATTGGATCAGGCTGCCCTGTAAGAATATAAAAATATCCTAGATGCATTTTCTTGGTATTGTGTTCTGGGAATTAAGGAGGCAAGATCAAAAAACAATGACAGGCATAGCAATGCTAGATGAAAATCACGGTCTTAAACCATATCTTCTCTAATATATCTATGATATTTCTGTATTTTAAATTAATTTTTACACTTTGTTTTGCCTCTACATATTCTAGCTCTCATGTGTTTACTGTCTTTGAAGGCAAAGTTAGAAATGGTTGATACTGATGCAATACTACTGAGCATTATTTTGATGCAGAAACATTTTATTTTAATTGCTCATTAGGCAGAGAACAACTTTACAAACTAGGAAGAAAGTCCTTCTGTTGAACGAACAAGAAATGCATTGTTAACAGGGCATGAACTTTAATCCCCAGTTATTTTGTGGTGACAGATGAATGCTTTTCTTCTTCTCTCTTTCTGTACATCTGTGAGCCCAGCTGAGTATCTAGAATCTGGAAGTCATCCCATCACCTTTAGAAGAAGAAGATTTGTCTGCTAGAGATGCCCTGAGCCCTCTGAAACAATGGCGGCTTGCCACTAAAAATATTTGGATAACTGAAAGAAAATAAAAGCAAGCCAACAAATACTAGTTAGAAATATGTCTGGAAAATAATTGTGTTTCTTGGAGATTGTCCTGATATTTATATGGCTCCAGGAAAAAAAAATTAACAGTTGATTCAATATAGGGTTGTTTAACTTTTTTAAAGGCCTGAAAGTGGAGTTTTTCACCTATCTTGACGGATCATAAATATGATCATGTTGCATGGACTCTTTTTGAAGCAGCATGTAAAATTGACACCATATAACTCTTTTTTCTTGAAGGAAAATATGAAATGCATTTGCATACTGAGTAATACTGAAATGTTTCTTTCTAACCATCTTCCGTTCTAAAGAGCTGTAGTTTAAATGTGCTGCCCTAGCAGACTTTATTTCTAACTATGTATTATGATCCCACTGAAGTTCCAGTTAGATCATGTGTATACTGGAATAGAGCCAACTACAAAAATATACACATCTGTTACTACTAAGGTGACTAATGGGAATCCATCTCTCTTACTGTTGGGAAATGCTTTGTTTCTGAAAACCTTTAAAGTTCCAGGGACACAAATTTGACAAATTGTGGCTGCTTCAGTACTGCCATGCTGCTGCTGCTGCTGTGGTCATGTGATTGTTATTTCCAACACTGCCCAACAGATTCCTATAAGGCAAAAAGCCAATGGGGAAGCCAGCAGAAAGTTCGAAGTTACTTAATAATAATAATAATAATTTAATTTTATAACCCGCTCTCTCTCCCCAAGGGGACTCGAGGCGGGGCACAGGCAATTAAAAATACAAAGAACAAAGTACAAAATACAAACTACAAAATTAAAAGTAAATTAAATTATTCCTGCGCTAAAACCCATATACTAAACTAAAAATTACCCCTAAAAACCCCTAACCTAAAAAGAGACTACCCAAGGCCGGCCAGGCGAAAAAAGTGTGTCTTTAATTTTAAGCGGAAGGAGCGGAGGTCCGTGGTTGTCCTAATATCGGGGGGAAGGTCGTTCCAGAGGGCTGGGCCCGCCACAGAGAAGGCCCTTCCCCTGGGCGTCGCCCGCTGACAAAGTCTAGTGGACAGCACCCGGAGCAGTCCCTCTCTGTGGGAGCGTATCGGCCGTGAGGATGTATGAGGCAGGATCCGATCCCGCAGATAACTAGGTCCCGAGCCATGGAGCGCTTTGAAGATGATAATTAACACCTTGAAGCGCACCCGGAAGACGACAGGTAGCCAGTGCAGCTCGCGCAAGAGCGGTGTTACGTGGGCAAACCTAGAGGTGCCCATAATTGCTCGCGCGGCTGCGTTCTGGACCAACTGAAGCCTCCGGGTGCACCTCAAGGGGAGCCCCATGTAGAGAGAGTTGCAATAATCCAGTCGGGATGTCACGAGAGCATGAGTGACTGTGCGAAGGGCGTCCCGATCCAATAGGGGGCGCAACTGGCGTACCAGGCAGACCTGGTAAAACGCCCTCCTGTCCACGGCTGTCACTTGATCTTCCATGGACAGCCGGGTATCCAGGAGGACACCCAAGTTGTGCGCCCCATCCACAGGGGCAAGATGTTCGCCCCCTATGGCCAGCGTTGGAGAGAGCTGGTTGAATCGGGCAGCCGGAAACCACAGCCACTCGGTCTTGGTCGAGTTGAGCCTAAGTCCGTTACTTCCCATCCAGATCCGCACGACTTCCAGGCACTGGCACATCACCGCTACGGCATCGTTGGGGTGGTTTGGGGTAGATATGTACAGCTGGGTGTCATCAGCGTACAGGTGGTACTCTACCCCAAAACCACGGATGATCTCACCCAGCGGCTTCATATATGCATTAAACAGGAGAGGCGAGAGGACCGACCCCTGAGGCACCCCACATGTGAGGGGTCTCGAAGTCGACCTCTGCCCTCCTGCCAACACAAATTGCGATCGGCCAGAGAGGTAGGAGGAGAACCACCGTAACACGGTGCCCCCCACCCCCAACCCCCCCAGCCGATGCAATAGGATACCATGGTCGATGGTATCGAAAGCCGCCGAGAGGTCTAATAGGACCAGGATGGAGGAACAACCCCCATCTCTGGCCCTCCAGAGATCATCGACCAACGCGACCAATGCCGTCTCGGTGCTATGCCCGGGCCGAAAGCCGGACTGGCGCGGGTCTAGATAATCAACTTCCTCCAGGTGACGGGGAAACTGTTGTGCCACCACACTCTCAACAACCTTCGCCAAAAAGGGAAGGTTGGAGACTGGACGGTAGTTGTTTAAAAGAGCTGGATCCAAAGAGGGCTTCTTAAGGAGGGGCCTCACCATAGCCTCTTTTAGGGAAGCAGGCAAGGAACCCTCACTCAAGGATGCGTTGATAACCTCTTGGAGCCAGCCTCGTGTCACCTCCCAGGATGCCAGTACAAGCCAGGAGGGACACGGGTCCAATAAACATGTGGTGGCTCGCAGTCGCCCACGTAACCTGTCCATATCATCGGAAGCAACGGAGTCAAACTCCTCCCAAACAAGATCCGCCTCGCGGCACTCCACTGGACCAGCAATGGGGGCTAGCTCGTTCTGTATCTGAGCGATTTTCTCCTGCAGAAAAGTCACAAATTCCTCTGCTCTACCCTGTAGTGGGGTTTCCCGCACCCTCTGTTGAAGGAGGGAGCGGGTCACCCTAAACAGGGCGGCAGGGCGGTTTTCTGCGGATGCTATGAGAGTGGCACAATGATGACGTTTGGCCACTCTCAGCGCCACAATGTAAGTCCGTAAATGGGCTCTTACCTGTGTCCGGTCAGATTCAGATCGAGTAGACCTCCATTTTCTCTCTAGGCATCTCTTGTGGCGTTTCATCACCCTTAGCTCCTCGGTAAACCAAGGAGCCAGGGTGGCTCGCCGCCGCAAGAGAGGCCGCAAGGGCGCGACCCGATCCAAGGCTCCCACGGCCGCAGTATTCCATGCGGCCACGAGGTCCTCCATCGGGGCGCGGGTCAGGGGTACAGGAAGTGGCCCAAGCGCCGCCTGGAACCTGTCAGGGTCCATCAGGCGCCTGGGGCGGAACCAGATAGGTGACTCAGGTTCCGCCTCCCCGCGGTGGGGAGTAGCGGTTGGAAAGTCGAGCCGGAGAAGTGAGTGGTCTGACCATGACAAGGGTGTGATGACTATATCCCCTGTACCCAGATCACTCTTCCATTGGCCTGAGACAAAGATAAGATCCGGTGTGTGTCCACCCTCGTGGGTGGGGCCTTGAATTAATTGGGTCAGGTCCATGGCCGTCATGGAAGCCATGAACTCCCGAGCTACCGCGGATGATTCGCCCACCGATGGCAGATTAAAGTCCCCCATGACTAAAAGTCTGGGGGTCTCAACTGCCATCGTAGCGATCACCTCAAGGAGCTCGGGCAGGGCTGCTGCTACATAGCGGGGAGCCAGGTATACAACCAGCACGCCCAACTGCCTCCCTAGGCCCCACTTCACGCAGAGGGACTCACAACCGGTGGTCTGTGGCACAATGGTCTCTCTCGGCTCAAGACCTTCCCTAATGATAACCGCTACCCCACCACCCCTGCCTAGGGCCCGGGGCTGATGAAAAGCGCGGTAACCTGGTGGGCACATTTCAACGAGGGGGAGTCCTCCCTCGTGGCCCAACCAGGTCTCCGCAATTCCTACCAGGTCCGGCTCCCCCTCTGACACAAGGTCATGGATGAGGGGGGCTTTGTTGACAACGGACCTGGCGTTGCAAAACATCAGCCGCGGGCCCTGACTCTGCACTCCCCGACCACCTAGGCTGCGGGGGTTGTGGCACCTGACCGTTTGCAACCAACGGCCGCGTGCCCCCAACCGGGAGGATGAAACTTGTCTCCCCTCAGACCTGCCTCTCCCCACGACCCTATTGATGGGTATGCCCTCCACCGGGACGACTCTTATTTCCCCCCTCCCGTCGGGACCTCTGTTTTGCTCATCTTATGGTCATTCTGTTTCTCTGTTTACATAAATGGAAATACTTCTGAAATGATGACCCAATGTGTCACAGGTTGTCTAGTACTAAGAGTGCAACACTATACATTATTATTATTATTATTATTATTATAACAACGTGTCTTAAGTAAGATTGCTTTTACATAAATAGGTATAGTGTTCCACTCCTCGATGTATTCATAAGAGTCAGGATATATATGTATATAGTATATCAGAGGCAGGAAGAGTGAGCTGTGCCCAAGGCACTTTTTTGGTGGGATAAAAACCCTTTGCAAAAATAGTTTTCAGTGTCTAGAAGCCCTGGTGGTGCAGTGGTTAGAATGCAGTATTGCAGGAAAACTCTGCCCACAGCCAGGAGTTTGATCCTGACTGGCTCAATGTTGACTTAGCTTTCCATCCTTTTGAGGTCAGTAAAATGAGGACCTAAATTGTTGGGGGCAATATGCTGACATTGTAAACTGCCCAGAAAATACTGTAAAGCACTATGGGATGGTATATGTGTAAGTGCTATTGCTATCGCTATAGTCGCATGATCTCTAGCCTTTCTCCTAAGAGAGAGAGTGAGTCCTAAGAAAAGACATACCTGATTTTACAAGGTGCCCTCTGGCACGATATGCCTGCCTTGAATCACCTTTTCCCCTTTGAAAATTAATTGTTGCCTAGGCCCAATCCTTATTTATTTGTTTATTTATATTCTGCCTTTATTATTTTTACAAATAACTCAAAGCATATTTTGAACATATTCAATATACCTTCCTCCTCCTATTTTCTCCATAAACAACAACAACCTTGTGAGGGTTAGGGTTAGGGTTAAGGTGAGTTAGGGTGGCCCAAAGGCCAACACTTTAACCACTGCACTGAACTGACTTTAATATGCCTCTATTTTAAGGTTAGGCTTCTGTATTATGATGGGCTTTTTGCACGGGCTTCCTGCTCACCAGAACTAATATTTACTTGCTGATACTGTCACTTTTTAATTGAATATGCAACCAGGCATGTTTGCATTCCTCGGGACATAGCATTTGTGCAGTATCCATTTGAAGTAATGAACAAAGCTGTATTATGTTAGTTGAGGAAAAAAGTACTTGATCAACCAAGTACAAAATGAACTCTGGCCGAGTACAGATGTTTTCCCCATCCTCAAGATAAAGGGCATTCCCTACAGGCTCCACTCCTACTCCCCACACAATGTCTGCCAGTTTCTCAGAGCTGAAGGGAAAGGCTGGAATTTAACGTAGCCCCTCTGCTTTCCAAGAAGATCCCAGGAGGGAATCAGTCTTAAATCCTGGAAAATTCCTGGTACTGAACTGGATCAGCCCATGGTTAGACTAGGCTGCTTCCCATTTTAAAATATGGGACACTTTCCTTGAAAAAGGCGTACTTCTAATCTCTCTGCAAAGTTGATATCAACAAAGAAAATCCAAAATAATCTTCAGATGTTTGTACTATATATATGTTATGGAATATGACATTAAGTAATATAAATATCCATCCCGTGGACAGATGTATTGTAGAAGATACACTTGCAAATGACACTCACATCCTACAATGTAATTTTGTTCAGACTGTAGTAATGCTTCTGATGCCAGGTTTAAATTGCGATTTCTTGTGACCTATGGTCAACCACCCTTTTCTTTAGATATTGCCAGATGATTGTGAAGTGCAGTCTAACAAGCTTACAGTAAATTGACTGACAGATTTTGTTTTATTTTTAAAAGTTATTTTTAAACTTTTTTGTCCTGTCTGTGTTATTCTATATTCTCCCAAAGGGAATGCTAATCTAATGCTGATCAAGTGTGAAATGCTGAAAATTTAGCATCCTTTCGGTATAATTTTAGTTTCCAGCAGGAAATCTGGAATGCTTGTAATACATGCCAAATTGGCAATGGAGGAGAGGCAGTTTAGCCAAATGCAAGCTGAAGGCAACACTGTACTGTTAATCTGTATCAAATGAATCTAAATTAGCTTGAGAAAAGGCAGCACCAATCTTAAAGCAAGATGAATGAAGAAGCTAGACAAATATCCATTGGAAGCAAAACAAATTAATGCAGAAGTAAAGGATGAATTTGCATAGCCTATTTAGGAGCAGTCGCACAGAATGTTATGCAGCCAAACTCAATGAACTGGTAGATAGATGTATATAGATGTTCTATATGAGGTTGGCAATGATTACCCTATGTTCATACACAGCATCTTATGAGAATAGAATAGCATAGAATAGAAGTTACAGAATTACAGAATCCCTATACCATTTTAGACAAATTGTTGTCCGATTTCTTCTTAAGAACTTGCAGTGTTGGAGCATTCACCACTTCTGGAGGCAGGTTGTTCCACTGATTAATTGTTCTAACTGTCAAGAAATGTCTCCTCAGTTCTAAGTTGCTTCTCTCCTTGGTTAGCTTCCACCCATTGCTTCTTGTTCTACCCTCAGGTCCCTTGGAGAATAGTTTGACTCCCTGTTTTTTGTGGCACCCTCTGAGATATCGGAACACTGCTATCATGTCTCCCCTGGTCCTTCTTTTCATTAAACTAGACATACCCAGTTTCAGCAACCATTTTTCATATGTTATTCATACTGTACATGGTACCTTATTTCTGGTTTATTTCCTCTTTTATCCATGAGTTGGTTATGCCACGTTTGTGAAATTCATTCATGTTTTTCTCATCCAACTTTTCCTCAAAAGCAGCATAGCACCCATTTTCAATGTTTTTTTCAGAACAACTATGAAAAGTAATCTGGGTTCAGAAATACAGGTAGTTCTCAACTTACGACCACAATTGAGCCCAAAATTTCTGTTGCTAAGTGACACATTTGCCAAGTGAATATTTCCCCATTTTATGATCTTTCTTGCCACAATTATTAAATGAACTAGTGCAGTTGTTAAGTTGGTGACACGATTGTTAAATGAATCTGGCTTCCCTATTGACTTCAGAAGGTCACAAAAGGGAATCACGTGACCCTGGCATACTGCGACCATCATAAATATGAGTCAGTTGCCAAGCATCCAAATTTTCATCACAAGACCACTGGGATACTTCAATGGTCATAAGTGTGAAAAATGGTCATAACTCACTTTTTTCAGTGTCATTGTAACTTTGAACAGTCACTAAATGAGCTGTTGTAAGTTGAGAACTACCTATAGCAACTGGCTAAAAGCCATGACTGAACTAAACTCTTTCCAAATCTGGCCCACTCCTTAAGGATACTTGTCAATATATCAGATGATTATCAGAAATAGAAACAGTGTGTGCCACATAGAGCGCACCACCCCAAAAAGTTATATATTTATGCTTATTCATCTGTGTGCATTCTGGCTTCTAAAGCTTGAAGTGGGAAGTCAAACAAAGCAACACACCTGGAACTGAAATAGAGTTTTCCATTTCAGCCAATAGAAAGATAAAATTATAGTACAGTACATCCTTGACTTATGGTCACAATTGAGACTGGAAAGCTTGTCATTAAGTGGTATAGTTGTTAAGTGAGGCATCCTATAACTGCATCCAATTTCACAACCTTTTTTGACACCATTGTTAAGCAAATCTCCCATGTTGTTAAGCAAGACATGACTGTGACTTGTAACCAACCTCCTGCCAGCTTCCTCATTGACTTTGCTTGTCGGAACCTGTCTGGGAAGGTCACAAATGGCATCCACATGACTGCAGGATGCTGCAATTGTCATAAATGCGAGCCAGTTGCCAAATGCTCAAATTACAATCACACAATCACAGGGATGCTGTGATGATTCCAAGGTTTAGAACTGGACGTAAGTCGCTTTTTCAATGTCATTGTAACTTCAAATGGTCACTAAATGAATGGTCATTAAGCAAGATATTGAGTAATGATAGCTAGCTATCTTTTAATTTGTCATTTACTGCACATGGAAAATTATTCTATAGCAAGGAAAAAACCCTGAAATTGCAAGTTAGCATCCATTTCTTTAAGCTGTTGAGTTGGATAGATTGGACATATTTGGCATGATCGTAAGCGTTTGGACTTTCTTTTTCTGTCCTATGTTATATTATGAATCCCATCATGAGATAATGAGAAGTCAAAGGTTCACAAGTTTCAGATAAGGTTTAAGTTTCCTTTTCTGGTTGACTTTATCATTCTCTCCTCAGGCAAAAATGAAGAACTGAATCTCCTTTCAGAATGAGGTTTTTTTTTTTTTTTACTGGTTTCTCTTTCAGCAAAATACAACAGAGAGAAAATGCAACTGCTCCATGTAAGAACAGCTGTTGCCTTCAGCACTTAAATCACAGAAGAAAAGACCTGAACTGAAGCAAGAGACATCTTAAAAAATAGAACTCTGTTCTGTATAAGAGCAACTCTTGCCTTTAGCAATTAAGCAGTCTTTGAACATGACAGACTGTTTTAGAGAAAAGCTCTTGATTTCATTCTTTCTGCAAATACTACTCAAATCCCAGAACACACTGCTTTCTGGTACTTCATGTCTAAGCAATTTCAAATATGTCTTTGTAAGTGCTAGCCAGAGCAATACACACATTACTCACCCATACTTTATTCACACAATGTGAGCTTTGCAAAATAGTTCAGACAGGAAGCACAACCAACTTATTTTATTGAATGATTATAGAATCTTGCAAATCTGAAAGTACATCTCTCCCCTTTCCTCTTTTCAACCCAAGAAATTAGGGAGTGTCAAGTGCTTAATGCCAGGTGCCAGATTAACAGGATAGTGAATCTCTCCAGTTATTCCTACAATGTGGAAGATTCGTAGAAAACCTTTCTAGCTCTATCTATTGAATGGAGGAATGGAGGGAGACACATGAAAAATTGGCTGTTAGGTGGATTTTTCAGGAGCCATTAGCCACAATTAGCCATCCATGTCTTATGAATCTCAGACTACTAAACTACGGAGAAAGACTGTCACCTTTGTTCTCTAGCATTATGAACTTCTCATTGGCCAGGGCGTTTTGGAAAGAAGGTACAGCAATAGATGACGGGCTGATCCTGCAGGTAGGGTCCAGCAATGCTCCAAATGCAGCATTCAGTTTGATCCTAAAGATGTGGCATAACAGACTTGTTTAATACTGTATACAGTTCTGACAGCCAGTTTCTTTTTACATAGAAATTATAACTGCAGTTCATTGGAAATAATGTGAATAATAGAATTCTTACATATCCTACTAATTTTTCAGATTCGATTGAATAGCCGTGGACTTATCTATTCTGTGGGCTTGTTGCTGGCCTCAGTTTTTGTCACAGTAAGTATATCATTCTTTATTTTTTTAAAAGGAATTGTAGGCATATTGGCCATGTGGGGGGGGGGGGGATCTAAACTCCACAGAGGTAATAGCTGGAGCTGATCTTGTACCAGTTTCCATGTTTAGATGGAAAGCATTCAGCCCTGCAAATTGGATCTTATCTTATTCAGTACCAAGGATGAAACTGCACAGTTGGTTGAGAAACATGATATGCGATATAATAAATCTGATGGATTGTTCTCATAAGGATCTCTGTCAAGGAACCTAGGCCAGACTGTTGTTCTTGGAAGAGGAAATGTTGCTGATTTATAAGAAGGATTAATGGAGAAGATTATTCACATTGGTTCATATGTCATAGCCAGCTCTAGATTTATATAGAAGTAATGGCTTTCTTTCTATTTCTAGGTGTTTGGAGTTCATTTGAACAAGTGGAAGTTAGATAAGAAGCTGGGGTTTGTGTGCCTTTCCCTCTATGGAATCTTCTTGTGTTTCTCCATCATGACAGAATTTAATGTCTTCACTTTTGTAAATTTGCCTATGTGCAGAGATCATTGATCCTATGGACAGTCTGTTGAGAGGCAACCTTCTTCTGTACCACTGCAATATGAAAATGGTTGGCATTTCCAAGCAGTAAGAGGTCCCCTATGAAGGCTGTGAAGCTCAGTGGGGCCTCTTCTTATCTTGGCTTAGTCTCTTTCTAAGCCATCTTTTCACACATACAAACACTCACCTGGAAACCACCTATATTGATGCGAAGATTTACAAATTCAGAGAGTATGATGGGCTAACTAACTTTTACCTGGCTCTGAGCCAGAGAAACTGAACTATTACAGTTTTTTTAAGTTATTTGATGGAAGACTAATTTATGAATTGAGACTATAGCTAAGATACAAAGAAGAGAGTACATTGCATTGACTGCTTTTGGAGAAAAACGAAAGGAATTTATTGAATTCTTCTTTCCTAAGAAAGTTTCCTTGCAGCTTATCTACTTTGCAGAATATTACATCTCATTGGATGATTCCGATGTCATAAACAGCGCTGTGAGAGCTAAATTCCAGGTACTTATTAACAAGAATGGACCTGTACTTTTCAGAAGTACTACACAATGACTTCCTTATGGGAAGTAATGCATCCCAGGCAGAGATTTGGGAGGAATCTTAACTGAATTCAGACTGTAGAGATGAACCTTGCTGCCATTTTATTATTAACAGCAGAATGTGATCACTCGGTTGTTTAGAATATTTCCAAGCAATAGTTTTAGGCCTATCGGCCCGGCAAACTCATGAGATGAAGTCCTGGTTTTTAACTTGATTATTGCCAAGAAAATTACATGGATATATCCATGAAGTCACCAGGAGCCAAATGTGACTCAAAGGAGATTTAACACTTTTTTCCCTTTTAATTTAAAATACAATGTCTGGACTAATCTGTTATGGATTCTCATTGTTTATTGAGACTATTTCTTTAGCACTTTTAGATTGAGAAGTACTTTATGACCTACCCACCCCATTTCCTCTTTATCCTGGCAATAGTTTGTTAAGGTAAGCACTAATAATATTCCCTTGTCTTAAAAAATAGTGCAGTTGAAAAAGTCTGCATCCCCACATATGTCAACTTCAGGATTATGTTAAGATTTGAACTAAAATTGTTCTGATACAAAACAAAATTCAGATATTTGGATCATCAGACCATCTATTAATGTATGGAGACTGGAGAAGAGGAAATGGATGTAAAGAGACATTATTAGTTGAGAAGGCAATATAAGTACATGGCACATGTTTTAAAATGATTAGTTGAAGACACTGGTTTTTAAAAGCATATTTTGCACATATATTATTGCTGATGTTATCATTTGCCATTCTGCGAAGGATACACTGGACTTGGGTGGGCATATTATTGTTTTCCTTTTGTATCCCACTGGGTGGTTTGCTTATGCAAATCCTATTTTAGGAATCTTTGTTGGTGGATTCTTCCTGCTATTTACCACAAAATTGCATAGCACTTATTTTTAATTTTCTTGAACCTTGGACAGAGAGGATTAGATTTTGACAAACTGAGAAAGCTATGATAAAGTCCCCATTCAGTGTTCCATTGACTCTACTGTCTTTAATGTGATTTGCTCTATTCACTCTGAAAATCCTGAAGACACCTCAGCTTCCATGTAGACCTCATCCATCCCCATTACATTTTTAGTGATAAGAGCAGCTTTCCTGACTGTCCTAGTGACATTTAGGCCTGGACTGTCCTGTTTTGTTTTATTTGCTTTGTATGTATGTATGTGCTTTGTTTTACTCTGTTTTTCTAAGAAGGAATCTTTAGCTAGGCAAGTGTGCAAGGAAGATTTTATCTACATAACCCACAAAGGTCATTCTTAACAGAAAAACATCAAGCTGACGCCTGGATGTAAACATACCTTTCAATCTACCCAACAATTTATATTTTAGTGCTTCCTTATTTCAAATGAGTTTCTTTTTGGAATCAATAGTATGAAATAAAATGTCATGATCTGCAGTCTCCCTTCATCATAGCACCTTGCTTTTTCTTAGGACTTCCATAGTTGAATTTCCCCTCTATCTAGTTCGTGACATCCACATACGTGGCTAATTTGTGGCCAGCCAGATAGAATAAAAGTATTAATACAACTTAGTTTAACCAATAAAAAGTTTGCTCTTTCTGCATCTCTCCCTCAGACATATACATGAACATAATTTGGCAATTGCTCCCTTGTGCTCATTTTTAGTGTTTTCAATTCTATGTCAGACAAATGCAATAAAATTGCCAGAACTTATGTTCTTACACTAATTTAATGTTCCAATGTATTCTGAGGGACTCTAGCGACATTCTGGATTTTCTATCTCTTTGTTAATTAACTACTAAGCATCTAGCATGGCAAGAGCCATTTTGATGTATTGTTGAATGCATAGGACTAGAAGTAAATGGGTGGGAGATGGGTTCTGGTCATTTCTTAGGCACAAAAGCCAGCCAGTGACCTAGGGCCATTCATTCTCTCTCAGCCTAAGGAATAGGGTAATGAGAAACCACTTTAAAAAGTTCAGGGGGGGAAAACTTCGAAAAAGTGTTTCTATACACTATAGACAAATTATGACTTTTAATCTAGGGTAATCAATCATTTCACATAGGGATCTAACAGGATTTTAAGCTTTAAATTCAAAATAAACTTACAAAGGAATGAAATGCAGAAATAAATAAATAGTGTCAATGACTGTCTTTTCAGAGATTTTTGTCCACTGTTACAGATTTTTTTCATTAAAGATTGCTAAATATGCTCTTATGAAATCTTAGGATTCTTATAATACTTTTACCATCCACCATGCCTTCTTCATTCTGTTTTTAATTAAATAATTATGCTCAGTATATTTCCTTTGATCAAACCATTTTAGCATTCAGAAACTTTAAAAAAAAACATTCATTATCATCACTTCCTTTTGGTTGTATAATAGGTTGTATATAAAAATCCATTTCACATCATTCATATGATGAGGATGGGTTGTTCCCATTGTCAACACAACACAGTTTATTGGTGAGACTTATATGGCTTCGGTCTTGACTAGCTCTAAATGACCCCCTTTGGAATTTTCTATAGCTCCCCACTCCCTCAAAACATAGAAAAACTGTTTTCGAAACAAAACAGAACAGAATAAATGAAGAGCCTGAAATCTCACACACATAATATTTTGGAAGTAAAAATAGTTTGTGGTCTTGTGCAGTATGGCTACGAAAAATCTGGGCAGTGCACAATGACATGTACATGTTGCTGACCTACAATTCTTCTTTTTGCATCACTGTCTTTATGGAATGTGAATAATCCCAGTCTAAATTTCTATCTTTGTATAAATGGAACACATGTTCATCTCTGCAACTGTCCCTTCAACTCAATAACAATTACAGGCTACTTGGAGAACTGAATAATATTTAAAGACAAATGCTAAATTGAGTTTTTACCCTAGTGCTAACAATAGGTTAAAAGGCTGGTCAGTATTGCCCATCCTCCTGTTCCCAGGTCCTAACACTACATATGGCCCCTGGCTGCCACCCTGATCTTTACAGCACTTTCCCTTCACTCTCAGCCACATAGCACATCCCAACTCCTTTATTTTAAGGTTAAACAATGAAAGAATCTTCCCACCTAAGCTGGGAACAGTTTTATTTCATTTACCAATTCAATTTTTGATTTAATACCAACTTCCCTAAGGAAAAAAAAGATTGTGTTAGTTTCCCTTTAAACCTTTCATCTAAAAGAAGTAAAAACAGCTGTTTTCTTCTCTATGTAAATTTGTTAGCAACCTATAATAAAAACATATTAGCCACTAGTACTGTACTTCTTTCTTTGCCTTCATTATTGATAATAAGGAACAATAAAAAAATATTAAGGCATTTTTGAGGGTCATGTTAGAGATGATATCAATTTATGTGACAATGTAATATTTAAAAAATATAAAGCAATAAAAGATGGGACTAGAAGATACTGTTGAAAACATAGTTTTAATTAGTTCAGGCTTTTTCATCATAAAAGTGAAAATGTTACAGTTTTGCAAATAGCAACTCTGCTCCAAGTTAAGTGACATGTTTATTTAATTTTTTTATACATAAAATAACTAGAATCATAACATTTTCATTTTAAAATGTGTTTCTTTTTGTTGTAGGTTTAAAGTATATGTTGTATGTTGCAAATTGATCTTATCTCATTTTAGGCATTGATGTTTTGCAAGAATAGTGTAAACTGTTTTGTTTTGTATAACCATGATAAAATAATTTTTCCAGAGTACACTGGATTCAATAAAATCTGCCTCCTGGCATCTAAGATGCTATCCCCCTTGATCTGTTTTCCAGTACCTGCCCTCTTCTTCCTTTTGTTCAAGGATGTGATAGTTGATGGTATCAAAGGCTGCTGAGCTGTGCAAGAGAACTAGGACCATACGTCCTGTGGGGATCCCAATATAGATCTTGCACCAAAATAATTGATCTCTATCCCATTTCCCAGCCGTATTGCAATAGGTCCAGATAAATTGAATACTGGAGTTAATGATAAACTGAATAAGTGTTCTCTTAAGTAAATTAGTGCTTTTATGCCAGCAAAAATTTAGGAGTCGGAAAGAAATTGAGAATGTTTATGAGACCTAAAGCAATTGGCCCACAATTCATTTACTCCTATCTACAGCAATAGCATCAGTCCAGAAATGTCACATCCTGAAGCCAGAGCCAAAGACAATCTTTGTCCTAACCCCAGGGTCCTTGATAATGAGCAGTTTCAAGTGGTTTCCCCCCCTTGAATCATAATTATATATAAGACCATGCAGTAATGGTTATGACAACTCATATGATGTTTCATATTAATTGATGGATAAAAAGAAATCATGTGGCCCCACCCCCCAACATTAAGTAAGGAGAAGGAAAAGATGTAAAACTTCCCTGCTTGCATTTATATCCTTTGTTTCAGTGATCTGGTTGCCCTTAACACATTGTAGCCTCATCTCTACAAAATGAGAATTCATTACAGCCATCGTACAGTAAGGATGATCTGGATTGGGGATGGAATGGGATTTAGAATAGGAATAGGAAAGAATAGGATAGGATAGAATAGGATAGGATAGAATTGGATAGGATAGAATTCTGGCTAGGGAAGAGAGTTGAATTGATGAATTATTTTTAAAACAATTTAATTGATTCTTTTTAAAAACTGAAAAAAACTAAAGGGGGAAAAGAGACAATATTATTGGATTTTCCTCCTTGACGTCTAGACTTAAAATAGTTAATCCAAAGAACAAGAATCTAACAGTTCTGAATAATAGTATTTATTAGAATGGTTAATGTTACAATATAAGTATCCCAGGCAGGTGAAATATGTAAGAACTGTAGGGCAACAAAAGTATTGTTGGTTTCCTACCACCTTTCTGTTTAAAACAGGGGTGTGAAATTCAAGGCCCACGGGGTGCTTATGGCCTGTGGGGCTGCCCTGGAAACAGTGAAGGACTGGTCTGCAGAGCCTCTGCGAGCAAAAATGGAGCTCGGGGGGCCACTTGTGGCCCTTCTGAATGCTGTTTTTGCTGGCAGAGGGTTGTAGGAAGCCACTGCAGCTGGAAACAGAGCTTGGGAGCCTGTTTTTGCAGGCAAAGCACTTGGGCCACCACAGGTGCTCCCAATATGAGTGATGTCGAGTTGGCCATGCCCTCTGGCCACACCCACTCTGCCCCCCCCCCAGGTCAAACATAACCCTAATGCGGCCCTCAATGAAATCTAGTTTGACACCCTTGGTTTAAAAGGATAGAATCTTGACTATAGGTAGCACCTCTGTTTTGATTGCTGTCATTCCTATCAGTATGAGTGAAACCTGGTAAACTTTTGCTCAATTCATGCATATAGATACACCATATATCTTCCCCGCCCCCCAACCTATTATCAGAAGATGATTGAGATATTATATTAGGGGAAAGCTAGGTATATTTTAATGAGATAACTAGACAAGCAATAAATATGCTGACTTGTCATTCTAGTTTGGTCTTAAGCAAGGAACTTGAACTAGCCTAGATCTTGGGTAGAAATGCTGTTCTAGGAACAGGTCACAAATCCTATAGGTCTGCCTGTGGAATTCTGGGAGTTGCAGTCCATGTATTTTAAAGTTGTTATGGCTGGTCTAAGTCATATATCTTTATTATTTTGTCAGGCATAATCTCTGATAAAGGCTTGAATGAGCAATCAGGTAATATTTTTCAAGTTTGCGAAAGGGAGAAGCAGTAGGGATTCACAATTGTATAAGTGTGAGATAGAAAAAAGAACTGAAGATAAAAATAGCAGTCTTCCACACATTTCTATGATACAATAACACAAGAAATAGTCATATATTTTTCATATAAAAGCAATTGCTAAAGGTGTACACATAAACAATCTCAGGAATTAGAGCAGAATTAGAGATAATTCCCCAAGGAACTCTTTTTTTCAGTTCATCCTTAACAAATACTAAAGGAAATATGAACTAAAATACTTTAATATATTCATATGCTTCCATTTCAGGCAATTCCGTTGGAATTAAAGCCCTACAATCACAGATTAAAATAATAAAAACTACTTTCCTTTGTCTGGAACACTGTGGATCTTACCAAATACTTATTTATCAAATAACAGTGTGCTATTAAGCAATAATTGTATCTTGTACTTGGCCAAACCTCCTATCAAAATTACACAGTTCTAATATACATATATACATACATACATACATACATACATACATACATACATACATACATACATACATACATACATACATACATATTGTGTGTGTGCGTGTTTATATATTTGTACACACACACACACACATTACAGACGTGTCACATTTATATAATTGCTTTGGACTGAATATTAAATGAAAAACCAAACGGATTATTTCACAGGAGTGTAGTTAAGGGGGAAAAAACTATTTTTGAAGCATAATACATGAAGCAGAAAAAGAAAATCAAATCTTGAGGTGGTGCAAAGTTGAAACTATGTAAGACTGAAGGTATGAGGTACAATTTTTGAGTGTCTTTCAAATTCCGAGTTCTCTCAGAGGAGGGAGAAAAGCACTATTTCTTCTAGAACATTATATTCCTGTCTATTCTTTTTTGTGAACGTTTTCTTCCTTTCTAGCCTGGAGACCTGTGCCCATTTTATCCCTTCACTCTTATTTCATGTCATAGTCTTTTTAGATAAGACCTATGCCTAACAGACTTAGATTTCCCTAATTTGTTTTCTAATATAGATTAATGTGGTCAATAGCATACTGGGATCATTTACTAGAACTGTACAGCACTTCAGATTTTATTCTAAAGATATTCTTCCAAGCATATGAACACAGCACATAGCTGCAACTCTTTAACACAATTATATTTTCCCCAAGATTATGTAGCTGCCAGAATAAAAAGTAACTGCTTTAAAGGTTATAAGCAGATATTGTGTTCATGTCCTCATATTTCCATAGCACATCATAGTCCTATCATTTACCCACTGGGTGGTGGTGGACAGTTAGAGAACCATCAAGGAAGAGCTAGAGAAGAGCTGGCTGTGCTTTATCCCATAGAAAAATAGAGGTATAAGGCATCCCAGTGAGTATAAGGTGATGCCTCTTTCTTTTCTCTCCTCTGTTCCTGAATATTGTACTCCCTTATTTGTACATATTAAAACTATAGTAACTATGGTGTCTTTCCACAGATGCTCAAGGTTTTGGTACTTTGCTTGCATCCTGTTTTCTTCTATTGACCTTCCTTTGTATCTTCAAATGTATTGTCTCACACTGAAAGTGCATGTTTAGGGTGTAGCTTTAGATTGTACAAAAATACGTAGAGCAAATGGAATTAATCTATTTGTTTCTGTTATTCTACTAAGAGGTCATAGACTGAGTTGCTGGTAGAAAAGAATAATTCTGTTCTGTATTTTCGTAACACTAAATTTCCAAAGAAGAAAGTGGTATTTCCAAAGTGGAATTTGCACTCAGTACATATAAATTAATCTTGTCTATATAATTTACATCCAGTTTGCCATGCAAAATGAGGTATGCTATTCCCACCTGTTGAAATAAGTCATAGTACTCCGGCTACTGATAATCCATCTGGATGACTGCAGTTTTTATGAATATTTTATGTTCTTGAAAACTGGAGATCCTGTACTGAACAGTATTTAAAGCAAACCAGTTGTGTGTACAAGTAGTTGGGACACATTTTGTCCTTATTTTTTTAAAATTGAGAAACATAGATTTATATTCAGGTTTGTACCTTGAACTTTGTATTCTCACCCCATGGTAGCTGGCTGCCATTTGAATTTAAAAAAAATAGTTTTGGCTGCTATTGAGCTTATAATTGCTGTCAGCAATTGAAAAGCCTAAAATGGCAATGGGGAGTTTATCATGTTTTTATCAGGCAGTAAACTAGTAATCTATCAGCCCATTGTGTGTATAATGTATCAGATCCAATTGGGTATAGCTTACCTTTGTAATTTTTATAGTATTTTCTCATTAGTAGAATTACTGAATCTAAACTCTTTCTTTGAATACAGTATAAGATTTAATTTTTTGTGCTGGTGCTTATACAATATATTTATTGTATTTATTTTTCATTGAAAATACAAATTTTGTTATCAGGGAAGCAATCTTTATTTCAGAAGGACACAGAAACTGAAACTGAAAATTGACTATGTGTTTATTCTGTAAGACCACTCCAAATGAGCCATCTGCTTTTGTGCTTTTCTATAACAAAACTTCAGTTGAATCAGCTTAAATACAAGGATTGTCATCTGCTGAGAGGTTGTCCTGCACAAACATCACTGATGTAAATGAGCAGTGTGCAAGAAATTAAAGCAATGACTTTTAGGTGGTTATACCTATTATCATTTCTGAGCTGGTCTAAATCTATTAAATTGCCATATTTACTCTCATACTTTAAATAATGTATATATACATTTAGCCTATAACTGGCACATGTCTCCTTGGTGCACACTGATTGTACTTTTCTTTTTTTATAAGCAGCACAAGGTAATAAATGGCTCAGGTTTTGCTAGTACATTTGTGTGTGCATGCATATGTTTATACCAGGCACCAAATGGTCACCTGTCTTTAAACCTACAGCCTTTTCATGTGATCCTTGGTGTTTCAATAAAGATAGCAAAATACATTAAACTAACTCATGTTTTGGGCTAATTATTTTTCTATGGGTTTTTAATGTATCACTAAAATAAGAAGAAACTTTTACAGACTGCTCTAAAGAACTGTATCTTAAACAATGGCAGAAATATTGGATGTGGAGGAAATGTGTTTTCTTTGGCACTGATGAATATCTTTTCCTTTTCTTTGTAGACCCAAACTAATATATCATCACTTTCCAACTTACATTGCAGTTTCCAAAGTAGAAATAGAAACAAGCTCTGGGCCTAGGAAAACTCCTCATTCTCCAAACTTAACACTGAAAGCAGGCAATATTGGCAATTGGAGATTTTAGCTACTCTGACATCTAACATTGCAGAGAGCCGGAAGATCACAAATTCCTGCCTATTCTTGCTGGTAATTTTACTTTCCGGGCTGTAAAATACTTTTTGGATATCTCAGAGATATAAAGAAAGATACAGTGATTGTAGAACTACTAACAAATATTTTTGAACTTTTGGAAGATTAACAAAGTCCCAGAACAGTAGGTGTGATTCTCTCTCTCCCTCCCTCCCTCCCTCTCTTTTTCTCTTTTTCTCTCTTTCTCTGTTTCTCTCTTATCACCTTCCTTTTACCACTTTGGATGTCGAAGAAGATGTAAAGTTCTGGTTCTTGCTCTTCTGGCAGCCTCAACCATTGTTAACTGATGTTTTAGTGTCTCTCTCCAACTTCTTCTGGGTCTGCCTCATGTTCCTCGACCTTCTCCTATTTTTGTATATGCCTTGTAATAGTATGGAATCCCACAACATCCTCTCTGGGTGAGCAAACCAGCTTGTACTTTAAGATTGGTTCTATGCCAATTCTTTCTCTTGTCTCATTTCTGATTTTCTCTCTTCTGCTCACTCCAGCAACTTTCCTCAAACATCTTGTTTCTTTGGTGACTAACTTTCATGTATGATTTATTGTAAGTATCCATGTTTTAGCACTGGTAGCATAGGGTGGGGGTGAATATGCTTTGAATGAGATACTTCTTTGTGCTGATTAGTACTACCTTATGTTGTAAGAGTAGAGCAAGCTGTCTCAATACTTACAATATTAAGATAAAATCACTCGGATTCGGAATGAGCTACCCTCCATCGACAGTGGTCCTGTGGGATTGTCCGAGACTAGTCTTGAGGTTCCTTCTTGGGAGGAGTTTGACTTTGTCACCACCGAGGATATGGACAGGTTGTCAAGGAGACTTAGGGCGACCACATGTTTATTGGACCCGTGTCCCTCCTGGCTTGTACTGGCATCCTGGGAGACGACACGAGGCTGGCTCCAGGGCATTGTCAACGCATCTTTGAGTGAGGGGGCCTTGCCTGCCGTCTTGAAAGAGGCGGTAGTGAAGCCCCTCCTCAAGAAGCCGTCCCTGGACCCAGCATTGTTAGAGAACTATCGTCCGGTCTCCAACCTTCACTTTTTAGTGAAGGTTGTTGAGAATGTGGTGGCCCAACAGTTTCTGCGACACCTGGAGGAAGTTGATTATCTAGACCCGCGCCAGTCCGACTTCCGACCCGGTCACAGCACCGAGACGGCATTGGTCGCGTTGGTTGATGATCTCTGGAGGGCGCGGGATAGAGGTTGTTCCTCTATCCTAGTCCTGTTAGACCTCTCAGCGGCTTTTGATACCATCGACCATGGTATCCTATTGCACCGACTGGGGGGATTGGGGCTGAGAGGCACCGTTTTGCGGTGGTTCTCGTCCTACCTCTCTGGTCGGTCGCAATATGTGTTGACGGGAGGGCAGAGGTCGACCTCGAGGACCCCTCTTATGTGGGGTTCCTCAGGGGTCGATCCTCTCGCCCCTCCTGTTTAACACATATGAAGCCGCTGGGCGAGATCATCCGTGGTTTTGGGGTGAGATACCATCTGTACGCTGACGACACTCAGCTGTACATATCCACCCCAGACCACCCCAACGATGCCGCCGAAGTGCTGTCCCGGTGTTTGGAGGCCGTACGGATCTGGATGGGTGGTAACAAACTCAAGCTCAACCCTGCCAAGACTGAGTGGCTGTGGTTTCCGGCACCCCAGTTCAGCCAGATCACTCCAACTCTGGCCATTGGGGCGAAACATTGGCCCCCGTGGAGAGGGCGCGCAATTTGGGTGTCGTCCTGGATTCCCGGCTGTCCATGGAGGACCATGTGGCGGCCGTGGCCAGGGGGGGTTTCATCAGGTACGCCTGATGCGGCAATTGCGCCCCTTACTGGACCGGGCTGCCCTCCGCACAGTCACTCAAGCTCTCGTGACGTCCTGACTCGACTACTATAATGCTCTCTACACGGGGCTTCCCTTGAGGTGCACTCGAAAGCTACAGTTAGTCCAGAATGCAGCCGTGCGGGTGATTATGGGAGCAACAAGATGCTCCCACATAACACCGATTCTGCGCGAGCTGCACTGGCTTCCTGTGGCCTTTCGGGTGCGCTTCAAGGTTTTGACGACCATCTTTAAAGCGCTCCATGGCTCGGGGCCTAGTTATATGCAAGACCGCCTTCTGCCCCATACATCCCTTCGGCCGATCCGCTCCCACAGAGAGGGTCTTCTCAGGGTGCCATCGGCTGGGCAATGCCGTCTGGCGACACCCAGGGGAAGAGCCTTCTCTGTGGCGGGCCCTGCCCTTTGGAACGACCTACCCCCTGAATTACGCATCATCACTGACCTCCGCCTCTTCCGCCAGTGTCTGAAGACACATCTTTTCCAGCAAGCCGACCTAGCCTAACCTCCCGTTGGGACTATTTTAGAGAGTTTTAAATTGGGAATTTTAAAATTGGTTTTAGCATAGGATTAGTATAATTTAATATATTTTTAAATTAAGTATTTATTTTTGTATGTTTTTTTAAATTCCTGTGCGCCGCCCTGGGTCCTTTGTGGAGAAGGGCGGGATATAAATTTGATTAAAATTAAAATTAAAAATAAAAATAGTAGGTTTACTTTAAAAAAAGGGAAAGAAATTACCAATTACAGATTGGGTGATCACAGGTTGAACATGAGTCAATAGTGGGATGCAGTTGCTAGAAATGCTACTTTGGGATACATCTTACGAAAAATACCAACTAAAAATGTTACCAGTAACAGCAGCAACTATAAAATAGCATGTTATTTCGGTCACTTATCAGAATCATTCATATGATTGATTGTATATATATATATAAACAAATGTACTGTACAGTCCACCGTCCATTAAGCTCAGAGAGAAATAGATACTAAATACTTATATTGTGCCCTTGTGTATGAGATTTTTCTGTACATGATTAACACATACGCGCACACACAAGCATATAACATATTGTCTAGCATTCCATTGTTAGGTAAGATAATTGCACAAGTGTTGGTATCACAGCTCCACATATATCTAACCTAGATGAAATTGATTGGGCCAATTTTATTAGGGTTTTTTTTCCAGGTTATGGGACTGAGACTTTGACCAGTTTTGTAGATGACCTTTTCTAAAGGTGACCAGATTTTCAAACTCACAAAGCAGAACACCATCGAGGGGTGGGGCGCGCAGCGGCCTTTCCCAGCTCCGCAGCCTTGTCACCCACTTCCCTCGCTGGCCGTGGGGCATTCAGGCCAACCCCCTCCCTCCCTCCCCCCCCCCAAGCAGGGCACCTGCAGGTAGGCACCTGGTGGGGCGGCGTAGCAGGGCTGGGCGGGCGGCGGGCGCTCTGCACGCGCTCAGAGGCGCGGGGCAGGAAGCAGCAGGCTGGCGGGCAG
This sequence comes from Rhabdophis nuchalis, assembly GCA_039707465.1. NCBI lineage: Eukaryota > Metazoa > Chordata > Lepidosauria > Squamata > Natricidae > Rhabdophis > Rhabdophis nuchalis. Next base: position 124,155,080 of record CM077645.1, read on the forward strand.
GCGGAAGGGGAGGGCCAACGAGGGAGGGGCCAGGCCCAGGCAGGCAGCAGGCGGCAGAAGAGGAGGACAGCCCCACCGCCGCCCGCCCGTTCCGCCATGGGCGCCCGGGACGAGCCAGGCAAGGAGGCGGCAGCAGTGGGGCTTCTGTCTGGCTGCTCTCAGCGCATCATGGCACGGTGCAAATAAGTACAGGGCCGCGCGGGTTCTGGCAGGCTGTCCTCCTCTTCCGCCGCCTGCTGCCTGCCTGGGCCTGGCTCCTCCCTCGCTGGCCCTCCCCTTCCACCTGCCCGCCAGCCCGGCGCTTCCTGCCCATGCCCCACGCCTCTGAGTCCATGCAGAGCGCCCGCCGCCCGCCCGGCCCCCGCCGCCAAAAAGCGGGATATTTTTAAGAGGCCGCGGGATGCGGGGCAGATGCTTGAAATGCGGGTCTGTCCCGCCAAAAGCGGGACGTCTGGTCACCTTACCTTTTCTGGAAATTAGATAGAGCCAAGAAAACTAGCAGGGTCATACTCCCCTATTAATGACATTTGTGGTGAAATGTAGTTTTGATAATCAGGAGGGAGGAGCTGTATTCCAGAGGACCAAGAGGCAGTGAAATTTATATAATTTGGCTAGGAGGAAGAGGGTCAAGAGTGTTGTACCACTCTGTGTTGTATCTAGGCAAGTATGTGGGAACCCCAATTTCATTTAATTTGGACCCCTATGTTGCCCCCATTAGATTAAAGCCCCAGAGGTTGTCAGGTCTGCTTCTAACAATAACCAGGAAAGAATGCACTCAAATCCATTTTGGAAGATTTAAGGTTACTTTTACTGATTACGAAAAGACAGCAGTGAGTTTCAAGCAAGGAATGAGATATTCAGGTGCGAAAGCATAGATATTAAGTATTGTCCATCCCCTTTAACCTATACCCCCCAAGTTATTATCCAATGCCAAAATCCCCTTGATGTCAGGTGGGTAGCATCTTCAGAAGCATCATCAGATTGGAATGTGAGACCGTTGGCCTTGGTCACTAGCGATATCAGCTTCTGGCTCCAAGTACCTCCTGCAATATTCAATGCCCATTACCCACAGCCCCTCCCTCCCTGTTTCAATGGCAGGCGAAGCAAGCAGTAAAGTGGAGGCTGACATCCGGCCCTCCTCCAGAAAAATGGAATTAGTCCTGCAAAACAGACAAAAACGAAACAGGTAGAGGGAACAATAGACAACAGCCATTAAAAAGCGATTAAGGTTTGTCAGGGTATTTTGCATAAAACTTCTTCAAGAGTTTAGGGGCTCTGACATGACTTCTATCCACCCACTCAGTTTGGGATGGGGGAAAGAGTTTCCAAGCAACAAGGTATTGCACTCTGTTCCTCCGACTTCTCGAGTCCAAAATGTCTTTGATTTCGAAATGTTGTTCACCATCAACCAAAATTGGTGTAGGGGGGGCAAGTTGTGACGGCCGAAGAGGGGACAAATGTTCAGGTTTCAACAGGTGTACATGAAAAATAGGGTAAAGTCGCCGGAGACTTTTAGGCAAGTCCAATTTTACTGAGACCGAACTAATGACCTTAATAATCGGAAAAGGACCCACATATTTTGGACCCAACTTCTTGCATTTTTGCGGGCTCTCTAGAAATCTAGTAGAGACGTAAACACGATCACCAACTTTATATTGCGGAGGTTGGGCTCTCTTCTTATCAGTGTACTTTTTATGAGATTGATGGGCATCGTCCAAAGTCTTACATGCAACGGGCCAAAACTTCGAAAGTCGAGCACTCCAGTCCGAAAGGGATAAAATGGTGGGAGCCTCATGAGGCAGTTCAGGAATCGGAACGAAATCTTGCCCGTAAATCACCTTGAAAGGAGTCATGCCAGTACTGCTATGCACCGAGTTATTGTATGCCACCTCGGCATGAGGCAAGAGGTCAGCCCAGTCATCTTGCTGGTATTTTATAAAACAACAAAGATACTGTTCCAGAACAGAATTGGCCCTTTCACAAGCCCCATTAGTCTGAGGGTGGTGGGAGGAGCTTAACCCCTGGGAGGAGCCAATTAACTTCAGAAACTCCTTCCAAAAACGAGAAGTGAACTGAACACCTCTATCAGAGATAATACGTTTAGGAACCCCATGTAATCGATAATGTGAGAAAGAAACAGTTTAGCCAACACTTTAGCTGATGGGATCTTCGAACAGGGCACAAAATGAACTTGTTTAGAGAACAAATCTGTAACCACCCATATGACAGTATAACCCAGGCTACTTGGCAGGTCGACACAGATATTTCTTTCCAAGGAGCCTCCAGGCGGGCAACAGCTTGGAGGAGGCCTTGAGGCTTGCCCGGAGAATGTTTTGATGCTGCACAAACTGGGCAACTGGCAATGTAAGACTCAACGTCTTTTTTCAACGAAGGCCACCAAAATTGTCATTTAACTAAATGCAGAGTTTTGACAAATCCAAAATGTCCTGCCATCCTGGAATCATGAGCTCTTTGAATTACAAGAGGTCTAAGTGTCACCGGAACATATAACTTCGAGCCCACCCAAGACAAGTCATCTCTTAAGGTGCAGTCCCCAGAGTGCGAAGTAAACCAGTCATCAGATTGAAGCTCGTCCTTGATTTTTGAAATCAAGTCATCGGGGATTTCAGTTTCCAGCACCGCACAGTTCCTGGTTACGACAGGTGCAGCGAGATTACACGCAGGAATGACGGGATACATGACAGTCAACTTTGAACTATTATATTGGGGGAGACGCGACAACGCATCAGCCATAAAATTCTTTCCACCAGGAATATACTTGAGAGTAAAATTAAAGCGACTGAAATGTTGAGACCACCGAACTTGTCTCGGAGAGAGTTTGTGGGGCGTTTTCAAGGCTTCCAAGTTGTTATGATCAGTCCAGACCTCAAACGGGTGAGTAGCGCCCTCCAAAAAATGGTGCCAGGTCATAAGTGCCCAACATGTGGCAAACACCTCCTTCTCCCATATAGCCCATCGCCTTTCCGTGTCGGAGAGTTTACGAGATGTGTAGGCACATGGTTGTAAATTTCCATCTGTGTTGTATTGCAGCAAAACCGCTCCAACTGCTACATCACTAGCATTGGCCTGGACGATAAACGGTGCATCTATGTCAGGGTGTCACAACACCGGTTCAGCAGCAAAAAGACGTTTCAGTTTTTCGAAAGCCGCTTGACATTCCATAGTCCAGTTCAACGGTTTACTCGGTCGCGGTTTGCCATCACCTTTTGTCTTCAAAAGATTTGTAATAGGCAAAGCAATGCTAGCAAACGATGGGATAAATTGGCGATAAAAATTTGCAAATCCCAAGAAACTCTGTAATTGTTTGCGCGTACGGGGTGGTGCCCACTCAGTCACAGCTTGGACTTTCGCAGGGTCCATCTCAATTCCCTCTCCGGATATGCAGTACCCAAGGTAGTCAATTTTGTCCTGATGAAATTCACATTTAGAGAGTTTAGCGTAAAGTTCAGCAGACCTCCATTTTTTCAGGACTGAATGGACTAACTTCACGTTCCTCACGGGTCTTTGTGTAAATAAGGATGTCGTCAAGATAAACGATCACGCCCTTGTTCAGGTATTGATGCAAAACCTCATTGATCAATTGCATGAAAACCGCTGGCGCCCCCTGTAGGCCAAACGGTAACACGTTAAACTGAAAACACCCTAAAGGGCAATTGAAAGCAGTCTTCCATTCATCCCCCTCTTTGATTCTGATCCTATAGTAGGCCTCTCTGAGGTCCAACTTGGTAAAAATCCTTCCCTTCGCCAGGTGGGCCAACATGTCCTTCATGAGGGGAAAGGGGTAGACATTCTCAGCGCAAATGGTATTTAAGTTCCTGTAGTCTACCACTAGGCGGAGCTCACCATCTTTCTTTTCTCTGAACATGACAGGTGCTGCCACACGAGGTCTAGCTGGCTCAATGAAACCCCTGGCCAAATTTTTGTCAATGAACTTGCGAAGTTCAACCATCTCCCGGGGTGTCATGGAGTAAATGCGGTGTTTTGGAAGTTGTACCCCCGGGAGGAAATCAGTGGTGCAGTCTGTTGTACGGTGGGGCGGTAAGTTGTCAGAAGATTTCTCGCTAAAAACATCCTTTAAATCCCCGTACTCCTTTGGGATCTTTTCTTCACCCACAATTTTTTCTGAAAAGGTTGCTCCCAACCCCGCTTCAATCGCCTGCTCAGAGTGTGAGGGTATCGCCCTATGGTCGCTTCCATTTGGGGGTGTGGCGGATCGAATGCGTAACCAACCCTCAGTCCAGTTAATCTTATTTATTTATTTTATTTATTTATATTTATAAACCGCTCCCTTTCCCCAGAGGGACTCGGGGTGGTGCACAGGAAATTAAAAACATATAACATAACAATTTATAAATATTTAAAACCAGATTAAATAATTATCACCCTGTGCTAAAATTTTAAAATCTAAAAACTGTTTCCCCATTTAAAACCTAATTAAAACAATTTGAACTTCAGACTGTAGGCTAAGAGAAATAAATTAGGCCAATCTTCGGGTTCCACTTCCACAACCAAGGCAAACCCAAAATAATAGGGTTGTCTACAACAGGTGCAACTATAAAGTTTAAAATCTCTTGGTGACTTCCTGTCCACATCTCAATAGGCTCTGTGACAAATTGGGCTGGAGCTCCCCCAGCCACGGACCCATCCATTTGACAGAATGCAGTGGGTACCTTCAACGTTTTTAGTTTTAGGCCAAGTTGTTCCACTATATCGGGGCTGATGACGCATCGTGTGCAACCAGAATCCAAAAAGGGCTAGCACTTCGGACTGGCGACCACTAGAGGGCAATCTAAGCTTTATAGGGATGGTCATGGGGCCCAATTGAGAACTCACCCAACGTTCGTCGTCATCATCATCGGTTTCGGTTTCGGTCTCCCAGTCATCTGGCTCCTCTCCTTTTCGACCGGCGGTGCTGAGATCTAAAGGTTTCACACCCCTCATGGCAGGTTTAGTGCACAGCCCTGGGTCTATGGCACTTTTCTTCATTTCAGAAGAAGTACGGGGTCGGGGTTTGGGTCTCATCTTGCAATTAGCGGCCCAGTGCCCATCCTTCCCACACCGGAAACAAGTGGTGTCGCAAGGCTTTCCAGCAAACCCTCCCTTTCCTCCTCTTAGGGCATCTCTGCGGATGGGGGGAGAGGGTTTCTTTTCCCATCCCATTTCTTCAAGGCTTTTATTCCTAGCCAGGTCAATTTCAACGTCAGCCGCAAGTTCATACCAGCCCTGTACGTGGGTTTTGTCTATTCACACGCCCTTTGAATATCTCTTGAGATAAGCCCTCTTTGTAACTGTCGATAAGGGCGTCTTCTGACAACCCCTCATGTAAATCGAAAGTTCACGAAATCTCTGGGTGTAGACTTGAACTGGTTTTGCCCCTTGTTGAAGGGTTTTCATTTCCAGTCTAGCTTTTCTATCGAGGAGGGAGTCTTCAAAGCACTTTCTCAAAGCGGCCATAAATCTATTGAAATTTCTCATTAGGGGGGAGTCATCGTTGTGCAAAGACACAATCCAGTCTGCAGCCTTCCCTTCTAGCGCTAGGGATACGGCTCTTATTTTAGCTTTGTCACTTGGGAGACTGTAGCCAAACTGCCTTACAAAGTTGCTCACTTGTAGTAAAAAGAATCCCAGGTCTTTAGGATCCCCCCCCCGAATTTCACCCCTAGGGGAGGGACTTTTGCCATTCTGCGTTCAGCGAGCCTTGCATCTCCTTCTAAATCGGCTCTGGGTGCTGCTGCTATAGCAGCTGCTACAGCCGGTGGGGCCTCATCGCCTTGGGTATTTCCGCCCCCCGCTTTGGGGTTTTCTCTCAGGTGGGCTGCCCCCTCCCTTCTCGCTCCCGGCTCCAGTGGGTTAGGCTCTCTCTCCTCTCTGCTTTCTCTAGCACGACGCTTCTCATATGCCTCTCGAAGTAATTCTCTGGCTTGCTCCCTCAAAAGATTTTCTTCCTTGATCTGTTGCCAAAGTGGGGGAACGGGGGCACCTGCGTCTGATGGTTGTGACTCCAGGGGGGAGCTCTTCGAATTCACCCTTACGCCCCACTCCCACAGCCCAGCGGTGACAAACAGATTGCTCTTCAATCTTCTCCCCCAAAACTATTTTTTCCAAAGTTTCCACAACTGACCTTTCTTCCTTCGGCTCTGGTTTCAAGATGCAAGATGCGGCTGCTATTGCCCCCCAGGTTTCTTCTTCACCGAGGTCCGACATCTCTTTGAAGCTTTTATGGTTTTATTACACTCCCTGCTGAAGGTGTTAACGCAGAGATGAGTGTGAAATGATTCCTTGCTTTTTGTCAGGTCTGCTTCTAACAATAACCAGGAAAGAACGCACTCAAATCCATTTTGGAAGATTTAAGATTACTTTTACTGATTACGAAAAGACAGCAGTGAGTTTCAAGCAAGGAATGAGATATTCAGGTGCGAAAGCATAGATATTAAGTATTGTCCATCCCCTTTAACCTATACCCCCCCCCCCAAGTTATTATCCAATGCCAAAATCCCCTTGATGTCAGGTGGGTAGCATCTTCAGAAGCATCATCAGATTGGAATGTGAGACCGTTGGCCTTGGTCACTGGCGATATCAGCTTCTGGCTCCAAGCACCTCCTGCAATATTCAATGCCCATTACCCACAGCCCCTCCCTCCCATTTCAATGGCAGCCGAAGCAAGCAGTAAAGCGGAGGCTAACAGAGGGTCCCTTTCACCCTCCATCCAAAAATTGACCTTGAATTAGACAAACTAATTGGCCAGGGGATTCTGGAGCCGGTTGATCATGCACGCTGGGAGACCCCTATAGTGACTCCGGTCAAGACTGACGGGTCTGTCTGCATCTGCACAGACTATAAATGCACCATAAACAAAGCCCTACAACAGAGCACTTATCCAGTGTCCATTGTCCAGCATTTATTTCACTCCCTTGGCCTGGGAAAAGTATTTGCTAAATTAGATATGGCGCAGGCATACCAGCAATTTCCTGCAGATGGTGCCACAGTGGGGCCCAAATCATTGTGACGCAGAGGGATACATTTAAATGCACCCGGCTACAATTCGGAGTTAGTATCGCCCCTGGACTGTTCCAAAGCGTCATGGAATGACTTTTGCTGGGGATACCAGGAGTTGTCCCCTATTTTGATGACATTTTGGTATCGGTTGCAAATAAGGAACAACTTTTTAAAAGATTACGAACCATTTTGACCAGAATTAGTGAAAAGAGAAAAATGCCAAATTAATGTTCCAAGGGTTGAATTTCTGGCGTATTTGCTGGGGCTCTTGGCTGGGGACCAACCAACTCCTGCATTGCTGTCACCACAGATGATATGCTAGACTATTTTCCTGGCAGCCTACAGCTACCACCTTGTTCACAGGCCAGGGAAAACTGGGACATGTTGACGCTCTTAGCATGTGCCCACTTCCTGAACTGTTGGAAGATCCAACCCGACACCCAGGTTTTGCTCATTGACTGTTTGGAGGCCGGCCCGGTGTCATCAAGCAAGGTCGCTCACTACTCTGTGAGAGACAAAACGATCTCTCAAATTTTGAACTGGGTGTGGAGGGGGTGGCCCAAGGGGCTGGTTGGGTCTGAGTTTAAAGCATTTGTAACCAAAAAAGATGAGCTATCTGTATTGCAGGGTTGTCTTCTATGGGGGGACTGGGTTGCTGTTCCACACAAACTGCGAGTTGCAGTATTAGAGGCCTTGCACATAGGGCATCCGGGAATTGTCAAGATGAAATCTTTGGCAAGGAGTTACTGTGGTGGCCTAACTTGCATGAAATGCCAGGAGTCCAGATCAGCTCTCTCAGAGGCGCCTGCTAAGGAATGGGAAAGGCTTCAGTCACCCTGGTCAAGGATGCACATTGATTTTGCTGGCCCAGTTCATGGCCAGGTCATTATGGTAGTTGTGGATGCCAACTCGAAGTGATTAGAGGTAGTCATCATGACTGCCACCACGGCAGGGGCGGTCATCAAGGCACTACGGAGGCTTTTCTCCACTCACAGCCTGCCTGACATCCTAGTCTTGGAACAATGGGCCCCAATTCACGGCCATGCAATTTGAGACTTATTTAGCTACTCAGGGAATCAGACATGCCCTGGTCACTCGTTTCCATCCAGCCAGTAATGGTCAGGCAGAGAGATAGATAGATAGATAGATAGATTTTATTTTTCTATACCGCGTCCTCTCCCCAGGGGGACTCGGAGCGGTGCACAGGGAAAATTAAAACAGCATAAAATATATACATAAATAAATACAATAAAAACAAATTAAATCAACTGTCCCTGTACTAAAATCCCCATTTTAAAATTAACATTCCCTAACCCCTGAGGTAGAGACTAACCTAGGCCGGCCAAGCAGAAAAAGTGAGTTTTTAATTTCTGACGGAAGGAGCGGAGGTCCGTAGTTGTTCTAATGTCGGGGGGAAGGTCGTTCCAGAGGGCTGGGCCCGCCACAGAGAAGGCCCTTCCCCTGGGCGTCGCCCGCTGACAAAAGTCTAATGGACGGCACCCGGAGAAGTCCCTCTCTGTGGGAGCGAATGGGCCGGGAAGATGTATGGGGCAGAATCCGATCCCGCAGATAGCTAGGTCCCTTTTGGTATGATTGCAAAAGAAGCCCTATCCAGGATGGGGCCAGGTGATTGGCAAACATGGGTAGACCAATTCCTCCTTTACCAGCACATCACTTCAAGTAATACCACTGGCAGAAGCCCCGCCAAGCTTCTGATGGGTCGCCGGCTAAGATCTCCCTTAGACCAGCTACACCCAAACTATTCTGCCACAATTCCCACAGATTCAACCAGCAAAATCAGACAATTTAGTGTAGGGGATCAAGTTTATGCCCACAACTATGGGGGGGGGGGGCTCCCTGGATCCCTGCCATGCTAACAGGAGTTACCAGACCTCGCTCTTATCAGTTGGAGTTTGAGGATGGTAGAATTTGGAGGCGGCACTGATCAATTCTGAGGCCACATCTCCAACTCCAATCTTAGTCAGACAGAAGTAACTCCAAGAATCAGCCAAAGTCCTACCCAAAAGGAGCACAAATTCACTCCTTCCACAGACAACTCAAGCCCAACAGTACCTGGTTACTTATCTGGTGATGTTGCAAGACCATAACGAGTTCTGAGCAAACCAGTTCCAGAAACTCCAGTCGCACCCTGTGGAAAGTTCCAGGAGCTTCCACTAGGCGAAGCAAAAAAGACGACAGATCCATCCGACCTGTCCAAAGTTCCAGCATCGACTGAACTGCGCAGGTCAGAGCGAGTCACCAAAAAATCCACCTACCTGCATGAGTACATAACCAGCCGGATCAGCCCAACTAAGAGGGGAGGGGTGTTACATACTGACAGACAGCATGGTAGCTCAATTCAAATTCAATTCAAATTTAATTTGTAAACTGCACCCTCTCCACAAAGGGACTCGGGGCGGTGCACAGGAAATTAAAAAACATAGAAACATAGAAACATTTATAAATATCTAAAATCAAATTAAACCCCACTATATCCCTGTGCTAAAAACCTAAGATCCTTAAAAAAACACCTTAAAACCCAGTTAAAACAAATTTACATATTCAGACTAAGGCTGGAACGGTAGATCAGGCCAGGCCGGCCTGTTGGAAGAAGTGGGTCTTAAGCTTTTGATGGAAGGAGCAGAGGTCCGAAGTTGTTCTTAACTCGGGGGGTAGGTCGTTCCAGAGAGTTGGGCCCACCACAGAGAAGGCCCTTCCCCTGGGCATCGCCCGCTGGCATTGCCTAGTGGACGGCACCCGGAGAAGTCCCTCTCTGTGGGAGCGAACCGGTCGAAGGGATGTGTGGGGCAGGAGGCGATCTCGCAGATAACTAGGTCCCGTGCCACGGAGTGCTTTAAAGATAATAATCAGCACCTTGAAGCGCACCTGAAAGACCACAGGAAGCCAGTGCAGCTCGCGCAGGAATGGTGACACGTGGGAGTATCTGGAGGCTCCTAGAAATGCCCGCGCGGCCGCATTCTGGACTAGCTGCAGTCTTCGGGTGCACCTCAGGGGAAGCCCCATGTAGAGAGCATTGCAGTAGTCTAGGCGGATGTCACAAGGGCATGAGTGACTGTGCGAAAGGCATCCCGGTCCAATAGGGGACGCAACTGGCGTACCTGGAGAACCTGGTAAAACGCCCCCCTGGCTACGGCCGTCACTTGATCTTCCATGGACAGCCGGGTATCCAGGAGGACACCCACATTGCGTGCCCCCTCCACAGGGGCTAGATGTTCACCCCCTATGGCCAGTGATGGAGTAAACTGGTTGTACCGGGGTGCCGGAAACCACAGCCACTCAGTCTTGGACGGGTTGAGTCTGAGTCTGTTCCTTCCCATCCAGACCCGCACGGCTTCCAGGCACCGCGACACCACTTTGACGGCATCGTTGCGGTGGTTCGGGGTAGATATATACAGCTGCGTATTGTCAGCGTAGAGGTGGTACTCTACCCCAAAACCACGGATGATCTCACCTAGCGGCTTCATGTATGTGTTGAACAGGAGCGCCGAGAGGACCGACCCCTGAGGCACCCCACAAGTGAGGGGTCTCGAGGCCGACCTCTGCCCTCCTGCCAACACAAATTGCGATCGACCGGAGAGGTAGGAGGAGAACCACCACAAAACGGTGCCCCTCACCCCCAACCCCTCCAGTCGATGCAATAGGATACCATGGTCGATGGTATCAAAAGCCGCCGAGAGATCTAATAGGACCAGGATGGAGAAACAACCCCCATCTCTGGCCCTCCAGAGATCATCTACCAACGCGACCAATGCCGTCTCAGTGCTGTGTCCGGGCCGGAAGCCGGACTGGTGCGGGTCCAGATAATCAATCTCCTCCAGGTGGCGGGGAAACTGTTGTGCCACACTCTCTACAACCTTCGCCAAAAAGTGAAGGTTGGAGACCGGACGATAATTTACTAACAATGCTGGGTCCAGGGAAGGTTTCTTGAGGAGGGGTCTCACCACCGCCTCTTTCAAGACAGTAGGCAAGAACCCCTCACTCAAAGAAGCATTCACTACTTCCTGGAGCCAGCCTCGTGTAACCTCCCAGGATGCCAGTACAAGCCAGGAGGGACACGGGTCCAATAAACATGTGGTAGCTCTCAGTCGTCCACGTAACCTGTCCATATCATCGGAAGTAACAGAGTCAAACTCCTCCCACAAAGATGTCTCAAGACTTGCCTCAGACCATCCTTCCAGACTACTTTCGGTGGAGGCCAACTCGCTCTGAATCTGAGCGATTTTATCCTGCAGATATTCTCCAAATTCCTCTGCTCTGCCCTGCAAAAGGGCTTCCCGCGGCCTCTGTTGAAGAAGGGAGCGGGTCACCCCAAACAGGGCAGCAGGGCGATTATCTGCGGATGCAATAAGAGTGGCACAGTAACACCATTTAGCCACTCTTATCGCCACAAGATAAGTCCTCAAATGGGCTCTCACCTGTGTTCGGTCAGATTCAGACCGTGTGGATCTGGCGCAACCCGATCCAAGGCCGCGGCGGCCACGGTGCTCCATGCAACCACCAGGTGCTCAGTTGGGGCACGGGTCAGGGTCCCAGGTAATGGCCCAAGCTCCATTTGGAACCTCTCAGGGTCCATCAGGCACCTGGGGCGGAACCACCTAGGAATCTCTGGTTCCGCCTCCCCGCGGTGGGGTGCAGCAGTTGGAAAGTTGAGCCGGAGAAGTGAGTGATCTGACCATGACAGGGGCATGATACCTAAATCCCCTACTCCCAGATCACTCGTCCACTGACCAGAGACAAAAATCAGATCCAGCGTGTGTCCTCCCGCGTGTGTGGGACCCTGAATTACTTGGGTCAGGTCTATGGCCGTCATGGAGACCATGAACCCCCGCACTGCCTCGGATGATCCGCCCAGCGATGGCAGATTGAAGTCCCCCATGACTACCAGTCTGGGGGTCTCAACCGCCACCGCAGCGATCATCTCAAGGAGCTCGGGCAGGGCTGCTGATACATAGCGGGGAGCCAGGTATATAATCAGCATGCCCAACTGCCTCCCTGGGCCCCACTTCACCAGAGGGACTCACAGCTGGTGGTCTGTGGTATAGTGGTCTCTCTCGGCTCAAGACCTTCCCTAACAATAACCGCTACCCCCCACCCCTGCCTAGGGCCCGGGGTTGATGAAACGCGCGGTAACCTGGCGGGCACATTTCCAGGAGAGGAAGTCCTCCCTCGTGGCCAGCCAGGTCTCCGTAATCCCAACCAGGTCCGGCTCCCCCTGCGACACAAGGTCGTTAATGAGGGGGGCTTTTTTGACCACAGACCTGGTGTTGCATAACATCAACCTTGGGCCCTGGCTCTGTGAACCCGGATCACCTAGATCGCGGAGGGGAGCCCAGGGGGTTGGTGCGCGTGACCACCTGTAACCAACGGCCACGCGCCTCCACCCGGTGATGACCTTCCTGTCTCCCATTGTCCCTACCCCTCCCTACAACCGTTCTGATCGAACAACTCTCTATACAATCAACCCGTATTCCCCCTCCCGTATTGGACTCACCCGCTTCACTCCCGTCGCCGCCAACTGGCCTGGCCCTATTCCTAGCCCTAGACTGCCTAATCCCTCCCTCCACCCTGGAATCCCCTAAAAGCCGAATTACATGTTTAATTTAAAAAAACCTAAGTCTACGATGTGTCCACTTCTCTTGACTAACTAGTCCTTCCTTGAAGTGGGCCCTCGATAGAGAGGAGGGCCAAGCCTGCGAGAGGGGGGACTCCCGCAGGGCGATGAGGTGTGCCCTTGAGTAAATGGTGGATAAAAACATTTGCGGGGGCGGCCACAATTAGATATTTCCAAGCAGATATAAATAGATATAAATATATAAATAAGCTGACAATAAATATAGTTACATCCTGGGTGGTAGTGATTCCCATAATCAGATGATATCATGAAAAATGGGGAGATCTTAGTTAAGCATTTGTTCAGAGAGAGAAGGGGAGGGGATAACGATAGGTAGGAGATGATAAGACATGGAGCAGAGAGTCAAAAATGGGGTGGGGGATTCTCCAGGCAGCTGATATGCCTTCTCCTCTGATCTTCTCCATGTAATCCAATGGAGCCCCAGGTCTCTCCAATCCTCCCGGCCTCTTTGCACCACTCTGCGCCTCTTACCACTCCGTTATAAGCCTCCGTTGGTCTTGGCCTCTAGTGGTCGGCCGCTGGTGTCCCTGGCCCCTTTGGCCCCGCTAAACGCCTCTGGTAGTTTCGGCCTAGCACCGACCTCGCGCCGGCGCTTTTGGCACTTCCGGCCTCCAGAGCCCTCGGCCTCCTGGCGTCCCGACATCCCGTGCCTCTCTGTCCTCACCCGTTCCACTCACCAACAGGCCACCGCGAGGCCACGAAGACCCCTGCAGGGCGACAGGGTGGAAAGCTTACTGGGCCTGGCCTCAAAAGATGAAATTGGGCCAGGCTGTATGTTTTTTTTTGGCCCGAAAGGCCCCCGTGGTCCGCATCGTCCTCAAAGACGCATCGCCATCTTCGCGCAAAGGTCCTCTGATCCGGTGGGAAAATACTCAAAGGTGATTGGTTAAGACACCTGACATAGTGTTCCTTAATAAAGAGCTGTTGTTACTGTTAGCCTGAGTCTGCCTCATCCATTCACCCAATCTAACACTTTCAATTGTTAATTATTTTGGTGACTCCTTTTATCTGTAGTCTCAAATGTAATAAGAAGTTCTGTTTGTACTTGGTCTTATTGTTGTAAGTCATTTCAAGTGTCAGAATAAGCAAAAAGGCGCAGTTTAAATTCAATAAGTAAAATGAAATTCAACCCGCTTTGAAGGAGATTAGAGGGCTATACAGTCCTTCCCTTTTCATTAAATTAACTTTTATAATATTAAGAAATGAACCTGTTTGGGAGCTTTTTTTTCCCAAGGGGAGGAGAGGGAAATAAAAACACCTTGCCTTATTTTGAAATATGTATAAAATAGAGGATAACATGCAGGAAAGTATCTTGGTTTCTGCATTTTTTCATGTATTACTGGCACTATTTATTAGCATTTGTTAAATTTTTCAATGCTTCCTGGAGGAAGGAAAGGTAGCATACATTTGTACATGAAAGCATATAAATGCATTCTTAACCCTTAACCCTGTTAAGCAGGTTAGGCTGAGAATGAAGGACTATGGTTTTATCAATTATGAATTATGACCAATATACTATATCAACTCAGTCACACATTTATGTATAAAACAAGTCATCGTTAAAATAGAACGTTAACACTGAGTTAACTCATTAAGAAAGCTCTGTTCACAACCAATTGATGTAAAAGATAAACAAGCTCTTCTGTTTGGATTGGTTTATCAATTGATAATGTTTTTCAGAAGGGTGAATCTCCTCACTTCACTTTTAGCTGCTAAACCTGGAACAAAATTAGTATTCAGAGGAAAATGAAGCACTTCCCTCTACAATCCAAAGCTGTCTCTGCTAGGCAACCAATTTATTAGAGGAAAGGAAAATGTTCTCAAATAAAGAATATGCATAGCTCTTTGACAAACAAATATGGCTTATTTAGAACTACAGTATCTGCTATGCCGTCTTTGGAAAAGCAAGCATTTTTGTGGAGCAGAAACTCGGATACAAAGATAATAAAAATACTCAGAGAAAGCAGCTCAAAGGAAATTATTCCAATTGGCAGAGCCATACATTTTCAGGGTGTTAGCATTTGTAGAAAATAAGAATGGTTATAAAATTCAACTTTTGAATGATCTTTTCTTAAAACATTTTTGTATTTTTATGGCTATATCTTTTCTACCATTAGTAGAAAAGCTCATAAAATAGATTATTAAATAAAACAAGATTTTAAAAATCAATTAGCATGCTGCTTCAAATACTATAGGCAGCATCACATGGTAAAATTTCACTACTTTACTCATTGCTAAGAAAAATAATTGGAAGTTATGAATTTATATTTACTGAACGGAGCTATCAGTAGCAATTTTCCTGGTGAATTCTCTCATTGGGCCAAGACAAATCCTTCCCTGATTAATTACATTGTAAATTCAAGGAACCCTTTATATAAAATTCCACCTAGATAATTTACCTCACGTTTCTCTTCCCAGCATCTCAATAATATGAGCATTTAGTAAGCTATTTCTCGAAATGGCTACTATTGCTAACATTCACTTTGATCTAAGGTCAAGGTTGGTTTGTGTTAAATCAGAGGTTTCATTCTTGCGGCCCGCGGACCAATTGTGGCCCGCAGGACAGTATCTTGTGGCCCCCACTGTGATATGAAAGTATAACATTAGTATTAATATTAGTATTAATATTAATATAAGGAATCCCTTATGCGGCCGAGCCTCACCAAGACTCTGCCTCCATGGCCCCCAGGTAAATTGAGTTTGAGACCCCTGTGTTAAATGGACCTAAGATTGCAAAAAGGCAACGTCGAACTCTTGTCGAAAGTAGTGTCCCAAACTTACTTTACAATAGTTGAGGGTTGACTTGAAAACAACATTTTATATTATAGAAATTAATCAATTACTCTAGCCAGTACTGTTCTCAGATACCATAGAAAAGGGGGAGATGAAAATGAAAGCAAGTCTTGCCCTTAGTTTGGTTCAGAATGTCTTAAGGCCAAAAACAAGCTGATTAGGTAATTTGAACTCTGAAAGGAGGGTCCAGCTTTACATTAGATTCTGGACCTCTTATTGTTGGAGCAACTGAATAAAGACCTAGTGCAAACCTAGAAAAGAGAATTTACCAGGACCTCTTAGATACAAACAATAGTGTCATTAAAAGTCAGAAAGCAAACCTTATGTTGGTGCTTGGTAGCTTTCCATTCAAATAATGCTCCCCTTCAGTTTCTTATCTCATACTAGCAACAGAGATCATTTTAGGGCATTATATACACAACAAGACCTGCCTAAATTCAGTCGAATTCTGTATTGACAAGTACCCAATGGGGCATCAACTGCAAGTTCTGAAATAAAAGACCTAAAACAGCCTGGCTAAGTCCCAGGTAATGATTTTATTACTGCTGAACTCTTATAATAAGGAATGGTGTACCCCTATACTTGCTCCTCTGTTCTCTTACATTAATCACACTGCACAAATACCAGAGAACTGGGGTTTAGCCATTATAATGCCCATTTATAAAGAGGCTCATTGTGAACTGCCTGCTAAATATTAGTCCATAAGCCATCTTAGATTAATAAGTAAGCTTTATTTATTTCTTCATTTATTTACATCCTGCCTTATTTTCACAAGTAACACAAGCTGGCGAACATATCCAACACACATTCCTCCTCTTATTTTCCCCACAACAACCATCCTATGAAGTGAGCTGAGAGAGAGTGACTGGCCCAAGGTCACTGAACTGGCTTTCATGGGTTAAGGCAGGACTTAAACTCACGGTCTCTTGCTTTAACTACCAAACCAAATTGGTTCTCTCTGGCTCAGGTTTTATACTAAACATCTCCACAATAAATTGATTGGATTAATTAAATGAGCAAGCAGGCTTTAGAACTGGACACTCTATCCTGGTACGTGCCCTAATACAACAACACTGGGATGAAAAATATTGTATCTAAGACAAGCTCTGCACCATATGCCACATTCCTTGACATTAGGTCTACATTTGATATAATTTTCAGAACAAGGCTCTGGATAAATTTAGACATTAATGGAGGAGCTGTCAATTGTTTGTTTGTTTGTTTGTTTGTTTGTTTGTGTCTATCTATCTATCTATCTATCTATCTATCTATCTATCTATCTATCTATCTATCTATAATATATAGCTTTGTTTGATAAAAATTGTTCAAGCTTACTAATGTACATTACATTAATGGTTACATAAATCTGCCTCATCTTTCTTGCTGTATGCAGGAAAGAAAATACCATACTTTCTTAAAGAATCTAATGAGCAGTTTTTTTCCTAGGTTCCAGATTTTAGTAACACAATTCAAAAATAATGAATTGAACAGGAACATTTTCCCAGGAAGGAAAAACAAAACCATTATGTTTACATCTCCTTCAAAAAGTCAATGACTCATCCTGTTACTCATTATTAAGACTGCCAAATGAAAAAAAAAATGTTTTGCTTTGAAATAATAATCTTTAATGATTAGGCCCAATGATTTGCATATCAAAATGCAAAATACAGGACAATAAGACCATGTATAATGAGAGCAAACAGTAGAATTAAAAGGAAATGCAAATAATTTCTGCCGTATCCCAATCAGATCCTTATATGCAATTCTCAATTATACTATTTTATTCAGATAAAAAAGCACTTCTATATATTTCATCTCTGAACATACATGCAATATATTGTTTTAATGTAATGGATCCCAATAGGTCATTTGTCTAATGTGTAATCCAACATATTGATTTTTCTCATTAACTGGTATTAAATATATGTGCTACATGTCCTCCATCTCTGATGCTTCATAAATACATGACAAGGAACTTGGTTAACATATTTATCCATTTTGTCTAGCTGCTTAAATCTGACTTCCATAAAATAGCCCCCTGGAATGTGTATTCCTGAATTTAGATATTTCCCAGTCTGAAAGGTGCATCCATTTGAATGTGTTGACCTTACTGCAAGTAGCTATATCTATTAAAGCTTCTACAGCTAATCCTTGACTTATGACCATTTGTTCAACACCCATTTGAAGTTATGCCAGGGCTGAACAACTGAATTTATGATCCGTGCCCAAAGCTCTGTGCCCTCACGAGCATGTGATCAAAATTTGGTTTGGTAGCAGCTTGGTTCTGTGGCTGAACTTTTGCCTTTTTCATCCAGCCACTGTGGCCAAAGAAGTTCCTTGCTACCTTTCCTATCTCCTTTTTGGATCCAGCTTCTCATAGCTTTATGAAGACAATGTAACTTTACAAAGACAGGACTCAAGAACTCATGTGTAGGAAACCTTATACAAAGAAGTTAGGTCCAAAAAGGAGATAGCAAAAGGCCATTGTAGGGAAATGGGAAAGAAGGCAGCTGGATGAACAAATGCTTGTTGTGGTTTGCTGGATGGACTGGGATTTCCTGGTGCATGGCAAGCAGCCCCAGAGCTGCACAGTTGCAATCCGATGCAATTAAATCTAGAGTATCTTAATGGGGCTGGGTTGTTGCTTAATGACCTGTGATTCTCAGTTAACAACCGCAATGGGATGTTGCCACCAGGATTGCTAGAGTAAATCAATATGGTCACATGATTTCTTGCTTTACGACCGCACCTACTTACCATATTTTTCAGAGTATAAGATACACCTTTTTCCCTCAAAAAAGAGGGTGAAAATCTGAATTCATCTTATACGCTGAATAGAGCATTTTTTGCCTCCCAAAACCCTGTCTCCTTAACAAAATGGCTGTACATAGCCTTTAGGAGCCTTGCAGAGTGCTCCTGGGAGCTGGGGAGAGCAGAAATCAGTGAAAAACGGGCTGTTTTTTGCTTACTTTTGTCCTGCCCAGCCCCCAGGAGCACTCTATAAGCCTCCTAAAGGCTATGAAACCGTCCATTTTTTGCTCATTTGGGGGGGCACTCCCCAGGAACATTCTACAAGCCTCCTAAAGGCGATTCGTGCCCTTTTGGGGGGAGGTCTGCAGAGTGCAAAAACCTTTTTTCTAATTTGCCTCTTCAAAACCTTGGTGCGTCTTATACTCCAGTGCATCTTATACTCTGAAAAATACAGTGTGATGGCAATTCTGGCACTCCTTATGGTGATTGTAAATCAAGGACTACCGATATTATTTGTTTAGTGTATGGCAATACACTAAATAAAGGTGCTTTAAGCCAGATCACAAAGATTGTCTCATTGTCATTGAATAAACAGTTGATTCTGTGTTGTTTGCCCAGGAGATGCCCAAGTTCAGGATTCCTATACTTTTCAGGGAGTCTTCTTCCTTGTCCCCCACCACCTATATAATAGCTATTAAAATCATAAAAATGTATAAAAGCAAAAGTAAACAAGAAAAGAAGAGTCAAGGGGATGCTGTTAATAGTGGAGCCAACTGTCTGGGGTTCCCATGCCTACTGGCAGAATCAGGTTTTGAGGGACCTTTGAAAGCTCATGAGGCCTCCCTCATATTTGTGGGGGAGAAGATTTGAGTGGCACACCAAAATGTAGTTCCCTGAATAACAGCATGAGTAACATGTAACATTTGGTTGGTTTTGATGGGATGGGCAGATGAAATAGGGAAGAGGCAACCCCTCAAATAAGTAAATATCAAAGCTAAGTTGAAACGTAAGCTTCACTAAAATGTTTGGGATCTCCAAGCCATTTGACTTAAATCAAATCATTTGCATATATTAGAGCAGGGGTCCCCAACCTTTGCAACTTTAAGTCTGAAGGACTTCATTTCCCAGAATTCTCCAGCCAGCCAGAATTCTGGGAGCTGAAGTCCTTCAGACTTAAAGTTGCAAAGGTTGGAGACCCCTCTATTAGAGAACTAAAGTTCATGATCATTTTTAGAATGAAAAGCAATATTTAGTTTTTCACCAGTAACATGTAATCAAATGGCTCTGAAATTAAGAATGAGAAGTATTTGTCATTCTCAGTAATATTAGTTAAAGCGTAATTTGAATACATTACCTCTATTGTTAAGTTCAATAAAATATGCTTTACTACATTAAAGCTTTCTGATCTTTCAGTTTTGTATAAGAAAATTCTTCAAAAAGCCCCATTTCAACCATTTTCATACCAATTCTAGTTATTTGTAAAAATGTTTTCTTTGGGCATGATTTTATCATTGCATAAATCCATTCTAGTTTTGTGGCTGGAAAATAGAGATTCCAGGCTCCCCCCCCCCCCCTTACACACAGACACACAAATAAGTAGTTTTGCCCAGAACAAGTAGCAGAATTTATGTCTTTAAGTAGAAGATTTATTACACTTATGTGCAGCTGGTGAGTTTCACTGGTTTGGCTGAGCGGAGAGCGTTCCAGCAAAGCCTGGAAGGGAACACAGAAGTCGGTTTCCATGGGAGTTTTATATCTTTTTGCATCAAGCCCTTCCAAGACTAAAAAATGCTGAATTTAGCTAACTAGGCTGACAAGAAGTGGACACTGTGAATAGGTTTACCTTGCTTGTGTGTTTTTGGGATGGTAAGGTGTTAATGAATGCTATCACATCTGGTCTGCAAAACTCCAGACAACTCCTAAATAGCAGCTTTCTACTCTCTACGGTTGTACCCATCAAGAATTTTACAACATGCATCAGGTAACCCAGATTAAAGTATTATATAGAAAGGATTATACTTTCTAACCTGTTCCAGCTATCTCAAACAGCTGGTGGTAGTCCTTGATTTACAACTATTTGTTTAGTGACAGTTCAAAATTATAAAGGCACTGAAAGAATCAGTACTCACACTTATGAGCATCACAACATTCCTGAGATGTAAACAAAAATTGGGTGCTTGACAGCAGGTATGTATTTACAATGGTTGCAGAATCCTGAGATTGAGATCTTCCCAACCATCTTCCAGGACAAAGTAAGTCAATGGGGGAAGCTGGATTTGCTTAAGAACTATGCCAAAATGGTCCTAAAGTCAGGAGTGACTCACTTAATGACCACCTTGCTTAAGGGAAATTCTGGACCCAATTATAGTCGTAATTCGAGGGCCTGACCTTACAACTATCCTTTAAAGCAGGGGTCCCCAACCTTTGCAACTTTAAGTCTGAAGGACTTCAGCTCCCAGAATTCTCCAGCCAGCTTTGCTTCAGCTCCCAGAGAATCCAGCTTTGCTGGCTGGAGACGTCTGGGAGCTGAAGTCCTTCAGACTTAAAGTTGCAAAGGTTGGGGACCCCTGCTTTAAAAAAGGAACGGTTCTTACACAATCCTCGAATCTGTGCTTAAAAAACGATCACCTCGATGCTCTACCTGGCGAAAGGGGTAAACGCCCAGCTACCCGCAAAGGCTTTGTTTTGCTAGGTTTCGCGACTCGCACGGATTTCGTGTTTGCGGCTGAAAGTACGCCCAGCCCCGAAGCCGAAGTCCAACCACCTGCGATTCCTCTCCTGCCTGCGGTTCTGCCCCAGCCCGCTCGACATTCCTCAAGTGCCAACCTGGTCGCCGCCCGCCCCGCCGGCTCCCTGGCTGTTGGCTGTTGACCGGCCTCCCGCCTTTCCGGACTGACTCCCTCTCCTCCTCCGTTTGCTCCCAGTCCTCGGCCCAAACGCGACTTCCTCTTCCTTTCCGAAGCTCCTAGTTCGGGCCGGACTGTCCTCTGCAGATCGCGGGGGGGTGGGGTGGGAGCGCATTGTCGAGCCTGGCGCGGCCGGGAGATCTCTGGCGCGCGCTCTCTCCGGCTCTCCCCCCCACTCACTCCCGCCTCCTCTCGCTCTCTCCCCGTCTCTCTCCCGAAGTGCCGCTCCTCCCGAGGGACGCAACAGGAGCCGGGAGTTGGCCGACTCCGAAGACGAAACAAAGCCCGGTCGCTTAGCTCGCCTCCCGCTTTCTTTTCCTCAGCTTAGCTTAGTTGCGCCTTTCCGATCCCGCCGCGGCTTCTTCCGAGGACTTTTTCCTGCCTTGTGTGGGACTACTCAACAACCCCGAGAGGTAAGGCGCAGAACGGGGCGAATCTGCCCTGGTAACTAGTGGAATGGCGTGGGTAACGAGGACTCCCTTTAGTTGACGGGAGGAGAGAATCAGAGAGGAAATGCGGGGTCCCTCCGAAGACGAGCGCTCTTTTCTCCCCTCCTCCCCCCCCCCCCCCCCGTCGGTCCTATTGTAGAAACCATTTGGAAAAGGAGTCCCTTTTGGCGTCCGAGGGGGATGGGGGCTGGAGAAACCGGCTGCGTTCCTTCATCCCCTCCACCGATTGTCAGCTGAATCACAATGCTGTACTGAAGTGATCTCGTCGTCTCGTTCCCGATAACAACCTGAACTATAAACATACTAGCTGGCTGGCACGATAGGCTGAGCTCCCTTGTAGCCAGCCACATTTTTCACAGCGTCTTGGACGAAGCGAAGCTTAACATTCTCACTCTGGGGCGGCGGGGGAGGGAACAGCTGATTTCCGAGGTGTTGGTTTTCAAAGGCGAGAATGGGCACGCAGATGGTTCCCATTCCTTTGGGGGCGTTACGTTTGTTTTTTCTAGTAACCCCTGGAGATCAAGCTTTGCCTTGCTTTTTCCCCCTTTTTTTAAGCATCCAGTCTCCCGAACCGGCTATCTTTTGTCAAACAATGTTTTTTTCTATCACTGCAAGCATTAAGAGGTTTTTTATTTGTTTGTTTTAAAGTCAGTTAGTTATCTTCTGGATTTTACTTGACTGGGGGAAGATAGCACATGAAAGAAAGGGTTGTTTATTATGAATTCCTTAAAGGGGAAGGATGATTCCATGAGTTTGCTGTATAAGAATCAGTGTGCTATATGAAGTATGTACTCCCTACCAGGCAAAGGTATGAGGGCTCTCACATAGTCTTTACAGATCCCACATTGTACAGAATTGTAAGATCATGCTTAGAATAGAACTGGGCTGTGCAGGTTCTTCAGCTTGTTACCTATTGGCCAAAACATGCCACAATACATTTTTTGCTGAATCCCTACTGTTAATTGGGGAAATCCTGCATATGCCATGTAAAGGCCTGTAATCTCCTTCCCTATAGTTCTAACAAAAAGTTATGTAAAAGTTTTGATTGACTTATGATGAGTCAACATGTCTCGTTCTTATTCGTCCATATTGCTACTACCTGGAGCATAACATGCACCTATCATGACTTCCTACTTTTGAGGAACATAATTAAGCTATCTAAGTATCCAAGTAGTATGCATGAGAATGGTGCCTGTTTGCTGTATATGTGCTTAGAAAAGTATACTTGATTTGATAAAATGAAAGTCAGAAAGGATTAACAAAGGATACAAGAGTGACGAGAAGTTCTCAGTTTTTGGTAGAGTCAAGAGTAGATCTTAAGAAAGAAACTACAGTGAATACAGAGGGACTGTAAGAACAGATACTGTAAATCCTGTATAACAGGATTAAAGTCCTTAATAGAATGAATGGAAAGTGGATGTAATGAAAGAGGATATAGCAAACTGCTTGGAACAGAGTGAACAAACTTACGTTACAAAGTACTATAGAGGTTTGTGAAGTTATATTAACATTAGAAGCTGGATATGGGGGGGGGGGAGAGAAAAGATTAATATATTGTTTGCTTATAGAAAGAAATATATAATTGGAAAAATATAGTGAAAGAAAGCAAAGGTTAAGATTAAAAGAACATTTAATCTTAATGCCATCTGGCGACACCCAGGGGAAGAGCCTTCTCTGTGGCAGGCCCTGCCCTTTGGAACGACCTCCCCCCTGAATTGCGTACCATCTCGGACCTCCGCCTCTTCCGCCAGTGTCTAAAGACACATCTCTTTCAGCAAGCCGGCCTAGCCTAACCTTCCGTCGGGGCTATTTTAGATAGTTTTAAACTGGGGATTTTAATTTGGATTTTAGCATAGGATTGTAATTTAATATGTTTTTAAATTCTGTATTTTATTGTTTTGTATGTTTTTAAATTCCTGTGCGCCGCCCTGGGTCCTTCGTGGAGAAGGGCGGGATATAAATTTGATTAAAATAAAATAAAAAAATAAAACAGAGAATGCACAGTACAGGTTGTTGTTGATTTACAACCAGTTGCAGTAAAGATCACATGACCCTGGGATACCATAGCCATCATAAATATATGCTGTTGATCATGTAACCATAGAGTTGCTATAACGTCATAAGTGCAAGGATTGGTTGTAAGTAACTTTTTCAGTTTTGAACAGTCACTAAATGAATAATTGTAAGTCAAGGATACCTGCAATTTTGATAAAAATTATAATTGTTTTGGAAGTGAGTGGAAAATTGCTGAATGAGGAGCTTCCAACAGAATGAAATGAAACATTTTTTTAAAGTAATTATATGACCGTGGATGAAACTGAAAAGAATGCTGAAGTAATAAATTGTTATTTTAGAGATGTATATAGGAATGATGGTGTAATCTGTGACTTACAACTGCAATTGAGTTCAAAATTGCTGTTGCTAAACAGCACACTTGTTATTTATTTTATTTATTTATTTGTTCATATTTATATACCGCCCTATCTCCCAATTTTGGGACTCAGGGCGGTAGACAGGAAACAGTAAAACACAATACAATAAATATAATAAAATGTTAAAAGTAAATTAAATTAAGCGAACCCGGGCTAAAATTCTAATTAAAAGCTATCACTAAAATCAATTTTAAAAACTATGCCAAAATCAATTTAAAAACTATGCCAGGCCGGCCACTTGAAACAAGTGTGTTTTTAATGCCCGACGGAAAAGGCGTATGTCCCTAGTTGTACGAAGGTTGGGGGGCAGGTCATTCCAGAGGGCGGGGGCTGCCACAGAGAAGGCCCTCCCCCTGGGGGTCGCCAGCCGGCATTGTCCGGCCGACAGTACCCTGAGGAGGCCCACCCTGTGGGAGTGGACAGGTCGAAAGGAGGTATGTGGTAGGAGGTGGTCCTGCAAGTACCTAGGTCCTGGGCCATGGAGCGCTTTAAAGATGGTTACTAGCACCATCTGTTAAGTTAGTTGTGACCTACTTTACGACTTATTTTTCCACAGTTCTTAAGCAAATCACTGCAGATGGTAAGTGAATCATGCAGATGCTAAGCAAATCTGACTTCCTCCATTGACTCTGCTTGTCGGAAGCCAGCTGAGAAGGTTACCGATTGTGATCACATGACCCTGGGACAGTGCAACTGTCATAAATACATGCCAGCTGTTAAGCAGCCAAATTTTGACCATGGGGATACTGCAATGATTGTAAGTGTGAAAAACGATCATAAGTCACTTTTTTAGTTCCATTGTAACTTTGAATGGTCAATGAATGAATGGCTGTAACCTGGATGTCAAAGAATGGAATTTAGATCAATATAATAAATGTTAAAGAAGAAAACGCCATAAAAGCTGTGAGAATGTTGACAAAAGATAAGGACACAAGTATAGTCTACAATGGGAAAAATGTTAAATTATGAGTGTGATTTGTTAATGGAATAGTATTTTGTTTAATTTTGATTGTAGTTCATGCATGCAAGTTGTCTATATGCCCAATCATTGGAAGGATGTTGTTATTGTTGCTTATTCAAAAGAAAATTTATCAAGAATGAATGCAAAAAATGACAAGGGGATTAGTCTGTTAAGTATGCTTGGAAGGTTGCTTGTCAGAATTCTGACAAAAAGTAAATGAGAGGTGTCGGGGACAAAATTTGGGAAGTAGCTTTCTGCCACATAGGGTCTCCACAAATGTATTTTTGCCCATCAGAAATACATAAATGTGAGATCTATCATATGTTACTGTTTTATACAAAGTGTAGGATGAATTGATTTTGAATTATGGAATGTTGTGTGCAAATGCAGAGTGGGAGTTGTGTTGAATATAAGAGCAATACATGAAGAAACTATCATGAGAGTAGATGAAGCATTTATCAAATTGTTCAAACTTGAGCAATAAGTAAAGAATATGTAAGTGTCCTTCATTGTTTAAGGCATTCAAGATATATATACAATGAATACTTGTGCTTGCACACAGTGAGACATGGCGGTTAGTGGGCAATGAAAGTTTTGGGGTGGCACATTGATAGTCACCAGCACCATGCTGCATATAATATTCTGAATAAGACTAGTGTATTTTAAGTGGTCAATGCCTTTGATATAAGAAGCCAATTCCAGTGTAGATTTTCACCTCAGAGATTACATGGGAAAGATTATTGTATTTCAGCCAATAATAGCTTTCCTTATGGACCAAACATTCATCTGTCTGAGTCTCTTCAGGCTACCAGATCTTTTTTTTTAAATATATTTTTATTGTTTTTACATTTAAAACAGTGCAGCACAGGGAAGTTGTAATGACCATGCAATCACATTATATCCAAATAATCTCATCCAATAACTATTCGCCTACTTAATACATTATCTATCCTTCTATCCAATCATATTATTTACAATTTGTTCCAACACTGGAGCTTTTCAAGGGCAATCATCTATCAGAAATGGTATAGAATAAAGGTGTCCAAACTTGGAACTCCAAAACTTGACTTCAACTCCCAGTATCCTCCAGCCAGCTCTGGGAGTTGAAGTCCAGAAGCTTCAAAGTGCCAAAGTTGTACACCCATGATGTAGGCTTTCCTGCTTGAGCAGGGGGTTGGACTAGATGACCTCTTAGGTCCCTTCCAACTCTTTTTTTAAAGACTTTTTTTATTTTAATCAAACAAAAACACAAAAAAAGAAGTCATTACTTATAGTTCATATTAAGTTATATATTTTAAATCAATAATCTTTATATATCTTACTATCAATATACCATAATTCTCATTTGACTACAATTATTTAAGCGTCCTTTTGCCTAAAATAATTCATATTTAAAAACACAACACATTGGCATTCATTAGCTATTTCAAAAATCCTCCAATAACATTACAACCTTCATGACATGTTCTAAATAAAGGTTAATTAATAAAGTTTAGCCTTTTTTTCCAACTCCCTGTTTAAAATTTGTATCCAAATTTCTTTTACCCAAACCAATGCATATATATATTATAAACAATATCCATTATCATTTCATTATTATTGTTATAATTGATTATTTGTTAACAGGAAATCATTTACTATTTATATCCAACTTCCTCTCATCAAACCCAATAACATTACCCTTTCATGACAGGTTCTGGAAAAAAAAAAATAATAAAGTTTCTCATCTTTGTCTCAGGCCAATGGAAGAGTGATCTGGGTATAGGGGATTTAGTCATCACGCCCTTGTCATGGACAGACCACTCACTTCTCCGGCTCGACTTTCCAACCGCTGCCCCTCATCGCGGGGAGGCGGAACCTGAGTCACCCATTTGGTTCCGCCCCAGGCGCCTGATGGACCCCGATGGGTTCCAAGCGGTGCTTGGGCCACTTCCTGTACCCCTGACCCGCGCCCCGATGGAGGACCTCGTGGCCGCATGGAACACTGCGACCACGGGAGCCTTGGATCGGGTCGCGCCCTTGCGGCCTCTCTTGCGGAGTCGAGCCACCCTGGCTCCTTGGTTCACCGAGGAGCTAAGGGTGATGAAGCGCCACAAGAGATGCCTAGAGAGAAGATGGAGGTCTACTCGATCTGAATCTGACCGAACACAGGTAAGAGCCCATTTACGGACTTACATTGTGGCGCTGAGAGTGGCCAAACGCCATCATTGTGCCACTCTCATAGCATCCGCAGATAACCGCCCTGCCGCCCTGTTTAGGGTGACCCGTTCCCTCCTTCAACAGAGGGTGCGGGAAGCCCCATTGCAGGGTAGAGCAGAGGAATTTGTGATTTATCTGCAGGAGAAAATCGCTCAGATCCATAACGAGTTAGTCTCCATTGATGGTCCAGTGGGAGGCCACGAGGCGGATCTTGGTTGGGAGGAGTTTGACTCTGTTACTTCCGAGGATATGGACAGGTTACGTGGGCGACTGCGAGCCACCACATGTTTATTGGACCCGTGTCCCTCCTGGCTTGTACTGGCATCCTGGGAGGTGACACGAGGCTGGCTCCAAGAGGTTGTCAACGCTTCTCTAAGTGAGGGTTTCTTGCCTCCCTCCCTTAAAGAGGCCATGGTGAGGCCCCTCCTGAAGAAGCCCTCTTTGGACCCAGCTTTATTAGTCAACTATCGTCCCGTCTCCAACCTTCCCTTTTTGGCGAAGGTTGTTGAGAGTGTGGTGGCACAACAGTTTCCCCGTCACCTGGAGGAAGTTGATTATCTAGACCCGCGCCAGTCCGGCTTTCGGCCCGGGCATAGCACCGAGACGGCATTGGTCGCATTGGTAGATGATCTCTGGAGGGCCAGAGATGGGGGTTGCTCCTCCATCCTGGTCCTATTAGACCTCTCAGCGGCTTTTGATACCATCGACCATGGTATCCTATTGCATCGGCTGGGGGGGTTGGGGGTGGGAGGCACCGTTTTACGGTGGTTCTCCTCCTACCTCTCCGGTCGATCGCAATTTGTGTTGGCAGGAGAGCAGAGGTCGACCTCGATACCCCTCACATGTGGGGTGCCTCAGGGGTCGGTCCTCTCGCCTCTCCTGTTTAACACATATATGAAGCCGCTAGGTGAGAACATCCGTGGTTTTGGGGTAGAGTATCACCTCTATGCTGATGATACACAGCTGTATATATCTACCCCAAACCACCCCAACGATGCCGTAGCGGTGATGTGCCAGTGCCTGGAAGCCGTGCGGATCTGGATGGGAAGTAACAGACTCAGGCTCAACCCAGCCAAGACCGAGTGGCTGTGGTTTCCGGCCGCCCGATTCAACCAGTTGACTCCATCACTGGCCATAGGGGGCGAACACCTTGCCCCTGTGGATGGGGTGCGCAACTTGGGTGTCCTCCTGGATACCCGGCTGTCCATGGAAGATCAAGTGACAGCCGTGGCCAGGAGGGCGTTTTACCAGGTTCGCCTGGTACGCCAGTTGCGCCCCCTATTGGATCGGGATGCCCTTTGCACGGTCACTCATGCCCTCGTGGCATCCCGACTGGACTATTGTAACTCTCTCTACATGGGGCTCCCCTTGAGGTGCACCCGAGGACTTCAGCTGGTCCAGAATGCAGCCGCGCGAGCAATAATGGGTACCGCAAGGTATACCCATGTAACACCGCTCTTGTGCGAGCTGCACTGGCTACCTGTTGTCTTTCGGGTGCGCTTCAAGGTGCTAGTTCTCATCTTTAAAGCGCTCCATGGCTCGGGACCTAGCTATCTGCGGGATCGGATCCTGCCACATACATCCTCCCGGCCGATTCGCTCCCACAGAGAGGGACTTCTCTGGGTGCCGTCCACTAGACTTTGTCAGCGGGCGACGCCCAGGGGAAGGGCCTTCTCTGTGGCGGGCCCAGGCCTCTGGAACGACCTTCCCCCCGACATTAGAACAACTACGGACCTCCGCTCCTTCCGTCAGAAATTAAAAACACACTTTTTCTGCTTGGCCGGCCTAGGTTAGTCTCTACCTCAGGGGTTAGGGAATGTTAATTTTAAAAATGGGGATTTTAGTGCAGGGACAATTAGATTTAATCTGTTTTTACTGTATTTATTTATGTATATATTTTATGTTGTTTTAATTTTTCCCTGTGCACCGCTCCGAGTCCCCCTGGGGAGAGGACGCGGTATAGAAAAATAAAATTATTATTATTATTAGATCTTTTTTCCAAATCGCTGTTTACAATTTATATCCATATGTGCGTGTGTGTGTGTGTGTTAGGTTTTTGAGCTGATCAATAAATCAGGGAGACTAGTATAGATCTATTTCGAGCTTTTTAGCTCTCATCAGCTAGCCATACCCTTACTGGGATTTGAACCGGGGCTATGTTACATGCTAGGCAGGAGCCTTAGCCATTAGGCCAACCGGTTCTCTTCCTGTTCAGCTGAGACAGGAGGATAAGTATATACTTGTTCCACAACACCCTGTTAGGCCCCAATTAAGATCTATACTAGTCTCCCTGATTTATTGATCAGCTCAAAAACCTAACACACATATATAAAAAAATTACACAACGGAACTCATGGCTTTCTGTCTAGATGGTCTCTGGTGATGAGCCAAAAGGCAGAAAAGGAAACAGTATGTTTCCTCCTTTAATTGGGGCCTAACAGGGTGTTGTGGAACAAATATATATATATATATATATATATATATATATATATATATATATATATATATATATATATATATATATATATATATGTCTTTGGTTGTTCGGGTTTTCTCCCGCGTAGAATTGGAAGTATCTTCACGACGTTTCGATGAAATCTCATTCATCATCTTCAGGCTGGTGCTTCCGGCTTGGTGCTTCCGGCTTGGTGCTTCCAGGAGCAAAGCCGGAAGCACCAAGCCGGAAGCACCAGCCTGAAGATGATGAATGAGATTTCATCGAAACGTCGTGAAGATACTTCCAATTCTACGCGGGAGAAAACCCGAACAACCAAAGACCTACATACAAACACCCGCGAAAACCTCAGAAAACATATATATATATATATATGTTAAATTTCTTTAAGGGATGATTAATAATAATAATTAATATATAATATATATATATGTATATATATGTTTGTGTGTTACGTTTTTGAGCTGATTAATAAATAAGTTGGGGAGACTAGGATAGATCTATTTCGAGCTTATTAGCTCTCATCAGCTAGCCATACCCTTACTGGGATTCGAACCAGGGCTGTATTACATGCCAGGCGAGAGCATTGCCATTAAGCCAGCTAGGTTCTGTTCTTGTCAGCTGAGACAGGAGGATAGTTATATATAATTGTTTCCACAACACACTGTTAAGGCCCCAATTAAGGGAGGAAACACACTGCTTTTCCATTTCTGCCTTTCGGCTCATCACTAGAAACCATCTAGACAGAAAGCCAAGAATTCCGTTGTGTAATTTTTTTATATGTGTGTTAAGTTTTTGAAACATTTACTATTTATTACCCACCTTCCTCACATTTATTGATCAGCTCAAAAACGTAACACACATATAAAAAAATTACACAACGGAATTCTTGGCTTTCTGTCTAGATGGTCTCTGGTGATGATTTAGGGTTAAAAAATATGCATAAATCATTAAATAGAATTTAAATAGAATTTTGAAGTTAGAATCTGAGGTGAGGCAGGAAGTGAAGAAAGAAGAGAGGGAGATAATGAAAGGGTAGAAACGGTGGTAAATAAAAAGCAAGCAAAATTTTTCACTGGGTTTGACAGTGGTATAGGGAAAATTGAAAAGGGGGGATATGCCCCAACAAAGAGAAATAAAAAGCAGACAAAAGATTTCACTGGGTTTGGCAGTGGCTTGGGCAAAATTGAAGAGGGTGGACATCTCCCAACAAAGAAAAGGGAGGAGACAGAAATAGAGAATTGGGACAAAAGACTTACTAGGAAAAAATCAGATATTTAGAAATTGTTACGTGGAGAAGATAAAGTCAAGGTATGTGATTTACTCCTTTACCTGGTAATTAAACTGAGTTGCTAACTGGTTAAATATGATAATGGAAAGATAATTTAATAAAGGTTAAAATATATGAATTATGGACACATATGAAACTGTTATGGGGAGAATATAAAGTAGAGGTATGTGATTTACCCATTTACATGATAATTAAACTGTGTTGCTAATTGATTGAATATGATAATGGAAAGATAATTAAATATAGGTTAAAATATACAAAATGTGGATGCATGTAGAATTCTAAGAAGATGAACAAAATGAGGTGTGTATTGTTATTCTGCATAGCAGATCAATGGAATTGTAATAAACATTGAACAGTAAGGATTGTTATTTAAGGACAATTAAAGATAAACTAAGTTAAGATATGGAAAAATGGAGGGAACATGAAACATACTTACAATGGAAAATTTTTGAGAGTACAAAGATAGAACTAAAAATTTGGGGCATGTAATGATGTATAACTATATAATATTATGATGAGAATAACTGGGATTGGGCTAAAAGCACAATAGAAATGTCCCTGAATAGACTTTGCTTAAATATTATATGAGTATAAGGAATATGCTGCAATTCCACAGAGCAGCCATTTGTTCATCTATATAAATAAAAATGTAAAATAGTTTGTACGAATCCACTAATCTCAAAAACTACTGGACCGATTTGCCTCAAATTTTGACACAATGTAGCCAAGGACTTCCGATAATAGAATAGCTATTCACTTTGTGCCTAGCACACGTGTATCGTGTGCAAGCTACACGCATGTAAAAGGTACCCACTGAAAAATATTTTTACTTCCCTGTAGCCACGCCCATCAAACTGCTTTTCAACTGTCATATGGCAGCCTCTTAGGGCCAAAAAGGCACAGAGGATAGCAAACTCCCAGGTGGCCCATAGAGGGAGGGGGGGAGAAATACTGCTCAAGACTGTTCTCTGAGGTAAAAACACGGAGGCAGGCAGCTGCTTTAAACTGTTTAATACGAACTGAACCAAACTGTAACAAAGAACCACCCATCTGACAGCAAATACAGTTTAATAAAAGAGGGACTAGGGGAGACATGATAGCAGCCTTCCAATATCTCAGGGGTTGCCTCAAAGAAGAGGGAGTCAAGCTATTCCCCAAAGCACCTGAGGGCAAAACAAGAAGCAATGGGTGGAAACTAATCAAGGAGAGAAGCAACCTAGAACTGAGGGGAAATTTCCTGGCAGTGAGAACTATTAACCAGTGGAACATCTTGCCACCAGAAGTTATGGATGCCCCAACACTGGATGTGTTTTTAAGAATAGACTGGAAAACCATTTGTCTGACACTGTATAGGGTCTCCTGCTTGAGCAGCGGGGTTGGACTAGATGACCTCCAACAGACCTTCCAACTCTGCTATTGTATTATTGTATTACAGTAGGTAGGTAGATAGGGGAATAGAGAGACAGGGAGAAATACAGTTTAATAAAAGAGGGACAGGGAGACAGGATAGCAGCCTTCCAATATCTCAGAGGTTGCCACAAAGAAGAGGGAGTCAAGCTATTCTCCAAAGCACCTGAGGGCAGAACAAGAAGCAATGGGTGGAAACTAATCAAGGAGAGAAGCAACTTAGAACTGAGGAGAAATTTCCTGACAGTTAGAACAATTAATCAATGGAACAGCTTGCCTCCAGAAGTTGTGAATGCCCCAACACTGGAAGTCTTCAAGAAGATGTTGGATAGCCATTTGTCTGAAATGGTATAGGGCAGCGATGGTTAACCTTTTTTGGCTCGCGTGCCAAAAGCAGGGGGAGTGCAGGGGTGATGTGCACAGGTGTGCCACATCCATAATGCTATGTGCATGACCCCCTGCATTTGGCATGCTTTTTACATCAAGTCCAGGCTCCAGAAGCTTTATAGGAGCCTGGGGTGGGTGAAAACAGCCTTCCCTCACCTCCAGAGGGCAAAAAACAGCCTCAAAAGAAGGCCTAAATCAGCTGGCCAGGGCACACATGCACATTGAAGCTGACAGGGCAATGCCTCGCGTAGCCTAAGAAATGGTTCCGTGTGCCACCTGTGGCACCCGTGCCATAGGTTCGCCATCATGGGTATAGGGCTTCCTGCCTAGGCAGGGAGTTGGACTAGATGACCCCCAAGGGATAGATAGAGAGGGGGAAATAAGGTAGGTAGGTAGGTAGGTCGGTTGGTAGGTGGATAGATGATAGATAGATAGATAGATAGATAGATAGATAGATACAAAGAAAGAAAGAAAGAAAGAAAGAAAGAAAGAAAGAAAGAAAGAAAGAAAGAAACACAGTAGGTAGGTAGGTAGGTAGGTAGGTAGGTAGGTAGGTAGGTAGGTAGAGGGAGAAAGGAAGAAATATAGTAGGTAGGTAGGTGTATAGATAGATAGCGAGAAATACAGTAGGTAGGTAGGTAGAGGAATAGAGAGGGAGAAATACAGTAGGTAGGTAGGTAGAGGGATAGAGAGGGGGAAATACAGTAGGTAGGTAGGTAGGTAGATAGAGGGAGAAAGAAAGAAATACAGTAGGTAGGTAGGTAGAGGGATAGATAGATAGAGAGGGAGTAATACAGATAGATAGAGAGGGAGTAAGGTAGGTTGGGGCTTATATGGTGGTTGTGTGTATGTGTGCAGGTGTAGATCTACACACAGATTGGTTGGCCATTTAACCAGACTGGGCCACAGCAACCCGTGGCCGGGTATAGCTAATCTATATAAATAAAAATGTAAAATAGTTTGTACGAAGCAGCTAATCTCAAAAACTACTGCACCGATTTTCCTCAAATTTTGACACAATCTTCCCAAAGACTTCTGATAATAGAATACATACTCATTTTGTGCCTAGCACACATGTGTTCATGTGCAAGGTACACAAATGTAAAATGTACCCACTGATCATGTTTTCACCTCCCTGTAGTCCCGATCATCAAGCTGCTTTTCAACTGTCATTGTTGGAAGAGGCCTCATATGGAGGCCTCTTAGGGCCAAAAGAAGGCACTGAGATAGCAAACTCCCAGGTGGCCCATAGAAGGAGAAAGAGAGGGAGAAATACAGTTTAATAAAAGAGGGACTAGGGGAGACATGATAGCAGCCATCCAATATCTCAGGGGTTGCCCAAAAGAAGAGGGAATCAAGCTATTCTCCAAAGCACCTGAGGGCAGAACAAGGAGCAAGGGGTGGAAACTAATCAAGGAGAGAAACAACTTAGTACTGAGGAGGAATTTCCTGACAGTTAGAACAATTAACCAGTGGAACAGCTTGCCTCCAAAAGTTGTGAATGCCCCAACACTGCAAGTCTTTAAGAAGATGTTGGATAGCCATTTGCCTGAAATGGTATAGGGCTTCCAAGATGACCTCCAAGGTCCCTTCCAACTCTGCTATTGTATTATTCTATTACAGTAGATAGGGGAATAGATAGAGAGGGAGAAATAAGGTAGGTAGGTAGGTGGATAGATAGATAGGGAGAAACACAGTAGGTAGGTAGGTAGGTAGGTAGGTAGGTAGGTAGGTAGGGTGATAGATAGAGAAGGAGAAATACAGGTAGGTAGGGAGGTAGGGAGGTAGGGAGGTAGAGGGAGAAAGGAAGAAATATAGTAGGTAGGTAGGTGGGTGGGTGGGTGGGTGGATGGATTAATGGATGGATGGATGGATGGATGGATAGAAATACAGTAGGTAGGTAGGTAGGTAGTGGGATAGATAGATAGGGAGAAATACAGTAGGTAGGTAGAGGGATAGATAGAGAGGGAGAAATACAGTAGGTAGGCAGGTAGGTAGATGGGATAGATAGAGGGAGAAATAAGGTAGGTAGGTAGGTGGATAGATAGGGAGAAACACAGTAGGTAGGTAGATAGGGTGATAGATAGAGAGGGATAGAGAGGGAGAAATACAGTAGGTAGGTAGGTAGGTAGAGGGAGAAAGGAAGAAATATAGTAGGTAGGTAGGTAGGTAGGTGGATAGATAGATAGATAGGGAGAAATACAGTAGGTAGGTAGATAGAGGGATAGATAGAGAGGGAGAAATACAGTAGGTAGGTAAGTAGAGGGATAAACAGAGAGGGAGAAATACCGTAGGTAGGTAGGTAGGTGTATAGATAGATAGGGAGAAATACCGTAGGTAGGTAGGTAGGTGTATAGATAGATAGGGAGAAATACAGTAGGTAGGTAGGTAGGTAGGTAGGTAGGTAGGTAGGTAGAGGGATAGAGAGGGAGAAATACAGTAGGTAGGTAGGTAGATAGAGGGAGAAAGGGAGAAATACAGTAGGTAGGTTGGTAGAGGGATAGATAGAAAGGGAGAAATACGGTAGGTAGCTAGGTTGGGGGTTATATGGTGGTTGTGTGTATGTGTGCAGGTGTAGATCTACACACAGATTGGTTGGCCATTTAACCAGACTGGACCACAGCAATGCGTGGCCGGGTATAGCTAGTAAACTATAAAAAGCTTTGGAAAAAGAGTAGAAAGCAACCTAGCTATTAGAGAACTGTTTTTAATTGCATAAATAAATAAAGAGTTTCAGAAATTCCTAAACACTCTTGGGAAAATATACTTTTCCTTGCCTGAAGGAAAAAAACATGGAGGATCTTAATGGAAGATCATTGTCATCAGGTTTAATAAGCTGAGGTATTATTACACAATATGCTGTCATCATATAGCTGAAACTCAGGTGTATAAAAGCCAAGTATCCAAGGTTAGTATTTTATCTAGTGTCTTGTAAAATAAAAGGAAACTAATGCAGGACAATGCAAATTGGTATACAAAAGGTGATCTTTAATTTCCATCAGATTTGATAGAAATCCATTTCACAGATCTGAGTCACAGTTGAGCAGAGAAATTCTGCCTCGTTCCATGCATAGAATTTATTTACACAATTTTATATGACATGCAGCTCCCAAGACTTCAGACTGTTTACAAAGTAAAAAATCTCAATCTATACACTGTCTGTATATGTATAAAACTCCCCCTCTCTCACACACACATAGCTCAGCATCAACCGAATAAAAGATTGCATTTGTACTAAAATCAAATTAAAAAGAGTAGCTACCAAGTGTTGCCTGAAACAAACATTTTCGTCGATTGTGCCCATCTGCTTTTAAGTATATAAATGGACAGAAACCATTGAGTGATATGACAAGAATAAAGCATCATGGCTGCCAATGAATATAGTCCAGCTCCCAATCTCTAAGGTTTAAAATATAGATCCTTCCTAAAGAAGATGTTTGCTGTCCATTTTAAAGCAGGTATTTTATGATCTTAATATTGTGGGTATTCAGTTTTTGCCAATATTCTGAAACTCTCATTCTACCCTGATTCAAAAATGCCTTGTGTAACAAACAAAGTCAGTTTTTGGTGGACTGCCTTGACTTTGAAATGAGTTTTTAGGGCAAGACATGTCATAGCTTCACCCTGAATCCCTGCAAGTTTACAGAATTCCAATAATATTTTAATATAGCATTATCTATGTGTGAAATACTTAAGACTAGCAAGTGGGTCCAAATAACCTCTGAACCTCTGATCTAACAGTTTCTTTGAAATATATGTTCTTTAAAAATATTAACAAAGAATGCAGCAGCCTTTCTTCATTCTTATCTTTTGACACAGATCTCTAGAGAGGAAATGATCCTTGGGGTTCCCATTGAACTGTATTGTTTTCTTCAGTAACTTTAAGTAGTTGTTTGTTTGTTTTTACTCATTGCAAAATCCTCTACTTTTAAACTATTGCTTCTTTATACATAGTTTTCATTCTGATCTGTTTTCCTCTGATTTGCTGATCACATGTTTTGTTTCATTAATGAATAATTTTGGCATTTTTCACAATGGGAGAGTGGATAAATTATCATGTCAAGTTCTTCAAAATGTACATTTTATATTTCCACTTTTTAAAAAAGAATTTAAGGCAAAATAGTTGAGCTATTATTTAGTAACTCTATGTATTAGATATTTTATAAGATATTCCATTTGGACCTTGGGATAATAAATCAAAATATTCATACCATTTAATATTAAACATCATATCAAAATTAACTGAGGAGAGAAGCCATTGCTATTTAGTTATGAAACTCCCTAAAGAGATAGACAGAAAGATATTCAGCAAAGATAATGTTGATTCTTTTGGGGAAGAATCTTACCAAAAGATAATTTACCAGTAAGAAAAGCTCAACTCCCAATTTATAACAGCCAGTTTTCAAGTCTATATATTCTGTCTTGAGAATACCAAGAAAATTTCTTCCAAAAGAGGATTTTTGTCAACCATTTTCATGCTTGTGAGAAGGTAAAAGGCAAGAGTGCCTCTGTAGAAGAGGTAAAGAAAATAGGAGAAAGCTTTTTTAGATAGAAGTAAACAATTACCAATAGTAGCGATGGAAGATGTGGCTATAAAAATGGTTTGCTTGTCTGTTTTCTCAGGCAATGGTATAGTATAGATGAACTAAAGAGACATAAATAAATGCTCTGAAGAAAGAGTATTAGTGTCCTCCGTGGTGGGTGGGCTTGAACTCCAGTGGGGATTTTAAATTATGTACATGTTGACCGAGTGGATTTGTAGTCACAAAGTCGCAAAGACCCTAAATTTCTAAGGTCCTAAATGAATGCATCTTGGAACAGATGGACCAGAAAGGAGGTAATTCTAGATTTAATCCTAAATCATGACTGTGATCTGAGACAAGATATAAGTATTGTGAAACTAATAGAAATGGGTGACCAAAATACTGTTACATTCAGCATACATGGAAATAGGAAACTGCCAACTGAGTGCAACAGTCACATTTGATTATGAAAGGGGCACTTTCTCACATATGAGGAAATTGTGAATCTCTTCTTAATGTCTGAATGTTAATTAAAACCACAATAACTGGCAGTCAATAGTGATGTATTTGTCAGGGTAAGTCCATAACTTAAGAATTTCCAAGCCTGGG
This sequence comes from Rhabdophis nuchalis, assembly GCA_039707465.1. Lineage (NCBI taxonomy): Eukaryota > Metazoa > Chordata > Lepidosauria > Squamata > Natricidae > Rhabdophis > Rhabdophis nuchalis. The sequence continues at coordinate 124,192,916 of CM077645.1, forward strand.
AAAAACTATATCAATAACAATTATAAAATCAACAACAACAGGGGCTTCAGGCCTATCTCCGGGCTTGGGAATAGAGCCTTAAGAGATGTAGATGACTTTGACAGTGGGAGTCATATGTATCTCTGGGGTAAGGGCTCTTCCAGACAGGAGCTGTGGCAGAGAAGGCATATGCTTCCTCAGTCATATAAGACGACAATGTTTAATAGAGAGGACCTGGAGCCTGCCCACCCTGTCCAAAAGTACTGGAAAGGTAACTTTAGAGATGGCAAAATATAAGTGTACTTATAACTGTGCTTAATTAAAGCAGTCAAAGGACATTTCTCTTAATGACTATGTTGCTTGGCAATGAATTGCTGTTTCCTATTAGACTTATTAATTGATGACCACCTGTACACCTTAGGTTGTATGCCCCACTTCCTTTTTTTTTCTATATATGGTAGTTGCTTTAATTCAAATTTAGCAATTCTAATTTCCTCATTTATTTATTTATTTTATTAGTCAAATTTATATAACCGCACCCTCTCCCCGAGGGGACCTGGGGCGGTGCACAGGAAGTTAAAACAAACAATATAAAATATAAATAATTAATATCGAATTAAATAGGTTATCCCTGTGCTAAAATTTAAAAAGTTAAAACATAATCCATTAAAAACCCAATTAAAAACAATTTATAATACAGACTTAAAGTGAGATTTGAAGTAACCTTGCAAGAGTCCTCTAGTTTGGAACAGTACTAAAATCATTTTCTCATCAGCTTAGATACAGCAGCTAATTATGACCAGAAAACAAGGAAAAAGAAAAGAAAACATATAAAAGCAAATGCTAAACATGAACATATAGCATATAGTTCTTAAGCCTTCATACCACAATTTAAAGCATCAGATTGTTATATTGTAATAACCTCATAGTTTGAGATAACGTGCACAGATTTGTTTCCACAAAGGTTGTTCTGTGTCTGATTAAAGGCTGTGCTGCATATCAACTTGCATAGAACAATTGCATGTTTGTAGCAATAGTCATAGTTTAATGCAGTAGTACCTACTGTGTGCACAACTCTGGAGAGAGAGAAAGATTATTCATATTTTTTCTCCTGTTTCTGTTAATATTTATATTTATATTAAAGGTAATGAATCACACTGTAGGGTCATCGGGAAAACTTACTACAGCTTCAAAACTATGTATTAAAATTCTTAAATGTATTTGATACTTGAAGATTCACTCTAGTAAATAAAATGATGGCACTGTTTTAAATATGGTGCATGGTGCATGTATGCTGTGTCATATCTTATCAGATGAACAGATACAATAGGAGAAATTTGACCCACCAGATGCCACGGAGGACTTACAGGACACCACTAGCACTTTGAATTACTTCTCTCACTCTTTGAATTACTTCTCTCACTCTTTGTTTAAATTTAAAATTACTACTTTCTACTTATATTGTCCCTCATACCCTACCTATGTAAAAAAATGATTTTGATTATTTCTTTCATGAAACATCAGTTTCAAATTTTTTTTGGGAAAGTCAAAGAATACAATATATAAAACCAGGTAACTAGCAAGTTCTCACTCTTGCAGTGTTTCTCAACCTTGGTGAATTTAAGTCCTGTGGACTTCAACTCCCAGAATTCCCCAGCCAGCTGGTGGTCTGGGAATTTAAGTCCTGTGGACTTAAAATCACCAAGGTTGAGAAACTCTATTGCATTGTGTTGTGACTGGCCATCAGTCATCCTGTACATAATGTCCTCTTCTATTTTGTAAAAATGAACAAAATCTTTTTCTTACTATTTGCAGAAGTTGGACCCCCCCCCCACTCGCCATGCCCTAGCCCTACAAATCTCATTCTTTACAAATACAGCTGGAATAACACAATAACAATTGAATTCAGAGTGTTGCTAAGTATTGGCACCATAGACAGTTCCTGTATTTTAGCTCCTGAAGTTTCCAAGTAATCTAGTGTTTTACTATATCAGTTTTGTGCTTGAAATAGGCTGTCAGTTGACTTCTACAAAAGAAATGACTTCAAAAAGAATTGCCAAAGTTAAAATAAAGATATACCTCTTTAAACAACAAAGAAACATGTCCATTGCATTTAAAACACAATTTTTGATATAGTAATTTTACTCCACTGAAAATTGGATGTTAAATATTTTTTCCCCATTTGAACATATGGGAAAGAGAGAACAGTACTTCTCTCTTTCCCTTAGTTCCTAACTATTGTCTTTTCTGTTTTCATCGTATAATGAAACCTAATAAAATATGTTTTTTAAAAAGAAATGCTTTTGTTGTATTACATGTAGAATTTTAGTAAACATGTTGTATTTGTTCAGTTTAAACTGAGATCTAGCAAATAAGCAACTATTAAGCCTTTGTATTCTTTCACAATGAGCCTATTAGAATACATCAAAAGCAATGTATGGGTGTGTTTGTGGAGAGGGGAAAATGCCAGTAGCACTGTCCTTAAAGTGTGATTCACAGGAAATAATAGGTCAAAAAGATACATGAAAGGCTCTGGTAGAAAGAAATGGTACTCTGTTGTTAATGGAAAAAAAGCTTGGCAAAAATTATGTTGTGACTGTTTCTGTGGCTTGGAAAGGAATTTCCTATAGCCCAGAGTAACCATTAAATATCTCTCTGTTTTTAGTTCATTAGGGCTTTCTTTCCCAGAGAAAATGTCAACTTCTGCCATGGAACCCCAGTCTCTTGATGAGAGAGGAAGTTTTTTTAAGGTAACTAAAATATTGGTACTTATTTCAAAATGTATGTTAATTATCTGCCCACTGCTTTGGACAGAATTTGGACAGACTTATGGTGAGAAAGCTTTGGGTTTTTTTATATGGAAATGAAAATTGGGTAAATAGATTATCTGAAGTATGAACAGATTATTTAAGTGTGTGTAGTAAGAAGAGACAAGGTCAAGAATGAATGGGTGATGAATAAATACCAAAATCAATATAAGGTAAGTGATTATTTTGAAATAAATACCCGGGCATGGTTTCATCCTATAAAGCAAATATGTGACAAATTGCAAAACAAAATATATTAAAATAAGAGCAAATGAGTTGATACAAACGGGAAGACTGAAAAATCATTAATGGATGGAAATCCTAAAAAAAGAAGCAGAAATGGTTTGCAAGGATAGAAGTGATTGTTGAATGGTATTGGGATCTCCAAACAAAATAACATTATGACTATATATTTACATTCTCTTGAAAGTGTCTTTTGTTCTTGTTTTTGGTGCTTACATGTGGTACCTTCGATTTTTACTTTTGGCAACTCCATTGACTAGTCCCTGCAGTTTTCTTGGCAAGGCTTTTTGGAAGTGGCTTGCCACTGCTTCCTTCCTAGGGCTAAGAGAGCGCAACTGGTCCAAGATCATCCAGCTGGCTTTGTGCATAAGACAGGACTGGAACACAGTCTCCCAATTTCTAGCCTGGTACCTTAACCACTACAATAAACTGGCTCCTTTCAAAGCCTATTCCATACATTTCAGAAGTCACATATAACAGATCAACTGTTTCTCTTGTACAACATTATAAACAATTACATTCTGGTGCACTTTCATATTTCTTCTAATTTAATTAGAGTTCGAATTGTGTGTGAAGTAGTGACTGAGTTCTAGGCCCTTCCTTTAAAAAGCAAAACTGTTATTCTACTGAGTGACTGCATTTGTATAAGACTGCATTTGCATAAAATAGCCATATTTTAGTCTAGCATGTTGGGTTTGATTTCAACCTTTTAATTTCAGATATATCAAGAAGTTTGCATTATTAAGTAAACCAGGATTGTCTAGTTCCCAGCATTATATTTGCAGCTTTCAGAATTAGGCTGCAACAGATTTTGTTCCCAGGCAGACTGAACAGTTTACTATGTTATCTGACTTAAAGGAAGTTAATGGTTTGTTTTTATTATGGAAAGTCTATTTCTTTAAATCCACTTCAGCTGTGGAAATAGTGGTTTATATTATGGCAGTTGAAGCAAATTCCTGTGTTTGGCAAGTGGATAGAGTTGTCCAGACATATAAATAATCTCTTTCATAAAGAGGAAAAAAATAGATTGCAGAGTGGAAAATAAAGATATTTGGGGGCTGTAGTTTCCTACCCTTCTTTCACTCCCAGCAGGTGCAGGAAATGGATATCACCTACTATACTAGAATTTAAAACTTACGTTTTGCTGTCTCAGTATTAAAATGATGCCACAAAAGACAACATCTGTAAAAGAATATGTAAGATGCAACCATTCCATTGGCAATATAGTTTTGCTTGCTACTGCATTTTAAAAAAACTTTTTTTGTTAACATTTATTGTATGATTATTGTATACCACCAATATGTATGGCTGTTAATTACAGTACCATTGAAATGCCAGGCCCCAGCCAACTGAATGGACAAATTCATACCATCTTTAGTGTGAGTTTCTATTTGGTCATCCTAATCTTAAGGGAATAATCAACTTTTATTTCATTAAGCATCAGGTGCTGACTGATCTTGATCTTTTTGAAGTTCATGATATCATCATCATCTTCTTCAAAACCATAATTTATAGGTGTCTGTTTTCTTTCTCATACTTTCCTGAAGTCCAGTTTAATATCATACATTCATAAAATACCTATCTTTTATGAACTTTCCTCCCTATGAGTATTTTTTTATTTCAACACATTAATCATCTTTCTATGTTCTTGAGTCAAGTAAAGGGAATTATCTACCATGTTCATTTCTTTGTCAACAATTATCTTTGTCCTCTTAATATTTAATCCAAAGCTAAAGTTTTACTTTCTATTTCTACACTGATAATAAATTTCTCTAAATCAGTGTTTCTCAATATATTTTTATTATTTTTACATTTAAAAACAATGCAGAACCGCAAAGTCGAAGTGGATATACATTCACATTATACACAGTTAGTCTCAACCATTAACTATCCAATCACAATATATACAGTTTGTTCCAGTCTTGTCATCTTGTCTTATACCAATCATAAAATCTGTTCCAAACTTTGAAATATTCTGATTCCCCTTTATTTTTAAGTTCAAGAGTGAGCCTATCTGCTTCCGCACAGGCCAACACTTTTCTGATTATATCTAGCTCTGATGGTGTATTTTCTTTTTTCCAATATTGTGCAAAAGTTATACATGCCGCAGTTAGTACTTGTATAATTAGATAGACCACATTTTTCTTAAACTCCTCTGGTATTATGCCTAGGAGAAAAATCTTTGGCTTAAACAATATTTGGTCTCCCACCATTTGTTCCAACCATGATTGAATCATTTTCAAATATCTTTTGGCCTCATTGCATGTCCACCACATATGGTAAAAGGTGCCTGGTGTTTTTTTTACACTTCCAACAATTTGGGGCCAGATTTTTATACATTTTGGAGAGCCATGCTGAGGGGAGATGCCATCTGTAGAACATCTTATAGAGATTTTCTTTATATGCTGTCGCCAATGTTAGTTTCCGATTGAGTATCCAAAGTTTTTCCCACTTAGCAAATTCCACATTATAACCAAAATTTTTCACCCAGGCAAGCATTGTTTCTTTGACATGTTCTTCCTCGAGTTTATATTCCAATAAAAATATATACAGCCCTTTGATCAGCTTGTTTTCTGTTTCTATCAAAAGTTTATCTAATACTGTGTAATCTTTAGCAATACCTTCCATCTTTCTGTCCTGTGCAAACCTTGATTGTATTTGCAAATAGAACCACCATTCTTCTTGTACCCCTTGTGATGCCAATTCTAATCTAGTTTTAATCTCACCATGTCTGTTCAATAACTCTTTATATGTGACAATATTTCCCATATTAATTAAATTTGGGTGTATATAAGCTTCCATTGTAGATAGCCAGATGGGTATTTTGGTATAGTGGTCGTGTTTAATTTTGTTCCATATAGATAACAGGGATTGTCTGATATAGTGTCTATTGAAATATTTGTGTGCAGATCCTTTTTCATACCACAGGAAGGCATGCCATCTGCTTGGAGGTCATGACCTTCCAATCTGAGTAATCTTTTATTTCTCAACATTATCCATTCTTTTAACCATATGAGGGTGCCCACAATAAGTTCCCAATCTGGAATACCAAGTCCTCCTTTTTCCTTAGTATCGTACATGGCTTTGAGTTTTATTCTTGGTTTTCTTCCCTGCCAAATAAATGTTGAAACCAATTGATTCAAATCCTTAAAGAAACCTTTTTCTAATTTAATTGGGATATTCTGAAAAATAAATTTTGGAAGTACATTCATTTTTATGACTGCGATCCTACCCATCAGGGACAATTGTAGGTTTTTCCACCTTTCCAGGTCTTTCTTAGTTTTGTTGATCAAATTAGTATAGTTGTCTTCCTCGCATACCTCACAGTTAAGTGTATACCTAGATATTTCACTTTTTAAAGTGGAATTTGGATACCCAATTTCTTCATTAGTTCCTCTTTCAATTTAGATGTCATATTTTTAACCAACATTTTAGTCTTTGTCATATTTATCTTTAAACCCGCTATTTTCCCATACTCTGTCAATTCCTCAATGAGTTTCGTACCAGACTTTAAAGGATCCTCTAGCACAAACACTAGATCATCTGCAAAGGCCTGTAACTTAAATTGTTCCTTTTTGATTTCTAGTCCCTTTATTTGTTCATCTTTACGTACTTTCCTGGCTAGAACTTCTAAGGTTAATATAAACAACAGCGGGGATAGGGGACAACCTTGTTTTGTACCTTTCTGAATTGCTATACTTTGCATTAATTCACCATTAATTATTACTTTGGCTTTTTGATTTGTATATATTACTCTAATTGTGTTTATAAATTTCCCCCCGAGTGTCATGTGCTCCAATTGTTGATGCAAGAATTCCCAGTTCACATTGTCAAATGCCTTTTGGGCATCAAGAAAAAATAGTGCAACCTGTTTTTCATTATGTACTTCATAATATTCGAGAATATCCAGCATAATTCTCATATTGTTTTTAATTTGTCTTCTGGGGAGAAATCCGTTTTGATTTGTGTGGATAAACGATGTGAGGAATTCTTTCAACCGTTCTGCTATTATCATAGCAAAAATCTTGTAATCTGCATTTAGCAGTGAGATTGGTCTGTAATTTTGTATAAACATCTGATCTGAGTCCCCCTTAGGTATTAGTACAATGTTAGCCTCCGTCCATGATAGTGGTGTCTTCGTCTCTTTCAGCACAGCATTATAAACTTCCAACAATGTTGGGACAAGCATATCCTGGAATTCTTTATATATTTCCTCTGGCAGTCCATCCGGCCCTGCAGCTTTATTAGTCTTTGTATGGCATTAATTATCTCTGATGTTTTAATTTCTTCATTGAGCATATCTTTTATTTCCTCTGGAATCTTTGGCAGATCTGACTTTTCCAGATATTGTAGTATTCCTTCCTTTGTATAGTCTCGGTTTTCTCTATACAATTGTTCATAGAACTCTTGGGTAATCCTTTTCTTTTCCTCTAGTTGATAGCAGATCTCGCCTTTTCCATCTTGTAGTTTTTTGATCCCTTCTCTTGCTTCTGCTTCCTTAGCCTATAGGATAGCCACCGCCCCGGTTTATTTGCATTCTCAAAGAAATTTTGTTTTGCTTTTTTTACAGACTGTGCCAATTTTGCTTTTTCAAATATAGCCAATTCATGTTTAATCAGTTCCATACTTCTTTTTATGCTTCTATTTTGTGGTTTCTTTTGAAGTTCACTCTCTAAGTTTCTATACCTTTCTTTCAACTCTCACATAACAACCCCAGCAAAAAATATTATAAAATCAAGGTGTGACTCACTTAACAACTACCTTGCAATTTGAGTTTCAATTGTGGTTGTAAGTCAAGGACGACCTTCAAATCAAATCAACTTAAATCAAAACTTTTACTCCAACTCCTGGTCTAAAAATAGATGTGTAGGATTATGCAAAATTTAGCATTTCAGAATGGAACATTCCAGACACCTCTGATTTATTCTGGGATCAGTTTTACAACTTCCAAAAGTATATCCTCAGAACTATTTGAGATATCTTAAACATGATGCCCTAAGCAAAATAATTCTCAGTTTAGAAGAAAACCACCAAACTATATTCAGAATAGTCTAGAGGGGAATTGGGATCTTTGGAAGGGAAGTTAAATGCTCCAGAGGTTGGTGTAGTTTGCATATTCTTTTTGTATACAATTTCAAATGCAAGAATTTTCTTTTTAACACCAGCTTCATATTGGATTGACATTTTGATTCAGATATAAATTATTTTTCTGTCAGATCATATTAATATATTGGTAAAATCTGGGTTTTTGTGTCAATACACAGTTATATTTGTTTGTATTAAATTTAATTTGCCATTCTTACGGAGTTCTTGACAATCAGTGGTTTGATATTTCAGTGGTTTGATATGATTAGCAAACACAGCCACTGCTGCATTGCTTGATCTTAACACAAGATAATATGATCGATTCCTGGTGTGCTTTGAGTGGTTTCCTGCAGACACTTTGTTATGAGGCCAGTTTCACAGTCCTTGGGAAAAAGAAGCTTCCTGGATATTTATATATAGTGCCTAGCCCTGTCAGTCTATTAGAGTGTGGTTTTTTTTCCTTGTTGGTTCCTTGATTAGACCATTGTTTCTTCTCCAATTGTTTATCTGAGGCTGTTTCCTGCTTATCTGGGTGTTGGTTTTTAGGGTGGATGTACTCTGGGCTACTGATTTCCTTTCTTGACATGTAATTATTAATGGCATATGTTTATCTCTGTTCATCTATTGATGTCAGATTTGTCTTCATGCCAAGCTTGCTTAAAGTTTTGGGGTTTGGTTTGGCCTAACTCATCAATTTCTCATTTGAAATTCTGATTGAAAATGCACCATAGTGAGTGGACTGTCAAGATTCTATTGTATTCATTAGATGAGTTTCCGGCTTCTTAAAAGGCAATTTTGATTTTGGAAGTTTAAAAATACATGAGATTTTTTGGACTATGCAGCAAAAGGGCACTTAGTACCATGTTTCCCCGAAAGTAAGACCCCAATAGTGCTTGGCCTTATATTCGGGGAGGTCTTATTATTTTTGAGGTGCAGGAGGCAGCGAGCGTGGTCACCTCATGGCTGCTGCCGTGTTGCAATATTTTTAGGGAGGTCTTATTTTGGGGGGAGGGCTTATTTTAGTGCATGCGCTCAATAAGCCCGATTGGGCTTAATATCTGGGGAAGTCTTATTTTCGGGGGGGAAAGGGTATATGGATTTTGGAAAATTAATATGGCTTAAGGGGCCAGTGGAATTACATCTTTGAATTATTTACAAGGTACTTGCTCATAGGAAAAGGGAGATTGTTTTCATTTTTTAATTAAAACAATCTAAACTTTATAAACTGATAACTGGACATTAGAGACAGTATAAAGAAAGAGTAAAAATCCTTACTGCAAATTTTTGAATACCTTTCAGCAAAGTGTTTGGACAATGGATGAGACGCTTGATAAAACTGACATCATGTTCTTGTGAAGTTGTAAAACAAGAAGAGCTGCAATGGAATGTTTCTGAAATAAATTTGACAGAGGATTTAGATACAATACAAATAGATCTGGTGGATGACTTATTCATTAAAGGAGATGAAAAGACATTAAATCAGGAACTTGATTTGGATATTTTCATCCCCTCTCTGGATATACAAAACCGCTCGGCTAATATTTCGAAGGACTTTTCTTAGGAGTGACAAACAAAAGTTGATGCTCAAAAGTCAATGCCTTTTCTTTCTTTTCCCCCTTTTTTCTACTTTTCTCTTCCCTTTTTCCTCCCTTCTTTGTCTTATTTACTTTTTTATTTTTGTATTTTATATTAGAAATTAATAAAAAGGTAAAAAGTCAAAAAAGTGACAAACAAAAGGATAAATGGGATGCAAGAGAAATCTGTTAAAGTTCTTAAAGGGGTTTTGCTTTGAAACATAAATGAACAGCAAATTACCTCTGGAATTTTTTCTGAAAGGGGTTGAAAATATATTTTAAAACGTCAGGAAAGGTTTATAGGTTTGGCTTGCTTAATTACAGTTAAAAGAAGAAAATAGTTATATGTTGTTGCCTTACTGGACTTTTACTGATACAAATTTCTATCACTGTTAGATCTTTTTTTCCTTATCTAAGGGATGAGATATGAGGAAAAGAGAGAGTATGTTTTATTTAATTACAAATGGATAAGCTGTTAACATTATTTTTAACTAACTAGGATGAAAGGGGAAATCATTCTTTTTTTCTTTCTCTTTCTCTCTTTCTTTTCCTTTTTCATATACCCTTTCCTTTCCTTTTTTTACATTTCTTTGTATATTTTATAGTTGCTATTGACTTTTATCCTTTACATGTATGATTATTAATAAATAATCATAAATAAATAATAAATAATAAAAGAATACTTAACACAGAGACAAATTCATTTTTTTCCAATTTTTTGGAAAAAAATGAATTTGTCTCTGTGTTAAGTATTCTTCAAATCTTCTGATAGTCAATTGATGTTCCTGGATTTATTCTAGCAATTTTCAGTATATCTGTCCTACAATGTCTTTTACAGTTCATATAGTGAATGTTGTGGACACCTTCTATTTTTATTTCATTACTAGGACTTTGGCTTCAAATGTTTGATAGGATTTTGTTGAGATATTTGTACTACAGTGATGCCAAGAGTTCATAATAATCTGTTGGTTGTCTCATATGTGTTTGATGTACAGTATGTATGGATAATAATAATAATAATAATAATAATAATAATAATAATAAATTTGAATTTATTAACCGCTCCCTCTCCCCACAGGGACCCGGGGCGGTGCACAGGAGGAACTAAAAACAATATAAACAATAAATACAAAAATACATACTTTAAAACACAATTAAACAATATTATCCCGTGCTAAAAATAATTAAAAACCCATTAAAATACATTTGAAATCTATAGACAGAGAGACTATCCAAGGCCGGCCAGTCGAAAGAAATGGGTCTTTAATTTCGTACGGAAGGAGCGGAGGTCAGTGGTCCTTCTGATATCGGGGGGAAGGTCGTTCCAGAGGGCCGGGCCCGCCACAGAGAGAGCCCTTCCCCTGGGCGTCGCCCGCTGACAAAGTCTAGTGGACGGCACCCGGAGAAGTCCCTCTCTGTGGGAGCGAATCGGCCGTGAGGATGTATGGGGCAGGATCCGATCCCGCAGATAGCTAGGTCCCGAGCCATGGAGCGCCTTGAAGATGATAATTAGCACCTTGAAGCGCACCCGGAAGACGACAGGCAGCCAGTGCAGCTCGCGCAAGAGCGGTGTAACGTGGGTGAACCTAGTGGTCCCCATAATTGCTCGCGCGGCTGCATTCTGAACTAACTGAAGCCTCCGGGTGCACCTCAAGGGAAGCCCCATGTAGAGAGAGTTACAATAGTCCAGTCGGGATGTAACGAGGGATGAGTTATCTTTTTTCATACTGTTTGGTAGCAATAGGGTATATGGGTAAGCACTTTTTAACAAAGTTGCAGGATTTCTATTGGACTGGAAAATGTTCCATAGGTAATCTACTTCCTTTCGAATTTGGACCATTGTGTGCGCATTTCCTCGTCTGAATCATGTTTATATTCAATTCCCTTGGAGGCAGTTGAGTTGCTGCTTTGGTTTTGTGAAGTATTTTTTAATATGCTTGTGATTTTAGCCTGGCATTTTTCCTCTGCTGATGAAGATAGCCAAGAAGGTCATTTTTGTTGCTGTCTTCTTCTCTTCGAAACGTTACACATTTAAAGTTGTTGATTGTTTGGTATATCTAACTATTTCTTCTTTATTATGACAAAAGTATTGTCTGTGTAATGGAAATTATTTTGGGCTGTGTATGTGGAGTGCCCCATTTTCTAGCTATGATACAAACCTTTGTATCCAATCCCCACAAAGAATATCAGTTTGTAGACAAACACCAGCTTGTTTCCTCATAACAGACGTGACATCTCTAATAATAAGATGAAATTATACTTTGTACACCCATATTATGCTAGGAATACATTTTACAAAATCAAGCATTGTTTTTGATCTTTTTATTTGAAAATAGATCTTAATCTATTCTTTTCCAACTTGCTGTTGGACTTCAAAGTGTTTGGCTTGGTTCATAGTGGAATAGGAAGGGAAGGGAGAACATTTCACGAATTTCAGCTCAGTGAATTCACAGGAAAGCGAATATAAATAAATATCAGAATAATGATTTACATTATACATATCTCTAACTACATAAGTATATAGAAATAAATATATAGAAGAATCACTATATTATGAGACTGCGTTTATTGAGAATATTGATCAAAATACTGCAGATATTTTGTGTTTAGTGATGTAGTGTGGTTCCCCCTGGTGGACAGAATTGTGAAACAATATACTTTGAAAGGAAAGCTGATGTGAATCCATTGACCGTTTGTTCTAAGACAGTGTTTCTCAACTTGAAGATGTCCGGACTTCAACTCCCAGAATTCTCCCAGATGTCTGGACATCTTCAAGTTGCCAAGGTTGAGAAACATTGTTCTAAGGGGAAAGCTGGCTTAGTTAATTGCTCAGGGTCCAGAATATGACAGAATCATGAATTTCAAAGGACTCAAAGCTTGTTCACTTATTTATCCTAATAAAGATGTTGATTGTTTATGAATTTCAGAATTTCATTACGGACCAGATTTCTTCTTTTATTTGAAATTTTTACTGAGATCACAGCTGGGACAGAAGATTTAAATTTTACATTACAGTTTTTTTTTAAATTAAATTTATGCCCCACCCTTCTCCAAACGGACCCAGGGCGGCGCACAGGGATGTTAAAACACATATAAAACATATAAAAATTTTAAAAACTTATTCTAATAGACCCTGCGCTAAAAACCGAATTTAAAAAGCCCAAATTTAAAACTATCTAAGAGTCAGTAATGGGGGTTACGCTAGGCCGGCTAGATGGAATAGGTGTGTCTTCAGACACTTGCGGAAGAGGCGGAGGTCGGAGATGGTGCGGAGTTCAGGGGGTAGGTCGTTCCAAAGGGCAGGGCCCGCCACAGAGAAGGCTCTTCCCCTGGGTGTCGCCAGTCGGCATTGTCCAGCCGATGGCACCCTGAGGAGGCCCTCTCTGTGGGAGCGTATCGGTCTGAGGGATGTATGGGGCAGGAGGCGGTCTCGCATATAACTAGGCCCCGAGCCATGGAGCGCTTTAAAGATGGTCGTTAAAACCTTGAAGCGCACCCGAAAGACCACAGGGAGCCAGTGCAGCTCGCGCAGGATAGGTGTTATGTGGGAGTGTCTAGGCACTCCCATAATCACCAGCGCGGCTGCGTTCTGGACTAGCTGCAGCTTTCGGGTGCACCTCAAGGGGAGCCCCATGTAGAGAGCATTACAGTAGTCAAGTCGAGAGGTGACGAGTGCTTGAGTGACTGTGCGTAAGGCACCCCGGTCCAGTAAGGGGCGCAATTGGCGCATCAGGCGTACCTGATGGAATGCCCCCCTGGCCACGGCTGCCACATGATCTTCCATAGACAGCCGGGAATCCAGGAGGACACCCAAATTGCGCGCCCTCTCCACGGGGGCCGGTGTTTCGCCCCCAATGGCCAGAGTTGGAATAATCTGGCTGAACCGGGGCGCCGGAAGCCACAGCCACTCAGTCTTGGACGGGTTGAGCTTGAGTTTGTTACCACCCATCCAGATCCGTACGGCCTCCAAACACCGGGACATAACCTTGACGGCATCGTTGGGGTGGTCTGGGGTGGATATGTACAACTGAGTATCATCAGCGTACAGATGATATCCCACCCCAAAACCACGGATGATCTCACCCAGCAGCTTCATATATGTGTTGAACAGTAAGGGCGAGAGGACCGACCCCTGAGGAACCCCACATATGAGGGACCTCGAGGCCGACCTCTGCCCCCCTGCCAACACGTATTGCGACCGACCAGCCCCAACCTCCCCAGTCGGTGCAATAGGATACCATGGTCGATGGTATCAAAAGCCGCTGAGAGGTCTAATAGGACTAGGATAGAGGAATATCCTCTATCCCACGCCCTCCAGAGATCATCAACCAACACGACCAATGCCGTCTCGGTGCTGTGCCCGGGTCGGAAGCCGGACTGGCGCGGGTCTAGATAATCAACTTCCTCCAAGTGTCGCGGAAACTGTTGAGCCACCACACTCTCAACAACCTTCACTAAAAAGTGGAGGTTGGAGACGGGACGATAGTTCTCTAATAATGCTGGATCCAGGGACGGCTTCTTGAGGAGGGGCCTTACTACCGCCTCTTTCAAGACGGCAGGCAAGGCCCCCTCACTCAAAGATGCGTTGACAATGCCCTGGAGCCAGCCTCGTGTCGTCTCCCAGGATGCCAGTACAAGCCAGGAGGGACACGGGTCCAATAAACATGTGGTAGCCCTAAGTCTCTTTGACAATTCTCCATAATGTCCCCACTAAACCATTGATAGGAATTGTAGATGTGGTTGTCTCAAAAATGATTTTTCAAAAGGCAACTGTACTGTTTTTTCCTTGAGGAAGAAGAACAAAACATTCAAGAAACTTCATCAGTTGTGATGACTTTGAACTTTGCTGCAATCAAAAGAGTGACCTTTTTCTCTCTCAAAATTCTGAATCTTCTCCTTGATCTCCTATATTGTGCCATGCACTTCTGAATTGGTTGTTTTGTTTCACCAATGTACAGAGCTGCATTGTTGTCAGGCGTGCCTCCATCAAAAACCAAGAAAGAAAATTCCCAACTCCATGGAATTAAAAATACTTTGACCCTTTATGAAAAGATAGCAGCGAAAGAAAGGCAAGATCCGAGCCAAAAAGGCGCGAACAAGTATATATATTAAATGATTACCCGGCACCCTCCCCCCAGTTACCCCAACCCAACGACCAATCTGCATCTCCCTAAGGTGTCATGTGGGGTGCACCTTCAAAAAGCCTCATTAAGTTGGTATGCAAGACGGTTAGCCTTGACCAAGTCCAAACACAGGCCATCAGCATGCGCAGAAGATGGTGAGAACAAAACTCCATTCTGCATAATTGCTCCAATACCATAAGATTACCTTCCCAAATACCATAAGCCCCCACCCTCCCCGTTTCTATGCCAGCCGATAGCAAGCAAGTGAAGCAGAGGCTGACAATTGTATTGCATATATCACATTGATCAGTTTTTGTCTGTACATTTTATCCTTGGGGTGGATGAGATTCTGCCTTAGTGTATTCTTGAGTTTAAAGTGTACTTATATGTTACTTTACTTTGTTGTCATTGTACATATATACACACTATACACATACAATGAAATTCACATAACAGCCAGAGACCAGGCCCAACACATATAACAATCCCCAAACATACCCCCACCCACCAGAAAATTCCCCGCCCCTAAATCACCCAAACATCCACACAACAGACCAAGTAGTGCTGTCTAATACAGGGGTCCCCAACCTTTTTTGCACCAGGGACCGGTTTCATTTTAAAGAAAACTCTGCGGACCGGCTGAGTGGCTCAGCAGTCATGTGACTGGGTGGGCGTGGCCAATTTGGAAAATGTGAAACTCACTTAGCAATGGTCTTGGTTAGCAACCAAACTTTTGGGCTCAATTGTGGTCATAAGTTCTTTCTTTCTTTCTTTCTTTCTTTCTTTCTTTCTTTCTTTCTTTCTTTCTTTCTTTCTTTCTTTCTCTTTCTTTCTTTCTCTTTTTGTTTCTTTCTCTTTATTTCTTTCTCTCTTTCTTTCTCTTTCTCTCTCTCTTTCTTTTTCTTTCTTTCCTTCTGTCTTTCTCTTTTTCTCTCTCTCTCTCTTTCTTTCTCTCTCTCTTTCTTTCCTTCCCTCTTTCTTTCTCTTTCTCTCTTTCTTTCTCTTTCTCTCTTTCTTTCTTTCTTTCTCTTTCTCTCTTTCTTTCTTTCTTTCTTTCTCTTTCTCTCTCTTTCTTTCTCTCTCATTTTTTCTTTCTTTCCCTCTTTCTCTCTCTCTTTATTTCTTTCTCTTTCTCTCTTTCTCTCTTTCTCTTTCCCTCTTTCTCTCTCCCTCTCTTTCTTTCTCTTTCTGTCTCTTTTTCTTTCTTTCCCTCTCTTTCTCTTTCTTTTTCTCTTTCTTTCCTTTGTCTCTTTCTTTCTTTTTCTCTGTTTGTCTTTCTTTCTCTCTCTCTCTCTCCCACTTTCTTTTTCTTTCTGTCTCTCTCTCCTTCGTCTGCCCATCTCTGTCACTCTCTGTGTGTGTGTGTGTCTGTCTGTCTCGCATTCAGGCACTTAATCACTCATTCTGTGCCTCTGTCTATCTTTCTCTCCCTCCCTCCCTCCCTCCCTCTGTGTGTGTGTGTGTGTGTGTGTGTGTCACTCTCTCTGATTCCCTCCCACCCTGTTTCTCTCTGTGTCTATGCCTCTCTGTCAGTCTGTCGTCGTCCCCCCCCCCACCGCGGAGTCTCCTCAGCTCGGCTCGACTCGCTCACTAGCCTTATAGCCTGCCCCGCCTGGCCGGCCGCTGCCGCACTTGGTCCCTCGTGCGCTCGGTCAGGCTCCTTCCAGGAGCTGAGAAGGCTCCGTGGGGGGGGGGGGGTGGAGGAACCTCCGCAGCTCCTGGAAAAAGACGAGTGGGTGGCATGCCGGTTGGGGAAGCTCTGGGGGGGGCAGGGAGGAAGGGAATCCGCGGGCTGTTTTGCTGCGGCGCGCAGGAGTCGCACCATCGACAAAGGTGGAGGAAGAGGCTCACCCCAACCGCGCGAAAAGCCCCGCCTGCGATCTCCCGCGCGCTCTGCCTAGGGGGCTGGTTGTTCTCCTCCTCTCAACTTGGTTGTTCTCCTCTCCGGCCCTGCGGCCCGGCTCCTATCCAGCCACGGACCGGCACCGGTCCGCGGCCCGGGGGTTGGGGACCCCTGGTCTAATAGCTCACTGATGGTGGCCCTTTAGTTCATTGTTGAGTGCAATTAAAGCTCTGGGATAAAAGCTATTCAGAAGACGTGTGGTCCTAGTTTTAATTGTTCTGCATCTTCTGCCAGAAGGCAACAGTCTAAAAAGATTGTAAGCAGGATGAGAATATGTTGTGTTGGTTGACAATTTTCCTGATCTTTTCAGATATTCCTACAATGTATGGAATCAGAACATTGCTATGTTTGTTATTCTCTCTTCGTGTGTAATGGAAGAACTCCTGTTGGATCTTTTTCTGGATTTGATGAAGGCCCAGTTAGGATAATCCCAAATTCTGAGGGATTCCTTGTCATGTTTTAGTTCATTTTCTTTCCCCTCTTTATTGATAGGCAAACTTTCAGCCTGGTGGTGTAGGGTTCTGATCAGTCTCATTTTCTGCCCCAGGGGGATGGTGAGAATCAAAATGTAAATACTGATTTCTGTGTGGTTTTTTTTTTTGTAAACTTCAGTGTTACTGCTTCTGCCTTCCTTAATATGCCCTGCACCATCTAGAAAAGCCAGACTGTTTTCTTTAACATCTTCCTGTGTGAACTTAATTTATCTGTCCATAGACTTGATGTGTTTGGTGAAGGCTTCCACTTCCCGTATTTTAATCTTGACCCAAGTATTGTCCACATACCTATAGTGAGTGGGTGGAAATCCCGTGAAAGAGTTTAGGGCTTTGGTTTGAACATCTTCCATGTAGAGATTGGCCACAATGGGGGACACAGGTGAACCCATAGTGCAGCTTTTGTCTGTAGAAAGCTTCATTGTATTTAAAATAGGTAGTGGTCAGGCAGAGGTCCAACATGGCACATATGTGGTCTGTAAGTAGGTGTGATTATGGACTAACATTATGTGCAAACACTTATGACTTATTCATCAAATTTTTGAAACAAATAATAACAGTGTTATGTAGTATGCATATATCAGATCCTTAAACATGGGCAAGGAATTCCGAATATGGAATTCTTGGCACAAATTATTACTTAAAAAACAAAATGATAGCATGTGCATTTAAGTGTTTATCATATATCTGGTTTCATTCCTTCAACATCAATTATATACTTGTCATAGAAGATGGAACTGAAATGGTGAACATGACAGTTTTTATTACTGTGTTTCCTCAAAAATAAGATGGGCTCTTATTTTCTTTTGACACCTCCCCCCCAAAATAAGTGGTTGGCCTTATTTTTGGTGAGTTCTTATTATTTTTGAGGTGCCGGAGGCAGTGAGCGTGGTCACCTCATGGCTGCTGCTGTGTTGCAATATTTTGGGGAGGGCTTATTTTGGGAAGAGGATTATTTTAGCGCATGTGCTCAAAAGTCTGATTGGGCTTATTATTCAGGGAGGTCTTATTCTTAGGGAAATAGGGTAGAGAGCGAGAACATTGCGTAAGTTTAATGCTGATTATAAATAATTTATTCGCTTTTTTCACAAATTGAAAAAATGAATTATGATATAATGTTTGATAATTAGAAAAATAGATTATAGAGAAATATAAGCAAAATTGTAAGCCTAGAACAAGATATTAATTTACATTTATACTTACAACTGCTATAAAAGAAAATTCGAAGTAATTTCTTTACATTTCTTTTCTACTGGATTATTGTTTTTGTTCTTCTATATCTTTCTCTTTCTTTTTTATTCTAAATATTTGTTTTTGGTTTTATCTTTCATCTTAAAATTTCAATAAAGTTATATTAAAAATTGTATACCTGTCATAGGTGACCTTAAACTTGATTTTGAGATGTTGCACATAGCAAATTCTGCCATAAAATCTTAGCAGAAGCCTTGAGTGAATAGAGATATATAATTATCTGATAATATTTACACCACTAAATATTTATGGATAGAAGCCCAACATTTGAAAAAAAAAGAATTCAAAATTCACATGCATTTTCACCCGAAGGATCAATACTTGGTTGGTTGATCTGGAAAAAAACAGAATCTGCACTTGCAGGAAAACACTATGAAGAAAATAGGTGTATAATTTTTCAGTTTGTACATAAGAGAGCATTTCATTTACATTGAGGTACTGGTGACATTTACAATATTCCGCGGGCCTAACTAATATGTAATATTTGAAAATCTGCAATATGATTTATTCATAAATACACTATTACTAGTGTACAATCAACTCATTGTTAGTTGCTTCTTAGAACTCCTTAGTGGTTCAGAGAAATTGGGTTGGTATTTAAATCCCTGAGAAATTAAGTGCTTCATTTCAATAATTATAATTCACACGAATGGAATACAAGTATCTTTCAATCATACAAAATTTCTCAGAATGGATGAGTCTAAACCAATGGAGGGAAAACTTATATAAATTATATTAAAACTTGTCATATTATTTTTCCATTTTTATTTAATTTCCATGTTTGTTTGTATGATTTTAGGAAACATAACAGAGTTTAGAGATCTGCTTTTGAATTATATATCCAAAATTTGGAATGTTTCTTTATATAAAGAGACGTGAAAGTATCCAGATGGGACGTAGCAAAAAAAATAATCATCATCATCATCTTTACAACTGAAAGAGTGCCACCCTGGTTTTATAATCTTGGATTATTGATATTTGTTCACTCTCTTCTTTATGCATGGGTTCTTTAACAATGTATAGAAAATGATATTCTGTGTGATCAAACTTTCAACATTTAGATTTTTATGTATGTCTTTTATATATTTTCTTTTTTGTTGTTTGCATATTTTTTCTTAAACAGAATTTTACAAATCATTTATTTAATTATTTTGCTTTAGTGTTTAAGGCACCAGGAGAGAAACTGGGAGACTGTTAGTTCTGCCTTAGGCATGAAACCCAACTGGGTGACCATGAGCCAGTCTTCTCTCTGAGCCCAACCGACTTCAAGGGTAGGTGTTGTAGGGAAAAGAAGAGAAGGAAGGAGCATTAGGTCTATTCACTACAAGCTGATTTTATATATGACTGAATGAAATACATGCTTCATTATGCTGGTTCCTCTTAAGAACGGGAAGTCAGAATTAGGCAGGGTGAAATGAGTTGTAATCCTAAGTGACTCATCTTGTCCATTCTTTTATTTCTACACCTTCCACTTTCTGATGTCATATTGCTTTTGTCCTTCAAGCTAATTGACACAATTGCTTCAGAAATTGGAGAACTGAAACAGGAAATGGTACACACAGATCTGACACTGGACGCTGGACGCACCAGTTTACCAAGGTGAATTAAAATTCTGTATCATTGGACTCATTTGGTGGGCTAATGTAAGGGTGTTTTGTGTTAATTAAGAAGGTGGTTTTCTTCAGTATATATTGTTTATAGTTTTAAACTATGGAAAATATTTGGGTTTTAGATGCTTTTTAAAGTGGTTTGCTTTGGCAGTAGCTAGCAATGTAATGCTTTATGTTTCTCTTTTTTTAGGCTGTATTCCTAACTTCCTGTAAAAAGTGATTGTTTCCTTTGATCCGAATTCCACAATTAAGAATTCGTTTATTAGCATGTAGGTTCTTTACAGAAAATGTATAGAAACCTATCTTTCTTTAAGGTTTAATTACTAAAAGGTTATTACTTGAAATGGACCACATTTTTAAAATTAGAAAAAAAATATTTTCTGCTAAAAAGCACTGAAGAGTGCTAGTTCATTTGGATTCAGTAAATCAAATATACAGTATGTGTAAAATTCTATTTCAGTTTGTATCAATTCTGTACTTCAATTTGTCTTTAAGCTTTGTTGATGGTAGTTGAATTTACTGAACTGAAAACAATGTGTAAGGTTTTTAAATTAAATATTATCTCCACACTTTGCATTTGTGCGCGTGAGAATGCTGGCAATGTGAACTACAACATAGTATAAATGGGAAGACCTCAGGCATATAAAACATGAGCATGCTGATGTGACATAAATGATAAAATTACTAAGACAGTGTGCAATCATTAATGTCTCCTAGGTCATCAGCAAAATTTCTTCATATTATAGCAAACTAAGCCTAGGAAAGTAGAAGCAGAGTACAGTCCTCTGTCCTAAGACTTTTGCATTAATTGGTATCCTGTGTGATAGTTTTGGATTTCTCACTTCCTCCCTCCCTCCTCTCTTACAGTAGGAGTTGTGAGTCTAGGAGGTCACTCAAATTGTGCCCAGAGTCTGTCTGGGGGAGTGCAGCCCTTTCCAATACCAAAGATTGTAGACTTAGAAGCATAGGAGCTCAAAACCCAAGGCCACTCAGTCTTACTAGAATTCAGTTGAGGCTTGTTCTTCCCTGTCCAGATTGTCACAGCCTCCAGACTCTGAGAAGGACATCCACATCATTGCTTAACTTACCAGAAGTTAACCCCATAGAAACAAGGTGAATCACAATATTCTGCCACCCACCTCCAATAGTCTGAGTCACTCCAAAAGGATGCCATGGTTGATGGTATCAAAAGCTGATGCAATGTCAAAAAAGGCAAGGAGGGACCCATATCCACTATCCTGCCCATGTCAGAAATCATCCAAAAGTCAGCCTGTGTCATTGCCATACCATACCCAACCCTGACTGAAAAAGTGCCAAATAATTCCCTCCATCCAAGGTCCTCTGAAGCTACTGCACAACCACCTTCTCAGTCACCTTCCCCCAAAAGAGGATACTGGAGTTCTGGAGATGGTTTCTTGAGGAACAGGTAAGCCAAAGCCTCCTTGACAGGTGAAGGAACAACTGCCAAGCTTCCAAGTAATAAGTCCCAGGAATGAACAATCCAAGGCAGTTATATCCAGTCAAAGTCCATTTATTAGGAACATATCAAATTGGCAAGGTCTTGGTGTAATTCCGGCTCTGACCAAACCCCAGAGTTACACCCAGTAAAAAGCAAAAGTTTGAAAATCCCCCCCCCCCCCTTCCCCACAGTTACATTCTCCAATCACCTCACAGTCCAACTGTCTGGTGACGCCAAACTCCATCTTCAGCCATCTGCAGGCACATTCTCAGTTCCCATGGGAAAAATACTACCTAGCCATAACATCTCCCCTTATCTCTGCAACTCCTCCCCCCGCCTTCCTACTGCTAGAATGTGGCGAGCCTGAAGCCTCATTTGATCCCCTTACAGAATATCTAGAAAAAGCTTAGAAAAAGAATAGGAAATGAGTACAATAAAACATGGCTACACATATGTCAGCTTCAGGGTTGACAACAACCTCTTCACTCCAAGAATTCACTGCTGTTAAAAACTACCCAACAGCCCTGAGCCACTTTCACAAGACAGAAGGGGCATGGATCTAGGGAGCAGGTGGCTGAACTCACAGTCCTAAAGACACTGACCACTTCCAATTGGTTCAAACACTATTATGCAAGTAATATCACTATATCCCAGATTAATTCTACATCTTTTCATGTACAGGTAGTCCCTGACTTACAACCATAATTGAGCCCAACATTTCTGTTGCTAAGCGAGACAGTGAGTTTTTCCCCATTTTACAACTTTTCTTGCCATAGTTGTTAAGTGAAGCACTATAGCTGTTCAGTTAATTTCACGGTTGTTCAATGAATCTGCCTTCCCTATTGCTTTTCAGAAAGATGCTCATATGATCTCGGGACACTGCAACCATCATAAATATAAGTCAGTAGCCTGATATCTGAATTTTTATCATGTAGCCATGGAGATGCTGCAACAGTCATACGTATGAAAAATGGTTATGTAACTTTTTTCAGTGCTGTTGTGTCACTAAAAGAACAGTTTTAAGGCGAGTACTACCTGTATCTGAAGCATTTGCTTGTGCTGTTGTAATGGATATTTTTTATATCCAGGAGCTGTGGACAAGATTATCAATAATTCCAACTCATTGCTTAAATCTTGATCCTTGTCCATTTGGTAAAGGTGCCAGATGATGGCTCATTTCAACGATAGGGCTAATTAATGTGTTCTTACAAGAGATAACCCTAACCCTAACCCTGGAATACTAAGGAAGGCTAATTATTGCTTAACATGAGTTCTTACTATTTATTCTATGCTCTCTTTTTGAAGTAGTGGACAACCTGTTCAAACAAGTCGTAGGAACTAAGTTCCAGGTGAATTGAAATGACATTGAGATTTAATTAAATGAGATATTATTTAGCCCAGTCCAGTTTGAGTTCTAGTCTGATTTGGGGGTCTTGTTGAAATTCCCTTTATAGGAGATCAAAACTAGGAAATAGACAGTGCCACAGCTGATTTTGATGCATATCTGGCAGATTTCATTACTGTGATGATCTTTTTGAACAAGGTAGTTCTGTTCTGAATTGGTTTTGTCTGATGAACAGTCTCCAGTAGGTGGTGCTGGAAGACATTGGTCTGATATCTGAACATTTGTCAATGAGGTATTATAAAGTTCTATCTTTCATGCTTTCTCAAGTTTTACAAAAGCATACTACCAATACAGCATTCTTAGTACATAGGTGGTACCCATTTCTATTTATCTTTCTGATTCAAGGACCCAGGAAAATAGCTTACATTGTCTGGACATAAGCTGAATGAAATAGAGTCCTGACCAAAACAAGTTATGTTAACTGGTAGGAAAGAGAGCTCATCTGAAATTTAGGTAGGTAGGGAGAGAAAGAATGAGAGTGCGAAGAAGATAATCCTTTTGCCTCTATATGCTTCTTTATTCCAGCTGGTTTTATCAGAATAATTTTTAATTTCAAAATGGAATTGCCCCAAGAGAAAAGTTGAGGAAAGAAGTATGTAACCTTCTTGTATTTAATATGTTTGCTTGCACATTGGTGTAGATAATTTTGAGTCAAGAGGATTTACACGTCATGAATAGTTTACACTTCTTTATCTCTTTATACACATTTGCAAAATAAGAAGAAATTTCAAAAGCCCCTTATAGGGATATTATACAATACAATACAATACAATACAATAGCAGAGTTGGAAGGGACCTTGTAGGTCTTCTAGTCCAACCCCTTGCGTGGGCAGGAACCTTATACCATTTCAGACAAATGGCTATCTAACATCTTTTTAAAGACTTCCAGGGTTGGGGCATTCACAACTTCTGGAGGCAAGCTGTTCCAGAGGTTAATTTTTCTAACTGTCAGGAAATTTCTCCTTAGTTCTAAGTTGCTTCTCTCCTTGATTAGTTTCCACCCATTGCTTCTTGTCCTACCCCCAGGTGCCTTGGAGAATAGTTTGACTCCCTCTTCTTTGTGGCACCCTCTGAGATATCGGAACACTGCTATCATGTCTCCCCTGGTCCTTCTCTTCATCAAACTAGACATACCCAGCTCCTGCAGCCGTTCTTCATATGTTTTAGTCTCCAGTTCCCTAATCATCTTGGTTGCTCTTCTCTGCACTCTTTCCAGAGTCTCCACGTCTTTTCTACATCGTGGCAACCAAAACTGTATGCAGTATTCCAAGTGTGGCCTTACCAAGGCACTATACAGTGGCATTAACACTTCACGTGATCTAGATTCTATCCCTCTGTTTATGCAGCCTAGAACTGTGTTGGCTTTTTTGGCAGCTGCTGCACACTGCTGGCTCATATTCAAATGGTTGTCCACTAGGATTCCTAGATCCCTCTCACAGTTGCTACTATTGAGCAAGGTACCACCTATACTGTACTTGTGCATTTGGTTTTTCTTGCCTATATGTAGGACCTTACTTTTTTCACAATTGAATTTCATTTTATTAGATAGTGCCCAATGTTCAAGTTTGTCTAGATCCTTCTGTATCTTAAGCCTATCTTCTGGAGTGTTGGCTATTCCTGCCAGCTTGGTGTCGTCTGCAAATTTGATGAGTTCCCCATTTATCCCCTCATCCAAATCGTTGATGAAGATGTTAAAGAGTACTGGGCCTAAAACAGAGCCTTGGGGGACTCCACTGCATACTTCCTTCCATGTAGATGCAGTTCCATTGAGGACTACACGTTGAGTGCGGTTGGTCAGCCAGTTGCGAATCCATTTGGTGGTGGTGCTGTCTAACCCACAATTTTCTACTTTATCTAATAGTAGGTTATGGTCTACTTTATCAAATGCCTTACTGAAGTCCAGGTAAATTATATCAACAGCATTCCTCTGGTCCACTGATTTTGTCACTTTGTCAAAGAATGCAATTAGATTCGTCTGGCATGATCTGTTTTTGACAAACCCATGTTGGCTTTTGGCTATTACTTTGTTTGCTTCTAGGTGTTCACTGATTTGTTGTTTAATTATCTTTTCCAGAATCTTTCCTGGTATTGAGGTCAGGCTGATGGGTCTATAGTTTCCTGGATCTGTTTTTTTTCCTTTTTTGAAGATGGGAACCACATCAGCTCTTTTCCAGTCTTCTGGCAGTTCCCCGGTGCTCCAGGATCTCTGAAAGATATAGTTCAGTGGTTCTGAGATCTCGTCTGCCAGTTCCTTCAGAACCCTGGGGTGTAGTCCATCCGGTCCTGGTGATTTGAACTCGTCCAGGGCAGACAGGTGCTCACTTACCATTTTCTTCCCTATTTCAACTTGTGTTCCTAATCTGATTTTTGTGGTGCTGTTTTTGATTGGTTGGACTGTTTTATCCCTTTGTGTAAAGACAGATGCAAAAAAAGAGTTAAATAGTTCTGCTTTCTCCCTGTTGCTTATCATCTTCTTGCCATTTTCTCCCAGCAGTGGACCAATTGTTTCCTTAACTTTTTTCTTATTTTTAACATGTTGGAAGAAGCTTTTTTTGTTATTTTTTACTTTTTTGGCAAGCCTTTCTTCATTGCGAGCCTTAGCTTTCCTCACTTCATCTTTACAGGCTCGGGCTATTTGCTGATATTTTGCCTTAGTTATGTCCCCCTTTTTCCACTTTTTATATTTATCCTTTTTATCTTTCAATTTGTCAGAGAGTTCTTTATGCAGCCATGCTGGTTTCTTTTGGGAGCTGTTATTTTTCTTCTTCATTGGTATTGCGCTGGACTGGGCTTTTATAATCTCATTTTTCAAAATTTCCCAAGCTTCTTGAGTTGTTTTCCCCTTGAGGATTCTCATCCATGGAATCCTTCCCAAGCTCTCTCTGAGTTTATTGAAATTAGCTCTCTTAAAGTCTAAGACTCTAGTTTGACTTTGTTCAACTACTTTTGTTTGCATAATGTTGAATTCCAGTATTTCATGATCGCTTGCCCCCAAAGTTCCTGTAGCTTCTACACCTTCTATCATTTCCTTCCTATAGAATCAATCATTTGCTGGGAACAGGTATTAAAAAGCAAGCTTGCTTCTGGTCAGTAGAGATGATAGGGAAATAAGAACATCATTATTTATGAATGGGCTATTTTTATTAATTTATTTGATGAACTCATAGGCTACTTGAATGATGAGGTAACCCTAGGCCAGGGGTCTGCAAAGTCGGCTCTTTTAAGACTGGAGGACTTCAACTCCCAGAATTCCCCAGCCAGCTATGCTGGCTGGGGAACTCTGGGAGTTGAAGTCCACCAGTCTTAAAAGAGCCGACTTTGCAGACCCCTGCCCTACGCAGCTTGCATATTACATCTTTAAAAGAAGCAGAACTGTCCCCCAAAGCCACAGTATGAGAATAATAACACCAGACATTAATAACCAACAGTGTATTAGGAAAGAGGAAACCCCCAAATCAAGTAATATGCAAGACAAAAATTATGTAATTATAAGGAAGTAAAAGATTTGTAAAAGCACCAGCAAGTTTGGGGCCTTTTGGATTGCTCCATGGGCAAGTGCAGCCGCAGAGAAGACCCATCTCATAGGCCCTCCAAGATGACACTGTTTTACAAATAAAAAAAATTTTTTTTTATTTTTTATTAAATACCCAGTGCTATACAAAACGAAAGGAAGAGTTGGTTCTTCGGATATCTTCAATTGTCTTTAACTTTGGATGCCTCGACACCTGTACCCAGGGAACGCGGATTTTGGAGATCTTAAATACAAATAAAATTTGGAGTGAGTCAACTCTCCCAGATGTTACTGACTGGGCAAAAATAATTAAAGTGGAGAAGAGTGATCTCACCGCCTAGGGCTATTAGACCTGGGAGAAAAGGAAAGTTTAAAGAAGCACTAGTTAAGAAAACAGTGATAACACAAGAATCAGAACATAGAAATAGAACATGCAGATATAAATATACAGAATAAATAAGAATGCAAAAAGAATAGCTGTAAACTTATAGTAACAAGAATTTCTATCCCTTTATTATTTTTACAAAAAAATCAAGGCAGAGAACATATCCAACACACTTTCCTCTTATTTTCCCCACAATTACTCTCTAAGGTGAGTTGGGCTGAGAGAGAATGACTGGCCCAAGATCACTCAGCCAGCTTTCATGGCTAAGGTAGAACCTGAACTCATGGTTTCCTGCTTTCTAGCCTGGTTCCTTAGCCATTAGACAAAGTGGTTCTTGTTTGGTCAGAGGTCTAGTATGGTCTTCTTGTTTGGTCAGGAATTTGGGGCAGAAGTGTGGCGCTTCCAGTTGTTATCTACTTCAATTTCCTTTCACTCCTCCCTCCCACTTAGTGACTAAGGTCTGCAGCTGATGTTTCACCATCCTGCTCAGTCATGTTCTTAATTCTTTACTGACTGCACCACTGCTATGTGAACAGCCATTGTGCTAATCACTGTGGACATTGCTGCTCCTCCTGTTACAGTGATAAGAGGATTTGGCAGTAAATTTCCACTCTGCAACTTCACATGGCCTAACATGGCTAAACTTTCTCAGATACATGGTAGGACAGAGCTACATAGCATTCTATTTCAAATTAGAGAGAACCATATTGAACAATTGATTATATTATATTATTGTGGGGGAGTACAGCTCTCAAGACACTTGAATCCCATTGCTGTCACTTGAGCTTATTTCAGGGGAGTTGGCTCTTGCTTGAAGCTGAATGTAGTATTGGTTGTTGGATGACATCTACTGATTCTTGGCTTATCTCTTGCATATGTCATTCTGGCTGGGATTTTGAACTGGAGAAGCACTTTTGAAATTACCATATTTTTTGGAGTATAAGATGCACCAGAGTATAAGACGCACCCAGGTTTTGAAGAGGATTTTTTTTTAAAAAGTAGGTAGGTAGGTAGATACAGGGATAGAGAAGGAGAGAAAGAGAGAGAAATACAGTATGTAGGTAGGTAGAGAGAGAGACTAGTTAGATAGGTAGGTAGATAAAGGGATAGAGAGAGAGAGAGAAAGAGAGAGAGAAAGAGAGAGAAATACAGTAGGTAGATGGGGAGAAAGAAGGTAGGTAGGTATATAGGTAGATAGAGGGGGGGGAGAGAGAGAAATATAATAGGTAGGGAGAGAGAGTGTGTAGGTAGGTAGGTAGGAGGATAGAGAGAGAAAAATAGAGAGAAATACAGTAGATAGGTAGGGGGGAGAGAGACGGTAGGTAGATAGATAGGTAGATAGAGGGGGGGGAGAGAGAAATACAGTAGGTAGGTAGGGAGATGTTTCCAGGTGTATTTACCCATGTGCTGGAGAAGGAAATCACTGTGGCACCTAAAACTTTGTTTCTGCTGGCAAAGCACTTGATCAATGTAATTCTCATCAATCCCTCTAACTCAGGGGTTCCCAAACTTGGCAACTTTAAGAATTGTGAACTTCAATTCCCAGAATTCTCCAGCCAGCTATGTCCACAAGCTATGCTGGCTGGAGAATTCTGGGAGTTGAAGTCTGCAAGTCTTAAAGTTGCCAAGTAACTAAAAAGCCTTCCGAAAAAGGGGGGGAGGGGTTTGCACTCTGCAAACTTCCCCAAAATGGGTTTTAGGTTCATTTCTGTCTCTATAAGGCTATGCACAGCCATTTTGGTGAAAGGGGTGGGGTTTCGGGAGGCAAAAAATGCTGTATTTGATGTATAAGATTTTCAGCCTCTTTTTAGAAGAAAAAAGATGCATCTTATATTCTTATATTCTGAAAAATACGGTATTAAGGCATCCAGTTGCTGCTTCTTGGGATAATATAGCTCAGGGGAGTGTTCAGCTGTAGCAATTTTGAGACCTCTGGACTTCAACTCCCAGAATTCCCCAGCCATGTTGGAGAAGTTGCCAAAGTTGGACACCTCTGATGTAGATCTTGCCACAAATTGGAGCTACAGTGTAAGCCTTTCAGTCATTTGCTTTACAGGCTGAATAAAAGGGTATAATTGGGCATTTTAATAGGTCAGGTCACATGGAAACAATTAAGCATATTTAGCTTAATAAAGTTTAAAAAATTGCATATAATTATTTTTCAGAGCTGTGTGCATGCCCAGAGACATACCGTATTTTTCAGAGTATAAAAAGAGGCTGAAAATCTGGGTGCGTCTTATACATCGAATACAGCATTTTTTGCCTCCTGAAACCCCGCCCCTTCACCAAAATGGCCACGCCATTATGGAGGTTTCCAGAGAGCTCCTGGGGGCTGGGGAGGGCAGAAATGAGCAAAAAACAGGGCATTTTTTGCCCATCCCCCCCCCATCCCCCAGCAGCACTCTATAAGCCTACATAAGGCTAGGCACGGTATTTTTTGACCAAAAAATGGCCCGTTTTAACACAAAAAAACAGGCTGTTTTTTCTCATTTTGCCCCCCCCCCAGGAGCACCCCCCCCCCCAAGGCTATTCATGCTTTTATTTGAAAAAGAACGGGTGCATTTTGGCGAAAAATGGGCTGTTTGGGGGAGGTTTGCCAAGTGCAAAAAGGGGTTGTTGTTTTTCCCTTTTGGAAAGCTGTTTAATTAGTGATTGATGAGAATTACGTTCGTCAAGTACTGTGCCTACAGAAACAAAGATTTGTTCCAAAGGTGGTCAGAAATTTCCTTCTCCAGTACATGGGTAAATACACCTGGAGACATCTACCTACCTACGTACCTACCTATCCACCTCCTCTCTCTCTCCCTACGTCTCTACATGGGGCTCCCCCTGAGGTGCACCCGAAGACTGCAGCTAGTCCAGAATGCGGCCGCGCATGCAATTCTGGGAGCCTCCAGATACTCCCACGTGTCACCACTCCTGCGCGAGCTGCACTGGCTGCCTGTGGTCTTTCGGGTGCACTTCAAGGTGCTGATTACCATCTTTAAAGCGCTCCATGGCACGGGACCTAGTTATCTGCGAGATCGCATCCTGCCCCACACATCCCTTCGACCGGTTTGCTCCCACAGAGAGGGAGTTCTCCGGGTGCAGTCCACTAGGCAATGCCAGCGGGCGACACCCAGGGGAAAGGCCTTCTCTGTGGTGGGCCCAACTCTCTGGAACGACCTACCCCCTGAGTTAAGAACAACTTCGGACCTCCGCTCCTTCCGTCAAAAGCTTAAGACCCACTTCTTCCAACAGGCCGGCCTGGCCTGATCTACCATTCCAGCCTTAGTCTGAATATGTAAATTTGTTTTAACTGGGTTTTAAGGTTTTTTTTAAGGATCTTAGGTTTTTTAGCACAGGGATATAGTGGGGTTAATTTGATTTTAGATATTTATAAATGTTCCTATGCTTGTATGTTTTTTAATTTCCTGTGCACTGCTCCGAGTCCCTTTGGGGAGAGGATGCGGTTTACAAATTAAATTTGAATACAATTGAATACCTATCTACTGTATTTCTCTCTCTCTCTCTCTATTTCTCTCTCTCTATCCCTCTACCTACTTATCTATCTACACACAGTCTCTCCCTACTTACTGTATTTCTCTCTCTCTCTCCCTATCCCTTTATCTACCTAATTACACACTCTGTCTCCCTACCTACCTACTGTATTTCTCTCTCCCCCCTCTCTTTCCCCCTCTACCTACCTACCTACCTACTAACTACTCTCTCTCTCTACCTACCTACCTACTGTATTTCTCTCTCTTTCTCTCCCTCTCTATCCCTCTATCTATCTACCTACCTACTTTTTTAAAAAAAATTGCCTCTTCAAAACCAGGCTGCGTCTTATACTCCAGTGCATCTTATACTCCAAAAATATGGTACTACTTCCTGTTATATCTGCAGATGGAGCTATAACAGGACTAGATGAAGGAATATTTATTACAACCAAGGTATACTGAATTTAAAATAAAAACAGCTAAAAATCCATAAAAATAGAAAAGTACAATCAATTGTGATTGTTGAAATAAAGGTATATTAAAGTTCTGATATACCTTTCATCAACTGACACCTAATTTTGATGGCCGCTGCACAGTATTTTGCTACTATCTGGGATTACAGTGAAAAAAAGGATGTCATGTAAGTATTGTCAAGTCACTCAGGGTCCTGATATAAAAGAGGCAGTATATAAGTATTTTCTATATCTCTATAGATGGTACAATAAAATATCACACACTGGACTATTTCAACATTTCTGGTTCCACACAAGGAAATGCATTTCTAAAATGGGATTTTAGAGTATCTTCCCTGTAATAATGCTAAAGGCAAAATATTATGCCTTGCCCCAAAGAAAACTTTCCTTAGTTTGGGAAAAGAGAGATAATTGGCCATTTGCTAAAAAAAATCTTCATCACCCAAATCCCATTTCTTTATTGAAAGTTATTTACTTCCATCTGAAATTCAATGTTATTAAATAGTTGGACAACTGTATGTTTGGCAGTCATAGCCAAAGGTTTGTAGTGATTCTGGTCATAACCCATTAGTCATTAGTTTTTGTTTTATGACTCTTCTCGTCCAAGGGGCAGCCCTTGATCATGATTTATAGGAGTAGTCTCCAGTGAAAGAACTGGAGCCTGTATTATAACTTCAATTGACATATCCTAACCTCAATTTTAGACATCCCTGTACAGATCTTAGAAATTTTGTTGCAAACACTTCAGGGGTGTTCAAGAAGTAGAAATAATTACTTCCTTTTCTATTTCCATTTGTAGCCCAATTCATTTGCTGATGGACCAGCTTGTTTACTGATTTGGCTTGTTTGTTTTACAGTTTACGCTTACATCAACTTACAGAGTGGCTCTCAGGGTCACCTACAATAAAATGCAGCTGAAAATGAAAGCAAACACATATTAATATTTATTTTTATTCATCTATGAACAAGATACATTGTTGAAGGTTGTTTTACAAGCACAGAATATTTTTGAATAATTTAAATTTAGGCTTTTAATTTATTTTGTTTTTTGTTTGTTTCTGTTGTTTTAGCCTAGAGAAAGATATGGGTGATGTGTGCCCGGATCAGAAAGATTTTGCAAATATCATACGAGATTCTGGATATGATAGTCTCCCCAATAAGCTCAGCATACTAGATAAACTTCTTCATACCCACCCTATCTGGTTACAGCTTGGCTTAAATGATGCTGAAGCAGTGGAAATTCTACGCTCTCAACCTCCTGGAGTAAGAAACAACTTTAATTGGGCCTTGAAAACAAGATGAATACTTTGCTGGGGTATTGCCTTACTTTTAGAATCAGACCCCTGTCCATTCTCTCCTATTCTGAAATACCTTTTTAGCTTCTTAAATTTATAGCCCACCTTTTCTCCAAAAATTCATAGCACTTTCTGTTCCAATAGGTTGGGCTGAGAGATAGTGACTGGCCTAAAGTAACCCAAAAGGTTTCCATGATTGTAGGACATCTCGAACCCCCAATTCCAGTCACACTCCTTCAGCACTCTACCAACACATGTACATCATAACTTCCTTCATAGTGTCATTTTATATTACTAATGTATATGAATAGTGGCTAGATGCCGGTTAGGAGAGAAAAGTGTGTGTGATCGCTTGTATTCGTGTAACTTTAATATTCATACACATTATGAATCTGCTTTAGATGAGGGCATCTATGTGACTCTCCTAGGCCAGTGCTGCTTACTCTCACTAGCAACAGTTCTGTTAGACATCTTTCTTCATCCTTTACCCTACTAGACAATTTTAGCTGGTGACTTAACATATGATTCTGGTAGGTACTTTGTATTTGTACATGTGTGCACTTATTCTGTCATTATGGTATCAAAACTTTCTCATGGGAAAGAGGTTATTGTTCTGAGAGCAATTATTAAAATTATTTTATTGGCTAACTGGAGTAGCACTCATGTAGTTTGATGTTTGTCTTATGTGTTAACATGGAATTAATTTTAACTACGGGCGTAGTTTTAATTGTTTTTAGTAGGGTTTTAGGACAGGCTAATCATTTAATATATATTTTAACGTATTTTATGTTTTATACTATTGATTTTTATCATTGCCTGTACACCGCCCTGAGTCTCGAAAGGGAGAAGGGCGGTATAAAAATGTAATTTAATAATAATAATAATAATAATAATAATAATAATAATAATAATAATAATAATAATAATAATAATAATAATAATAATAATAATACTCTTGGCCCAAACAATTTTAAAAATCTAATGTCTGCATATTACAAGATCAAATGGGTAAATGTTATGAACAAAGTTTGGCAATATTTTTTGCCGTTTACAGGTTCTGGGTAATTAAAATATCAATAAATATTAAGCTTTGTAACTTATTTTGGATTCTCAAGTTATTAGTATCTCTGTTGGAAGTCTTACAAGTTTACTTGCATGCAAGATGAGACAAAGCAGGTTCATAATATGAAATTCCTGAAAACATGGCTACTATTTAAAGCCTTGTTTTTTCTGATTTGTTTTTTAATAGACTTTCCTTGTTAGGAAGTCATCAAGAATGCAGAAGAAAGTCCTATCATTACGCCTACCAAATGATCTAAAGGGATTTTGCCTTAAAGAGTTTGCAATAAAAGAAAGCATCTATAGTAAGTAGTTCACAATATTGTCTTTCCTTGGCTAGACATAATGATTAGAAGATTCATCAGGTGATTGGTTGTGATTTTTGAAGAAATGTTAATATGTGCAGCAGGGAGCAGAAAAATAACTGGACTGATTCATTTGCTGCTGTGGCCTAGAGGTGGAGCTCTTGCCTCACAAGCAGGAGGTTGTGGGTTCAATCCTAGTTAGAGGCAGATGTAGCATCTCCTGCGGGGGAGGATGGACTAGATGTCCCTTCCAACTCTGTTAAACTGTTATAATCTCAAAATTAATACATACGAACAAAAAGGGCCAGAGCTGATTGGTAATAGAATGGGAGACCATGAGGAATTTCCAGAGCTGTGTATTAGACTGGAAAGAAAACTAAAGTCACAAAAGAATGCAGTGGCCAAACACTTCTGTGTTGTGCCAAGATGTAGGACCATCTCTGGAGTTGAGCTTTATTATTTTGGTGGATTCCATGACAAATAGTCTCCAATATAGACAATGAGAGTTAAACATTTCAAATTAGGATTCTTGGATTGTTTGTAGCTCAGTTGTCAGTGTGTACCATTTTAAAAATGCTTCCTATTTTTTGCTATTTTTAAGCAAAAACAACTGAAGAATTATCAAAAAGAAATCTTGACTATGATAAAGTCTTTATTAAAAAACAATAGCTTATGAATTTCAGCTTTATTCCTACATAGGAAGCATGCTTTGCTATATTTTTCAGATCCCATATTGTGCAATTGAGCCTGTTTTCTTTTACTTTTCAGCTTTTTCCTTGGAAGGCTCTGGAATAAGTTTTGCTGATTTATTCAGGCTCATAGCTTTCTACTGTATTAGCAGGTAAAGGAGAATGTTCTTATGACAGTCTTTGTTTAACATTTCTTAAACTGTGGTCGCCTTTTTAATGCAAACATCAAGAATCTTAATCAAACTGAAAAAGAATAAACTGCTGACTAACCTTTTTAGTGGCTTCTGAGCAAACAGCTAAGCAGGATTCTGAATATCTGAAACATCACAAATGAATTAATGAATTAATGGGCTTCATTGCATTCACTGATCAATAAAATACAGTTTTATTACTAAAATTATAGAATTTTTAAAAAAGAGTTTCCGTAAGATAACAGTAAATAAAGTACTAAGTTAATAAGAAAACAGTAGATAAAGGAAACAGAAATTAAAATACTTATGTGGTATAAGGTATTAACCTAATTTGATAGATTAGCTACTGTTAGATTGACACATTTATAACATGTCTTAACCAATTTCGTTGTATTTAAGTACAATGACAATAAAGATTATACTTACTTAACTAATACAATAATATAATTAAAACAATTTAATATACCATGGTTTTCATATGTTATTAACAATGTGGAACATTAAATATTTAATTTTAAAACTCATTAATTGATTGATAACATACTTTGTTATTAAGATTACAAGCTAGTCCCTTTGCTCAGTTCTCTTAAGTTCAGTATTATAATATATTAAATATTGCAAAATGAATTTAATGCTCCTAAAGGGATCTCAGTATTTGGCAGGCAATTAAATGGATTTTTGCCACTTGCCAGGTAATTTGCGGGATCGGATCCTGCCTCACACATCCTCACGGCCGATTCGCTCCCACAGAGAGGGACTTCTCCGGGTGCCGTCCACTAGACTTTGTCAGCGGGCGACGCCCAGGGGAAGGGCTCTCTCTGTGGCGGGCCCAGCCCTCTGGAACGACCTTCCGCCCGACATTAGAACGACCACGGACCTCCACTCCTTCCGTCTAAAATTAAAAACATATCTTTTCTGCTTGGCCGGCCTAGGGTAGTCTTTCTCTATGGGGTTTTAGTTGTTAATTGGGAATTTTAGTATGTAAATGGGGTATTTTTAGCACAGGTATTGTTTAATTTGTTTTAATATGTCTGTATATTTATTGTTTTAGTTTTTCCCTGTGCACCGCTCCGAGTCCCTACGGGGAGAGGGAGCGGTCAACAAATTAAATTATTATTATTATTATTATTTATTATTATTAATTTGTGGAGTAAATCTTTTTTTTAAATGTTTTTTATTTATCAAAGAAAAATTATGTGGGCAGGCAATACAATATTGCAGAAGAGCATGGCCAAGAGTTTCTAAGGACCCTTGTCTGCATGGCCCAAAGCTTTCCTTTTGTGGAATTTTTAACAGAATAACAGAGTTGGAAGAGACCTTGGAGGTCTTCTAGTCCAACCCCTGCTCAAACAGGAGACTTTAAATTGTTTCTTGTCTTGCCTTCTGGAAATATGCTCACCCCTCCTTCTTTGTGACAACCCCTCAAATATTGGAACACTCATGTCATCCCTAGTCCTTTTCACCAGACTAGACAAATCCAATTCTTTCAACCATTCTTCAAGTTTTAGCTTCCAGCCTCCTAATCATCTTTGTTGCTCTTTTCCAACACTGTTTCCTAAGTCTTTATATTATATATTATTATAACATGGTGATCAAAACTGGATGCAGTAGTTTAAGTGTGGCCTTATATCTGCCCTCAAGGATAACTAATGGGAAAATGGCAAAGTGAGCAAGAGTGAAAATGGTGTGTTACTGTAGCAGACTGTGCTGTTTAAATGGTAGGCAGCTCATGTGGTACTGACTAAATAATATACTTGCTGAAATCCTGCTTTAATCTTTCTGCCTACCCATATTGAGTATTTTCAACCCTAGGTGTTTTTTAGGCCATATCCCATCCCCCAAAGCATTGGCAAATCCATAAAAGCAGACATTGGGCCATTTTCTGCTCTACCCTAACTTTTAGATACATACAATTCTGCCAATATCAGCAAGCCTACGCCTACTGGTAGCAAATTCAGCTTTTGCAAGACATTACCTGTCCTGATCTGGACACTAGTTTTAACCTTGAGTAGGCCTAATTCCAGGCAGAGTGTTGTGACTTAGATATTTTTTTCCAGAAACCAGAGAAATACTAAAATACTCATAATAGAGGAAAAATTATAAAGATGACAAGATTCGCAGAAATGGCAAAACTGACCTGTTTGGTCAAGGATAAAACAATAAATACTTTTTTTTATAAAAGGCTGGAACTTTTGTGGTTTTTTTTTTTTTACTGAAAATGAAAGAAGGTGAAATAGTGATTTGTAGATTAGTGATTGAAAAGGATTTAAATATGAGATTCAAGGGATCTTTGTAACATAATTTGAATGAGGGGGCTTCTCTTATTCTTTTATTATTTTTTTCTTTCTTTCCTTTCTTATCTTTATTACTTTCTTCATTTTTTATTTTATCTTTTGTCTTTCTCTAACTTTTTTCAATTAAAAATACGTTTTAAAAATCTAGAAATCTTGGACTCAATCAGAGTTGCTTCCTTTCCTACTCTTAATTCTACACCAACTTTTGTGGAAGTAAATTGGGTTAGAGGTTGGGTTCAAAGAGTTTAATGGAAACTAGAATATATTTGCTTATTCCCCTCATTTAGAAAAAGGGCCAACAGGTTCCACTGTTTTGAATCTCTGAGGTCTTTTTAAGAGCACCATAATCCTTGCTTTGTTGCTGCTTAGTTAAATGGTGATGCAAACAGAAAAGAAGCAGAAAGAACAAAAGCCTCCCCAACCCTTTAGTCCTATTGCATTCAGTGGCAAGAGCACTGCCTCAACTTTGTAAAGTCACACTGGTGCTTGCTTCCTGCAATGTTCAGTGTGGGGAGTTCTGCTTTTTAAGGCAATTGATGATGGAGTTTGTATAAAAATCGAATAATGACGGAGCAATAATGTAGCTTTGTTTACTCCTTTTATAGTAGGGACTGGCTCAAAGAATTGTCCAGTTTTTTCAATTTAGTGTTTTCCTGCACTTTATACATGAAGTTAAGTCAATTGATGTGTCTCAAAACTTTCCATAGTTTCTTTCTGGAGATATTTTTGAAGTCATGCATAACATCAATAAATAGAGCTTATACAGATGATCTGGGGTTTACTATATTATCCAGTAAGTGACTCAATCACAATCTGTGCTGTTTTATGACTTTGATTTCTCTGAAGACTGCCTGTTCAAGACCAAACAAAACAAAATAAAAAATAATAATTTTCACCAAATCTCTAGGATTTTAGTATAAATGTTTTGCGTATGATTTGCTTAAATAGTTTAATATTGTACACTGAGTGAAAACTATTATGGAAGAAGAGACATATTTCAGTTTTACACATGTTACTGAAGAAAAAATTGTCTAGAAATAGCACGATACTCATCTCTTAGCAGTATATATGATGCATTGTATTTGAAACCTGATCATGTTGGATTAGTTTGAAGCTCATTGGGTAATAAATATCCATTTATTAATGGGTTTCCCAATTGCAACAATTGGGTGAAATAAATACTTTACAGGTACTGCCAAAATGTTGATAATTTGCCTGACCTTCTAAATTAGATGTTTTCTTTCATAAAATTAAAAATATATGCAATCTATCTGGTCCCAGTGTCCAGTATCTATATCCAGGGGTTAATACCCAGAGCACTTTAGAAGTGGTCTTCTAGGTACAGTTTTTAATATGGAAATAGGAAATTTATAAAATGTATAAGAATAATTGGTAGCTATATCCATTTAAAATAAATGAATTGTATTTTGCTATTTGACATTGTCCCAGCCTGACAAGTGCCTAATTTCAAAAGGGCAAGCTCACTGCTCAGCCCGAAAAAAGGTTTGTGTTCTAATTTATTTTGGAATTATTTATTTAATTGCAGCTCTCTTAATTCTCCATCCAACTTTTATCCTAACTCTGGCACCTGACATCAGTTATGTAGGATGTGGAGGCTGACCAGAGGTTTCTTCATACAAAACCTAGTTGTTGCTGCTTTGTCAATTATATATTTGCCTTGCAGTGATTCACTAAACTTCCCCAAAAAAGGTTTGTGGTCTGGACAAATGAAATGTGTATTTCACTTCTACTGCAACTGAGCAACAGTTTAAATGCCTTTAAGATCCTTCTTAAAATCTCCAGTTGAGAATCAATTTTGTGATGTTTAAGTTTGTTTAACTTGCAAGCTGATCACTCTAAACAAAAAGTGTAAACAAAAAGTGGAAAATTCTGAACTATTCGATATACAGGTTTATTCTGAACTATCTAATAGAGACATTCTGAGGATGTTTTGAGGAAAACGTATCAGATTGTTGCTGACATTAAGAGATGGGATGCAGAAGAGTAAAGCAAGTTAATGCCTTGCTTAATTGTTTCCAAATAAGGGATGTCCTGCCATTCACCTTGAAGTTACCTCAGGAAATTGCAGCAGCAACAACAGAGTCAGAACTTGAAGAGGCTGCTCAGCTGGGATTGAGTAAGTAAAAGCAGACAATGGTGGGAGGGAAGGACAAAGTTAAATTGCAGCTGTGGCATCGGGAAGAGATGATTTAAATCTCTAGTCTCTAATACGGCAGTAGGTTGCCCATAATGCATTCCTTAGCTTTGCATCTAGTCTCCCTCAAAACATTTTTGCATTAATTTATTGAATTTCACTAATAAAAACAAACAATGGGACATAGGAATGCTGCAAAGAAAAACATCAAACTCAAGTTGTGTTTTCACTTAGACCAATGTAGATATATTTAGAGTATAACGTGTTGTTCTCCTTCCGAGTTAAGACTATTTTATGATAGGCTGTACTTATTATGACAACTATTTTGTGAGTGTGCTTAAAATGCTCCCAAAATTATACATATCAAAATGGCCGCAAGATATTGGGTACTTCTGTTTTGAATATTTTCTTGCATGTCACTTTTGTCATTCAACCCACACACACACATCAATTGCTTCTTGTCATTCAGAAGAAACATTGGTATCAAGTGTGTATCTGTTTCTCTTCATGAGAGAAGCATATTTAGAAAAAGATAATTCAGATTAGGAAAATGGCATGCTGAGTGGGGAAGAAAATAGAAATGAGTGGTGCAGAAGGGTTAAACTTTCTCTCCTAAGTCTGAAACTGTCATGTGGCCTGGAAGTATGTTTTAGCTATTTTTGACTGAAAAAGATGAGGTCTCTAAATATTAGTTTGAGTCATAGAAGCAGTCCCATAGAAGTTATGGAATTAATCCACAGCAGAATTTAAAGCCAAAGGTTCAGTTCTGGCATTGTGACAAGCTATTTTTAAAAACACAATTTTTCTACTTCTGGAGTTATGGGACCCAGGGTTTACAATTTTGATGATTTGTTATATTTGTATTCTGCCTGTGCTTCAAATAGATTATATAGTCCCCTCTTTCTGCCTTAGGAAGCAAAATGAGCTTCATGTTCATATTAAAATTTGAAGTTGGATACCTTCTCTATCACCAATTCTAGTACATCTTGCCATTAGCCATGGTCTAGCTTAGCATACAAAAACCTAAAATAAGTATGCCACTCTAATTATCTGGAGACATAAAGCACAGTTTGGCATAATATTTGAATTAAGTTATGTTTGGCATAACGTCGGCTTTAAGCCACGAAAAAAATTATCACAGATCTAGAAAATTGCCTTTTTAAAAACTGCTGTTGGCATTAATGAAGGCAAAGACAGCTTACATCTTAGATTGCCTGGCACATTGCCTTCAAGGCAGTGCTCTGTCTGACAGAGAGCATTTCCAGACGTACCTCTTCTTCTGTGCTTTTAGGAAACAATAAGACAGATCACTAGAATTAATGTCAAGCAACAGCAACAGATCTGAGTAATAATTAGAAAATATTTGGAACTAATTGATGGGGTGTAGTAGTGCAGAGTTATTCTTGAAAAGCACTAAGCTTGTGTAGAAGGTAACCCTGGTAAAGTGTAACTTGTACTTGACTCTATGTATATTTCCCTTTTTTAAACTCCAGGACCCAAAGGTTTAAAGCTGATCCTATAAAATACTCCCCTCCCTTTAGAGCAAAACTTTTTGAGTAGAACATTCTAAGCACTAGAGGCATAATATTTGCATTCTTTTGCTAACTAAATAATGACTTTCAGATTTTTGGAGCTCTCCAGCTAACAACAAACTGCAAAAATCTTCACCCCTCCAGAAGCCTCTGCCTTCAGACAGCATTTATAAAAGCTCCCAGCAGCTCTGCCTCATAAATGGAGTTCATTCTATAAGAACCAGAACGCCTTCAGAGCTGGAATGCAGCCAGACCAACGGAGCCCTGTGTTTTATTAATCCTCTCTTCTTGAAAGTGCATAGCCAGGATGTTGGTGGAAATGTGAAAAGATCAGGTCCAAAAGCACAAGATGTGAATGGCCCTGAGAGATCCTGTTCTCCCCCACCCAGGCCTCCCCCACCTTCTATTCATAGCCTTCTTGTACACACTCAGCTGTCCAGGACTACAAACCAGGCCAGTCTGCCAGAAACTGTCAGTCAGAGCAAACACTCCAACTTGGATGTGATACAGAAGAGGCCAACTCCTATCCCACCGCCTCGCCTGAAAAAAAAGGCTCTCTCTTTAGCACAGAGCAATGCGAATAACTCAGCAGTAAATGAACCCAGCCATAATTTGGTGGATGGCACAGAAACCGCCAGCATTCCAGGTGGAGCTCCGCCTCAGCAGAACTTGGAGAGCAAAAACAGCTTAGCTACACACCGTGAGTCACAAGTGCAGTGGAATGGAGGCAGGCAAAGACTAAGCAACATGAGTCTGTCCACATCCTCCTCTGATTCTCTGGATTTTGATCGGAGCATGCCGCTCTTCGCTTACGATGGGGATACTAACAGCAGCCTGGAGGAGTTTGAGGGGGAAAGCGACCAGGAGAGCATGGCACCACCCTTGAAGCCCAAGAAAAAAAGGAATGGCTCATTTGTGCTTCCCAAAATTGTCAAATCCCAGCTGAGGAAAATGAGTGGTGTCTTCAGTTCCTTCATGACCCCTGAGAAAAGGATGATTAAGAAAATAGCAGAAATGTCTCGAGACAAGCGTACTTATTTTGGTTGCTT
Source organism: Rhabdophis nuchalis (assembly GCA_039707465.1). NCBI lineage: Eukaryota > Metazoa > Chordata > Lepidosauria > Squamata > Natricidae > Rhabdophis > Rhabdophis nuchalis. The sequence goes on from CM077645.1 coordinate 124,234,263, forward strand.
AGTTCAGGACTATATAAGCTTTCTACAGGAGAACAAGGAGTGTCATGTTTCCAGCACAGACATGCTTCAAACTATTCGGCAGTTCATGACCCAAGTAAAGAGCTATTTATCTCAGAGTTCTGAACTGGATCCTCCCATTGAATCTCTGATTCCGGAAGACCAAATAGGTAAGCAGCTGTGCGGCACCTTTCTCAAGCAAAAATATCCTTTTCCTGTGACTTCCCTTTCCCTCTGGCTTTGAAAGGTCTGGCTCTTGTTCATAAGTGAAGTGGCAGCTCCTTCTCTTGCTTGTCATCCTCTCTGCTTCAAACAGAACGTAACCCTCTGCTAGATCTGCATTTTGTTCAGAGCCTTTTCTTTAATATAAAATTTTCAGTGGATTCCTTCAAAGCTATGTCAATGGAAAAAAAGTATGTTCTTTGCTCTCACGTATGACATGAGGATGGGAACGGCAAGAGAAACAAGAATTTGTTATTATTACTAAACTTGGGCTTCAGTTTTCTTTCTGGAAAGGAATACAGTATTCCAGATTTTATTTGTAGAACTATAATAATATATAAGACCAGGCATCATGATTGGGAGTAGCAGTTTTTGGTCATTTTGTAGGATTTATTTATTAATACTTAAAATGTATGTAATCTGATGTTCTTTTTAAAATTTAGCTTATAAAAATGAAACATCAGTAGAAGCAACAGTACAGTAAATACAAGCATCTTTAAAAAGACAAACCCTTAAATAGAATCAAATTATAATGCCTTACAGTACAAAACGCAATGCAGGGATAATACAATCCTACAGGTTTGTGGTTTTTTTTTAAAAAACCCTCAAAACAGAACAAGTGAAGAACCAGTTCTTAAAGTATGAAAAAACCTAAGAAAGGGAGATGTTACTTATCTCTGATTTTTGTTTGTTTTGTGTTTATATAAGCATTTTATATATTCATGGAAGTTAGCTTTTTATTATTGTTTCTATTCATTTTTGTAAGTATCAGTGACATCCATTTTGCTTGAAAATGTCCCTCAAGGCAAAAATACTTTCCCTGTAAGCTCATTTCATTGACTTGTTTTCCTTCCCCCTCTCATTGATTCAGCGTGCTCAGTTTGTTGAAAACTCTCTTGGAATAGTGGTTTCTGGGATGAAAAACTTGGCCTCCCTTAATTAAATAGCAATTTCCATATGTATGAGTCAGTGTTGATTCAACACTATTGCCAATGCAATAACAGCCTGTGAATTTTAAAACATAGTGTCATAACTTTAAGTGAAATATAATACTTCTTATCAAGATTTTGAAATATGCTTGTGCTTTGTTTGAACGTACAATTTGCATGCCTTGATGTGTACTCCAAAGTTGAGGAAACAATCTTAGCCTTTGTGATCTGCTAAATTACTACATTCTTCTTTTGTTAATGCCATTCTGTGTCTCTGTGTGTGAGAGAGAGAAAAGGCGGGGGGGGGGGGGGAGTCCGTTTTAGCTGCATGGGCTTAGTTGAACAACTGATGACCCATGCTTAATTTTGCGGAAAGGCAGTTTAAGCAAACAAGAAATTTTGCTTTTGAACAATTTTGCTGCCTTCACCAATCTTGAGGTTTGCAAATAACCACAATAGAGCAGATGCATCAGATGTTGCTGATTTAGGCAACAGCTATGTGGCAAATCAATTGAGTCATCTTAGGGAACAAAACAAGGACAGCCTATTCCATAGACCAGTGTTTCTCAACCTTGGCAATTTGGAGGTGTTTGGACTTCAACTCCCAGAATTCCTCAGCCAGCGAATGTTGGCTGGGGAATTCTGGGAGTTGAAGTCCGGACATCTTCAAGTTGCCAAGGTTGAGAAACACTGCCATAGACTAAATTCAGGCTCTCAATAGCAAGTAAATAGAAAGAAAGAGGAAAAACAAATAATACTACTATTAAATAGTTATTTTTTTCAAAAAAAAATTACTTGTTACTTAATTTATCTACATTTATGTCTGCAGATGAGGCTTGCTTCAAATAAGCTTTATTCTCAGTTCTGTAGGAAGAATTTAGGATAACAGTTTCTGATCAGAGGCCGGTGATTTCAGTGCTTACAGAAGGAATGAAATATACTAGTGAAGTAATAGTTTGGTTCATGGTGTGATTTGTCAAGTTTTGTGTGCACATGTTCACCATCTAATCTGACATACTATTTCCAAGAATTCCAAGAAATATTTCCCTGCCAGATATTTCCAGGAAAGTCACAAACAGAACAGTCTTGGCATGCAATTTATTTTGCTTCTAACCACCGAATCTAAAGGTACATTGACATGAACTTGGAAATGACTTTTAGGAAGCATGGGAAATAATCCATGGCAGGTTTCATAGGATGAAAAAAATTGTCATTGCAATATTGCATAGCAATGTATTAAATACATTATATGGATTGTGTGAAGAGCAACCTTCTTTCACTTCTCACAGTCCAATAGTGTTATTCCTCCTCCTTTGCCTTGATTCTTGTTTTTTAAGGAAGGGGGAAATTTCTCTGTCTTACAGAGATGTTACAAAGTCAGATTGCTGAAGCTACTCAGTTAATGACTGTGGAGTATTTCAAGCATTCTAGAATAGGTATGGGCCACCTATGTGACTCACAATGTTAAAGAGAACAATTTGTAGTATCCCTCTCCACTCCCTACGAGGGCTTAAAGTTATGAGAGCAAATGCTGAATAATATCAAGGGAATTAACTTTGAACAGCTAGTGTTGCTGTTCAATCATTCAGTTGTTGAATGATGATACAGTGGACATAATTCATCCAGGTTGGTCGTTCAGTAACTACATCTTTGAGCTTTTGTAAGCTCGTGTTTATATCATTTTGCCTTCTTCTGTTAGGCCCATTTTGAATGCTTTCAGTATTTCCAAGCAGCAGGGGCTTATCCATGATTTGCTACTATGTTCAAAGCATTTAGGTTGTAGCATTCCCTAGGTTTTTAGTGATTTCTACTGAGTCATTTACTACTGAATTATTTGTTATTGTAGCCAAAGTATTCTCAACCATTTTCGCCAGCACTGCAATGCCAACACATCCATTTTTCTTTGTTTAGTTTTCCTCATTCTCCAACTTTCACAGCCACATATTACAATAGGAAAAACTTGTAATTTGACCATGCACATTTTTCTTGTTTGGTTGATGTTTGCAATTTAATACTTTGTCTAGATCTGCCATAACTATCACAGAGTGTTATCTTTTTCCCAACTAGTGAATGTCTACTTCATGATTACAGTGATTTAAAAAAAACCTTCTTATTCATCACTTTTCAAGGAACAATGTTCTCAGTAAAGGTCGATCACCTATTGTAGGTCCTTAGAAGGAGGACCTTTCCTCCTCCTGATTGCAGCTGTCCCTCATGTAAAGAAATGCAGCGCTGTCTCAGGGGAATGTAGGCTAGAGCTTTTTGGTGGGGATTTAGAAAACAGATTACAGTCCTAAGACAGAGGGCGCATGAGAAAGAAACTTAAAATAATGTCACCTTGATTTTGTTTAGTTCCGTAAACTGGAACACCTCTTCAGCTTTCAATCAGCCCTTCAAGGCAGGCCAGGTCAAGAAAGAGGCATGGCAAGGATTCCAGAATTGTTCCATGTTGTAGTAAGGTGGATTCACAGAATTCCATTATCTTTGCTAAACCTGACCAGCAGGCATCTAACTCAAAATGCAGTGCAAATTATTCATACTGTCCCAGTAAATGTTTTTTGCCCCACTCTTTCCAGAAGGGTCCAAGTTACTTCAGAAAGAGACACTGAACATGTAAAAGAAATTTTGCCATGAGTTTGGTTAGACTAACTCTATTCATCAGCACCACTCTAGACAACCTCTTTGTTGCTTCATTTCTCAGAGTTTCTCACCGAGCAAAGAAATTTCTCTTGCTCAACAAACAATGAGAGGCTGCCCATGCTGTCCATCCTTAGCCCATGCTATAATCATTTCCCAAATCCAGCTGGCAACCAAATCTTCAGTAGAATTGCCTCCAGGATTTTAGGAGAAACACCAAGCATCATCTGGAAACTTGAGGACATCTCTTGCATGCTTCAGACAGACTGATCAAACAGATACAGCACTCCTGGAGAGAGAAGAAGCTCCAATAGCAGTCCATGAATGCTGACTGTGGCACCTTCAGATCACATCACATTTTCTCCAAGACAAAAACAATGCCGGATTGGGCTTATTTCCTATTATCCCAGAAGGCAAGTTCAGAATAGATCTTGCATCAAAACCATCTGGCAAGTAGGTCAAGCTCATGAGGAGGAACTTCCTGTCTGGCAAGTTGTCAGTCGGTAGTAGAACAGACTTCCATATAAAATGCTGAGTTCCCTTTTACAGGTAGTTTTCAAGTTAGGACAACAATTGGGACTTGAATTCCCATGTTAAGTTGTTGTGGTGAGAAAGAAAATCATTATGTAACTAGACCTCATTTTATGACCATTTTTACTGAGGTCATTAAATCAGACAATTGTTAAGCAAATCCAACTTTCCCAGTTGACAATGTTTGCTGGAAACCAGTTGGAAAGCTTGCAAATTTTAATTACATGACCATAGGATGCCGCAACCAGTTGTAAATACAAGTCAGTTACCAAGTGCCTCAATTATGATCATGTTACCAATAGTTGTAAGTGTGAGGACAAGCTGTAAATCACTTTCTCTGAGGCCTTATAACTTTGAAGTGTCATTAAATGAACAATTGTGAATTAAGGACTATTGTACTTGTGCTAGAAGTTTTCAAATTTAGGGTGGATGGTCATCTGTCAGAGATGTTCAATTGAATCCTGCAGTAAACTGTGGGACTAAAAGATCCCTAAAGTACCTTCCAAATCTATGGTTGCTTTTCTGTTACCACTTAAATTAACATATTTTTCGGAGTATAAGATGCACCGGAGTATAAGACGCTCCAAGGTTTTGAAGAGGCAAATTACAAAAAAAGTAGGTGGGTAGATAGAGGGATAGAGAGAGAGAGAGAAATAGAGAGAAATACAGTAGGTAGGTAAGGAGAGAGTGTAGGTACGTAGGTAGGTAGAGAGAGAGAGAGAAATAGAGAGAGAGAAATACAGTAGAGAGAGAGAGAAATACAGTAGGTAGGTAAGGAGAGAGTGTGTATGTGTGTAGGTAGGTAGGTAGGTAGAAGGATAGAGAGAGAAATAGAGGGAGAGAAATATAGTAGGTAGGTAGGTAAGGAGAGTATGTGTGTGAGTAGATAGGTAGGTAGAAGGATAGAGAGAAATACAGTAGGTATGTAGGGAGAGTGTGTAGGTAGGTAGGTAGGTAGAAAGAGAGAGAGAGAGTAGGTAGGTAGAGACAGAGGAAGGGTAGGTAGGTTGATATTTCCAGGTGTATTTATCCATGTCCTGGAGAAGGAAATCACTGACAAACCTTAAGACTTCATTTCTGCTGGCACAGAAACAGTTAAAGAGCCTTCTGAAAGGTGGGGGGGGAAGCTTAGAGTGTGTTTTTGCACTCTGCAAACCTCCCCCAAACGGTCCGTCCGGGTTTTTTTTTTCAAATAAAAAGCATGACTAGCCTTAGGGAGGCTTGCAGAGTGCTCCTGGGGGGGGATGAGGGGGTCAAAAATGAGCAAAAAAGGGGCCATTTATCGCAAAAACGGGCCATTTTTGTGTCAAATAAATTACATGCATAGCCCTATGGAGGCTTATAGAGTGCTGCTGGGGGCTGGGGGGGTCATTTTAAGCTAATTTCTGCCCTCCCCAGCCCCCAGGAGCTCTCTGGGAGCCTCCATAAGGCTAGGCACAGCCATTTTGGTGAAGGGGCGAGGTTTCAGGAGGCAAAAAAATGCTATATTCGATGTATAAGACGCACCCAGATTTTCAGCCTCTTTTTAGAAGAAAAAAGGTGCGTCTTATACTCCAAAAAATATGGTATTTAAGCAGTTACTTATTAAATTGCCTAACCAATTCATTGTTTAAATTGGTGAGAGTCACTGTAGAATTGGGTTCTGTGATCCTCCATGGAGTGTTCACCCTATCGAAACCATCTCAAGTTACTACATAGCAAGAATGAAAGGCAGATATCACCACTGGTGCTTTATTTTTCATTTATTAAACTATAGTCATATATTATGAATTATAAGAGTAAATAAAGTGGACAAAAGTTCACACAAATATTTGTTTTCATTAACGTATTGTGCCTCAAAAATTGCAAAAGAGTGTTTTTCTACAGGAAGCAGATGGACATTCCAGAAGTCAAAGGAAAGCTATTCATACTATTTAAATACTTCCTCTTTGGAGTGGCTAATTGCCTGAGGAGAGGCTTAAAGTAACTCTAGTTAATTAAGAATTGCCCATGTGATAAAGCACAAAAGAATTGTATGGTGATTAAAAAATAATGTTTGTAACTGCAGTCCTAAACATAATCTCTGTAAAATGCAACATTGTACTTGTGCAGGCTCAGACAGTTTCATTTCTTGTAACTCCTGCTGAATTTGGCTCTTCAGAAAACCTCTCTGTAAGAAACTGATTCAAGTCGTAGTCATGTGCCTGGCAAATAATGGAAGTTAATAGAGTTATTTAAAGTACTTCTCAGTTTCCAGGACTTAGTCGTTTAATGATCCAACCATTTCTTTAGCTGATACCCTGCTTTTAAAGTGCTGAGAAAATAACTGTTATGTGTTTTTAGCAGGATACAGTACTGAGGGCCACACAGTAACCCTTAAATCAGTGTTTCTCAACCTTGGCGACTTTAAGTCCTGTGGACTTCAATTCCCAGAATCCCCCAGGCACGTTGAGAAACACTGCCTTAAATGTTTTGCTTATCTAATTTTTCCAGAAATTTATATCTTTTTCCCCCTTTATTTCTTACCATAGTTTTAGAAATTTTTCTTCAGGACGATTGGCGTTTAACTCCTTATCAATGTTTGTTTAGTTAATTTCCTTATAGATTTTTTTCTTCTCAAGAGGAGCACCAAAGTGGATTTTCTTGGGACAGTTATGTATGCATGTCTTTTAGATTGATAGTGGCGTGTCACTATCATTAGTTGTTTGAGACAAATTCTTGAGTAACCTATTATGATTAATTGGATTAACAGGAAAAGAATTGTTTTTAGAACGAAACTTACAAAAATTGTAGGGTGGCTCATAAAACAACTTCACAAATCCCCAATTTACATAACTGCTTTCAGACACTAGTGAAATGCTAGTCCTATCCAGTAACCTTGCCAGCAAGGAACCACCCCACTTTCCCCCCAGCCCCTTCCATGAATCATCTGCCAAGTAACATTTGTAAAATTACCAAAAATTCTACAAAAAAGATTTTCCCTCAAACTACTCATTTCCCTCATGAATTGATAAGCATCATTGTTGTTGTCATATGCATCACTGCTCTTCATATTGTATTGAGTGGATTAGGACACAGATTGCCACTTTCCAAAGGAGAATCAGAAAAGATAAACCCTCATTGGGATGAAGTGTCAGGAATTGTGGAAAAATAATGCTCGAAGGGAGTGCAGCTATAGGCAACTGATAAAAGTGATGCTTTTTGGTTAGTGCCGAGGTATACAAATATTCAAGGTTACAAATATTGACTGTGTGTATGCAGTGTCTCTGGAAAACAGTGTTGCGGTTTATTCAAAGATTCCAACTGGTTGGGAACCTTGTAGATGGAAAGTGTGGGAGGAAAGGATGGATAGTCTGTCAAAATAAAAGATGTTTACACCATTTCCTCCTCTTGGGGGAAAAAAAATCAATGCTGATGCTTGTGTGGGTGTGTGGCAGTGACTTTGTTGCTGATTGGCTTTGTTTTTCAATGTAGAGAGAGAGAGGCCAAGCTTTTTTCCAGTCTAACACAGCCCCCAGATTTGCAGCTTGTGTATCATATTCTCAGCTACAGTTTCCTGCATTATCACCAATGCCCTTCTCCACCCCCTCAAATATAAGTTCATTTTATTAAGAATTTTTTCTAACAAAACATATTTATAACTGATATTTATTTTTTCTCTACCACCACTTTCAGCTTTTCAAATGGTTATTTTTTTAAAAATATGCTAGTGGTTTTATGCATAATTATCCATTACTCTGAAAATAATCACCGTAAGTCAATTACAAAAAGGTATTTTACTCAGGACAGCTTATATCCTGTGACAATACCTTTAACATCATCAAACATCAACATCTGCTTATGCCAGGAAAGTACCTGATATGTGAATAAAAATGCCAAATCCAGTCTAAACATCTGGCTGACTGCAACAATATGGATTAAAAATGCCGAATTAAGTTTGTAGAAAGTTAGCACCCACCCCTTTCCTAGAAGAATGAAATGCTTTAGGAAATATTAAAATGCAGAATATTATATTTCCCTGGACGAGAAACATGTTATTCGAAAGCCGCCCCCACCTTTGTTAATAGCCCCAGAAATCCTGGGCCATCTTATCTACAAGACAAAAGGCTTTCAGCTCCAGGGTGATAGGATTAGCCCTCACTCAAGAACCAAACCAGGATAAAGCCATTAAGCCATAATAGGAATTGCCCAACACCCTTTCAGAACACAAGCATCGTCATTCCATCATCACCCAGCAAGATTCAACCAAGCCTTGGACATAGACAGCCTACAAGGTTAGCTGGACCCCCACATAGCCTCCTGGGAGTCTGACACTCAATAGGATACATTTCTTGCACAGGAACAGGAAGCTCTAGGACAAGGCCCAAGAGAGGGTATAAATATCTCTCTTTCTTCACTCCATGTGTTCAGCTGGACCAGGACCATGTGCTTAATGATTCTGCTCCGTTAAACTATCCTTCCAAGCAGCCTCCATGTTTCCAGTGTCAGTTCCAGTTCCCACTTGGAACTGAACTCAGATGGACATTTTTTACGACAGTCTGAACATCTAGCTGACTGTATTGTGCAACCAGCCATAATAATAACAAATGTATTGGCTGCTCAACCGTCAGTGACTTTAGGATATTTTCTGTGTGTGAAGAAAGCAAGAAAATAAAATGTAGCAAATAATGTTAAGGATATGATTTAAATTAGATGTTTTAAAAAATGGACTGAATGTATTTCCTGGAGCCCAAAATAAGGACCAGTCATTTATGGAGTATCTAGTTTTCTAGTTGAGTATTATGTTATGACAAGCAAATTCAAAGGGCAGAATTAATTAGTTGAATTGATGGTTAGGCAATACTATGTTCCCCCCCCCCCAACTTGGCCTTATTTTCGGGGGATGCCTTATTATTTTTGAAGTGCAAGAGGCAGCAAGTGTGGTCACCTCATGGCTGCTGCAATGTTCTAATATTTTCAGGGAGGCTTATTTTGGGGGAGGGCTTATTTTAGAGTGTGTGTTCAAAAGCCTGATTGGGCTTATTATCCGGGGAGGTGTTATTTTCAGAGAAACAGGTTATCGCTAACTCTGAATGAATGTGAATCTTGTGTCCATAGAGTTTGAATCTTGTGTCCAATATGCCCTCATTCAGGCTGGATATGTGAATGAGGTTAAATGTCCCTAACTTCAGAAAGGGGAGTGGGGGAGGAAGATTTGGGAAATCACAGAGCAGTCCAAACCCAGGAAGAGTTTAAAGAAAATCCTTTAAAATCCTAACTTCCTTTACAGAGGTTAGTCTGTAAACATTTTGAAAATATGTAGTAGCGAAGAACTAGTAGTAGTGAAGTCCATGAAGGACAAAGCTTGCTAAACTAATGTTAGTACATTTTTAAGCTGCTACAAATATAATATCTCCTACTTTCCATAAAACATTTGACTAAGTACTCCATAGTATTCTGATTTAGCAAGGTAGTTAAACGTGGCCTGAATGGCCTGACAATTAAGTGGATGACTACCTGGATTAAAGATAGTTTTCAGAAAAAGCTCAGTAATGATTCCTCATTAAATCTGGAGAGAGATATTGAGTGGATTGCAACAAAATGCATTCTTGGGATCTCTACTCATCAGCATTTTTATTAATAAGTTAGATGAAGGGATGTAGGAAATGCTGATCAAATTTGCTGATAACACAGGTAGGGTACACAAATGATCTTGAAAAACCACATAATTTTATGGTAAAGTAATTAAGAATTTCTCACAAGCTTGCAAGGCAAGATTGACAAAATATATTAATTCTGGATTGTTGTACTTATAGAGCTTTAATATCATGCTTCAGATGCAGAAGTTTCTCAATAATTATATATTTAGCTGAAGATTTAAATCTTTATATATTACTAAGTCAGCCAGGAAAAAAAATTCTTCCAAATAGAAGTAGTTTTGTTTTCTCTCAAAAACTGAAAATGGTACATAAGACAGGAGTATGTTTTTTCTTTTGAGAGTTTCATTCTGAATCATCTACAAATTGTAAGGACATATTCAGATTCATTAAACTTCTATAGTTCTGGGATTCAGGAAAATCTGTTCATTTTATGACAGGTTTATAATGAACATATTTTTATTTTACTGTTTTGTCTTTCCTAATTAACATGTATAAAGATGACAATGGCCATTTTTTTTCTTGCTGGAAAGCACCTGGAAAAGTGTTTTTAACATTAAAATTGTTTTAAAATGTAATGAAATAATTTTCCTGGATGAAGAAAAAATCGGCTTCTTTGCCAGATAATGTTCTTAGATTGTTTGTCTTTTTTTAGATGTGGTATTAGAGAAGGCCATGCATAAATGCATCTTGAAACCCCTCAAGGACCATGTCGAGATGGTGTTGAAAGAATTCCATACAGCTGATGGCTCATGGAAGCAGTTGAAAGAGAATCTTCAACTTGTCCGGCAGCGAAATCCTCAGGATTTGGGTGTTTTCGTCCCAACACCAGATTTCGTAGATGTTGAAAAGATTAAAGTCAAATTCATGGCAATGAAGAAAATGTACTCTCCTGAAAAAAAAGTTATGTTGCTACTAAGAGTGTGCAAACTGATTTACACTGTGATGGAAAATAATTCAGGTAAATGTTAGATTTGGCCTAAGAGTTTTAAGCTATTCAGAGATGTTTCTGTAAAATGAGAACCATTTCATCTGCTAATTTTTTTCTTTGTTTCTGATGTATTGGAATATCATACATATCATACTGCTATAATGTTTTAGACAGTCTAAATCTTGGGTCCAGAGGAGGTAAGGTGACATATGTTTTCCAAATCTTGGTGCAATTCAGATTGTATCAGATTTCTGTATGAATAGGGCTAGATGTGTTGAATGTGTTGTGGGGGGGAGGAATAAGAATTTTAGTTGTCATTAACCATGTTTCAGATTTTCTTTTGTGAAAACTTTATAGAGGTAATTATAAAAATGCATAATGGTCTGTATTTAAATGGTATGCTTCTTTGGAAATTGCAGTTATACTCCTACCTCCATATTCACTGCTGGAAAAGGCATTCATTCACTAAACACCATTGTAATTGCTCCTCTTGTTTTATTATATATTGAAGACTCTTACAAAGTGCTTAATGCAAATGTCAACTATTTTTATACTGGATGATCAATAATAGCTTAGATCTCTGGTATCTTCACATGTGCTCTATTTTAGCAGATGAGTCCCAAACTGGCCCACTGTAAAGAATAATCTCCCAGTCCCGACAATTATGTTGTGGAGTTCAATTATTTGAAAACTTTTGAGGACATTTACTAACATGGATGGGTGAATGAATTTCTTTTATATAAAAAGTGTGCTTTTTAAAAAATCAAATGTTTCCAGAGATACTATTCTACTTTTACCAGTCAAACATTTCTAAATTTAAAAAATGCTGTTGCTATAAGCAAAAATAAAGTGTTAAAATCATGAACTGGTAATTTTGAAACCTACTTTCATACCTCTCCAATAACATGAAGAGATAGGATGAGCCAACTTCTGAAATTAATTAATAGAAGGTCATGAAACTAATCAGGAGCCTTACAATATCAGGTTGTCACATTTGTATGGACTATTACACTAGACTAGTGGTTTGATTCATGAAGTATTTCAATGTGTGAACAAGAGATAATTTGCTTAAATCTTTGAGCTATTTGTTCTTAGTGTATTGGTTCTGTATTACATGCTGCTTTCATGCCTTAAGGAACTCTTGTTGAAACACGGCTATTAAGAGTATCTAAATGATACCAGAATAAATTCCTACTCTATAAGCAAAGTTAAGGCTGCATGCAAAGCTCCATGATTTCCTATAAACCACAGGCTATATTCAGTGACAGTATTATAGGTATCTGATGTTTGGCATGGATAAAAATGAAAGTGTAGAGCACGGCTTTTATAAATAGAGAAGAGCAAAAATGTCTGGCAATTAATTCTGCTATTGTTTGTGTTTTTCCTCTCTACATTTTCTGTCCTTTCCCTAGGGAGAATGTATGGGGCTGATGACTTTTTGCCAGTGCTGACCTATGTTGTGGCTCAGTGTGACATGCTGGAGTTAGATGCTGAAATTGAGTACATGATGGAACTGTTGGACCCATCCTTGCTGCATGGAGAAGGTAATGTCCTTGAAACTTTAAGGATGATGACTTTTCTCTCAGGAATGTGATTACTGATAGTATGTCTGAATAGAGAAGCTTGAAAAGTATGCCAAGGCTTCTAACTTGTTACCAAGTGCTTATCAAAAAAGTCCTACAAAACAAAACAATGAGATAACCAAACCAAATGAAATTAAAAGTATTTTTCTCAGTTGCTATGAGAAGTAAAAGGAGGACATTTTTTTAATCAATGAACTGTGTGTTTATGTGTCTGTATGTGTATACTTGGAAACTGGAAAATCTGTTAGCCTGTTAATTTAGATTATAATAGCTACAGTATGTTAACACGTATTGCTTGAACAAAAACTCTGATTCAATGTGACTTCCCTCACAACAAAACAAACAAGCTATATCTGTTGCGATGTCTAGTTGCGTTTCTAAAAGTCTCTCTTACTGCCTTCCACTAATATGGAAAGTTTTTTTTTTCATATTTATGTTTTTGAGTGTCAATTAAAAATTATCCTTCTACATTCTAGAAGTATGATTAAAAACATATCTCCCACCCTGGAGAAAAACATATAAATGTGTCTATTCCCTATAAATATCTGTTGACTCTTCTATTGGGAGTAAGTAGCATTCAAAGTTTGTGTAAGCATTTTTAGAACATATTTGCATTTTAAATAGGGCCTAGAACAGTGATGGCAAACCTTTTTTGGCTGCTGTGCCAAAAGCGGGGGGAGCACAGGAGGGTCGTGCACAGGCGTGCCATACCCATAATTATGTGCGCACCCCAGTGTGCGCACATGCCCATAATCAGCAACACACACACACACACTTTTGCCACTGTTTTTTCGCCGTTCCCAGGCTCCAGAGGCTTTCTGGGAGCCTCTCCGGCCCCGCCAGGCGCCCTCTGGAGGCCTCAGGAGCTTCCCTGAAGCCTTCAGAGGGCAAAAAATGGACCTATGGGGAACCCGGAAGTTTGGGTATGGTGACTTTTGGTTTGTCCGTAATGCCGATTTTCAACCTCTGGAGCCTTCAGGGAAGCCTCCTGAAGGCCCTTAAAGGTTCCGGAGGTCGAAAATTGGCCTTACGGACAAACTGGAAGTCAACATTCCCAAACTTCCAGGTTCCCCCTTGGGCCGATTTTTGACCTCCGGAGCCTTCAGGGGCCTTCAGGAGGCTCCGAAGGATGAAAACGGTCCTATGAGCAAACCAGAAGTCCATTCTTGAACTTCCAGTTTGCCCATAGGGCCAGTTTTCCATGCTTTGGAGGCTTCAGGAAAGCCTCTGGAGGGCAAAAACCAGCCTCAAAAGAAGGCCGAAGTCAGCTGGCCAGCGTGCACATGCGTGCCCTGACAAATGGCTTCGCGTGCCACTTGTGGCACGTGTGCCATAGGTTCGCCATCACGGGCCTAGAGTATGTCTTCCATTCTAAAGAACTATTTCTTTAGATTTCAACACTTTCAGTTATTTAATCCAGCATGAGTCTGGAACAGAGAAAAAACATTCCAGAGACTCTTTCCCTCCAGTCCCAAGACAGATGAAAACAAAAGAATGCCGAAGCAATTAAATCTGAACAGAAACTTCCTTTTCCAGGAGAAAACAAAAACAACTTCAACTCTGCTGCTTGCCAAGAGGCTGGATGCTGATATTTGCTAGGCCACCAAAAACATCAGGCTTTCTCTTTCTCAAAACCTTGGTGGCTAAGGAGAGGTGGGCATAATTCCCTTTCTAGTGAAAGAGCATCAGCTTAGAGGACCTGAGAGAAATGTCCCAAAACTCCAGGCACTTGATAATTCCTGAGGATATTCCCCACCTTCAGCTGTGCACAAATGTATGTGTAATTGCATACAATAGCACATATACGCATATGGATATATTACCTTTGCACACATATATCCTCTCTCTCTCCCACATTGCTGTTTTGTTCCCATGGACAATTGGTTTGTAGTGATTTTCAACCTTTTTTATTACAAAGAAAAGATCTGAATCATCTCCTTTACTTCTCCCCCCCCTTTTTTTTTCTTTTCTTTTTGGCTTTGAACCAGCCTTTAAAAAATGCTACTGCCTTAGACAAATCCATTCAATTTTCCAGCCAGCAGTTTGAGAAACGCCATTGCCTTCTTCCTAGAGCTTAGAGGGAGTGACTGTCCCAAAGTTATCCAGCTACCTTTCATGCTGAAGGTGAGACTTCACCACTCCTAGTCCAGCGTCTTAATCACTAGATCAATCTGGTTTTACTCCTAGTGAAATTCAAACTGATCAAGTGAAAAGCAAGGGCCCACCACCCTTTGCCAGAGACTTTATATGGGTCATAGATTCTCAATTTACTCATCCTTGCTTTTAGGTGATAATATAAAGCTTCTGATTTACCTGCTATATTTGTGAAAGGCAAAGAATAGATGAAGATAGAAACTAAAGGAACAGAAAAGTTGCAGTTCACCATGCGCATAACTATTTTGCAGAGATCTTTTTCTGTATAAGCATTTCTGCTGCAGAACTTCTCTCCTTTGTAGAATATCCTCAAGATGTAAACATGTATGTTCGGTATTCATGACATTTCAACCAGATCTCTTGAACCTCACTAGAGTCTAAATGAATAGTATACGATTATTTTTTACAGTGCTGCGCTACATTGGAAAACATGACAATTAAATAGCTATTAAAACTTGACTTCCTCACTAAGAACCCCTAACACGTTTCTGAGAAATCTAAGGACTCTGACAGGTTTCCAAATAATTGGCAAACTATTTTATTTGAGTTTCTTCCAAATTAATATTTCATGGAAATTATGGCTAGGGTTATGATTTGTTCCTCCGCATATAATTAACTCATTAATAGTTATTTCTCTCCTCGTAACTTTCACAGGAGGTTACTATTTGACAAGTGCATATGGAGCGCTGTCTTTAATTAAGAATTTCCAAGAAGAGCAAGCAGCCAAATTGTTATGTTCAGAGGCCAGAAATACTCTCAGGCAGTGGCATAAGCGGAGAACAACAAACAGAACGATCCCATCTGTTGATGATTTTCAGGTATTGTTTATGTTTTCCAGAAAGTGATTTTTCTGTTTTGTAGAAGATAGAAGACTGGTGTTATAGAGTGCATAGCACCGTACAAATGATTTCCCCTCACTGATGTTAGTTAAACAACCCTTCCTTTGAAAAATTCAAATGCAATGTATCAGTTGCATTCAGAATTAAAAACGGGGAGAAAGATTTCACTCAACTAACAAAAAACATACAGGAGATGCGTGTGGTCTTTTCCTAAGTCTTGGCCCTAATGACTGCAACTGGGGCTACCAAAACTGCCATTACTAAGTAGTGAGATCATGTGATGTTTCTCTTATTGACTGCATTGCTCAGTGATGGGCTGTTAAGTGAGGATTACCTCTATTACAAGGACAAATTGTATTCCAGCATGCATACTTTGCATTTCTTTCCTTCCTTCTTTATCAACTCCTTCCTTTCTCTTCTTTTAATCTTTGAACCCATCATATGTTCCCTCAGAGTCTTTGCAATATCCATTTGCATATTAATATTATGCAACACCACTCTGAATAATACCTTCCTATTTTGATGATGACAATGATGATTCCTTTATTTGTACTGGTGCAAAATGCAGCATTGAATGTTTTGCTTGTACATTTTAATTTTTTCAATGTATTTTCCCACTCCCCAGAACTACCTACGAGTTGCATTCCAGGAAATCAACAGTGGCTGCACAGGAAAAACATTGCTAGTGAGGCCATATATTACTACAGAAGATGTGTGTCAGCTCTGTGCTGAGAAGTTTAAAGTGGATAATCCTGAGAACTTTAGCCTGTTTCTTTTTATTGATGACACTTGGCAGCAACTGACAGAAGATACCTATCCCCAAAAAATCAAAGCTGAACTGCACAGTCGGCCACAGCCTCAGGTCTTCCATTTTGTGTATAAACGCATCAACAGTGATCCTTATGGGGCAATATTCCAGAATGACAACAGTGACCAAAATACATAAAGCTAATTATTTTAATTGTTATATAAACTGACTGGGAGTTGAAATTAAATGATCCATATTCTCTAAACCCTACTGATCAGTAAAAGTATGAATATGAATTACCATCAGTGATTATACATAATCTATAAAAAATGCTGTGATCCAGCTTTACGGGTTCTTCAAAAGCAAAACATAGCATCCACCAATTGTAATCTGGCACAGTGACTTCTCGGATGTTCTGCAGTGCCATCATCTGCAGATCTGTAGTGGGTTTTACTCATATCTTTCTTTTATGCATTATTTTAAATTGCATATGCAATGGATCCAACTTCTTTTAAACTAACTGTTAGGTTGACCATTTAATCAGTGTATAAATGCATTATTTTTCGATGCAGAGCATCAGTAAAAATATGGATAACAGCCTTTTTTTTAACAGTTGCTTTATTATTATTTTATTGAAAGCAACTTTTTATATATATTTTAAGAAATTTTATAGCAGTTGCAGGTAAACTGTCATGTTTGTAAAGTATTTTTTTAATGGTAAAATATTCTATAATTATGCATGTGATTTTAACACAAAATAGACAATAAATCTCTTGCTGGTTTTAGAGTAAGTGATGTTTTTTTATTTAATTATGTATTAATAACTAGCTTTCTAAAATGTCAAACCATATTTTTAAAAATGATTTTGTAAACAGCTTATGTTCAAAATTGGTCATTTAGACTTCAGCTATAGGAAGATGATTATGTCCGACAGTCGTGTTTTCGGAAAAGATAGATATACTGTATATCAATTAGGTTTGGTAAAAAGAGTAGCTTTGGTTTAAGAATCACATATATTAGGGAAGAAGAAAATTGAAGAAACTACTTAGATAAGCAGTGAAACATTTCAAACAAACAAACAAAAAAATAAGTCAATTTGCCATGACTCAACTTCCAGGCATATAGTAGGAAAATGTTGAGAATCAGTAGTTTTTTTGTTCTTTGTTTATTTTCTTTTTCTTCCAAGTAGTTCAATATATATTTGCAGAATTGTGATTTGGTTTCCAGGAGAACAGTCTGTCACTATATCAAGCATAATATTGTGAAATTATCTCTGGTCTGACGTATACAACTTCTTCTAAAACATGAAGAACTTTTTTATTTTTAATATAATATAGCTGTAGAAATACTGCTTAGACATCTGTTGTGTTAAAGACAGCAGGAAAATGAGTTAAATTTTGCCAAAATTCAGAAGCAAGCACCATCAAATACTATTAAAATTGTTAATTTTGCTTTCAGTAAGAATTTTGATAGAAATTGTACTTTTCTACTTAAAAATATCAGAGCTAAGAATTTGCATTAATCTGTACATTCAGCGGATTTACCAAGATGGCAGAACAGTATACACTCTTTAGCTTATATTTGTGTACGTCATCTGTTTTTAAAACATTTTCTTTAAGTTCCCAAACTACATGCAAGTGAAATTCTATTCTGTCCATTCCTAAGGTTCCACACACCTGGGTATAGGCGATACCAACTGCAGTGTAAAGATAGGGGAGACAACTTCGTCCCTGTAGCAATTAAATTGTTCAAGGCTAAACTTCTTGGCATAAGGCTGTATGAATGTCAAATGGGTAGTATTTACAAAATGTTCTCATCCCTTGAATGAATACAAACAAAATTCTTAAAATCAATAGCACATACCCACCTCACAAGGTTGTTGTTATGGGGAAAATAGGAGAAGGAAAGAGTATTATGTATGCTTATCGTCTTACTTATAAATATAAAGGGATAAAAAAATCTAACCACAAAATAAAAATAAATATCCCTTACTCCACTTCTCATTCCATTTGTTAACAAAAAGATTGAACTATTAAAGTTTGAAACTGAATGTATCACAATAATTGTCAGAAAACAACTTCTGAAATGTGAAATTATTCTTCAGGAATCAAGAATCGCGGAGATTAAACAGCTGGCATTCAGTGACAGGAGAAAAGTTTGAAATAAAAGATAATAGTAAGAGATAAACATGGAGATGATTTTGAATCACTTTCTTTTTTTTAAAAGTGATGCCTCCTTTTCTACGTAATAGAGAAAACAACTTTCTGCATTTGGAAGAGAAATTCTTCTAACTAGACAATATGAACAATTTAATATTTAAATGCATGTCAGAACAATGACATTAAAGCTCTTTTAAGTGTGACAATCCAGCATTTATATAATAAATTACTGAAAATGCTATCTAACTGGATAATTAGAATGCCATGCAAATTTCTGAGGAACCATTATAGTATCTTAATATACTGGGGCAATCAAAAATATCTGACCTATATATACTAGTATATTCTGTTACACAAGATGCGTATGCTTTATGTCGATTTGCCATGTAATTGTCGATTCAATGTATTTTTGTTTAATTTAGTAAATGATAAAACAAACCTTCTCTACATGGTAAGGCAATAATACATGGGCTGCATGAATCCAGATAACTGCTGGATAGCAACAGAGACACAGAACATTCTACCTCTTTGCTGTCACTGATTACCATCTGGATTTTTCTCACCCAGTCTAATATTGCAAATGTATTTTTGTCAATATGTCAAAATGCATAGGATTATGCTGCAAATAAAGCTATTGATGAAACTGCTTCCAACTAAACAAGCTTATACTTATTTCAAGCTATGTTAAGTTTTTCTATAAGCAGTATTTTGTCCATATATAATGATAAAAGCCCCACAGTAGCCCAAGGATGCAGTACTGACATTAACACTAAAGAAAATATTTGTTCATAAAGCAATAGTTTTGAAAAAAATCATCTCCACTCCATGAATTGGTAAAGCAGGAAGCTAACTTTGCAAGACCAGAGACGGAAAACCGATACTCTTTTTTTCTAACAAATAGCATTTGGAGTATACAACAGAAACGGAATACTTATCCTCTAATCCTATAGGTAATTAGTTCTCTAAACTAATTACCTATAAATTTTATGCACAAATTGAAGGCTCAATGTTTAGTTTTCCTAAACAGCCAAAAGGAGGAAAAAGGACATGCAATAAGAGTGACCAGAGAGGTTCAATCATATACATCTATTGGCACAAGGTCTGGAAACAAGAGATCTGAGATCACGTATTCCCTCCACTCAAACCTTTTAAAGGTGAGAGAAGGAAAACCAATCACCGCAGAGGCCAAGAAAGAAGACCTAATATTCAAACTCACACTATGTACATATTTTCATAACCTATTTGACTCTGCCCAATGGATAAACAACACTTAGCTATAGATGACTCAAGGAACCACATGTACGGGAGTGGTCATTACAAGTAGAATCTCAGACTTCATTATTTCTAATTCAAAAGTAATTTGATCTGGATCATAAGCACTATAAGTGGGATGATAAAAAATTTGGTCCCTCCCCAAACTATTTTCTGTCCCCAAAACCAGAGTAGTGGGAGAATATAATTTAGCAGCCTTTCTTCAACTGTATTGGAGCCTAAAAGAAATAATTAATTACAATAAAAATTAAGTTTCTTTCTTAAATGTAGACAATATAATGAGCCATGAATTTGAATTTGAGCTATTCTATTTGAATTAATTGGGAAGTGAACTCTTATCTAACATCATATAGGATGTTTTATAGAGAATAAATTATTACTGGACATTCATATAACCAATTGGTTTGGAACTATGATGATGCAAATATATGGATCCAAAGACTTCTTGATGTCTTCAGATTCCACCTAAACCACAGCATATAGACAGACAGTAGGTTCCAAGGGGAAAAAAAGCGAGACTCATTCAATGTCTATGATTTCATATTTTAGATGCATCCTGACAATTTATTAAAATCCTTGCTTTAATCCCATCCTTAGGATTTATGCTTCAGATCCATATTTTTTAATTGGGGTGTAGGAAATAGGTGAATTCATTGTTTTTTTTTGTTCTGTGCAAATAGAGATTTTCAATGATTTAATTCTTTCTAGACAGATTTAATATAAAAAATAGGTGGCTTTATGGTATGTCCCTTCAATCCACATTTTAATGCAACTAAGTATAACAATAAATAAATCTGAACTCTGATTTTTAGCAGTTTCTTCATTCAGGCTGTTGTATTCTATGGCATCTCTATAGTTTCGGATGGTAAAGAAAATATAAATGTATGTTAAAAAATCAGTGCCTTAGAGCCACACTATCAAAAACTGTTAGATGTTTGTTGTGAATTGTTCATAATTTGATGATTTAAGATGTTGAGAAAAAATTATCTGAAGCAGAAAGGATATGTGCTGGTTTTTTTTTCTGATTTCCAGTTTGGTAATGCACAAAAGTTTTAGGGGGAAAAGGATTTTGTCATTATGTTGCTTAGTAATCTTACATCTTCCCATTCTCTCTTTTGCTTGAATCAGATAAAGTTCGTAAATGAAACCCAAGAACAGTTGTGCAAGGCCCATAATTGCTTTATCCCACAAAGGAAACCATCACTAGAGGAACTTTATTCAGCCAAGACTCTAGATTGTATATCGGACATTTCGAAATCTCAGACTTTAAATGTTTTAAATGTGTTTTAGTGCCACTCGTTTGCCTACAGAGAACAAATAAAATTTTTGCAACTAGATGAAACTGCTCTACTCGAAAGTATGCAGAACCAAATCTAGTCTCGGATCTAAAAATGCAGCAGTGAGCATAACTGGGCTGTTCTAATATGTTGCCCTTTGACAGCTGTTGCCAAATGTAATCTGTTCCAATCTTCTTGGCATTCTGACCGCCTGTGCAGCAATGTTTTATGAATCAAAACTCTTTACATTTAGAATTATTGGCAGCCTAAATAAATGACATAGATGCCCTTCAAATGAAAAAAAGATAGCTCAGATTTAGGAATTTGGCAACTTGAAGAGGTAGGGACTTCACTTCCCAGGATCCACCAGTCAGCTATTGCCTGGGGAATTCTGGGAGTTGAAGTCCCCACATTTTCAAGTTGTCAAATTTAAAATAAAAACCCCCCACTGAACTTCTTCAATGGCTTCTTCGTGAGTAAATGACGACGTTCTACTGTGCCCGTAGCCGGAATAGAAAATGAGGTGGTCCTAATCGACTAAATAGAAGTTACAGTACGGAATGGTTGCTCATCTAATTTATTATCTCTATATTTGTCCCTCTTAATTTTCGCCCTCTGACGCTAGGGGGCGGAACATTACACAAACTGCTCAAGCCCCTCCCAGTTTGAGAAAAGTATTTCCGGGTCTGTGGGTACGCTGTTCCTTGCGGACGCTTTCTCGGGGCGTTTTCAAAGGGCAGCTCCCATAGCAATGTGTCTCAACTTGGTGACTTGGAGCCCAGCTGGCTGAGGAATTCTGGGAGTTGAAGTCCACAGGACTTAAAGTCGCCAAGGTTGAGAAACACTGTCCCATAGGAAAGCAGCAGAGCCAATTGCAGTCACAATATTGCCGGGTGGACGTTGCCTGCATTGCCGAGTCTTGAGGTGGAATCACAAGGAAAAGCAACATTTCCGGGGTGGAATATTAGAAACTATCTTTTCCCCAGCTAAGAAAACACTTGAGATATTGTGGCGTGTGTGTTTGTGTGCATGGTTGGATGCAGCATTTACTTAGGGATTCTCTGAAACAGGAGTTGGCCAGGGATACTAGTAAGCACCTGGAAGTGTAGCTTGTACTTATTTCTGTTTTGGAGGCATAAGCCAGCACCAAAAATATTTCAACAGTGGAAACTTGATAATATGTATATGCAGTAGAAATTTTAGTAAGTTTAGAGAAACAGCTTGGAAATATTTGATTTATTAGAATTTTCAGAATATTATCATAATTTTATTCATTTATATTCCACCTTTATTAGTTGTAAATAACTTAAGGGAGAGAACATCTAAGACTCCCTCCTTCTCTCCCCCCCCCCCCCCAACAATAGTGAGATGCGTTGGGCTCAGAGTTACTGGCCCCAAAGACACCAGTTGGCTTTCGTGCCTGAGGCAGGACTGGAACTTATGGTCTCCTGGTATGTAGCTAAGTCCCTTAACCATTATACCAAACTGGTTCTTCAAATAATTAATCAGAGCATATTAGGAATATATATATTGTATATATTAGCCTTAAATAAAAAGTTGTAGCTGTTTTAGCCCATGAAGAGATTCCACCTAGACTAGTTTGGTCATATTTTCCTGAAATATGGGAAATTTTAGAATGTCTTTTTTAAAATGTTGAGTGTTGTTGAATTTCACTTTAAGAAGTATGTCAAAATGCAACAAAACATCATCTAAGTCTTACCATTTTAGAAACTTGTACAGAAATATAAGAAAACAATCACTGCAAAATCTAAATTTTACAAAAATAAAATTTGTAAAATAAGCCAGGAAAATATGTCAAGTAAATTCAAAGTGTGCATAGGTAGTCACACTTCAATATTTTTTTCCAGATCCTTTTAATTAGAAAAAGGAAAATAGACATGCTACAAAGTGCCAATATTTAACATCATTTTTATTTTTATTTTCAAGAATGCTTTTTGGGCCCATAATTATTCTTAAGACAATACAATGGAAATTGCCATCTGTCCTCAAAAAGTCAAATAAATAATATACCAATCAACAGCCAGCCTCAGTTCTAAATAAATGACACAAGCTTCACACTTTTGTACTTGCCCAAGAACACAAGTGCGGAATTTGTATCACAATACACTACATTTTTATTTACTGCCTCTTGAATGCCATGAGAGGGAATATGTGCATTAGGAACACAATGGAGAGTTGGAACAGGGAGCAAAGAATGACATAATGTCTTCCCCAGAAGGCTTCTTTTGCAAGGAAGCAATAGAGGAACAGAAACAAGTACTTGACTAATTTTAAGGGGCCAGGACGTAGCCCAAAGGTCAATCAGTTTCTTCTTGACTGTGAAAGGGAAGCATGGCCAGCAGATCCATAGGAGCACTGCTGCCTCCAAGCTAAATATGAAAGTGGAGAGACTGAAGAAGTACCAGATATCTGTCAGAACACCTTAGAAAAACTACTTCTCCCCAGAAGTAGTTATTGAAGTAGGTAAACAACACATTTCCAAGAAAATACTGTAGTACTAGCAGTGCTTGGCTGAAGAGCATGAATTTTTTGGACAAAAGCTGTCTTTTGTATTTGCTTCTGTGATAAGTTGACCTCAGATGTGCTATTCTTTATAAGCCACCCTTAGCCAATTTCTAAAATCTCTGACAGACTTTGAACATCTTATTCCCTCATCCTTTGAAGTTAATAGTGGTGATGGTTATTTGATTTGCACTGTGCTGCAATTAAAATTACCTGATTATGTCCCTTACTCTTAATGTTTGAATTTTGACACAGAATAAAATATTGTAAAATTGCCTGCTGAGATATTTGTGATTGGCCCCAAACTTCAGCTATTTAATTTCAATGAATGATCCTGGAATCTAGTAAATATGAGAATGGGGAAAAAATCCTTGTTCACTCTATCAATTTTAATGCACATAGTGTCATTTCATTTGTCTTTCTTCTAAGCTAAAGATCATGAGATCTGTCTTATCTTTCTTCAAAGGGCAGTTACTCCTTATTGCTTATTTTTCTGCTCCACAATATTATGATTAAATCACAGCTATGCACATTAGTCTTTAAATGCTCTTTCACCTCAAGCATTAACAATTTTTTTGTAAAATAGTTTATTAGCAAAATCTGTACAATATAAAGGAGAAGAAATCAAAGATATTGTTAGGGACTGCTTTCATCAATATCCTTGTCTGGATCTCTCTCTGGATTTTCATCCTGTTGTTGCTTCTTCCAGAGTTTAGCCATTGCAAGCAGTTTGAGGTTTGGTTGATTGGCAGCATCTTCTGGGAAGATATAATCATAATATTCTTCCCAGCCAGCATCAGACTAAAAAGAAAAGGGTGAACATAATCAAACCTCCATTATTACAAGAATTGTTTTAAGCTATGTGACATTACCAGACAGCATTTACTGTCTTCCTATCCTGCTACTTTTTACGAAGTGCATTAAAAACCAATCTACTGGATCTTTAGAAACCTTTATCTGAATAGATACTAATACAGTGGTTGGCAAACTGCAGCTTCCGAGCCACATGCAGCTCTTTGGCCCCTTGAGTGTGGCTCTTCTGCTACCGCTGCGCCACCTCACGTTCCTTGTCTTCTGGCCGCAACCCCACTCAGTGGAAAACATAGGCACGTGCAGGCCTATGTTTTCCACGGAGTGGGGCTGCGGCTGGAAGATGAGAAATGCAGACAGGTACAGAGAGAGAAAGAGGTAGAGAAAGGGAGGGAGGGAGGGAATCAGAGAGAGACTGACAGACAGAGAGAGACAGACAGAGAGAGACAGAAAGAGAGAGACACATAGAGTGAGTGAGTGAGTGAGTGACAGACAGACCACAAACACAGAGTGATTAAGTGAGTGAGAGATGGACACACACACACACACACACAAAGAGTGAGTGATTAAGTGAAACAGACACACACACAGAGTGACACAGAGGAAGGGAGGGGAGAGAGACAGAGAGAATGAATGAGAGACAGACAGACAGACACACACACAGAGTGACAGAGATGGGGGAGGCAAGAGAGAGAGACAGAGAGATACAGAGAGAGAGAGAATGACAGAGAGAGGGAGGGAGGGACGGAGAGAGAGACAAAGCCACAGAGAGAGAGAGAGAGAGAGAGAGAGAGAGAGAGAGAGAGAGACAGACAGACAGACAGACAGAAAGAAAGAGAGAAAGAAAAAGCAAGTGGGAGAGATGAAAGAAAGAAAGAAAAGAAAAGGAAAGTGGAAGAGAGATGAAAGAAAGAAAGAAAGAAAGAAAGAAAGAACCTATGACTACAATTGAACCCAACATTCATTCCAATTAATTAATATCAGTCAAAAAGAATAAGCAGAAGGAAGAGGAAAAAACTGTCTTATTTTATTAAGGTCTACCTGAATAGGTACACTGCTATACTACATAACTGTTATGGTGAACCTATGGCATGTGTGCCACAGGTGGTACATGGAGTCATATATGCTGGCACACAATCTGTCAGCTCCAGCGCGCATTCGTGCATTGGCCAGCTGATTTTCGCCTCTGGAGGGCCAGGGGATGATTGTTTCCAAACTTCTGGTAGGCCCGTTGGGCCCATTTTTCTCTCTCTCCAGACCCTGGAGGGTTTCCTGGAGCCTGGGGAGGGTGAAAACGGCCTCCCCTTCCCCCTCTGGGGGAAATACCAAGCTGAGTTTGGAGGCGAGCAGTGCGGCACACGGAGGGGGGGGGGGAGTGCATGTGCAGGCGTGCTTTGCATTATGGACGCTCACATTTTTGGCACCTAGCAACAAAAAGGTTAGCTATCACTGCTATATAAATACTTTTGGCAAGCCAGATTTCCAGATGAAGGTCTTACCCCATCTTCAGCTTGAAGTTTTCTCCGCTTCTTGACTTTTTCAGGCATGAGTTTGTCTACTCGTTCTTTGCTGGATTCTGTTCCAAACTCCTCTTCAAAATTTTTCCAAGATTCTAAGAGCATAAGCCTCTCTTCTTTCTCCTCACAATTTCTCATTGTTTTATTTGCCTCTTCATATATTTGCCGGCATCGTGGTAAATTGTTCTTTTTATCTGCTGAGAGTTCAAACTGAGCAAAACTGATCCATACCTAAAATAAAAAAGAGATTATGATAAAAAGCTAATCTATGTATGTACAATAAGTTGTCACACATTTATTATAATCTTTCTCTGTCTAGGATTCTTCTTGATTAATGATATTTAAACTGTGTGTCATTTATTATAGAGCTGTACGTTTGAAATAAAACTTTTAAAAAGAATATCAAACTATTTGAGATTAGGACTGTATAAAATTATTTAATAGTAATTTTTTTTCTCCAAAGAAAATGTATTACCAAAACTAAATTATGTTTAAAAGAGAATAAGGATAAGAAAATGGGAGTCAAATGTTGATCTTCTCCTATTTTCAAATAAGATAAAGTAGGTATAAAGAACAGCAAGCCTGTGCCATGCAGCTACCAGAGTCAAGTCAATGTTCTCCAGCAGCCTGAGATTCCTTCATGGATAAAGATAAACAGTAATGGATGAGCCCAAAGCACATCTCTATCAAGTAAGTCATGTTAAAAATGAACAGAACTGAATTTTCCACTCATGGTTTTTCTAATTAAATGATACTTCCATCAACATTTAACATAAACATGGGAATTCTATTTCAATGAGGTTTTAATATTTAAAAAATGCTTCAGGTTTTATTCTCAAAGTAGGGTTGGATAACATGATAACATATCCAAGTGAATCAACTCTTTTATGCTACCCTAAAGGTGAAACCATTTCCCTGAAGTACAATAGTAGTGCAGAAGGCCATTCTAGTAAGTTTTTTAAAAGGCAGATAAGGGCCTTTGACCTTGTATGTCATACTAGCCTTCTCAGCTGTTCCAAATTTGAAAACCTTTTGCAGTTTTAAGAGCAGCACTATTTAAATAGAACAAATATGTAAAGCATACTTGAATTATTATATACATAAGTTTAGATGCAACTTTTCTTTTTCTTTATTTTCTTCAAATAGGTTTTTCTATTTTTGTAAAACTAGTCATAAATAAGATTTCAAAAAATCAATTAAGAACAACTCACTTAAAATTGCCTAAATTAAAATCTTATTTATTGCAGTTTCAAAAGTGTGCACACACAATTCATGCTACTGCAGCCAGAATGAAATTCAGCATTGCCTGAGTTAATCCTTACCTTAACATGCTGTGTTCGCTGAAGCAACCTCCTGTACAAATTTCTTGTATTCTCATATTCTTCTTGTTCAATTTCGAAGTCTATGTAAGATTTCCAAAGTACCTAGGAGAAGAAAACTCTGTTCTTCCAACTTGGAATGTAAAAGCAAATTTACAAATAATAATCCATATAAAAAGTGCCTAAAATAATGGATATGCATGGAGGAAAAAAATGTGAGCAACTATATTATTTTATGTACTTTTTAAAGGGGGTTTATCTTGATTATCTCTTCATTTATTTCCCTATATCATCAACTCTATGTTGCAGTAAGAGATGTGGCTGGTTCAAAATCACCTAGTCATTTTGCATAACTAAAAATAAATCTGTATCTTGGTTTCTTGGTTTAAGATCAACTCTTTCATATATCTTGAACTCTGAATGGAAATTATCAGGGTCAATTCTAATTGGTTATTTCATCTAGAATATGGTTTTGAGACTGTTCTAATAACCTAGGTGGGAGACCTAGAATGGAAAATATATGAGGGACGATGGTTTTCAGTGGTCTAGGCCAGGGGTCCCCAACCCCCGGTCCGTGGACCGGTGCCGGTCCGTGGCTTGGTAGGAACCGGGCCGCAGGGCTGGAGAGGAGGAGGGGGCAGCCGCCTGGGCAGAGCGCGCAGGAGAGCGCAGGCGCGGCTGTTCGCGCCGTTGGAATGCGGCTCTTCTTCCACCCTCGTTGACGGTGGGACTCCCGGTCGCCGATTCTCCCCCCCCCCCACACACACACGGAGCCTTCTCAGCTCCTGGAAGGAGCTTGAGCGAGCGAACGAGCGACCAAGCGCGGCTGCCGGGGCAGGCTAAGGCGAGTGAGCGCGGCAGGCCGGCCTGAGGAGGCTTCGCGGGGGGCGGGGCAGGGACGACTATAGACAGACAGAGGCACAGACACAGAGAGAGGCACAGACACAGAGAGACAGGGAGAGAGGGGGGAATCAGAGAGTGACAGACAGACACACACAGAGAGACAGAGAGAGGGAAGGAGGGAGAGAAAGAGAGAGAGACAGAATGAGTGATTAAGTGCGTGAATGCGAGACAGACACACACATAGAGTGACAGATGGGCGGACGAAGGAGAGAGACAGAGATAGAGAGAAAGAAAAAGAGAAAGAAAGAAAAAAGTGGGAGAGAGAGAGAAAGAAAGAGAGAGAGAAAGAGAAAGAAAGACAGACAAAGAGAGAAAGAAAGAGAGACAGAAAGGAAAGAGAAAGAGAGAAAGAAAAAAAAAGGGACAGAAAGAGAGAAAGAAAGAAAAAGAGAGAAAGAAAGAGAGAAAGAGAAATAAAGAGAGAGAAATAAAGAGAAAGAGGGAAAGAAAGAGAAAGAAAGAGAAAGAAAGAAAGAAATAAAGAGAAAGAAACAAAAAGAGAAAGAAAGAGAAAGAAAGAAGAAAGAAAGAAAGAAAGAAAGAACTTATGACCACAATTGAGCCCATAAGTTTGGTTGTTAACCAAGACCATTGTTAAGTGAGTTTCACATTTTCCAAGTTGGCCACGCCCACCCAGTCACATGACTGAAGGCAGTACTGTGAAATTACAGTTCTATGTTATTCCATAGGGTTTTAGCTTGTCTATACTATTTAAAATGAGATTGATGGGGCAGGTGATTTGGAGTGAGGTGCCGCCATTATGCAGATGACACCCTCTATTGCCCTTACCCTCTAATTCCAAGGTAGCTAGACCCTTTGAAATTTCATGAACTCAACAATGGACTGAGGCAGAGAAAGAAAGCTAAATCCAGACATGATTGAGGTATTGTGGTTAAAGACAAAGGTGGGCTTGTTTGGAAGGGGTTGCACTCCTCTAAAGAGAACTGGTATGACATTTGGAGTGCCCCTTCACACCCGGCTGTCACTATATGTAGATGAATGTAGGGGAAAGGAGAAATCTGTACAACAATGGCTATTGTTCCTTATTGCAGTTCCTAAGCCTGTCAGACCTAGTGACTGATCCATACCTTCATTATATACATTCTTTCTAAGCATTCTGGCTAGTGCAATTAACACCTCTTTCCAAGGAGCTTGCCTTGAAAAATGCTGGGAAATTGCAATCCATGCAAAACATAGAAGGAAAGCTGTTAACTAGTAAGAGGTACTGAAAGATCTGCACTAGTCACATCTGGTTATCAGGCACAATTTATAGTGCTAATGCTGATTTTTAAAACCCTAAACAGCATTTGCTTGTCTGACTTGTATACCACCCATTTCACTTGAGATAGCAAGCCGTGCTGTTTGTAGCTATCTGAAGGATTGCTTCTCTTACTGTGAACCCATTCAATTACTTGGGAAGTAGGAGGGACCCTTTTCACAGTGAGAAACTCAGCTACCTAGCATGAAGGAGCGTGCATTGCTCTACCTGACTCCCAGGCTGTGAATGCACTACCTACAGAAGTATGTTTGGTCCCTACTTTCCTAATATTTTATTTGTTAGATAACTTTTTTTGTGATTTTAAATGCATTCTTTTTAATTGCTCTAAGCCAAGAAAAATGACAGAGAGAGTTTATGTGAGCCTTGTATTAATGGATGAAAGAGGCTTTATTTGAGCTTGCCGAGCAGTTCTTTTTGTTCCTCCTCGGCCCCCTTCAAAGTGGCATGGTGCCTGGTATGCCTGACCAATCATATCTGCTGCCTGAATTCCATGAAGGGGCAAGATGGGCCTGTCATGAAACAATAGGAATTTAGTTGACTATAATGCCAGTCTGTGCTTCCAAATGTAATAGCTACACTTAGTTCTGGATAGCAGCTGTAGTAGAAAATCTGCCACTGCTGCTCTGCTTTCCCGCATCCATTGGGTGCATTCCAGCCCATTTATCTGCAGCTTCCTCCTAGCCGGGCAGTCAGCTCAACCTGAGCAAGCAGTCCACTTCAAGCCAATCTAGTTCATGAAGGCAACTAGAACACTGATTTCAGCACTACCAATACTACTACTCTCGTCCCACCCTCCTCATAGTGAGTCTTTTGTTAACAAATTTGTAGCATGTCTCTGCACAAGCTTCCTTGATAATGACAGAAGCACAGACTTAATTAAAAAATAATATATGTCTCCTATTTATTCCCTCTGTATCTGACAAAAATACATTATTGAGAATAGCATTCCCCAGAACCTCTCTTACCTCTGGCATATCCAATCGAGGTTGGCCAATAGCTAGTTCATATATAGCTCTGGCTCGGTCAATGTCACCAAGAATAGTTTCTAATTCAGCAAATTTGATCCATGATGTGCAGTTTTCAGGTGTAAACTCTAAAAATTTCTCATACAGTTTCCGACAACGATCAAACTCTCTCAGTTGTAGCTCCAGTTCAATGTAGCCTTTAAATAGCTTGTTCTTTGGACATTTACCTATAGATGTCCCCTACAAAGAAGGAAGAAGTTCTTCAAAGCTTCTCAAGAAAGTGCAATTATGCAAGAAAAAAAATGAAATACATTTTTGTTTCAGACTTGTTCCAAAAATGCAGTATCTGTGCTCTAAAAGCCTACTTTTTGAATTATTACATTTACATCTTATTGTGGTTTTATTATATATTAAAATTGTCTACAAAGACCAAAAACTATTATGAGCACGGTAGCTTTATTTCAATATTTGGCAGCATATTTCAACATTTTAAAAAATGCTAGCTGTAAAAGAAGCCATTAGAGTTCGGAAGTCAATTTTTTTTAACAATAATAGAAAAAACAAAGACAGGACAGTATTGACTAGAAACAAGAAGACTTGTTTAATGGTACCATCTGTATATAAAAAAAGTCTCTTGAATTATTATTTTTTTCTTCCTACCACAACTTTGCAAATCAAGGTAAACATGGGGCATTCTTTATAGGGAAAATCAATTTAGTAGGAAGGACCTGACCCTTCTATACATTTTAGAAATTACCATCAACTTGCCAGATGAGTTTTTCCCTTTGGGACAAAATGTAAATGGTGAAAAGTGGTAGAACATCTGTTCCAATAGGAAATGCAGAAGTTCACCCTATAGCCATGATGGCGAACCTATGGCACGGGTGCCACAGGGGGCAAGTGAAGCCATTTCTGAGGGCACCTGAGGCATTGCCCTGTCAGCTCCGGCGTACATGAGCATGCTGACCAGCTGATTTTCGGCCTTGATTTTCAGCCATTTTTTGCCCTTCTGAAGCCTCCAGAGGGAGAAAAATGGCCCAACAGGCAACCTGGAAGTCCATTCCTGAACTTCCGGTTTGTGTGTTGGGCCTTTTTTTGCCCTCCCCAGGCTCCTAGAAAGCTTCTGGGGCCTTGGGAGGGCAAAAAATGGACTTACCAGGCCCACCGAAAGTCAGAAAATGGGCTGTTTCCGGCCTCTGGGGGAGGCCATTTTTGCCCCCCCTAGGCTCCAAAAAAGCTGTGTGTACATGCACTGGAGAGCAGGGGGTGTCACACATTTATTCTCAGGGGGCACGGCATGGGAGGCATTAAATTATGGGGGTGGGCACATGAGCGTGCACAATAGCGCAAGTGTATGTGCTTTAGGCACCCGAGGCAAAAAAAGGTTCGCCATCACTGCCTTATAGCAACAAATATAAATTCATCTGTTTAATAACTATTTAGGATAGGGACCTTAATAAACATTAATTACTTCTATAAGTCTATAGGCTTGGTCTGATACAACATAAAAAGTATCTACTTTTCATCAGATTTTTAAAACTTTCTGGACATATTACTATAAGCAAATAAGAATTTAAAGTATTGAATAGAATAGAATGAACTGGAAGGGGCCTTGGAGGTCTTCTAGTCCAGCCCCCTGCTCAAGCAGGAGAACCTATAACATTTTAGACAAGTGACTGTCCAGACTCTTCTTAAAAACATTCAGTATTGGAGTCCCCACAATGTCTGGAGGCAAGCTGTTCCACTGGTTCTATTGTACCATTTCTTTCAAGAGAGATCAACCAATTTCATAAATATATTTCTAGAACAAGAAAGTAACTTCATTTTACTTACCAATGCTCGCCTAGCAAGATTGAGATTCTTCTGCCTGATTTCAAACTGTCCGCAGAGCAACCATATTTTGGCAAATGTAAACTGAGTGGAGAAATAGTATAAAAATGTAGCTAAATTTCAGTTGGCTAAGTTAAAAACTGCTTTCGTACATACAAAAAATGACTAAGATCACAAATCTTTGGTATTTTTTAATTTATTCATTTTTATCCCACCTTCATTATTTTTATAAATAACTCCAGTTGGCTAACATAGATAATGCCCCTTCCTCCTCCTATTCTCCCCACAACAACACTATGAGGTGAGTTGGACTGAATAGTGACTGGCCCAAAGTCACCCAGCTGGATTAGAACTCACAGTCGCCTGGTTTCCTCAATAAAGCAATTTACAAATACAAAATACAATACAAAAAGTATCTTTAGCTGGTTTGTTATTTCATCAGCCCCTAAGGCTGACAAGACATGATTTCTGAAAACACAAACTTGGACAATATGAAATTAGGAAGACAAATTATAATTAATTTCTATTCATTTTATTTTGGTTCTCATGCACTTTTAATTGTAACCACTCAGTTATAATATAAACTGCTAGTGATAAATGACTAGCTGATTTTCTAGTTTCATAGAATGTATCATTTGACATGAGTCTGAAGAAAGAGATACATAATAAATCAATGATTTATTTATATTGTAATAGTATATGGAAATAACTTGGAAGACAGGAGGGAGACTGGACAACTGGGATATAAGAAGTTTCAGTCCACAGAAGCGGGAATGAGATGGGAAACATTTCACAAGGGTCTCTCCTTAATTTTTCAGGAGTTTCTCCCCCTGAGGAGAGAAATAGTTTTTCTCTCATATAATTTAGGTTCATAGAACTTCATCAGAAACCTTGATTCACAAATTTTGTTATTTTGGAAGAAGCAATGTGTCTTAAAACTCTGTGATTAAATTAAATGCACACTCACATACTATCACATCCATATAACTCTGTTTTGCTGTAGCAGTGATGGGCAACTTTTTGGGGGGAGGGGGCTGCATGGGGCATACCACCACTCTAAAATGTCATCACTACAATTTGTCAATAAAATGACCTATTTTAGGACAGTGTGCAATAATGTAATTATGAGGGAACTTTATTTAGAACTTTGAATCTGGGTCGGAAATCCCCTCTTTCGGTCTGTGGTAACTTCAAACAGTCACTAAGCGACCAGTCATAATTTGAGGACTAACTGCACAGTACAGACTGCCTTGCTGAAACAAACCAGATTTTCCTTTCCCTATTCTCTTAACAATATCTACTTGATTATATACAGGAGTTGAAGGTACATTTAACTCCTGCTTTTCAAAATAATATAAATTGCTTCTGTTGAATTAGAATATCCACTTAAAATATCCATTACACAAATTTCTCAAATCTCTTCTTAAATTATTTTCCATCTTATATCTGTTGTATTACAAAGCATAAACCAGCTCCCATACATCTATAGTTCTCCTTACCCAGGTGTTATTTATAATAAACTTGCCTAATATAATAAAAAATGTGTCTATGTGACTATTTTCTAGAAAACCTAGTTCCAAAACAGTTGGCAAGTTGATATATATTTTTTAAAATCAAACCCAGTTAATCCCTAAATGGTTTGAGAAACTGCAATGTTTATTTGTAACTTGCACTGCACTGTTTGATGTACAATTGCTTGCATTCCATATTCTTGAATTTATCATATTCATACAGTGCACATGATTGTGCAAAGCACTGCATTTACATCGTATCAATACTTACAAAGTATCTTCAATTTAGAGGAGGTTTAATTCCATACAGGGCCTACACCAAAACCTCAAGGAAATGATTCATCCAGAGTTATAGAGAGATCTGAATCAGAAATATAATGCCCTTCATATGCTCTGACTGATTAAATTTTTAAAAAATATTTCAAAACATTGTCTATTCTTGTTTTAGTCTCTAAATTATAGGTTTTGCACCACGGTGTTCGTGCTTTAGGTGACAATCTTCCTAATTAACAAGAATTAAGGTGGGCACTGACCAGGAGATGAACTAGATCAGTGGTTCCCAACCTGTGGTCCGCAGACCCCTGGGGGGGGGGGGGTGTCGCAATGCCATCACAGGGGGTCTGTGAAGGCTTGAAGATCTTATGATTTAAATCCTAAGTTAAGTCTTAGTGGTCTATGGCCATGGTTTGTGGCCACAAAAAGCCTTTATAGGGAGCCCGTAGTGAACAAAAGGTTGGGAAACACTGGACTACATGATCCTATTTTAGAATTTGCTCCATCCCCCTGAAATCTACCCCTATGTAATTATACACATTTACTCTCTAAATACATAAAAACAGAGTGTTATCCATTTTGTGTGTAGATAATTCTTAAATAGGAGGTTGTTGGTAGTATAAAAATTACATTAAATATAATATGATCAGACTGGAATTGGAACCGTGTGTGGATGAAGTTAATGAAAATACAATACACACAACAAAGATAAATACCTTTTTGTGAGGAATGAGTTCAATACATGCTTGATACACCTGTCGTGTTCTCTCTGGATCCTAAAACACAAGTCAATTTATGTGATACAGTTGGGACAAGGCTTCCAGGCAAACTCCATTCAAAATATTTTAGGAAAAAATGACATTTAGCTACATTTTATAATTTAAAATATTTCTTACTACTTGAAAATCTTCATTCCCAACTTGACCTCTTAACATTTTTGTCTTGTGTACAGCAAAATAAAGTTGCTCAACTGTCTAGGACTGTAATTTCAGAACACATCACATCAGTAATTTTTAAAAATTACTGCTAATTTCTGAGTAGGTGGCAAACCTCTTTAAAGCCTTATAGTGTTTAGAACTTGGCTATATAAGAACCAGTCTCATGTGAGATGGGCAGCTGTAAATATAATAAAAACATATCACGTATCAATGTGGTATGATCAATTATATACTGAGTTATGGGAAAAATCTAACTAAATGGCTGGAGTGTCAACATTGATCTGATGACACATGAGCCAATCAATGATGCATCAATAATGCTTTCATAGATCTCCACTTGCTGTGTAATACTCGTAGTGATTTTTTTCAGCAATGGCACACTGCGTATAGAAACATTGCCTCACACAGGTTTATTGCTACCTTTTAATGCATGCCGACACAGAATATGATTGGACAAAAGTACGTATGCAAGGCATTTTCCAACCTATCAAAATAATTATATACCATAAAGAAAGCAATTAGAAATCAATGTGAAAATCAATTTTCACAATGCTTAAGTGTTGGGGGGGAGGGGTTATAAAAAGGGCCATAATCCTTGTGTCTCATCATTCTTGTTTTAAGCAATGATTGAAGTAATGCACAATTTATACTGTTTTGACTATTAGTGACAGTTGCACAAGCTGTTTTTTTAAATGTATGTAAATAAACTATATAACATAGTCTGCTTTCTTGTATTTATGATTTTCTTAGGAATTTAGTCAGCTACATGAATGATTCATCAGACAGTGTAAAAGTATACACATGTTAATAGACTGTACAGTACCAAATTTCCTAGATCAAGCCTCATTTAATCAAAGAAGATTCATGAGTCATTTTCTTTTACCTTTGCCTCTAGCTCTTCATAGAGTGCATAATTGATCCACAGATAGATGTATCTCTTCCAGTGTCGCTTTTCTTGAATTGGAGGAACATTGGCAATGGCTCTTTCATAAACTTCACGTATCGTATCAGAATCCGCATCACTTTCTACCAGACGCAGATAATCAAACCAAGCATCATAATTATGTGGATTAGCCTTTCAAGAGAAATGGGGAATACTTTCAGAAGTACAAGCATGGTACAAAATTATCAATGTAATTGTCAAAGCATGGTTTACTGATTGGTTTTCTGTTAATTCATCAATTCAACTGAGTCACCTTGCACGAAAAATGGCAGCAATTAGTATTGCTGTATCCAATTTCAGAAAAAAGGATTTAACACAAGAAACAAAGACAGTAGCAGTGTAACAATTATAGTTTTTATGAACATAATTTGTAAAGTCTAAGAAAATAAATGTCTACTATTCTTTAAAAGAAAAACATGTTTTAGTACAAAAGGACAGGCAAAAAAGGAAAAAAAATAAGTACACCGATAATAATGAAAACCATTAGAAATGTACATTTGATGCATCTTTTTTTCATTCTGCAGTTTATGTTGAGTGGTGAACAGAGTAGTACTTTCTTCTATTTTATCCACAGAACAGTAACTGTATGGAGAACTTCAGGCTGAAAGATAATGATTTCTCTATATGGTATAGAGTTTCCTGCCTAGGCAGGGGGTTGGACTAGAAGACCTCCAAGGTCCCTTCCAACTCTGGTATTGTATTGTATTGTATTGTATTGTATTGTATTGTATTGTATTGTATTGTATTGTATTGTATTGTATTGTGTCAGCAGGTGAGTTTCTGTGACGAGTTGCAATTTGAACACAGGTATTCTGGCTGTAGTTTAACACTATTACAATTATGCCATACTTACACTCCGCATTTATAATGCAACAAAAGCAAGGGAACTACCATTAAAGTGTACACTTCCCCTAAAGTTCAGGCACTCACTTTTACTTCTTCTTCATATTGAAATCTCCTCTTGCTAACAATAATATCCTCAATTCCCCTTCGGTCCCCAAATTTCTTCTCAAAAATTGTATAATTTTTGAAGAGTTCCTGTGCTTCATGTTTTAGAATTCTGTCCAGGGCATATTTGTATATTACTCGCACCCGTTCAAACTAGAAGAAAGGAAAAAAGGAGGAAAAAAGAGCACTTTAAAATAGAAGATTAACCTAATCTTTATTAGTATATTCAGTAACTCTCGATTTTCAGTTAAAACAAAAATATTTTTGAAAACTTGAAGAGTATTATACAAATAAATAATAGGCCAGGATAGTTTTATATTAGTATACATCATAATAAAGGTTTATATTAAAAAACATAAAACCAGACAAACACATAACTTGGGGGGGGGGGCAATGTTGTTTATATCATTGTTTACATGACACATAATTTGTATTGTTATAGATTACATCTATGATAGAAATACAAAAATATTGAGAAGTTCAATATTATAGTCAAAACTGTCTCTCTTAGTTTAAGTCAAGAGAATTTGGGGTTAATATTTAATTAAATAGGCTTAATTCAGTTGGCTTTTTAAAAAAATTCAACTGCAGTGTTAAACACTTTAGAGACTAAATGAAATAAAACTGCTCATTAAGACATCAAAACAAAGATTAGCATTAGGTGGCTGCCAAGCCTCTTATCACCTCTAACTGGTCTTTCCATCACCCTCTGGTCCCCCAAGGAAGACTGATCTCACTTTCTCCTGCTTACTTGGCTCCTAATATTCCAGAAGTACCTCTCAGTCACTCAGAAGTAATGTCCCTCTCTTAAGAGAATCCACATGCATAGCAGAGACAATAGATCTCTGTTGAGATCATGTGAGAAGAAAGCCAAAGGAATAATTCATAAAGATAGCTTATACCCAAGGTATAGCAGAACAGAATGTTTTGCTGTAAGAATATAAGCTTGTATATTATGTTTATAATGTGTTTTATTGTAAACTATGCAGAGAGATTCAAATACGGGACATTTTAAAATTGTATAAAAACATAAATGGAAAATTAAACAAAAATCATTTCAAAGGAGCAGCCATAATGCTGCTTATAAAATGCAACCTAATAAATAAAACATTACCTCCTTCTGGTTCTCTTCAAATTTGGCAAATGCAACATACAAATGTTCATTCATATGTTCTTCTCCAAAGAATTCCACAGCTCTTTCAAATACTTTTCTTGCATGTGCAAAATAACTATGTTTTTCTTCAAAACGAGCATATTTGATCCAATTCTTAACATCGGGATGGACCATGACAAGTAAAAGACATTAAGGAACTTGAAATCGGATGTATTTCATTGAAATGTTTAGTATAAGATCAACCTGTAGCCAATAATTAGTAAAATTATATAAGAACAATTTTTTTTCCTTAGGAAAACAAGGTGGCAAGATGAGCAATTAAAAGATCCAAATAATTTATGCATAGATGCAACTAGTAGCAATGCTGGTGCAGACATTTCTTCACCAATGAATGTTTGTGCACGTGGATTTTTATGGGGAAATCTATATTGTAAAGCCAGCCTATGTATATAACAAATCAAAAGATGCTCCTTTAATACAAAACTAGAAATGCAAAATACAATCAAAAAATGAAAACAAAAAAATACTGAATGTAACCCAAACCTTAACTTAAAAGGATATATCTCTCATAAATTGAACGTGCTCTATCCACTTCCTTATATCTTAGCTCAAAGTTAATGTAGGAATGCCATGACTGTTCCTCTGGCTGCCATTCCATCCAACGCTCAAACACTTGGCGGCCCCCAGCAACATTCCCCAGCATCTCTTCCATGTAAGTATACTTGTACCTTTTAAATTTAAAAAAAAAAAAAAAATTGTGTCATTTGGAGCTATAAATAACAGACCTATTTGCAGATAGTAAAAATAATTCTTCATAAATAAATAAACTTTTTAAAAAAGCAACCTCATATTCAGCTTGGATCTGGAGTGTTTGCATATTTGGTCCTTAGCGTACTAAGCCTATAGTAATGGATTCCAAAACTGAAATTGCCACATGAAAATTGGTCAAGTGTATGACAAGAGAGTTAATGAGGTCTTACAGTTATAAAGTCGAGCTAGGCCCACTCAAATCTGCTTTCAGCCACAAAAGGTGACTGTTGGTTATGGGTCAATCACTGTTCTTCAATCCATTTTATTTCACAATCTTGTTACAGACGTAAAACTAGAGTGAATCTTATGAAAGTCAATTTGAGCCTTTGGAGGAAAACCAGAAACTAACAATAGTGTCATAATCAATGCTTCAACCTTTTTTCAGCAATCTGCAAAACAACATTTATTTCCCCCCTCCTCCCCCTCTCTCACACACACACATTTAAACTTAATGGAAATGTTTAACTTACCAGAATTGATTAACTCTTGGTAAAATAGTGATAGCCCGATCCCAGATATTTCGCGCATGATTAACCTGACGATTCTTCATTTCCATTTCGGCATATTTCAGCCAAAGAGTTACATTTCGGTAGTCTACATCTAGAGCCCGCTCGTAGATGGAACGAGCCCTGAAAACAACACATTACTGAAATTAACGCATATACAATTCAATTTCTATAGAAGTGAGCATTATTAGATATTCATATTCAGAATGTTAAAAATGGTCGTCAAGAATTACCTTTGTATTTCTTTGAGGCTTTCTTCCCATTGTGCATATTTGATCCAATTACTGATAACAGTTCGGTTTTTCCTGATGTTATCTTCAAAAGTCTTGGGAGAAATTAAAGAGTTTACTTTTAGAAAGCAAATAATAACTCTGCTGTAGATCCACAAATATCTATATCAGGAAATTCTGACCAACTATGGTCAGTGAAATTTGTTCATCAGGAAGATTTCAAACAATTGGCCTGTAATACAGAAGCCAGAGAACAGTATAATCAAATTTCACTGCTTACAATTGTTTTATGACTCTGTAATCCCATTATTTGGGATAGAATCAGGGTGACTGAATGGGCGGAGCATACAGAGTTTGCAGCAGGTAGTTTCTCTTTGTACATTTGCTGTTGCCTAGGATTGAACTCTCAACTCTCAGAGTGGGAAGCAAGAGTCTTTACCTATAGGCTACCATGCTGTTCAGATTTCACTGCTGACAATATCTCTCATAAATGCTTTCAGAAAATACCACTTTCCTTTTATCTATATATATAAACATGAAAACACTCACGCAGGAATCACAATATCTCCAGAACCGTAAAGCCTACAAACTAGAAATTTGGCACGTACGTCCTCTTGGCTTCTAGGTGCTGGGTAACAAAGGATTTTTTGAAATGACTATCAGAGCATTAGTATTTTGTATATTATTATTAACACACACTGATGCTAAGGAATTAGACGTTCTACTCGCAACCTGAAAACTTGGACATGGGTGAGGCCAGCGCGTGACTCATCCGGCCTTCTGGTTGGGAGTTTGGAGAGGGGCCTGAAGGAGAGAAGGTGATAAGATAGGTGGGACTTCGGTGGGGCAAGCCTGAAGGAGAGAAGGGGAGAGGAGAGGTTGATGGTAACTACTCATTAATTTTCAAGCTGTGTCGATTTATCAAGCCCAATCACAAAGTTTCATAGTGGAGCATGGGTATTCAGCTAGTCCTGTTATACACAAGAAACCAGGGAGACGCAACTTCATTTAAAATTTTCTCTTACTAATTAGTAGTGATCCAATTTTAATTTTCCATATATATAAAATCTCCTGTGCAAAATAACTAGAGCTCCATTTCCTAAAAATAACTACTTTATTATCTGGCTAGCTTGTGGCAGTTGAACTTTTAAGTTTGTGGCAGTTGAACTTTAAGACAGAAACTTCAATGCAATAGAATAATATTTATTTGGTCTATGATCAGTAAAAGTACAAAAACAGAATGAACCAAATGGATACAATATACTAGCAAATCACATAATATAATATTCACCTCTATTATTCTATTAATGCACTTGTATCCAGGTAATATAAATTTAAAACATTAATAGGTATAAATAAAAGCCATGTATTCCCTAATGACTTATTAGTTAGAGTATTTCAAACTTAAAGTAATATTTAAAGCAAAGGTGAATATGCATTTAACCAATCTTGTCTTACTTTTATTGTGGTAACACAAAATTTAGCTAATGCACACTAAGGAACAGTTTTACATCCTGTAGAAGGATCATATAACATTAATTTGGATACATGAAATTTATCTATTAGGACAAAATATAAATTGACCTAATGTCCCTATAAAATTTACAATATAGTAAAATATGTGAGATAGTTTCAAATAGAGCAGAAAGTTAACATAAAAAATTACTATATACTTTAAGGAGATGCAGGATGAAAAACTAACAAATATTTTGCTTTAGTTGATGATACTGGGCTGTTATTTTAAACACCCAATGGACTAGACTCTAGAGCAAGCTTTATATGCTTTTGCTTTATACTATAATACAGAACCACTCAAAATTAATCATGCAAAAGCTGAACTATTAATATCTTTGGTAAAGGCTGCCAAATGTATGCCTGGCAACTGAATAAGCACCCAATCAAAGAAGTCAAAATCTATTTAAGGATATTTGATTTGTCCATCAAACTCTGGCCACTGTCCAAAATGCACAGAAATTGTGATAACTCTGCAATCCTTTACTTACACAAGAGATAATTATCTTTCTCTGTACTTAATAATACCTACTGCAGAAAAACTGTTCTTAGCTAGTGGGTATGCTCAACCTTTGTTGTGATTATACAGCTCCTTTAGAAAGGTTGAAATCACATTTTTAAAGAACAAATTTCAAGCCTCATAATTTGTTCCTAATATAGTCTTATGTCATTAGGCTGATGTAACCAAACCAGATTTGCTATAGTTTCTCACTTCATACAATACTAATAATGGGTTATAAACATGCAGAGGCAGCTGTTAAAACACTGGGTCAAGGATCTGAAAGCCCAATTAGATGTGACTGCAATAGCAGGAAAGAATATTCTTGGGCAGCCATTCACTTTTTTCCCCCCAAAGCAGTTACACAGCCAGTTATCCCCAAATTCAGAAAAACCCTAAATCAAGGCAGATTTAATGCCTTCCCAAACCCTCATCCCAAGGAACTACTGGGAATTCTATCTGAAAAAGAGTTTGGGTGAAGGAATTTCTGGAACACTTAAACCATGGTATGTATGTGTGTATAAGGCATGGAAATGTTATTGCAACGTTTCGACAAAGCCTGATGATGATGGGGGTGATCCCATCGAAACGTTGCAAAAACACCTTTAATTTTACACGGGAAAAGACCCGAATAAACCAAAATCTACATATATATATATATATATACACACACACACACACATATACAGTATGTCTCCTCCCTTAATGGGGCCCTAACAGGAAGTTGTGAAAACAATTATCTATACTAAATACTCCTGTCTTAGCTGATGCAATGGGTAGAGCCTGGTTAGGCTGTAGTGCTAGGCTTCTGCCTTGGATGCATTGCAGCCCCAGTTCGAATCCCAGTGGGGTGTGGTCAACTGATGAGAGCTAATAAGCTCGAAATAGATCTATCTTGGTCTCTCAAATTTAAATTTATTGATCAGCTCATAAAACTAACACACACACACACACACACACACACACGTGTGTGTGTGTGTGTGCGCGCGCATGTGTTAGTTTTATGAGCTGATCAATAAATAAATTAGAGAGGCCAGGATAGATCTATTTCGAGCTTATTAGCTCTTATCAGCTGGACATATATATATATATATATATATATATATATATATATATATATATATATATATATATATATATATATATATATATATATATATATATATATATATATGAAGATACTATGTTACAGCTTCCTGCTAGGCCTGTTTAAGGGAGGAGACAAACTTGTCATCCTTCTCTGTCTTTCGACTCCTCTTTGAGATCATCCAGACAGAGACCTATTAAATTGCTGCTGTCTTTTTTAGATATGTGTTAAATGTTTTTTTTTTTTAAAGGAATGATTAATAATTAATTAAGAGACCAGGATGGATCCATTTCGGACTTCTTAGTCCTCGTCAGCTGGCCATACTTTCCTACAGGGATTTGAACTGGTGCTCTCCAGCATTCGAAGCAGGCTTCTCTATGCCTTGAGCTAACCAGCTTCCCTGATTACATCATCCTTTCCACAGGACTTTATAGATGAAGATACTATGTTACAGCTTCCTGCTAGGCCTGTTTAAGGGAGGAGACAAACTTGTCATCCTTCTCTGTCTTTCGACTCCTCTTTGAGATCATCCAGACAGAGACCTATTAAATTGCTGCTGTCTTTTTTAGATATGTGTTAAATGTTTTTTTTTTTTTTTTTTAAAGGAATGATTAATAATTAATTAAGAGACCAGGATGGATCCATTTCGGACTTCTTAGTCCTCGTCAGCTGGCCATACTTTCCTACAGGGATTTGAACTGGTGCTCTCCAGCATTCGAAGCAGGCTTCTCTATGCCTTGAGCTAACCAGCTTCCCTGATTACATCATCCTTTCCACAGGACTTTATAGATGAAGATACTATGTTACAGCTTCCTGCTAGGCCTGTTTAAGGGAGGAGACAAACTTGTCATCCTTCTCTGTCTTTCGACTCCTCTTTGAGATCATCCAGACAGAGACCTATTAAATTGCTGCTGTCTTTTTTAGATATGTGTTAAATGTTTTTTTTTTTTAAAGGAATGATTAATAATTAATTAAGAGACCAGGATGGATCCATTTCGGACTTCTTAGTCCTCGTCAGCTGGCCATACTTTCCTACAGGGATTTGAACTGGTGCTCTCCAGCATTCGAAGCAGGCTTCTCTATGCCTTGAGCTAACCAGCT
Organism: Rhabdophis nuchalis; assembly: GCA_039707465.1. Taxonomy (NCBI): domain Eukaryota; kingdom Metazoa; phylum Chordata; class Lepidosauria; order Squamata; family Natricidae; genus Rhabdophis; species Rhabdophis nuchalis. The sequence goes on from CM077645.1 coordinate 124,277,775, forward strand.
TCCCTGATTACATCATCCTTTCCACAGGACTTTATAGATGAAGATACTATGTTACAGCTTCCTGCTAGGCCTGTTTAAGGGAGGAGACAAACTTGTCATCCTTCTCTGTCTTTCGACTCCTCTTTGAGATCATCCAGACAGAGACCTATTAAATTGCTGCTGTCTTTTTTAGATATGTGTTAAATGTTTTTTTTTTTTTTTTTAAAGGAATGATTAATAATTAATTAAGAGACCAGGATGGATCCATTTCGGACTTCTTAGTCCTCGTCAGCTGGCCATACTTTCCTACAGGGATTTGAACTGGTGCTCTCCAGCATTCGAAGCAGGCTTCTCTATGCCTTGAGCTAACCAGCTTCCCTGATTACATCATCCTTTCCACAGGACTTTATAGATGAATAATTAATTATATTAACTTAATAATAATTAAGTCGAAAGACAGAGAAGGATGACAAGTTTGTCTCCTCCCTTAAACAGGCCTAGCAGGAAGCTGTAACATAGTATCTTCATCTATAAAGTCCTGTGGAAAGGATGATGTAATCAGGGAAGCTGGTTAGCTCAAGGCATAGAGAAGCCTGCTTCGAATGCTGGAGAGCACCAGTTCAAATCCCTGTAGGAAAGTATGGCCAGCTGACGAGGACTAAGAAGTCCGAAATGGATCCATCCTGGTCTCTTAATTAATTATTAATCATTCCTTTAAAAAAAAAAAACATTTAACACATATCTAAAAAAGACAGCAGCAATTTAATAGGTCTCTGTCTGGATGATCTCAAAGAGGAGTCGAAAGACAGAGAAGGATGACAAGTTTGTCTCCTCCCTTAAACAGGCCTAGCAGGAAGCTGTAACATAGTATCTTCATCTATAAAGTCCTGTGGAAAGGATGATGTAATCAGGGAAGCTGGTTAGCTCAAGGCATAGAGAAGCCTGCTTCGAATGCTGGAGAGCACCAGTTCAAATCCCTGTAGGAAAGTATGGCCAGCTGACGAGGACTAAGAAGTCCGAAATGGATCCATCCTGGTCTCTTAACTAATTATTAATCATTCCTTTAAAAAAAAAAAACATTTAACACATATCTAAAAAAGACAGCAGCAATTTAATAGGTCTCTGTCTGGATGATCTCAAAGAGGAGTCGAAAGACAGAGAAGGATGACAAGTTTGTCTCCTCCCTTAAACAGGCCTAGCAGGAAGCTGTAACATAGTATCTTCATCTATAAAGTCCTGTGGAAAGGATGATGTAATCAGGGAAGCTGGTTAGCTCAAGGCATAGAGAAGCCTGCTTCGAATGCTGGAGAGCACCAGTTCAAATCCCTGTAGGAAAGTATGGCCAGCTGACGAGGACTAAGAAGTCCGAAATGGATCCATCCTGGTCTCTTAATTAATTATTAATCATTCCTTTAAAAAAAAAAAAAAACATTTAACATATATATATATATATATATATATACACATATATGTTAAATTTCTTTTTAAGGGATGATTAATAATAATATATATATATATATATATATATATATATATATATATATATATATATATATATATATATATATATATATATATATATGCAGCCCCGGTTCGAATCCCAGTGTGGTGTGGCCAACTGATGAGAGCTAATAAGCTCGAAATAGATCTATCTTGGTCTCTCAAATTTAAATTTATTGATCAGCTCATAAAACTAACATATATATCTAAAAAAATTTACACAACGTAATTTCATGGTTTTCTGTCTAGATGGTCTATGGTGAGTAGCCGAAAGGCAGAGAGGGAAACAGTATGTCTCCTCCCTTAATGGGGCCCTAACAGGAAGTTGTGAAAACAATCATCTATCTATCTATCTATCTATCTATCTATCTATCTATCTATCTATCTATCTATCTATCTTTCTTTCTTTCTTTCTTTCTTTCTTTCTTTCTTTCTTTCTTCTTTCTTAATTTATTTATTTATTTATTTATTTTCCTGGATTGTGGTGATTAATGCCTCATCTACCAGGAATCCCAAATCCATTTTTACAGTTATTATCCAAACAAAGTTATCTTATTTCCTTTAATGTGGCTAGGTTTGTTTTACTATTTGCAAAATACCATACCAGTCTATGATCTTTATTTATTGTCCTCCACTTGCTTTTCATTGAGTTTTTAAGTGATGAAATCTTTATTATAAAGCAATACAGTATTTTATTATAAAGTAACTACCTTTCTTTTCCGAAGCTTGTAATCATTTAGCTCTTCTTCATCTGTGATTTTCTGTTGAGGAGGTGGGGGAAGAAGCTCGAGTTCTCTTTCCTTTGCTTCTCTTAACAGTTGTTCTGCTGTTATCTGTACTTCTGCTGGAGCTTTATTTTTCACCTGATGGAGAATGTTTTTAAAAATACAATGCATTTTAGAAACCCGTCTTTGGAATTGACATCCTCAATGTGGCACTGATGCCATAACTGTACAGCCTCAGACCCCTTCCCCCTGCCGAAATCTGGTAGCATTGGTAAACAGTGCCAGAATTTTCTGCTTTGGAAAGTGCTTGAAGATGCGTACTATAGCACGTGCATTAAGTCTCTAATACTTCACATACTGCAATTGATATAGGTAGTCCTCAACTTACAACCATTCATTTACAGAAAGTTGCAACACCACTAAAAAAGGTAGCGTATGACTTTTTCACACTTACAACTGTGGCACCAACCCCATGGACTGATCAAAATTTGGATGCTTGGCAATTGGCATGTATTTATGGTGGTTGCAATATCCTGGGGTCATGTGATCACTTTTGTGACCTTTTGGTAAACAAAGTCAATGCGGGAAGACAGATTGAGTTAACCGTGTTCATAACATAACAACTGCAGTGATTCACTTAATAACCGTAACAAGAAAGGTCATAAAGTGGGGCAACTCACTTAACATCTACCTAGCAGAGTAACAGACTTTTGGGCTCAATTGTGATCGCAAGTCGAAGAAGGAAAGGAAAGGAAAGGAAAGGAAAGGAAGATTTCACATTAATGCAGAGCTGTGAATAATTGCCCCTTCAATATTTTCTTCTAGGCGCAGTAAACAGACTATTTCTTGTAACATCAAAGATGACAAAAAGTGTAATGAAGTAGGGTATTTTTTCACATTGTACAAGTTGTCCCTGATGACTATAACTGCAGTTTAGACAAATATTTTATTAGGATTTTATTGGTGTATCCTTTAAAATAAAGTCAGATTTAGAGTTTCTTTTTATCCAAAAGCAAATATGAACCCAAAGTGCCTTTATTTAAGCACAGATCCTGGAGTGCTTCGGTGACAGATAACGACCCTGCTGATCTACCCTGCCTTCCTTTTTATCGGGTGGGTCATGCCTATTTTCCACACATCCTGAAAATCTCAGGTCCCACCACTTCGAACAGCAAGACTTCCAGCCCACGTCTACCTTTACCCATTAGGCAACAAACACTTATACTGAGTTCACTGAGATCCAACTCCAAGTAAATTAAGCCACGGCTGTCTGTGTGTTCCGTGACAACTTCGTACTTTCCCTCCCCTGCCCACCTTTGCCACTTTGGGAATTCGCTGCTTCCCAGCCGCCGTGGACGCCATCTTTCCTCCCGTCGTATTAATCTATGCCGCGTTTTCCTCCTCCTCGATTTGAACTTTGACCTCCCAGCAAACCTTGCGCCGTAGAAGGCTGGGCTTTTGGTTGCCATAGGAACACGCAAACAGCCCGATCTCCGTGGAGGGGATTCGGCGTCCGCAGCGGAGCTGTGGTTTTTGTTCGGCAGAGCTGCCGCGCCCGCTCTTGAAAGGTGGCCGCTCCCGGGGAGGTGAGCCTTGGATAGACTCCTGCAGTTGGAAACGGGCCTTTAGCCATGCCGTCCAGCTCTGCTCTTTCAAATATTACAGTGTTTCTCAATCTTGGCGACTTCACGTCCTGTGGACTTCAACTCCCAGAAGTTGGCTGGGGGATTCTGGGAGTTGAAGTCCACAGAGTTAAAGTCACCAAGGTTGAAAAACACTGAAATATTATTTCTCGAAACTCTTTCGGTTCTCTTCGCCAGAAATTCCCACGACACTGGTGGGGAATGGAAGCAGAGCAATGATCAACCTGGATGTTTATTTTGACACTGCAAAAATTCTTTTTTTCCGTGGGCTTTGAGAATTCTGTTATATTTGGATTAAAATCTCAATTTGGTTTTAAAAGAAGATGTATTAAGCAAGGGGCAGGATCCAGCCAGTCATGGGATAGGAACCATAGTTACATGTTTAGTTAGTGATGATTGTTCAACTTGTAAGTACAGGGCTGTAGGCTAGTTGATTAGGAGACAAAATGTTGAAATAGGTAGGCAGGTGAGACCTGGCAGTATACAGAGGGGAGACTCCAGGGAATACCATTAGCTTAAATCTGGGAAATTAAAAGAAAAAAGAAAATCCTAGGAGATAACAATTGTCAGTTTGGTCTAGTGCAGTGTTTCTCAACCTTGTCAACTTGAAGATGTCTGGACTTCAACTCCCAGAATTCTGGGAGTTGAAGTCCAGACATCTTCAAGTTGACAAGGTTAAGAAACACTGGTCTAGTGGTTAAGACACTAGCCTAGAAAGCGGGAGACTGTGAGTCCTAGTCCAGCTGGGTGACTTTGGGCCAGACACTCTCTCTCACCCAACTCACCTCACAGAGTTATTGTGGGAAAGGGGAAAGTGTGTTAGATATGTTCACCACCTTGAGTTATTTGTAGAAGTAACAAAAGTAGTATATAAATGAATTAATTAAAAACTTATTTGTGTGTTACTGCCAAGAAAACTACAGAAATACGATCCAAGGAATCAAGTTTGATAAAGACATTAGCTCTCCCCCGCCATACATTAAAATATATTTGTAAAGACTGAGCCCTGATGATGACTGTTAACAATTTTCTGCCACGCTAACCAAACTTTAGCAAGCCTCTATAATTCACTCTTAACTTTACATCCATCAAAGTTTGAGAGTCTTGTTTTAAATATATGTGTAGTATCAATCGAGACTGTGCTAGTTTGTTTGGTTATTGTTGTTTCACTTATTTAAATTTATGTAAGTGTATGATCCATTCCAGTGGTGGGTTGCAATTTATTTTACTACCAGTTTGCTCATACGCGCATACACAGAAGCATCCAGGTGGCTGGGCGGAGCCTCCCACCACTGCCACCAGTACTGGTTGGTCCGATCTGGGGCAAACTGGCAGCAACCCACCTCTGATCTATTCTATTATCATTTAAATATAGGATTCGACTACTTTATTATTTTATATGATACATCCTGCTTATCAGAGATCCTTAACCATAGAACATCTATCTACATTCTACCTTAACCTATTCCTATAACATTTAACTGGACAAAACAGTGCACTTTAGGGTAAAAGTGTTTAACCAAAGTACTTCAAATGGGCTAACTTACATAATACATCTAAAATCTAGGATCCTGTAGAACTGAAATTTGAATAATTGTTTGAAACATAACATAAAAATTCATAAAAATCATAAAGCATTTTATGTCATAATACAAAAATGTTATAAAACATTTCCTGTGGTGAACTGCTGATGCTTGACTGTGCAATTAGCTTACAGCAGTGGTGGTACAGTGGTTATAAGGCAGTGTTGCAGGCTAATTCTGCTGGCTGCCAGCAGTTTGATCCTGACCAGCTCAGGGTTGACTGAGCTTTCCATCCTTCTGAGGTCAGTAAAATGAGGACCCAGATTGTTGGGAGCAATATACTGACTCTGTAAACCAATAAAAGGGGACTGTGAAGTAGTATATAAGTATATAAGTGCTAAGTGCTATATAGATTAACGTGAGATATTTATAGGACAGATTATATATCTGACTATTTCCCTAAATTCATAAGAACGTTTGAAGTACATTATAAACTCTGCCATTGTTGAAGCCATTGAGGAATCTGGTAAGGAAATGCCCCTAAAAATAATGATCCAAGAGTTCATGGGTGGTCTGGTTACATATTAAAATTCAGCTCACAGTTTACTTTGAAATAGGCACTATTGAATTATAAATTATATGTACAACCATAAGATTTAATTTCTCGACTGAAATGTTTAAGGAGTGCTGTGATTTTAAAATATTTCTGGAGATTAATTTTGGAACCATTTCAGTAATATCTTTGAGCATAAGTAGCATTATTCAAGTGGAATATTTGGTTATTGTTTTGTTACAGCATGTACAATGTCTTCCTCATCATCTGCAAGAATCTCATCTGCACCAGCATCTTTACTTGCATTAAATTCCAGAAGGACAGAATCCCATGATATTCCTAATATTATCAATCTTATGAAATATGATACAGAAAGATTGTTTGGCAGGATTAATGTCATATATCTTTTGTAAGTAACACCATTATAATACCTTCTCATATATAAAATAAATCGAATTCTCTTTTACTAATTTCACTTCAAAAACATAACATTTCTTTTACAGAGAAAAAACTAATCTTGCAGTGACTGTGATTAATGACAAAAATGTAAGTGTTGCTCATGCTGCATTTTTGGATTATCCTAACTGGGGTATTGTTGATAAAGCTAATTGGGAAGCATATATGAAACAAAACTATCCTGAGACAAAGTGTACAGTAAGTATGGAAATTTTTTCGCTCAAAAATTCTAATTCTAATTCATTTTTGTATGTTCTCAGAGGAATAAATGCATAATACATTTTATTCTATTTTTACTTTTAATTACAAGAAAACATGAAAAAAATGACTTTATTTGCTAGTATTTATTGATTTTATACCCTTGTCTTCTGGCGTCTAACCCCAAGTGTTGTTAGCTTTATTTTACAGGCAGAATAGGAGTAGGTACTTTTTTTGTCCATATTTTTTTATAATTAGTAATGTGTAGATCTAGCTCTGGCTATTAAAAATATCAAAGGTTTTTTTCCAAGTATCATATATCTCACCTTTAGCACTTAATTTTTCCAAAAATAAATTCTAAAGAAAGGATGAGGGCAATCTTCAAAAAGAGATGTGAGAGAGTGAATAACTTTTCCCAGAGTTAACAAAATTCTCCTGAGGCAAGACAAAACCTCTGTTAGTGTCCACAAAAATAATGTCAGCAATAATAAATGCATTGATGACAATGAAATGTGAAATAGCTGCACACAGACAAATATAAATGGATATTTTGAATTTTAAATAGTTTATGGAGTTTATAATAATTATGAAGTGTTTCAGCATAAGAAGGAAGCCATTATGTTTCCTTTTGCAATGGGAAAGGTAGCAAGCGTGAGTACAAAAACTATAGTGGAATTAGTCTGGTAAGTGTTTGAGGCAATGTTTTATAGCATTCTGATTGAAGTGCTGGAAGAGGTGACAGTGACCCAAATCTTGGAAATATAGCATAGCTTTATTTTGGGGCAGTTGATGTGTAGACCAGATTATTGTCCTTTATTGTGTTCTTTAAGAAATGTATGGATATAAGAAAGACATTTCTTTTGATTTAAAGAGAACATGTTGGTGAATAGGGTTGAATCATGAATATAGAGATGAAAGTTAGTTGGAAAATAAATGGGCAATATGTGTAATGGAATAAGAAGGTAAGAAATGGCATTCTGCAAGTATTTGGGTCCCAGCATTATTCAGTTGTTCATAAATGATTCCGAATTCTGCACATCTACTAAGGAAGTAAAATTTACAGATGACACAATTTTATCTCAGATATAGTAGCAGAAACCAAATGGATTGTAAACATTCTCAAAAGAAACACCACAAGCTTGGTGACTGGGCCAACAAACAGCAAATGCAATTCAATGTTAGCATTTTTAAAGTTATGTCTATAGAGTCATCTGCACAGTGTGCATAAAGAAAGCAAATTCCATGCTAGGAGTCACTAGAAAAGGAATAGATTACAAATAAGACAATTATCACAGTTGTAAAACAGTAAGTAGATCAAGAGGGAGGGGAAAGCTGAAGAAGTCATGGATGGACAGATCAGATGCTCAAAGAGAGTTTAAAGAACAAAATGTAACTCTATGATATGGTGGAAACAAGAATACAGCCTGCAAGGATAGAAAGGTGTGAACAATATGAAAGGTATGAACAATGTTGATATAAATTAGATTTATATTTCTTTCTCTTATTTAAGATCTTTGGGGGGGAGTTTGGCTTATTATTTATTACTCCTTTTCAGTGCTATGTGTAAAAACGTTTATGCAGAAAGGGAACAGCATGATATATACATACATACATACATACATACATACATACATACATACATACATACATACATAGTCAGCTTTTCTGTTTATCCCGTCAACATATAGTTCTAGGTAATACAATAACTTGAGAAAATATAGTGAACTTTAAAAAAAAATCTTTTACATTTTTTTCATAACTAAAATACTAGAGTAGTTTGTTGCAGTGTTGCATTCATTTTTACAAGAACAAAACTAAAGTTATTTTATTAAAATGAAATGCTTTTATTAAGTTTGTAACTTTTTTTTAATTCACAGCCTTTAAATACACTATTTATGCATCTATTTGTAGCAACTGATGAATATGCAGTCAATTGTTGTCATGAAATTATGAAGTAAGTGAATTTTATGAAGATCCTGAATGGGAACTCTGTTGGAATGTTAAGATTCAACCTGTCCTTGAAATTGAATTCTAATACATTTCTGTTTATAAGTTCTATTTTGAAAGATTGCAAAAGCTTATTCAAAGAATGGAATTGCAGTGTCATTCTCTTTCAAATTAATAATATGTCAATGTGTATTTCTGTTTATTGGGTTATTTGCAAAGCAATTGTCAGCCCTTGTTGAATTTATGTATGTATTTATTTGATGTATACCAGATATTTGAGTATCTTTTTATTAGCTTTCCTGGTAAACCAGATAGGAAATGCAACTAGATGGACTACAGCTACTCTATACTGTGTGCACAATTATTAGGCGAATGAGTATTTTGACCATATCCTTTCCACCTCCAAGCTGTATAAACTTAAATGCTTAGTGGATATAAGCAGATCAGGTGATGTCTATTTGTGTAATGAGGTAGGGTGTGGACTAAGGAGATCAACACCCTATATCAAGGTATGTATAATTATTAGGCAGCTTGTTTTCCTCAGGCAAAATGGGCTAAAAAAGAGATTTAACTGAAAAGTCAAAAATTGTAACAAGTCTTTCACAGGTATGCAGCACTCTTGAAATTGCTAAGATATTGGGGCGTGATCACAGAACCGTCAAACATTTTGTTGCAAATAGTCAACAGGGTTGCCAGAAACATGTTGAGAAAAAAAGACACACCTTAACTGCTAAAGATTTGAGAATAATCAAACATGAAATTACCAGGAACTCATTATCCTCCAGTGCTGCCATATTTCAGAACTGCAACCTACCTGGAGTGACCAGAAGTACAGAGTGTTCAGTGCTCAGAGACATGGCCAAGGTAAGGAAGGCTGAAATCTGACCACCGCTGAACAAGACACATAAGTTAAAACGGCAAGATTAGGCCAAGAAACACCTGAACACAGTTTTTTCAAATGTTTTATGGACTGATTGGATGAGAGTGACTCTTGATGGACCAGAAGGCCCCGTGGCTGGATCAGTAACGGGCACAGAGCTTCACTTCAACTCAGATGCCAGCAAGGTAGAGATGGGGTACTGATATGGCCTGGTATTATGAAAGATGAACTACTTGGACCTTTTTGGGTTGCAGATGGATTCAAAATTGACCCCCAAACCTACTGCCAGTTTGTAGAAGACGCTTTTTTCAAGCAGTAGTACAAGAAAAACTCTGCATCTTTTAAGACGACTATGATTTTTATGCAGTACAATGCTCCATCGCATGCATCAAAGTACTCCACTGTGTGGCTAGCCAGTAAAGGCCTTAAAGATGAAAGAATAATGACATTGCCCCTTTCGTCACCCGACCTAAACCCTATTGAGAACTTGTGGGCCCTTCTTAAGTGGGAGATTTAAGGAAAGCAGTACACCTCTCTGAATAGTGTCTGGGAAGCTGTGGTTGCTGCTGCACAAAACGTTGGTCAATAAATCAAGAAACTGACAGATTCCATGAATGGAAGGCTTATGACTGTTATTGAAAAGAAGGGTGGCTATATTGATCACTGATTTTTCTTTTGAACTGTCAGAAACTTGTAAATGTCAGAGACTTGTTTGTTTATTATTCTCACTTTAACAGATTAAAATAAATGAGTGAGGTGGGAATATTTTCATTTTTCATTTAGTTGCACAATAATTCTGCAGACTAATAGTTGTCCTATAATTGTGCACACATAGATATTCTCCTAAGAAAGCCATAACCTCACTTTTACTTTCTTAACTATTCAAGTTTGGGGTTTATTAACATTTTGGATTAATTGAGAGCACTGTAGTTGTTCAATAATAAAATTAATCCTCCAAAATACAGCTTGTCTAATAATTGTGCGCATAGTATATTGTAAGACTTCATTAACAGAATCTTGCAAGTCTGAAAGTACAAACTTTCTGCCCACCATTTTTAACTGTTAGATCAGAGGTTCCCAAACTTGGCAACTTTAAGACTTGTGGACTTCAACTCCCAGAATTCTCCAGCCAGCAGAGCTGGCTGGAGATTTCTGGGAATTGAAGTCCACAAGTCTTAAATTTACCAAGTTTGGAAACCTCTGTGTTAGATCCATTGAGGATGGTCCTGCTTAAGTTTCTTTGACCATTAAACAATTAACAGGCTCGTTCCTCTTTTATCTGACAATTTCCTAGGTTCAACACTGATTAATTGTTCTAACTGTCAGGAAATTTCTCCTTAGTTCTAAGTTGCTTCTCTCCTTGATTAGTTTCCACCTATTGCTTCTTGTTGTACCCCCAAGTGCTTTGGAGAATAGCTTGACTCCCTCTTCTATGTGGCAGCCTCTGAAATATTGGAACACTGCTATCATGTCACCCCTAGTCCTTCTTTTCATCAAGCTAGGCATATCCAGTTCCAGCAACCGTTCTTTATATGTTTTAGCCTCCAATCCCCTATAAATCCCCAATCATCTTTGTTGCTCTTCTGTGCACTCTTTCTAGAATCTCAACATCTTTTTTACATCATGGCGACCAAAACTGGATGTAGTATTCCAAGTGTGGCATTACCAAGGCATTATAAAGTGATATTAACACTTCACGTGATCTTGATTCTATCCCTCTGTTTTTTGCAGCCTAGAACTGTGTTGGGGTTTTTTGGCAGCTGCAGCACACTGCTGGCTCATATTTAAATGATCGTCCACTAGGACTCCAATGTCCCTCTCACAGTTACTACTATTGAGCAAGGTACCACATATACTGTACCTGTGCATTTTGTTTTTCTTGCCTAAATATAGAACCTTAGTTTTTTCACCATTGAATTTCATTTTGTTAGATAGCATCCAATGTTCAAGTCTGTCAAGATCCTTCTGTATTTTAAGCCTATCTTCTGGAGTGTTGGCTATTCCTGCTAGCTTGGTGTCATCTGCAAATTTGATGAGTTCCCTATCTATCCCCTCATCCAAATCATTGATGAAGATGTTGAAGAACACTGGGCCAAAAACAGAGACTTGGGGTATCCCACCGCATACTTCCCTCCATGTAGATGCAGTTCCATTGAGGACCACACGTTGATTGCAGTTGGTCAGCCAATTACGAATCCATCTGGTGATGATGCTGTCTAACCCACATTCTTCTATTTTATCAAGTAGTAGGTTATGGTGTACTTTATCAAATGCCTTATTGAAGTCCAAGTAAATTATATCAACAACATTCCTCCACTAATGTTGTCAGTTTGTACATTTTGTTTTGACCATTAGTAGTGTTTCTTGTGAGAGAAGTACTTGAATGTACTTACAGATATATATAGATTTTCACGGATGTAGGAATGTTGGTCTTATTGCATTCAGGTCTTTTTCTGTGTAAGATTGAAGTTGTCTTGGCAACGTTTCCGTAAGGTCCCACTCGCCCTCTTCAGGCTGGTCTTTTCGGCTTTGTGCTTGTGCGAGTAAAGCACAAACAATATATATATATGAGATAAGTTTGAGATAGGTAACATAACTGGTATATTGTAAAATATGCATGCAAATCACAGAATTACATTTTACCAACTACTTGTAGTTATTTTCAAAAATGTTTACTAATATAAAAAATTGGCATTTCTCAGTAGGCTGACCAAAAATTAGAAAGATTCTTGCGGTGCCAACTGTAAGACTAAGCCATTTTTATCTAAGACATTAAGGTTAAGGCATAATCTTTCATGAGCTACATCTCAGCTCATCACAAAACTTACATTTACGCCTTAAAATAAAAAAAATAGTTTAAAAGGAGTTGCTGATCCCCTTTTGAATTTTGGTTATTCCACATTAACATAGCTCTCTTCCTGAAATGTTCTCAGTAAACTGGGCATAGCTTTTTATACTATGTGCAAGATCTGTTATTAAAAAAAAAATCTGTTGATCTAGACTTGATCTTGAACTTGACATGGAACCATAACCAGAACAGTAGTCATGTATATATAATTCCATAGTTCAATAAGTTTACTTACCACATTTATATTTTGCAAGCCTAATCTCGGGATTAGCAACGCAGCACTCATTGCAGCCACTTCCCCATTTATATTTAAAGTAAAAAATAAAAATAAAATGTTCTGAGTTTTTTGAAAAATACAAGTCTTGCAACATCTTGCATGAATTCTCCAGAAAATTAGTTACGTTAATTTTTGGTCTTTTAACTTCTTAGAATGGCAGCTCCCATCTTGCAAATATTTGTGATCTTGCCTATCTGACACCATTTCATATGTTCACTTGATTCCTATGCTCTAAACATACATTTATTTTTTGGTGGAGATTATATGAAAATATTATCGTGCTGATCATTCTACTTCAGTAAGGAAAATTAAAATATGACTGTTATTTTGGTGTACAATAATTTGTTTACCTAGAATAAATAGAAAATAAATAAAATACAATATTGTTCACAGGACTGTTTTTAAAACTGTACCAGAATTACATTTCGTATTTCTCTTCATACCATTTCAAGAGGACTTAGGTAAGGATTTGTTTAAGTTCTTTATGGCTCCTAAAACCTTTCTCGCTTTTTATTGATCCAATACAATTTTACGAAATCAGCAGCAGACTCAAATAGTTGCTACCTCTATTATTTGCTACCTCTATTATTTGCTACCTCTGTCAGTATCACAACAAGAAGATTCTACATCCCATCTCCCTGGTACTTCAGCTTGAAAACTGGATCCTATTATTTAGTGAATAAACAAACAAATAACTTTCCATGTGTTAGATAATTATTATTCTGTCATATGATCAATTACATTTGAAATGCTAAAAGCAAATGAGCTATTGATCTTGAACATGCATCGGCAATGTTTGGCATTAAGAATCTAGCTGGAAAAAATAACAAAGTAATAAAAATGTATTTAATTAAGGACATGAGGGAAATGTATACTACAACGGAATTATATACAACAGTATATAATAAGAATAAATTCTGTTACCAAAAAGAATAATAAAAATACAAAGGAATTAGGAAGTATTTGAAATGTATTCCTATCTTTATTAGGGATTTGTTGAAATGCTGTCTGCTGTTTATAGTAATCTATTTTGTTTACTGGCTTTTGATATTGATAAGTACAAAAATAAGAATGGATGGCAATAATTCAATGAATCACCTAGCCATTACTGGTTTATAATTTTTGCTTCCTCTCTTAGTAAATAACAAGAATGGGAATTGCAATTTAACCTCCTGATTTCCCAGATGATTGTAAACCACATTACCAAAAGAAAGGTTTAAGTTACAGGGGGAACATTTATTTCAGCATTTGAACGACAGGAATCGGAGTTAGAGGCTGCTGAGGGGCCTCTTGCTCCCATTCAAATACTTGATTTTGTTTTTTGCCTTTGAATTTTAGTAGTGTGATAATCTAAGTGCTCGGGATATTGGGAAAACACTCTTTATTTAAACATTTTAAATTAATAATAATTTTAATACCAGACATTAGAAACAATATTTAGTGAAGTTTAGCTGAAGAGTCAATGCAGTCTGTGAGTTACCTTTACTACATGTTTGTTGTCTTCAGGTATAGATTTGGCAGTAGCTTTTGAGCCCATGAAGAATCCTGTCAATTCAAGTCAGATTATGGAATATTGCCTCCATGTGTCACACAGGAATCGCTATTGTCCCCAATTGTATATTCGCTGTGCCAGGTAATATCCTGCATTATGTGTGAGAGTGAACTAATCATTAGTATCTTCATTTGTGTCTTTCAATGTTCCTTAATCATCCTTAATGCATTTATGCACCTTTTATGACATTCTATTCCAATGTGCATTTTTGCTCTTGTTTCATTAATGTATTTATTTGTTTGGTTTATTTGGTTTATTTGTATGATTCCATTCCAATTCTTCCCTACAAAAATCCTGCCACATTTCTTAAGCTGAGAGAATGAGTTTCCATGGCTGAGAATGGCATGAATATTGAATCTTCTCAGTTTTAATTCAGTAATGACCAGAGTCCGCTGGCACTCAATTTAGTTATAAAAGTGTAATATGAATATTTTCTATGATAATAACTATGACATTATTATGCTGCCAATATTTACTATTTTAATGTTTGGATTTCGGGCTATTGCAGGATTTTCATATAGTATATAATACCTAATTTTTTGTGTGATTCTTACCTGATTCACTGGAATGGCTTTTCTACATGAGAATTGGTGATTTATCTTACATAATTTGTACTTGTGAAGAGAAAAATGTCTCTGACATGCTAGTTACTAACTTTATGATGATGATCACAATACTAATATCATTTGTTTTTGAAGTAGGAAAAGCATTCTCTCAAAAGCAGTTTGAAATGACAGCACTGAGATGCTTGTTTAGTTTCTATGGTGACTGGCTTAATGTGCAACTGTCCTCTCATATCTCTACTTCGAAACATATTTAAAAGGCATTTAATATTGAAAGAAAGAAGAAAATTGCATTACTATCACATTTATCAACTTCACATGCTTAGGCCATATAGTTTGTTTCTGAAATTAAATCATTTAATTATAGGGGTTCCTTCACATTCTGACAGGTAGTAAATGAATAGGGAGTAACCAATTGTTAATTGACCACCAGAGGTCATCATAGTCCTTTTAAAATAGATCTTGTGTTCATTAGTGTACAGCATTTAGTGAAGTTGAGGTTAGCAAAACAAAAAGACAGAGACAACAAGAAAGAAAAATCCAGCTTTTTAAGTTCTCTTACAAAATAATTAGTGGAACACGTAAGCAATGAATAAAGGATGGCTAATTTAAACCTTTAATCTTTGAAGGACCTTTGGCTTATTTAAAGATTTCTGCCCAAAAATCCATTGTCTAAGGTATTTGAAACTTTTTTGCAATGACCAGCTAGAAAAACATAAATCACTCTTAGCAAGAACTGAATACACTTTCCATCCTAGGTGTAACTTACTATTTTAGCTTGCTTAATAGTTAATTCTACAAAATGTGTACAAATATATTTCAGGAAACATGAATATTTCAGTTATACAAATAGTACTTTATATAAAAGAAAATATACAAATATATAAATTCTAGTAGTATTTGCAACTAGCAATTTCTACTTTGGCAAAAAAAATAAAATATGTTCAAATAATTGTTATCCAAAAACCCAAATACCTGATGAAATAATATGTGTTGGCAAAAAAAATATTATTTCATCAAGCAATTGTGATATGCGTGAATAATAACAACAATAACAATAACAACAACAATGTGTGAATAACAACAACAACAACAACAACAACTTATTATCCTCCAATGTTATCTGAACAGTTCCTAGGTCCTTGGTTAGGACTCGAGCTGTTGAGCTACCAACCAGCCCCAAAGGCTGTGAATCTCACCAAAGGTTAACCACAGAATGATGATGATGATGATGATGATGATGATGATGATGATGATGATGATGATGATGATGATAATAATAACAACAACCACCTTTGCATTGATCTCTCGTCTATTATTATTATTATTATTACTAGCTGTATCCGGCCACGCATTGCTGTGGCCCAGTCTGGTTAAATGGCCAACCAATCTGCGTGTAGATCTACACCTGCACACATACACACAACCACCGTATAACCCCCAACCTAACTACCTACTGTATTTCTTCCTCTCTCCCTCTACCTACCTACCTACCTACTGTATTTCTCCCTCTCTGTCTATCCACCTACCTACCTACCTACCATAATTATCCCTCTCTCTCTATTCCTCTACCTACCTACCTACTGTATCTCTCCCTCTCTATCTATCCCTCTACCTACCTACTGTATTTCTCCCTCTCTATCTATCTCCCTATCTACCTACCTACTGTATTTCTCCCTCTCCCTCTCTCTCTCTATGGGCCACCTGGGAGTTTGCTATCCTCTGTGCCTTGTTTTGGCCCTTTTAGGCCTCCATACAGTGTTGCTGAGGAAACGACTGTTGGAAATGCCAGGTGGGAGGAGCTACAGGGAGGTGAAAATCTGAGAAGTGGGTACGTTTTACGTTTGTGTACCATGCACATGACACATATCTGCTAGCCACAAAATTAATACATATGATATTATCAGAAGTCCTTGGGAACTTTGTGTGAAAGTTTGGAGCCGATCGGTTCAGTACTTTCTGAGATTAGTGGCTTTGCACAAACTATTTTACATTTTTATTTATCTAGATTACTTTGTGGTTAATCTTTGGTGAGGTTCACAGCCTTTGGGGCTGGTTGGTAGCTCAACAGCTTGAGTCGTAAACAAGGACCTAGGAACTGCCAAGGTAACGTCGGAGGATATAAGCTGTTCCAAGTCTGACTCTACAAAGGGAACAGCTGCTTGGAACAGCTTCACTGCATGGGAGGAGTTAGAACTTAGCAAAACTGAGGATGCTTTAAAAATCTGCAAAATTTGAATTATATTTCTTGTTGAATTGTAAAATTGTTTGTTTTATTATTGTTAGGTCATGCTAATCAAATATGGCTGTATGGATAAATGATCTCAGTTTTGGCACGTTCCAAGTAATAATTCATATTACTTAACTATCCGTTCCCAGCCACGTGTTGCTGTGGCCCAGTCTGGTTAAATGGTCAACCAATCTGTGTGTAGATCTACACCTGCACACACTAACACGTACACACAACCACCATATAACCCCCAACCTACCTACCTACTGTATTTCACCCTCTCTATCCCTCTACCTACCTACCTACTGTATTTCTCCCTCTCTCTATCCATCTACCTACCTAACTACTGCATTTCTCCCTCCCTCTCTCTATCCCTATAGCTGCCTACCTACCTACCTACCTACTGTATTTCTTCTTGCATCTTATGGACAGAGTATTTCGATTCGCTCCCACAGAGAGGGACTTCTCCGGGTGCCGTCCACTAGGCTATGCCAGCGGGTGACACCCAGGGGAAGGGCCTTCTCTGTGGCGGGCCCGACCCTCTGGAACGACCTTCCCCCCGAAATTAGAACAACTACAGACCTTCGCTCCTTCCGACAGCTTTTAAAAACTCATTTCTTCCGTTTGGCTGGCCTAGGGTAATTTTAATTAAGTTATAGTGTTAAGGGGTTTTAGGGACAGTTTTTAGTTTTTATAGATGTTTTTAGCGCAGGATATGTTTAATTGTGATTTTTAATTTTGTACTCTGTTTGTGTCTATTGTTTTTAATTTTCCTGTGCCCCACCTCGAGTCCCTTTGGGGAGAGAGAGCGGGTTATAAATAAAATTTATTATTATTATTATTATTAATGTCATAAAGGATGACATAATATCTGTGGCCCATTGCTCTCTCTGTATCAAATCTACCTATCTTTTAAAACATTTTCTTACATTTCCGTTGCATGTACCTGACACAGGTGTGACGTCTACACAATCTATATATATCATTGGTGCCGTACTTGAAAGGAACGTTGTGTGAAAATTTGGAAGCGATTGGTGCCGTACTTTCGGAGATTAGCGGTTTTGAACAAACTTGTTACATTTTTATTTATATAGATGATTCTTATTACAATAATTCAATAAGACATTAAGCAATCTTTCTTTACATCCACCTTATCTTCATATACTACTTCTCCTAAATAGAATAAATATTTATTTTAATAGACTTTTATTAGCTTTTACAATTTGTTTTATTTTGTGAGCCACTTTGAGAAGACTGTCTTCAAAGATGACAAAGAACTGGATTCAATTAAATAATTAATACTCTTCTTAAAATAATAAGAAAGTCTTGATTAAATGTATAATAGAGAAGTCTTTTGTGAGCCATAGTGCTAAGCCAATAACACTTATTGGTAAATGTACAACTCTCATCATTCAAATATATGGTACAGGTACTAAAAAAAACTCTTAAGTAATCTGCCTATAAATTGTTTACTTCATACACTAAGAAAAGTACAAAATACATTATTGCTAAATATGAAGAAAGTAAGTCCATGGTATTTATTTATTTATTATTAAATTTCAGTTTCAGTTTATTTGGATTTATATCCCGCCCTATCTCCCCGAAGGGACTCAGGGCGGCTCACAGGCAAATATAAAACAATACAATAAATACAATACAGTGTTAAAATGAAATTAAATTAACTAGCCTGTGCTAAAATATAACTAAAAACTTTTAAAATCCCCTACCAAATACAGTTAAATTATTTCTAGTCTAAAATCTAAGCTAAAGTCTAAGCTAAAATCTAAGCTAGGCCAGCTAGGTGAAAGAAGTGTGTTCTCAGTGAACGGCGAAAAAGGCGAAGGTCCGTGATGGTACGAAGTTCGGGGGGTAGGTCATTCCAGAGGGCCGGGCCTGCCACAGAGAAGGCCCTCCCCCTGGGTGCCGCCGCCGGCATTGACCGG
Organism: Rhabdophis nuchalis; assembly: GCA_039707465.1. NCBI lineage: Eukaryota > Metazoa > Chordata > Lepidosauria > Squamata > Natricidae > Rhabdophis > Rhabdophis nuchalis. Next base: position 124,296,592 of record CM077645.1, read on the forward strand.
CAGACGGCACCCTGAGGAGGCCCTCCCTGTGGGAGCGGACTGGTCGAAGGGAGGTATGTGGTAGGAGACGGTTCCACAAATAACTGGGCCCTGTGCCATGGAGCGTTTTAAAGATGGTGACCAGCACCTTGAAGTGCACCCGGAAAGCCACCAGCAGCCAGTGCAACTCGCGCAGGAGAGGTGTTACGTGGGAGCATCGTGAGGCTCCCAAAATCCCCCCCGCAGCCACATTCTGGACCAACTGGAGCCTCCGGGTACACCTCAAGGGGACAGTATATGCCATCCATCTCACTTTTGCAGCAATTCTGAGTGGCTTACAAAATGATAAAAAGATAGTACAAAATGATTAAAGCATGAAGCTAAGGAATTCAATAATGTAAAAGTCTTTACTGAGTGCAATGAAGAGGTAGAGCTACAGCTTTTATGTTTTTTATAAAACTATCTCATGTATCTTTTAAGTCCTGACATTGATTTTTTTCTACCAGAACAAGGCCTACCAGTTCCTCTCACATCTAGTCTGACTCTGTACTTTTTTATGATCCTTGACTTGGCCAGGCCGAGAGTCTTCTAACCCATTGTATATTCCTTTTTTTTCATTTTATGTAGTCTCTCTTCCTTTTTAGTCCCTTCGGGGAGAGAGAGCGGGTTAGAAATAAAATTATTATTATTATTATTATTATTTCTCTTTTTTTTTTAAACTTATGTATTTAACTGAAACAGTGCAGAACTATTTCTTTCACTACTGATAAGGTAAGGATACTCTAAGAAACACCTTTCCCATTGACCATATTCTTGAAAACAATAAAAGTCAATATAAATCTATCCTTAAATAATTGGGCATATCTCCTGCAATCATGTTTCATTATATTGCACAATTATGTATAGGGCTTAAGCCAGAAGAATACTGTATCAGTTCAATTTTAAAAATCCCCTAGATTTCTAATGGCTTCTGTTTGCTTTATGACATATGTGTTCAGAAACTCCCCACTTTTTCTCTAATCAGATTGTTATAATAATTAGAAATGACTTCTGGGGTATTCAGTTACAACTGTATTTTTATTTTATCTCAGAGCTGGTTGTTCCACATAGGCACAACATACCATATTTCATTCCAGATTTTTTTCTGCTGTTGAATCTTAAAGTAAGGCATTTATTTCTTTTATATGCAATATATTCTTCATAATTGGAAGGGCAAACTTTAGTATAAATGTAGCTCAATCAAGTAAAGATATATTTTAAGTTGCTAGTTCAAATGAGACCCCATCCATCCAAAGTTTGTTTAAATATGCGTTGCACTTAATCTGTCTTGTGTGTTGACAATTAGCACAACTCATGGTTAGGGTTAGGGTTATGTGCTCATGATAATAATCGGTAACTATTTCAGGTATTAGATTATATTTGCATTTTTAAAATTGTTTAACAGCCTTTATACTGTTAGGTCCAGTAGCCTTCAATATATAATTATATGATTAATTTTAATCATAGGATTAAAAAGGAATTTGCAGTTATTTTGACTTTTAATTCTACCAGTGGATTGGTTCATAAACCAAGGATAGTTGTGCTGATAGGTAATCTGAATGAAAGACTTTGATTTGGTGCTGTTTACTGTTAAAAATCAGAACTCTGTCGCATTATGATGTAAATCCAAATACTGGTAGCTGAGATTGTACTGTATAGCAATGGATGAAGAAAGGCATTTTTCTTGTCACTTATATTAATTTACGTATTATTATATTAGGCCTTTACAGTAAAATGGATTACCGTATTTTTTGAAGTATAAGACGCACCTTTTTTTCCTCTAAAAAGAGGCTGAAAATCTGGGTGCGTCTTATACATCGAATATAGCATTTTTTGCCGCCTGAAACCCCGCCCCTTCACCAAAATGGCTGTGCGCATACCCTTATGGAGGCTTCCAGAGAGCTCCTGGGGGCTGGGGAGGGCGGAAATGAGCAAAAAACAGGATGTTTTTGCCCCCCCCAGCCCCCAGCAGCACTCTATAAGCCTCCATAAGGCTATGCATGCTATTTTTTGACCAAAAAAGGCCCATTTTCACAAAAAAGGGCCATTTTTCCTCATTTTGCCCCCCCACTAGGAGCACTCGGCAAGATTTAGATTTAGATTTATTAAATTTTTAGACCGCCCTTCTCCCTTGTGGGACCGCACGAAACAGATAGGTCTTTAAGACCCGAAGGAACTGGCGCAGGTCCGTGGTTGTCCATAGGTCAGGGGGTAGGTCATTCCAGAGGGCAGGAGCTGCCACAGAGAAGGCTCTCCCCCTGGGGGTCGCCGGCCAGCATTGCCTGGCCAACGGCACCCTGAGGAGGCCCTCTCTGTGGGAGCGGACTGGTCGGTGGGAAGTGTTCGGTAGCAGGAGGCGGTCTTGCAGATAGCCAAGTCCCTTGCCATGGAGCGCTTTAAAGATGGTTACTAATACCTTGAAGGCACCTGGAAAGCCACAGACAGCCAGTGCAGCCCGCGCAGAAGAGGTGTCACACGGGAGCATCTAGGCGCTCCCAGAATCCCCCGCGCGGCCGCATTCTGAACTAACTGGAGTCTCCAGGTGCACCTCAAGGAAAGCCCCATGTAGAGAGCATTGCAGTAGTACAGACGGGAAATGACGAGGGCTTGAGTGACCGTGCGTAAAGCATCACGATCCAGAAAGGGGCGCAACTGGCGTATCAGGCGAACCTGATAAAAAGCCCTCCTGGCCACGGCTGTCATATGGTCTTCTAGGGACAGCCGAGAGTCCAGGAGGACACCCAAGTTGCGAGTCCTCTATGTAGGGGCCGATGGCTTGCCCCCAATAGCCAGCGATGGCACCAGCTGGCTATATCGTGACACCGGAAGCCACAGCCACTCGGTCTTGGACGGGTTGAGTTGGAGGCCCCCCAAGGCTATTCATGCCTTTTATTTGTAAAAAAAACGGGCCCATTTTCACAAAAAACGGGCTGTTTGGGGGAGGTTTGCACAGTGCAAAAAGGGTTTTTTTCACCTTTCAGAAAGCTGTTTAGTTACAGTGATTGATGAGAATTACGTTGGTCAAGTACTGTGCCTGCAGAAACAAAGATTTGTTCCAAAGGTGGTCAGTGATTTCCTTCTCCAGCACATGGGTAAATACACCTGGAAATATCTACCTACCTACTCTCTCTCTCCCTACCTATCTACTCTTTCTCTCTCTCTCTCTCTCTCTCTCTCTCTCTCTCTCTCTCTCTCTCTCTCTCTCTCTTTCTCACTCTATCCCTCTACCTACCTATCTACACACTCTCTCTCCCTACCTACCTACTGTATTTCTCTCTCTCCCCCCTCTATCTACCTATCTACCTACTCTCTCCCCCACTATCTACTGTATTTCTCTCTATATATATATTTCTCTCTCTCTATCCCTCTACCTACTTATCTATCTACACACTCTTTCTCCCTACTTACCTACCTACTGTATTTCTCTCTCTCTCCCCCCCTTTATCTACCTACCGACCTAACTACACACTCTGTCTCCTTACCTATTATCTCTCTCTCTCTCTCTCTCTCTCTCTCTCTCTCTCTCCCTCCCTCCCTCCCTCCCTCCCTCTACCTACCTACCTGCCTACCTACCTAACTCTCTCCCTATCTACCTACTGTATTTTTCTCTCTTTCTCTCCCTCTCTATCCCTCTATCTACCTACCTAGTTGTTTTTTTTTAAATTGCCTCTTCAAAACCTGGGTGCGTCTTGTACTCTGGTGTGTCTTATACTCTGAAAAATACGGTAAGTAGTTTGCATCTCCTATAACCATCCATTATAATTTAGGAAACTATCATCTCTGCATAAAAGTTTATGCTACCTTGCAAAATGTCCATTTTTTGACGCTTATTGATGGTTTTTGTGTATCCATTATACTCACATTATTTAAAACAAAAATAGAATCCTAACTTATTATTGTCATTCTTAAAAGGATAGTCTCATTTGTAGGGTAGAAGACCATGATGATCTCACCCCAATCTTTTCCCGGCATAATGATACTCTAAGGCAAACCTATGGAGACTATTTCCTTGCTGAACTGATAGAAGCTCAAGATGAAAATAATCTTGCTGTAGTTTGTGAGGTAAGCATTTGATAGTAATAGTGAGTTACTAGATAAACTACTTGTCTGAATTTTTGAATGACACACTGGATTCATTTAAGATATCTCATAATATTTCACCCCTAGTTTGAGTAGGATTGAAATTTGTCCCTATCATGTTGCCTGTGGGCTTCTGTGGGTTCTACATGCAGGATTCCTAAGCTTCTAGAACTTCAATTAACTGTCCTTTACAACTCCTAAAAAAAGTAGAGACATAAATATATCCCATCTTACTCAAAACATATTATTTGTCATGTTTTATCTTTTATACAGTTTCCTTCTAGGCTTTTATTTATAATACATGTGAGATAATAATCTTGTTGAGATTTACTGCTGATATGGTTCTTCTTCATCTTGGTGGAGATAGCATCTAGAATTGGGTTGACATCATCTGTGAATTTTCAAGCATGAATTTTAGTACAAGAAGTTAAATGGTATCTTCTCTTACCTTATAAGAATCCATCTTTTTTGGGAGGGGAAACTTAACAGCATTTTTAACGGATGTTTCAGGATAATGGCATAGCAGTTGGGTTCATGAGTATATGTTCTGAAGTGAATGTACAGCTGCTTCATGACTGCTTTGACTTGAGACTTTTCCATGGACTTTGCAAACCACATCCAGATGATATTCTTAAACCACCAAGCATTTCAATTGAAATTACAGGTAAACTCAAAATAGTTTGCAAAATTTAACTTATTGCTAAACAATACATTGGGCTAATACACTTCCTAGCAGGGTGATAATACTCTTTAAAATGTATAAAATGTTTCTATAGAGCAAACTGTGCATAAGAAACAGTGTATGAAAAGTAAATACTAGCTATATTAACTTTGGAAAAAACATAAATTTTACAAAATAAATGGTGTTAGATTAATTGACATTTTCAATAATAGCTAGTTTTTAAGTTTCTTAAAAGTTAATTTGTTTATTAGGCATTAGGTGATTTAAAAATCAACTGCTGATTTCCTTGTAAGTTTTTGAAGATCCCTGCTTCAGTGGAATATGCTATAACTCTATATCAGATAACTCCCAGTTTACATGCCTTTTGGTAATAACTCTATCTAAGAATGTGGTACATATTTCCAAGACTAGCCATTCTCCCTGTTGGTATAAATCTATTCTACTCAGGTGTGATGTCTGTCTTGGGCCCTCAGAAATAAAGCCCCAATCAGGCCTACAGGCTTTAAAAAAAAAAATCATGGTCAACTGCAGGTCTGGCATGTCTCTATAGATCAGTGATGGCTAACCTTTTTCCCATCGCACGCCAAAAGGGGAGAAAGGCAGGGGTGTTGTGCGCGAGCATGCCCACACCCATAATTCTATGTATGCAACTCCCCCACCCATGCATATACGTGCATGACCCCACCCACCCAACTCCGCTTTTGGCACGTGATGGACGCATTTTCCCCCCCTCCCTAGGCTCCAGAGGCTTTCGAGGAGCCTGAGGAAGGCAAAAACAGTGTCCCCTGCCCTCCTTGGAGGCCCTCCGACATTTTCAGGAGGCTTTCCTGAAACCTCCGGAGGGTGAAAAACACCCCTATGAGCAAACTGGGACTTCAGGAATGGATTTCTGGTTTGCGTTAGGGCTGTTTTTTGCCTTCTGGAGGCTTCAGGAAGCCCATAGGGCTGTTTTTCACCCTCCGGAGGCCTCAGGGGGCTTCCATAAAGCCTATGCAGGGAGAAAAACTGCCCAATGTGCAAACCAGAAGTTTGTTCCCAAACTTCCAGTTTGTGTGTTTGAATTGTTTTTTGCCCAGAGACTGCGCCTCTGGAGGGCGAAAAATGGCCTAAAATGAAGACCGATGTTGCGCACTGGAGCTGACAGGGCAATGCATCACATGCCCTAACAAATGGCTCCATGTGCCACCTATAGCATGCGTGCCATAGGTTCGCCATCACAACTATAGATGAAACAAGGCATTTGGCTATGCCAAAATGATGGGTAGAGCTGGAACAGCAGATAAATGTAGGCTGTGGACAAAAACATACTATATGCTTAGTGACCACTGGATCGCAGCAAACAGCTTTAGTGATGCATCAGATTTCTGAAAATCTGATCTGATAACACTAATACTGATGCAATCTGCTGCCACAACTAATACTGATGCCAACTGTGCTCTCTTAAATCCACTCACCCACCAAGATCTAAATTGCCACTATTTTATATGTGTACAGTTTTAGGTATTCGAAGAGATATCCTCCCTCAACTGTAGTTACTAGCTCTTTAATTGATCACAAATGTTGGGATAGAATGATCCATCTGAGAGATTTTTTTATACTGAAGCAGCTGTACTTGGCTCCTTATTCCCTTATTCTAAGTTTTCAATAATGAATATTAAGAAATTTGCAATCATCATAAATGCATACTTTTTTTAATTTGCAATTATGAATTTTAAAAAATACTGTCTCTGAAATTTTGAAAACTAAAATGGATAATTATAAAAAAATTGAGGATAGGTTATTAGACATCACTACCTAGAAGAAAGTGCTGTTGAGCTTAAAGGTATTTTATTCTGAGTAGACTTATTAGGAATCCACATTTCAGAACTGATTCCCCTGGCCGAAAGTTTAAAAAATATATAGAATTGAATATAAAAATAAGTTCACATTATAAGAAAACTGCTTACTTTATAATATACTTTATGCTTTATTTTCTCTTACTTCCATTTCCTCATTTAGGAGACGAAAACATTAGCTTAGGAAGTCAAAGAGAAGAGACTATGGATACCCAGAATGTAGATATCCAGGTGAATATCTGCAGGAATACCTTAATACTGAAAATTAAATCTTCCCTAAGAAGTCAGACTTTCATATTGCCAATAAGCAAAGAGCACTAAAATATTGTGCTTGCCAATTAAACTAAGTTTTAGGTTTAGCTTTGTGTTTTGAAAGCTGAATATAGTTGAAGAATGATAAATGTTATAATTATAGTTAGATTTACATAATTTTTCATGGTTACATTTAAGTAGAATCCATGGATATGAATGTATGTGCAATTACTTCATGCATATACATAGCTGCTTCTGATTTAATGGGCTCTAATAATTCTTAAATTATCATAAAGTGGTTGTTTTTTTGCTAGAACAGACAAACCTAGCCTTTTCCAAAAACATTTTTATATGTTACCATATTTGATGTGTTATAATAACTGAATTAAGGTGAAAAGTATATGTATACATTGCTGAGCTATCCTAAATGAAGTTAAAATGTTAGCTTTGTTAGATTGTTCCAGACTGAAAAGTTTGAAAGCTGTGTGCATCCTTTTTTAAACTTCCAAACAAACATTTCTTTTCGGTATGTATGTTCGGTCAAAGATGGAGTAGGCACTTTCGGGTGCCATCTATGGAGAGTGAGATTTGAATTAGATTACTTGAACTCCACCTTAGCCTTTTTATACAGTTCCATTGTTGCCATGACAGATGATGATTTCCAAAGCAGATGTATCACTCCAAGCAGCACTTCTCACCATCAGCAAATAGATGCTGTCACCAATTCTAATCATTCTCCCACACTCGACCAACCTTTTACCCATGGGCAGTTTAAGAAGTGTGAAATATAAATAAATATAAAAATGATCAGTTACTATTTTTAAGGCAAAATTTACACTACATACATTCCAGTGAGAAAGTCATACCTTAAAAACTGAACAAAAGAAAATACAGGATTAGCTTGTCCCAAAAATGCTTTTTTCAAGAGACAACTGGACTTTCTGATTTTTCTTTGAAGTTGTTTCACTTCTCATCCAAGAAGTTTCTTTAGCTCTTGGATGAGAAGTGAAACGTCTTCAAAGAAAAACCAGAAAGTCCAGTTGCCTCTTGAAAAAAGCACCTTTGGAACAGCTATGACCTGGATGACTGAGAATCTCCATAGACATAGAGGATTGGATGAGTCTTTAGTTTGCTCAGAAAGGTTATGTAAGGAACAAGCCTTGAAACATTCTGAGTCTTCTGACCACAGAAAATAATGGAAGTTGAAACTCCCTCCTCGGTCCCTTCTTTTTCATTTCAGATCATCAAGCTGGTAAGCTATACTATTTTCATACAACCTTGAGAAAAAGTGAGATGTCTTTTTCAGAATTAAATGAAAATATTTGTTAAAATTCATTGTTCCTTGCTTGGCTGTATATGGGGTAGCGAGAGTAAAAAAAAGAATGCTTGAAATTGTTTACGATAAACAAGAAAAACAGAAAAATACATTGTTCTAATATTTTACTGCATTTGCCAGGCAGTCTTTTTCCTCAAAACCAATGAAGAATTTGTATTTTCAGCATGCATATTGAGCTCAATATCAACAAGAAGGTGTACAGAGTTCATTGCAAGCATATATTAGAAACCCAGCAATTTTTTTCTATGCTTCATCATAGCCAAAGGTGGCCATGGCCAGCCGGAAAAGTGAGATGGTTGCAGCCAGCCAGATATGGCAAGTTGTCCTATTCCATCTTCATTTAGCAACCATAATTGGGCTGGTAATTGGTTTTTAAGTGAAGTAGTTGCTAAGTGAACTCACTACTTATCATCCTACTTCAATTGTCCTTTGCTTTTCAGAAAGTTGAAAATGCAGGGGTTGACTGTAAAATTACTTCTTCATCACTGTTGTAATCGTGAACCATTGCTAAACAAGGTAGTTGCTAAATGAGGACCACCTGTACGCATTGTTGAGCGATGAGAACTCTTCAATTCTAAAGCATTCTAAATCATGCATTGAGACTGCATGGATACAGAATCCATATTTGCAAAGATAACTGTTCCAAAAATGTTATGTACAATCAAGCAATCCTTATCCCTCAATATTTTCATTTCTAAGAATATTACAATGCAATTTCTGATCAAACCTTTATTGTGTGTTCAGAAATGAAAATATTGCCAATGTCTATGTGTACTAAAGTGATGACTACAATCCCAAATTCATAATCCCAAAAAGGTATGCTATGGCTTCCAAAAGAATGCAGCAATACTATTGATTCGCTATGACCAGAAATTCAAATATTGTTTTTAGGACATAACAGAGAAGTATAAATGCTGTTAACAAATTTTTTCCCTCCCCTCCAATTTGTATTCTGACAGACATCCAGCAAAAGTGGAAGCATCCTTTCTCAAGCTTCATATGCAAGTGCTACACTATCTAAAGAAAGTATTCAGGCAAGTCCTCTGAATCTAATATTTTGGACTCTTAATCTTTTATATCTTACTTATTTATATCTTCTGCATCCACTGTAGATTTATTTATATCTTCTAAAGCTAAGTTAAGAACTCGATAAGAATTTATGAGTCGTGTGTAATTTACAGAGGTGGCCAGAGAATTTTAGCAATGCATACCAGTATGATATCATTTCATACCATCATTTTCTGTAGATTCCAAATCCATTATACTTTATATAAAGTGTAAAATTATTATCCAATTTTCTGTAAAACATGACTATTTTCTCCATTATATATTCATTCAAAATCATTCTAGAAGAATATAAATTTTGAATCAAATTGGCTGGCTTAAATGTTCCATTCTTATATGGAGGATCATTACCCCAAATCCCATAGGTTGCACAGAATCCTTTAAAGCATATTAAACTATTATTACTTTAAATGAATAGGGGCTGAATCTTGGCCCCTGCATTTGGATATTTTTTTAGCTCTTTTGAAGAATATTTAAGAATTTCTGGAAAAATGAAATGCAGTAGAGATCACCTTTCCTTAAATCAGGGTTCTGCAAAGTTGGCTCTTTGAAGACTGGTGGACTTCAACTCCCAGAATTCCCCAGCCAGCTTTGCTGGCTGGGGAATTCTGGGAGTTGAAGTCCACCAGTCTTCAAAGAGCCAACTTTGCAGACCCCTGCCTTAGATAATTTCTCTCTTCCTTTATAAAACTCCATATTCACTAATATAATGTTCTACCCTTATTTGTTTTTTCAAGAAAAAAATGGCCTGGCCACAAAAATATATTGTCATGAGGCAAAGTGGAGATAGTAAGGCATTTTTCTTAGAAATAGAGGCGAAGATGAGGGCAAAACCCATGTTCCTAATAATAAGTAGAAATGTAACTTCAATGTAAGTTCTGTAAACTTGAAGACAGAAGTCTTAACATTGAAGTTTACAGAAAACCCCTACACAGAGATCAGTATTTACATTTTGATTTTCACAACCCAGTGGAGCTCAAAAAGGGAGTGATCAAAACCCTACTCCACCAGGCTAAAAGTTTGCCCATCAGTGAAGAGGGAAAAGAAAAAGAATTAAAACATGTCAAGGAATCCCTCACAACTTATGGTTATTCTAACTGGTTCATCATCAAATCCAGAAAAAGATCCAGCAGGAGTTCTTCCATTACAGAAAGAGGAGAGAACAACAAACCTAGCAACATTATCATTCCATAGGTTGCAGGAATATCTGAAAACCTCAGGAGGATTTTCAACCAATAGAACATACGAGCACACTTTAAACCACTAAGAATACACTAAGGCAGAATCTACCCCAAGAATAAAATACACAGACAAAAACTGAACAATGTGAAATACAGTATGCACTCCAATGTAGTGAGACATGTGCAGATGTGTACATTAGTGAAACAAAACAAGTACTTCAAAAGTGCATGTCACAACATAGGAGACCAAATCCATCAGGGCAAGATTCAGCATTTGAAAAAATAAAGTCACTCTTTTGAAGACAGAAAAGGCCACATTTTGGATAGAGAGGATCATTGGTTTGAAAAAGAAGACTCCACAATGAATTGCATCCTGAAGGCAAAGATAAACCTCCGTGGCTTCAGGAGCTCTCACAGAGAGTGCTAATGGACCAGATGACTGCAAAGAAATACAATCCTTCCATCATTCCCTAATTTGATCAGAACCTATTCTAACCTATTCTATCACCCAGTCTCAACTATCAGTACCTTCTTCCATTCCCCCCCCCCCACCCCCAATACCTCCATCACAACTGATGAAGTTTCTTGGATGAGAAAAGAAATGTTTTGTTCTTCCTCATGGGGAAAAAACAGTTGCCTTTTGGGGGGGAAAGCACTTTTGAGAGAACTATGATCTGGATAACTGAGAATCTCCATAGACAATTTAGATTTCCACTACTTTAAATTTATGCTTGGGCATTCTTGGTACTTTATATATTTCATGCCAGATTAATCTACATTTTCTTTTAAATGTGAACAACACAGAATTTAGGGAAGAAAAAACAGTTGTGAACAAATAAAAATATTTTTAATGTTTCCTAGGATCCCTGCCTTCTTAGATAACATTTTTAATTTTTAATAAAACCTATCCTGGAGATTTTTCCTCCAAAAGATATACATGTATAACATCGATGCACGTGAGTGTGCAAGAATTCTTTCAGACACCATACTCCAAAAAAGAAAATAATAATTTAATTACTTATTAGTGGTCAAAGTTAATTGAAGTTAAAATGAAGCATCCTATTCGTGTAAGTGACCTTTTGTGGTTATATAAAACAACAATCATTTTCACATGGAAATTGCATATATACAAGGACACATACACAATTCTAGAAAGAGAGATTACAAAAATATAGGTGGAATAATCATAAATTAAGTTTTTCTTTAATTAAGTTCCCATTGAGTTCAAGGCTCTTATTACCAGTAAATTAAAAATAGGAAGCTTCTGTGATAGAGATAGATTTGTTTACTTCAACACTCTCCACCTAAACTAAAGTAGAAACTAAAAAATGGATCTTTTTTTCTGTTTGTAAAAGGAAATATCAAAACAATCTAGGAATCAAACACAAGAAAACATATGCACTCTCACTCTGTAGTTGTCCCACTGAGTTTAGTAGTCCTTCAAAGATATACATACATATTGAAAGAAGATAACAACCTAAGTCACCCCTCAATTCATTGATTAAAGGTGAACATATGCAGTAAAGAGCCGCTCCATAGAAGCTGTTAGATAATCTGGATTTTCAAAATCCTAATTTCTGTGAAGAACTTTCATGGATAAAGTAGTCTTCCCCCTACAAATATTTACCTCGAATACATACAGGACATCAGAAGAGAAGTCTAGTATCCCAATATTCTACATCTCCTATGACATTACAGCAGTGGGTTGTTACCTTCTTCTGTAGTCCTTTCAGTCAGCAAATTTGAACTTTCTACCCACTGTTTTCAATGGGGTCTCTTCTATTTCAATAGTCTTTCTACTTTTAGCTAAAGTAAAATGATATGCCCAGTTTTGAGAGGCTTATCTTTGGGGGTACGAGAAAACTTAACCAATACTATAAAATATTTTTGAGATTAATTTGATCCAGAAAATATATTAATATTGAGCATATTAATTCTGTAGCTCATTCCAGTTGATTTTTTAGTACTGCAACACATTTACCATGTTTCCCCAAAACTACGACAGGGTCTTATATTTTTTTGACTCACGAAATATGGCCTTGGGCTTATTAGAGGGGGAGGCTTATTACTTTCTGAGGCAGGCAAGAAGCGAGGTGCACCTTTTACCTTTCAAGCTCAGTCACATTCTTCGCTATTGCGTTCAGGAAAGCTGCTGGTAAAAAAAACCCTTGTGAGTTCTATCAAACTTCTTGAACTCGTGAGAAAGGGTTTTTTTTTTTTACCAGCGGCTTCCCTGGACAAAATAGCAAGGAACACGACAGAGCTTGAAAGGTAAAATGTGCACCTCGCTTATCCCCCTCTCTCATTCCTCGCTAAAGGGACGGCGGGGAAGGGAAACAGGCAGGCTGCCTTTATAATTGGGGTGGGGTGGGCAGTGTTGGGCTGCAAGGCTTACCTTTGAAGCTCCATTGTGTTCCTCGCTATTGTGTCCAGGGAAGCCACTGGTAAAAAAACCACCTTCTCCCAAATTCAAGAAGTTTGATAGAACTCATTAGGGTTTTTTTTTTTACCAGCGGCTTCCCTGGACACAATAGCGAGGAACGCGGCACAGCTTGAAAAGTAAAAGGCGCACCTTGCTTCTCCCCCTCCCCCTTTCATTCCTCGCTAAAGGGATGGAGGGGAAGGGAAGCAGGCAGGCTGCCTTTACAATTGGGGTGGGGGTGGGGATTTTTTTTGCACAAGAGGGAACAGGCGGAGTGATCGCATTGCTGGCCTGCCGCTGTTTTTCTGGCAGGCTCATTTTGCGCTTAAATAGTTGGGGGGGCTTAGTTTCGGGGGGAGGGCTTATTGTGGTGCATGTTCTGAAAAGCCCAATTGGGCTTATTAGCAGGACATGTTATGTTTTCGGGGAAACACAGTATTTGAAGTGAGCAGTCACCATCTTGAGCTGGTTTGACAATTATTTATTTATTTATTTATTTATTTAATTATGGCTGATTAGTAGAAATAATTACCTAGATCTTGCTGGTTTGAACTCAGTATTTTGAGATTTCAAAATACACATCTTCAATACCAAGAGTAAAATCACATCTGTTGACTCCATGTATTGCCTCATTAGAATAATTAGCATACAGATTTTGTAAAAGTGTCCACTCTTGTTGCAATAATTACATTGAACCCCCTTAGCAGGACACTTTATAGGTAGCATAGAAGATGCCATGAAAACATTCCTGGGCGCTTCTCAGGAGAGTCCAAGCAAGGGTTAAATACAGCCAATCTGCCTAGAACTGAATTGAAACTTAAAGCCAGCATCTGGTGCTATCTTCAGTTTTTTTCCAATTCAGCTAGCCCAGTGGACACGCTTCAAGTTTCTTTTCCTTTCTACACATTGCTTGGACTCTCCTAGATTTAAAAGTAGGAAATATCCCTTTAATTGCATCCTTCCAAACAGGCTTAGTGAGAGAAAATTCTTTTTCCCCTTAATTGGCTATTTACTCACATCTTAGCCCTCCCGGTTACTTGACCTGCAAGGTGCTTGGTGCTGTTATGCTTGCACCAGAATCCTGATTGGCTGGATCTGATCTAGGTGATGAGTGGAGGTAATTCCCTGCCCATTCCAGTTAGTGTCCAACCTTTCAGCCATGGCAGATTTGATCCCAGAGAATTCAGAGCAGCCTGGGCCCTCTTCCAGAGCATTCTCCAGACAAGCTGGCAAGGCTGCCTGGGAGGCTACTAGGGGCAACAAACCCTACAAATCCCATGGGTTCCTTACCGCCCCAGCAACTGGCCGCCCATCCTGCTCCAGGGGTATGACCTGTCGAGGATCAGGGCCCTAACCTTTCAGCAGAAATGCAAGGTGTCATTGCCTGGACCATTTTCCAAGGCATAGAAGCGGGCATGCTGCAGCGGGGCAACCACCCATGCAAGACCCGACATCTCCAGCTCCAGGATGCCCTTCATGAGGCATCCTTGACCCAGACTTCTCAGTCTCCACATTCCTCCCTGGCTGTTTTCCCCTTCTCCCCCCCCCCCCCTTTTCCATTTAACAGTGCATTGCCTGGGTTCTCTATCTTCTTCCTACTTTCTTTTCTAGTTTCCTTTCTCTAGCCAATCATAAAATCTTCCCCATGTCTTGAAGTACTCCGATTCCTCTTTATCCTTTATTTTCATTGTCAACCTATATTCATCTCTGCACAATCTAATATCTCTTTTACTATCTCTTCATCAGTTGATAGCTTATTTAGTTTCCAATTTTGGGTAAATACGATTCTTGCTGCTGTAGTTACATGTATAATCAAATAGGTATCCTTTTTCCTGAATTTCTCTAGGCAGTCTTGTCCACAGCGGAAGGTGCTGCTGTCTGGACATCCCATACCAGCGGAGTTAGCCTTCTCTCATTTTCTCTATAATTGGTGTCACACCAAAATGTTGTTGAATAGTGTCATTTGTGATGTGGTCAAGAAAGGAGATGTCTGATATCCAATGGAGCATTTGCATTTCCATGACATGGAGTTTGGACAAAGTGTTCCTACTAAACCAAATGGAGGCATATCTATTTGGAATCAAATGTACTACTTAATAATTAGTTGTATCTGCTGGTCAGAAGCAACTACTGGTATCCACTATAAATCTCTATTACAGTTTTTCTGGAGACAAGAGCCTTAAGGCATAATACATACTGAGAAATTATACAGAAGTAGTGCCACCTAGTGGTCATAAATAATAATGTACTAAAAATCCTATCTAGAGTAAGGTCTGTTATGGGATGGTCAGAGATAAAAATGCAAGACTTTCCACTAATTTTGTCCTGATGAAAGGACTGGTCTGTTTAAGAACTGGTCTGCTCCCTAATCTTCAAGGTTGCCTAAAGTCTGAGGAAATTGGGCCTTTGCTCTGACTATGCATTGCACAGGGTTTGGCAGTTTATTTAACTTTTGTTACACTCCAGCACAGGGTTCAGAAACAAAGAAGATGTGGCAGCTACATTTGACAGGATAGATAGATGTGGGAGTTTTGATCATTCCTGTCCTCTGCCCATCAGACAATCCACATACATTCTCTTCCTAATATAGTTGCTGTACATTTTTAATAATTGATTAAGCAGTTAGACACAAGTTAAAGAGGAGGAGAGAGGAGAATTCTTCTCCCTACTTTTCATTCTTAGTAAATTATATTAATTACTCCCTTCCCAATGAAGGACTGTTTGTTTATTTGTTGGGCTAGTTAAACCTTATTCAGGCTTATAAATAACTTCATTTACAACTGAGTGAGCTGTGTACTCTCCACCCATAATAAAGGTTAAAATGACATAATGATGTTACATAATAATTATTAATCCTCTTGTGCTGAACAAATATTCAGTACTATAGATAGTCATACAATAAAGGAGGAGGGGGGATCCATTTTATAGAGATACTCAATGGCTAACTGAAACATATCTTAAGGGCTCTCCTAAATTCCAAAAGAGTTGGAACTGTTGTAATGCAGGATGGATAGCAGCAGAGAAGGTTCATTTCTGAGATCCCTGGTAGTAACATTTTCTAGAAGAATGGTCCTAAACAGAGACTTCTTTTCCAAATACCACTGGGAGCAAGTGGGTACAATGATGGTAATCAATCAAGGACTATCTGTATTAAAGAAGGCTCTCAGCACCTCCTGGTTTGTGACTAGAAGGGCTGCCATCAGTCTTTGAAGTCTCACTACTCTTACATAACAGAGCCTTGGGGGTCTAGATTTCTAGACCTAGAATAATGTGAGAAATCCTCAGGCTCCCTGCTGTTCTCCACTGTGTTGGGGAGATAGTCCAATGGAATAGGTTTTTGCTCCTCCCTCTTAAGGCTGAGTCAATCAATTTTTGGTCACACCTCCCTTGTCTGCACAAACCCCTGTTTTTGACTGAGTGTTTGAGGAAGAGGACGTGAGAGAAAAGTGCTGGACAAGACAAAGAAAAGCATTCCATTGGACACCTAAATAGTAAGGTGCCAACTCCAGGAAAGAAGCGGCCATTGGAAGGCCAGCAACTTCAACAGCTTCTGCTTTCTAGCCAAGCCGGCCCATGTGTGGGGTAGCGACTCTATTATGTGGAGCATAGGGATACCCCCCAGCTGTCTCCCCAGTTTAGCCCGGCACAGTGGCCAGCCAGAACAGCGATGGTGGTCCAGAATCACTGGCAACCCAGCCTGCGCGGGGGTGGTGGTTGTCCCCAATGATGAAGCACAGGGACTTAGAGATGACTCCCTGGCATAGACTGACATAGTAGCTGTACCGCTGAACCAGATTTTGAGCGTAAGCTGGAAATCTGCGGAACAGCAGGGAACATCTAAATCTCTGCCTAGCAGTGACGAGATGCCTGCAAAGAAGCTGGCCTGCTTAAAAGACAAGAGGGCAAATGGCAGACCACATGAGTTTGGAATCACCAGGATCAGGGGAGCCCTGTCCCAACCCCTAATTGATCCAGAAGACCCCAAGACCCTAGGCTGACCACTAAGGCAGCAACCAGGAAAAAGGCATGTTTCACAAAGGATCCTTCCATCACATCAGAAGTTCTTCTGATTTCACTATGCCAGTCAGCATTACCAATGCAGCGCCCTACCATTTGGTGTATCCTCAGTACCCAAAACCTTCACCAAACCTCTGGCAATGGTAGCAACACACTTTAGGGCAATCCCTGAACATGTCCACTGCTACCTGGACAATATCCTGATCCAATCATCCTCTTACCACTGAGTAATAGAGGACCTCAGAGTCACAACCCAGATCCTACAGAATCACAGATTTTCAGTGAACTTCAACAAAAGTCAGATGGTTCCTTCCAATCGACTACTGCACCTGGTGGCGATAATAGATACCAATGCATGTGAGGTGTCCCTGTCTCAGGAATGCCAGCTCATCATAAGGACCCTGGCAAAACAAATTCAAGGTGCCCCGGAGCCTTCTATCTCAACTCCTGGGCAAGATGATATTGTGTATTTCAATACCAACGATCAGGCATGAGCAACTCCAAAACCAAGGTCCATACCATGCTGAAGGTGTGGCGATCTCTCCAATGGTAGAGTTCGCAAGTACTAAGGGAGGGATCCAGGTTCAAGGAACCAACAGGCTAACCATTATCACAGATGACAACCTTTTTGGCTGGGGAGCACACTGCCAATCCCAGATAGCACAGGGGTAGAGGTCCCAGCAAGACCTCAGGATCATCAGTTGGCTGGAACTAAGGGCAACACACCTAGTCCTGAAGCAACTCCAGGACAGGGCCTCAGGACACCACATTCTCATCCTGATGGACAATGTGACCATCAAGGCCCACATCAACTATCAAGGGGGCACCCATTCCAGGGCAGTAATGTAGCTAGGCCTCTGAGCAGAGAGGCATCTGTTCTCCATCAGAGCAGAGCACATCTCAGGAACAACCAACATTCAGGTGAATTGGCTCAGCGGGACCATGGTCGATCATGCAGAGTGGCAACTCTACCTAAACCTATTCAGGGAACTGTCAAGAAAAAAAATTAATTAAAATTTTAATTCATGTCTTAAGGGGCCCCAGGGAGGGGGGGGGTCAAAATAAAATTAGGATGGTGGGTGAGGGGGAAAACCCACTGGGGAATGTCTCCAGGCTGGCTAGCGGTCCCGGCGGGGAGGGCGTAGTGTCTATAACTGGGGAGGGGGTGGAGGTCTATTCAAAAGAGGGCTATACCATCAAAACTGTGTGTGGGAGGGGCAGGTATGGTGGGAGCCGAGGGCCACATCATGTAAGGGGAGGACGCACCCGCTGTTTGCGAGCGGTGGCGCGCTCCGGCCCTCATGGCTCCTCTTGCGATCCAGGGGGTTCAGGATCTCAGGGCCTGGGCCTTCGGCTGATGTTGTACAATGCCAGGTCCGTGGTTAACAAAGCCCCCCTCATTCACGATCTGGTTTTGGAGGGGGGTGCGGACCTGGCGGGTATTACGGAGACCTGGTTGGGCCAAGAGGGGGGTGCCCCTCATTGAAATGTGCCCACCGGGTTACCGCGCATTTCACCAGCCACAAGCCCAGGATTGGGGTGGAGGGTGGCGGTTGTTATAAAGGAGGGTTTTGATCCGAGGGAGACCACTATTTATTTTTTTATTTTTTTTTATTTTATTAAATTTATATCCCGCCCTTCTCCTTGTTAGGACCCAGGGCGGCGCACAGGGATGTTAAAATACATACAAAATATAAAATATATGAAATTTAAAATACTTATTTTAATAAATAAACCCTGCGCTAAAACCAAATTAAAATCCCAAGTTTAAAAACTATCTAATGGTCAGTGTGGAGGTTACGCTAGGCCGGCTAGGTGAAATAGGTGTGTCTTCAGACACTTGCGGAAGAGGTGGAGGTCGGAGATGGTGCGGAGTTCAGGGGGTAAGTCGTTCCAGAGGACTGGGCCCGCCACAGAGAAGGCTCTCCCCCTGGGTGTCGCTAGTCGGCATTGTCCAGCCGACGGCACCCTGAGGAGGCCCTCTCTGTGGGAGCGTATCGGTCTAAGAGATGTATGGGGCAGGAGGCGGTCTCGCATATAACTAGGCCCCGAGCCATGGAGCGCTTTAAAGATGGTCGTTAAAACCTTGAAGCGCACCCGAAAGACCACAGGAAGCCAGTGCAGCTCGCGCAGGATAGGTGTTATGTGGGAGTGTCTAGGCGCTCCCGTAATCACCCGCGCGGCTGCGTTCTGGACTAGCTGCAGCTTTCGGGTGCACCTCAAGGGAAGCCCCATGTAGAGAGCATTACAGTAGTCGAGTCGAGAGGTGACGAGTGCTTGAGTGACTGTGCGTAAGGCCCCCCGGTCCAGTAAGGGGCGCAATTGGCGCATCAGGCGAACCTGATGAAACGCCCCCCTGGCCACGGCTGCCACATGATCTTCCATAGACAGCCGGGAATCCAGGAGGACACCCAAATTGCGCGCCCTCTCCACGGGGGCCGGTGTTTCGCCCCCAATGGCCAGAGTTGGAATAATCTGGCTGAACCGAGGCGCCGGAAGCCACAGCCACTCAGTCTTGGACGGGTTGAGCCTGAGTTTGTTACCACCCATCCAGATCCGTACGGCTTCCAAGCACCGGGACATAACCTCGACGGCATCGTTGGGGTGGTCTGGGGTGGATAAGTACAACTGAGTATCATCAGCGTACAGATGATATCCCACCCCAAAACCACGGATGATCTCACCCAGCGGCTTCATATATGTGTTGAATAGGAGGGGCGAGAGGATCGACCCCTGAGGAACCCCACATATGAGGGGTCTCGAGGCCGACCTCTGCCCCCCTGTCAACACATATTGCGACCGACCAGAGAGGTAGGATGAGAACCACCGCAGAACGGTGCCTCCCAACCCCAACCCCCCCAGTCGGCGCAATAGGATACCATGGTCGATGGTATCAAAAGCCGCTGAGAGGTCTAATAGGACTAGGATAGAGGAATATCCTCTATCCCGCGCCCTCCAGAGATCATCAACCAACGCGACCAATGCCGTCTCGGTGCTGTGCCCGGGTCGGAAGCCGGACTGGCGCGGGTCTAGATAATCAACTTCCTCCAAGTGTCGCGGAAACTGTTGAGCCACCACACTCTCAACAACCTTCACTAAAAAGTGGAGGTTGGAGACGGGACGATAGTTCTCTAATAATGCTGGATCCAGGGACGGCTTCTTGAGGAGGGGCCTTACTACCGCCTCTTTCAAGACGGCAGGCAAGGACCCCTCACTCAAAGATGCGTTGACAATGCCCTGGAGCCAGCCTCGTGTCGTCTCCCAGGATGCCAGTACAAGCCAGGAGGGACACGGGTCCAATAAACATGTGGTAGCCCTAAGTCTCTTTGACAACTTGTCCATATCCTCGGTGGTAACAAAATCAAACTCCTCCCAAGATGGTGTCACAAGAACAGCCTCGGCCCGCTCGACTGGGCCACTGTCGATGGAGGGTAACTCGTTCCGAATCCGAGTGATTTTCTCCTGCAGATAAATCCCAAATTCCTCTGCTCGACCCTGTAAAGGGGCTTCCCGCGGCCTCTGTTGAAGGAGGGAGCGGGTCACCCCAAACAGGGCGGCAGGGCGGTTATCTGCGGATGCAATAAGAGTGGCACAATACTCACGTTTGGCCACTCTTATCGCCACTAAGTAAGTCCTAATATGGTCTCTCACTAGTGTTCGGTCGGCTTCGGAGCGAGAAGATCTCCATCTGCTCTCTAGGCGTCTCTTGTGGCGCTTCATCCCCCTAAGCCCCTCGGTAAACCAAGGAGCCCAGGTGGTTCGTCGCCGCAAGAGAGGCCGCAAGGGCGCGACTCGGTCCAAGGCCCCCATGGCCGCACTTAACCATGCGGCCACTAGGTCCTCAGTCGAGTCGCGGGGCAAGTCCACAGGAATTGTGCCGCAGACAGCCAGGTGTGAGTCTCTATGTGTGAAATGGGGTCATGGGAGGCAGTTGGGCCTGCTGATTGTACCTGGCTCCGTGCTACGTATCAGCAGCCCTACCCAAGCTTCTCAATGTGATAGCCAAGATGATGGTTGACACCCCCAGGCTGTTAGTCATGGGGGATTTCAACCTGCCATCGATAGGCGAGACACCCACACTGGAGGACACACGCTGGACTTAGTTTTTGTCTCCGGCCAGTGGTTGAGTGATCTTGGTTTAGGGGAAATAGCTGTCGAACCCCTGTCATGGTCAGATCACTCTCTCCTTCGGCTTGGCTTTCCAACCGCTGCACCCCACCGCGGGGAGGCTGAACCAGAAGCGGTGAGATGGTTCCGCCCCAGGTGCCTGATGGACCCTGAGAAGTTCCAGATGGAGCTTGGGCCAATACCTGAGACCCTGACCCGCGACTCGACTGAGGACCTAGTGGCTGCTTGGAATAGTGTGGCCACGGGGGCTCTGGCCTGGGTCATGCCTTTGCGGCTTCTCACCCGGCACCGAACCACCTTGGTTCCTTGGTTTTCCGAGGAACTGAGGGTGATGAAGCGTTGGAACTGATGCCTAGAGAGCGGTTGGAGGACCACCCACTCCAAGTCTGACCGGACACTGATAAGGTCGTATTTAAAGACCTACTTAGTGGCGATAAGAACGGCGAAACTTAACTATTTCTCCGCTCTTTTTGCGTCTGCAGATAACCGCCCTGCCGCCCTGTTTAGGTGACCTGCTCCCTTCTTCACCTGAAATTTGGGTGTTATCTGCATGACAAAATTGTTCAGATTCGGGATGGGTTGGCCTCCAATTGGACTAGTTCAGACGGGCTGACTGAGGCAGGTCTTGAGAATGCTATCTGGGAAGAGTTCGATCCTGTGACTCCTGAGTACATGGACAGGATGCTGGGGTGATTGAACGCCACCACATGTTTATTGGACCCGTGTCCCTCCTGGTTGGTACTGGCCTCCCGGGAGGTTACATGAGGCTGGCTCCAGGGAATTGTCAACACTTCTTGGAGTGAGGGGTTTCTGCTGGCCGCCTTGAAAGAGGCGGTGGTGAAGCCCCTCCTCAAGAAGCCTTCCCTGGACCCGGCTGTGTTGGCCAACTACCGTCCTGTCTCCAACCTTCGATTTCTTGTGAAGGTTGTTGAGAGTATGGTGGTGCGGCAGTTCCCTCAGCACCTGGATGAAGCTGTCTATCTGGACTCGCGCCAGTCCGGCTTCCGGCCTGGGTACAGCACAGAGATGGCATTGGTCGCATTGGTGGAGGATCTCTGGAGGGCCCGGGATAGGGGTTGTTCCTCTATCCTGGTCCTGTTAGATCTCTCAGTGGCTTTCGATACCATCGACCATGGTATCATGCTGTGCCGGCTGGAGGGGCTGGGGGTGGGGGGCACTGTTTTACGGTGGTTCTCCTCCTACCTCTCCGACCAGTCGCAATTTGTGTTGGCAGGAGGGCAGAGGTTGACGCCGAGGTACCTCACTTGTGGGGTCCCACAGGGGTCGGTCCTCTCGCCCCTCCTGTTTAACATCTATATGAAGCTGTTGGGTGAGATCATCCGTGGTTTCGGGGTAGAGTTCCATCAGTACGCTGACGACACTCAGTTGTACATTTCTACCCTGGACCACCCCAACGATGCCGTGGAAGTGATGTCCTGGTGTCTGGAGGCCGAGTGAGTCTGGTTGGGGAGAAACAGGCTCTGACTCAACCCGTCCAAGACCGAGTGGCTGTGGCTTCTGGCGTCACAGTATAGCCAGTTGGTGCTATCTCTGGCTATTGGGGGCGAGTCATTGGCCCCTACAGAGAGGGCTTGCAATCTGGGCATCCTCCTGGACTCTCGGCTGTCTCTGGAAGATCATATGATGGCTGTGGCCAGGGGGGCTTTTTATCAGGTTCGCCGGATACACCAGTTGCGCCCCTTTCTGCATCGTGACCCGTTACGCACGGTCACTCAAGGCCTTGTCATTTCCCGCCTGGACTATTGCAGCATGGGGCTTCCCTTGAGGTGCACCCGGAGGCTCCAGTTGGTTCAGAATGCAGCCGTGCGGTGGATTTTGGGAGCATCTATGCACTCCCATGTGACACCTCTCCTACGTGAGCTGCACTGGCTGCCTGTGGCTTTCCGGGTGCGCTTCAAGATATTAGTGATCATCTTCAAAGTGCTCCATGGCAAGGGACCTGGCTATTTGCAAGACCGCCTCCTGCTGCCAAATACCTCCCACCGACCAGTGTGCTCCCACAGAGAGGGCCTCCTCAGGGTGCTGTCAGCCAGGCAATGTCGGCTGGCGACCCCCAGGGGAAGAGCCTTCTCTGTGGCAGCCCCTGCCCTCTGGAATGACCTACCCCCTGACCTACGGATGACCACGGACCTACGCCTCTTCCGTCGGGCCTTGAAGACCTATTTATTTCGTGCGGCCGGCCTGTCGTAGTTTTTTTTTTTTTAATTGGAAAAGTTTTATACAAACAAAAATTTTCCCCCTTTCCCCCCCAATACATATGATATAAATCAAATACATCAAATACTATACCCCCCCTCATCCCTCCCATCATAATATAAGTTTCTCATTAAATAACCATATCCAATTATCCCCATCTCTTAAACTAATTGTACAGATATATTTCCCCCCTCCACCCTAACCCTCCCCCACCTCCCGTTACAACCCACCCCCCTGACTTCCACTATACACCACTCTAGTAATTCCAAACAATCCATATATTATTTACTCTGTTCACATTATACCCCTTGATTGTCAGCTTATCAATCTAAACACTCTTACATAAAAGCTACATGATACTTCCTAGTCTGGTATTTATTCTGTATATAATCAATCCATTTTGCCCAATCCTGTATATAATTCTCCTGCTTCTGATCTTTTAGAAAAGCTGAGATTTTTGCCATTTCCGCAAACCCCACCATTGATTCCATTGATCAATCGTAGGTAAAAAATCTTTTTTCCAATGCTGAGCAATCAGCAACCTAGCTGCTGTAACCATATACAAAAACAATTTCATTTCCCCCTTTGAAAAGTCCTTAATTATACCCAATAAAAATATTTGCGGAGTAAATTGTAATCTTTTCTTAACTACATTTTGCATAACCCACCATATTTTTATCCAAAAAGCTTTAACCTTATTACAAGTCCACCATACATGAAAAAAGTAGCATCTAAGCACCCACACCTCCAACATTTTGGTTGGACATTCGGATACATACATGATAATTTTTTAGGGTCTAAGTACCATCTATAAAACATTTTATAAAAATTCTCCCTTAAATTCTGTGACTGTGTAAATTTAACATTCTGAACCCATATTTTTTCCCATGTCTCCAACATAACAGGTTCATCGAAATTCTGAGCCCATTTAATCATACACTCCTTTACCAATTCACTTTCTGAATCCCTTTGTAACAATACATTATACATTCTTTTTTTTTTTAATTGAAAAAGTTTTATTGGTTTTTACAATTTTCCAAAGGGGTAGGGAATACAGAAACATTTTAAGAACTTTCGCGTCGGAATCATTGGCCCTTCCAGGGCTTCATAATAAAATATCAAAAAAAAAAAGTTTTTCCAAAAATACTACAAGGTGAAAATAAGTACGTTTTCTAGATTCTCAATTCTATGTTAGCAGTCGTGTGCAAACATCCAGATATAAAGGTTATAGAATATTAATAATAATTAAAAAAAGCAAAGTTATTTTTTCGATCTAAGTCGCTTGGCAATTGTATCTTCTTTTTCTCCTCCCTGGCCCCCAGCGGGCGGGGCCGTGGCCCCCTCCGTCCCCCCTGGATCTTCCCCCAGGATAGAGGAATGTTTTTTAAGAAAGGCTTCCGCCTCAACAACTGTTTTAATCCTTACTCTTCCTTCATCCCAGAACACCAGCATCCCTTCCGGCATCGCCCACTTAAACCAGGTCCCGTGGTCAAACAATTTTTTAGATAAGAAGGAAAATTTCCTTCTCATCTCTCTAATCTTTTTTGGGATCTGCTTCAAGATGACGACTTCCTTTTGTTGGTAAATTAACGCCCCCCCTCTCTGCGCCTTCAAAATTCCCTCTCTGGTTGACCTTCTAACAAATTTAATATGTATCTCTCTGGGTACTTCATTTATCCTGGCATATGTCGAATTTATTCTGTAGACTAGGTCAATGTCCCCCCTGATCTCATCTTTAGGTTTATGTAAATAGTCTGCTAAAATTGTACTCATGAGTTCAGGAAGACATTCACCAGGTTCTTCAGAAATATTCTGAAATCTTAAAAAATATGACATCCTTTCAAAATCCATCCTAGACATATGACCAGACAAATCTGCAATTTCAGTGTTGACATTTTTAAGTTCTCCCTTTGCCCCAGTCAGCCCCCCTTCCAGCTCCTCCGTCTTCTGTGTGTTCTCCAGCACTTGCTTCCGTGTTTCCAGAAGATCCTTCTTAAAACTATTATTATCTTCTCGCAAAGCTTTAATTTCATGCACCAGAGCTTGTAACACTGATTCC
Organism: Rhabdophis nuchalis; assembly: GCA_039707465.1. Lineage (NCBI taxonomy): Eukaryota > Metazoa > Chordata > Lepidosauria > Squamata > Natricidae > Rhabdophis > Rhabdophis nuchalis. The sequence goes on from CM077645.1 coordinate 124,321,884, forward strand.
AAAGATGACATTCTTTGTTCCAATCCTGCCAGTTCTGATTTAGATGCCATGGTAAGCTGTTAAAGTCAGTGCCACTAAGATGGCGTTTTTTGGGTGGGGCCGTTGAAGCAGGTCAGGAGAAAAACAGTTCAAATGAATGTAAAAAGTTCAGGACCCAGCAGAGAAACACTATTCACAGTCAATAATTATAGCAGAGAAGGCACTCCAGAGAAGGAATCAATTAATCCAAAAACATCTTCATTAGTATAGAGAGAGGGTCCAGTTCACAAGAGATGTTGGTAATTTTTCAAAAATAAAAATAATCATTCAGGAACAAAGGGAACCATCCTCCACCGCCCAGTCTGAGAGCCAGCCGGAGAAAATAACAAAAGGAAAATTGTATCAAGCCAGCCGGACTTAGATACATTGTAAAGAAACAGCCGCAAATCACTTTCACTTAGTTAAAGCAGTCCGGATACAAAATATCCGCTCCCTCGCAACTGGGAGCCATTTCTAAACGCCGCTTTAAGTCCGAGGGGGGGTTTAACAAACAAACACCCCCCTCTACGTTCTTTCAGTCCAGGCTGCCAGCACAAATAATGTTACAAATCACTCACTCTTCACCTCACCGTCAAAGCCCCGGGGAGCCTTCCGACCCGACACTCAGCTCTTTTTGAATTCGCTGTTCGTTGCCGTCCTCCATTGGCGAAGGGAAACCCCCCCGCGGCATGCCTTCTCTCATCTAGGCCGAAGACAAGGGCCGTTTTCCCGCCGCCGCAGGGAAAAACAAACCCAGGCGAGCCAGCCCTACGGGAGGCCCCCAAAAAAGGGGGTGCCTCACCCCCAATGGGGGGCAGAAAAAAGGACAAAGTGGCGACCGAGTCAAAGACTCGCCCGTCGCCGCTGGAAGGCGGAACCGGAAGTCTACATTCTTTTGATATGTTTTGGGCCAGTCTCTCTTATCTGCTTAATCAAATCCTCTTCATTGTCCATGAAACCAGCTTTTTGGTCTTCTTCCCATCTCTTCTGTAGCTGTTTATAATGTAACCAATTTAAAATGATTCCTTCTTCCAACAGTTGTTCCAAAGTTTTCAGCTGCCATCTACCCCCATCCACAAAAAGCACATCTTTATATAAACACCCTCCGAGTGACTTAGTATTTATGATCCACATGGTATCTGCAAGATCCAACCAAAGCGGTATCTTGTAATCCCAATTAGGCCGGTGCTACTTCCATATTCTCATCAAGGCATTCCGAAAAATATGACTATTAAACACCTTATCCACCCTATCTTCATAAAAGAGATATGCATGCCATCCCGAAACAAGGTCGTGACCTTCTATGTTCAGCAATTCAGTTTTTGTTTTCCCCAACCATTCTGCTATATGTGTCAATACCACTGCTTCATAATACAGTCGAAGGTTTGGAAGTCTAAGGCCACCTCTTTCACGAGAATCTTGCATAATCTTCAACTTTACTCTTGGTTTTTTCTCATTCCAAACGAATTTATTCAATATTGCTTGCCAATCTAACAAAATTTTATCTGATTTAAGCACCGGAATCATCTGGAATAAAAAAATAAATCTAGGTAGAATATTCATTTTAATTGCTGAAATTCTTCCAAGCAAAGATAATTGTAGCTTTTTCCATACTTGTAGGTCTTTCTGTATCTTTTTCCACAATACCTCATAATTATTTTGAAAAAGTTTTGTATTTGAGTCTGTAATTTGTATACCTAAATACTTGACCTGAGAAGCTATTTCAAAGCCTGCCAAACTTACCTCTTTTTTTGAGTCTCTGACATATTTTTAACAATCATTTTCGTTTTTTTTTATTAAGTCTAAACCCAGATACCATGCCAAATTCTTCTATAATTCTTTTCATCTGGATTATTGAATTCAGAGGATGTGAAAGGGTAACAACCAGATCATCCGCAAATGCCCTAGTTCTGTATTCCTTTTGCCTTATAGCTATACCATTTAAGGAATTCGAATTTATTTTATTTATTTATTTATTTAAATTTATATCCCGCCCTTCTCCACGAAGGACCCAGGGCGGCGCACAGGAAAATTTAAAAACATACAAAATACAATAAATATAATTTAAAAAACTATTAAATAACCTATCCTGCGCTAAAACCAAATCTTAAAAACCCAATTTAAAACTACCTAAAAGTCCCCATGGGAGGTTAGGCTAGGCCGGCTTGTTGAAACAAATATGTCTTAAGACATTGGCGGAAGAGGCGGAGGTCGGTGATGGTACGTAATTCAGGGGGTAGGTCATTCCAAAGGGCTGGGCCCGCCACAGAGAAGGCTCTTCCCCTGGGTGTCGCCAGTCGGCATTGTCCGGCCGACGGCACCCTGAGAAGGCCCTCTCTGTGGGAGCGTATCGGTCTAAGGGATGTATGGGGCAGGAGGCGGTCTCGCATATAACTAGGCCCCGAGCCATGGAGCGCTTTAAAGATGGTCGTCAAAACCTTGAAGCGCACCCGAAAGGCCACAGGAAGCCAATGCAGCTCGCGCAGGATCGGTGTTATGTGGGAGCATCTAGTGGCTCCCATAATCACCCGCGCGGCTGCGTTTTGGACTAGCTGTAGCTTTCGAGTGCACCTCAAGGGAAGCCCCATGTAGAGAGCATTACAGTAGTCGAGTCGGGACGTCACGAGAGCTTGAGTGACTGTGCGAAGGGCAGCCCGGTCCAGTAAGGGGCGCAATTGGCGCATCAGGCGTACCTGATGAAACGCCCCCCTGGCCACGGCCGCCACATGGTCCTCCATGGACAGCCGGGAATCCAGGAGGACACCCAAATTGCGCGCCCTCTCCACAGGGGCCAGTGTTTCGCCCCCAATGGCCAGAGTTGGTATAATCTGGCTGAACCGGGGTGCCGGAAACCACAGCCACTCAGTCTTGGCAGGGTTGAGCCTGAGTTTGTTACCACCCATCCAGATCCGTACGGCCTCCAAACACCGGGACAGCACTTCGGCGGCATCGTTGGGGTGGTTTGGGGTGGATATGTACAGCTGGGTGTCATCAGCGTACAGATGGTACTCCACCCCAAAACCACGGATGATCTCACCCAGCGGCTTCATATATGTGTTGAAAAGGGGGGGCGAGAGGACCGACCCCTGAGGAACCCCACATAAGAGAGGCCTCGAGGTCGACCTCTGCCCTCCCGTCAACACATATTGCGACCGACCAGAGAGGTAGGATGAGAACCACCGCAAAACGGTGCCTCCCAACCCCAACCCCCCCAGTCGGTGCAATAGGATACCATGGTCGATGGTATCAAAAGCCGCCGAGAGGTCTAATAGGACTAGGATAGAGGAATAACCTCTATCCCGCGCCCTCCAGAGATCATCAACCAACGCGACCAATGCCGTCTCGGTGCTGTGACCGGGTCGGAAGCCGGACTGGCGCGGGTCTAGATAATCAACTTCCTCCAGGTGTCGCGGAAACTGTTGGGCTACCACACTCTCAACAACCTTCACCAAAAAGTGAAGGTTGGAGACCGGACGATAGTTCTCTAATAAAGCTGGGTCCAGGGACGGCTTCTTGAGGAGGGGCCTCACTACCGCCTCTTTCAAGACGGCAGGCAAGGACCCCTCACTCAAAGATGCATTGACAATGCCCTGGAGCCAGCCTCGTGTCGTCTCCCAGGATGCCAGTACAAGCCAGGAGGGACACGGGTCCAATAAACATGTGGTCGCCCTAAGTTTCCTTGACAACCTGTCCATATCCTCGGTGGTAACAAAGTCAAACTCCTCCCAAGAAGGAACCTCAAGACTAGTCTCGGACAGTCCCACAGGACCACTGTCGATGGAGGGTAGCTCATTCCGAATCCGAGTGATTTTCTCCTGCAGATAAATCCCAAATTCCTCTGCTCGCCCTTGCAGAGGGGCTTCCCGCGGCCTCTGATGAAGGAGGGAGCGGGTCACCCCAAACAGGGCGGCAGGGCGGTTATCTGCGGATGCAATAAGGGTGGCACAATACTCACGTTTGGCCACCCTTATCGCCACTAAGTAAGCCCTAATATGGGTTCTCACTAGTGTTCGGTCGGCTTCGGAGCGAGAGGATCTCCATCTGCTCTCTAGGCATCTCTTGTGGCGTTTCATCCCCCGAAGCTCCTCGGTAAACCAAGGAGCCTGGGTGATTCGCCGCCGCAAGAGAGGCCGCAAGGGCGCGACTCGGTCCAAGGCCCCCGCGGCCGCACTTAACCATGCGGCCACTAGGTCCTCAGTCGAGTCGCGGGGCAGGGTCACAGGAATTGGCCCAAGCTCCCTCTGGAACCTTTCCGGGTCCATTAGAAGCCTGGGGCGGAACCATATAGGAATATCCGGTTCCGCCTCCCCGCGGTGAGGTGTAGCGATTGGAAAGTCCAGCCGAAGGAGAGCGTGATCTGTCCATGACAAGGGAGTGATGGCTAAGTCCCCTATTCCCAGATCACAACTCCACTGTCCCGAGACAAAGATGAAATCCAGTGTGTTTCCTCCCTCGTGAGTGGGGCCTAAAACTACCTGGGTCAGGTCCATGGCCGTCATGGAGGCCATGAACTCCCGAGCTGCTCCAGAGGCTTCGCCTGCCGACGGCAAGTTAAAGTCCCCCATGACTACCAGTCTGGGGGTCTCAACTGCCGCCTCGGCTATCACCTCTAGGAGCTCGGGCAGGGCTGTTGTTGCATAGCGAGGAGCCAGGTATACAACTAACACGCCCAACTGCCTCCCTAGGCCCCATCTCACGCAGAGAGATTCACACCCGGTTGTCTGAGGGACTGTGGTCTCCTTCGGTTCAAGACCTTCCTTTACGATAATCGCCACCCCCCCACCCCTCCCTAGGGCCCTTGGCTGATGAAAGGCACGGTAACCTGGTGGGCACATGTCCACGAGGGGCATACCCCCTTCGTGGCCCAACCAGGTTTCCGTTATACCCACCAGGTCCGGGTCCCCCTCTGACACAAGGTCACGAATGAGGGGGGCTTTTTGAACCACGGACCTGGCGTTGCATAACATCAGCCTCGGGCCCCGGGTCTGTGATTCCTGCCCACCTAGTCTGCGATGGGAGAGCGGAGAGTTGGAGCACGTGACCGTCTGAATCCAGCGGCCACGGTCTTCCAACCGATGATGACCATTTCGTCTCCCTCCGCCCCTGCCCCTCCCCAAGACCGAATCGATGGAGAAAGCCACCGAGGAAATGACCCCCCCCTCCCCTTCCTCCGTTTCCCTATTTCCGAATTGTATTCAGCAAGACTATTAAAGTAAGAATAAACAACAATGGAGACAATGGACATCCTTGTCTTGTACCCTTTTGTATCTCAAAGTTCATAGACAAGTTTCCATTAATAATAAGTTGTGCATTTTGTTGTTGGTATATTGCTCCTATCGCCTGTAAAAACCGTGTCCCCATATCCATCTTTTCCAAAGTCTTGATTAGAAAGTTCCAATTCACTCGATCAAAGGCCTTTTCCGCATCCAGGAAAACCAGCACTGCCGAGATCTGCTTATTTTTATCCAGATAGTCAATTAAATCTATGAGTTGCCTGACATTCTCCTTCATATGTCTACCTTCGATAAATCCTGCTTGATCATGATGAATAACCTCTTGAATAACTGGCATCAATCTGTTGGCTAATAGTTTAGCAAAAATTTTATAGTCTGTGTTCAGAAGAGATATTGGTCTATAATTCTCTGGCTTCTTAGGATCATCTTTGTCTTTAGGTATTAGCGATATAAAAGCCGCCTTCCATGAGGAGGGTATTTTGCCTCCTTGCTGTATATTACAAAATAACTCTGTAAGATGTTCAATCATCTCCATTTGTAAGGTTTTATAATAAATTGCAGTCAGGCCATCAGTCCCTGGAGCCTTAGCTAGTTTGAGTTGCTTTATAGCTAGGCTAATCTCATCAGTAGTTATCAAACGTTCCAAATTAGCCTTTTGAAGCAACGATATTTTAGTAATCCTTTTTCCTTCCAAATATTCATCTACGAGCTTATTTTGTATATTATCCTTTGCATATAATTTAGCATAATAATCCACAAAAGATTTTTTAATCAAATCTTGTTGATAAACCATTTTTCCTCCATACTGGATTCTGTCAATAATTCTGTTATTCGTATTCTTTCTCAAGTTGTAAGCCAACCACCTTCCAGGTTTGTTAGCATTAGCAAAAGTGTTATGTTTAGCAAATTGTAAATTTGTTGTCGTTTGTTCTGATATAAGCATTTGAAATTGATCTTTCAACAGTTTTATAGCGGTCTGAAGTGAACAATCTTTGGGAGTTGCTATAAGTAGCTTTTCCTTTTTCTTAATTTCTTCTTCCAATTCTATTCTCTTCTTCTGTCTACTTTGTTTATGTTTAAAATTCATATGTATCAGGACCCCCCGCATATAAGCTTTACTTGCATCCCAAACTGTTTCAATAGGGGTACCCTTATTCATATTAAAACTAAAAAAATCCTTCATATGTTTTTTAAGTTCATCAACATTTTTTTCATATCTAAATAAATTTTCATTTACTCTCCATGACCTTCTTGGCCTTTTCCCTAATTCAATCTCTAGCCACACCGGGCTATGATCGGTTAATGTCCTGGAAAATATCTTTGTTTTCTTAGCTTTAGGAAGTAAATCAGATGTTGTCAAAAAAAAAAATCAATCCTTGAGAAAGATTTATGTCTATCTGAGTAAAAAGTAAAGTCCAGCTCGTTTGGATTATGTATTCTCCAAATATCTTTCAGTTCCAAATCTTCTTGTAATTCAAAAAAGGCTTGTGGGAGTTTAATAGTGGATTTGTTCGTCGTTTTCTTATCTATCCTAGGAGAAATCACTCCATTCCAATCTCCCATAATTAAAATGCTCTTGAAATTCCAATCCAAAATTTTCGAGTGGAGCATCTTGTAGAAACTTCCCTGTTGCTGATTTGGTGCATATATTCCTACCACCAAGATAGGACCGTAATCTGTATAAAGTTCAATTGCTACATATCTGCCACAATCATCCACTTCTTTGGTTTTAGCTAAAAGTCTTTTATTTATATATATCACCACACCATTTTTCTTTTCCAAACTAAAGGCTGCAAAATGTGTTCCCAATCTTGAGTTCATTAAATACTTCTGATCTTGCAGCCTAATATGAGTTTCCTGAAGACATATAACATCATTATTAAATTGCTTCAAATAATGAAATATATTTTTCCTTTTTTGTGGAGAATTCAAACCATTCACATTCCAGGATAAAAATTTAAGCATCTTTTGGTTTAATCTGAAGCGTTGAGAGCATTTGCTGAAGTTCTTTCTCCACGAGACTAATCTTCGACTCTGCTCCACCCATGGCTTCAACTTGCTTCTTGCCTTTGTCCTTCTTGGGTCGTTGCACTTGGGGTTTCCCTTGCTTCTGGATTTCTTGAATTTGCCTTATAGTAGATCTGGTCACACGCTGTTCATCTTGATTAAGTAGTGGCATTTCAGCAATTCCCTCTATGACAGTTTTTGACGGTTCCTCCAAAAAGGAACTTAAAATAGATCCACAGGGATCCGCCTGAAGACCACCTGCAGCACCCTGGGTTTCCCTTTCCTTTTGCAGCTGCCTTATTTTGTCTTCTGTCTCTTTCTCAAACTGCCTCTGCTCTATAGTCTCTATATCTGTTGGTGTGGACGTGCGTGGAGGTGTAGTGCTTGCCTTCAATAATTCAAAATAAAATTCTCTTGCCTTATCTAAAGTATTCAAGCGATATCTCACTCCATCATATCTCAGTATAACACCCATTGGAGCATCCCACCTATACTGTATATGTCTTTGCTTCAACTCCGCTACCAAAAATCCAAAATCCCTTCTAGACTTTAACATCGCTGATGGTAACTCCTTAAAAACACCAATCTGAATTCCATCTATTTGAAGAGCAGAGTAAAAAGACTTCTGCAGAATATCATTCTAATTTAATTTAATTTATTAACTTAGGGGGTTTTTAAACAAATTTTTAATTCGGCTTTTAAGGGGTTCTGGGGTGGGGGGAGGGCTCATCCAGTCAGGGGGGGGTTCAAGATATAGGGCCGGCTGGCGGAAGTAGGATAAAGGAGGGGTCCACTAGGGAGGGGGGATTGGGGGTTGTCTCTGTTGAGGGCCGTCCCATTCGATTGGTCTTGGGGAGGGGCAGGGGCGGTGGGAAACAGGATGTCCATCGTGGGTTGGAGGCTCGTGGTCGCTGGTTACGAGCGGTCGCTTGCCCCAACCCCCTGTACTCCACTCGTGGGCTAGGCGGTCAGGGACTACAGAGCCGGGGCCCCAGGCTGATGTTCTGCAACGCCAGGTCCGTGGTGAACAAAGCCCCCCTCATAAATGACCTTGTGTCAGAGGGGGACCCGGACCTGGTGGGAATTACGGAGACCTGGTTGGGCCCCGAGGGGGGTTTACCCCTTGTGGAAATGTGCCCACCAGGCTACCGTGCATTTCATCGGCCTAGGGACCTAGGCAGGGGTGGGGGGGTGGCGGTTATTGTTAAGGAAAGTCTGGAGCCGAAGGAGACCACTATGCCTCAGACGACCGGCTGTGAGTCCCTCTTCGTGAAATGGGGCCTAGGGAGGCAGTTGGGCTTGCTACTTGTATACCTGGCTCCCCGCTATGTAACAGCAGCCCTGCCCGAGCTACTCGAGGTGATCGCCGTGATGGCGGTGGAGACCCCCAGACTTATAGTCATGGGGGATTTTAACCTGCCATCGGCGGGCGAAACATCCGAGGCAGCTCGGGAGTTCATGGCTTCCATGACGGCCATGGACCTGACCCAAGTAGTTCAAGGCCCCACTCACGAGGGAGGACACACGCTGGATCTGATTTTTGTCTCTGGACACTGGATTAGTGATCTCGGAACAGGGGATTTAGTCATCTTACCCTTGTCATGGACAGATCACTCTCTCCTTCGGATAGACTTTCCAACCGTCACACCTCACCGCGGGGAGGCGGAACCGGAAACACCAAGTTGGTTCCGCCCCAGGCGCCTGATGGACCCGGAAAGGTTCCAGAGGGAGCTTGGGCCAGTACCTGTATCCCTGCCCCGCGGCTCAACTGAGGACCTAGTGGCCGCGTGGTATAGTGCGGCCACGGGGGCCTTGGACCGAGTCGCGCCCTTGCGGCCTCTCATGCGGCGTCGAGTCACCCAGGCTCCTTGGTTTACCGAGGAGCTTCGGGAGATGAAACGCCGCAAGAGACGCCTAGAGAGTAGGTGGAGATCTTCTCGATCCGAAGCTGACCGAACACTAGTGAGAGACCATATTAGGACTTACTTAGTGGCGCTAAGAGTGGCCAAACGTGAGTATTGTGCCACCCTTATCGCGTCCGCGGAAAACTGCCCTGCCGCCCTGTTTGGAGTGACCCGCTCCCTCCTTCATTTGAGGCCGCGGGAAGCCCCTCTGCAGGGTCGAGCAGAGGAATTTGGAGTATTTCTCCAGGACAAAATCACTCAGATTTGGAACGAGTTGCCCTCCACTAGTGGCCCAGTTGGGGCGTCCGGTGCTGGTCTTGAGATAACACCTTGGGAGGAGTTCGACTTTGTTACTACCGAGGATATGGACAGGTTGCGGAGGAACCTTAGAGCCACCACATGTTTATTGGACCCCTGCCCCTCCTGGCTTGTACTGGCATCCTGGGAGGTGACACGAGGCTGGCTCCAGGGCATTGTGAATTCATCTCTGAGTGAGGGGTACTTGCCCACCGTTTTGAAAGAGGCGGTGGTGAGGCCCCTCCTCAAGAAGCCAACCCTGGACCCAGCTTTATTAGAGAACTATCGTCCCGTCTCCAACCTTCACTTTTTAGTGAAGGTTGTTGAGAGTGTGGTGGCTCAACAGTTTCCCCGACATCTGGAGGAAGTTGATTATCTAGACCCGCGCCAGTCCGGCTTCCGGCCCGGTCACAGCACCGAGACGGCATTGGTCGCGTTGGTTGATGATCTCTGGAGGGCACGGATAGAGGTTGTTCCTCTATCCTTGTCCTATTAGACTTCTCAGCGGCTTTTGATACCATCGACCATGGTATCTTATTGCACCGATTGGGGGGGTTGGGGCTGGGAGGCACCGTTCTACGGTGGTTCTCGTCCTACCTCTCTGGTTGGTCGCAATGGGTGTTGGCAGGAGGGCAGAGGTCGTCCCCGAGGCCCCTCATATGTGGGGTCCCTCAGGGGTGGGTCCTCTCTCCCCTTCTGTTCAACACCTATATGAAGCCGCTGGGTGAGATCATCCATGGTTTTGGGGTGGAATACCATCTGTACGCTGATGACACTCAGTTGTACATATCCACCCCAAACCACCCCAACGATGCCGTCAAAGTGCTGTCCCGGTGTCTAGAGGCCGTACGGATCTGGATGGGTAGTAACAAACTCAAACTCAACCCGTCCAAGACCGAGTGGCTGTGGTTTCCAGCATCCCGGTTCAGCCAGTTAAGTCCAACACTGGCCATTGGGGGCGAACAACTGGCCCCCGTGGAGAGGGCGCGCAACTTGGGTGTCCTCCTGGATTCCCGGCTGTCCATGGAGGCGTACCTGATAGGCGTTCTATCAGGCGTACCTGATAGAACGCCCCCCTGGCCGCGGCCGCCACATGGTTTATGATTTATGATTTGGTTTATGATCATTTTAATGTAATAAAATGTTTTATAAAATTTGCCAAAATTTGCCAAATTTCAATTTCATAAGAATCATGGGTCCCAGTTGTGGGATACATTTGAGGTATCTTGGTTTATATACATATTTATATTCTGCCATTACTATTTTGATAAATAACTCAAGGTGGCTAACATACCTAATGCTCCATTCTTCTCCTATTTCCTCGGAACAGCAACCCTGTGAGAATAGTTGGCCTCAGAGAGAGTGACACCCAGTTGCCTTTCATGGCTAAAATGGGACTAGGACTCCCAGTCTTTTGGTTTCTAGCCTGCTGCCTCAACCATTACATCAAACTCACTCTCCGTTAATATGTATTTTATTTCATTTTAGTTTATAATGGCGGCGCGCTTAGGCGCAGCGGCTTTGAGCTCCTGGTGTCTAACCAATCTCATTGTAATTTTATTACAATCTTATTACAATGACAATAAAGATTATTATTATTATTATTAGTGAGTGTGTTTGTGTGTATGTGTATGTATACTCACAAACTCTACACGCACACACATACATATAGTATATAGATATAAGATGATGCATATTACTGGTTTTATATCTGTACTCTACTTTTCTGGACGACGTATCAAAGATTTTGTGAATAATATTGTGGTACTCTATTATAAATGAAACTAAGCCTTTCTTTTTTTATTGCCTCTTATTGCAGAAAGAGGGAATACTTGCTCAGGTTTCATTAGAACAGCCATTAGAAAGCGACGAAAATAAGGATCTGAAAGCAACTGAAACACCATCTACTACTAGTTTTGAAAGACAACTTTTCCATCCTATATATAAAGGAGAAGTAAATGCATTTTGTATCCAGCTCTTTTGTATTGATGAGCAACATGAAACAAGGCAAGTACATATTAGATACATGATAACAAGGCAATTTAAGGGCAAAAATGAATTTCCTGAAAGCAGTCATATTTTATATTATTGATCTATGCAATATTCTATGTACCTGAAATAGATATACTTTGCTTATCAACCTTTTATAAGATCAAGCTATTTATAATTTATAGGTAGGTAGAAATAAATAGGACAGCTCACTGTACAGAGAAGTTTAAACATAAGTATATCATTGGAACTTGGAAGATAAATATTACTTTTCTGGTAAAAAGTGATACCAATCATTTACTTACATAGGAATATTGAATTGGGATAGCAGCCATAGAACATTACAGGAAAGGGAGTTGATCTTGCTTCCTGTGCTACTATTACTATAAACCTAGCAATTAACTGACATTTTTATTCTGAAAGAAAGAGTTAGGACAATTTACCTGTTTGTAATTCCTAACGTGTGCAGCAAACTGCGATGTCAACAAAATAATGAAACATGCAAAGAGACATCATCAAACAAATGTCACTATGATGTGCAGAATTTGTATCTAGAACCTGAATGAATTAACTTAATATGTGGCATATACATGATGACATCGATACCATTAACCATAATATCCTGATTGGCTGGCCAGACCTGGGACATAGTATTATGATGCTTTTCCTTCCATTTCTAGGGTCAGTTCCATTCAGTGTGATTATGTAAGGAGATACGGAAATAACCTTGAGGAACAGAAAGAACCACAACCAATACAATAATTAGCTGAAATAAATTTGAATCCAAAACAAAAATGTAGTTTGAGAAAGTATTTCACACTTGACCCTCTCTCGTTCTCACAAAGAGAAAGAGAGGGAGAGAGGTGCATATTCAGATATGCAAGATTCTGTTATTGTAATCATATAATGAAAGTAGTAGCTGCATTCATACCTTTGGCTTTCTAATTTGGTCTCACTCAAAAGGCTGATGGATGCAAGGAGAAGTCTGCCCATGGCCTTTCATATGGGGTGTCTGAGGGCTTGACTCACTCTCCACAAACATCTACATGAAAACTCTGGGTGAGGTCCTTCATAGGTATGGGTTGAGGTAATATCAATGTACTATAATATTCAGCTTTATGTCTCTGCCCCCGGCAGCCAAGTGACATTAAAGAGATTGGGTTTTAGTGCCTAGAGGCCATAGAGGTCTTAATGGGGATGAATACAGTCTACATAGGATGAAAAGGCTTTAGCTAAACTCTAGCAAGACTCTGTGGCTTTGGGTATCAGGGTCTCCTGTTCGACTGATTTTCCATCCTTAGTTCTGGATGGGGCTGCACTACTCAAGACAAAATTGATATGCAATTTTGGTGTCCTATTCAATGCACAGTTTTTGTTTGAATTGCAGCCTGGGGAACCTTTGCACAGATTAATGTTATGTGCCTCTTATGCCTGTTCCTGGATTAGATGGCACAGTATATAATCACTCATTCTTTAGTCACCTCCTTAATGCAAGGCGCTCTACATATGGCTGTTCCTAAAGAACCTCAGTTGTTCCATAATGCAACCGTCTGGGCAATTATGAGAGGCTTTTTTGTTGCACATCTGCTCCACAAGCTGCACTGGCTCCAAATTTGCTCCTGGGTATATTTGAAAATGATCATTTTTCTAAAAAGCCATTCATTTGGGGCCAGGGTCTCCACCATGTCGCCAGGTAAGAGGAACATGTTCTGGGTCCCATCAATTAGGGATTGTCATCTAACATTGTGCTAACTATACCGTATTTATCGGCGTATAACACGCACAGGCGTATAACACGCACCTTCATTTTAAGAGGGAAATTTCAGGGGAAAAAATTAAATTTCAAATAAAGAACTTTGAAGCAAAATAAGGGTAGCTCAGAACTTTTTTTAATTAATATTATTACCACTTATAAGGTAAATAATGTAAAAGGACAGTAAAAGCAACTGTTTTAACAAAGAAACTTGGATATTCTGTTTTTACAAAAGTTTACTCAGAAATCGCTATCCCCTCCCTTCCTGTCTCTCTTTGTCATTCTCTCTGTGTCTGTCAGATTCTGATTCCCTTCCTCCCTCCCTCCCTCCCTCCCTCCCTCTCTCTCTCTCTCTCTCTCTCTCTCTCTCTCTCACTCTCTCTCTGGCGGGCAGGCAGGAAAGCAAGCAAGGCGGCTGGAGGAGGAGGAGGGGAAGGAGGAGGAGATGACGGCCCCGGAGGCACGGAGCTCTTCCCCGCGGTGGGCGCCTCCTTCTCCGCTGGCAGATAGAGCAAGGTCGAGGGGCTTCCCCCCTTTCCCCACTTCCCGGCTGTTTCGCCGCCGCCACCGCCGCCGGTTCCAGCAGCAGCAGTAGCAGGAGGAGGAGAAGTAGGAGGAGATGACGGGCACGGAGGCACGGAGCTCTTCCCCGCGGAAGAGGAAAGAGCCACCGAGTCAGTGAATGAGTCTGGGAAGCCAGAGATAGCAAAAAGAAAAAGAAAAAGAAAAAAGGAGGGTGAAAGAAAACTGATCCGGACTCTTGTTAGCGAGAGGGAAAAAGAAAAGAAAAAAAAGAGCGCTCGCAAGGGGAAAAGCATTCAAGGAAGAGATGGCGAGAGAGGTTTAAGAGAATCTTCACGTTGTCCTCGAGAAATTCAGGGATTTAAAGTTTAGGGTCGCCGAACTGCTCTTTGCTTTCCTCCCACCCCGCCACATCTTTTCGATGGCTGTAATATCTTCTGGCTGTTTTTAATTTCATCTGTCTCCCCCCCTCCCCTCCCCGGGAAGAGGGAGGGAGAAAGAGCAGCTTTTCTTGGGTCGAATTTATTTTTCTTCCACCGAAGGGGGCATGTCCATCGGTTCTTCTGACAGCTTTCCCCCCCTCTTGCTCCTACAAGGAAGCCAACCCGAGGATAATCTTGAAATACACCAGTTCCCCTGGATTTGCTGCTGCGGGCGCCTCCTTCTCCGCTGGCTTCTCCCCTTTCCCCACTTCCCGGCTCTTTCCAAACCTCGGGAGCTCGCCGAGGGGTGGCGGCGGCGGCGGCGGCAAAACAGCCGGGAAGTGGGGAAAGGGGAGAAGCCAGCGGAGAAGGAGGCGCCCGCAGCAGCAAATCCAGGGGAACTGGTGTATTTCAAGATTATCCTCGGGTTGGCTTCCTTGTAGGAGCAAGAGGGGGGGAAAGCTGTCAGAAGAACCGATGGACATGCCCCCTTCGGTGGAAGAAAAATAAATTCGACCCAAGAAAAGCTGCTCTTTCTCCCTCCCTCTTCCCGGGGAGGGGAGGGGGGGAGACAGATGAAATTAAAAACAGCCAGAAGATATTACAGCCATCGAAAAGATGTGGCGGGGTGGGAGGAAAGCAAAGAGCAGTTCGGCGACCCTAAACTTTAAATCCCTGAATTTCTCGAGGACAACGTGAAGATTCTCTTAAACCTCTCTCGCCATCTCTTCCTTGAATGCTTTTCCCCTTGCGAGCGCTCTTTTTTTTCTTTTCTTTTTCCCTCTCGCTAACAAGAGTCCGGATCAGTTTTCTTTCACCCTCCTTTTTTCTTTTTGCTATCTCTGGCTTCCCAGACTCATTCACTGACTCGGTGGCTCTTTCCTCTTCCGCGGGGAAGAGCTCCGTGCCTCCGTGCCCGTCATCTCCTTCTCCTTCTCCTCCTCCTGCTGCTGCTGCTGCTGGAACCGGCGGCGGTGGCGGCGGCGAAACAGCCGGGAAGTGGGGAAAGGGGGGAAGCCCCTCGACCTTGCTCTATCTGCCAGCGGAGAAGGAGGCGCCCACCGCGGGGAAGAGCTCCGTGCCTCCGGGGCCGTCATCTCCTCCTCCTTCCCCTCCTCCTCCTCCAGCCGCCTTGCTTGCTTTCCTGCCTGCCCGCCAGAGAGAGAGAGAGAGAAAGAGAGAGAGAGAGAGAGAGAGAGAGAGAGAGAGAGAGAGAGAGAGAGAGAGAGAGAGCAGATGGCCGCGGCACTTCGCTGAGGGAAAAAGAAGACAGCGCAGCCACCTTGAGAACGCGGAGGACTTACGGTTCCCGGGTCCATGTAACCTTATATCGGCGTATAACGCGCATATCGGCGTATAACACGCATACATCATTTGCCCCCTATTTTCAGGGGGGAAAAGTGCGTGTTATACGCCGATAAATACGGTACTTCATTTGCAATTTAATTTAATTTAATTTTACAATACAATACAATAGCAGAGTTGGAAGGGACCTTGTAGGTCTTCTAGTCCAACCCCCTGCGTGGGCAGGAACCTTATACCATTTCAGACAAATGGCTATCTAACATCTTCTTAAAGACTTCCAGGGTTGGGGCATTCACAACTTCTGGAGGCAAGCTGTTCCAGAGGTTAATTGTTCTAACTGCCAGGAAATTTCTCCTTAGTTCTAAGTTGCTTCTCTCCTTGATTAGTTTCCACCCATTGCTTCTTGTCCTGCCCCCAGGTGCCTTGAAGAATAGTTTGACTCCCTCTTCTTTGTGGCACCCTCTGAGATATCGGAACACTGCTATCATGTCTCCCCTGGTCCTTCTCTTCATCAAACTAGACATACCCAGTTCCTGCAACTGTTCTTCATATGTTTTAGCCTCCAGTCTCCTAATCATCTTGGTTGCTCTTCTCTGCACTCTTTCCAGAGTTAATTTTAATTGATCTAATTTTGCTTGTAATTGAGTCATGAACAATTATTCTTTTGGCTCCAACCACTTTTGAGAGAGAGCTCCCTTACCTGCTTCTCTACAATCAACTGCAATACTTAACTTGAAAAACCTTGTCCAATCTTAATTTAAAAGCAACTTTACCCATTAAACTACTAAACTTAATTGATTTTCTTTCCTCTTCTCTGGGCCTTTCCCTTAATTTCCCTTATTAATTTTGACTTTTGCTTATGAGTCAAATCTCAAATCTCATTGAGAGTCAAATCTCTCCGTTGGAGAATGAAATACATCAAGTAAACAAAGCATGAAAACAATAGAATTTAGTTATCCCTAAGCTTATTTCTACAAAGAAACATTGTGTCTTAGTAGTTTCCTCAAACTGGTCATAATTGAACAATAAGATAAAAGATGTTTTCTACTTGAATGAAAATGGGAAGGACCTGTAGAAAAGAATGATGAAGTAAAAGTCAGCTCAAAAAGTGGATGAGAAGTATTTGTTTGCAGTGAATGGAAGGAGAGAGAAAACAAGGTAATAATTAAGAGACCCTGATGCGAAGGGCAAGAGGATTACTATTACTGACTTTAATGGGATTTCCATTAAAGCACTTTGTTGATCAGTGTTTTGGTTTGTGTTTCAACGTATATTTGGTTTTTAGTTGTGGGATATGGCTAAAGTGCATTTACATGCTGCAAATACAATATTTCTGTTAAAGTACTTGACTTTTTTTACAGGTCACTGGATTTCTTACATTTTGTTTTTGAACTTTTCCCAGTAAGTATGACATATTGGTTTTAAATGTTTCATACTAAATGTGTATAAAGTAATTTATTGTGAATTAATTACTAGAATATTATTTGCTAAACAACATGCTTGTTTGCACAGGGCAACATTGTTTTTGAGGAAAAAATGACCAAATACTTTTCGAATTATTGTAAATATTTTTAGAGGGATTGTAATAAAACTTAATACAAGTCTGCAATGGAATCTTCACAGACTAGATTGTTCCTGCTCCTTATTACATTATAATTTGGTGGCACAATGCTAAATCATAAGCATTGGTTTGATTTATTTATTTCTGTTAAAAATGAGCACCAACACTCACCTCTTCCTTTCTGTTGAAGTAACAACAAACTAACAAACAGACTCTAGGCAGCTTTTATTTAATTATTTCTTTCAAGGCTTGGATTCAGGGATTGATTGTACAAGGGAATGGCAGCCTTAGTTTCCTTCCTTGCCCTGTACGTGCTTCAACTGCCTACAGGTTGTACAAGGCCCTGCTGAGAAATCGCCAAATGTAGGAAAGTTTAGTAAAGAAGTGGTCAAAGTGAGAAGTAGGAAAAGACTTAACTTGCTTTCTATAATCCTATCCTATATTTTGTATTTGCAGTTCCTTTTTTAAAAAATTGTTACTACTTTTTAGGACAAAGACTTCTGCATCATCACAGTGCCACATATGGTCCCTGAATTTCACCTGATCCAGAGTTTTGTTAGGATTATTCCCTTCATCAATTGTACACTGGATCAGGAGCTATATGTATTTCATCGATCTGGATTGCTCAAGTTAGTAATACATTTTGCTCTCGCAACTATTTTCAGATAAAATGTTTTGATTGGAAATTAATGCATGCCATTTCCTACAATGGAAAGCCCTTTAGGCAGATACTCATGCTCTTGTCACCTGTCAATGGATTAATGCAATGCATGTATTTAAAAACTACTCAGAATTTAGCATTTGTGCAAAACACAGGAACACAGACAGTAGATATGCCAAGTGTCATCCTTGCTTCAGGAACTGCACTAGTTATCAGATCATTCCTGGGTGCAACTAAAGTGGTGATTATCACCTAGTAAAGCCTTACAGGGCAATGGACCATGCCATACTGATTAAGGACTAAAATGTAGATTTGTTAAATTCTAATGGACCATCATACAGTATTGTTGGATTGAATGGAGTGTATTGGATTACCAATTTTGCATACTCAGGCTAAAAGCATACCTGGACTGGGGATAACTTTTGAATATGAGTATATTTGTAGTATCTGAATATCTGTATTCATTCCGATATTATGCTCCATCCTATACATAGGTTTGAATATCTATTTAAATGTCACAGAACAGTCATTTTCCAAATATCACTCACAAAATAGCAAAAAAACAAAAATAATATTAAATTAAACGTTAAAATAGCATAAAACATAAAACCTTAAAATACTAAACTACATTAAGCAAATAGTATTTTAGCTGTTTCAACCTCTGCTCCTTTATATGAACCAACAATATGAAAACATTATTGATGAGATTTGGTATGAATGAGAAATGAGGGAAAACATATGTGAAATGAGAAAAACTTGGACCACCAGTTTTAATCTGAAGTCTCTCAAATGAAAGTATAATTCCTGAAGGAAATATGGATGTGCATGGAAAATGGAGTGGTAATGGAAAAATCTAATTAAATAAGATAGTGCTAATAATCCCTTCCTGATGAAGATATATATAAAATCAATGCAATCTGTTTTCACTGTGAAGGTTTAAAAGACATGTAAATAGAAAGTGAGTTGCTGAAAATGGATAAAAGCAAACTGTCTAGAAACAGCATGGGGGCTTGGGGGTAGGAGAACTAAAAGTACAAACTCTACAAGATAAAGGGAAAAGCTCCAAATGAAAAACTGATTGGCAAAGGTTGTAAAAAGAAGGAAAAGCCTTATACAATAACCAGAAGATGGCAAATGTAATACCAGGTTTGCTACTTAAGAGTGAGGGCTGGAAAATAATAATACGACGAGGTGTAGCCTGAAATGCTTAATGGATACTTCTCTTCAATTTTGAATGCAAAGCACAATAATAATGGTGCCCTTACATCTGGACAGTCAAATGATTCAGGCTTCTAAAATGAGTTAATTCTTTACTGAGAGGAAAATAAGCATGTAAGATAGTTTTCTCCCACTTTGTTATTTTTATAATAGGTCTTTTTTTAAGTGCTCCATTTTTAAGGTACATTTTTAAGGTTATTTAACGCATTTTGCTTATTGTAACTAATTACATATGCAGAGGCTATTTTTATATTATTAACACATATATGCAAGAGATAGAAACAAACTGCAATCTTTGGCATCAAGAAAAAGAGGAAAAGAACATCTAAAGTCACTACAAAATGGATTTTGTATTAACATAAGAATAAACACTTTCTTTCTTTTAGAAAAGTGCCCATGTTTCAAACCTACTTTCTTTTCAGCTCTTTGTGCAACTTGTTTGTGAATAGTAAAAGAAAATAGTCCTGAAAAACAGCAGCAAGATGAAAACAGGCTGAATAATTTTCTAAAATCAGTAGATTTGTATTGTCAGCTGGCAGTTTTCTATCTTTCCTGGCAAGGATTCACCTCGAAATTGAGTGAAGTATTAGAAAAGGCATAAATACTAGGTTGATGAAAATTTATAGTGTTGATGTAATATGAGATGTAATATATTTAAATTCCCTTGAATACAGTAATGGGCTCTCAAACCAACTTCGATATGAACACCCTGTATCATAATTTGTGTTCCCCTTCTTCCCATCTTTTAACAGTAATTATTTTATTGTTGTCATTTATTATTTTATTATTTTAATGTCTAGCAATTTTAATGTTTTTAAAATTGTAAAGAGTTACCTCTGGACAAGATGGGCAGCACATAAATCAAATAAATAAATAAATCACATTTCCTTTTTTCTTTATAGACAATCATTACCATACGCTCATTATATATCATGATTGCCTATTCAGGCCTGGGATCGGAACATTAGATATTAGTAGATATCATTGTTGGAATTAGTTTTGTTTTCAACAGGTCTTTTCGTGTAAGAGCAGCAAAATCTACTGATGTGTTTGCCATTAAAAGACTAATCCAAACCCTGGAATTGAACGTAGCTATATTGGATGACCTAAATAACTACTTATCAGCACGAAGAGATCCAGTAAGTGCTATAATAATACTGGGGGGAGGGAGGTAATTGTGAATGGATTTTATTGTAATTATTTGTAATTCACTCAATAATAGAAATGCCTTTGGCAGATTATAGTTAACACTTTTTTAAAAAAGAAAGAAACAGTAAGATGTGAAATTAATGAATCAGATTGAATAGAAAACAGTAAGATGCCTTGGAGAACGAGAACGTCAATGCCTGAACTAAAATACATTAATATATTTGGAGATCTGCCCATCTGGAGAGAAATTCCACAAGCAAGATCCCATATCTAAGAAAGCCTTTTTACTTGCAGCCGCCTTCTTCATTTCATTTCACCTCTAAAGTTGATTGAGAGACCCAAGGGGGGAATTTTCTTTAGATTGTCTACACTCAGCTTCTCAGGGCCAATGCGAAAACCTTGAATTGGGCCTGGAAATAGATAGGCAATCATGTTGTTGATGGATTACTGGCATGATATGATTATATTACCTAGGCTACCTGTGTCCAGTTATAATAGTGTTCTGACCCAGCCTTAGCAAAAGCAAGAAACAGACTCCTTGTCATGAAAAGCCCCTCTTTATTTACCTCTTGTGAATTAATTGCATTCACCCATCGAAAAGTCCAGACAATATTCCTTCAAGGAGTTAACTATAGTAACAGACCTTATCAGTTCCTTGTGATAATTGCAAGACCGAAGGCTGCAAATTAAGTTCTAACAAGCAGTGTCTGTGGCACCAAACACAATGAGCAAAATTTTCAGAAATACGAACTATTGTCTCCTCTGACAACCACTCCCTTTCCTTCTATTTATTCCCCAACCAGGGAAGGGCCATTCTGCATCCACGTGTGCTTTGCTTCCCAAGTTGACTCCTTGTCCTCAGTTATTTACCTCTCCTAACTGCTGTGTGCATATGTGCATCTGGAGAAGGCCCAGCTGTTCTTCCTCCTCACTCATATCAGCCTCAAAAGGCAGCTGCCTCTCTGGAGGCTGGGAAATAATGGATTGCCCTGGATCTATCTCTGCTTCCGATGCGGAGCATCCATCAGAGCCTCCCCCAGACTCCAGAACTGGCCCAAGTTCCTCCCCAATCTCACTGTCCGAGTCTGCCACCAGCTCTGCTGGCGGCAGGCAGACCACAACAGTTCCAAAAGCATGTACAAGACTGCATACTCTGATCTGGAGTAATGCAACCCTCTCCAGAACAAACTGAGCATATTCATTTTGGCACATGGATTACAATTGAACAGTGTATTTATCTTGTCTGGAATGAGATCAATTATTAATCATTATACAATCAATGCCAAGCAGTATGGTTTCAATGAAAAATATTAGTAAAGCTGGGTGTCATCCTCACATTGATGTCAACCAGGCAATACTTTTAGTTGTTCTTCCACTACAGATACTGTAGTCTTAGTATTAAATTTGAACTCAAATTTGAACTCTGTGTCATAACTTAGAAGTTTAGATTTGGATTGCTTTCTTTCTTTTTTAAAGAGTGTGGTAACAGTTTCTCTGAAGGAAGAAATAATGGTCTGTTGAATCAACTTGACAACTTTGTCCTTACTAAATCTAACAAGGTGAAGTGCGTAAGAATTGAACATCTGAGTTCCTAGTCAAAATTGTTCAAGTATGCTGTCTATATATTCAAACTCAATAATTGGAACTTATTCAATGCAGCTAAAGATGATGATGATCTAGAAATTTCTAGATTAACCCAGGAATGCTGATGAATCATAATGAATACAAATGCCTTTACCTTCAGAGGGTCTAGCAGATAAATCAGAGCAAGCTGTAGTGGGTATTATCAACTGTTATTAAGTGTCAGAATGTGGCAGCTCTACTGGAGGACATTGTAAAGTTAAAAGGTGTTTAGGGGAAAAAACACTTTTTTGTCATCCTCAGTACTCCAGAATAGGTTTACTAAGGTGCTCTAAATTATATTTAGTTGAAAGCAGCATGATTTTTTATTCATTGTGCTCTACTTGTTATCATGGTCTGAACCATTAAAAAAAATTAATGTGCCTGAAAGAGCACTTGAGTAGAGTCATGTCAATGGCCTATGTCAACTCCATTGTCAGCCTTTGCTTTGCTATTCGCTTTCGGCTGCCATTGTAATGGGGAGGTCTTGGTATTTGGGGTGGGATTAATTGGTGCAGGAGAGATATTGAAAAAGAGAGTTATGTTCTCACCATCTACTGCACATGCTGATGGCTGGTGCCTTGAGATGGTCACGGCCAACCATTCTTCATACCAACCTGATGATGCTTCTGGAGATGCAACCCACATGACACCTGAGGGATTTGCGGATTGGACAATAGGTTGGAGAATGTTAGGGGAGGGGGTTGGACATATATTGATATGTATGATTTTGCGTGCTTTGGCTTCAGACCTTGCTTTACCTAGCTGCTATCTTTTCATAACCAGTAAAAGTACTCTTACTTCTTCAAAATGGAGTTGAGTGGTTTCTTTCTTGGTTAATTAAGGAGGCTGGCCTGACAATAAGCAAGGTCTCCTTTTGCACTCATTCCTGAGCTAACACCTTCGGAGGGAAGTGAAATATATACAAGACTTCAAAGAAATGTCTAACCCCTGCAGCGACCTGGAGGACGATATGGGGTCTGCAGGATCTTCATGTTCTTTAGAGATGGAACGGATGACGGAACTGAATTTGGAAGAAAGATCCGTCCGCCCCAGATGGATGTTGGGAGTGGGGCAGACATGTGATCCTGAGGAAATTCCCCCTGGAGTTACAACAAGTAGACGTCAGCAACTGGCAGCTGTTTTGCAGGAAGTCGAAGAAGAAGATCTCATGATGTCCCATGCAATGAAACTCTTTCAGGAGGCTTGGGAGAAAAGGCGTTTCCATGAGAGCAGATCTAAAAGAGAAGCTGATTTCCCTGAATTAGAGGAGAGATCTACTGAGGACCAGGTTCACTCAGGGGGGGCCCTGGGGGCAGATGGTGGAGCTGATCACAGTGAGAGAGTCCCGCCAGCAGTAGCAGTGGCTAGAGCCTTTCCAAGGGAAGGAGGGCCCCCCCGCAGGTGCCAGATGGCAAATGTCCCCCGCCCCCCTTGGTGTGAAATTTGGAGGAGACCCAAAAGAGCTGGGATTTTTCCTGGTCCAAGTCTGGAATTTCACGCAACAGTATAGGGAAGATCTCCCAACTGAAGAGAGTAAGGTGAGGGCCGTTACCCTGGCGTTAGAAGAAAAAGTGGCTGCTTGGATGGTGGCTTTGCATAACAATGACTCCCCCTTGCTGAGAGACTTTGATAGATTTATGGCTGCCCTGAGAAAACGTTTTGATGATCTGCTCATCAAGCGGAAGGCCAGAACCAGGATGAAAACCATTACTCAGGGAAAAAATCCAGTGGCCGATTACATTCAAGAGTTTAGTGAGCTGTCAGTTCACATGAGGGGATGGTCAGAGGAGGTCCTAATGGACAGTTTTAAGGATGGCTGAAACCAGGATATATATCAGAATTGTGTGAAGAGCCTACAACGCTGGTACGAATTGGCAGCAGATGTGGAGCTCGATCCAGCCAGAGATAAATATTGTGTAGACAGTGAGAAAGACAAAAGTCCACCTCCTCCACCCCGAGGAATTTCAAAAGGAGGAAAAAGTTGGTCTGCAAGCAAGCCCCGGTCTACTGCCTGTTTCTGTTGTGGGCAGGAGGGGCACTGGGCAGCGAATTGCTGGATCAAATTGGGCCCAAAGCTTCCGGCCACTGGGGAGAAGAAACCAGATAAACATCTTGGGAAGTAGAGAGACACCACTATGAAGGGGGTGGAATCAGCGAAAGATTTCCCTCCACTTCTGGAAGAAGAACAACCCTCGTCCCCATCGGGAGAAAGTGAAACCGATTCTGATGTCGACCATCTGGTAGGGTCCCGATCGGGCTCCATGACCATTCCAGTAGAACTTAAAGTGCCCTCTACTGGCGCCCAGGCAAAAATGTTGGCCCTTTTGGACTCTGGATACACACGCTGCATAATTAGCCCAGAAGTGGTGGAAAAAATGGGCTTAAGACTAAGAACTTTAAAAGTGTCCATCGTCTTTTGCCAATTGGATGGGTCAATAGCTGGGGGGGGCGCTCATTTTGTGGCTGAACCAATAGATATGTGGATGGGAAACTACAAAGAAACCTTAAGTTTCATTGTTGCACCTGGAATGGATCATCCCCTCATATTGGGTTTACCTTGGTTACAGAAGTGGAACCCACACATCAATTGGACAAAAGGGTGGTTGCATATCCGATCTGCGAAGCCTCCAGAGGGGAAATGGAAGGTCACCCACACAACAAACGCTGAACCTGATGTGGTGCACACGAAAAAATTGAGGGGAAGGAGAAGATCCCTAAAGAGTATTGGGACCTAAAGGATGTCTTTAGTGAGAAATTTTCTGATAATTTGCCCCCCTACCCCCACCCCCATCGCAATACTGACTGCCGCATTGACATCCTCCCTGGAGTAAAACTTCCTAAACCCCAGATTTACTCAATGACCCCACGGGAGATGGAGTAATTGTGCAAATTTATTGACAAAAATCTGGAAAGGGGTTTCATTGAGCCTTCTAGGCCACGGGTGGCTGCTCCTGTATTGTTTAGAGAGAAGAAAGATGGCTCCTTTTGCTTGTGTGTTAACTACAAAAATTTGAATGCCATTTGCGTGGAAAATGTCTACCCCCTCCCTCTTATGAAGGACATGTTAGCCCAATTAGGCAGGGGGAGGTTTTTCACAATGTTGGAGCTTAGGGAAGCCTACTACAGAGTAAGAATCAAGGAGGGAGATGAGTGGAAAACTGCTTTCAACTGTCCTCTAGGATGTTTTCAGTTCAAAGTACTCCCTTTTGGCCTGCAAGGGGCGCCAGCAGTTTTCATGCAATTAATAAACTAAGTTTTCCATGAACACCTGTACAAAGGCGTGATGATCTACCTTGACAACATCCTTATTTACATGGAAATATGTGATGAACACATGAAATTAGTGCGATCAGTAAGGAAACTCCAGTCCACGGAACTTTATGCCAAACTGTCTAAATGTGAATTTCATCAGAAGAAGATAGATTACCTTGGTTACTGCATCTCCCACGATGGCATTGAGATGGACCCAGCGAAAGTCCAAGCTGTCACTGAGTGGGCACCTCCTCGCACCCACAAGCAATTGTAAAATTTTTTGGGATTTGCAAATTTTAATCACCAATTTATTCCCTCATTCACCAGCATTGCACTGCCCATTACAAATCTCCTTAAATCTAAAGGGGAGGCCAAACCCAGACCGGGTAAGCCTCTGAATTGGACTATGGGGTGTCAAGCCTCTTTTGAGAAATTGAAGCAGCTCTTTGCAGCTGAACCTGTTTTGAAACACCCAGATATGGAGGCACCATTTGTTGTTCAAGTTGATGCTAGCGACGTGGTGGTGGGGGCAGTATTGCTTCAAATGAATGCCAATGGAAAACTGCAACCGTGTTGCATACACCTCACTTAAGCTTATAGAAACTGAAAGGAGATGGGCTATATGGGAAAAAGAAGCTTTTGAAGTCAGATGAGCTTTGATGACCTGGCGACATTTCCTGGAAGGGGCAAAATACCCTTTTGAAGTATGGACTGATCATAAAAATTTAGAGGCATTAAAGACCCCACACAAGCTATCTCCTAAACAGGTGCTTTGGGCACAGCACTTCAACCATTTCAATTTTACCCTCAAATACATTCCGGGGGGGGGGGATTTTATGGCTGATGTCTTGTCTAGACTTCCCCAGTACAACAGCTCTAGACTGAGCATAGTTCACTCAGTCATCACTACATGGAATCTTGCTCTGCCAGTTGTTACTAGGAGCCAGGGCACAGCAAATTTAGACGTCACTATGGACTTGATGACCAAGCTAAAGAAGGGCCTTGGGTCTGACAACTGGTTCAAATCACATTCAAACGAATGTACCATGAAAGATGGCCTGGCTTGGGTTGAAGCTAAATTGTATGTTCCTGCTAGCCTGAAACCACTTGTTCTTCAATGGGCCCACGATTCCAGAATGGCAGGCCACTTTGGATTTGTAAAGACTTTGCATTTGATTAAGAGGCAATTTTGGTGGCCTTCATTGAAAAAAGACATTGAATCCTACATAGCCAGTTGCCCTGTTTGTGCTGTGGCGAAACGACCTCCGGGGAAACCCCAAGGCGTTCTCCAAAGTGTTGCCTGACCTGAGGCCCCATGGAAGGAGATATCAATGGATTTCATTGTTGAGTTCCCGGAGAGTCTCAGAAACCAGGAATTTGGGTTGTCACCGACCTATTTTTCAAACAAGTTCATTTTATACCCTGTTCCAAAATCCCATAAGCCAAGTCGTTGGCCAAGTTGTTTGTGTCACATGTGTATTGGTTACATGGAGTACCTAAATGCATAATTTTGGATAGGGGGGTCCAATTCACCTCCCTCTTTTGGAAGGAGTTTCTGAAGTTAATTGGCTCCTCTCAGGGATTAAGCGCCACCCACCATCCTCAAACTAATGGGGCTTGTGAACGGCCTAATTCTGTTTTGGAACAGTACCTCCTGTGTTTCATAAATTACCAGCAGGATAATTGGGCTGAACTGTTGTCACATGCTGAGGTGGCGTACAATAACTCTGTGCACTGCAGTACCGGCATGACCCCTTTCAAAGTTATCTATGGTCAGGAGTTTGTACTAATTCCTGAATTACCTCAAGAGATACAGAAAATTTTGTTCCTCTCTGAGTGGAGTAATCAATTTACAAAATTTTGGCCCATGGCACACAAGGCGCTGGACGATGCTCATCGAGCTCAGAAAAAACAGACTGATAAAAAGAGAGTTCAGCCTAAGGAATACAAAATGGGGGATCGAATATTTATGTCCATTAAGTTTTTACAAACTACCCAGAAATTGAAAAAACTAAAACATAAGTATGTTGGTCCATTCCCTATTGTGAAAATCAGAAGTCCTGTGTCCGTAAAGTTGGAATTGCCAAAGAACCTTAACCGGATTTATCCTATATTTCACGTGAACTTGTTGAAACCTGAGCACTCTTCTTCATTTTGTGCACCTCAACCTGCACCCCCGCTCCTCTTTTGATTGAGGGCGAACAGCACTTTGAGGTTAAAGATATCTTGGATTCCAGGAAACATAGGAGTAGGATCCAATATCTGGTGTCATGGAAGCATTTCCCCCCTTCCCATACTGGATGGGTTGACAAATCTCACATTAGAGCTCCCACAGTGTGATTAGCACTTCAACAAGAGCATCAGGCATATCAATTGAAAAATCCACTGGAATTTTCTGGAAAACATATTTTAGCCTATAAGGATGGATCATTGTAATTAGTTATCCATTTTACAGGACACTAAACCTCTCCTCAGTTGGTAGTAATTTGAACATGATAGCCGGATAGATAATATATTTCCATTTTCAGATTATTATCTTTCTGTCTTGTTTAGACAATTTAGGCAATAATATACTTGGAGAACCCTGTAATTGGCGTGCACCATACTGCACTGCCCAAGTAGGCATATTAAATTCTTTAAGGACCCACCAGATTGAAACTCTTCAACACTGAGTCTGAGATCATCGCTGTCTCTTGTGGATAGCATATAGTACATCAGCACAATCTCTAATTTGCATTGCCACTAGTACAAGATTTACCATCAGGTAGAAACACTCCAGTAGACAAGAAGTCTGAAGACTGAGATGTACAGTAAATCCTATGGACTAAAGCAATTTTATCAGAACCACCCCACTTTATAGGATGGGAGAAATAGAAGGGGTGTGTTTGTTTGTGTGTGCATGCACTCACGCGCACTACCTTGGGTTCCTGAAGGAAAAGCTGGATAGAAATCCAATCTGTCAGTCAATGTTTTCTGCATTAATAAAGGAAAAGAATTGGTACCAACTTGCTTGTTTTTTTCAGGATGGGACACCAGTTCAGGCATTTGTAGCAGAGGTTTTGAATCAAATCGTTGGAATATCTGTTATTAGAAATGAAATGGTATGTATTCATATTTGCAATTATTCTTATAGATTGGAAAATCCCATTCCTTTTAAACATCTGTGTAACCTCAGCACATTTACAAAAGGAATGACGTTTGGGCTGTGATACTCCATCCATCAGCTTCCTGTTTTCATATACACACACATACATCCTGCAAATAATGCTGGAGAAGAATATATATTTGTTTAAATTATGTTTACATGGTCTGGATCCTAGTTTCCCTCTCACTGCAAGGAGAAATCTGAGGAGAAAAGAACACAAAAATAATTTCTAAATGAATTTTTTTCTTAATAGTGGCATATCTTTTTATGCATGCAGAAGGATATAGTATTGCAAGGATGCAAAGATGCAGAATTCCTTCTTAACCACTTCCTGAATTGCTTTCCAGGACATCGAATATATTCGCTCACATTACAACATTGAAGATTTTATATATTTCAGTCATTATCAGCAGGAAGAGCATGGGCACCTTTACCATTTTTCTCTCAATCCAATTTTTCATCATTATGCCAAACATTTTATGAAGGAGATACTTCGCTTAGCCTATAAATCTTGCCTCTATTATCCTATTTATTCCCAACCTGTAGAAGGCAAGGTAACTACAAGCTTTTTAAAAAATTTATTTTTCTAATTGTATCTTCACTTTGTTGGGTTGATGCACAAAAATATAATCTATGCACTTCTAGTATGAACTATATAGCGATTTGTGAAATAGATAAAAGAAAGAATAACTTTTAATTATGATAAAATAAAAACTGCAAGACATTTGCTATAAAATGAACATGCTACTTAGGCATTATAACATTCTTAAAACACATTTAAAAATTACTATTTGATCTGAGAAAGACAGATTCATTAAAGTGTACTCCCTCCATTTGTATTTATTACCTTTTTGTTGTTAGTAAAAAAAAAAGAGAAATACTTAAAAAAGTTGTTCAGCTCTTATGAAGAAACCTCCTGGAATTTACTTCAAAAAATATTCAAAACTGTGCTGTTAAGTGTTATTTCTACAAGGAAAATAGCCAGTAATCAGCATAGGCTAGGACAGTGATGGCAAACCTTTTTTGCCTCGGGTGCCAAAAGCATGTGCGCACAAGCTATTGCATGTGCGCATGTGACACCCCCCACCACCCCATGCATGCGCGCACAGCTTTCTAGGAGCCTGGGGAGGGCAAAAAACGGCCTCCCCCCCCCCGTAGGTCCTCCAGAGGCCAGAAATGGCCCATTTTCTGACTTCTGGTGAGCTGAGTAGGTACATTTTTCACCCTTCCCAGGCTCCAGAGGCTTTCTAGGATCTTGGGAAGAGCAAAAAACAGCCCAATGCACAAACCGGAAGTTTGGGAACGGACTTCCAGGTTTCCCATTGGGA
The DNA here is from genome assembly GCA_039707465.1 of Rhabdophis nuchalis. Classification (NCBI taxonomy): domain Eukaryota; kingdom Metazoa; phylum Chordata; class Lepidosauria; order Squamata; family Natricidae; genus Rhabdophis; species Rhabdophis nuchalis. Next base: position 124,351,272 of record CM077645.1, read on the forward strand.
CTTTTTTCTCCCTCCGGAGGCTTCAGGCAGCTTCCCTGAAGCCTCCAGAGGGCGAAAAACAGCCCAATGCACAAACCGGAAGTCCATTCCCAAACTTCCAGTTTGCATGTTGGGCAGTTTTTTGCCTCTGAAGGCTTCAGGAAAGCCTCCAGAGGGCAAAAAATGGCTGAAAATCAGCTGCCTCATGTACCCTCAGAAATGGCTCGGCATACCATCTGTGGCACCCGTGCCATAGGTTCGCCATCATGGGGCTAGGATCTAAAGACACTCATGATAGCTTAAATAGACTTATTATTAATTTAAGATAAAGACATTACACAATAAACATCTAACCCTAATCTGAAACAGAGATAAGCAAACAGCCTTCATAAATATGAGAGTTAAGTCCAGGGATTTTATAAGGCAGGGGTAGTCAACTTTTTTATACCTCCCGCCCACTTTTGTATCCCTGTTAGTAGTAAAATTTTCTAACCGCCCACCGGTTCCACAGTAATGGTGATTTATATAGTAGGGAAGTCAATTAAATTAAAAAAAGGAAAGTGCTTCAGTATGGGACAAAACCCCTACCGCCCACCATGAAAGCTGGAACGCCCATTAGTGGGCGATAGGTACCATGTTGACTACCACTGCTATAAGGCAATAAGAATTAAACACAATTCTGGTAATTTCATTAAGGAACTGAAAATAAATAGTGGATAACTTCCATTTCTGATCAGCCAGCATAGCAGATTTGAAGTGGAAATAGGAGGACTCTCTGCCAATTGTAATAAATTCTCAGAATCATTCTGCAAGATAAGTGGTAAACAAACAAACAACGAACATAATGGATATTATATCCTGTCTTAATGAATGCGCTAGAAATACTCTAGATCTTTTATTGACATGATTGCAGTTTTAATTATTACATCTTTCCTATGGTTTATATAAAACCTGTAATTGAATTCACTGCAATGCAATCAGTCCTATTTTGTATTTATGTAAGCATAAGAATATTTCTTAGTGTTTTTGCTTTTCATTAGCATTTGTCATTTACCTTTTTAATGAAAGCATCATTTATCTGTTTTGTAAAATAAACAAAGGTTAAGAGTATGCATGTATTGTTGCTTAATGAAGATTGGAAGACTCATGATTGCTGTAAAGAAAAATATTCCTCTGAGGGAAGCTTCTTGTGCTACAAAATCCCATAAACCAAACCACTTGTTTATCTGTCATTCCCAGTGAGATAGTGATATAATTACTCTCATAATTATCTTCATTAGGATAGGGAATTAACTGCAACCGATTCCTCTACTATGTGAGTGTTTATTTTATTTTCGAGGGAGAGGGAAGTACTGTTCCGGGTTTTAATCAAAGGGATAAAGGATTATTATAGTCACAAAGCAGAGACATCTGTGATGCACTCTTTTGACATTCTGTATGCTAAAATATAGCTTCTTGTCCTTCAGTACCAGAATCCCTGTGCCCATTCCCTGACATCTGCCCTACATTACATGGTTCCCGTGCGACCAAGACGACAGATTGTCTATCCTCTGGAAATGCTTGGCATAAATGCTCCATCAAAACAAGTCTCTAAGGATCAGGTGGGTAACTAAAGCAGAAGCAAGCAAAAGGCATAGCTCCAGCTAAATGTAGAATTTGGCAGATGGGATGACATTACTGCCTTAATGCTGTTGGACTGCTTCTTAATTACCTTGAACCTCATGTTCATGCCCTTACAGTTCACAGTCAGCTGTATCATTTTCTATATATTCCATTAAAAATTACAGCTACAGGCTGAAGCTTTTCTATTATTAGAATTTGATACAGAATAATTTTATTATATTAAAATAAGCAAAGTTACATTATGGAACTTTAATCAGGCCCTTTTGATCCTTCCAGGAAGATAAATCCCAGTCCTGCACTTGCTATCCCATTCTCTCCCATTATCACATCAAATAGATTATCTGCATTTGGAAGTTCTGCATTGTAAAAAGCCCAATTGAATCATAACACAGGTTTGTATAACCCAGTTTCCCATTTCCCGCAATGACCAGCCAAATGTGCCTGGAAAATTCACAGTCCTCTCTCAGCAACCAGTATTCAGTGACATACTGCTCCTCAGATTCCATTTAGGCATTGTGACTAATCATTATTGGTAGTCCTTTCCTCTCTAACATTCTCTAATTCCTTATTCATCTTGCCAGGTGGTACATGGGCCTATGTGCTCTGAGGATGAAAATGTAAAATGCATATAAGTGTACCATCTGTTGCTTTTCGTGATGCTAACTAACTGGGATCTCTTTACACAATTGCTGGATATTACTGATTTTTTGCTTTTATAGTTGCCTTTTGTATATTTAAGAATAACAGCCAAAATAGAAGCTTTTTTTAGTACACAAGTGTATTTTTAATTTTGAGGTACGTAGGATTAAAATGGATATTTATTTTCAGCAACATTATGCAATATTTGTATACACACAGTTTTGGTACTAACAAGCTGAATTATGAAAACAAAAATTAAAGAATAGCGATATGTGAACTAGATTGCAATTATCCATTGTTTTTATTTTTGTATGCTTTTAATTTCTGCAGTACAGCTCTCTGATTTTAAAAAATGTACATATAATTTGAAAATTTGAGACTTGCAAAGCTGAATATTAATGGATCTAGTTTAGTCATTCAGATTTGTTTTATAAATTTAAATAATTATAATTATTTTATGTAAACTTTATAAATTTAAATCACATTACAATGCCATACTTAACATATTTGGATTCCAAAACTGGAAAGACCAAAATATTCTGGGTTTTGGTTTCTCCTGCAGTGGCTAGCCTAAAACATTGTGGCTACTCTTTCAGAATGCAATAGTTTGTTACAGAGTTCAAAGCAAAACATTTTCTTAATTTCATCTACACCCCCGGCATAATTTTTATTCCAAGAATGAAGAATGAATACTTATTCTCTATAGAATTTTCAGTATTTGAAAGAGTACTTTATTTAGCGCAATAAGTTAAGTATTGAATTAGTGAAAGATTCTTCCTTTATTAGTCCATGGAAAAATTTTCAGACATAAAATTTTGAGAAACCTCAAGGAAGACATAGTTTATTCTTTGGAGATAGGGATATAACTGGATCCTTCAGTAAGATATAGTGAAAATTGTTAAATGTCCTTTTTAGAAACAATTTCTACTGATGAAGTTTTTTTCCTCAGGAATCTGCCTTTTGAGATATGCGTGTTTATCTGCATGTCTGTGTGGTGGGTGGTTATGTATATATAGACAATATGGCAAAATGAAGTTCAACCAGTATGTATAATTAGCTTGAGAACCATAATTATTTTTATAATTATAAGCAGTAGGTTGTCAACTTGTTTTATTGTCTCACCATCTGGGAGCATTTTGCTAGCCATCTGTTTTATGTAATTAAGTAATTATCTATATAAACCTACAATGGGTGTAATAATTAACAAGAATAATTACTCTATAATGCATAATAAATTCATATATTTATTAATTTTTTATTTGTTTGTTTCTGGCTACCAATTCTGTGTGTTTTATTATTTCTCAGTTCTCAAAGTTGTGAAGTTTTATTATTGGTTTCAGGGATGATTCTCCTGCTATTTAGACAAAATCTGCCATATCAAACAATATTCTTCTGGTCTCTGTGCATTCCACATATGAGTTTGCACTTGTGTAGTCATAATCATTCCACCCAAAAATTCTAGATTAGCTTGAAATACCTAAGGAAAGAGTAGTGGACACAAGTTTGGAATCACTTTTCTTATTTGTGAATCAGCTGTGAAGATTCCTCTGAATCTTATTTTAAAAAAAGGAAAACTCTTTGTAAAATAACTTACATCTTCCTTTATTTGGGTCTACTAGTTCTCGTCTGACCTTTTCTAAATGTTGTTGATCATGGGATGCAGAGGGCTTCAGTTCTCCATCATACAAGCAAAATGAGAAAAGATGCTGAATTTGATTGCTTTAATTTCTGACTTCATTCAGGCTAAGTCAATTTGGCAAGACCAGTTTGTTTTAGGAATTCTTTGACAAGTGAGGAATGCTGCCATATCCTAAAAAAATCTTTATTGAGCTAAAGAGCTCAATCTGAAGAGTTCTTCCCTGCCAATCCAAATTTGTTATTATTAGTCAGAAAGCAGTGTCTGATCCATCGCAACCCCATGTACAATGCTCCTCCAGGCCTTCCTGTCCTCTATCATCCTCTGGAGTCCATTTAAGCTCACACCGACTGCTTCGGTGATCCCATCCAGCCATCTCATTCTCTGTCGTCCCTTTCTTCTTTTGCCCTCAGTCTTTCCCAGCATTAGGCTCATTATCTAGCTAGATATCTAGCTACTAATAGCTAATACTTTACTTCTATAGCAGTGTTGAATATTTCTCCAATGATATTACCTGTCAGGGAACCTCCAGGTATTTGTATGAAAAAAAATGAGGTAATACTCCATAAATACTATGGATTCTAAGAATAGCACAAAGAAATTGGTATATTGAGAAAGGATTATCTTGACCTTCTGTAAAGTCATCCAATCTGGAGCCAAAATCATTGAGGCTAATTCAGTGGCAGGGAGAATATATGGCTAAACAAATGGATGGGGCATGACTATTGGTACCAAAAAAGAAAGCTTGCCAAATGATTTGAAGAAACTCTAATCATGGAGGACTTTAAATAAAAGAGGATATCACAAAAAAAGGCCAATGTAAATTGAAACTTGTCCAGCCCTTTTGTTCCAATCAAAGTATGTTAAAAGGCAGTAATACCTCAGAATTTCAAAAAACCCACTTCCTTCTATATGTATGCCTCCCTACAGAAGTTTAAAAAAAGGAGTTTTAAATGCCCAGAAGAGGCCAAGGAGGCTAAGGAAGGGATACTTTTTGGAATTTTCTAATAATCAGTCCAATTTATTTTAATCATCATTAAGAAAGAAAGAAACCAAAAGAAAGTAACATTTAAATGCCAATAATATAAACATTGCCAAAAAAGATTGTGGTGAGATGGGTGCGGGTTACAAATGTAAATAATAACATAAGTACCCAATGAAACCAAGTTTAACTTTTTTGCCACGGTTATGCAGCATGACAGCAACCATGTAGAACTTTGTAACATTGTGTAGAATTTACCAAGCCCAAACTTGGTAGTTAACTGATTTTGGAATCAACATGATGTGACCTGGAGAAAATTTTCAGAATGTATATTGATATACCAATTTAGAAATAGTCATCTACAACTATTCATATTAAATATATTCAAAGTCATGGACTAGGATTCCTAGCCAGAAGCTAGCTGGAATACTACTATTGGTACTATCTTTATTTTTGTTTGCCATAATCATTCCACTTCTATTTGCAGGTCTTTCCATTTTGTTGTTTTCTTATTCTATTCTATTCTTATTTCTTACTCTATTCTCCTGTCTCATTTGTTAAATCTAAAAGGATATGTGGCAGGTGCTTATCTGTTGGAAATCTAAAAGAGTACTTCAGCCTTTTCATTTTTTATTATTTTGTCTATTTTGTTGCTTGCCGGCAAATGGCATTTCTTGCAGATATTCCACTATACCACTGTTGCTATTTTGTTATGCCATTGTTTCTAATCGCTATATGTGATTTTTTTGGGCAGCAGCTAATTATTATTAATTTAAATTGTTAGCTGCTCAAATCAAGTGGACTCTTAGTTGTATTAAACATGAATCTGACTATTCTATTCATTTTTAAATTCGGAATATACTTTTGCTGATACAATAAAAGGAACATGAAACCGGATAGAGTCCTATTACAATTTTGCTACTATTTCAAGTCAGGAAAGCTGATAAGAGATATTAATAGATGAGTCTAAGAAGAGACTGAAAAGGTGCAGTTTTTTCACTCATTTTATAAAAAAAAACTGTCTGGAAGAAATTTTGCCTAATAAAAGTGTATAAGGCAAATTTGTATGACGTCTACAAGCAAAGTGAGAATCAATTGGTGTAATGATTAAGGCACCAGAATAGAAACCAGGAAAATGAGTTCTAATTTTGCTTTAGAAATAAAAATTGGCCGAGTCACACACTCTCATCCCAACTCACCTCACAGGGTTGTTGTCGAGAAAGCAGGAGAAGGAAGAAGTATTAGGTATGTTTGTTGCGTTGAGTTATTTATAAAAATAATAAAGATAGGATTAAATATCTTTTTAAAATTTCACTTACAATAGTAATCCTAAAGCAAGAATCTGATGCCTTGAAAAACACCTACCACGTTTGTTATTATTTGATTTGACCAAATTCTCATTATTCTATATATTTGTGAACCCAGAAATGTTCTTAAACCACAATAATTTTCAAGATAGATAGATAGATAGAGAGAGAGAGAGAGAGAGAGAGAGAGAGAGAGAGAGAGAGAGAGAGAGAGAGAGAGAGAGAGATAATGTTGCAATCAGACGCCTCCCCAAGATGGCTGTAGGAAGATTTTTCTCTCCTATCTACAATCTGCTGTTTTTGCTACCAAAGCTGGTTCTTTGGCAGTCTTGCTTCCTGGATTTGAATGGGGGCACTTAGGAATGACTCAAGATGACTTTTAGATGGTTGTGGAAGCAATCAGAAGGAGGAATCTTGAAGATTGCATTTCTCTATGGGAGCAACTGGAAAGTTATTGGTCACCCCCTTTTTTTTCCCTATCAGCAGATTATTTTTATAAGCAAATCTTGGTTTCAACTTCACTTTTAAAGCTTTTGTTTTGCTTTGTTTTTTATCTTTAAAAATTAACTGGCTACCTAAATTTATTTCATCTCCCTGCTAGCTTTTATCTGCTTTTTTGCTTTTTCCTTTTGATCTCTTTGGCTATTTTCATTAACTTCTGCTTTTCCGTAAGGAAATAGGTGTCTCTGGATAGTGAAAGTGCTTTTACTTTTACTTGATTTACATTTTTATTGGACATTTACTACAGGGATTTTATAATTTATCAATTAGCAAAAAAGTTTGGAGTTTATTTTTATTAATCCAGAAAACCAATTTTGTTGTATTTATTTTGTGCAATGACAATAAAGACTATACTATACAAAATAACCTCCTTGCTATTTTGTCTGTTTCTTGTTCTGCCGCAAAGAACAAGAACTATCTACTACATTTAGCAAAAATATATTGGATTATAAGGAGGCTGACATTTGAAAAAACGCAATTTTTAGATGAAACCTATTTTTAAAAGTTTGATGAACTCATAAGATTGTAGAAAACATTCAGAAGCAAGTGATGTAAAAAAAAATCAAACCAACAAAAGGAATGTGATTTTAAAGCAGTAGATTTGCTGGGAAGAAGCATGGACTCAGAAATAACAGAGCCAACTCCATAACACCTCCCTGAAGTTCAAGCCTGCATTCTTAGATAATAGCAAAAAACTGTGTGGTTAGATAAGCGGAAATAATTTTTTTTTAAGTGCATGATTGAAAGAGATTGGAAAATGGATTTAACTGAGGAACGATTTCATCTGGATTTTTGGGGGGAAGGTAGACTGACTTTGGAGATTGGGTTTATTGTATTTAATCAGATTAATAAGAGATGGTATTAAGAAACAAATGTGGATATTTGATCCAGGATCAATCAGGCTTAATTTTGGGGATGATTTGGGTTAGTTAAAAAGCTGTGGTAAATTTTCTGCAACTTCATTAGAATAACAGTTTGTTAACAGGGTTTTGGAATTTTAATCTTGTTTTATTTTTGTTATTACTGTTCTTCCTGTTAACTATTTTGTTATTAATATAGTATATAGATGACATTAAAAATTTATAAATAGAATTAGTAGTTTAGTAGTTTAAAATTCTGTGGGCCTGTTTCGTAAATGATGGGAAACTAATATTGTTGCAATATATTAATCAGCTTTCAACTAGGTAGGATAATATGTGTAAATATGTTAGGTTTTTTTAATGCACCTTTTCCTTTTTAATGCCTTCTCTGTTTTGTTTTTCTTTCTTTTTTCTTTGTGGTTTTTTAAAGTGTATTTTAACTTTTTTTAATGAAATAAAAATAGTTTTTAATTATGATATATATGTTGGGATCATTATGTATTATGATTAATACATAATGATATAAACACAATTTTAAGAAATTACTTCTATACGTTTCATGGCTGTCCAAAGGAAATTATCAATAACAGATTTGAAAAATATTAGACAGATTGCTCACAATTATATAAGTTTGTCCTGTTAATATAAGTATGAATTAATAATTTCTGTAACACAGAGAAAACATTTCAAGTATTTATAACTTGACAAAACTAAGCTCTGCTCTTTTTTTGCTCATCTATTTTCTGGCTACTCTGTTTCTTAATATATACAAAACTTCATCATTTTATGGATTTTTTTCAACTGATTTGTTAAGTCCCCTTTTCTGTATTCAATTCGGTTTTATTGTAAACTTATTACAGGAAATTGCTGGGAATTTGAGATGTTCATATAACTTATTTAGATGTAATGGCTTTGCTGTTGTACTCTAGAGATACCTGCCTTCCTTTCTTTTTGAATAAATCATTCCCCCCCCCCCCCTAAACCAGGAAATATAATTGTTCTTGACACTTTGGTGATGAGGATCAATTGTGAACATTAGTATTGATTTAATGAACAATTAAGACTTAAAAGTACTAAGTTTGCCTAAGGAATTTTGTGAGTATATATTAGACATAATTTCATTAATGGAATATTTGAGGAAGTGATTAGAATAGCTGAACTGCTTCAATCGTAGCTTGCACACCTCCTGCCTCATCCCATGCTTGAGTGACTGTTACGTTTACTTTACTTTTTATATTGCATGGCTATTGAGCACTTAGTTTCAAATTTGTTGGTCTTCTGAGACATGGATGGCAATGGGAATTAACTTAATGCATTACTAACATCTTGATTTGTATATTGGTTAAAGAACATGAGAATAACTATGAAGCATCACAAATAAGCATTTGGACTGCTAAAGTTGACTACAAAGGGATAAATGTCAGACACCTGACTGAAGTACAGGGTGAGTTCATAGCCAGGAACTGAATGAATGGTCCTCTTCTCTGTCACTGATTTTTTAATTCAAAATGGTATATGGAGGGCTTTTGCTGTAACAAGTGGCTGATTGCTGAAACACATTTACAATACATGCTGCCCAGTGGTGGGTTTCAAATTTTTTTAGAACCTACTCTGTAGGTGTGGCCTATTTTGTGGGCGTGGCTTGGCAGTCATGTGACAGGGTGGGAGTGGCCACCTTTTAAAATGTGGTGAAACTCATTTAACAACGCCCTTGCTTAGCAACCAAAATTTTGGACTCAATTGTGATGATAAATTTCTTTCTTTCTTTCTTTCTTTCTTTCTTTCTTTCTTTCTTTCTTTCTTTCTTTCTTTCTTTCTTTCTTTCTTTCTTTCTTTCTTTCTTTCCTTTCTTCCTTCCTTTCCTTTCCTTTCTTTTCCTTCCTGTTTGGTCACTGGCAGCGGCGGGCCAGATTTACTTCCAGGTATGCCGGTGGAACCCCCTCTCACCGGTTCTCTAAATTTCACCAACCGGCTCTCACGAGTAGGTGCGAGCCTGCAGAAACCCACCACTGATGCTGCCCCACCCAAACCCCAATGACAAAAAGGAAAGATTATTGTCTTCAGAAAAAAAGGGAATTTTCAGTATTTATAAAAACAAACTTAAAATAAGAGATATGGAGCTCAGCTATATAGGGATCAACATAGGTTCCAATGAATTAAATGGAACTTATTGCTAATAACTGTATTAAAGATTGCAGACTTAAAATAAATTGTTTAAAAACACTGAAATATTTTCATATCAAAATAATTTTGTTTAACAAAGTTTTTTTAAGGAGCAATTATTGCTCAATAATTTCCAACATTAGGTTATTAATGATTTCTATAGAAGAGGCATGGGTTAAAACTAGTTATTTATTCTTGTCTCAGGTAACTGATGATTTTATACCACTAGTTGTCACGCAGATTCATTTGTTCTGAGCTGATGGCTGGCTGTAAATTTCCTCAGTGTAAATGTCAGTGGATTTTGTGTAGTATTGCCATTAGATTTCGTTTGGAAGCTTAAACATTACACAATTATGAGAGAGCACCAGATGGCCTCATTAAGAAGAATGATCTGAATGTTTACTACTTATGTGCATGTGTGAAATTAACAGTAAGGTGACCTATCATCACTTGGAAAATATGTTAGTAATTTATAGAGCTAGATATGCTGACATTATTTGCTGTAAAGTGGAATATTCATGCTGCCTGCAGTTGGTTAAGTTGATTTCTTTCTCAGTGTGAAAGCTGTTTAGATATGGAAAATAAATATTGTTTGTGAAATATTATTTCTAAGTATCATCCCAAGAACATAATTAGAATCAAACCTTACTCTTTCTGTGATACGCCATTATTCACTTGCATTGTTGAATTATATAGCATGAAATATAAACATAAAGGGGTTATAACATTTAAAACATTAATTTTAGTCATTTTTGATTTTTGGAAACTTTCTTTATATTTTCATATTGTATTTATCCTGTATGCCTGTTCAGAATTTGAATCCTCAGCAAGGAAATTTAGCTGTTGCTGAATTTCAGTGTTGAAAAAAATTGGGAAACAGTTATTTTACATAACTTGCAGGCTTCGGGAAACATTGGAGCTAAAGTATGCCTTAAGAAATCAATCAATATGAGTCAAACAGATTAAATCCCAGCAAGTTTCTATTGGGTTTATGCAGCAAATACTTCCTATCTTATTTTCAAAGCAAAGATCTCCCAAAATGAATTTTTAGTCAACTAGAAATACCAAACATTTGAAGCAAAAGTATCATGGTTTGAACATCGTGGGTATATTAAAAATAAGGTTTCTATTTCAAATATCATCTTATTTCAGATTTCTTAAATTTCTGAAATTGTGAAACTTTTATGGTAAATTAAAAATACAAACTAATAATCTAATATTTTTACAAACATTTGAATCAAAATACATATTTTCACTCAAGCCAAGTTGATCATCTAAAATAGTGTTCAGTAAAACTTGAAGTACTTGTGTAGAAAATATCCCCTTCCACATTACCATATGCTCAGAAATCTTAAAGGAGTTTAAAATATTAAGCATTATTGTTTGTTAATTTGATTTGCATCCCGTCTTTCATTCAGGAACTCAAGATATTATTCATAATGCTTTTTCCACTTTTTCCACACAACAAGGTTGAGCTGAGTGGAAGAGAAACTGGTGCAAAATCTTCCAGTGAGTTTCCATGACTAAGGATGGATCAGAACTTGGGTCTCCCTGCCTTAAACCACCCTGCTTTCCAAGGCTTAAAATATAGTGTTAGTCATTGTCTTCATCCTTCTTTGCTCAAATAAAGAGAGACCTCCTTGGGGAAGAAGGAATGAGTGATGGCAGAAGCAATTTCAGTAATTTCCCCTAAGAGCAGGAGAATTCTAAAGTTTTCTCCAAAACTTGGAGGAAGGAAAAGGAAGAATGGTAGTGTTTATATAAGAAGAATTGGGAATAGTGTTTTATCCACCCTACTTTTCTCAAATTGAGCATGGGGGTTCATGTAATCTGCCATAATTGGTTTGAATATTTCCCTAAAGTTGTGACTATCAATTCAGAAACTTGTCTCCTAAATACAGTTTTTCTATTTAGTTTCTGTTACTAAATTCTGCACTGTATCCAGTGGTGGGTTGCAGGCAGTGCGCCCCAGTACGGGCATACCGGAGCCAGCCCAGAGCACCGGATACTGTTCTGGCATGGTGCTCCGGAGGGGCCGCCCGCCCGCCTGCCTGAGCTCCTTACCTGTCTTTTAAGGCTTCTGCGCCTCTGCACACGCGCATGGTACGTACGGTGCCTGTGCGATGCTCCGCTGAACAACTGGAGCATCGCAGAGGCTCGTGGAAGCCTTGCTGACAGGTAGGACGCCTGAGAGCATGTGGGTGACGCTGGGGTTGTTCCATCCATACCAGTTGGAGCAGAATCTGGAACCCACCACTGACTGTATCCCATCTTAACTGCTTTGATATTAAAAAAGATTGATTAAGGAGGCAAATATGGGAAATCAGAGCAGAATGCCCTATATAGATTGGATTGCTGGTTAGAGAGTAGAATCTGGCAAGAAGAGAAAACCCAAGAGCCTAGAGGAGGGACTTAAGTAAAAGAAAATAGTAGACCAAATAAAGGAAGACAGATAAAATAAATATGAGCTGAATGTTACTCTGGAAAGAGTATAACGTCTCTAAAACATAAAAAACAACAAACATTCTTGCAGTTAATAAAGGGATATAAGATCTTGGAGGAGTTAAATGACAGGAGCTACATCAAGAATAGAAGCAAATAATCAAAATGTAGGGAAATTTCTTCAATAGAGACAGATTAAGAGGTATAGCAAAAAGTACTATGGGAAAATTAACAATGCATCTATCAGAAAGTTATATAGAAATACTAAGCTGTTCTGAGCATGAATGTTCAGAAGGACCTGTGACATCCTTTGGTTTTGTAGTTTCCATAGTTATTTTGGTGCTTGCTTTTAGCAGGACTAACCTCCTGCTGCCACCTTGAAGCCAACTGGGCAGAAAATAACATACAGTATTTGAAAAGACTTGCCTGCTGTATTTGTGTACCAGTAGATTTCAGTTTATAGGCTATGCAAGAGCAATTATAACTTTTTGTTCCAGGACAACTGCACACTCAGGTGCAAGTTGAAATACTCACAAAAAGTGCATTCAATTTCCAGCATTCCATTGAGCCATGATACTCTACTTTGATCAAGAGGAATGTCATGGGTGTAATTTTGATGGATTGCTTTTTGCATAACGTACTCAGCATGCAATACAATATCCTATTTTGCACTAATGGCTAAGAGGAATGACACCTCAGAACTATTTATTTATCATTTATTTGTTCGTTGAGCTATAACCTTTAGGCTCCTATACAAGTTCCACTGAGATTAATTGATGTGTTTTGTTGCTACTCCCTGTGACTAAAATATATTTTCTGCAATAGTATCTTTCTGGTACTTTATTTGGAAAAAGAACCCAAATTCAATAAGCATTTTGTACATAAAAATGGGCAGAAAAATATGGTTAGATATACTAAAAAATGGAAGAAATTTCTTACTGTATTTGTAAATACTGTACTGACAAAAATATGCATATGTCCATGAATTTTTATGATGTCAATCTTCTGAATTTAAAAATCAAATATTCATTTTTTACTCCACAGAACTGATTGGCCATATTCAAAATTAATGTCTTGCCTTTCACATCAGAAATGGCCGCTTGTTAGGAGTTGCAGAAAAGTAACAGAGACGCCTTCTGTCTCCTCAGGTGGAAACAATGTGACAGGTGGTCACAGCAGGAATGACTCATCTCAGCATAAGCCCCAATTCCAGTAATCAAAGATAATAAATCTTTTTTCTGTTGTACATTAGTTAATGATTACCATTTCATTCAATAATAGCAGAATATAAATAAGGTGGAACTTGAGGTTAACATATTGTGATGTCTGAATATATATTTTGGGGAAATGTATATTATATTTTATAAGGATAAAGCAGCATTGTGACATGATATCAGCCAAAAGTTTAACTTCTTGGAGCAAGTTGCTGCACTGGTGAAAAAGTAACTTATTGCACATGAGAGCTGTTGTAACTAGAGCTATTATATGGCAAATAAAATGAGTTTAATGTATTGGTTGTGCCATTCTAAACTCACAACTCTGCTTGAAGAATAGATGGCATTGTGACATGGATGGTCTTTTGTGCACGCAAGGCTGTGATCACAATTACTCATGCTCTGGTCACCTCCCAAGTGGACTATTGCAATGAACTCTCCATGAAGCTGATCTTGAAGAGTGTCTGGAAGGTTCAGTGGTATAGAATGCAGCAGCACAGGAAGTTATATGTGCTCCTAGGGGGGCACATTACACCTTTGCTCTAAAAGCTGCATTGACAGCTACTTTGCTTCTGTGTCCAATTCAAAGTACTGGTTTTGACTTTTAAAGCCCTACATGGCAAGGAACCTGGTTACTTGAGGGACCACCTCTTCCTGATTACATCTACCTGTGCTATCAGATCCAGTAGGAAGAGCATGATGTGAGAGTCCTGTCTGCAAGGGAGCTCCATCTGACAGGACCTAGGAGAAAAGCTTTTTTCTGCCATGGCACCCACCCTCTGAAACATCATTTCTCCTGAAGGAATGAGGTTGGTCCCAACCCATGTGACCTCCTGGAAAGCTCTTAAAGCCTAGATTATGTCAACTAGCCTACAGATTTCCTGTCAAAAGGGGGCCTGTGCCCTGGCAGTGTTGTATGTAATATCCCCCCTCTTGTGATCTTGCTTTATTTATTTTGTTTTTCCTGTGTTTTCTGTTTTACTGATTTTATTGAATGTTAGATTTATTGTGCATCACCCAGAATTACTTTGATTGAGCTCTGTAAATTTTATAACTAAAATAAATATATCAGCCACTTGTCACCTGATATCTTCATATTAAATCTTTCCCCCCCTTTTTCCTTTTGGTCTCTCAGAGGAAGTTTATATTTACAGTAGGTTTATGGCATATATCTTCCAAACCCTAGTCTTTCCCCCTTTTTGGAGTTCCTCCTTTTTGCTATTTTCTCCCTCCTCCAAATAACTTGAACCTAACTAAGGTAATCGCCAGATTCAAATCCAAATGCTTTGAATTTATATAATTGTGGAAGAAGGCTACTCTAATAGGAAAGGAGAATGATGTCTCACTCTTGAAACTTACCTGACAGTGCATGGAGGAACAATATTTAAATTACAGGCATCTTTCTCATTGCTTTGTTCATTCTCTAGCATAGAGCAAGTTTAGATACTTGGTTTCTATATTCTTTGGAAACATGTGAATTCAGTTATTGTGACCTATTATATATATCATGGCTAAAACAAACCATGCCTCAGCACAGTTCACCAATTCGGAGAGTTCATCTTGTATACTGATTGGTTTAACTTATTGCATTACTGCTAATTTAATTACTTATTAACTTATTTGTACATTACTGTTGAAAGTTTACTGTGTTGTATGAATCCACATCATACATTTTTTTCAATAAACTAAGGCTATATCTTTTGTTAGTAAAAGATGTAATCCCAATTACTGAATAATCAAACAATTTGCAATTTACCTTATAGCAGTAATGAGAAACCTTTTTTGGCCCCATGCCAAAAGCGGGGGTGAGTGCGTGGGCATGCCACACCCATAATGCTATGCACGCGACACCCACCCATACTCCCGCGCATGTGCGTGCGACCAGTAGCATCCCCTCCCAGCTTTTGGCATGTTTTTTCCACCCTCCCCAGGCTCCAGAGGCTTTCTAAGAGCCTGGGGAGGATGAAAACAATCTCCCTTATCCCGACTCCCTCTGAAGGCCTCAGGAGCTTCCCTGAAGCCTCCAGAAGGCAAAAAATGGACCTACAGACAATAATAATAATAATAATAATAATAATAATAATAATAATAATAATAATAATAATAATAATAATAATAATAATACATTTTATTTATAGACCGCTCCCTCTCCCCAAAGGGACTCAGAGCGGTGCACAGGGAAATTAAAATACCAATAAATATACATAAATAAATTAGATAAAAGGCAAATTAAACAAAGATTATCCCTGCGCTAAAATCCCCAGTTTTAAATTAACTAAAATTCCCTAAACCCTATTAAAAGACGGAAGACTAACCTAGGCCGGCCAAGCAGAAAAAGTGTGTTTTAAGTTTTTGACGGAAGGAGCAGAGGTCCGTAGTTGTTCTAATTTCGGGGGGAAGGTTGTTCCAGAGGGCTGGGCCCGCCACAGAGAAGGCCCTTCCCCTGGGCGTCGCCCGCTGGCATAGCCTAGTGGACGGCACCCGGAGAAGTCCCTCTCTGTGGGAGCGAATCGGCCGCAGGGATGTATGGGGCAGGATCCGATCCCGCAGATAACTAGGTCCCGTGCCATGGAGCGCTTTAAAGATGGTAACCAACACCTTGAAGCGCACCCGAAAGACGACAGGCAGCCAGTGCAGCTCGCACAAGAGCGGTGTTATGTGGGTAGACCTTGAGGTTCCCATTATTGCTCGCGCGGCTGCATTCTGGACAAGCTGAAGTCTTCGGGTGCACCTCAAGGGGAGCCCATGTAGAGAGAATTGCAGTAGTCCAGTCGGGATGTCACGAGGGCATGAGTGACTGTGCAAAGGGCATCCTGATCCAATAGGGGGCACAACTGGCGTACCAGGCGAACCTGGTAAAACGCCCTCCTGGCCATGGCTGTCACTTGATCTTCCATGGACAGCCGGAAATCCAGGAGGACGCCCAAGTTGCGCACCCCTCCATAGGGGTAAGAGGTTCGTCCCCTATGGCCAGTGATGGAGTCAACTGGTTGTACCGGGATGCCGGAAACCACAGCCACTCGGTCTTGGATGGGTTGAGTCTGAGTCTGTTACTTCCCATCCAGGCCCGCACGGCTTCAAGGCACTGGCACATCACCGCTACGGCATTGTTGGGGTGGTTTGGGGTAGATATATACAGCTGTGTATCATCAGCGTAGAGATGGTACTCTACCCCAAAACCACGGATGATCTCACCCAGCGGCTTCATATATGTGTTGAACAGGAGTGGCGAGAGGACTGACCCCTGAGGCACCCCACAAGTGAGGGGCCTAGAGGTCGACCTCTGCCCTCCTGTCAACACAAATTGCGATCGACCAGAGAGGTAGGAGGAGAACCACCGCAACACGGTGCTTCTCACCCCCAACCCCTCCAGCCGATGCAATAGAATACAATGGTCGATGGTATCAAAAGCCGCTGAGAGGTCTAATAGGACCAGGATGGAGGAACAACCTCCATCTCTGGCCCTCCAGAGATCATCAACCAACGCGACCAATGCGGTGCTGTGCCCGGGCCGGAAGCCGGACTGGCGCGGGTCCAGATAACCAACTTCCTCCAGGTGACGGGGAAACTGTTGTGCCACCACACTCTCTACAACCTTCGCCAGAAAGCGAAGATTGGAGACCGGACGGTAGTTAACCAGTAATGCTGGGTCCAGAGAGGGCTTCTTCAGGAGGGGCCTCACCATAGCCTCTTTAAGGGAGGCGGGCAAGAAACCCTCGCTCAGAGAAGCGTTGACAACCTCCTGGAGCCAGCCTCGTGTTGCCTCCCAGGATGCCAGTACAAGCCAGGAGGGACACGGGTCCAATAAACATGTGGTAGCTTGCAGTCGCCCACGTAACCTGTCCATATCATCGGAAGTAACAGAGTCAAACTCTTCCCAGCAAATTGTCTCAAGACCTGCCTCGGGGGATCCCACTGGGCTATCGATGGAGACTAGCTCGCTCTGAATCTGAGCGATTTTATCCTGCAGATAAATCCCAAATTCCTCTGCTCTGCCCTGTAATGGGGTTTCCCGCACCCTCTGTTGAAGGAGGGAGCGGGTCACCCTAAACAGGGCGGCAGGGCGGTTATCTGCGGATGCTATGAGAGTGGCACAATGATGACGTTTGGCCACTCTCAACGCCACAAGGTAAATCCGTAAATGGGCTCTCACCTGTGTTCAGTCAGATTCAGACCGAGTAGATCTCCATCTCCTCTCTAGGCATCTCTTGTGGCGTTTCATCACCCTTAGCTCCTCGGTAAACCAAGGAGCCAGGGTGGCTCGACGCCGCAAGAGAGGCCGCAAGGGCGCGACCCGATCCAAGGCTCCCGTGGCCGCAGTATTCCATGCGGCCACGAGGTCCTCCATCAGGCGCGGGTCAGGGATACAGGAAGTGGCCCAAGCGCCGCCTGGAACCCATCAGGGTCCATCAGGCGCCTGGGGCGGAACCAAACAGGTGACTCGGGTTCCGCCTCCCCGCGGTGGGGAGTAGCGATTGGAAAGTCGAGCCAGAGAAGTGAGTGGTCTGACCATGACAAGGGTGTGATGACTATGTCCCCTATACCCAGATCACTCTTCCATTGACCAGAGACAAAGATCAGATCCGGTGTATGTCCACCCTCGTGGGTGGGGCCTTGAATTAATTGGGTCAGGTCCATAGCCATCATGGAAGCCATGAACTCCCGAGCTACCTCCGATGATTCGCCCACCGATGGCAGATTAAAGTCCCCCATGACTACCAGTCTGGGGGTCTCAACTGCCATCGTAGCGATCACTTCAAGGAGCTCGGGCAGGGCTGCTGTTACATAGCGGGGAGCCAGGTATACAACAAGCAAGCCCAACTGCCTCCCTAGGCCCCACTTCACGCAGAGGGACTCACAACCGGTGGTCTGTGGCACAATGGTCTCTCTCGGCTCTAGACCTTCCCTAACAATAACCGCTACCCCTCCACCCCAGCCTAGGGCCCGGGGCTGATGAAAAGCGCGGTAACCTGGTGGGCACATTTCAACGAGGGGGAGTCCTCCCTCGTGGCCCAGCCAGATCTCCGCAATTCCCACCAGGTCCGGTTCCCCCTCTGACACAAGGTCATGGATGAGGGGGGCTTTGTTGACCACGGACCTGGCGTTGCAGAACATCAGCCGCGGGCTCTGGCACTGTACTCCCTGACTACCTAGCCTGCGGGGGTGTGGCACCTGACCGTTTGCAACCAACGGCCCCGTGCCCCCAACTTGTCTCCCCTCGAACCTGCCTCTCCCTGCGACCCTCTGGATGGGTTGACCCTCCAGAGGAACGACTCATATTTCCCCCCTCCCGGTGGGTCCTTCTGCCTCATTCCGTCGTCTGCTGGTCCGGCCCTTCTCCTTCTTGCTCGTCTCTACCTGTCTATACCCTCCCCCCTCCCTGGAACCCCCTAAAATGGACAACAATTTACACACTAAAAAAACCCTAAGACCGCGCTTCGCCCACCTCTCCGGATTAATAAATCCCTCATCAAGGCGGGCCCTCATTAAAGCGAAGGGCCAAACCTGCGAGAGCGGGGACTCTCGCAGTCGCAATAGGTCAGTTTTAGAGTACATTTTGCTATAAATAAATAATTAAATAAATAATTATAAATAGATTAAAAATGCAAGAATAAAATACATGAATGGGTCATGGGTTAAAATTGATATTAAAAAAAAGCATCGTTGGCACAATTTAAGATGTAAAATTTCATAAATAGGTGACACATAAATAGATAGATTTAAAGTGCATCAGTGAGGAATAAGCTTGGGATCTCAATATGGCTGCTTCAATCCACAAGGTCTTTAAGAGGGTATAGGTCTATGAAGATCTTACAAGGACCATATGGGAAAAGGTCTCAAAGGACTTAAAAGTTGCATTTCTGGGACTTAGATCTTTAAAAGTCAGCTCAGATCACAAGTTCGGCGCCATCTGCGCTGGAAGGGAGTCCATTCTCCCAGATGAAAATTCCTCTCATGCCTAGGAGAGGTCGGTTAGGCCTAGGCCAGCCGTACTTCGACCTCCCGGCCCAGCCCGGCCCAGGTAGGCTTGAGACACCATCATCCTGCTCTCCGGCTCCGGGCCTGTTTTTAAAAGGCCTCTCCCGCCGACCGATCACCAGGGCTGTGGGGTAACATTCCTTCCTCTCCCGGCTGGAGGTTCACCAGCGTCTTCTGGCCGCCACCGGCCCAGCCAAACGTCCGACGGCCCGATCGGCGTCCACCGCCACCACGAGGACGCCGGGGACACCAACCTCTGATCCGGTGCTCCCATCACCGTCTCCGCCGCCGTTCCTATGGCTAGCCTCCGCTTTGGCGCTCTCACCGCCGTCTCGCAACCACCTGAGGCCGTCTTCCGGCCTCCTCGACCAGCCTGGCATCCAGCGACTCGGCCGGTGTCCACCGCCGCCCCCAAGGCCGCCGAGAACACCGACCTCCACTTCGGCGCTCTCACCGCCGCCTCCACCACCGCCGCCTTCGCCACTGGCCTCCGTTCGGCGCTCCCACCGCCGTCTTCCACTCCCATAGCCATCTGCAGCCGTCCTCCGGCTGTTGCAATCTCTCTGGGCGTCTCCGGCGCAGCCGGAAGTCACTGGAAGTCACTTCCGGTTTGCTCGTAGGGCCAGATTTTGCCCTCCAGAGCCTTCAGGGAAGCCTCCTAAAGGCCCCTGAAGGCTCCGGAGAGCGAAAAATGGACCTACGGGGAACCTGGAAGTTCAGGAATTGTGACTTCCGGTTTGTCTTTAGGACCAGTTTTTCGCACTCCACCTCTGGAGGGTGAAAAACAGCCTCAAAAGAAGGCTGAAGACAGGGCAATGCCTCATGTGCCCTGACAAATGGCTCCACGTGACACCTGTGGCACACGTGCCATAGGTTCGCCATCACGGCCTTATAGCATCAACTGTATTATAGTCATTTAACTCAGATTAATCTTAACTGACATTGGCTACTGGATGTCATGATTGCACTGCCAAATATTATCAGAAAAAAACATAAATCTGAAGACATTTTTCAGTCTCCAATAAGCCAAGCATGCATATACATTTTTGAAAAAAAATATTTTCCTGAGAAATATAGACTACATCCTCATATTTGAACTTTTATTCCAGTGTTTCTTGCAAAAAAGTATAATGAGCAATGGGTGTATTGGAATAGTATCTCAAATCTGCCTCATTAATATGCTCTCAAAAACAGTTCAAAAAGTTTAATACCTTCTTTTTTTTTTGTTTTAAAAGAATTTATTGGTTTTTACAAAATAATATTGGGAAAAGGGTATAGGAAAAAATGTTACATTTTAGTAGCCGGCGGTCCCCCCCCAAACTTCATCATAGTACAGGTTTTAGTAAAAAAAAAAAAAAAAGACAAGCACAATAACAAATACATTGCATATTTTCTATGTTCATTCTTCTTGTTTTTCCTTACCATCAATCATGACAACATTCAAATAAAATTTTTAAATAGTATCATTTTTGAGACCTAAGTCTTTTGGCTATTGATTCTTTCCCCCTGTCATCGGGAGGGGCCGCCGCCCCCACTGTTCCTCCTTCATCGTCTCCTAGGAATATGGAGTATTTTTGAGAAAAAGCATTTGCCTCTTCTAAAGTTTTGATTCTAATTCTACTCCCTTCCCAGAAAACCAACATCCCTTCTGGTAACAACCATTTGAACCAGATCCCTTTTTTAAATAGTTTCTTGGATAGGAAGGAATAATTCCTTCTCATGTCTCTAATTTTCTTTGGGATTTGCTTCAAAATGATTATCTCATTGTCTTGGTATTTCAAAGGCCCTCCCCGTTGGGCTCTCAGAATCTCCTCCCTCTTGGACTTCCTTAAAATTTTTACATGGACTTGTCTTGGGACATTATGTGTCCTTGCATATGCCGAATTGTTTCTATATACCAGATCAATATCCCATGCAATTTGTTTTTTATTTTTTTGAAGATAATCCACTAATATTGTGATCATAATATCTTTCAAATCTTCTGCATCTGACTCTGGTATGTTTTGAAATCTAAGAAAAAGTGACATTCTTTCAAACTCCAATTTTGAAATATAATTCCCTAATTCCGAACTTTCTTTTTGTATTCCCTTTACCTCATTTCCCATCCCAGCCACCCCTCCCTCCAACACCTCTATTCTTTGTTTGCTATCCTTTGTATTTTGTTGTATTTCCGATATTTCTAATTTTAAATTTATCAGTTCCTTTCGCATTTCATTTACATTTTCCATTATTTTTTCGTTGTTCTTCATCATTTCTTGAAACATCTCATTGACCGATAAGTCCTGTGTGGTCTCACCCGCAGCCTGTAATAGTGAAGTAATCTTTGGCTGTATGGCTGGGCTGGATCGGGTAGAGGAGGGGGCAGAGTGCGCTTTCCCAGGTGGTGGCTTTTTGGAAGTCATTGTTCTTAACAAAAGAAAAGATGGCGTCAGAAGAGCGGGTAGCCGGTACAGTCCGAGGCAGTTCAGATGAAAGTTTAGTCTTAGAACACATTAAGGGAGCCAAGAGCAATCTTTATTGCCAATCCAATTGTCCACTCAGTAGAGTTCCCGAAGATTCCCAGGGGAGAAGCCTCGATGTGAATTTTAAAGTCTCATAGTTTAATCACAGAAGGGAAAATTCTTTAACAGTTAAAACTTTCCAGCGGAGGATAAGGGAGAGCCCATTCTCCCCTCCTTCTGGTGGGAAGAAAAGTGAAAGTTCCAATCTTCTCTTGTTAGAAGGTTGCCTCACAAGTTACAATTAAACACATAGATTCATATACTTTTCAATTGTTGCTTAGATGGTAAGTCATTCCCAAGCCTCTCTCTGTTTCTGGAGATAGCTTCTTTTTTAAACGTCGCTTTTCTTCCGAGAGGGGGTTCTATCAAGCAAACACCCCCCTCCATTTCCCGTTTAAAATCAAATGAACACCAAGACTCACATTCCTGCTTGTCTGTCGTTTGGAGATAGAAGATTGAAAGGCATCCGCCGCCCCCGACATTCCAGCTAACTTTTTATTGTTGCAGTTTCTTCCGAGAATTCATTGACGAAAAGACCGAAGCCTTCCTGCGTCAGCTTCCCGGCTCCTAGGGCGAAGCTGGGACCTCCCCCACCGGTCGCCACCGAACTGGGGGGGTCGCCGGCCAGCCGCCCCTGTGGTAGGAAACTCCTACAGAGCTCCCTGTGCCCCCGGGGGGGCCCACCAGGAGAGCAAGTGGCGGGCGGAGCGCGAACTCCGTCCGTTGCCTCTGAAGACCGGAAACGGAAGTCCAAAAAGTCTAATACGTTCTTAATATTAGTAGAATAGCGGGGGTGGGGGGAATGAGATAGCTACCACTGATTTACTAGTGAGACCCAATTCCAAAACGTCAAACTTCTCTTAGTACTTTAATCTTGATGATAAATCACAAAAGAGATCCAGACACAACTTTAGGGCTCTCATAGTTAGCCAAAGAATCTGTTTATGCTGTTAAATTAAAAGGCAGTTGTCAAATCTCCCTAAATATCAAATGTCTTGACTTTCAAATGCTGTAAAAGAAAGAGAATGCACAGCACTAAAGAATATACTGTACAATGAATTACAAAGCTAATTCTATATGTCATTTGCTGTTATTAGTGCTATATAGCTAAGGTCTGGCTGGATTGTTGACTGATTGTCTGATTGTAGGATTAGTATGATTTGTGGGCAAACTGTGGTGCTGTAGAAAGCTGAGGCATATGCAGGAGTTCTGGCAAGAGTTTGAGAGGAACTGCATTGTTTTGATTTTAACTGGGTTCCTGCATAAATAAAAAAAATAAACAAATAAATGCTTTTAATTGTATACAGTGTAGTAAAGTAGTGAGAGTTACTATTGGTGTACAAAAAGCTGAGTAAATCTGTAATTCTCTTCTTGAATTAAAAAGTTCGGCATTTATTTGTTGACTCAGAAATGAAGACATTTCTGAGCTAAGGAATCTCAGAGGGTTTTTTTAGGACTTGCCAGTTGGGAGAGATGGCATTGTCTATATTAAGGTTTAATGTTAAGAACTGTGTGCATGCTGAAAGTTAAAATTGGGGCATTGCATTATAAATTTTATCAGCAAAAACTGTATAGAAGAGTATTGTATATTGCTGTTATTTTTGACCAAATGACAGAAGGACTGAAACAGAATAAATTGGCAGAGAAAATAATAACTCATATTGGGGAAATAATGCACAAACATCATTTCATCTCTAACACACAGTGCTAATAGTAATGGATATCCATCTCTTCCCTCGTGTAAAATAAGTTTACTGAATTTCATGAAATATATCCTTTATTTTGGGTTTTCAAAGGCTTATCAAATATTATTATAAAACAGGGATTGATATCTCACTGCATTAATTACTCATTACTCGTAAAAGCATTTATAGAAGTCTTACCACCTAAAGATTTCCAAATGTGATTTTGAGCCTGTGAAGTCATAGTAGGTCTCGCAGTGTGTCTATTTGACAAAGCTTTATCTAATATTGGAAATATAGGCACTTCTGATTACATATTTAAAACAATATTTAAGCATATTAATACAGAAAAAAATTAAAATGCTGTTGTATTTCCATCTGGAAAATTACAAGGGGCAGAAAAAGTCTGTTCTTCCAATTGAAAAAAGCATTTGCCCATGTGTGTAATACCAAAAAAAAGCATTTCTATGGAATCATAGTGATTGTAACAGACTGACTGACATCTGAAGATTAGAAATTAAAATTATCAGTTGATGTACTAATATATTGTATGCAAAGATGAATATAAAACTGGTTCTCATAAAGTAACTGCAGCTCGTCTACTTTGCCCACCTTTGTTATCTCCAGGTAGTGAGCATGATGAGAATATGAAGTAGATGGCCTTAATAGACCTTTCCAAAGAGGAATTTGCAACTATGAACTTGCCTTGTCTAAAATAACTTTATGCTCTGTCTACTGGTGTTTCCAGATTTATGGTCCTGGAGGATTTCAACCTGCTTTCCTTGGGTCTGGGCTCAAAGAAAGCCTTCATGTTCATGGCCAGCATTGCAGCAGACCCATCCCACAATGGGGATTGTGACATATTATACATTACTTTTGTCTCACTAGGGTAGCAATGTGGTTTGTGGTATATTACCACCTGTCATGAAAAGATGATTCCCTGTTGAATTTAGAATTTACTGCAGTATGTCGTTGCCTCCAGGCTTGCCATATTTGATTGATTCTCCCCAGGCATTTAATGGGCTCAATGGGTTTCAGAGGGAACACAAGGTTTTCCCTGAAGTTCTGATGCACAGTTCATATGAGGTCTTAGTCATCATTTAGAACAAGGGGTTTTAGATTGGACTGCACCTATGTGGAACTCTTCTGTTTTCAAACTCTGATGGGGCCCTTACAAATGATGAAATGGCAAAGGAGATATCCAGAGCATCACTGGAGAAAGGTTAGAAGTAAATCCGACAATACAAGTAAGAGCATTCATTATGGCCTCTCTTGTTGTGATATGATAGGGAAACACTTTTTTTTGTTCTTTTAAGTGTCAAACAGTGGCTCTGTTTAGTGTAGCCCAGTCCCTTCTTGGTCAGGAGGGACAGGAATACCTACAAGGTTACTGAGAACTCTGTTTTGACAGTGGGCAACATTGCTTGGGTTTGTTCCACAATGGATTCCAGTTGAGAAAGTTCAGTAGGGTTGAAGCATGGCCTTGCAATATCTAAAATAGGGGTGTCAAACTCAATTTCATTGAGGGCCCATCAGGGTTGTGTTTGACCTCGGGAGTGGCCAGGGAGGCATGAATGGGGTGGGTGTGGCCAGCTCGAAGTCACTCATGTTGGGGGTGCCTATGGCGGCCTAAGCTCTCTGCAGTGAAAATGAGCTCACAAGCACCGTTTTTGGCTGCAACTGCCTCCTACAACCCTCTGCCAACGAAAACAAAGCTTACCACATGCAGCCTTCAAGAACTGTTTTCACTGGCAGAGGCTCCGTGGGCCTGTCCTTTGCTGTTTCCAGGGCAGCCTTATGGGCCAGATCTAAGCACCCTGCAGGCTGGCTCCTGGGCCTTGAGTTTGACACCCCTGATCTAGAAGGAGTTAATCCTGTTACTTCTGAGGAAATAGACTGGGTGGGAATATCTCTGTGATGGTGAATGCTATCTTGAAAGATAGGATAAACTTGTCAATTCTGGAAGAAGAGTAGTTCATCTCATTCTCAAGAAACTGTCTCTGGATCCTATAGATTTGGACTATTTCTGTCCAGTTTCTAAGTGTTCTTTCTGTGGAAGGTTGTTGAGAAAGTATTCAGCCTATCACTCAAAAGATCCTAGAGTAGATGGATCTTCTGGACCCCTTATTGTCTAATTTCAAACTAGAATACTGGTTTGAGACATCTTTGATCACAGTTGCTTATATTGTATTGAGACAAGTTTGGTTGCACTTGTGATGTGGCAGCTCAGGTGGGGGGGTAATGTATCCATCTTGGCCCCCTTTAACATCTTGGCAGCTTTCAATACCCGTTGATCATGGAATCTTTCTGAACTAGCTTAGGGTATTGGAGTTCTGTTGTGATTCTCCATCTTTCTTTGGATCTGGTTCCACTCAGTGTTGAGGGAAATGTTAGTCCCTGATCCCTGCTTTGCACGGGGGCCTTGAGAGCACCAAGGACCTCTCATTTCCACCCTGAGCTATTCAAATATTCTCTTTTGTTGGAACTTTCATGAAATATTCTTTGTTTAATTTATCCCATAGTTTCATCTGTGCCCAATATAAATAATGGATCGGATGAAGATGATGATTTGTATGGATTGCAGTGTTGATAAAAAATGTTATATAATTTCGCTGTATTTTTTCTTGTACAAAAGTGTCAGACCTGAACTGCATTAACTGGAATTCTGTATAGACTAACAAATTGGTGGATATTAGTATTGATACCTGAATTGGTTGTTTATATTATTTTAATAAAAGGTATATGTAAGATTACATGAACGAAAGAAAGGAGTCCTGGCAAGGTTTTAGAATCAGCTTTGTTGCTAATTTCAATTTTGACTGGGTGTTTGCAATAAGAAAATGTTTAGATTTGGTGTGGTGCTTCAAACTTATTACAATTGTTGCTTCCTGAATCCAGTATTGCCACATTCACCCTATGATATTTTATATAAATAATGAAAACTTTGTTCACATAGCTACTGCAGATTTTGCCTCAAGTAACTCACCTAATCCTAAACTACAATTTCCTCCTTCTCCCAATGGTCTAATGCAGGGGTCTGCAAAGTTGGCTCTTTTAAGACTGGTGGACTTCAACTCCCAGAATTCCCTAGCCAGCTATGCTGGCTGGGGAATTCTGAGAGTTGAAGTCTACCAGTCTTAAAAGAGCCAACTTTGCAGACCCCTGATCTAATGTAACAAGAGACACATTTCCATTTTGGAGATTTCTCACAAGTTTCATTCTGTGCTTTAGCTTTTCTATTTCTTGAAACTAACTGGTATTCTTATTTAATAATGATTCTCTTCTCCCACTTTCTATAAATACCACTTTTTTCTGTTCAGCATTTTAAACACCTCTGCATATATCCACTTTGGGCTGTATGGATTTCTCCCATTTTGTCTTGCAGGGAATATGGTTCAGTATCTTGTTCCATGAAATTTTCCATTCTTCTTGGACCTTTTTCTCCTTAAGTATTTAAAGCAATTTTGACAATTTCAACATATTTCATGGCAAATTGGAATTCTTTGGAAAGTATAGGTTTCTCTAGATGTTGGAAAATTGAAATTCTCCAGATACGTTCTACAATTTGAAAGTTTCACATATTGCTGTGTCCATGTTTATAACCCATTTGTAATCTAAATATACTAAAGTACTTTTTTCGTTTTTTATTCCTCCGATAGTTAAAGTATGCACTGTATCATTTCAATCGGAAATTGTCCTTGGAGCCTAAGGTATCTATCAATTGTAGAATAGTAGTTGTTGGATCATCAAATGTAGGAATCTCTTTCCTGGAGACATTGATTTTTTGGTAAGTTTTTAGATCTTTTGTCATTTAATTTCACACTGGACAATTTTTCACTATATTTGTTCAATTATTACATTTATGTCTCATCTTTTTAATGAAAGCTCAGTGTTATATACTTGTAAGTCTCACCCTGTTTTGTCTCTAAAATAATAACTCTTGAATTAGGTTAGGCTTTGAATAAATGACTTGTCCAAAATCACCCAGGGAGTTTTCAGTTAAGGATAGAGTCAAACTGTATGTCATCATTTCATGTTTGGTACTTTAGCTATTACAATTTACCTAACCTGTCTATACTGCTGTGATCTAAAATCTCTGTGCTTGTTAATGTACACATGGTACTGCTTCCTTTCATTCGGTGTTAAAGATAATCAAGTTGACTTTCATTTGTGTATGGCTTACATCAGTGGTAGGATTCACTTATCTTCCCTAGTGGTTCGCAAATGTGGGCATGCTTGTGCTCACTTTGTTCACACATACTGCGCCTGTGCATGTGCACCACCTTCTGTGCATACACAGTGCTCGCACATTATGTAGCAGCTGTTGCTACTGGTTCACCCAAACCGGAGAGAACCGGCTGAATACCACTTCTGGCATACATTATAGCTGTGCTTGTAGTGGTGATTGTCACTAACTTTCACAGTGTTCCAAAAGGAAGATTTCTTTAGAATGAAACCATTAGAAGAAGACATGGACAGCAACTATCTCTAGTTTTAGGTTTAGCCAGGAAGGCCAATGCTTTAAGACATAGTGGGAATTTCAAGCTAATATTTGGAGGTCCAGACTTTTTGTTGTTATTGTTAGTTGCCATTAAGTTGACTTATAGAAACCTTATCGATAGTTGTTCTGGATTGTATTTGCTCTTCAGACAAGTGGCCAATCCCTGCTAGAGTTGAGTCTATGGCTGTAGTTATTGCATTGATCAATTACAATGCTGATTTTTTTTTTAGTTTCCTTCAATCTTGCCAAAATGGTATATTTGTCTACTGTTCTTTCTCTTTGCATGTCCATAATATTAAACTTTTAGCCTTGTCAATTGAATTGATAAGGAAAGCTTCAGCCTGATTTTGTCGACTATTTAATTATTTGTTCTTCCAGTAGTTCATAATGCTCAGTACCTTTTACCAGTATTTATTTATTTGTTTATCTGTTTATTTATTTATTTTCTATAGCCACCCATCTCAAACAAGTGACTCTGGGTAGTTACAATTCTAAAACAATAAAACATTTAAAAAAATAAAAATAATCCAAAGCTAAACATACAGCCACCAAAATAATTAACTAATTAACAGTGCAGCCAAGACACAAGGCCTTTAATACATTTGGAGCTCCAGATCCAGTACACAGTCAAGTTTTTTTAAGCCTTATGAAAGGCCAACAGTTTGGGGCCATTCTAATATCTGAAGAGAAAATACACTATTCCATAGGGTAGGCATTATAGCAGAAAAGACTCATCTTCTTGTCGCTGCCAGCTGACATTTTGGCTGATGGAATCTGTACCATATCTAGTCTGCTGGACCAAATCAGACAGAAAAAAATTGGTCCCTCAGGTAATCCAGCCCCAAGGCATGTAGGGCTGTAAAAATGACAACTGGCACCTTAAAGGGTAGCAGTGTAAAAAACAGGTAGTAGTGGTGTTATATGTGCCCTGTATCCAGCACTATTTACTACCCATGCAGCCACATTCTGAACTAATTGAAGCTTCTGAATGTTATTTAGGGGCAGCTGACAATGGGCAGGGTCTCCAGGTCCAAGAATAGTTGCATCTGGAGCATCACCTTCAGTACCGTATGTAAGGGCTTTCCTAGCCATAGCTGCCACCTGCTGTTTGGCAGGAGCCATGACTCTAGGAAGACCCTCAGATTGCACACCATGTCCACCTAGAACCAAAGTTGGAAAAACCTTGCCTCCAGAGGATCCAAATACCCACAGAATTGCTAGGATTGAGTTGGAGACAGTTTTGCTCCATCAAGTCCCCAACAGCACCCAAATAATATCATAGTGTAATTCAAAAAATGCGTTCACTCTCCAACTATCACATCTATGTGTTGAAAATACTATGGATCAAACAAATTGGTCTTTATTTCTGTTATTCATTTAAACTACAGAAAGATACAAGAAGTTGCAGTTCCTTTCTTTTAACCCAGAAACCCATATCTGAGATACCCATTAAGTTCCTTTTCATTTATCTATAACTAGCCATTCCCGGCCACACATTGCTGTGGCCCAGTCTGGTTAAATGGCCAACCAATCTGTGTGTAGATCTATACCTGCACACACACCTGCACACACAAACACGTACACACAACCACGGTATAACCCCCAACCTACCTTCTGTATTTCTCCCCCCCCTCTCTATCCCCCTACCTACCTACCTACCTACCTACCTACCTACCTACCTACCTACCTACCTACTGTATTTCTTCCTCTCTCTCTCTCTACCTACCTACCTACCGTATTTCTCCCTCTCCCTCTTTATCTACCTACCTACCTACCTACCTACCTACCTACCTACCTACCTACCTACCTACCTACCTACCTATGTTTTGTTTTAAATTGCCTGTGCGCCGCCCTGGGTCCTTTTTTAGGAAAAGGGTGGGGTATAAATTGGATTAATAAATAAATAAATAAATAAATACCTACTGAATTTCTCCCTCCCTCTCTCTATCCCAATAGCTGCCTACCTACCTACCTACTGTATTTCTCCCTCTCCCTCTCCTTATCCCTCTCTATCCCTCTACCTACCTACCTACCTACCTACCTACCTACCTACCTACCTACCTACCTACTGTATTTCTCCTTGAATCTTATGGACAGAGTGTCTTATGTCATAAAGGATGACATAATATCTGTGGGCCACTGCTCTCTCTGTATCCATCTACCTACTTTTTTTACTATTTTTTACATTTCCATTGAATGTACCTTGCAGAGGTGTGACATCTACACAATCTCTATATATATATCATTGGTGCTGTACTTGAAAGGAATGTTGTGTGAAAATTTGGAAGCGATCGGTGCAGTACTTTTGGAGATTAGCAGTTTTGAACAAACTCATAGTTACATTTTTATTTATATAGATGAATAGGGTAGGGGAAGCATGGGATTCTTCTGGCATCTGGAGTTCTTTACCAGGTATGACTTTAGAAGGTATTTTTGTTAACTTATGTTAACAAAATGGCAGAGTGTATGTGTGTCTATGTTATTGTCCCCACCCTTCTTTGTGTGAGTGTGTGTGCACATGCATGCAGTCTATAATCAGAGTGAGGCTTAGAATGGAGAAATCAACAGTGTTCTAAGCTGTTTCCGAATTTCCTCTTCTATAAGAATACATTGGGTGTTATTTCTAGATTTCTTTTCTCTGCAGCTTCTGGTTGAATCCAACCATTTTCATATTTGATCTTCTTCCCCTGCCCAGATTTAGTTCCATTCTGTTGTTTTGAGAAAGCTATCCTGCTGATGGATAGATGGATAATCAGTCTGAAGGAAATAATGTGAAACTCCTTAAATAATTTCTTTACAACATACCTTTGGATTGGATACACATGTATTGAAGTAATATATTAGTCCATGTGTGTTGTGTATTTCTGCTTTCCTCTGTTGCAACTGTATATGTATTCTGGGTACAGGGAAATGAGACAAGCCATATGCTATATGTTCTGCTCTGGATTACAAGAGCAGAAGGGAGGAGAGAAAGGGATTTAGTATGGACTGACCAGTAGCATTCCAAGTCACTGCCCAACTGCTTCTCTTATAAGGAGGCATTAGGGGATTTTTTTCTAGAATGTTTTACTCTGCAGGTCCAAACCGGATTTCGTTCCCATTTTACTTTGATGTTTCTTTTGGCAGCTTCTCGTACCTTACAAATTTCGTCTCATTACATTCAGTTTTCAGACATGCAAACAGAGTTCTCATCTCTCTTATGCAGTGTTTTCCATTAAGATGGCAAGAATAAAGAGGAAAGATCTAGAGCTAGTTATTAAGAATCCACTTCTGCAGATTACAGTGAAGCATGTGGATTGCAAATGTCAGATGCAATTCTATTCTGATTTACTAGACAACAACCTTGTTAAAGAAATGCATTAAGCTTAATTACAGCACTTAGATGGAAACTTTCACATCATGTCTATACTGTATCATGCTAAATAGCCTAGAGTAAAATGCAACTAAAGATTGACATCTCGTGATATTTGTATGATTTACTATATATATTTTCTTTGAACAAATAATTTGGAGATGTGATTCAGAGTATAACTATGTTGAGATCGCATTTAATCTGGGCAGTGTACATTAGGTCAGGTTAGACTGGCTGAATTCCTCTAAAAGCCCCTGCAGAAGGACAAATAGGTCTGTTACATAATAATTTGCTCTAATGCAGTAGATTATTAAATTTTTATAATAAATTACAAAGTATAACAATAGGTGTAATAAGAAAGTAAGGACATATTTATATCTTTCCCACTCATGTTTATCATTAGAAATTTTTCTTTCCAACCCAGCCTGCTTCAAGTATCAAAGTTTGATTAGTGTATGAAAATAACATAGGGGAGAACTTGGCTCATTTATCAAATACTGCTTTTATTACAAAAATAATCTGTTTTATATGCGAAAAATATGTTTCTATTTTGTACATCTGCTTTGTTTGTGTTACATAATTATTTAAAGCTTGAAAGATCTCCAGAATAGTCAAAACAGTGTCAGAACTATTCTAGAAGGGTAAAAATGGCCAATTTTGAACTTAAAATTGTTTCAAGCTTGAGATGAAACTTCTCAAGTTCGAAATATTTGGGGTTTGAAATGTTTTGCCACTCCTAATTTGTTGTTTACCTTTTGAAAAAGGGTAAAACACTATTTACTGCAAAAGATAGCTCTGTGTGTGTGTGTGTGTGTGTTTATTTTGTGTTATTTGTGTGTAGTTTGCTTAAAGGTGATAAGAAAGCTACTAAAAAACCCCAATATTGAAAGGCCAAATAAAACCTGTTCAATTCTGAATGAAATATGAAAAAAAAATTCTTTTTGAAAATATCACAAAAGAGAAAGCTAAGCTTCACTTATCAACCATAAATGTATAATATCTAAACTGGTACTTAAGGATATTTTCCTATAATTACATAGTTTATGTTTCATTATTTAAAACATGTTTTAAAATCATTTAAAATAATTGTATTTTTCTTTTATGTTCAGGATTATATATTAAGATACAATCAAATGATCATACTGTTTTTATTTATTCAGTTCATATTAACAATGTGGAAATATTGAAGAACAGAGTGTTTTGGCAAGAAGGAATAGGGAAATGCTATACCCCATTGTTAAATGGATCAGTTTTACTCCTTTAGTAAAGACAATACAGAAAGCACAGCTATGATGTAAAAAGAAGAATTTGCATTACACCTTGTAGCAAGTATCTCTTTGTCCTATTTTAGTACCATCCCTTCATCACCTGTTATTAGGAGACTGTCTAATTTCCCTACACGCTAGTCCAATAAACTACCCAAAAGTTGCATTTTTATGTTTAGGACAGCATTGATTCATTATCATTCATATTGATAATGAAGAAGACAAAAATAAAAACAAAAACTGCATATTCTTATACATAAGCATTTGAAAAAGTGCTTGACAATGTTCCTATAGGTCCTATAGCAGGGGTGTCAAACTCAAAGCCTGGTGGCCAGTTCCAGCCCTTGGGGTGCTTAGATCTGGCCCTTGAGGTCGCCCTGGAAACAGTGAAGGACCATAGTGCCTCTACCAGCAAAAATGGAGCTCTGTTTTCATTGGCAGAGAGTTGCAGGAGACCATCGTAGGTGAAAACAGAGTTTGGGAGCCCGTTTTCACTAGCAGAGTGCTCGGGCCGCCATAGGCAGTAGTGATGTTGAGCTGGCCATGCCCACCCTGGCCACACCCTGAGGTCAAACACAACCATGATGTGGCCCTCAATGAAATTGAATTTGACACCCCTGTCCTATAGCATCCTACATTTCTATAGTAAGTTGTGCAACGGAAAGAGCAACTTTAACTTTGCTTTTCTTATCAGATTTCTTCTAGATGTGTTGATCTGGATTTCAGGTATCATTATAATGCTGTCCATTGAGAATAAAGGACATACATTTAGACTGCAAACTATCATAGGCACATTGACCTGAGAGTAAGTCCTGTTCAGCTAAATAGGACTGAGATTTTTGATAGAATGAATATAGCACTTATTAAGTATATCCTTTTTTTTCTTTCCTTGGATTTGTTTAGCAATCATAATGGCTTAGCAATTGCATGTTTCTAAGCTCTACTTAGAACAGATACAACTGTCGTTATCTGGTAGCCCAGTATTACATAGTATCCTGCGCAGCTGTCTTGTTTGGCAGTAGCTAGCATAATACTTGCTGTTTAATTAGGCTTTTTATCTTTACATTTGTCTGAGAATGTCAGGAGCCTTCCATGTTGCCTGTCACTAATTAGTTGACTAATTAAATAGTTAGTGCTTACTTGCTGATCACAGGGCTAACATGTAATGAGTGTTGTAGTAATTGTTATTGTTTTATGCTATCTGCCTTTTGCCACATGAGTTGCCTGAAATATGTGCCCTTTTCAGACTGTTTTTTCTATATTGAGGGAAAATAATACGAAACAAAACAATGCAGTGGCTGGCTACGCACTTAGTATTACTGAACATTCAGACAGAGATAAATAGGACATGTTCTATCTTGCCTGGCTGTGAAATCAATTACAATAGATGGTGTCTGTGATAAATGCAAGGATAGTGCTCAAAATATTTGCAGCAATCATTTAATAGATAACAATAGTGTACTATAGGTACTGTATAACTAGTCTAATGATTTTAATGTTTAATGGTAACCTGAATAGAATAATTCTTATCTATTTTTCCCTATAAGCTTAGATCTCCAGGATGCATTTGAATTTACAATATTTTAACTGAGGTAGTTTTGGCTTTGGGGGAAAACAAATCTGTTCCCAAAGAGTTGCACATCCAGCTACTGATCTGCTTCATGTATTTCATGTAGGATTGATCCATTAATGACTCCATAGAAATAGTGAGGATTCTGTTCTATTGCATTTGTCATCAGGAAATGGTTTTGAATTATTTCATTATGTATTTTTAATGAGTCTCTTGAAAGTGGTACAACTAATGTTTGTATCTGATTCTTTAGCTTCCTTTTAGGGAGGTGTGTCTTTGACTGTACACGTGTGCACCCAGATCCTCAAGTCATCTTTTTGTTTCAGAAAGCTTATTTCTCATCCATGAATGTCTATGAAGTTCTGTTGAATATCTACTTTTGGAAAAAGTGAAAATGATCTAAGTAGTAATATTTTCAGTAATTTCTGCTTTCCTTATCACACCACTAATAAATTGGCAACATGACCCTTTTTTGTTTTAAAGCCAAGGCTACTTAGGCCTCCTTTTATAGCTGCACTTTAAAGCCAGGCAATGAAACCCAATACCTTTTACTTATTTCCCTAGATACTCTAATCCCTCCTGCTTTACAAGTATCTTTGAGCTGTTCTTCCCCTTTTGTATCCACAGCAACATGAATCCCTGCTGGAATTATTTCCTTCGATAAAGCAGGTGCACTTGTTTAATGCTTGGTTGGGTTGAGCTCTTAACTTGAAGCTTCAAAAAAAACAAAACACCCTGATGGCTGCCCTGTGCTGTAAAGAACAGGGTATTCAGGATTTTTATATGTATCTCACAGAAGCAGTTCTGTTTCTGGTAGGCACTACCTTTTCTTCAGCATGTATCCATTTTGCAATGATCAAAAATACGCTGCTTGTTTTAGTATTAAAGAATCTAAGCCTAAAGTGGATGAAGCACTCTTGAGTTAGTTCTGCATTATAAAAAAAATGAATTAATTGCAAAGTTTTCTGATTATAAATGCAATAATTTTCAAACTGTGTTCTATGACATAACTAATATTGTTCCACCCAAATAAATAGAACTTTAATAGCTTTTGTAAACAGAATGTTTATCCAAGAAAGGAGGCTAATCCTAAATCTCTTCAGGATTTACTGTTCTGTTTTTATATTCTTCAATTAGCGTCCACATAAAATTATAACACTTTATTTTCTAGACAACCTATTTTCAGTGAAAAATAGAGAATCTTCACCATGCAAACTGCGCCTCCCATTATATTTACCTGTAAATTTTTTGTAACTATAGCTCCCTTCTAGGTGGGAGGTTCAGTAAAATATAAAAATCTAATTTAATGCACTAATGATAGTTCGTAACTTTTCTTCAGCTTCTATAGTTTTGCAAAGTCAGATGAAGCAACAATTGAGCAATCCAGGATAATCATTCTTGAAATGTTAATCTAGCCTTCCTTAATGTGGTACCTTCTGTTTGTTGGATTTAAATTTCCATAATACAATACAATAGCAGAATTGGAAGGGACCTTGGAGGTCATCTGGTCCAATTCCCTGCCCAGGCAGGAAGCCCTATACCATTTCAGACAAATGGCTATCCAACATCTTCTTAAAGACTTGCAGTGTTGGGAGATTCACAACTTCTGGAGGCAAGCTGCTCCACTGATTAATTGTTCTGTCAGGAAATTTCTCCTCAGTTCTAAGTTGCTTCTCTCCTTGATTAGTTTCCACCCATTGCTTCTAATGCCTGTGGACACACCCAAACGTAAACCCAACTCTGCTATTGTGAGTTGAAATTCCAGCACATGGAAGTGACTGTGTTGGGAAGAAAACAGCTAATTTACCTTCATTTTAGCACCATAGTATTACAAGAAAATTGAACAAGAAAGCCTTAATTGCCAACTGCAAAAAATTAAAACCCTAACTAATACAGAGATCAAAAACTGAATTTCCACACCACCTTATCTGGTTTAAGAAAATTTGGATCTGAACAAATTGAGAAAATATACCTATCTATCAATCACTAAATTCTGTATAAGAGAAACAATTAATAAATTACATATACATTTATCTGCAATCTCAATTTAGGACTCTACCTCAAGGGAACCCTCTGTTAAAGTTCGGAAGTTTGCAGATGATACAATGGTATTTGGTCTCATTTAAGACCATGCTGAGTCTGGATATAGACTGGAGGTTAAACATCTGGCCCTATGGTGAAGCCATAACAATTGGAACTGAATACTCTTAAAACTGTTGGAATGAAAGCAGATTTTAGGGGAAGCCTTTCTATTTTGCCATCTTTTACCATATTTAACAGCATAGCATCAACAATAGAGTTATTCAAATTTTTGGGTTCTATAATCTCCCAGGATTTGAAATGACCACTTAATTCATGTCAAAATTATTATTTATACTTATTATCCTTATTACTCCTCCCTTTTATTATGATTAAGATTATCATTATTCTGTTGCTTTGTATGTACACTGAGGGTTTCTGCACGGGAGACAAATTCCTTGTATCTAATCGCACTTGGCCAAATAATTCAGTTCAATTAAATTGATTAATATATCTGAGCTGGAAAATTTGGCTTGAGATTACAGTTTTAAGATGTTATTTTGTTTAATGACATGTAAAGATTGTATATGACTATGCTTTATTGCTGTTCTTTAATTAATGAAATTCTGTATTTTTATTTTAATGAATCCATGGACACATGATCTGTGATAGTGCTGCTTTTGATTCTTTTATTGATCTTGGGTTGGTCAGCCTTCCAAATCTTGCAGTTTGCATAGCAAACGTCAGAGTTTGGGCAATTACAGGAACTATAAGATCTGAACAAAATAAGTTTGTTATTCTTCCTTTATACAAACTTCCCATGATATACAAGGAAATCATAAATGAACTCATGGTTTGCGTGAAGGATCTTTAAAAAGTAATGGTAAACTAGCATTATTTGAGCTTCATTTGTTATGTTCATCATTGTTGTGTTCATCATTTTTTCCCATGCAGCTGAAAAAGAAATCAAAATATCTATGTTTTAAATATATCTATATTTTTCCTCTATTTCTATTCTATTATTCTAACCAGAGGTGGACAAATTTCATCCTTTTCCCCCTGTTCAATGATTATCAGAGCTTACCTATATCTTTGCAGTTTTCTTGGCAAAGTTGTTAGAAGTGGTTTGTAATTTCCACTTTCCAAGGATTGAGAGAGAACAATTGGCCCAAGGCTGACTTTGTTTCTAAGGAGGGACTAGAACAGTGATGGTGAACCTATGACACATGTGCCACAGGTGGCACATGGAGCCCTCTCTGTGGGCACGTGAGCTGTCACCTCAGCCAGTTCCACTGCGAATGAACATGCACCTCCTGCCAGCCAGCTGATTTTTGGGTCTCTCTGCTGCGCATGGGCGGGAGGGCAGTGCACATGCAGGAGACATGTATGCGTGGGGGTCATGCATGCATGTGGTGGGGGTCACACATGTATGCGGGGGGTCACACATATGTGGGTGTCCCGCACCCCATTTTTGGTCCAAGGAGGCTTCAGGGAGGCCTGCTACGCCCAAAATTGGGAGCAAGAGGGGTCACATAGGCATGCATTGAGGGTGGGGGAGCATGGGGATGTCGTGCAGGCATGTGCAGGGGAGTGGGGCACCAGAGGGGGTGTCACACATGCATTGCATTATGGGTATGGGCACACACGAACGTGCTTTCAGCACACAACGACAAAAAAGTTAGCCATCACTGGACTAGGATCTTAGGGTCTACTGATTTCTAGCCGCTTTTTAATTACAGTGCATTTTCACTGGTTTTTACTTTGATTCAAAACTATCCCCGTTAGAATACAGTACTTTGCACCCATTCTATAAAAAGATGGGATATAAATGTAACTAATATATAAACCCAGGAATTATTTTGAGTATCAGAATTAACAAATCATTGCTGCGGAAATTGCTTTTTGGTTGCTGTCCATCCTTTTTTAAAGTATGCAAGGTCCCTATTCTGGAATTCTGAAAATCAGCTAAAGCAAAGCTTTTCCAGCAGAGGTTTTCCTCCTAGATTAGTTTTGTTTTGGATACCTACAAGTTTTTTTATTGTGTGTTGATGATATTTTAATAATTTATATTGCTTGCTATTGTTTATCTATTGTTTTAATTTTTATCCTGCCTAGAGTTCATTTAGATTGGGTTGAAATATGTAGTTGAAAAATATGCATATATACATACAGTATGTAGCAATAGGGAATAACCATGTTGTTCAGAGATAGTATTCAGCAAGTTCTGACCAGTTCTGGACAACCAGTAGTGGAAATTTTGAGTAGTTCATCTAGTTACCTAACAACAGATTCTGGTTTAACGTCTGCTTCCCCTTGTTTAAATTATGGATAGCAGACAATACTGAATTATAGAGCACAACCTGATTCCATTTGTTTGATCAAAATAAACTTCTAATCTGTTCATGATGATGCTTGAGGACAGAAAAGTGGAGAATTTACAACCCATATAATACAACATTGCAGTTTTGAGCTACACAGGAAAGAAATTGGAAACGGATAAAGATTTGTTAGTCCAGATCTACTTTTAAGGAAGATGAAACAGATATTTTCAAAATCCCTTTATTTCAGCCAATATTATTTCCTTTCACCCCAAACCTAAGCGTTCACATTAGCAATTATGTCTGTAGGTGTATAGGTGATTATTATAAAGACAATGATAATAATACAGGTAGTACTCAATTTATGACCTCAGTTGGGACTGGAATTTCCATTGTAAGTCTTTGCAGTCACAAGTTGTCATCACATGACCACACTTGCTTTTACAATCATTTGACAATGGTCATAATTAGAGTCAGGATGGTTTTAAATTGAGTCATAAATTAAGTCATGTGATTGTAAATACAAACCCAGATTAACCAGTGATGCTTTTGGGGGGAACTGACAAAAAAGTTGCAAGTCATAATCACATGATCACAGGAACTGCAATCAGTCATAAATGCCAGCCTGAATTGTGATCACATGATTATGGGGATGGGGAAAGAGTTGTAAGTTAAAATTTAAGTTGTAATGGTTTTTTTTTTCCCCAGAGGCCATCATTAAGCAAACAGTTGTAAGTCAAGGACTATGTGTAGCAGCAGCTATCACTACTGTTACTACTATTATTGGCATCAAGAAAGTTGATATAAATATTGATGCATATTTGCATAAGGTCTTTGATTTCTGAGCATCAAAAAACAGCAATTGTTTTTTCAATTGCTTATGAATAATATGAATTAAAAATAAATTAAGTAAATTTATATAACATTTTGGTGTTCTGTTTTTTTTGTAGCCCACACCTGAAATTCAACAATCTTACATTGGTTTCAGCTCATGGCCTTCCAGGAAAAAATGAATCAAATAATCTGCATAAGCAATTTTTAATTAACAGGTGCGTTTTTTCAATACTGCCAAAAAAGACAAATATAAATATTATTTTATAATGGTATAAAGTATATTTATATAGTAAATGAGGAGTTAATCAAATTTAGTTTTTAACATTTGTACACCCCTTGACATGGATTTCAACTATTGTCCTTTGCTAAATCACTATCCTTGTTTTGCCTTTAAAAACCATAGCAATTCCTTCCTCTTTTTAGCAAAAGTAGCAAAAAAGGGAAAAAGCAGAATAGAGATGAAATAAGAGGAAGCTATTCTTGAAGTGGAGAAGAAAACTGGATGAACTTTAAGCATCTATTTGTTTATGCTATGGATGTCCAACCTTGGCAACCTTAAAACCAGCCCACATGGCTGGCTGGGGTATTCTGGGAATTAAAATCCACAAGTCTTAAAAGTTGCCAATGTTGAATACCCCAGTGGTGGGTTTCAAATTTTTTTAGAACCTATTCTGTAGGTGTGGCTGGTTTTGTGGGAGTGGCTCGGCAGTCATGTGACCAGATGGGAGTGGTTTGGGGGTCATGCGACTGGGTGGGCATGGTCAACTTGTAAAATATGGTGAAACTCACTTAACAACACTCTTGCTTAGCAATCAAAATGTTGGCTCAGAAACTGGCATTTGAAGCACGCAAGTCATAAAGCTGTCAAAGTACAAGACCCTTGCACCCCAACCCTTTAGAAAAAAAACCCAGGGCTGTTCAAACAGCTTTAAGACTTGTAGACTTCAACTCTCAGAATTCCTCCTTTCCTCACTCAGCTGCTATGGCCAGAGTGCTGTCAGAACAAGTGAGGTCTTGGGAGGGACCTTCCCTTCCCATCCAGAGAGCCCATGCCAGGAGAGAGGAAGCAAGCTGGTTTGAATGCGGGCGAGCAGGTGGTTTAGTAGCCAGTGAGTGCCTCCTTCACTCATTCAGGCAGGCGGAGAAAGAAAGGAGGCGTGCGATAGCTGATTTGAATGTGGGGAAAGAAAGGAGGCACACAAGAAAGCACCCCACTACCAAGTGCGAAGGAGAGCTCCTTTGCTCTTGGTAGTAGGGGTGCTTTCTCACGAATCTACTTTCTTTCTCCGCCTGCCTCCTTCACTAGTTTGGGCAGGCAGAGGAAGAAAGGAGGTGCACGATAAAGTACCCCCGCCACCAAAGGTGAAGGGGAGCACCTTCGTCCTCGGCTATCGTGTGTCTCCTTTCTTTCTCCGCCTGCCCAAACAAGTGAAAGAGGCCACTAAACCACCCACATGCCTGTGTTCAAACCAGCCCACCTCCTCTCTCCTGGCATGGGCTCTCTGGAGGGAAGGTCTGCGGGGAGAGTGAGCGGGGGGGGGGTAGGCCAGGGGAGGGACTGTTCCAGTACGGGGCCTCCAGAGGCCCCAATACACAAACACATGATGGATTTCTGGCATCGGTACATGTGTACCAGACTGGACCACCTGAAACCCACCTCTGGAATACCCCCTGGTTTATGCATTATAGGTTTGTAACAGTTGTTTCTGCAGTAATCTGCATTTCTTGCTAATCCACTATTTTCTTACCAGCTAATGTAAGCATCTCCTACTGTTTCATTCCAATTCATGTGTTTTCTTGTGGGGGTAATATAATACCTTACTATGGACTTCAGTAAACTTTCTGAACAGGAGCAAGAAGACTTGATTATGGGATTTTAATCAGTTTACCAGAATATAATTAATAATTACATTCAATTACTAAAATCAACTTGTTGTTTCTTCACAGTTATTGTTTTAATGAGGATGATTATGCACTGATGTCACTTGGTTCATGGATTAATGTTGTGGCTGGAAAAATGATTGCTATAAACAGGTCTGCAAAACATATAACAGTTTCCAAGGAGAAAGAAGTGCCATATGATCATCTCATTCTCTGCACTGGCCAACAGTATCAGGTAAGTCCAAATATTGAGGCAGCACTCCCATACCTAGTTAAATGGGGAAATTTTTCATTGAACTCAGATTAATTAATTTATGCTGCATATGTAATAATAAATTTGGAATTCCTGTCCAAAATATTTTTAATCATATTTTTTATTCTCTTTTTAGTTATGTTCAAGGTTGTGATCCCATGCTTAATTGAACAAATAATTTCAGAAATAGCCTATAGCAGTGGTGGGCAAACTCATTAGTCAATAGAGCCAAATATCAACAGTACCACAATTGAAATTTCTTTTGAGAGCCAAAAGGTGTGGCCTGTTCTATGGGAGTGACTCAGCGGTCATGTGACCAGGTGGGCATGGCCAACTTGGAAAATGTGGTGAAAATCATTTAATGACGGTCCTGCTTAGCAACCAAAATTTTGTGCTCAATTGTGGTCATAAGTTCTTTCTTTCTTTCTTTCTTTCTTTCTTTCTTTCTTTCTTTCTTTCTTTCTTTCTTTCTTTCTTTCTTTCTTTCTTTCTCTCTCCCACTTTCTTTTTCTTTCTATTTTTCTTTCTCTTTCTCTCTTTCTTTTTGTCACTCTCTCTCTCTGTATCTGTCTCTCCTCCCTCCACCCATCTGTCACTCTGCGTGTGTGTGTGTGTCTGATTCCCTCTCTCTCTCCCTCCCTCCCTCTCTCTGTTTGTCTTTCCCTCCCTCCCCCTCTGGCTCTCTCTGTCTGCCTCTCTGTGTGTAAGTCTCTCCCTCCCCCCCCCCCCGAAGCAGCGGAAAGCCCGGCATGTCAGCGAGCCAGTGAGCCGGCACGGGGAAGACCAAAGGCTGTGGCTACCTAAGCGCTGCCCAGTCCGTCCGGGCGCCGCACGGCCACCTCCCTCCCAGCCCATGTGCCGGGCAGCCCTGGAAAGTGCCCCTCGGTGCTCTCTGCGGGCGGCTGTTGCTGCTGCTGCTGCTGCTCCCGTGACACGCAGTTCTTGCTGTCCGAGGTCGCCTGGCAGGTGCATCGGGCAGGACAGCCGGGCTGCTCGTAGGGAGCCTCAGCCTTCGGTCCTCCCCGCGCCCGCCCGCCCGCTGGGGGTTGAGGGAAGTGGGCGTGCGGCTCTCAGTGTCTGCCCGTGGCTGGGTGGAGGAAGAGCCGCACCTGGCTCGCGAGCCGCGGTTTGCCGACCACTGGCGTAAAGGAATCAAAATCAGTGTCTGTTAGTAAAAATCATCATGGCTGAATTCAATATAAGCAGTTGTAACTTATAGTTTATTAGAAATCATATGAAAATCTCAGATTTAGATAATCTATTAACAAATGAGAGCCTGTGCTACACTATTCCATGCTGTTGCAGCATAAAAAGCATAAGAGTTCATCATTGATCTGATCTGATTTATTTGACAAATCTAGCAGGATTGGAATTCCAAGGCTCCTCAACAAACAAGTTGCTACACTTAACTATTTATTCTTACTAAACAATTTGGATCATTGTTTCAGAGATAGATATTTCCTTACCAGATTCTTTAATGTCTTCAACAAAGGCAGATTTTCTACTGTACTCCTTTCATTGGAAAAGTTCAGAGATGTATCTGCTTGGAAAATAGCCCATATTAAATTGTACAGCACAGTCAAACATCAGGGGTTGACCACAGAAAATGTGTTATGACATTTGTACTATGTCATAAATGTTTATGTTAGTTTTTATAAAATATTCATAAAAGTTGTCAAATTTCAATACCAGATTATTTTATTTTATGGGTCTTAGAATTGTTAATGGTTGGACACTGTTCTTCTCACCTATATGCCAGAATCCCTGCTGACTCTTTCTGAGATTGTATAGTGGAGTTTGAGCAAGAAGTGTGGCTGAGGTGCTGAGGATGACTACAAAACCATTTGAAACTGAACATTTTAGGTCTTCTTCTTGCAATAACATTGCTATATTAATGACCATACCTCACGTGGCTTTTAAAGTAGAAAATAATACAATTCCCATAGGGATAGATTTCTGCATGCCTGAGGTAGGGCCACTGCCTCGTGTATCTATTTCTCTTAAAGAATATTTTTCTCTGCTTGTTGCAGAATGGTAATGTGATCCAGCCTTCCACGTTATCAAGATTACTTACTTTTAGTCAAGCAACATTGCCTTCTGTTCTCCTCCAAACACTGCCCCAGGGTTGTAAATGGATGTTCATATCATCCATATATGTGGATGCAGAGTGATGACAAAGAAGAGCAAATTGCTTCCTATGATGGCGGATCTTTGAGTAGCCATTTGTAAATTCACACACTGTACTCTCTGCCTTCTATAGATGCCAGAATTTAGCAAGCATTCTTAGTTTTATAAGCTGATATGAGAGGGAACTGAGAAGAAAAAGAATGACAAATGTGAACATATTTTTAAAATGTAACTAGAAAGTTAGTTATCCAATTCTCATAGTTGAAAAAGCTGGTTTTACCTCTAAAACTTTAGTTTAAATAGAGGTTTTAATAAGTGAAACAGAAAAAGTATCCTTTTATTGCCTGCATTCACTCCTCCACCTTCATTTGTTACACATTTCTGACAACAATGGACAAGTTTTTTAAAGACACTTTTCTTACTGGATCCTGATGGTCCTTTTTACCTTTTCATTTTAGTGAAACAGATGCTCACAAAAATATTCCATTATTTTTGGGAAAATATGTCACTGTTGCCTATAGCAAATAAGGAATGTTGCTGAGATCTAAAGGCCTCTTGTGTGGCCTGTGAGGTGTGTGGCCTAGAATTATCATATTGCAGCTGAATTTCCTTCTTATGAAATAGCAATCAAAATCAATTTCGTTTTGAGATATTCATCAACTATCTTTAGCTAGTTCCTCTTAAACTGCACTGAGTCATGTAACCTGTAGATTTACATTTTGGAAATTAGGAACACAACCTTTTTTCATAACAATCTCTTGTCAATAAAAAGAAAATAACAACTGCTAAAGAACATGACAAAGCTTCTAGTGCATTAGTACTACCAACTAAAAACATGGAATGCATTATTTTTTATTCAACCCTTGCAATTTTTCAGTACATGAAATCTCTTCAACCAGAAGTTGTTCCAAAGAACTAGGTGGAAAATGTTAGTTTTAGCCAGTTGTTTTGTTTTGTTTTTATT
The DNA here is from genome assembly GCA_039707465.1 of Rhabdophis nuchalis. NCBI lineage: Eukaryota > Metazoa > Chordata > Lepidosauria > Squamata > Natricidae > Rhabdophis > Rhabdophis nuchalis. The sequence continues at coordinate 124,395,864 of CM077645.1, forward strand.
TTGCTTCATCTCAGCAGATGGTAGACACCGTTACTTGAAAATACTTCAGCAGGGGCTTGACAACATCCATTTGCCACAGTTTAATAAAACGTTTTATGTATAAGTTGCATTTTTAAAGGGCTTTGGTACAATTACCCAAAGTGGTTGCTGCAAAGGCAAGATTATTCACAAATAATACATATTTTCTCTCATGAGAATAGGAAGTGAGACAAAATAAGGAAAAAATAAAAAATAGCAGAAAATGGAGAAAAAAACTGAGAAGCTGGGGAAATGAAGAGAGTAAAAAAGAAATTATAATAAATAAATTATTTTAAAAAGTTATAATGCCATTTAAATTTTAAAAAATCACTTAATTCTCTTGCAAAGGGAAAAGATGTGTACAGTAAAGGAAACTCAATCTAACACCAAAAGTTCAATTGTTCTCCATATTTTTTATCGTAGATCCTGGGTGATGAAGGGGTAGTCTCCAATATTATTTCAAATTTTAGTTTTCATTCTTGAGATGAGATGAGACAAGTTTAGAGTATCATTGAAAATAAATATAAGACTAGTTTATATAATTTAAATGTGATGTGGGTGTTTCTGAATTTGTCTCAATTATTGGAGTTTGGGTGAGTGAACACAACAGTAACATCTGTTAAAATAAAATCTGTATTTTGCCTGTAGACCTAAAGACCTAGATTCATGTGTTAAGCACCTATAACATCAATATTTTAAAATATGTTTATTTTCTCAGCCAGATGTAGCACATTTCCCCCTCTATGGATTGGCTGCTGAGTTACTGCTTGCTTAGTAATTTTATTGCTAATTATAAAAATATGAATTGCTGAAGCAAAATAGATTTTAATAAATAGTGGTATCTGTGAGAAAATTAGAATTTTATGATGAATAATATTTATTTATCTGTAAATATAGGTCCCATGTCCTAGTGATGCAGATATCAAAAAATTATTAACCAACAGAGAGGTATCAACAAACAATAAACAAAGATACACCGGAGTAGTGCCCTCCAATCTTTTTATTATTTCTGATGATGAAGATGCATTAGCAGCAGTGAAGTGGCTAAAAGAAAAAGTGATTGATTCAACAGGTAATGATTTTACCAATTGTACTACATGAAGACAGCAGAGGTTTATGTATTTCTTGGCAAGTTGCATCTCCATTTCTAGCATATAATTATAGCTTAATTAATCCTTGCAAAAAGTTTCCTCTGCTTTTATTTATTGTACAGATTAATTTACAAAGTACAGATTAATTTACAATGTCAGTTTTGGAGACATTTATATTTCTTGCCTGGAAGGAAGATTGAAAATAAGAATTACCTATGATTGCTTTATGAAATTAGATTAACGGAAATGAAATACCTCAGCACAAAGTCTGGGATTGTTAATTAACATATGAGATAGTGATATCATTAAATATGTTTTGCAGCTACACAAGATTTTTTTAGATAGAAAAAGCTGAAAATAAAATAAAACTGGACTTTTGGAAATTTACTGTTGAACTATCTGCATACTGTAAAAGGTACTACAGTTGGCTAATACCATGTGTGCAAATGCACCCTTTCATTAAGTTGCATGTACCTGATTTACCAAGGTGGCTTCTATATTTGGTTGGGACTCTGTAAATCTACTTATATTTGCAATACCCAGAAATGGAATGACATTACAAAAATATTCAAAGCAAGGAATAGATCTGCTTCATTTTTCAGCACCCCACCGTATCCTAAGATGAGCAGTACAAACTTCCTTTAGATTTCTACTTTTCTACTTTTTATCAATTTCTCCAAAGCAGCTAATTATCACATGAGCTGCTTTATGGGGATCAGTGAATTTTTGTTGCTAATTGCTGGTAATCTGGGAATTAGAAAATATACATATGAATGAATGGCAGAAGACGTGGGTGCAAAGAATGGATTCATTTTAGTTAAATTTATTGCCTTCATTTCCCTAAATAATTTCTTGTTCTTTTGTATAGCATTTTTGTGATGCTATACTTGTATGGAGCAAAATATTTAGCCACATATTTGGACATAAAACATAACCTGTTCCTTGTATTCAGCCTGTGTTTTCTGAGGTGGTAGGTACCACTGATTGCACCTGTCTGCCTCAGAAGTGTTACTTTTGTCAACAGCACAGTTCAGTTTTCTTTCAATGTGTGGTATCTTCTGACCTGGAATTAGGCAATTAGACTATTTTTCATACTTGCAAACATTGCAGCACCCCCATGGTCATATGATAAAATTCAGATGCTTGGCATCTGATTCATATTTATGATGGTTGCTGTGTGCTGGCGTCCTGTGATCACATTTTGTAACCATCTGAGCAAAGTCAATGGGAAAGCCAGATTCATTTAACAACAGTGTGACTAAGTTAACAATTGTGGCAAGGAAGGTCGTAAAATTGGGCAAAACTCACTTAACAAATATGTTACTTAGCAACAGAATTTTTTGGCTCAATTGTGGTCATAAATCAAGGACTACCTATAATTGTTTCTTTTGCAACCAGCTCAGAAGTGGCTGCTAACAACTGCTTGTTCTTAGCACTTTTTCTTTTGAAGTCCCTTATTTCCATGTTGGAAATAACATTGAGTGTGTATTAATTCACTCCTCCAGTTGAGTTCCAATGTGACTATACATACAATATCATTTCATATGCTCATTCATAATAACGTGGTATGTTGATTTTTGTGAAACTAAACAGAATACTTTTTATACCTTGCTTTGTTTATTGCAAATGTAAGGAATAGATTTATTTGTTCAGATATGTTTTTTATTTGTGGAGCAAATGATACTGTGTACAATCTCCTGCTCTTATCTGCAATTGCAGAAAAGATGCTTTTTTAATCTGTCTCGTTTCTCAGTTTAATTCATTTGAGTAATATTAGGAAAAGATTGCTCCTGCATCAACAAATCCAGTCAATTCAGTCCCACTTACTAATGACTTATTCTGTTAGATCTGCCCTTTTGAAGCCTGAGAGGCAGAATGCATTTGGGGGAGGGGGGATGTAAAGAGCATTTTGTGGGCCATATTATTCAGGGAAACTGCCCTTACTTTTTATTTTGACTTGATCATAAGCTTTTAGTGAGCAGTGCCAAGTGTGCATCCTTTGTGTGTGTCTTTGTGTGCATGTACCATACATATGCACACAAGTATAAAATTTATAGAATGCACATTTGCTCCCTTTAGGCAATCCACCTAACAATCCCCTAAGTTTAGGTGATGAAGAAAGGCTGTTTACATATACACTAAACCAATGTTTCTCAACCCCATAATGCCAACAAGAAAAATGATTCATTGAACAAAAAAAGACCCTAGATATATTATAATCATTAGAAATTTGATAAAGAAAAACAAATTAAGATGGGGGGAAATATTGATTTAATAACCAGGCACGTAAAATGAATTCAAGCGTATTACTAAATCTAGACTATATAAATATTTCTTCATCTAATTTTAGGACAAAGGAAAATTTGAAACATAGGCAGCAAACTTACATCCTGAACCATTTTAAAATATTCTTTGATTGTCCAATAGATACAACATAATATTTTTGATGTATTAATTTAAATTATAAATTATAAAAAGTATGTTTTACATTTCTTAACTCATGAACCGCTTAAAAACTTTGGATATTCCAATTATTTGTCTATAACTACAAAAATCAAAAGTTACTTTTTCATCATTATCGTAATTGCGAATGGTTGCTGTCCAAGGCAGTCACTAAACAAGCACTATTTGTACCACCTAGTATTTATAATTATTAAATTTCCCAGTTGTAGTCACTAAAGCACGGTCTGAGATTCCAGTGGAACACTTTGAAGAATCCCTAAACTGATCCACCAAGGCAGAACAAATACAAATATAATCTTAAATCATGTTGATATCCATGTCTGTCAGATCTCCTGACAGTCCTAAATTGAGGTGAAATCTCCACCATAAATTATATTTTAGTATTTTGTAGACTATAATTTAGAAAAAAAGCTTTGAATTATTCTTAATGGGCCATAAAAATTAATTAGAGCAGTAGTGACAGTAGCTATCTTTGCCATCACAAAAATAATGAATCTTTCAAGTTGCAGTGTTTTTTTATAAACATTTTTTTATTTTTAAACAAACACAAACAAACATAACAAAAAACAAAAATACATAAAACCATTTTCCAATACAAATTGTAGAAAGTTTTAAACCTCCTCTCATTATTTCCAATTGAGGTTTATATAAATTTCCATATTATCAAACATATATATATATATGCATTATCATTATTAATCATTATTTGACTATAACTATTATCACTTCATTTTATACACAATACTCTAAATTTAACTAGATTTAACTTAGTTTTTATTATACGCTTTTCACTACAAAGTTGCAGTGTTGATATACACATGAGTTTATTTTCCTTTTAGCTACCTATATGCTTCATTTGAATATCAATTAATGTTGGTTTGTCCATTCCTAGTCTCATTCCCAAGTTTCATTTGATAGAAAATGTATTTCTTATAAAGTCATGTCCAAGGGACAGGCAAAAAAAAAGATTATTTGTAAAGGGCCTCTAGATAAAACATAACTTTACATACATGGTGTTTCGATTTGGTAGTTTGTCTTGAAAGATGTAAAAGCTGTTCTCTGGTATTATAATGTATTGGTTATACGGGAAAACATAGGGGAGGATTTCCTGAATGCATTTTTCCATGTAATTAAATAAAGACTTCTGCTGCTCAGTATCAAAAGTAGATTGTTTCTAATTATTTCTGGTGAATTGCCCATATATTTTAATTAGTACAGTTTGTAGATTTGTAATACATTATATGAGGTTGATCCTTTTCTTCTAATACAGTAGCAATAATTATCTTCAAAGTTTCCAAGTCTTTTTCGAATTAAAAAACATGCATTTTCCTGATTTTTAACATTTTCATAGATCATAAGTATGCAAGTTTGTGAATATATTGTTCATTTGTTTAGGAATTGATTGGATTTTTACCATTAATTTGAAAGTCTCCCCCCCTTAAGATAACAGTACATTAAAGAATCACGTGGCATAAGGAACAAAGCTGTTACAGAATCTAGTAATTCTGCTATAGATTCTTTGAAACCTCCTCCCAGAGGGGAGCAACAGAAACAGACCGCAAAGTGGGTGTGTAGGATCTCTAACAATGCTTCAAGCTCTAAACACATAGAACTGATAACTAGTATCCTGAATAATGGGAAGTGAGCTTCCTATGATCTTCTCAACTATTCTTACCATTCTCTGTATGGGCCTTCTATCTGAGGCATTGCTACTACCAAACCAAAGAGTGATGCAGTTTGTTAAAAAGGCATTTATGAGTTCTTTGGTAACGGAAAAGCATTATCTTAGATACCTAGGACCAGAGCCATGTACTCTTTAATTATAGTGACCAGCATCTTGACATGTACTAAAAAAAAACCACTGTCAATTAGTGCAGTTCCTGGAGCAGGAACTGCACTAATTGTAAGTGTCACAGAGCAGTTTTAAAATAGGTTAGTGAGCATGCCAGAGTGATTTTGTAGTACAGCCCCATATAGAGCAAATTATACTATAGGTAGAATTCACTTACCAACTGTCTTGTTTATTCACTATTCAAAGTTGTAGCAGTTTTAAAAAACCACAACTTTATGACCAATCTTCACCCTTATGACAATGACAGAGACCTGCAGTCATGTGATTGCCATTGGTATGCTTCCCAACCAGCTTTTGACAAGCAGAATTAATGGAGGACATGGAAGTAAAATCGCAAGACATGGTCTCATGATGTCTCATTTAACAACCTAGGTTTGGAGGGCTAATTTCCTTTTTTATCCTATATGGTCTTCCTTTCTATATGAAGAATAAACTAGCAATCTCTGTATGGGAAGAAATAAGAATGCAACTGCCTGGTTTTCCCACAGTGTCTGCTTTTGTAATTGTAGTAGGGAGACAGCATTTTCAGTGCTGGCTTGCACAAACAAACTGATGGTGGATAGGTGTCTTCTATATATAGCTCTGCTCCCTGATAACATTTGGACTATCAGAACAATGAAGAAGTCAAATCTGATACATAGTCTGCATATAATTTTCTACTTTTTGTAACTTACACACACAAAAATGTTTGCCATATATGGAGTAGTGAAGAGGTCAAAGAAGTATTAGGACAAATAACTGTAAAGACTGTTAGAAGCTTAGCTGTAGGTTGCAAAACAGGAAAAAAATAAGAACATTTCATAATTTTTCTTTATTTTTTTTTATTTACCACATTTATAGAGCTACTCATTTCATCTGAAAATGATTCTGGGAAGCATACAACACTCAAGTTACTTAAATTAAATTTACCCAATTACTGTATTTGCCCAACATAAAGGTAATACAAATTCTCTGCTGCTTCTTGATGAAAGACTATGGGACCCTCCAGTTTCTTTAAGAAATGCTTCAGGGCAAATTTCAATCTAGTTTCTCATTTTGTGTTGATTCGAGTATTGGTGGTTACCACTAACTCAGTAGTGGGGAGAGACCCAAAAGATTTTCAAATTGTCAATCACATTGTCATAATTTGTCTAACATTATAAATAATATATAACTAAGTGTGTGTTGGAAGAAATATCCTTCTGGGTTCAGTTCCATGTGGGGAGAAAGACATTGGAAACATGGCAGATGTTGGAAAGATGGTTTTCAATAGTAGACCGAAACACATGGCTTGAGGTCCTGGGCAAAAAAGGCGATCACATGCCTTGAAGATCTTGAAGAAAAAAGGGCAGAGATGCTGAGAGTCCCTGGGTTTTATGCCCTCTCTGGACCTTTGAATTTGAGCTTGTATTCTGATTGGTTGTCACAGAGGCGTAGCGTGGGGGGTGCAGGGGGGGCCGGCCGCACCGGGCGCAACATCTGGGGGAGGCGTGCTCGGGCAGCCCCCTGCCCAATCCAAAAAGCCCCCTAGATGGCATCTCTTGGGCGGCATGAATAATACATTTAAACACTTCAAAACCCGCGTTTGATCCCCGGCGCGGCTCGACGGATGGCGCTGGGCTCGGAGCTGTCAGAGCTTCTTTTGCAACAGTTTTGGCTTTGGGGGGGGGACAATGAAAAGCAAAACGCAAAAAAATCCAAATTGTTGCAAGGAGCGCCTTTCCTTTCCTTCCCGACGCAGCGAGCACGCCAAAGCTATGGGAGAGGGGGGGGGAAGGAGGGAGGGAAAAGAGGAGGAGGAGGAGGAGGCGGCACGGGGAGGGGGGGAAGAGGAGGTGGGCGCCCGTTGGCAAAGAGAGAGAGAGAGAGAAAGAGAAAGAAGAAGAAAGAGAGGAAAGAAGAGATAAATTGGGGAGGGGGAGGCAGAAGGAAGTTTCTCCGCTGTTTCAAAGCGCAAATCTTTCCCCCTCGATTTGGATGGGCTCCCTTCCCCAAGTGGGAGGGAATGAGGAGGGGCTGGGAAGGCAGACTTTCCTTCCAACTGGTGCTTTCTGGAAGAGGGGGAGGAGGAGGAGGGAAGAATGTGGAGAGGAAGTGCGGAGAGAAGAGGAAGGAGGGAGGGGAAGAGAGAGAGGGGGGGAGAAGAAGAGGGAGGAGGAGGAGGAAGAAGTGGAAGGAAAAGCGGAAAGAGGGAAGAATGTGGAGAGAATGCCAAGAGAGGAAGACGAAGGGAGGAGGAGAGGAAGAGGTGGAAGGGAAAAAACGGAGGAGGAAGGAATGCAGACAGAGAGCGCCAAGAAGAAAGAAGAAGAGGGGTGGAGGCAGAGAATGAAGGAGGAGGAGTAAGAAGAAAGAAGGAAAAATGAAGAAAAGGAGAGCCACCAAGAGGAAGAGGAGGAAAAAGTAGGGACAAGGAAGAAGAGGATGATGATGAAGAAGAAAAGCAAGAGGAAGGAAGAGTGAAGAAAGAATGGAGAGAAAGACAAACCACTCAGGGGCTACAAGAACATCGATTTACCTATTTTTATTTTACGGATGTATTTGTGTTCACTTTAATAACTCCAGGCACTAAAACAGACTTGCAAGCCCTTCCTCTTTTTCCCTCTAACAACCCTGTGAGGTGGGCTAGGAGAGAATTAAATCCCCATGTTCAACAACCGTCGGTCGCTAATGTTGAGCAGGGGACTCTGCAATCCTCATACATGCAGACAGTTGCCCAGCTCCCAAATTTTGATCGGATTCAAAGCGTAAAAGCAGTGAGATACCAAATAGGTGAATTTTATGATGCTTTTTTCGAAATATCAGAAATTTCCGAAGATCAACAAATTAAAAGCGAGGCAGAATCTCTTGGAAATGCAATGAAAGACTATAAATTTTTAGTATCACTGGTTTTTTGGTACGATTTACTGTTCCAAGTCAATTATGTAAGCAAGGAACTTCAAAGTAAATCTGTAGAAGTATCCATTGCACTTTCTTCATTTGAAAAACTTTTAAAATGGTTAAGCGACTACAGAAATACTGGATTCAAACAAGTTTTAGTTCAAGCAAAAATTCTTGCACAAGATTTGGAAATATCTACAGAATTTTGAAATAAAAGGCTTCGGAAAAGAAAGAAACATTTCAATTATGAAGGCGATGATGAACCTATTGTAGATCCGATAAACGCATACAAGATATCTTTTTTAAATTTTGTTTTAGATAAAGCTACAGAATCACTAAAAGATCGTTTTGAATAATTCAAAAATCATAATGACTTATTTGGGTTTCTGGGAAAATTTCAAAATATGGAAAAAGAAGCACTTCAAAAACATGCAGCTAAATTAGAAATTTCTCTAACAAATTCTAGGTTCACAGAAAATGATGCATCAATAGTGAAGGAAACTGATATAGATGGAAAAATGTTAGTTGAAGAAATGGAAGCTTTAAAATCTATCCTTCCATCAGAATTTTTTGAAAATCCATTTAAAATGTTCAAATTTTTATCGGAAAATGACAGAGCAATGGCATTTCCAAACTTGTTTATTGCTCTCCGAATATATTTAACAATTCCAGTGAGCGTTGCTTATGGAGAGAGATCATTTTCCAGGCTAAAACTAATAAAAAACTATCTGAGATCGACAATGACTCAGGATAGATTAAATAGTTTAGCAATTATGTCGATTGAAAGTGAAGAAGCAAGGAAATTGGATTTTCAAACTATTTTAGAAGAATTTACAGAACAAAAACTTAGAAATATGTAAATTCATATATTCATATTCAATGATGTAAATTTATATTCAATAAAATGTAATTGTTTTTGTATTTTGCATATTTTTATTTTTTAATGTATGTAGAAGTTTACCTATCTTATGATCCATGATATTTGATTTATATATATATTGAATTTGCATTTTATTTAAATATTTAATATATAGAGGGCCCCGCAAAAAAAATCCAATCGGGCGCCGCACTTATTGGATCCGGGCCTGCACATGCACACACAAACACACACACACACGCAGAGTGACAGATGGGTGGAGGGAGGAGAGAGAGACAGATACAGAGAGAGAGAGAGACAAAAAAAAGAGGGAAAGAAAAATAGAAAGAAAAACAAAGTGGGAGGGAGAGAAACAAAGAACTTATGACCACAATTGAGCCCAAACTTTTGGTTGCTAAGCAGCACCGTCATTAAATGAGTTTCACCACATTTTCCAAGTTGGCCACGCCCAGTCACACGACCGCTTAGCCACTCCCATAGAGCAGGCCACACCTTTTTGCTCTCAAAAGAAATTTCAGTCGTGGTACTGTTGATATTTGGCTTTCTTGACTAATAAGTTTGCCCACCACTGCTTTAACTAATCTAGTGGAAGAGACTCGAGTGCTAAAATCCACGGGTTAGGGGGCGCAAATTACTTGCCTTGTCCTGGGTGCTGACAACCCACGCTACGCCACTGGGTTGTCAGACTCCCGTGGAGCCATGCAAGGGCAACTTACAGAGTTGCCAAGCTTGGTTGATCCTTTGCTGGGTGATGATGTAATGAAAGAGCTTTGGGATTCCTATTATGGTTCTTCCTGAAGGAGGTAGAGGCCTTAATAGCCCATTGACAAAAGTGGGGAGCTGAGTTTCTGCCCCCCTTTTAGGGGAAATATTCTGTCCTCTTAATATTCCCTAAAATATTTCATTTTCCTAGGAGATGGGTGGATGCTAACTTCCTACATGTGGTTTCCCTTTTTAATTTAGATACAAGAACTTTACACTTTACACAACAGATTTATCTGCTAAGAATGTGTAAAAATGACCTGCAGCCAAATCATGAGGCCCAAGATTAATTTGGCAGTTTTAACAGAATATAGTATTCTAAAATCCAAACAGAATGTGAAGGTACCAATGGAAACAGTTCAGTCAAAATTTAAAAAGGGAGCTCTGCCCTTGAAAATGGGGTTAAGTGTTAAATTAAAAGTAAATTTAGCTAAGATCATGAGGTGATACAAGATATCCCAGATTATTTGTGAGACAAATCAGTGCATAGGCATTAGGCAAGGCAAGAAACACACAGCAAGATTCAAAGTTTGTTTTAAGTTTCAAACATAAGTTTCAAATGACTAAATGATTTTGGGATAAACAGAACATTTTATTGCTTTCCCTGACAACAGCATGCACAGTTATCTAATAGAAATTCCAAAACTCAAATGTAATTATACTAAAATTAAAATAAATTAAGCAAGTACTAAAATGCTAAACAATATGAACCTAAGGTTTATCATTACATTATAAAACTATTTTGCTAAAGATACAAAAATAAAGCATAGTCATTAAATAGAGTAATATAAAATGACATAAAAATTAAAGTGGCCAAATTGTGTTTTTTATTTCTAGTCAGGCTGATTAATAATCGTCTCATTTCATTACTAGTTTCACTAAATACCACTTAGGTATTAATCATTTGATGATACAACCTTTGAAGCAGAATTTAGTAACTAAAGCTGATGTCACCATGGTTTGAAAAATAAATATATAAATATTTTCAAGTCTACAAAGAAACATATTGAGAAGAAAATCCAGTGTTAAATACAGGTGACAATTTAATCATAAAATCAACAGTATGAAATTGATAACTCACAATTTCAGCTGTTCCAGAGATAAAGCTTCACTGTAAAGAGGTTGGTAACTTATTTCCAGTAAGACTGAAGACAGCATGTTAAAACATGCTAAAGTAAAGGACCTACAGTATTTTTCAGTAACACATCTATATAGAAACTTAGTCAGCATGGGACATAAGATTTCCCTTTTAAATAAAAGGGAATTACCTAACATTCTCTCTGCAAACTGATATCCATTATTTGCTACTTGATGAATTCTTTAGTTTTGATTTTTTTTAAAGTGCATGGCTATATTAGATAGGCCTTGTAAATTTACCTCCAAAATCTTATTCCAGACTGAGGAAATATATCTAATACTGTAAGTCAGGATGATCCCCTGGTGAAGAATGTTAATCTACGTCAGTAGATTTTAGGTCTACTTAGATTTAAACCACAACAGTAACTAGATTTATTCATTATCCATTTTCATAATTTTTGCACTACTTTTCATTTGCAAATATCAAAGTTGTTTAGAATGATATAATATAGTTAAAACTAAATATAAAGGATAAAGTTCAAAAATGGCTTTTTAAAAATCAACATTGAATTACTACCGTATTTTTCGGAGTATGAGACGCAGGCTGAAAATCTGGGTGCGTCTTATACATCGAATACAGCATTTTTTGCCTCCTGAAACCCCACCCCTTCACCAAAATGGCCACTCGCATACCCTTATGGAGGCTTCCAGAGAGCTCCTGGGGGCTGGGGAGGGCAGAAATGAGCAAAAAACAGGGCTTTTTTGCCCCCTAGCCCCCAGCAGCGCTCTATAAGCCTCCATAAGGCTATGCATGCTATTTTTTGACCAAAAATGACCCGTTTTCACGAAAAAAATAGGCCATTTTTCCTCATTTTGGGCTCCCCCAGGAGCACTCTGCAAACCCCACAAGGCTATTCATGCCTTTTATTTGAAAAAAAGGGCCCATTTTTGAAAAAACGGGCCGCTTGGGAGAGGTTTCGACATTGCAAAAAGGGTTTTTTCCCCCCTTTCGGAAAGCTGTTTAGTTAGAGTGATTGATGAGAATTACATTGGTCAAGTACTGTGCCTGCAGAAACAAAGATTTATTCCAAAGGTGGCCAGTGATTTCCTTCTCCAGCACATGGGTAAATAGACCTGGAAACATCTACCTACCCACCCACCTACTCTCTCTCCCTCCCTACCTATCTACTGTATTTCTCTCTCTCTCTCTCTATTTCTCTCTCTATTTTTCTCTCTCTATCCCTCTACCTACCTACCTACCTATCTACACTCTCTCTCCCTACCTACCTACTGTATTTCTCTCTCCCCCCTCTACCTATCTACCTACTCTCTCCCTCTACCTATCTACTGTATTTCTCTCTCTCTATTTCTCTCTATCCCTCTACCTACTTATCTATCTACACACACTATCTCTCCCTACTTACCTACCTACTTTATTTCTCTCTCTCTCTCTCCATCCCAATCCCTTTATCTACCTACCTACCTAACTACGCACTGTCTCCCTACCTACCTACTTACTGTATTTCTCTCTCTCTCCCCCCCCTCTACCTACCTAGCTACCTATTCACTCTCTCTCCCTACCTACCTACTGTATTTCTCTCTCTTTCACTCCCTCTCTTTCCCTCTCTCTACCTACCTAGTTTTTTTTTAAAAAAAATGCCTCTTCAAAACTTGGGTGCGTCTTATACTCCAGTGCGTCTTATACTCCGAAAAATATGGTAGGTTAGCTGACAATATCAGAGGAAGGTCTAGGCAAACAAATCCATTTCCAATTTTTGGTAACAGCACTCTATTTTTGGAGTTCACCGACTCTCCAAATGAAGTTTTTTATACAATGTGGGCACTGATACAGAGATTGTTGGTCTACATACCCCAGCTGAGTGAATATCAGCAAGCCATAGTATGATCAGTAGATCATCCTCTCCTGATTGTAAGGACCAGATAGGCCACTGTGGAAGGAAGTAATATATAATAGTATATACGGTAATAAACAATTATGTGTTGAGAGAAAGCTTCACTTTATAGTACAGTATTTACCAAATTTCAATTTCTTTAGATTTTATATGCAATAACTTTGATGCCTACCATATAGGATAGAGAAGATGAGAATTGCAGCCCAGCATTTCTGGAGTTAAGTTAGTGAAAATTGCTGCAGAAGGCCACGAATATCTTATGTTCTAGTACCTCTATTTTGTTGATTTCATTACATTTGACAGTAAACAGATAGAAGAGGGGTAAATAAGTTTTCTAGTTGTAGAGTAAGAATATTCTGATGGCAGTGTTTTTCCTTTTCTTCTTTCTAATTTCCCAACATACTTAAACTTTTTTATTGTTTTATTTGGAAATCTTATAAACAAAAATAGAGAGTGGTTAGATAGAAAGATATAGTAAAAGATGGTACATTTTCCCTTTCCTTTTTCCCACTGGGTCTCAAACAAAGGTATGAAGTTTTCCTGCTTTGATGCAAAGTGTTTCCTATTTCTGGAATATATTATGCAGATTTTTTAATAAATTATTGTAGCTGTTGTTAGGTGATTCTGTTTAGTTCATAGCATCAGAGCAACAAGGAGGTCACGGATCACTTCAGCTTTATCATATTAATTATGAGGTTTATTCTTTTTTTTTCTTTTGCTTTCTCCAGGGAATATTATTATCTATGGGAATACAATTGATGTGTACACCACTATAGAATCCCTCTTATCATTAGGAATTAGCGGCTATTGTATATACCTTGTGCATCCTCCCTCGAATTCCAATATTACTTCTCTCAACAACAATGCAATAGAAAGAGCTATCAAGAAAGCATTGTCCAAGTCTCGTGTAACTGAATACCATGATAGTCTATTGGCTCAGTGGAATGATGGCAATCACCCAGATCCAATCACATGTGCATCTTTCACTACAAATACAAAGCCGTTTAAGTTGCAATGTTCTGTAAGTATGTGCTTTTGCTGAATTTTAATATATATCAACTGAACAATTGGAACAGGCTTGAATTCTTGAATTCTGCTTTTGGATCTTATTATGCTGAAACCTAGCTTGAACCTCGAGCAGGAATCGTATTTTAGTCTGATTATGCTATCTTGTAAGTTTTAAGCACTATTTCTTACAGAATAAGCTAGAATAAAATTTTACTTTGTAGTTTCGGAGAAGTCTGCAAAAGTAATCTACCTTTCATACCTACATTTTCCAATAATTTTGTGCAGGTGATATATACCAAACCCATTTTTTAATTTAAAAAAACAGGGCAAATTATTTTTTCCTCCACCCACAAAATCCATCTGCACTGTTTTATCATGTTGGGGTTATTCCTGGGAGGGATGAGCAAACAAGAATACATATTTCCAGCATGTCACCCAAGGTGTAAATGTCATTCTAGTCACCTGGCTAAAATAAGCAGCCTCTATATAGGACAGCAGCAATATAGGAAGATGGCAGCAATAGATGATCAATTTATTCACAATGGCAAGGGTATTATTTCATGCCACACAAGAATAGGCAATACTAAACCACTCCTGTGATTTACTAAGAAAACAATATGGAGGGAAAATATAGCATGATTTATGATATAGCTGAGAAACAACTGAGGACATGTCAGTGTCAGGGTGGTATATAAATGTAATAAACAAACAAACAAACAAGCAAGATGGGTTAGATAGCATCCACTACTTACAAGAACCTTTAGAAGAAAATGAAATAAGATCAATACTATGGTTGAAACCTGGCTGGACATCTAGGAAGTAATGTAATAGCCAGAAAAATATAGCAAGCAGTAGAATCAGAATGAGTACTGGTTCTAACCAAATTATGCCAGCAAATCCAGACAATGGAAGATAAATTGAAAGAAATTCACATCTCAGCATCAAATAAAGAAGTGTTGGGTATGCTAGCTATCATACATGTCCCTAACTTCACATACTAGCAAACTAATTATCCAGTGCAGATTTGAGCTATATTTGAAAAGGGAGATGCCAGATGTTCTTTTTTTTAAATAGCATTTAAAAATACAATAAAGACTATAAAAATGGAAAAAGATAAAAAGAAAAAGAGAAGAAAATAAAAAGAAAAAAGAAATCAAAATATTCTATACTAATGAGCCCAAGCTGCAGTGCAAAATATACATATGTTATAGGAAGATTAAATTAAAAGAAGTAAAAATGAATGAAATTGACCAATATGACAAAGGTACTGAAAATCTAAGAAAATGAGCAATAAAGAACATGTTCTATAGATTCAATCTGCCCAAACTCATTGGGATATAAGAATTCTGAAAAGAATGGTCTACATTTCAGAGCTCCAAGGTGCCTATGATAAGCTTCAGGGTTTATTAAATAGAGATTTTAGAAAATATGTTATCTTCATTTTTAAACAAGAATCTGGCTTGCTCATAACCAAAGGAAAATCTTAATAAAGCTAGTTTTGCTGATAGTGAGGATCAGAATCTATCCTTCTCTGATAAAAGAGCTAAGCTCATTGGGAAACATGTTAATCCTACCCACAAGATAATTATACCCAGAACTCTAAACTCTATTTTCACCAAATAGGATTGGAGTACCATATCATCTTTTTTTTTACATCTTCTTACATTTTTTCTTATATATATTTTTTCCATTTAATAAATTAGAAGATTAATTTATTCCTATGTCAAAACTCATACTTTTTTTGCAATATCTATGCTTTCTTCAATGTCTTTTTTTCCTAAATTCCACTTATGACACTATCAAAAATGGCTTGTCTCACATTCAGAACCTTTCATCACCCTTGTATCCTTCACTAATACTCTGATCATTTATAATTAAACAGTAAAATCAGTTGGGTTCTTAGCTTTATATTAATTCTTTTTCCATGTGTACATATGAATAGACATGTTTAAACCGCATACTTAATACAAAGCTTTTTTTAAGCAGATACTCATCAGTCACTATTCTCATTTATTCTTGGGACTGCAAATGGACAAATCAATTTTTCAGTACTGTCTTGAGTCATTTTCACTGATCATCTAACAACTGTTTTTACCTATACATCACATTTATTTAGAATTTTACATACTTTCCTCCTAACCAAGAATGAATTAGCAGAAAAAGTATGTGCCACGTTACCTGTATCTATGATTAAATTACACCTAACCCTTGCTTAATGACTGTCTTGTTTAGCAACTGTTTGAAGTTACAACAGGTCCTCACACTTCCAAACAGCTCAGTGTTCCCATGGTGACATACCATAATTGATATTTGGGCACTTTGCAGTTGGTAGGCATTTACAAACATCCCGGTGTCCAACAGTCACATGATTGCCATTTGCACAGTTTAAAGCCTGCTTTCTATGAGCAGAGTCAATGTAGGAACTAGCAATAAAATTGCAAGTCGTGATCATGTGATGTCTTGCTTAAGAACTGCAGCAGAAGCAAAGGCACATGTCCATCTTGGTCGCATGATGTCTTTCTTAGCAGCTGCATTGCTTAGTGTTGGAGCTGCCAGTCCAATTGTGGTCATTGAGTGAGTCCTCGATGTACAATAGTTGATTTAGTGATCTTTTGAAGTTACAACGACACTAAAAAAGTGAGTTATGACCAGTTTTCACATTTACAACTGTTACAGCATCTCCATGGTCATGTGATCAAAATTAAGAGGCATGGCATCTGATTCATATTTATGATGGTTGCTATGTCCTGGGTTCATGTGATCATGTGCAAAGTCAATGGGGAAGCCAAATTCACTTATCAAGTGTGTTATTAATTTAACAATTGTGGCAAGAAAGTTTGTAAAATGCGACAACGTTCACTTAATAAATGTATCAGTTACCAACAGAAATTTTGGACTCAATTGTGGTTGTAAGTCGAAGACTACCTGTACTTGTATTCGTTTTTTTCATTTGAAGCAACAACCTAGCTGACACAATTCATACTTTCTGAAATACATTTTAATCATCTCATTTGTAATTAGATGTACACCTTCACTTCTATAAATATATTCATCAATTCCACTCCACAAGTTTATATTGCTTATCTATTGCATCCTTCACAACCATATTTTTATTTAATTTCCGTTTATTAATTTCTACTGTTAATTATTTACTCTTTAAGTCACAATCTTCCATTGTCATGGTTGTCATCAGCTCATCTTGACCTTTTCCACTCAACATAGGTTTGGTCAGTTGAGGCTTTCATTAATTGATGGAAAAAATAGCTTTGGTTACAATCTTAATTATACCAATTCTCCACACAATATACAGTGCTTTGCTAGTAGAAAAATTACTAACGGTAAGTTTAATATATTTTGTCTAGCATGCTGCAAATGCATCCAAAGCCCTGCTTTATCCAATACAAGCAATATACTTCGTTTGTATTCTAACTATTGGAAAGTGTCTGCATTACAGTGATATAGGAAGAATACCTATCTGCTTTGAACATGAAACATTCTAAAAACTAAGCTTAATTATTTAATTAAGACATTATCTATGATTTACTAGAAAGTTACTAAAGTATTCTTTCAATTATTTATTTCTTTCAATTATTTTAGGCATTCTTTAACTTTACCAAAAGAAAAGTGGATTATGAGACTTTCAAAGCTGTTAATGATGCATGCCTTGTCTATGATGGGAGGCTTGTGATTGATACCAACTTCCATACTAATGATGTGAGCATCAGGGCTGCAGGTCCTTTAACCAAATTTTCCAATATATACTATGCTAATGAATGGACACACAGCAATTTCAGCTCAAAAGAGATTGGTTTTCAGCTTGCTGCAACCATGCTGAATCTTTTTGATCCAACTCTAGAGCCAATTTTTGAACCTTCAGAAGATTTAGATAGATTAATTCCTATGTACAAGGGATGCAAAATTCAAGGTGAGCCAAATACATTCGTTTTTAATAATCTTGCATTTGTATAAATTTCACCTTGATATATCAAAAATAATTTGAAGTAAAAAAAATCAATTCATGATATATCAAATTCAGAGAGATAACATTATTACCCATTGGCAAAATAATTTAATTTTTCCTATTCTGTTTGCTTATTTATTTAAATACAATAATACAATAGCAGAGTTGGAAGGGACCTTGTAGGTCTTCTAGTCCAACCCCTGCGTGGGCAGGAACTTTATACCATTTCAGACAAATGGCTATCTAACATCTTCTTAAAGACTTCCAGGGTTGGGGCATTCACAACTTCTGGAGGCAAGCTGTTCCAGAGGTTAATTGTTCTAACTGTCAGGAAATTTCTCCTTAGTTCTAAGTTGCTTCTCTGCTTGATTAGTTTCCACCCATTGCTTCTTGTCCTGCCCCCAGGTGCCTTGGAGAATAGTTTGACTCCCTCTTCTTTGTGGCACCCTCTGAGATATCGGAACACTGCTATCATGTCTCCCCTGGTCCTTCTTTATATTTACAATAATAGTGCTCTGGGATTAAAGAGACAGGCACTTGCCATATAACAACCCAGACTTAACAATTGCTGATAAAAAGACTAGAAAATGGATGTAGTAGTACCTGGAGATAGCAGAAGAGAAATCCTGCAATGATAACTTCAGCACCATCAAAAATTGAGATCTGCCTAACCCAGGACCTTGGGAAGGACTTGATAGGTGGATAAAAATGCCAAATCCAGTCTGAACATCACTGACTGCACGATGAACCATTGTAATTAATGAATCTTGTATGATATCTCTTGATATCTCTGATAACCCTGATATCTCTTCTACCATGCTGCACCTCCTGGTAGAGAGGACCATTGAAACACATTTTCTGGCTGTCAGGATTAAACAGGAGAGATTACTTAGAAAAGGTGCTAAAAGCCACCAGCCAGACACTGGGAAATGAATGATTCAATGCAGCTTAAAAATTATTATTTTTTTGAGTGGGGCCAAGACACTCTAGGCCCATGATCGCGAACCTATGGCACACATGCCCCAAAGTGGAACACAGAGCCATGTCACCTGACACATGTGGTGTCTCCTGTTCCTCTTCTGGGTTTCTGGCGTACACACGCACACGATAATCAGCTGGCCTTTGTGCGTGCGGCAGTGTGGGAAATCGGAAAAGCTGGTCTTCTGTTTTCCGGCATGAGCACCGGCCAGCTGATTGTCACATGAGCTACTTGGCAGTAACCGGAAGATTGGCTAGGCGGTGCACATGTGCGCACTGAAAACCCGAAGTACATTTTCCAGCATGCACATGTGCCCTGGGCAGTTCCTCTTCCTGGTTGTGGCCCAGACGAGCACGCTTGCACACTAAGTGCTCCCTTTTCGGCATTTGCTGCCATGCATGCACGTGTGCACTCCCTTTTCAGCACTTGGTGCCGAAAAGATTCACCACCACTGCTCTAGACTAAGGCCAAGTAGCCACCAGCCTAGAGATGCCAAATTTTAAGGGGTGGCAAAATTTAAAAGACTTCTAAAAAAACACAATAAAAAAAGCAAAATGTAGTAACTGTGCATTATGTGAACCAGAGTGGTTAAATATAATTTAAGGATTAACTACAATTTCACCGTGTAAGTTAATTGAAAATGTTAAAGAAAAACTATGTCCAAGGAAGAAAATAATAAGTATAATGCACAAAAACTTGAACAACAACAAAAAGAAACAAGAGAATGACTTTTTTTGTAATTTCTAACAAAATTGGAAGATGAGCCAAATAATTGGGGTACCAGAATACGACTGCCTAATGTGCCAGGAAATCCAGCACTAGCTCTGGTTTTGGCAATATTCCAAATTCAACACTAGCCTGAGCAAAAACTATTTTTGATTTGATTCAGTGTAAAACACAATTAACTTGATTGTTACCAATGTTTTAAATACATTGTATCATAGGAAACAGGTTTTGGAGGCTCAGAGAGGACTACACTTAGACTTAGATTTAGATTTTAATCCATTTCTATACCGCTCCTATCTACCCAATGGGACTCAGGGCGGTGCACAGGAAGGTTTTAAAAAGTACAAACAACCAGACTATAATATAAACAAACATAACGCTAAAATATAATTAAATTAAATATCACCTGTGCTAAAATATAATTAAAATTAATAAAAAGTTAAAATCCCTAACTAAGTCTGTAAAAATTGCCTCAGGATCTAAGCTAGGCCGGCTAGATGAAAAAAGTGGATCTTGAGTAATCGGCGGAAGAGGCAAAGGTCCGTGGTGGTACGAAGTTCGGGGGGTAGGTCGTTCCAGAGGGCTGGGCCCGCCACAGAGAAGGCTGTTTCCCTGGGGGCCGCCAGCTGGCATTGCCCGGCAGATGGTGCCCTGAGAAGGCCCTCTCTGTGGGAGCAGATCGGTCGAAGGGAGGTGTGTGGTAGGAGGCGGTCCCGCAAATAACTAGGCCCCGTGCCATGGAGCGTTTTAAAGATGGTTACCAACACCTTGAAGCGCACCCGGAAAGCCACCGGTAACCAGTGCAGCTCACGCAGGAGAAGTGTTACATGGGAATGCCATGAGGCTCCCAGGATCCCCCGCGCGGCCGCATTCTGCACCAATTAGAGTCTCCGGGTGCACCTCAAGGGGAGCCCCATGTAGAGAGCATTGCAGTAGTCTAGGCGGGATGTAACGAGCGCTTGAGTGATGGTGCGGAGGACGTCCCGGTCTAGAAAGGGGCGCAACTGGCGTACCAGGCGAACCTGGTAAAAAGCCCCCCTGGCCACGGCCGTCACATGGTCATCCATGGATAGTCGTGAGTCCAGGAGGACGCCTAAGTTGCGAGCCCTTTCCACGGGGGCTAATGACTCGCCCCCAATGGCCAGTGATGGAGTCAACTGGCTATACCAGGACGTCGGAAACCACAGCCATTCGGTCTTGGATGGGTTGAGTCGAAGTTTGTTACTCCCCATCCAGACCCGCACGGCCTCCAGACACCGGGACATCACTTCGGCGGCATAGTTGAGGTGTTTTGGGATAGATATGTACAGCTGAGTGTCATCAGCGTACTGATGGTACTCTACCCCAAAACCACGGATGATCTCACCCAGCGGCTTCATATAGGTGTTGAACAGGAGTGGCGAGCGGACCGACCCCTGGGGCACCCCACACGTGAGGGGCCTCGACGTCGACCTGTGCCCCCCTGTCAACACGAATTGTGACCAACCGGAGAGGTAGGAGGAGAACCACCGCAACACAGTGCCTCCCAACCCCAACCCCTCCAGTCAGCGCAATAGGATACCATGGTTGATGGTATCAAAAGCCGCTGAGAGATCTAATAGGACCAGCATAGAGGAGCAACCTCTATCTCGGGCCCTCCAGAGATCATCGACCAACGCGACCAATGCCGTCTCTGTGCTATGTCCAGGTCGGAAGCCGGACTGGCACGGGTCTAGATAGACAGCTTCCTCCAGGTGCCGGGGGAACTGCTGTGCCACCACACTCTCAACAACCTTCGCAAGAAAGTGAAGGTTGGAGACCGGACGATAATTTACTAAAAACGCTGGGTCCAGGGAAGGCTTCTTGATGAGGGGTCTCACCACCACCTCTTTCAAGGTGGCCTAGAATTTTAGGGTCTGCAAGCAGCCCAGAAAGCCTCATACTATGGACAGTACATGAAAGAAAATTGGCTAAAACTTTGCCATCTTTTTGTTGAACAAAATTTACTCTTGTCTTCTCACATTCTTCCTTCTGCTACTTTTCTCTTCAAATAAAAACTAGAGAAAATGATTTAAAAGAAGTGATAACAGTTGCAGTAGAACTCGTAAAAAGAGATACTTAAAAATATTTTTCCTCAGAAATAAATGCTGTAAGTGTCAGGTATTTAATGTTCAGTTTTAGCCCCTGAAATAATTGTTGGATATTTGTTTTTGTAAGGCTGACACATCACACATTTTGGCTTCCAAAGAGATAAAGATATAATAAAAAAGAACAATTTCCCACATTTTGCAAATGTTTATGATCAAATCAGTTGTTAAATAGAAAAAAAATCATTAGAAAATCATAGCCAATCCCACTTGCCTGATAAATCTGTTTCCTCACTTCTTTGTCATATAGTCATATTTTCCTGGTAACATATTTGTATGACAGCTCCTGTGAGAAAAGATGCCAAGCATGAAGCAGGTCTGAGAATCCAGTAATCCCTTTTCATTATTAAAAAGATCTTGAATGTTCATCCAAGTATTCTGATCCTCTCAGTTGTGCTGTTTACAGAAAGCAGAATTTACCTTTTGCATTTCTTAAAAAGATTACAATGATTGAAGTTAGAACTTCAGTCCAGCATGTAATCATTAATTAATTTAACCATCAATTAAATTGCAACAAAGTTTCATCTGTTCTTCCAGTCACCCTGGATTGGTTTTAAAAAAATAACAAAGTACTTTGATGGCCTAATGAATAACAAGTTTACTGATTTTATATAATCTACATGTCTTGATAACATTGTCTTTCACAGGTGGTGTTCTACCTGGAAAATATAATTATCTGCATGTTTTTAAACCTGGGATTCCTGCCTGCTTGGATGTACAAGAATCACAACCTGATTATGTAAGTACTCCCTAAGTAATAAAGAGTTGAGGTTTGAATTACAAGTATCTTGTATCTTGCAAGGCATTGATATGAAGAATTTTTAGTAACCAACCTCCCTCCCTATCTTCCTTGTTCTCTTCCTGGAGTGAGTAGATTGATTTGTGGTCTAGCTTTGCTTGTTGTTCCAATAGTTTTCTCAATTTATTATAGGGGATGGCAATCACAACAGGAGATGCAGTAAAGGGAACTTACTTCAGAATACATGTCAACCAATACAGCAAAATAGAAACCATTACTTGTTTTTCAAAGGAACCTATTCCTGTTTCCAACTACATATGTTTATTTGGACAACATGAACGTCTTCTTAATAATCTTTGTTCTCGATGGAGGGAGGGGCTGATCTCAAATCTCTACAGGTAAGGAAAAAAATTATTTTGCTTTTGAAATCTATTATAATGCAGATATGTGGGGCAGATTTCACTTTTGAAGAAGCATTCTTCAGATTTGTCAGGAACTGGAGAACATTTTGGGACAAGCCAAACCGGTTCAGGGGGGATGGGTTGCACTTGAACCATGATGGGACAAGATTGCTGGCACTCAACATCAAAATCAAGGAGAGAAGCAACTTAGAACTAAGGAGAAATTTCCCGACAGTTAGAACAATTAACCAGTAGAACAGCTTGCCTCCAGAAGTTGTGAATGCCCCAACCCTGGAAGTCTTTAAGAAGATGTTGGATAGCCATTTGCCTGAAATGGTATAAGGTTCCTGCCTATGCAGGGGGTTGGACTAGCAGACCTACAAGGTCCCTTCCAACTCTGCTATTGTATTGTATTGTATTAAAAAGGCTGCAGAACAACTTTTAAACTGATAACTGGGGGAAAGCCAACAGGAGCTGGGCAGCATCCGGTTCGGGAAAGTGTTTATTTGAGTAGTGAGGAGGATGCAATAATTACTGAGCAGAGCGAGGAGCCAGTCACCAGCACTCTAGCAGAAGGATGCAAGAAGCAGTCTAAGGATGCAACTGGACTCAAAAGACTGCATCAGAAAAGTATATATAAATGCCTGTATGCAAATGCCAGAAGCCTCCGGAACAAAATAGGGGAGCTGGAATACTTAGCGATAGACAAAAATATTGATATTGTTGGTATCACTGAAACCTGGTGGACGGATGATAACCAATGGGATACAGTCATCTCAGGCTACAAACTGTACAGGAAGGATAGGAAGGGGCAAACGGGAGATGGTGTAGCCTTGTATGTCAAAGAAGAGATAAAGTCATACGAATTGGCATATCGAGGTGATTTAGAGTCACTACTAGAAACTATCAGGCCAAAAGAATAATAATAATAATAATAATAATAATAATAATAATAATAATAATAATAATAATAATAATAATAATAATAATAATAATAATAATTTATTTATAAACCGCCTCCTCTCCCCAAAGGGACTCGGAGCAGTGCACAGGGAAATTAAAAAACCAATATTGAATACATAAATAGATAAATAGATAAAATACAAATTAAACAAAATTATCCCTGCGCTAAAATCCCCTGTATTAAAATTACGCTAAAAACCCCTAAAACCCTATTAAAAGACGGAAGACTAACCTAGGCCGGCCAAGCAGAAGAAGTGTGGACGGCATCCGGAGAAGTCCCTTCTCTGTGGGAGCGAATCGGCCGCAGGGATGTATGGGGCAGGATCCGATCCTGCAGATAACTAGGTCCCGTGCCATGGAGCGCTTTAAAGATGGTAACTAACACCTTGAAGCGCACCCGAAAGACGACAGGCAGCCAATGCAGCTCGCGCAAGAGCGGTGTTATGTGGGTAGACCTAGAGGTTCCCATTATTGCTCGCGCAGCTGCATTCTGGACAAGCTGAAGTCTTTGGGTGCACCTCAAGGGGAGCTCCATGTAGAGAGAATTGCAGTAGTCCAGTCGGGATGTCACGAGGGCATGAGTGACTGTGCAAAGGGCATCCCGATCCAATAGGGGACGCAACTGGCGTACCAGGCGAACCTGGTAAAACGCCCTCCTGGCCACGGCTGTCACTTGATCTTCCATGGACAGCCGGGTATCCAGGAGGATGCCCAAGTTGCGTGCCCCATCCACAGGGGTAAGGTGTTCGTCCCCTATGGCCAGTGATGGAGTCAACTGGTTGTACCGGGACGCCGGAAACCACAGCCACTCGGTCTTGGACGGGTTGAGTCTGAGTCTGTTACTTCCCATCCAGGCCCGCACGGCTCCAAGGCACTGGCACAACACCGCTACGGCATCGTTGGGGTGGTTTGGGGTAGATATATACAGCTGCGTATCGTCAGCGTAGAGGTGGTACTCTACCCCAAAACCACGGATGATCTCACCCAGCGGCTTCATATATGTGTTGAACAGGAGTGGCGAGAGGACCGACCCCTGAGGCACCCCACATGTGAGGGGTCTCGAGGTCGACCTCTGCTCTCCTGCCAACACAAATTGCGATCGACCGGAGAGGTAGGAGGAGAACCACTGCAGTACGGTGCCCCTCACCCCCAACCCCTCCAGCCGATGCAATAGGATACTGTGGTCGATGGTATCGAAAGCCACTGAGAGGTCTAATAGGACCAGGATGGAGGAACAACCCCCATCTCTGGCCCTCCAGAGATCATCTACCAACGCGACCAATGCCGTCTCGGTGCTGTGCCCGGGCCGGAAGCCGGACTGGCGCGGGCCCAGATAATCAACTTCCTCCAGGTGACGGGGAAACTGTTGTGCCACCACACTCTCTACAACCTTCGCCAGAAAGTGAAGGTTGGAGACCGGACGGTAATTAACCAATAATGCTGGGTCCAGAGAGGGCTTCTTCAGGAGGGGCCTCACCATAGCCTCTTTAAGGGAATGGTCTAACAGTAGGCATATGTTATCAGCCTCTGACCCAAGCCCCTGAGAGGGACTGGCAGTTGGAGAATGTTGTAAAGGAGGCATCAAAAAAGGGAAGCCTGGTTATAATGGGGGATTTCAATTACCCTCACATAGACTGGGTGAACTGTTGTTCAGCACATGACAAAGAGATAAAGTTCCTAGATATGCTAAATGATTGTTCCCTGGAACAGATGGTTGAAGAGGTACAATAATCCTTTACTTGGTTCTGAGCAATATACAGAATCTGGTGCAAAATGTTAATGTGACTGATCCAATAGGGAACAGTGACCACAACACAATTATTTTTAACTTAATCATAGACTGCAAATCACCGACAAAATCTAACACAGAGACCTTAAATTTTCATAAAGGAAATTTCCTGAAGATGAGGAAAGTAGTAAAAAAGAAGCTGAAAGGGTCAATTGAGAAAGTCCAAACACTTCATGAGGCATGGATGCTGCTCACAAAAGCAATAACAGAGGCCCAATTGGAATGTATACCTAAAAGGGAAAAGGGCACCGGCAGGTTCAAGAGGACTCCGATGTGGCTTACAGGAGCTGTTCGGGAAGTGATCAAAAGCAAGAAAAGCTCATTTAAAAGATGGAAGCCTTCTCCAAACGAGGACAACAGGCAGAAACATAAATTCTGGCAGAACAAATGCAAGGCAACAATCAGGAAAGCAAAGCAAGACTTTGAGGAGCGTTTAGCTAAAAACACTCAAAGAAATAACAAGGACTTTTTAAAGTACATTAGAAGTAAGGACCCAACTGGGAAGGCCATTGGACCATTAGATGACAATGGAAGGCAAGGGATTATTAAGGAGGAAACAGAGATTGCAGAGAGACTCAATGAATTCTTTGCTTCAGTATTCACTGAAGAAGACAGAGATCACATGCCTAAAACAGAGCCTATCTTTGTGGGGAGGGAAACTGAGGAATTAACCCAGATAGAAATAACCAGGGAGGAGGTCCTTGCATGTCTTGTTAAACTAAACACTAACAAATCACCACGAGTTCTCAAGGAACTTAAATATGAAATTGCTGATGTCCTTGCCAAAATATATAATCTTTCCCTCAAATCAGGCCTTGTGCCGGATGACTGGAAGATAGCGAATATAACACCTATCTTCAAAAAAGGATCCAGAGGTGATCCAGGAAATTACCGACCGGTCAGCTTGACAAGTGTCCCAGGTAAAGTGATGGAAACCATCTTAAAAGATAAAATTAATAGGCACATAGAAGAGAAGGTGCTGCTGAAGGAGAGCCAACATGGCTTTTGCAAGGGCAAATCATGCCTCACTAATCTGCTGGAATTTTTTGAGAGGCTCAACAAGCACGTGGACAAGGGAGATCCAGTTGACATTGTTTATCTGGACTTTCAGAAGGCCTTTGACAAGGTCCCGCACCAAAGGCTCTTAAATAAACTTGCCAGTCATGGAATAAAGGGACAGGCCTTGTCCTGGATTAGCAACTGGCTAAGGGACAGGAAACAGAGAGTAGCATTAAATGGACACTTCTCCAGGTGGAGGGAGGTAAAGAGTGGGGTCCCCCAAGGTTCAGTACTGGGACCCCTGCTTTTCAACCTTTTCATAAATGATCTAGAAGTAGGAGTAAACAGCAAGGTAGCCAAATTCGCCGACGACACTAAATTATACAGGGTAGTAAAAACAGAGAGAGAGTGTGAGGAGCTCCAGAAGGATCTCTTGACACTGGGGGAGTGGGCAAACCAGTGGCAAATGAGCTTCAACATTAGTAAGTGCAGAGTGATGCACGTTGGGGCAAAAAAACCCAACTACATCTATAAACTGATGGGGTCTGAACTCCTTGCACCTAACCAGGAAAGGGACCTTGGTGTCCTGATGGACAGCTCAATGAAGGTGTCAACCCATTGTGCCGCAGCAGTGAAAAAAGCAAACTCCTTGTTAGGGATCATTAGGAAGGGTATAGAAAATAAATCAGCAAGTGTCATTTTGCCTCTTTATAAATCTATGGTGAGGCCCTATCTGGAGTATTGTGTACAGTTCTGGTCACCATACCTTCAGAAGGATATTATGGAAATGGAAAAGGTGCAGAGGAGGGCAACCAGAATGATTAGGGGGCTGGAACACGTTCCTTACCATCTGAGACTGCAACGGCTGGGCCTCTTCACTCTAGAATGATGGCGCCTGAGAGGTGACCTGATTGAAATCTATAAAATCATGCACGGTGTGGACAAAGTAGAAAAGGAAAAACTGTTTTCCCTATCGCACAACACTAGAACTAGGGGACACTCCATGAAACCTTTGATAACTAGACCTCAAACAAATAAGAGGAAGTACTTTTTCACCCAGAGGATCACTGGTCTATGGAATTCCCTACCAGAAGAAGTGGTGACAGGCTTCCGCTTCCGCCCTCCAACGACGACGGATGGGTCCCTGACTCGTCCGCCGCTTTGTCCTTTTTTCTGCCCCCCGACGGGGGCGAGACGCCCCACCTTGGGGGTCTCCCGTAGGGTTGGCTTGCTTGGGTCGTTCTCTTCCCATGGCGGTGGGAAAGCGACCCTTGTCTTCAGCCTAGGTGAGGAAAGGCTGACTGCGGGGGGGAGACGCCTGTCTCCGCCTTCGCCAATGGAGATCGGAACTGTTTTTTCATTGTGAAGAGAGCCGGACGTTCGGAGTTGAAAGGCTCTCCCGAGGCTCGGCTGCAAGGTGAAGAATGAGTGATTTATTTGCTATTTTCTCTCCGATGGCAGCGCTGGACTAAAAAGCTTGGAGGGGGGTGTTTTTTTCGTTAAAACCCCCCCTCGTATTTAAAGCGGCGCTTTGAAATGGTTCCTCGTTCCGAGGAACGGTTGTTTTTTCTATGCGGTTTGCCTGGAACTTAGTGAAAGCGAGTGAAAGTGATTTGCGGCTTGCAACAATGTTTCTAAGTTCGATTGGCTTGCTACAATTTTTTTTTCTTTGTTACTCTCTCCGGCTGGCTCCCAGCTTGGGCAGTGGAAGATGGCTCCTCTCTGCTCCTGAATGACTATTGTATTTTTGGAAAATTACCAGCATCTCCTTGTGATTTGGACTTCCTCTTGCTATCAATGAAGAAAATTTTTTTTTTGGATTAATTGATTCCTTGTCTGGAGTGCCTTTTTACTATAACTATTGATCTGGAAAAGTGTTTCTCTTCTGGTTTCTGAACTTTTTTACAACCCTGATTTGAAACTTTTACCTCCTGATTTGCCTCAGCTGCCCCACCTAAAAAACACCATTTTAGTGACACTGACTTTAACACCCAACCATGGCACAAAAATCAGAATTGGCAGGTCTGGAACAAAGATTGTCCTCTCTGGAATCTGTTTCAATTGGTGCTTGAAATTAAGGCTCAGAGAGAAGAAAACAACAACTTTAAGAAGGAACTTTTGGAAACTCGGAAACAAATGCAGGAGAATACACAGAAGACTGAAGATCTGGAAGGGGGGCTAATTGAGGCAAAGGGAGAGCTTAAAAATGTTACCAGCGAGGTGGGGGAACTAACTGGGCATATGTCTAGGATGGACTTCGAAAGGATGTCATATTTTTTAAGATTTCAGAATATTTCTGAAGAATCTGGTGAATGCCTGCCTGAACTCATGAGCACAATTTTAGCAGACTATTTACATAAACCTAAAGATGAGATCAGGGGGGACATTGACCTAGTCTACAGAATAAACTCAGCATATGCCAGGATAAATGAGGTACCCAGAGAGATACACATTAAATTTGTTAGAAGGTCAACCAGGGAGGGAATTTTGAGGGCGCAGAGAGGGGGTCCTTTAATTTACCAACAAAAGGTGGTCGTCATCTTGAAGCAGGTCCCAAAAAAAATCAGAGAGATGAGAAGGAAATTTTCCTTCTTATCCAAAACATTGTTTGATCACGGGATTTGGTTCAAGTGGGCGATGCCCGAAGGGATGCTGGTGTTCTGGGAAGGAGGAAGAGTGAAGATTAAAACAGTTGTTGAGGCGGAAGCCTTTCTTAAAAAACATTCCTCGGTCCTGGGGGAAGATCCAGGGGGGGCGGAGGGGGCCACAGCCCCACCCACTGGGGGCCAGGCGAGAGAAAGAGAAGATACAATTGCCAAAAGACTTAGATCCAAAAAATGATTTTGCTTGTTTTTCTTTTTTTACTAATTTTCTTTCTTTTATTATTCTTTTGTACCAGGATGTTTGCACATGTCTGCCATCTGAGAATTGGAAATGTACTATGTATTCATTTGTCTTTATCTTGTAGTATTTTTTCGGATAAATTGCTTTACTATTGTTTTATTATGTAGCCCGGGATGGGCCAAAGACTCTGACGCAAAGGCTCTCAAAATGTTTCTGTAACCCTTACCTTACCCTCTAGAAAATTGTTAAAACTCAATAAAACTTTTTCAAAAAAAAAAAAAAAAGTGGTGACAGCTGTCAGCCTCGACACCTTTAAGAAAGGATTAGACGAGTTCATGGAGAACAAGGGTATCAATGGCTATCATTATGGATAGGCAGGATATTTCTCAATGCCATTTGCAGGGAATCATAAGCAGGTGAAGACATCTGCTTGGGAATACCCCGAAGCAAATGGTGAGCCACTGTATGAGACAGAATGCTGGACTGGATGGGCTGTGGCCTGTTCCAGCAAGGCTATGCTTATGTTCTTATGTTCTTATTGTGTCCTGATCATAGGCAACATCAGTAATGGGTACTTAATAATACAATAGCAGAGTTGGAAGGGACCTTGGAGGTCTACTAGTCCAACCCCCTGCCTAGGCAGGAAACCCTATACCATTTCAGACAAATGGCTATCCAACATCTTCTTAAAGACTTCCAGGGTTGGGGCATTCACAACTTCTGGAGGCAAGCTGTTCCACTGATTAATTGTTCTAACTGTCAGGAAATTTCTTCTCAGTTCTAAGTTGCTTCTCTCCTTGATTAGCTTCCACCCATTGCTTCTTCTTCTGCCCTCAGGTGCTTTGGAGAATAGTTTGACTCCCTCTTCTTTGTGGCAGCCTCTGAGATATCGGAACACTGCTATCATGTCTCCCTTAGTCCTTTTCATTAAACTAGACATACCCAGTTCCTGCAACCATTCCTCATATGTTTTAGCCTCCAGTCCCCTAATCATCTTGGTTGCTCTTCTCTGCACTCTTTCCAGAGTCTCCACATCTTTTTTACATCGTGGTGACCAAAACTGTATGCAGTATTCCAAGTGTGGCCTTACCAAGGCATTATAAAGTGGTATTAACACTTCACGTGATCTTGATTCTATCCCTCTATTTATACAGCCTAGAACTGTGTTGGCTTTTTTGGCAGCTGCTGCATACTGCTCGCTCATATTTAAATGGTTGTCCACTAGGATTCCAAGATCCCTCTCACAGTTGCTACTATTGAGCAAGGTACCACCTATAATGTACCTTGCATTTTGTTTTTCTTGCCTAAATGTAGAACCTTACTTTTTTCACAATTGAATTTCATTTTGTTAGATAGTGCCCAATGTTCAAGTTTGTCAAGATCCTTCTGTATCTTAAGCCTATCTTCTGGAGTGTTGGCTATTTCTGCCAGCTTGGTGTCATCTGCAAATTTGATGAGTTCCCCATTTATTCCCTCATCCAAATCATTGATGAAGATGTTGAAGAGTACTGGGCCTATAACAGAGCCTTGGGGTACACCACTGCATACTTCCCTCCATGTAGATGCAGTTCCATTGAGGACTACACGTTGAGTGCGGTTGGTCAGCCAGTTGCGAATCCATCTGATGCGTTCTAACCCACATTTTTGTACTCTATCTAATAGTAGGTTATGGTCTACTTTATCAAATGCCTTGCTGAAGTCCAAGTAAATTATATCGACAGCATTCCTCTGGTCCACTAATTTTGTCACTTTGTCAAAGAATGCAATAAGATTAGTCTGGCATGATCTGTTTTTGACAAACCCATGTTGGCTTTTGGCTATTACTTTGTTTGCTTCTAGGCATTCGCTTATTCGTTCCTTAATTATCTTTTCCAGAATCTTCCCTGATATTGAGGTCAGGCTGATGGGTCTATAGTTTCCTGGATCTATTTTTTTTCCTTTTTTGAAGATGAGAACCACATCAGCTCTTTTCCAGTCTTCTGACAGTTCCCTGGTACTCCAGGATCTCTGAAAGATATAGTTCAGTGGTTCTGCGATCTCGTCTGCCAGTTCCTTCAGAACCCTGGGGTGTAATCCATACGGTCCTGGTGATTTGAACTCGTCCAGGGCAGACAGATGCTCGCTTACCATTTTCTTCCCTATTTCAACTTGTGTTCCTAATCTGATTTTTGTGGTGCTGTTTTTGATTGGTTGGACTGTTTTATCCCTTTGTGTAAAGACATATGAAAAAAAAGAGTTAAATAGTTCTGCTTTCTCCCTGTTGCTTGTCATCTTCTTGCCATTTCCCCCCAGCAGTGGACCAATTGTTTCCTTAACTTTTTTCTTGTTTTTAACGTGTTGGAAGAA
This sequence comes from Rhabdophis nuchalis, assembly GCA_039707465.1. NCBI lineage: Eukaryota > Metazoa > Chordata > Lepidosauria > Squamata > Natricidae > Rhabdophis > Rhabdophis nuchalis. The sequence continues at coordinate 124,427,657 of CM077645.1, forward strand.
GCTTTTTTTGTTATTTTTTACTTTTGTGGCAAGCCTTTCTGCATTGTGAGCCTTAGCTTTCCTCACTTCATCTTTACAGGCTCGGGCTATTTGCTGATATTTTTCCTTAGTTATGTCCCCCTCTTTCCACTTTTTATATTTATCCTTTTTGTCTTTCAATTTGTCAGAGAGTTCTTTATGCAGCCATGCTGGCTTCTTTTGGGAGCTGTTATTTTTCTTCTTCATTGGTATTGTTCTAGACTGGGCTTTTATAATCTCATTTTTCAAAATTTCCCAAGCTTCTTGAATTGTTTTCCCCTTGAGGATTCTCATCCATGGAATCTTTCCCAAGCTCTCTCTAAGTTTATTGAAATTAGCTCTCTTAAAGTCCAAGACTCTAGTTTGACTGTGTTCTAATACTTTTGTTTGCATAATGTTGAATTCCAGTATTTCATGATCGCTTGCCCCCAAAGTTCCTATAGCTTCAACACCTTCTATCATTTTCTCTCTGTTAGTGAGAATTAAGTCCAATATGGCTGATCCCCTTGTTCCCTTCTCTACCTTTTGGGAAACAAAGTTGTCTGCTAGGTTTGTTAGGAACCTGTTGGATCTTCCACTTGGTGCAGAGTTTGTTTCCCAGTTGATGTCAGGGTAGTTAAAATTCTCCATTACTATTGTAGTGTGCTTCCTACATACCTTAGTTAACTGGTTAGCAAAAAGTTCATCCACTTCCTCTGCTTGGTTGGGTGGCCTGTAGTATAGACCTATGGCAATGTCATTTCCCCCCCAACCTTTAATATTGACCCAAATACATTCAAGATAGTTCTCATCATTGTTGTGCTCTATTTCTGTAGAGATGTAGTTATTTCTTATATATAGTGCAACTCCACCTCCTCTTTTATTTGGTCTATTTCTTTTAAATAATTTAAATCCTTCTAGCCATATGTTCCATTTGTGGGTTTCATCCCACCAAGTTTCTGTAATGGCAACAATATCATATCTGCCCTCATTTACTTGAATTTCTAATTCACCCTGTTTATTCCTCATACTCTGTGCATTGGTATATAGACATTTGAGTCCATTTTGATTGACCCTTTGTTTACTGTCTATATAACCTGTGTTATGCCTGACTGCCCCTATTTCTTTGCCACTTGTATGGTCCGTGCACATGGTATTGCACTCACTGTTAAATGTTTGGTTTTGCTTGACAGCAGTGGTGATAATATTACCCGCACAAACATCTATGTTACATGAAGTTGAAGTTTATTTGATTTCTAAACCGCCCTTCTCCCTTTCGGGACTCAGGACGGTGTACAGCCATAATAAAATAAGTGATACAAAATCTAAAACAATGTGTTAAAAGATATTAAATAAATGGCCAACATTATTAAAATCCCATACTAAAATCGCTATTTAAAATCCCTTTAAAACTACGACAGGCCGGCAGCGCAGAATAAATGCGTCTTCAGGGCCCAACGGAAGAGATGTAGGTCCAAGATCGTTCTTAGCCCAGGGGGTAGGTCATTCTAGAGTGCGGGAGCTACCACAGAGAAGGCTCTCCCCCTGGGAGTCGCCAGCCAGCATTGTTTGGCTGACGGCACCCTGAGGAGGCCCTCTCTGTGGGAGCGAACTGGTCAGTGGGAGGTATTTGGCAGCAGGAGGTGGTCTTGCAGGTAACCAGGTCCCTTGCCATTGAGCGCTTTAAAGATGGTCACGAGTACCTTGAAGCGCACCCGGAAAGCCACAGACAGCCAGTGCAGCTCACGCAGGAGAGATGTCACGTGGGAGCATCTAGAGGCTCCCAGAATCCCCCACGCGGCCCGCATTCTGAACCAACTGGAGCCTCTGGGTGCACCTCAAGGGAAGCCCCATGTAGAGAGCGTTGCAATAGTCCAGACGGGAGGTGACGAGGGCTTGAGTGACCGTGCGTAAGGCATCACGATCCAGAAAGGGACGCAACTGGCGTATCAGGCGAACCTGATAGAAAGCCTCCCTGGCCACAGCTGTCACATGGTCTTCTAGGGACAGCCGAGAGTCCAGGAAGACACCCAAATTGCGAGCCCTCTCTGTAGGGGCCAATGTCTCGCCCCCAATAGTCAGAAATGGCATCAACTGAATATACCGTGATGCCGGAAGCCACAGCCACTCGGTCTTGGATGGTTTGAGTCGGAGCCTGTTCCTCCCCATCCAGACTCGCACGGCCTCCAGACACCGGGACATCACTTCTACGGCATCGTTGGGGTGGTCTGGGGTAGAGATGTACAGCTGAGTGTCATCAGCATACTAGTGGAACTCTACCCCAAAACCACGGATGATCTCGCCCAACAGCTTCATATAGATGTTGAACAAAAGGGGCGAGAGAACCGACCCCTGTGGGACCCCACAAGTGAGGCCACTTGATGTCGACCTCTGCCCCCCTGCCAACACAAACTGCGACCGGTCAGAGATAGGAGGAGAACCACCGTAAAACGGTGCCCCCCACTCCCAACCCCCTCAACCGGTGCAGCATGATACCATGGTCATGCACTGATAACCCTATGAATTTTAGTTTGCTGGGGACAGAAATGTTCTGTATCTATTAATTCTCTGTCCTGAAAGGTAAACAGAGAGTCCATGGAGAATATTGTTAGGAAGAGTTTAATGACTTTACTAGTCTGTATATTTGAATATACTACTGTATCAGCTACTATCAGAAATCTTGATTGTAAATAGGGGGACACACATTTTTCAAAAAGAGAAATTAATTAAAATGTGGCTAATCTTTGGGACTGAGAGCTATAGTACTATGTCAGATTCTGAGCACCTGTGATAGATGTACTACAAAATTATTGTGGGAGACTTGCCTGTTCACTATGCTGGATAAGGCCTGTCCAAAAATACTAATATGCCATAGAAGCTAAAGTTTTGTTTTGCTGACAGCCAGTTCTTGATTTAAAAAAAAATTAAAATAATATGTAAAGAAAAGAGAGTGGGGCAGAGAATTTTGTTTTAGTAGTATATTGATGGTTGTCAGCAGCAAACTGCCTGTTGCTGGTTTTTAAAAATAGTTGCTTGGCTGCCTTTCCTAGTAGAAGCTTGGGTGAGAAAATAATGTGCAGGTATTTTTTTCTTTATTCTGGAATGGTTGAACTAAGAGATGTTTCCAGACTCAGTGGCTTGATGTCCATCTATTGAGGAAAGGCATCCAGCAGCCTCAATCGATACATACTTGAAGTTTTTAAATACATGAATGTGTCATTGACATTCAGTCAGCATACTACCAAGCAAAAATATATGAATCTGGTTGACACAGTGATTCATCATCTGCCAAATTAAGAAAAACTTATATATTAAATCATAAATTACATTTTGTTAAATGTAAATTTTAAATTTTGTTTTTATAGCAATACTTTTTTCAGAATTCATATAATGTAAAATGGCATCCCTAAAAGTCTTGCTTTGCTGAATTGAAGAATAAATCATGCAAAATTTCATATTATATATTTATGTGAAAAACTTTTGAGTTTTATTTTTTTTTGTTCTTAGATTAGAATCTGATTCTAAATTATAATTTGAAAACACAATGGATAGTTACCACATTTCTAGAAAGATATTGACAAGTTAGAAAATGCTCAGAAAAGGGTACTGTATTTTTCGGAGTATAAGACGCACCAAGGTTTTGAAGAGGCAAATTACCAAAAAAAAGTAGATAGGTAGATAGAGGGATAGCGAGGGAGAGAAAGAAAGAGAAATACAGTAGGTAGGTAGGTAGATAAAGTAGGTAGGTAGATAAAGGGATAGAAAGAGAGAGAGAGAAATACAGTAGGGAGGGAGGGAGGGAGTGTGTGGGCAGAAGGATAGAGAGAAAGAGAGAGAGAGAGAGAGAAATACAGTAGGTAGGTAGGGAGAGAGTGTGTGTAGGTAGGTAGAAGGATAGAGAGAGAGAAATAGAGAAATATAGGGGGGAGAGAGAGAGAGAGAGAGAGAGAGAGAGAGAGAGAGAGAGAGAGAGAGAAGGTAGGTAGGTTGATGTTTCCAGCTGTATTTATCCATGCCCTGGAGAAGGAAATCGCTGACAAACCTTAAAACTTTGTTTCTCCTGGCACAGAAACAGTTGAAGAGCCTTCCAAAAGAGCTTTCCGAAAGTGTTCTAACGCAGAGATTCCCAAACGTGGCAATTTTAAGACTTGTGGATTTCAATTCCCAGAATTCTCCAGCCAGCTATGTCCATAAGCTATGCTGGCTGGAGAATTCTGGGACTTGAAATCCACAAGTCTTAAAGTTGCCAAGTAACTAAACAGCCTTCCGAAAGGGGGGGGGGGGGAATGTTTTTTTGCATTCTGCAAACCTCTCCAAAACTGCTAGTTTCTCTGTGAAAACGGGGCCATTTTTCTTCAAATAAAAAGCATAACTAGCCTTGGGGGGGCTTGCAGAGTGCTCCTGGGGTGTGTGTGAAAAATGAGCAAAAAACTGCCCCATTTATCACGAAAATGGACCATTTTTGTGTCAAATAAATTGAATGCATAGCCCTATGGAGGCTTATAGAGTGCTGCTCGGGGCTGTGGGGGCACAAAATGGCCCGATTTAGGCTAATTTCTGCCCTCTCCAGCCCCCAGGAACTCTCTGGAAGCCTCCATAAGGCTAGGCACAGCCATTTTGGTGAAGGGGGAGGGGTTTCGGGAGGCAAAAAATGCTGTATTCGATGTATAAGACGCACCCAGATTTTCAGCCTCTTTTTAAAGGAAAAAAGGTGCGTCATACTCCAAAAAATATGGTACTTTGAGAACATGTCCTTAGAGCAGGGATCCCCAACCCCCGGGCCGCGGACCGGTGCCAGTCTGTGGCTTGATAGTAACTGGGCCAGAGTGAGTGGCGGAGAGAGTAGCACAACTCTTAGGAAAGTGTAGCAAATGCTCCGCTATCCTGGCGGCTGGCCGGGGCGCTCCCAGGGGGCAGGACGGGGGCAATGGCCTGCATTGGGGGGGTTTGGGGCACCACCCAGTCCTGCGCGGGGGGAAGGGGCTACCAGGCCCTCCTTCCCGGGACGCAGCCCGTCCTTCCCTGCCGCAGCCGAGGATCCTTCGCCCGGGACCCCTGGCAGCTTTCCCGCCCAGTTGCACGTGACCGCCGAATGCGCGCACGGCCCACGTGACTCGACTCACCTACTGGAGGCTCCCACCAGTCCGTGGAATTTTTTTTACATGAAACCGGTCCCTGGTGCCAAAAAGGTTGGGGACCCCTGCCTTAGAGGACAGACTGAATCACTTAGATAGTGAGATGGGCAATGTCTAACTTTGGTAAATAAATAAATACAGCCTGGAGTAAACACATAAAAGATGCATAATATCAATATACATAAAAGGATACTACAGGGAAGATGGTTAGAAACTATTTTCCACAAAAACTAGAATGGATTGGATATGAACTGCAGCTACCTAGATTTCTTAGGTACTGACAGAGGTTGTGGAGTCTCCATTTCTAGAGTTAGATGTGTTTTTTAAAAAGTTAGATAGCCACTTCTCAAGGATTGTTAAACGGGTTTTCCAGAATATTGCAGAGTTGGATTACGTTATTTTTGTAACTCCACAATTCTGTAATTCAAACTATATTATGGCTTCATACAATGTATGAACCCAGAATGTCAAGATACTGAAGGAAATTGTAGAAAGTATAATACATCTTCCAAAGTTATTATAGATATCTGCTAATGCCATCTGTGCCAATAATAAGAACTCTTTAACATTTTAATAGTTCACTGCTTTCCATTCAAAATGGAAGAGCCTGTATTTTTCTTCCAATATTTTTAAATTTAACTGTAGCATTTTTAGGACCAAATATAGGAATAGTGATTTTTATAATATTTTACATGGTCACAATAGATCATATTTAATATAGTATCACAGTATATGGAAAAGTACAGTGGATAGATCTAGTGATCCATGTATACTTGGGCTTAAAATTCCATATCTCTGATATTTACCCTACATTACCTAACAAATAAATGATAAACAAATACAATTAGTTAATAATATAGTCAATTTTAAGTACACTGTTATTGCATTTTTCCAAGTTCTTTACTCCAAGGCTAAAGTACACTTTAAAAAAATCCTTCTATAACTGGATTAGTTTTCCCCAGCCTCGTAGCCAATGCCAAGAATGAATTCAGTGAAACAGCTGTCACCTGGGAGTTAATTTGCCTCTTTGTGACATGCAAATGATCTTTTAAATTAGAGGCCATATCTAGCCATGAATTGTATTCATCAGGTTCAAAATTTTAACTCTTTGGTGATGAATTTTATGAAAGCAGAGTTGTGTTTCAAAATTAGTTAAATTTAGAACTGGTCTACAATAATAATAAATCCCACCAGTTCTGACAATACTGGTTCTTCTACAAGCTCACATTCTAGCTGAGTTAATCCCTACTATCTGTAACTGGAGCTTCAGAGGCAGGGCTTCTTTCAATTTCCAATAAACAAATATTCTGTTTTCTTGAAAGTGTCTAGATTGTTTCTCACTGAACTAAAAAAATTAGGACACAATATTTTAAAAAGTAGATTTTGGTCAACATCCCACTATTAAAATAATTATTGGGAACTCTAAACTTCTGCTAAATACTCTCTTATAAATTATTACATATTAATCTAACTTCTTGTTAATGTAGGAAAAGTCCCTTTGTTGGGAATGCATACAAATAACAGTTGTCAGGTAAAATTTGACATGCAGGATTTCCCCTCCTGTGATTTCAAATGTGATTTCAATGTACTGAAATTAATTCTGAGCTTTAACAACACATGCTTCCAACATGAAAAACTAGCTGCAAATCTACAAAAATATGTGAATTTTGAATTTTTTAAATTGTAAAATCATTTTCTTAAAATAAATGCAGCAGAACAGAGAAGCCAAATGATGCTTTCCTTTCTAATCATTATTACAAAATGTTTTCAAGTATATTTTATGAAGATTTTGTGATAATTGGATTTTTTTGCAATGGTTCAAGTCCCAAGAAATTGTAAACAAAATTATATTAAATGGCCAAAACCTTCCAAAATCCCCAAATCTTGCCACTTCCTTGTTATCTTACCTCTGAGATCTTGTTTGATTTTAGGTATACTGAAATCACACACATGCGATTTGATATTGCTTGAACTTCGATGGGATTTTGGCTCTCAAATGATTTATAAGAACCAGAATCTCAATCTCAAATGATCTGTTAAGACCCAGAGACCATTTTAATAGTTTAAGAAAAAAATGTCAAATTATTTTAGTTAATTTTTTTTTATTATCAAACTTTGAGGCCACATAATGCCTTGATGATTCTGGAGAACAGAACAGAAAGTCACAGCCAACCAGAGACAATGCACCAATTAGAAACCAAATATAACTAATATAACTAAAGGACAACCACCCTATCAAAAGGAGAAAATAAAAAATAATTTCTAAATTTCATAAGGATGGAGCCATACAAATCTCTAGGGTGATACTGTTTCAGAAAATAGATGTCATTGTTTAATACATAGGATTCTGAGTTCATCCATTCTGCTCGATTGTATCAATGGGGCAGAGGCAGTTTGAATTAAAGGATCCCCCAGACAGCTAGATCCTGTGCCATGGAAGATTTTAAATGTGATAGCTAGCATTGAGAATTGCATCTAATAACCTGTGTAGCTCAGTTTTTAAAATTGATTTTTTAAATTTAACTTACAGATTCTACAAAAATCCTCTAGAAGCTTCATAGGCAAAATGGTACCCACTTGGTGTTTTGTATTGTTTGACTTTATCACATTTACTGCAATCCTATATTGAAAAATATAGGCTCATCAAGGCTGCTACTGACTCTATAGCTCTCTGCTCATAAGACTTTCTTGTGCTATACATAAACCTATCATTAAAAATATAACCTTGCTACAGTTTGTAAAAAAAAGTTTTAAAAGTTTGTATGCATTTTTTCTGATCAGGAGGAGAGCTTGCTTGTTTACTAAATGATAGTTGATTAATCCTGTTCTTCACTTTCCTCTATGTCCTGTTTACATGGGGGGCGGGCGGGGGGGAGGTTGTAACGTGTTCCCACTATGAAGAGGCAAGGTCAAGTACAGATGCATCAGTTTACTGGGCTTCTAAACAACTGCTGGACCTATGAGGAGCTCTAAAGCCCATACATTTATCTGCAATGTTCAGGATCTGATTTGCCCTTATGTAGATTATTTCATGTAAACATTATTGTTTTATCTCTTTTATCTTGTTACTATAATGATTAGGCTATTGCAAGACATTCCACGTGTGGCTAGCCTTGAAGAATGCTTATAGTGATATAAGAAGCTGCAGTTCAATTGTTAATCAATGCACAATAACAAGATCACATTATGCCTTTCCACATTATCTGTGGAAAGCCCAGCACTGGTTGCCAGTTCTTTTTCAGCTTCTATACGGGGGTTAGGGTTAAACCTTAAAATCCTTAAATGGCTTAGACATTATCTGTATGATTCCCTAATTTTTTGAACATGTTCAGGAACTACAGGAGTCCTTGACATACAACCACAACTGAGTCCAAAATTTATGTTGCTAAGTGAGAAATGTGTTACGTGTGTCTTACCCTATTTTATGACTTTTCTTGCTATGTTTGTTAAGTTAATCAATTCAGTTGTTAAATTAGTAACATGGTTGTTAAGTAAATCCAGCTTCCCTATTGAATTTCGCAAAAGGGGAGAACATGACCCTGGGATACTGCAACTGGAATATGAACCATTTGTCCAGCATCCAAATGTAAAATCAGATGATCATGGGGATGATGTGACAGTCATAAGTCTGAAAAATGGTCGTAAGTCACTTTTTGTCAGTGCCGTTGAAACTTTGAACAGTCACTAAATGAACTGTTGTAGGATTACCTGTAATATCAATGGTAAGATTGTTGTAGGTCAGCTGGAGTGGGCTTTCTTCTGCTTTGTGTTCCAAAAGTTCAATTTAGCCTGTTTTCTTTCTACTTTCAGGAAAGAATGGTGGGGGTTTTTTCTCTTCAGTGATTTGACTTAGATTTTACTCCAGAGTATCCATAGAAGGGTCAGAAAGCTCAAGATAGTGACCACAACTATGTAACTGAAGCCTCACCAGTTTTTATGTGTGTCACACACGTGAAACATAAAAAACAAAGCAGGACATTGATTGTATACCTGAAACTAACATCTGACATTTTACTCCCCCCACTACCATTTATGAATGCCCCTGATTTTAGCTTTCTCTCCCTCTTACTAGATTACATATTTTCATATTCAGCCATCTTGAATATTGAAATTTTAATATATCTATTTACAAATGAGACGTTAGTTCTGTATATAAAACTCTGCTTGTCCAGTTCATATGAAATATCCTTGGGAAAAATCATAATGTAGTTCCAAGGTGGCCCTATGTTAAAATGGCAACTAAAATTACTTCCATCATTATTTCTAAGGTGCTTCTAAGACTATTCTTCTATGTATTAAGAGAGAGCATCAAACACCAAAACAATACTTCATGCATAGATATACTGTAAACATGTGTGAGACTTTGTGGCATAGTTTTATGACTCTCCTGTTTAAAATATGTTTTCTTAAACAAATACTTTCAGGAAAAGAAAAAAAAATAGAAGGAAAAATGCCTGAACACTCTTAAATAGGGAAGTAAATAGAGAGATGTTAGCTCCCTGCTTTTGTTTTTGTTTTCATTCCATTTAGGAGTTTATATAAAAGGAAAAAAATAAAAATATTGTCCAGTTCAGGCCTAACCTTGATACTGTTAGGAGTATTAGGGAATCTTGAGTCTAATAGACATAAGCCAATTCTCAGGATACAGTGTTCTGGGTACAACTGAGAAATATGTTATTATCGGACTAGGATAGAGAATTCATCTGGATAAGAGAAGAGCATTAACAACGGCTTGACTTACTATTACTTTCCCCATATGTAACATGGCAAGCAATCCTAATCACCATCCCCTTACTATAACATATCTTTTTCAATTGAAATAATATCCAAGTATGAAATAATTAACTTGCTTTATACATTCGATTTAGCCTGTTTCAATATTTATTGAAAAATCATCAAGTAGACATTTTGTACTCTTAAAAATGCTTAAAACTTCATATTCAACATTCATTCAGGTTTTATCTTGTTTGAATATCCTATTTATAAAGATATTTTACATACATATATTTACATGAGCATTGTAATGTTCAGAATATCCTTGAATATCCTCTTTATAAAGCCATTTAATGTAAATATTTTATATTAAATGTAACTTCAACCACATCTTTTGGAATACTTTATTTTCTTGTGACATTATAAATACATTACTAAAGATTTTAACTTCAGTAGATATTCAGTAGTTTTTACTGTAAGAATGTAAGCATCATGCTATTTGGAAGCTGATTATCAGTAGATTTTTAAAAAATAAAATAATGAAAGACTTAATTTGTTTTTGAGGTTGGAGACTTAATGGTGTATACAACCTTTGTAGTCAGTTCTTTTAAAAATAAGTAATAAGTAAATGTTCTAAACAGATTTTCAAAATGTCAAGGCCACTTTACTTACAGTGCACAAGTCAGTGAAATATAATCCTGTTGTATTATTGTGTGCACACATTCAAAAGGGTTACGTCTTCATACTTCAGTTTCTCTTGAAAATTTCTTTAAGTCTGTCATCAGTTTTCTTTTGTGACAAAAACAAAAAAGGATGTGAGTATGGCTCAATGTGTCTAATGCTACTCAGTAGACTTTGAACTCTAATTAGAACAAGATGCTCATTTTGAAGAAAAAAGCCAGAATAAAAAGAATGCATAAAAGCTATAAGAGCTTTTCTTTTCTGGTCAAATCAAATGCCAACCTTGAATTGTATTATTAAAAGTAGACTTCTATAATAGATCAATATAAATAGCAAAGAAACACTAACAAGCATTAGAGATATCACTCTTGTATTACATTACTGGATTTTTAAATGAACAACTATACTCCTAATGAGCTGTTGCTCCCTCTAGAAAGCAGGGGATTAAAAAGCAGCTGTGTGGCTTTCTTATGTTGAAAATGGATTACACTTCATTCAATAAAGTTTGGAAAATGACTGACATTTGAGGCACAGTCATGAGCAAAAAGCTGTAGGGCAGTAGGTTCAATTTTGATGAAGTTAATTGTTCTTTCCCCCACTGATTAGAGTGACATTTCAATTAGCCATGACTAATTAGTTTTAATGATTTAGATAGGACCTAAGCATGACTAACTGAATTTAGAGCCAAACCATAATTTACCACATAAATTTTCTTTAGAGATTTTCACATAATAACAATTAATGTTGCAGGTTTTTGTAATATGTATGCTGGAACTTTAAGGGCTTATCTTTAACTCGATTGTGTCTATTAAAAACAATCTTTCACAACTATATCAATGTATTGTATAGAGGTGCTTCAAAATTTTAAACTCTAATTCTTGCATCTCTAAAAATCAATATAACAACTCATGTTGCTTGATGTAGCAATACAATGCATACAGAAGTAGCCATGCACATAGAGAGATTGAAGCACTACAGATAGTTCTCAATTAATGACATCTTCAATAACTATTTGAACTTATGATGGCACTAAATGATTGGTACTTTTGACTGACTGGTTCCCAAAGTTCTGGCAATCGCAGCATCCCTATTAACACATGAGTGGGATGCTCCGCAACTGGCATCTATTTCTGATTATCCCAGAGTCTGCAGTTCCGTGATCACGATTTGCAACTTTCACTACTTGTTTGTTTCCCATAAGCAAAAATCAATGGGGAAGCTAGTAGGAAGTCAAAAGTCAGTCATGTAAAAGTCCACACTTAATGACCTGTGGTGATTCTCTTTAACCCAGTAGCCAGAAACTTGTGGAACTGCCATTGCTAAACAGCACGGTTACTTGAAATCATGCTTTACAATTGTATCACTTAGCAACCAAAATTCTGATCTGAGCTGTTAAGTGAGGATTACCTGTATCACTATCCCCTATTTTCATTAATACAAAAGAGAATTCTGCTGTGAAATCTCCTAATGTGTGTTCCAGTCCCATTGGACTTTCCTTGCTGTTAATGTCAGCATCAAAGAAAATATACCAGCATTTTTATCTCTTCAAAAATAAACAAAAAACTAAGGAAATAAACTGTTGAAAATTGTAAACCATCAATAATAATTACAATTTTTATTTTAAAAAGGCTTACTTTAGGGCAGGAGTCACCAACCTTTCAACTGATCTCAGGGACCACTAAATTCATAATTTTAAATCCCGTGGACCACTAATATGATTTAAAAAAAAAAAGATAAATAGCATTTAGTGCAATATAAAAAATGCAAATAACTTTTCTGCGGATTACCAAAATTTTCTCGCGGACCAGTAGTAGTTCACAGACCACTGGTTGGTGACCACTGCTTTAGGGGAATTCACATTTCAAAGCCCCGTATGATAGTTTACCTGTTAATGACTGAAAATCAGATGTGTTGTAATTTTTAAAAGTCGAGGCAAGTTCTCCCATAACTTTCAGTGGTTTACAGTATAATACTAGAGAGGAGATTATAAGATAATATAAGAGGGATAAGCAAAAAAGTAGGTTTGACCTTGTCATTATCAGACTTTTGCATACATGATTACATTTCCCAATAATCAGCTGTCAACCAGGGTGGCTGATCAAATCTGTTTTCTGGACTATTTTAAATACTGTAAATACTTATCCCAAAAGTTGCCTGCATGTCTGTGGGGATTCGGAACTTATTTGAATTCTTGCCTTCTGCATTTCATTCCTTCTTAATTTTTAATTTAATTTAATTTCAAATTTGTATACCGCCCTATCTCCCTGGTGGGGACTCAGGGCGATGCACAGAAGAGATAAAAAACAAGCAATAACATATAATACAGGATAAAATTAAATTAAATTAGATAAATCTGTGCTAAAATCATTAAAAACTATTAAAAACTATTTAAAACCTTATCTTAAAATTGAATCATAGAAAACCAAGGGGCCAGTGTGGATCGGCGCCGGGTGAGAGGCCTCAAGGGCGTGACCCGGTCCAGGGCCCCAGCGGCTGCCCTATTCCAGGCGGCCACCAGGTCCTCAGTCGAGTTGCGGGTCATGGTCACAGTATTGGCCTAAGCTCCATCAGGAACCTCTCAGGATCCATCAGGCGCCTGGGGCAGAACCATCTCACCATATCTGGTTCCGCCTCCCCGCGGTGCAGTGAAGCGGTTGGGAAGTCAAGCCGAAGGAGAGAATGATCTGTCCATGACAGGGGTGTAACGACTAATTCCCCTAATCCAAGATCATTCATCCACTGGCCAGAGACAAAAACTAGGTCTAGCGTGTGTCCGCCGGTGTGAGTGGGGTCGTGAATTAGTTGGGTCAGGTCCATGGCTGTCACCTGACCCAACCCATAGTTGGGTCAGGTTCATGGAAGCCATGAACTCCCGGGCCGCCTCAGATGTCTCACCTATCGATGGCAGGTTGAAATCCCCCATGACTAATAGCCTGGGGGTGACAACCGCCACCTCAGCTATCACATCGAAGAGCTCGGGCAGGGCTGCTGATACGTAGCGGGGAGCCAGGTACAGAATCAGCAAGCCCAACTGCCTCCCAGGGCCCCACTTCACACACAGGGACTCACAGCCAGCTGTCTGCGGCACTGCGGTCTCCCTCAGATCAAGACTATCCCTTATAATAACCGCCAGCCCCCCACCCCGCCCCTGGGCCCGTGGCTGATGGAATGCCCAGTAACCTGGTGGGCACATTTCCACGAGGGGAACTCCCCCCTCATGGCCCAACCAGGTCTCCGTGATTCCCACCAGGTCCGGCTCCCCCTCCAATACCAAATCATGGATGAGGGGGGCTTTGTTGACCACGGACCTGGCGTTGCATAGCATCAGCCATGGGCCGGGGTCCTCATCTTTTATTGCAAAATCAGCAGATTGGATTGTTAATTCATCTTCAGTTGGGTTTCCATAGCTTTGTTTTATTGATACAGTCTTTGATTTTTACTTAACTTTGGAATTTCATTAAAAATATACAATACTGCTTTATTGAATCACAATATTATTTTAGTGATAAAAGAATTTGAATTTAATAATAATCTTATTTCTGAGTCTTTTATCAAGCATGAATTTAAATGCAGCAACTAATAAAAATAACTGATAAAACAACTTATTTTAGAAAAGTGTGCCAGAATCCATAGTTTACATGTTTGTATACTGTAACTTTCAAAAGGTTTATAAAGCTGGTTCTATTGTTGAACTGCTGTTATCATTAGGAATTTTTTTCTGTTTTTCGAAACCAACCTTCTTATAATTTAAGACTATTATTGTTTCCTACACTCCTTGTCCTCTTTTCTGTCATCTTTTTGATAAATGGAACCTTATTTTCTGTTTTATAAGGACATAATTTATCCCACTGGATTTATTTCAAAATATTAATCTAGTAAGATATTATTTTTAATTTAAACTCTGTATTTCAGGGAATTAGCTGTCCTTCACATCTCTGTGAGAAAGTGCAGAGAATGATTGTAAACTTTCAAATCATTTTCATTATCAGTATCATAAGCATATTGACAGGTTATTGATGATTTGCACCTCAATTTTATTGATACTAATATTCTTGTAAGTTTCCCCCAGTATTTGTTCATCATATAGGTTAACTAAACAAGATTAGCCTTGTCCTTCCTTTTGTCAAGTTGAAACCAGTTTTGTTATACTATATGTGGACTATGGTTGCCTGTCCTGAATGTAAGTTTCCAACAACCAACAGAGTTGAAGGCCTTTCTATAATCAAGCAACATATTTCACTTCATCGTCTAGTATCATATATTCTTTTTTTCTTTTTCTATTTTTATTTTATTCAAAAAAAAGTTAAAACTCCCCCCAAAATTATAAAAATAAGAAAACCACAATCAAGACATTAAAAAATGTAACACCTATACATATATTATCCCCGAGTTGAATACAAATTAATACATTACTACAATATTGGTTCCTAACCCTTGTGAAACAGCCCCCGCCATATTCTCTTTGTTTTTCACGTCAATAGCATAAATAGTATAATAGAAGATTGATCTAAGTCAGGGGTGTCCAAACTTGGGAACTTTAAGACATGTGGACTTCAATTCCCAGAATTCCCCAGATTCTGGGAATTGAAGTCCACATGTCTTAAATTCTGGGGAATTCTGGGAATTGAAGTCCACATGTCTTAAAATTCCCAAATTTGGACACCCCTGATCTAAGTGAAACTCTC
The DNA here is from genome assembly GCA_039707465.1 of Rhabdophis nuchalis. Taxonomy (NCBI): domain Eukaryota; kingdom Metazoa; phylum Chordata; class Lepidosauria; order Squamata; family Natricidae; genus Rhabdophis; species Rhabdophis nuchalis. The sequence continues at coordinate 124,442,868 of CM077645.1, forward strand.
CTATTCCAGTCTCTTACAAATCACTGATATCCAAGTTTCAGTGCATAGTCAATTCATTTCATCTTTTTCTGTCTTGTTCATGCTTCTTGTTGTACATATTCCTACTGTAATTCACTGATTGAAGGTTTGGATTTTCTTTTCCTGCATCACCAGCAACTAAGTGTCCCAAAAGCTTTAATCTAGCCATTAATAAACACCATTAGTACTTCAAAGGATTTTCGACATTTTCTCAATAGCATGTTGATTACCATCTGACCTGAGAGGCCCATTATCTGACACTGTATCATCAGTCACTTTATAATATAGATGCCTGGTCTGTTTAGCTGGCAGTTGAAATGACTTTTACTCTGTGAGTGACTCTACTACACTCTGCTAGGAGTGTATACTTTTGTCATATACTCCTGACATTTTTTGCTCATCTCTACCAAGAACTCCTGTGACATAGCAAGACTTGCTGGGGAAGTTATATAATTCAAAATTAAAATTAATAAAATTAGTCTGACATTATTTATTCTTAACCAATTCATGTTGTCACTAAATAATTGGTGCATTCTTTTTAAGGTGTTTCACATACTGAATTTTATTATCTGTCCCAGTGGACAATCACTTAAATATGATCAGCAGTGTGCTGCAGCTGCCAAAAAAACCAATGCAGTCCTAGGCTGCATTAACAGAGGGATAGAATTAAGATCACATGAAGTATTAATACTACTTTATAATGCCTTGGTAAGACCCCACTTGCATCCAGTTTTGGTCGCCATGATATAAAAAAATTGTTGAGACTCTAGAAATAGTGCAGAGAACAACAAAGATGATTATGGGATTATGGGACTGGAAGCTAAAACATATGAAGAACAGTTGCAAAAAAAGGGTGTGCCTAGTTTAATGAAGGACTGGAGTAATATAATAGAAATATTCTAGGGCACTGTTGGCAAACCTTTTTGGCACTGAGTGCCAAAATGGGAGTGCTCATGCATGCACACACATGTGCCAGAAACTGGAAGACCAGCCACTCAGTGGACATACGCGTGCCAGGAAGGTGATCTTTCAGTTTCCCACATACGCATGCATGCCAGAAACCAGAAGACCAGCTAGCCAGTGCTCATGTGTGTGCCAGAAACTGGAAGATTATCTTCCCAGTATGCACATGCGCACCAGACGGCTTCTCTTCCGGTTTCTGGCACATGTGTGCACACAAAAAGCAACTGGCCGGCACTCATGTGCGTGCTGGAAGCCAGAAGATCATCTTCCCAGCCAACGCATGCGGCTGCTTTTTTCATTTCTGGTGCTCCCACGCACATGAAGACTAACTGGCTGGTGTGCCATAACCCAGAAAAGCAACAGCTCACATGCCTGGAGAGATGGCTCTCTGTGCCACTTCCAGCACGCGTGCCATAGGTTTGCCATCACAATTCTAGGGGCTGTCACAATGAAGAGGGGGTCAATGTATTTTACAAAGTATCTGAAGGCAGCACAAGAAGCAATAGACTTATAGAATAGAATTAAGCAAGGAGAGAAGCAATCTCTCCTTGATTAAGGATAAATTTCCTGAAAGTGAGAACAATTAACCAAGGGAACGACTTGCCTCCAGAAATTGTGAGTGCTCCAACACTGGAGGTTTTTAAGAAGAGATTGGACAACCATTTGTCTGAAATGGCATGAGATCTTCTGGAGGTTGGACTAGAAGACCTCCTGTGAGCCTTTCCAACTCTGTTATATATATTTTTTTATTCTGCTTCTTCATGTTATCCTTCATGTTATCCTTCATGTTTAGTTTTTTTGTGAATAAAATGTTTATCCTCAGTTATCAAGAACACTTACTATATTTAAAAGTTAAAACAATACAGAAGCAAATTCTTTTAGCAGACTGAGAAATTGTTCATCAGCATTCTAGATGTTCATAGTATAGGTTATTTTATTATCCTTTACAGTATCTTCCCAGGTATTAATGTTAGGCTAATGAGTCTGTGTTTCCTGAGTCTGCTTTTTCTCCCCCTTTTTTGAAGATGGGAGCCATATCAGCTTTTTTCCAGTCCTCTGGTAGTTCCGCAATGTTCCAGGAGTTTTGAAAAATATGGTACAGTGGTTCTGAAATGACATCTGCCAGCTCCTTTAGAACTTTGGGATGTATTCCATCAGATCCTGGTGATTTATATCCATCAAAATTAGACAGGTGTTCTCTTTCCTCTCTCTTTTTTTTTTTTTTGCTTATTTTAACTTTTATTTCTAGTCTGTCTTTTACAGTTATGTTTTTGGTAGGTTCAGCTACAGTTTCTTTGTGTGAAGACCGATGCAAAGAGTGAGTTAAGCAGTTCTGCTTTCTCTCTGCTGCCTTTTACTTCCTTGTTGTCTTCTCTCTTTAGTGGACCGATTGTTTCCTTGATTTTTTTTCTTGTTATTTATATGTTGAAAGAAACTTTTTTTGGTTATCTTTGACTTGTTGCAAGTCTTTGTTCATGCCGAGCCTTTGCTTTTTTGACTTCGTTTTTACAGATTCTGGCTATCTGCTGATATTCTGCCTTAGTTATGTGTCCCTCTTTCCATTTTTTGTACTTGTTCTTTTTGTCTTTTAGTTTAGCTGAGAGGTCTTTGTGGGTCATGCTGATTTCTTCTTGGATTTCTTGGTGTTTTTTTTCAGTGGTATTGAGCTGGACTAGGCTTTTATGATCATATTTTTCAGAGTTTCACAAGCTTCTTGAGTTGTTTTCCATCTTTAGGATTTTCATCCAAGGAATCTTTCCCAAGTGCTCTCTGAGTTTGTTAAAACTCTTTTAAAATTTAAGACTCTGGTATCATAGTGTTCTATTGCTTGTGTTTGCATTATGTTGAATTCCAGTATGACATGGTCACTCTCACCCAAGGTTCCTGCAGTTTCAACTCCTTCTATCACTTTTTCTCTACTCATGAAAATTAAGTCCTGTATGGCTGTCCCTCTAGTTCCCTCCTCTATCCTTTGGACGAAGTCTGAGGTGAAATCAGAATGAAGGAAAGAATGGGCAAATCCACAAGAGTGCACCTAATGATCAATCTATAATTTAATAAATGTTTTTATATTTGAAAAACTACAAAAATATTTTGTATAGAGAATTGACTCCTGACCAGACAACAAGACAGAAAAAACCATACCATTGTAGACTGAATGCAGAATTAAAACAAATAATGAAGATAATCAAATGGATTTGAGAAACAAGTAAAAGAAAAAAGATTAAAATTAAAATCAAACTAACAGTATCAATAATAACAATAATGATAACAAGGACAACCATACACGGAACAAATACGTGTTTTCTAGCATTAATAAAATAAACATTTGATTATTTCAGCATATATAAAAAGTAGGGGATCTAGATGAACAAACTAATCACAAAATTGGGGGGGGGGAACTATTTCTTTTTTTAGTCTCCAAATCTCATTATTTTCCTCATGATTCTCATCTTGGAACTATCAGTTTGAAGCAACAGTATGGAATCTTTCCTAACATGAGGACTGAAAACTAGAACTAATTAAAGGTAATTAAGTACAAGAATGGCCTACATGGCAGGATGAAGCGAGCAAATCTAACCTCACAGATACCTGTCCATAAAATACATATTACTGAACCATGAAGAAAATCTAAAGTTGATGATTCTTATTAAATAATTGCCTTCCTTTTTTGGCCATATCTAGTTATGCTTTCGCTATTAAGTGCCTGTTAGGATTTATAACTTTAGCTGCAGCATTTTTGCTTTTCATTATGTAAGTTATTTAAAACAACAATTGTCTATAAAACAATCAGTGACTAATTTGCCATGATGTCGTTAGGTTTTCAGAGGCAACTATTTCATCCTGAGTAACTCAGTTTCTGTACTTTATATTTGTATCATTTAGGTGTAAAATGGAACTTCATTGTTGTAGAAGGGCTTCCTAAGAATCAATTTTTAAATTATCTGTTATTTTGAAAATGTATTCAGCTTTAGCCTTTGCCTTATCATAAAATGTGGGGCCATTTACATAAGTATCTATCTGTACAGTATTGTTTTCCATATATATTTTTTATTTTGAGAATAGACATACGGAGGATTTTCTTGTTTGACAAATTAATTTGGCTGCAGTGCACTAGTGCAAGGAACATATTGCAACATGATTATGGCCTGTTTTCTGGCTTTATTAATCCAGAAACCTAAGTGATAAACAACACTTGTGTCATTGTCTACACAAATGTAATTTGTTTATGCAGAAGTTCAGTTAATCCTACCATCTGCTTTTCTCAAATGAGAACAGATAATGGAGACACAGCTTCTCACAGGTCTTCAGGCTTTTAAATTCTGATAAAATCAGGATTCTTCACTGGCTCTTGCCACAGCTCTGAATTAAGCCACTTTAAATGTAATTACTGAAGCTGGCTGTACATCAGGAACATCCATTAAAAGAATTGATTGACCATGCTGTTATGGCAGGCATTTTATGAACAAACTATCATGATGGGTCCAGAACTGTAATTTATGAAAGCAAAAAAGCAGGTAAACACTTTATTAGCCGTAAATGAGAGGCACACTGGGTAACTAAATTTTGTCTTTTTTAACTAGCCACTTTAAGGAACCTTGGGCCTTGGCCATCTATCACGATCGTTTTAGTGATCTGAAGAAGGAACTACGTCAGATCTTAGTGTCTGCCCAGGTAAAAAAAACCACCTTTCTATATACATTTGATACAAGCATTTATTATTGCTAATTATTTGCTTTCATATTTCAACAAACTGGAAGTTTGTTTTTTCTTCTTTGCTCTTAAAATATAAAGATTCAGAATATTATCAGTCAGGTTGGTCTAATAGTTAAGGCACCAGGATAACAAGCAGTAGACTGTGAATTGTAGCCATGATAGCCAGCTGAGCAACCTTGGGCCAGTCACTCTGTTTCAGCCCAATTCACCTCACCGGGTTGCTGTTGCGGAGAAAATAGGAGGAGGAAGGTTTTGGATATTTCTGCCACTTCCAGTTATTTGTTAAAATAATAAAGGTGGTATACAAGCAAACAAACAATTATGAACTTTAGGAAAAGTTTTATACACAGTTCATATCAATTTCAGTGCCCTGTTGTTTCTGTTACTTTATGTGCATTGCATTCTTTTGAACGGATCAATTGCTTTAATTTTCTTAGAGTAATTACTTAAGAACATAAGAGACCTACAGGATCAGTTCAACAGTTTATTAATGCAAAGTCCTGTTTCCATAGTTGGCACCTAGAAAGCCCATAGCCAAGCTGTGAAGGTAATTGTTAATAGAGCTGTGTAAAGCATTCAAAAGAAGTACTTCTCCTCTCATGGGAGCAAGAAGGAAACAGGAAACAACTCTTATTAACTCACAAAGTAGTGTCTCATAACCTAGTGTGATTGCTTGGAAGGTTGCTCCCACATGCCTCTACCTGAATGCAGTGGTGAGATTCAGCCAGTTCACACCACTTTGGGAGAATCAGTTGTTAACTTCCTAAGCAGTATGATGAACTGGCTGTTGGAAGAAATCATTAGGGCAAAGAACCGGTTGTTAAATTATTTGAATCCCACCACTGCCTTTATGTCTATCCATAGTTATACCTGCTTTTCAGCGACTACTCATTATATTTGATATACACTGCCCAGAGTCACTTGTTCAGAAGTACAGCTATAGAAATAAGATAGAATAAAAATGGTTTTTGCATTCACTTAATTTTACCAGATGTAGTTATTTTGCCTGCAGATGTTTCATTACCTGATTAGGTAACATTGTCAGTGCTTGTAAGTGTGGGGTTTGCTCCCTGTTTATATACAGTAGCTTGCCCTACCAGTGTTGGTGGGGATGCCGTTTTCTCCTTAATGGTTCCTTGATTATTGATTACTCCTCCCCTGGATCCCTGCAGACCTTTTCTCCCCCATGCCAGGTCCCTTCAGGCCTTTTCATCCTCACTTGGGCCTCAGGATTTGGGCCTCCATCCCACTCTCATTACCCATAGTGCTCTTACCTTTTGATGATCTCTGGAGCTCCAGAGCTTTGTGCAGCACTGCATAGAGTGGTTTAGGAAAACAGAATGGAACGGCCCATCCTAGAAGTGGCCACCATTTCAGCGTAACCATAAGTAATTGTGGGAACACTAAAAATGGTGGCCACTTCCAGGAGTCAGCAACGTGTCCTGGGAAAAGTGGCCTGCCCTCCTTTTCCAATATGAGATTTTGTGATCTTCAAAAGATAGGTGTGCAATGGAGGTGGGGAGCAGGCCCAGTAAGTTGGAATGGGGGTGAGAGAGATGGGAGGGCGAATGACCACTGGGGCAGTGTAGAAGCTGTACTTCAAAACAGTATCATAAGTAGTTTTTGTGGGGTCTGGTTGTTAAGAAAAGAAAACCTGTGCTTGTTTATACAAAGTCTACATCTACAGGCAATATGCTTATAAGTGGCAAGTGCAATCAGATCTTCAATCCATTGAATAAAAGGAAATGGAGAATCCATTTACAACTGAGTCGCAAATATCATGTATTAGGTACGGGTAGTCCTAGACTACAATGGTTCATTTAATGACCATTTGAGTTCAGAGGTACTGAAAAACGTTACATATGACCAGTGGTGAAATTCATTTTTTTTTACTACCGGTTCTGTGGGTGTGGCTTGGTGAGCATGGTGTGGTTTGGGTGTGGCTTGGTGGACGTGGCAGGGGAAGGATACTGCAAAATCTCCATTCCCACCCCACTCTGGGGCCAGCCAGAGGTGGCACATGTCGGTTCTCCAAACTATTCAAAATTTCCTCTATCGATTCTCCAGAACCTGTCAGAACTTGCTGGATTTCATCCCAGCTTATGACCATTTTTCACACTTATGATTATTGCAGCATCACCAAGGTCACATGATCAAAATTTGGATGCTTGGCAACTGACTCATATTTATAACAGTTGCAGTGTCCTGGAGTCATGTGATCACCTTTTCCAACTTTCTGACAAGCAAGGTCAATGGGGAAGAGAGATTCACTTAACAACCGCGTTACTAAGTTAACAATTGCAGAGATTCACTTCACAACTATGGCAAGAAAAGTAATAAAATGGGGCAAAATTCATTTAAACATCTTGTTTAACAACAGAAATTTTGGGTTCAAATGTGCTTGTAAGTCAAGGACTACACTAATATTGTTCAAAAGAATATTATCTGAATATTCTGAAAATGTCCAATAAGTTTTAAATATTGTTTTTTGTTGCATAAATAATAATTTGAGATCCATTGACACTTGCTATAAAAGTTAAACATCCATTGTCTAGGCCAGTGGTCGGCAAACCGCGGCTCGCGAGCCACATGCGGCTTTTTGGCCCCTTGAATGTGGCTCTTCAGTCTCTCTCTGATTCCCTCCCTTCCTCCCCCCCCTCTCTCTGTGCCTCTCTCTGTCTGCCTGTCACTGTCTCTGTCCACATAATACCGCGTGAAGCAGTAGCGAGTCTCTGTGCTGCCGGCGAGGCCATCCGCGAGATCTCCCTCGCATTCCTCGTCTTCCCCGATGGCGTCTGGAGTGATCAGGGGCCGTGGAGAAACTCGCCGCTTTTCCACACCATGGAAAAGATAGGCGCGTGCAGGTCCCGCGGAATTACAGCACAAATTCCAACCGCTACGAAGTCTCCGAGACTGTAATCGGCTGGGGCATGCGCGCGCCTATCTTTTCCGTGCGCATGCCCCACCCGATTGCAGTCTCGGAGATTTCGTAGCGGTTGGAATTTGCGCTGTAATTCCGCGGGACCTGCACGCGCCTATCTTTTCCACGGTGTGGAAAAGCGGCGAGTTTCTCCACGGCCCCTGATCACTCCAGACACCATCGGGGAAGACGAGGAACGCGAGGGAGACCTCGCGGATGGCCTCGCCGGCAGCACAGAGACTCGCCACTGTTTCACGCGGTATTCTGTGGACAGAGACAGTGACAGGCAGACAGAGAGAGGCACAGAGAGAGAGAGAGACGGAGGGAGGGAATCAGAATCTGACAGACAGAGAGAGAGAGAGAGAGAGAGAGAGACAGACAGAGGGGACGGAGGGAGGGAGAGACAGAGATTTATTTTTATTTATTTATTTATTTATTTTATTACATTTATATCCCGCCCTTCTCCGCAGAGGATCCAGGGCGGCGCACAGGAGATTTAAAATATACAAAATAGAAAATGGATAAATAATTTAAAATACATATTAAATAATCCCAGTCCTATGCTAAAACCAATTATTAAAAACCCAATTTAAAACTTTTCTAAAAGTCCCCATGGGAGGTTAGGCTAGGCCGGCTGGATGAAAAAAGTATGTCTTTAGACATTGGCGGAAGAGGCGGAGGTCAGTGATGGTCCGGAGTTCAGGGGGTAGGTCGTTCCAAAGGGCAGGGCCCACCACAGAGAAGGCTCTTCCCCTGGGTGTCGCCAGTCGCCCATCTCTCTCTCACAGAGAGAGATGGGGATGGAGGGAGGGAATCGGAGACTGACAGACACAGAGACAGGGATAGAGAGGGAGGGAGGGAGAGACAGAGAGAGAGAGTGTGTGAGTGAGTGAGTGCGAGACAGGCAGACACACAGACAGAGAGGAAGGGAGGGGAGAGACAGAGATAGGGAGGGAGACAGAGACAGGGAGACACAGAGAGAGAGAGACAGACAGACACACAGACAGACACACAGAGAGAATGACAGAGAGAGACAGGAAGGGAGGGCAGAGACACAGATAAGAGGGAGGGAGGAGAGAGAGATACAGAGAGGCAGACACAGAGAGAATGACAGAAAGAGACAGAAAGGGAGGGAAGGAGGGAGGGAGGGAGACAAAGAGCCACAGAGAGAGACAGACAGACAGACACAGAGAGAATGACAGAGAGAGACAGAGAAGAAGGGAGGGGAGAGACAGAGAGAAACAGTAAGAGAGACAGAGAAAGAAGGGAAGAAAGAAAAGAAAGAAAAAGAAAGTGGGAGAGAGATGAAAGAAAGAGAACTTATGACCACAATTGAGCCCAAAATTTTGATTGCTAAGCAAGACCGTTGTTAAGTGAGTTTCACAACATTTTCCAAGTTGGCCACGCCCACCCAGTCACATGACTGCTGAGCCACTCCCACAAACAGGCCCCACCTTCTGGTTCTCAAAAGAAATTTCAATCGTGGTATTGTTGATATTTGGCTCTTTTGACTAATGAGTTTGCCGACCACTGGTCTAGGCAATATAGGAACCACTAATACTTTATTTCACTCATTACTAAACATTTGCATATCAAATTAATTTCTTGATAACAAATATATATAAAACTTAATAGGTATTTTAATTTTAAAGGATTTAACAGTTGTTCTATATCCCAAGTATTACAGAAGCTAAAATGCTACTGGTCCAAACAATGTGGCTAACAAATATTATAATTGTAAATATTGCTATTAGTTTATATCTGATAAATCAGGAGTGTTAAACTGGTGACCCATGGACCGGATGTGTCACGTGCAGGCCATACTGCCCCGGCTTCACAAAGGCAAAAAACATTGTGATACGTTGCAATATGTCACAGGACGTGATTGAGTTTGGAACCTGTGTGATAGATTATATTTATCTCTTAACACAGAGTGTTTTGTGGTGGCACAGTGGTTAGAATGCAATACTGCAGGCTAATTCTGCTGACTGTCGGCTGCCAGCAGTTTGGCGGTTTGAGTGTCACTGGCTCAAGGCTCCCGTCCTTCCGAAGTTGAAAAAATGAGGACTCAGATTTTTTGGGGGGGGGCAATATGCTGACTCTGTAAACCGCTTAGAGAGGGCTGTAAAGCACTGTGAAGCAGTATATAAATCTAAGCGCTAGTGCTACTACTATCTTCAAAATTCATCTTCAACATCTATCAGTTGGTCTAAAGACAATGTCACAGTTTCTATTCAATTTGTCTAAACTGCCATCTTTTTCCTATTTTTGAAGTTGGGTTTTCCCATAAAGTCAAGTTGGCATAAGAAAAAGGGTCAAATATTTTTATTACACATTCATAGTTTTCTAATTGACATTATTGTTTCCAGAGATAGTAGATTTTTAGTAGGTTTAGATGCTAATACTGTCCATACAACAAAAGGTGTTATATGTGTATGTTCCAAAGTCTCAATTGGAAAATTAATACTGATTGACGACAATAGGTAAGCATGATAATATAGCTGCAGATTTGGAAAGCTAAACCCTCCCTCAATAACTGGTAACTGCATTTTCTATTATTATTCTCTGAATTGAAAAACTGATAAAAAATTTCTAAACAGGAAATATAATTCCTGAAAATGTTTTCCAACTATATAAACTGGAATTCCTTTCACAATATAATTAATCTGAGAATAATATTCATTTTGACAGCATTCACCTTTCCCCAGAAAGGGTTAGGTTAAGACTTAATTACTTCTGTTGATCAATTTCTGAAGAAACCTCTGTATATTATTTATTTAACGTGTAATTAATGTTAGATGTTAGTAACTGAGATATTCTTTAGTATACCCATACCAAGTGCTTAAATGGATGGGTACCTTAACTTATTGGAATCAATTCTGATTTGGACCAATAGTAGAGTAATCTGTTATTTTGCTAAAGGCATTTATCTTTTGAATCAACACTGGGATAGTAGAATAAGGTTTAGAAAATGGGTGTTCCAGATGTATGAGAATTTTTTTTTAAATGCAGTTCGGTGTTTACCTTCTTTAATTAAATTTTTTAAAAAGAGGAGGCAATAGAAAATCATAGATACAGATGAAAATAACTGATATCTGGACCGCTCTCCATGAAAGTTCTAATTTCAAAATAGTTGTGAAGTTTCTAAATCTAAAAGCTCCTGGTACCCTTCATGACTAATAACTCTGAATAAATCCATTTTGTTGCAGTCCTAGTTCAAAGTACACAAATATAATCTAAAATATACTTAGTACAGCATCTCTGTCATACTTTTAAACCAAGATTTTGATCTTGGTTGCCTAGGTCCTAAGATGTGAGCTCTTTACTCTATCTTCCAGCAGGGGGCTCTACAGACTTCAAGTCAAAAATTTAAACTTTGCTAAATTAGTGATCCCTCATTCATTACAGTATTTTAAATGAAATTTGTTGTATCTGCTGTGAATGGAACAAATGCATAACTTTTATTCAACCTATTAATTCATTTGATCCTCATTGCAATGTATCCCTTCTGAATCAGTATGGTGAAATTTGTCAAGATGTATGCAGATGTGAGGAAACTATAAATCTAGGGTCAATGGAAGGTGACCACCATCTGGGCTGTTCATTATCACCTAAAATGAGTCCAATAAGTTAAACTGATTCATTGAAATGATGATGCAATCAATTGTGTTGGTACCCAATTCCCAAAAAGTGTTGTCTAACTAGTACAATTAACTTACAATTAAGAATTAAATTAGGCCCAGTATTCTTCAATAAATTTGTTAGATGAGGGAATAGATGGGGAACTCATCAAATTTGCAGAAGACACTAAGCTGGCAGGAATAGCCAACATCCCAGAAGACAAGCTCAGGATCCAAAAAGATCTTGACAGACTATCCAACAAAATGAAATTCAGTGGTGAGGGGAAAAAACAAGGTTTTACACCATAGGCAGGAAAAAACAAAGGTACAAGTACAGACTAGGTGAAACTTGGCTCAAAAACAGTAAGTGTGAGAGAGATCTTGGAGTCCTAGTGGACGATTACTTAAATATGAGACCACAGTGTGCAGCAGCTGCCAAAAAAAATAATATAATCCTTGGTTGTATAAACAGAGGCGTAGAATTAAAATCACATGAAGTATTAGTACTGCTTTATAAATCCTTAGTAAGACCACACCAGAAATACTGCCTCCAGTTTTGGTCACCACATTACAAGAAAGATGTTGAGACTTTGTAAAAAGTGCAAAGAAGAGCAACTACAATGATTAAAGGCTTGGAGACAAAAACATATGAAGAACAGTTTCAGGAATTGGGTATGGCTAGTCTAGAAAAAAGGACTAGGGGTAACATGATAGCAGTATTCCAGTATTTGAGCGGCTACCACAAAGAAGAGGGGATTAAATTATTTTCCAAAACACCAGAAGGTAAGACAAAAAACAATGGATAGAAACTAATCAAGGAGAGAACCAACTTGGAATCAAGGAGAAATTCCTAATAATGACAACAATTAACCAATGGAACAGCTTGCCTTCAGAAGTTGCAGATGGTTCATCTCTGGAGGTTTTTAAGAAACAATTGGACATCACCTATCTGAAATGATATAGGGTCTCTCCCTCCAAATCCAGCTCTATTCTGATTGAACGTCTAACACCCCCACCCCCCACATATACTATATTTCTCTTAACTTTTACTATATACTATCCAGAGGTGGGTTGCTAATTTTTTTATTACCGGTTTGGGTGCACTCCCACATGTGCACATGCGCATGACACTTCTTCACATGCGTAGAAGTGCCAGGCAGGTGGGTGGAGCCTTCTGCTGCTACTACTACTGGTTCGGCTGATCTGGGCTGAACCGGCAGCAACCCACCTCTGATACCATCCAAACCACCAGGAGGCTGATAATAACACTGGGACTGCTCTTTACTTTTATTTATCCATTCATCAATTGACATAACAATTCTGACCTCGCATAATCTATTGTTTGCTGTTACTTTTTCTCCTTTTTCATGTTTGAGATAAACACACACACACATACATTGATAGATTTAATCCGCATGTATTGGCAAGATAACTGTTTAAAACATTTTTTAAAAATGTAAAAATCAAATTAGGAATAAGCTTTATGAAATATTACAAGCTTTTGCCTTTATTCTTTCCTTCCTTTATTCTTGTCTCTTTTCTTTTTTAAGTTTAGTGGTGCTCAGTCATAGCTATATAGAGAAAACCTGGATGTCTGAGTGGTTTTAAATGGGAAGCTCACATTTCCTAACTTGGAAGATTGCCAAAGCATATAAATGACAATTTTTAAAATGACCCTAGAATTTCTTTTTCCAGACAGTACAGGTAATCCTCAACTTATAATGGTTTGTTTAGTGACTATTCAAATTTACAATGGCACTCAAAAAAATGGCATGACCATTTTTCAGACTTACAAAGGTTGCAGCCTCCTCATAGTCATATGACTGCAATTCAGATATTTGGCAACTGGACTCATATTTATGATGGTTGCAGTATCCCAAGGTCACGTTATCCCCTTCTGCGACCTTCTGACAAGAAAAGTCAATGGGGAAGCCAGATTCACGTAACAACTGTGTGACTAACTTAACACCAGTAGTGACTTACTTAAAACTGTGGCACGAAATATCGTTAAATGGGTCAAAATTCCTTCACAAATGATTCACTTAGCAACAGAAATTTTGGACTCAGTTGTGGTTGTAAGTTGAGGACTACCTGTATGTAGGTCAATTATTGGGACTGTTCATTTGTTAGCTAAAAATACTGAAAATTTGGTATCAGCCTTGCAGAACCCTAAGTAATCTTTTCCAGTTCCAGTTCTTTACGCTTCGCTAATGTTACTTTTGACGGAGTCCTTTAATTGGGAAATTTACATGGCAAGAAATCCTCTTTTTCTCAACTGTAGTTTTACTATTGCCATCCAAAATGTTAAAGAATCAAAGGTGTATGTTTGAATTAAATTGGAGATAGTTGTGAATTGCTTCTGCCCCTATGTCTTGCAAATTTCAGTTTAAATACAATAAGTACCCGAGGTCTGATTTTATAATGCTTCTCTACAAATGTATGATACTGTATTTTAACTGCCAAAAAAACCCCACCCCATCAATTTCTTTTGAATTTCCATACATGCATTTTTATGTACCTTATCTTTACAGCATTCAAAATAATAGGATTTTTTATTTTTCTATATCAAAGCATTTTTCAAATCCTTATAAACTAATTTATTCTATTATATTCTATTTATTCTCATAAATAATACAATTACATTGATAACTATCTTTTTATTTTTATTTTTGAAAATAATATAGATGTGAGTCATGAGTACTTCTTTAAGTTAAGAGGAACCATTAGAGTACAATTGGACCAAAACATATTTTTAAAACATTCAGGTTTAATCAGTACTATCTAAATATATAATTCAACTATGAAAAGAGATTTCATTATTTGGTTATACATATAGTAACCCAAACAATCATTGGAAACCCAAAGAACCTCAGCAAGTTGTGGCTACTGCTCAACAACGAAGAAATAAGATATGCATACATACATACATAAAACCTTAATTAATTAGAATGGAATGTTTTAAGTAAGTGTTTGTATGAATGCATATAAAACTGTCTTCCTATTATTCATCTAATGCAGTGGTGAAATTCATTTTTTTACTACTGGTTCTGTGGGTGTGGCTTGGTGGGCATGGCAGGGGAAGGATACTGCAATTTCCTCCCCACTCCTGGGGGAAGGATATTGCAAAATCTCCATTCCCATCCCACTCTGGGGCCAGCCAGATGTGGTATTTGCTGGTTCTGCGAACTATTCAAAGTTTCTGCTACCAGTTTTCCCGAACCTGTCAGAACCTGCTGAATTTCACCCCTGATCTAATGGAAGATTCTAGAAGGAAACTTCTGGCTTAGCTTTGGATTTTGGTCCATGGTTTACATTACATACAGGAAGGGCTTTGGGGAAGAGATTGGCTGCATCTCACAAGGACTGGGAAGAATGTGTTTGAAAAACAACTGGCTCAGTTCATCCAAAACCCTAACCCTAACCCTAACCCTATCCTAAAACTGGAAAGCGAGGGGGACCAATCTTTAAGGCCAAACTCCAAACATAATCCACAAGTCAACCAATCAGACAATGAGAAAGGAAGTGATGAGAAGGAAGAGGAACTCATGTATAAAATGGGAGACACGGGATGCAAATGCACGGTCAGGCATAATGAGCTTTGATGCCTTTACACTCTTGGAGAGTCCAAGGATGGGTTAAATTCAGCCTCTCTGCCTTAGGACTAAGTAACATTTCTTTGACCACGCCTCCTTTGCCTTATAGGTCAGTTTAAAAACTCAGTCTGCCCGAAAGGACTAATTATGGAGAGCTTCTCAGTAATTTGGCAGACAGACTGAAACTCTCCAAGCATTATTAGAAAGAATAGTTATTTTTTATTTTGTAGATTTACTGTAGTATAGTTCAGCATAGAATAGGTGGAATTTACTTTGCCTTGATTGCCTGTAATTCTGCTGAGGTAGCGTCCGGGAGTTGGCTGGTTGCTGGTCGCACGCAGCGGCTCTTTCTAAGCGAACCATCTGTCCGGTGGCTGCCAGCAGCTGCGGGGGCGGCAGGAGGCTTCCTGTGCACTTTCTGGCTGTTCAGCACACCTGAAAGACTTTTAAAAGACTGGGCCTTCCCGAACGCGTTCCTTCTCTCCCCGGCAAGCGCGGCTGGCTTCCTGAAGGCGCCAAAGTTTTGTGCGCTTTTCAGGAACCTACCCAATGGTCGGCAACCTCCTTGCTGCAGCGCGAGGTCACGGCAGCCATTTTGGATCTCCTCAAGTGCCGTTTTGCCTCAGGAGAAGCTGGAATGCACAGAAAACATTGCACTTTAGCTCCTCAGCTGCAGATCACCACAGGAGAGCCTCTGGCCTTGTCTCAGGCGCCGGCAAGGCCTCTTTCCCCCTTCGCAAGGACTATCTCCTACCAGGAGAGCGGCATAGGGGTGTCCTGGCCCTCATATTAGCCCCCTGTCTCACAACTGATCTGCAAGCGCTGTGAAGCCGGCTGGCCAGCGCTTGTGTCCTACTACTGCTGCCTTGACTCCATCCCACGAAGTTGTTGATTGCTTCCACCAGCACTTCAGAGATGGCAGAAGAAGGTTTGGTGCCACAGGAGGCCCATCTTCAAAGCGCAGTAGGCCAGATCCTCCAAAACAAGGTGGCAAAGGGCAGAAGGGCAGTAAGGGAAAGTCTCCCCTGAAATCCTCTAAGGGCAAAGCTCCCTCTGAACAGGCAACCAGGAGGCAGGAAGGCCCCGGGGGTAACACAGGCAGCTTACAGGGCCTCGCCACTGACCAGAGGTATGCATGTGTCAGGGACCACTCCCCAGCCAGATCGGAGGAAGTAGGGATTACCTCACTCCAGGAAGATCAATCCCCCTCCTTAAGTGACAAGGATTCACTAAGTGGTTCCCCTGAGGCCTCACTAGGCTATCTGGATTATCCCAGATCCTCTATCAGGGAGGAATTGGAGTCCCTCCAAGGCAATTTACCTGGGCAGGCTTCCTCAGTCCCTATGGGGCGTAAACGCCATCTGTAACACCCCAGGCCTGGCCCTTCAGAGGGCAGGAGCTCTGTTCTGTCCCCTGAAATGAGGGAAATTATTGCCATTGCCCAGGGCATCGCAGAGGGGAGGCGTCAGAAAACGCAGAAGGGTGACAAGCATTCTAAAACTAGTCACTTGGCCAGGAAAACCCAAGATCGTTCCCCAAACTCCCCTGTCTCCTCAGTCACAACAGAAGTGTCGGCCTGGGAGGAGGAGGATGCGGATGATTTCCTATTATCAGAGGATGAGGACATACTCCCCGATAAACCCGCCTTTACCGGGTTGTTTAAACCATCACTATTCAAATCCATTCTGCATAAGGCTAGGGCAGCTACAGAGCTAGGCCCAGTTAAGGATACGGCCACCGCATCCACCTCTGAGGATCACAAAGCAGGCCTCTTTCAGGAGACTGCTCCGGAGCCGGAACTCATTCCTGTTCCTGATTTGTTCATGAATGTGATCCAGTGCCAATGGGCGCAGCCAGGAACATTAGCCAATCCCAGTGGGGGCGATAAAAACTTATATGCTCTAGAATCTAAGCTGGAGAACATTCTCAAGTTACCTGAGGTAGATGCCCCGGTAGTCTTTCTAATCTCCAGTTCGGCCCTCCCAGCCGACCTCTTGGAGGGCTTAAAGGCAGAAGACAAGAGGTGGAGAAGGATGGCCATAAGACGCACCAGGCGGCTGCCTGGGCCATTAGGGCCTCCACCTCTGCCTCGTTTTTTACCAGGGCTTCATTATTGTGTCTCCGTCAGTTGAGGTCAAAACCTCCTTCAGAGGGTTCTCGCTGGTGACACAATCTTACAAAGATCATCACTGCTATTGAATACGCAGCAGATGCTTCATTGACTTCAGTGAAATTTGCTTCTATGGCGCTGGCATCCAACGTGACTTCACACCCCCTGCTATGGCTTCGCCACTGGCAGGCAGACATGAAGGCTAAGTGGAAACTGGCCTCAGCACCTTTTAAGGGTGGAAATCTATTCAGAGATTCCCTGGATATGTTTCTGATAGAAACAAAAGATAAGAGAAAGATCCTACTGGCTACCCTTAAGAAGAATGACAGGAAGGGTTCTGGGTCCTTCAGGAAACAGGCCTTTTGAGCCCAGGATAATGCTCAACCCTCTACTTCCTACTCCTTTCAGAGGTCCTACCATCAACCTTCTGATAAGAACCAGGATAGGTCCAACTTTGGGTCCCGGGGCAGACAACAACAGCAACAACAGGGCTCCTTTCGGAAGCCCTTTCGTGGCGGCTCCAACAGCCACCAATTCAGACAGGGCAAGTGACAGCCAGGGGACTCCCCCCATCGGGGGTCATCTGCAGCTGTATGCAGACCAATGAGAGGAGATAACCATGGACACGTAGATCATCAACACCATCAGGAACGGTCTCCTCTTAGAATTTCTATCCTTTCCCCCACGGACCTTCATTCGTTGTCCTCTACCCAAGAACCCCCTAAAAAGAGTTCTCATGCAATCAGAGATAAATCACCTCTTACACATAAATGCCCTAGAGTCAGTGCCACCGGACCAGGAGGGGAGGGTGTTCTACTCCATTCTCTTTCTGGTTTCCAAGAGCTCGGGTGGGTGGAGAGCCATCTTGGACCTAAAACTCTAAATTTACATCTGGCCTGCAAGCAGTTCAAGATGCAGTCTCTCCAGTCCATCCTGGATTGCATAAGGCAGGGAGACCTGCTCACCAGCATAGACCTGAAGGAGGCTTACCTCCACATACTGATTGATCTGGCGCACCATAAGTTTCTATGCTTTTATTACGACGGGAGGCATTACCAATACAGAGCCCTCCCCTTCGGACTCTTGTCTGCGCCCAGGACGTTCACCAAGATCCTGGTGGCCTTGGCAGCTCATCTTCATGCACATCCAGTGTGCCTGGAATGTTACCTAGATGACATCATCATCCAGTCGTACACCTGTCGCCAAGCAGTAAGAGATGTCCGGCTCACCATACTCTCGCTTCAACAGCACGGTTTTTCGGTCAACCTGAAGAAAAGCCATCTATCGCCCACCACTCAGATCCAACACTTGGGGGCGATTATAGACTCTGTTTCCTGCCAGGTGCTCCTGTCTCCGGATCAGTTGAAGAGTCTCAAGACCAAGCTGCTGCAGTATCAGAGAGCCAAGTCAATCCCTATTGTCCAGCTTTCTCAGCTCCTGGGCATCATGATCTCTTCCATAAAGATAGTTCCCTGGGCAAGACTTCATGCCAGGGAACTACAATGGTTCCTGCTCCCTATGCAGAGGTTCAAGACCAGCAATTCGCAGAGGCAGATCCGGCTCCCACAGGCAGTGCATCGCTCCCTCAGGTGGTGGCAGTCGACGTCAGTTGAAAGGGGTTCCCAATTCAAGGAACTCGAGCGCATTGTGGTCACCTCAGATGCCAGCCTCTACGGGTGAGGGGCGCATTGCCAGGGACAACTAATGCAAGGGAGATGGTTGCTGGTGGAGGCAGCTCACAACATCAATTGGCTGGAGTTGAGAGCTGCCAGACTAGCCCTTCGACGATTCTCGAATTACCTGGTGGGCCACCACGTACTGTTGCTCATGGACAACATCGCAACAAAGGCCCACATAAACCGGCAAGGGGATACCCACTCCAGGAGACTCATGGCAGAGGCAGAGTCCCTAGGATGGTGGGTGGAATGCCATCTTGCGTCAATCAGAGCCGATCACATCTCGGGAAACAGAAACGTGGAAGCGGACTGGCTGAGTTGTCAGACGATCGACAACTCAGAGTGGCAGCTGCACCCAGACTTGTTTCAACAGATAATTCGGAGGTTCGGCCAGCCTCAGGTCGACCTATTTGCCACACAGGCCAATGCTCAGCTTCCTCGGTTCTATTCCTGTTACCGCTCCCCTCAGGTGGAAGGGACAGATGCGCTGCGGTGCAGGTGGCCCCAGGCCTCCTTTATGCCTTTCCCCCCTAGCGCTCATTCCGCAGGTCATCACCAAAATTCTGGAGGAGGGGGCGGAGATCCTCCTTATGGCCCCTCATTGGCCCAGAAGGTCCTGGTATGTGGACCTTGTCAGTCTCTCCATCCAAAAACTGTGGAGAATTCTTCAGGAGCAGATCTCCCTCTGCCAGGGGGCCATCAACCACCCTGATCCCCAGTGGCTCCAACTAGCCGTCTGGCACTTGAGGGGGAGCTCCTGAGGAGACAACATCTATCTGACAAAGTCATCAAACCATACAGGCATCCAAACGACCGTCCACGACAAGCATTTACGATGGCTCACCTTTTCCACCTGGTGTACCGCACGTGGCATGGTTGATGTGTCAGCATCTGTTCCGCAGCTTCTCAATTTTCTCCAGGAGGGGTTAGACAAGGGGTTGGCACCCAGCACGCTACGTCACCAGGTCGCTGCTTTATCTACCATCCTGGCAGCAGGTGCTCAGCTGTCCCTGAGTAAACACCCTCAGGTCAAGAGTTTTCTGAAGAGCGCCTCCAACATACGTCCTCAGACCATACACAGGTATCCTTCTTGGGACTTGCCTTATGTACTGAGAGCCCTGACGAATGCGCCTTTTGAGCCTATTCGAACCGCCAGTCTTCGCCACTTGACTCTTAAAACCGCCTTCCTAGTGGCAATTACTTCTGCTAGAGGGTATCTGAGCTTGCAGCTCTCTCAGTCAGGGAGGAACTGTGTATAATCCATGCAGACCAGGTCATTCTGCAGCTTGACCCCTCCTTCATACCAAAAGTGAACACTCAATTCCATAGGACACAGGAGGTGATATTTCCTAACCTTTGTCCAGATCCCAAACACCCTAAGGAACGCTTTTGGCATAAGTTGGACGTTAGGCATGCCATACGCATTTATGTCAAGAGGACCAAGGAATTCAGACCTACAGAATCTTTTTTTGTCTCTTTTCAACCTGGATTGCTGGGCCATAAGGTCTCATCATCGACCATTAGCCGTTGGTTGTGGGCCTGTATCAAAATGACTTACGAACATCAGGGCAGGCCTGTACCCAGCAGACTGACGGCACACTCTACTAGAAGTGCCGCTACTACAGCTGCATGCCCAAGCTTCTATTGTGGACATTTGCAGAGCAGCGACGTGGGCATCCCCCACAGCTTTCATTAGAAATTACAAAATTGACACCTTTGCCTCAGCTGAGGCCTCATTTGGAAGGCGTGTTTTGCAACAAGTTGCCTCGGCTCCAGTCAAACCGGACACTAACTCTTCCCTCCCTGGGACAAGATAGCTTGGATATCTCCCATCCTTGGACTCTCCAAGCAGCGCACTGGAGAATGACCATTGGCTTACCTGAACGGTCCTTCTCTGGGCGCTGTGGGAGAGTCCAAGACCCACCCAGGGTTGTATCGTGTCCAAGAACTCCATCTTCCTTGAGGGCATCAAACAGGCGTCCTGCAACGTGGAAGACATTCATTTTTAAACTGATCTCAAAGAGGCAAAAGAGGCGTGGTCAAAGAAATGTCACTCAGTCCTAGGGCAGAGAGGCTGAATTTAACCCATCCTTGGATTCTTCCGCAGCGCCCAGAGAAGGACCGTTCAAGTAAGCCAACGGTCATTCTTATTTTTTTTATTTTTTTTATTTATTTAATTCGATTTGTAAACCGCACCAATCTCCATCGAGATGGACTCTGGGCGGTGCACAGGACATTAAAATCTACAATAAATAAATAACAAATATACAAAAGTTAAAAAGAAATTAAATAATAAACCTGTGCTAAAATTCCCATAAAAATTTAGCTGAGGCTCTATTCTAATATATCAAGGCAGATACGATATTGTTGCTTTTACTGAAACTTGATGGGATGGCACCCATGACTGGAACATGCAACTAGAATTATATAAATTGTTCAGAAGAAACAGGACCAAGTCAAAAAAGGAGGGGGAGGAATTGCATTGTATGTAAAGAATTACTACATCTTTACAGGAAAACACAATACTAGGAATGAAAGCCTTCTTGAAAGCATTTGGGTGAATATCAGGAAAAAAATAAATTAAATTGTAATTAGATCACTAACCAAGCAGAACTTTTTGCAATTATCCAAAGTACACAGGAAACATACCACTATACTAATGTGGGACTTTTAACTATCCTGACATTGTGGAAAACAAACTCTTCAGTGAGTGGGGGATCAAACAAGTTTCTGATATGTTTAGTTGATAACTTTGTCACTCAAAAGGTGGAGGTGGAAACTAAAGGGTCAGCTTTATTGGACTTAATCCTAACTAATTGGGATGAAATGATTGAGGGATGAAGAAATTGTAGGAACTTTGGGAGAGAATGAACATGTCATATTAGAATTCACTATAATGCAGGCACTAGGTGACCGAACAACTCAGCCTTGTAGACTTTGAGGGAGCTGACTTCAACAAACTAAGAGAGAGATTAGGAAGTACAGGTATTCCTTGACTTAACCCTCATAATAGAGCCCAAAATTTCTGTTGTTAGAGTTGTTAAGTGAATTTTGCCCCATTTTATGACCTTTCCTGCCCCAATTGTTAAGTGAATCATTACAGTTCTTAAGTTAGTAACCTGGTTGTTAAGTGAATCTGGCTTTCCCATTGACTTTTCTTGTCAGAAGGTTGCAAAATTTGATCACATGATCCTGGGACACAGCCAAGATCATAAATATGAATCACTTCCCAAGAATCTGAATTTTGATCACGTCATGGGGATACTGCAAAGGTAATAACTATGAAAAACGGTCATAAGTCACATTTTTCAGTGCTCTTGTAACTTTGAACTAAGCAAAATGTTGTAAATTGAGGACTAACGATATTCCATGGATGTAAATTCTAGACGGTTCTAAAACAGTTCAGGATGCATCGGAAACTCTGAAAAATGAAATATTAAAGGTCCGAACAAAAATAATACAGAGAGGAAAAAACAAAAGATACCCAGACAAGATCAGTAGGGTTTTTTTGGTCTTACTGAGATTATTTAATTGAAGTTAACTCTTAAACCTTTTTGAATGCAATATATATCAAATGTTTTATGGGCTTTTCTCCAAGTATTTACTTAACATTCAACCTACAGTCTGCTTCATTTGTGTTGTCTGGAAAAGATGCTACCTTTAATGTAAAATAGTTTGAGAGTTATCTGGAATATCTGGCCTTAACATGTTCATACCTTTTTTTGATAGCCTTAATTTACTTACTGAGGATTTTACTGAATATTTACTCTTGGTGCTTTGGTATTAGCAGCTTTCTCCAACTAAATATAATGCAGCAACTTAATCCATTTTCACAGAATGCAATTTTGTGTGATAATTTTATTACAACTCATTATTATGAGTTTATTATAATACATTTTATCTTGGACTATATTATGGAATCTGTGCTATACTTTATTTGATGTTTTACTTTATGATTATTCATTGTGCCTTTTAGAAAGGTGGATATAAGTATACAAATGTATGTATGTATGTTAATATAAATAAATAAAACGTTTTTGTGTGTGTGTACTCTTAATCCTTGATAAATGCATGTTTTGTTTTCTGAGAACTATTTTCTATGTTTTCTGAGTAATTTCTATCTATACTATTCAGTATAGTCTACTGTTAACGTATGGTTAAGTATTTCATTTTATTTTCTTCTTACTCTTTGTACTTGAGAACTGCAATTTTTCTCCATGTGTGAATTTTTCTACTAATATTAAATACCATTGTGTTTAATTTTTTATTAATAGGGTTTGAAAGAGAAAATATTTATTTTTAGTGTATGTTATATAGTACAGCCTGTATTAATGGTGCTTTACAAAATACCTTAAAAGTAAACTTTGTGGGTTTAAATAGATGATGTAACAGATAAAGGTTTGGGAAAGAAAAATGAAAATGGAAAAAATCGTAATAAGAAAGTAGCATGTGTGCCTTTCCCTTTCTCGTTATAGATTAATGAGAAATTATCCTCTCACACTCACGGTTTATCACACACTTGTGTGATAAACTCTGCGCTTTCACTGGTATCAGGCTTCCCTAAATGTGAGTAATAAAAGTGTTCTGTCAACAGCGATTCTATTGAAATGAACATGGCATGTGCTAGGCAGCACTTTGAGGATCAACTGGCATGACTGCCTGTGTTCCAGGGAATGTGGTGAGCAGCTGCTTCTCTGAATTTGTTGTCGGGGCTTTGGGAATAAGTGAAGGTGAAAGAGAGGCTTAAGAGGGAGCCTGTGGCTAAAGATACAAAGCAATAAATCCCAGGTTGACTTTGGTTTTAGATTAGAATTCTCTTTTTGGTGCAGCATTTTACTAATGTGTGTTAGTTATCTGTGGTTATTTGGAAATCCTTGTGCATTACTTATTAGACTGATAGAAGATGGTGATGCTGCAGTGCGCACTTCAATCCTGCTAATGATTATCTTCAGATATTTACTTTTCTCATTTCTTGCTTGTAGGAAGAAGATATGCCTTCAATGCAAGAACTTGTACGTCAAATAGTAGAAGGTGAACTTTCATTACTTGAAAGGCCAAAGACATATCTCAAACAAACCTTTAAACAAAGTATATGCAATAACATGGTACAAAAAAGCATTCTAAATTATCTGAATTATAATAATTATCATTTATCAATGTTTGCCTGGCCAGGAATAGTGTAAGTATAAATGACTAAATATGACTATTTTTGCAATGAATATACAATTCAGAATAGTGCTTAGGAGTGAAGTGTAAAAATAGTTAAGCTCTAAATTTTTTATGATTAGCTAATGAATAAGATACAGCTTGCCATTCAAGTGTCCATGCTATTTCTATATGTTAAATAATTAAAAACAAAATCAGCAAACTATACTGTTAGACGATACATAACCATGCATGCAAATATATTGAAATAATAAAATCAAATATAGTTCTATTTATGTGATCTGAGGCCAACAACATCAATAATAAGATACGTCTCAGTGCTACAGACTCCATGATAAAGTAAAATAAAATATTTCATTTCATCAATCTGACTCTGCTTCTAAATTTTGCTGCTTTTAAATCCTGTAGCCTCCTGGGCAGTGCTGGGGACTCCCTCCAAAGCAGAACTTGACAGATGGCTAGTGAGATTTGCATATTGCATTTTAGCTTTTTAATTGTTCATTCAAAATGCGAACTTTGTATCTCTCTGTCTTCCTGGACAGAAGGTACATTGTAGTAGGAGGAAGGTCAGTTTTCTAATGTACTGGTTAGTGACCTGGCAGCTGCAGGGTTAACTCTCTTTCAAGGGGCAGCTCAGAAACTCTGACCAATTGCAGTTTAGCTGCAGAAAGTAGTGGTTTGTTTCAGCCAATAGGAAGGAAAGAATCACCAAAGTAAGGAAAATAAAGTGAATAAAGTGACTTCTATGTATACCAAATGGTGAAAATGAATTGGTATAATCAGGTGCAGAACTAAAGAGTTATCAAGAATTCTGGCATAAACTAAAATATTTTAAAAGAGATGGGGTAATAGTATGAGTATGATATTCAAAGATGGAAGGTAGAGATTATAATACAAAGTCTATCTAGTATCTGCAGGCATTTTCCCATTAACTGCTGTTCTATTCAGTCAGAAAGGATAATCTTATACATATTCAGTCACAAAGCAATCCCATAACATCAGTGGGGGTTTATGAGGAATAGGATTATTTGAGGTCATGTCATGTAACGTGAAAAGGTGTGTATTGTTTCATTTTAGCACTAAAACAGAAGTACAGAAAAAGCTTTAGAGAAGTAAAAAAAGGTTGCATATAATGTTTAACAAATTGTACAGTTTATTTGTTTGTTTTAAACTATTTCTCTGTACTTGCCATATCAGTGACATCACAAAGCTGTGTACAATAAATTTAAAAATGAAACAAGTCAAAATAATAATGCCTCAGCCTACGGAGCTAAGTAAATTGGTTTAAAAGAGCATGGTTAACTTTCCTTGAATTAACACTCGGATGCAGCACTCAACTGTTGCATCAAAGCATTATACAAAACTCAACAAAAATTTGAATTCTCAGTTTACACCTAAATCTGCACCTAAATAATTCATCAAAATTATTTACCAATTCTTTTTTTAAAAAAATGTTTTTCATTAAAATTTTATTACAACATAAAAATGTAAAAATGTAAAAAAAAAAAAAAAGGAAAAGGAAAAAGGAAAAGAAAAAAAGAAGTGGAAAAAAGAAAGTTGACTTCCGCTCTTGAAAACTGTACTATTTCCAAAGGATTTCTGCTAATGAGAGAGAGATGTTATCATTTATTCTATTTGCTGGGAATAAAATTACTCTTTCTTGCAGAAGGTATTTTTCCGCTTAAACCTGTAGATGATTGAAAATGGATTACAAAATAGTTTTAATATTTTTTTCAAAACTGTATACAGTTAAATAAAAAGTAATTGGTCTGTGCTTGAAAGTAAATCAAGAAGTAAATGACATAAAAGAAAGGTTTTATTAATATAGTTAAGGTTTAGTTTTTAAAAGTCCATAAAATAAATAATAAAAATAAAACATTGGAAATTATAAGAAATTATGATACTGATAGTATTAGATCAAGAAAAATTAATTATTTTACATGACATCTGCATTTTCAGCTTTCCGTGATTTTTTTTCTGAAATTATATGTAAAATTTATTTATTTATTTTATTTATTATTCATATTTGTAACCTGCACCCATCTCACCACAAAGGGACTCAGGGCGGCGCACAGAAATTTAAAATAAATATACATATATACAAAATATTAACAATCAACAACTAAATTAAACCAAAACCCTATGTTAAAATAAATTTAAAACACATAAATTAAAACTTTGATTAGCTACAAGTCAGTACGGTGCGGAGTAGTTCATGCCAGGCCGGCTAGATGAAAGAAGTATGTTTTTAAGTGCTGGTGGAACAAGCGGAGGTCCGAGATGATACGGAGTTCGGGAGGTAGGTCGTTCCAGAGGGTTGGGCCCACCACAGAGAAGGCCCTTCCCCTGGGCGCCGTCAACCAGCATTGCCCAGTCGACAGCACCCGGAGAAGACCCTCTCCGTGGGAGCGAGTCGGCTGTATGGGGCAGCAGACGGTCTCGTAGGTAGCTAGGCCCCGTGCCATGGAGCACCTTGAAGATGGTCATCAAAACCTTGTAACGTACCTGGAAGGTCACAGGGAGCCAGTGCAGCTCACGCAGGAGTGGTGTTATGTGGGAATGCCTTGAGGCTCCCATGATCACCCGTGCGGCCGCATTCTGAACCAACTGCAACCTCCGAGTGCATCTCAAGGGGAGCCCCATGTAGAGAGCGTTACAGTAGTCCAGACGAGAAGTCACGAGTGCTTGAGTGACTGTGCGAAGGGCCTCCCGGTCCAGTAAGGGGTGCAATTGGCAGACCAGGCGAACCTGGTAAAACGCCCCCCTGGCTACGGCCGCCACCTGGTCCTCCAGGGACAGCCGGGAATCCAGGAGGACTCCTAAATTGCGCACCCTCTCCACAGGGACCAATACTTCACCCCCCCATGGCCAGTGATAGTGTCATCTGGCTAAACCGGGAGGCCGGGAACCACAGCCACTCGGTCTTGGACGGGTTGAGTTTGAGTTTGTTACTGCCCATCCAGATCTGTATAGCCTCTAAACACCGGAACATCACCTCAACGGCATCGTTGGGGTGGTCTGGGGTAGAGATGTACAACTGAGTATCATCAGCGTACAGATGGTACTCTACCCCAAAACCATGGATGATCTCACCCAGTGGCTTCATATACGTGTTGAATAGGAGCGGCAAGAGGACCGACCCCTGTGGCACCCCATATGAGAGGGGCCTAGAAGTTGACTTCTGCCCCCTCGTCAACACGAATTGCGACCGACTGGAGAGGTAGGAGGAGAACCACCACAAAACGGTGCCTCCCACCCCCAACCCCAACAATCGGCGCAATAGGATACCATGGTCGATGGTATCAAAAGTCGCTGAGAGATCTAACAAGACCAGGACAGAGGAACACCTATCCCGGGCCCTCCAGAGATCATCTACCAACGCAACTAATGCCATCTCGGTGCTATGACCGGGCCGAAAGCCGGACTGGCACGGGTCTAGATAATCAGTTTCCTCCAGGTGACGGGGAAACTGCTGTGCCACCACACTCTCTACAACCTTCGCTAGAAAGTGAAGGTTGGAGACCGGACGGTAATTAACCAATAATGCTGGGTCCAGGGAAGGCTTCTTGAGGAGGGGTATCACCACCGCCTCTTTCAAGGCAGTAGGTAAGAACCCCTCACTCAAAGAAGCATTCACTATAGCCTGGAGCCAGCCTCGTGTCGCCTCCCAGGATGCCAGTACAAGCCAGGAGGGACACAGGTCCAATAAACATGTGGTGGCCTTTAGTCTCCTCGCCAACCTGTCCATGTCATCGGTGGTAACAAAGTCAAAGTCCTCCGGACCACTATCTGTGGAGGGCAACTCGCTCCGAATCTGAGTGATTTCATCCTGCAAATATTCTCCAAATTCCTCAGCTCGGCCCTGCAAGGGGGATTCCCACGGCCTCTGTTGAAGGAGGGAGCGGGTCACTCCAAAGAGGGCCGCCGGGCGGTTATCTGCAGATGCGATGAGGGTGGCACAATACTCGCGTTTGGCCACCCTCATCGCCACTAGATAAGTCCTCAAATGTGCTCTTACCAGTGTTCGATTAGATTTGGACCGAGAAGATCTCCACCTACTCTCTAGGCGTCTCTTGCGGCATTTCATCTCCCTCAGCTCCTCGGAAAACCAGGGAGCCTGGGTGAAAATGCATATTTTCCTCATTTTAATACTATATTGATGGCTTCTTCTGTTTTCTGTTTGCCTTTTTTCCCTAAATTAGCAAAAATAAAGAGATGCTAATCCCTTAGAGTTTAATATCTTTTGTTCCTTTTGTAATAAAAATAAAGTATGTCATTATTGTTTGAATAAACTACTGTATATTTACTAAAACGGGGGTTATTCTATCGCTTTAAATTTTTCAAGAGAGTTATATCCGTAGTCCAATTTCATTTAATAGAACATACTTCTCTGCATTCAGTTTAGTTTGGGAAGCATGTACAAAGAGAATTTCTGGTTGCATTACTTCAGTTTCTTAAGACTTAGATCAGGGGTGTCAAACCCTATTTCATTGTGGAGAGCATCAGGATTGTGTTTGATCTCCGTGGGCCAGGGTAGTGGTGTATGGCTAGGGGTGGGGGTACCCATGGTGGATGTTTGACACAAGCTCAAGATGCATTTCTCCCCTTCTCTTCTTTCTTTCCACAGTTCTTTACTATAACTATTTTCCTATCCCTTCTACTAGATATTACTGGCAAACATTTATTACATATTCTTCATGTCAAAGCTGTCAAAGAGACTCAGGGCCACCACATGTTTACTGGACCCGTGTCCCTCCTGGCTTGTACTGGAATCCTGGGAGACGACACGAGGCTGGCTTCAGGGCATTGTCAACGCATCTCTGAGTGAGGGGTCCTTACCTACCGTCTTGAAAGAGGCGGTGGTGAGGCCCCTCCTCAAGAAGCCGTCCCTGGATCCGGCATTATTAGAAAACTATCGTCCCGTCTCCAACCTCCACTTTCTAGTGAAGGTTGTTGAGAGTGTGGTGGCCCAACAGTTTCCACGACACTTGGATGAAGTTGACTATCTAGATTCGCGCCAGTCCGGCTTCCGACCTGGGCACAGTACCGAGACGGCATTGGTCGCATTGGTCGATGATCTCTGGAGGGCACGAGATAGAGGATTTTCCTCTATCCTAGTCCTATTAGACCTCTCAGCGGCTTTTGATACCATCGACCATGGTATCCTATTACGCCGACTGGGGGGGTTGGGGCTGAGAGGCACCGTTTTATGGTGGTTCTCGTCCTACCTCTCTGGTCGGTCACAATATGTGTTGACGGGGGGGAAGAAGTCGACTTCTAGATCCCTCTTATGTGGGGTCCCTCAGGGGTCGGTCCTCTCGCCCCTGCTGTTCAACATATATATGAAGCCGCTGGGTGAGATCATCCGTGGTTTTGGGATGGGATATCATCTGTACGCTGATGATACCCAGCTGTACATATCCACCCCGGACCACCCCAATGATGCCGTCGAGGTTATGTCCCGGTGCTTGGAGGCTGTACGGATCTGGATGGGTAGTAACAAACTCAGGCTCAACCCGTCCAAGACTGAGTGGCTGTGGCTTCCGGCACCCCGTTTCAGCCAGATTATTCCAACTCTGGCCATTGGGGGCGAAACACCAGCCCCTGTGGAGAAGGCACGCAATCTAGGTGTCCTCCTGGACTCCCGGCTGACTATGGAAGACCAGGTGGCGGCCGTGGCCAGGGGGGCATTCCATCAGGTACGCCTGATGCGCCAATTGCATCCCTTACTGGATCGGGGAGCCTTACGCACAGTCACTCAAGCACTCGTCACATCTCGACTTGACTATTGCAATGCTCTCTACATGGGGCTTCCCTTGAAGTGCACCCGAAGACTACAGTTAGTCCAGAACGCGGCCGCACGGATAATTACGGGAGCGCCTAAACACTCCCATATAACACCTGTCCTATGCGAGCTCCACTGGCTTCCTGTGGTCTTTCAGGTGCGCTTCAAGGTCCTAACGACCATCTTCAAAACGCTCCATGGCTCGGGACCTAGCTATCTGCAAGACCGTCTCCTGCCCCATACATCCCTGGGACCGACACGCTCCCACAGAGAGGGCCTCCTCAGGGTGCCGTCGGTCGGGCAATGTCGACTGGCGGTGCCCAGGGGGAGGGCCTTCTCTGTGGCAGGGCCGGCCCTTTGGAACGACCTGCCCCCTGAAATCCGCACCATTCCTGACCTCCGCCTCTTCCGCAAATGTCTTAAGACTCACTTCTTTCAACTAGCCGGCCTTGCGTAACCCCAGCACCGCCAATTATAAACGAGGGTTTTAAAAACGGTTACAACACAGGCATCTAATATCTATGTATTTGTATTTTGTATTTATTGATTTAATTCTATGTTCGCCGCCCCGAGTCCCTTGTTGTGAGATGGGAGCGGGTTATAAATATGGAAAAAAAAAAATGTTCCACTAAACTTTTTATTTCTAAATTTATACCTCATTGT
This sequence comes from Rhabdophis nuchalis, assembly GCA_039707465.1. Taxonomy (NCBI): domain Eukaryota; kingdom Metazoa; phylum Chordata; class Lepidosauria; order Squamata; family Natricidae; genus Rhabdophis; species Rhabdophis nuchalis. The sequence continues at coordinate 124,473,099 of CM077645.1, forward strand.
TTAATAATAAATTGCCTTTTTTAATGTCTACAATTTTAGCAGACTACACTAAAAAAACAAAGAATATATCTGGGGGGACATTGATCTGATTTATAGAATTAATTCAGCATATGCCAGAATAAATGATGTACCCAGAGAGATACATATTAAATTTGTAAGAAGGTCAACAAGGGATGAGATTCTGAGAGCACCGAGAGATGGCCCATTGATATACCAGCAGAAAGAAACTGCTATTTTGAAGCAGATCCCGAAAAAGATTCGAGAGATAAGAAGGAAATATTCCTTCCTATCCAAAAAGCTGTATAAAAAAGGGGTGTGGTTCAAATGGTCAATGTCCGAAGGAATGTTGGTGTTCTGGGAGGGGGGAAGAGTAAGAATCAAAACAGTCGAAGAGGTGGAAGCCTTTCTTAAAAAACACTCCTCAATCCTGGAGGACGAAAATGGGGGAATGGGAGGGGCCATGGCTCCGCCCACTGGCAGGAAGTAAGAAGAAGACACAATAGCAAAAAGACTCAGATCACAAAAATGATTTTTTCTTTTATACATTGTAATTCCTAACGGATGCTAATTGAAACAAATGATTGATTGCATGGAATTTATGATATGATATGTATGTACCTCTTTCCACCTTATATTGAAAGAATTTTGTATGGAGGCGGCCATCACCTCCGACATGGAAGCCCTAAAATATTTCTATTCATATCCTATATACCCTTTTTCCCTTTAAAAATTTGTAAAACCAATAAAATTACTACTACTACTACTACTACTACTACTACTACTACTACTACTACTACTACTAATAATAATAATAATAATAATAATAATAATAATAATAATAATAATAATAATAATAATAATAATAAATTGCTTTTCCAGGCAGAAAAGCTATTTATACTATTGTAATGTTATTAGTCAACTAATAATAAAAATACAATAGCATAAAAAACATAATAAAAAATCTAACAGCAGAGGTAAATTTCCAAGATACTAAATAGAAATGGCTGTCAATTATAGATTGTTGATTGTAGATTAAATGACCTACAGTATATAAAATCTGGAATTATTGCTTGTTTTCTATCCAGTTCAGGCACTTACATAATTGTAATCCAGTCCTTCTGCAGCATACTGCCAGCTGAAAACGGGCCATGTGGGAGCCTGTTAGCAACTCTGGGTTCAGAACCAGGTGTTACAACTCTGGTCCCTTAACCAGTGTTAGCAAATAAATGCGGAATAGTGTAATTCACCGGACAGTAAAGAGATATGTTGCTGTAGCCACAAACAATCTCTAAAAACAGTGATAAGAAAGTAAATAGTCTTTACTTTGTAGCAACTAAAATACTTCTTCCGACTAACTTCTCAAACAAATAACAACAGTCCACCAATCTTACAGTTATGCAAAACAAATCCTCCTCCTTCTTCACAGCTACAGCTCCTCAGCACAGGGAATCGAAAAGGGAATGAGCTGTGATTCTGAGCTTGCTTTATGGTAGAGCTGATAACTCACAGCGAATCGGAATTGAAGACAGTTCTTAAAGCTACATAACTCCTTAAGAACATAGGCTCATATATATTGTCAACCCAATATAAGGCTGAATATCCTAACAGAGCCTTACAGAACCTCCATTTGTCCCGTTTTTGGTGGCAGAGTGCTGCTGGAGGCTGGGGAGGCCAAAAACACACTACACTCTGCTGGGCCTATTTTGGCTGGCAGAGGCACTGCAAATACCTTTGATATTTCCAGGCTGTCCCTGCAGGCCAGTTTTAGGCACTCTGTGGGCTGGATCAGGCCCATGGTCCTTGAGTTTGACAACCCTGACTTGGATAATTATGATTTTGGTTTGAAGTGATAGTAAAATGCTTACTATCCACTGAAAGAGCCTCCATTTCTTTCAGAAGAAACTGTTTCTCTTGCTTGTTACTCCCTATTCTCTACAAGTTTTCTTATAATATGTTTTTTGGTCTTTGTGTGCATAAAACCGCTGTCTTCATTAGTAGTGTATGTTGTCATAATGGGCCGATTGAACATCATCTGGGTATGCATGCCATGAAGCTTCTGAGGTCTCCAGAGTTTATGGAGGAGTGCTTGGTGTGCTGACTTATCAGTCCTGCTTCACCATCACATTCTTCCTAGATCTAGTATCTTCTCCTTTTACCTACTCCTCAAATGCTTCTTGTCCATCAGTTCCAGTATTTTCAATACAGTGCCATACGTGCCATTCTGCTCATGGCCGTATTGAGGTTCTTGCTAAGCTATTTATCTCATATATCTGGTCAAAGGAAAATATCCATGTATTTGAATGGGGATGAAGCATCCTAATTAAATAACTCTGGGAGTTAGAATTCCACTGCAGCAAGGATTCTCCCTTAATAGGAAGCAACCCTCTCCTACCAGACATCAACTGAGGAGTTCGTTTTACTCTTTACATCACATACACATGGTATTTTCAATTGGAAAATGCTTAAAATGATAGAACTGTTGCAGGAAATCAAGAGATAGGACTGCGAAATCGAGATAAGCCTTTATTTCTCTCCAGGCAGAGATAAGTTTTGTTAACACCTGGACAAAAACCTATAGAAAAAGCAGGTTCCTATATATCTTTCAAAGAGCAGTTTTTAACACTGAAATGCTTAACCTATTTCTATTGGTTACCTTAAGAAATAAACTTTATAAGTAGTTGGGGTCTTACTTCTCCCTTTGTCTTGGTGACTACTTGTCTCTAAGCGAACTTTAGCTGAACCTTGTGGTTTTGTGAGAACTAGTGAATTCTGCGGTTAGGCACTCATTTCCTGTTCTTTTGCAAGCTGCAACTGCCTATGTCGCCTTTTAATATAGAAGTAAAAGGGGCCCTAAGAGGCTATCTAGCTTGATCCAGTAGGTTTCACACTTAATGTCCAATTCTCACTTTACGTCCTGCCTCAGAACTGTTAAATATAATAAGTAAAAGTGAGTCAGTGTGATGTAATGGTTAAGATTCTGGACTAAGAATCGCCCACTAGACTTTGTCAGCGGGCGACGCCCAGGGGAAGGGCCTTCTCTGTGGCGGGCCCAGCCCTCTGGAACGACCTTCCCCCCGATATTAGGACAACCACGGACCTCCGCTCCTTCCGCTTAAAATTAAAGACTCACTTTTTTCGCCTGGCCGGCCTTGGGTAGTCTCTTTTTAGGTTAGGGGGTTTTTAGGGGTAATTTTTAGTTTAGTATATGGGTTTTAGCGCAGGAATTATTTAATTTACTTTTAATTCTGTTGTTTGTACTCTGTAGTTTGTTCTTTGTATTTTTAATTGCCTGTGCCCCGCCTCGAGTCCCCTTGGGGAGAGAGAGCGGGTTATAAAATTAAATTATTATTATTATTAAGATCATGGAGATCCAGGCTCTACTTCTGCTGTAGCTTTGAACGCCAACTGGGTGACCTTGAGCAAGTCACTTCCTCTCATTCCAAATTAAGGTCAAGTTTGCAAGAAATTGATTAATCACGTGAAGCAAAATCAAAACTTGTTATAAGAAGTAGGCAAGCATAATGCAAAAACATGCAGGATAGCCACTAACAACAACCATGTAATAATTGTTTCTCAACCTTGGCAACATTAAGATATGTGGACTTCAACTCCCAGAATTCCCCAGCCAACATGCAAACTAGGAGCTTCTTGGAATTGAAATCTACACATCATAAAATTGCTAAAGTTGAGAAATACTGATATAAATAAACAATAGTACAGAATAATTATTGGAAAGCCAGTGATTATCTTGAAAGAGTTATAAGGGGGCAGTTACAAAAGCACATTAAGACCAAGAAATGAAGAGAACGCTAGAAACTTGACTCCACCTTAACTATTTGGATATAAGAATGAGTGAAGAAAAAACACTCAGGTTTTCAAGATTGAAGTTAGACCCTATCAGGAAACAGACTCCACAGGAATGCTCAAATTCTATTGATGTAGGGCAGGCTATACTGTAAGAAGGATTTTAGATGTTTTAAAACCCATCCCCGTGGATCTCAATCTATAAGTTTGTCTTTCTGAATGTTATTATTATTATTTTATTTTATTAAATGTATAGACCGCCACCTCTCCCCCATGGGGACTTGGGGCGGTGCACAGGAAATTAAAAATCCAATAAATACAAAAATGAATGTATGTGTTTCATTGTGCTTGTTCTTCACTGGCTGGATTTCTGCTTTAAGCTTCATTAGTCACTAAATTATTCTTACATTTTGGGTTTGCATGATCCATTAAAGTTCAAAATGAAGTATTAAATGCTTAGCTACACAAAAGACAAAACAAGAATCACGAGTTCAACTTTTTATTGACCTGTTCAATGCCATTTTGCAAACTAGCTTGTCACTCTTTTTCTCTATGTGTTCCTATTTGCCTATCTCCATGATGGCGAACCTATGGCATACCTGCCAGAGGTGACACACAGCGCTGTCTCTGATGGCATGCAAGCCATAGCCCCAGTTCATCTCTGCCGCATATGCGTATGCATCTCCCATCGGTCAGCTGGTCTTCGGGTCTTTGCCGTGCTTGCACAGGGGGCTTGGGTCCCTGTGGGGAGAGGGAGCGGTTAATAAATTCGAATTTATTATTATTATTATTATTATTATTATTGGGGCTTAGGGCATGGGAGGGGCCACATGCACATGTGCAGGTAGGTAGGGGCATGTGGGGGACATGCATGTGTGGGGTTGGGCACATGCATGGGGCACATGCGCATTGCATTTGAGGGCACACATGCGCGTGTGCATGCTACACTTTGGGCACTAGGTCCAGAAAAGGTTAGCCATCACTGGCCTGTCTGATCTTTATGTCTATGTGTGGCCCTTGGGCACTTGTCATTATATGCAAAGTAATTACACATTTGTACTTCAGTCTGTTAGGCTTCCATAAAGGGAACTAAGTTCCATAGAGGCTACAAAGAGATCTTCCCTTGAATAATGTCCCTCAACCTCTAAGACATATATAATGGAAGCATTCTTCACTTTTACTGGTTGACTATACTCCTGTCCATTATTTTATCAGCAGTGATGATCTTTCACATGGCCCTTTTAAAAAGTATCACATAGCAAAACAGATATCCATAAGAAGAACATAAAGACACCTCCCCGAGCTTCCGCTTCCGCCCTCCAACGGCGACGGATGGGTCCCTGACTCGTCTGCCGCTTTGTCCTTTTTTCTGCCCCCCGACGGGGGCGAGACGCCCCACCTTGGGGGTCTCCCGTAGGGTTGGCTTGCTAGGGTCGTTCTCTTCCCATGGCGGTGGGAAAGCGACCCTTGTCTTCAGCCTAGGTGAGGAAAGGCTGGCTGCGGGGGGGAGATGCTTGTCTCCGCCTTCGCCAATGGAGATCGGAACTGTTTTTTTATTGTGAAGAGAGCCGGCTGCAAGGTGAAAAGTGAGTGATTTATTTGCTATTCTCTCTCCGATGGCAGCGCTGGACTAAAAAGCTTGGAGGGGGGTGTTTTTTTCGTTAAACCCCCCCTCGGATTTAAAGCGGCGCTTTGAAATGGTTCCTCGTTCCGAGGAACGGTTGTTTTTTCTATGCGGTTTGCCTGGAACTTAGTGAAAACGAGTGAAAGTGATTTGCGGCTTGCAACAATGTTTCTAAGTTCGATTGGCTTGCTACAATTTTTTTTTCTTTGTTACTCTCTCCGGCTGGCTCCCAGCTTGGACGGTGGAAGATGGCTTCTCTCTGCTCCTGAATGACTATTGTATTTTTGGAAAATTACCAGCATCTCCTTGTGATTTGGACTTCCTCTTGCTATCAATGAAGAATTTTTTTTTTTTTTGGATTAATTGATTCCTTGTCTGGAGTGCCTTTTTACTATAACTATTGATTTGGAAAAGTGTTTCTCTTCTGGTTTCTGAACTTTTTTACAACCCTGATTTGAAACTTTTACCTCCTGATTTGCCTCAGCTGCCCCACCCAAAAAACGCCATTTTAGTGACACTGACTTTAACACCCAACCATGGCACAAAAATCAGAATTGGCAGGTCTGGAACAAAGATTGTCTTCTCTGGAATCTGTTATACAAACTTTGGTGCTTGAAATTAAGGCTCAGAGAGAAGAAAACAACAACTTTAAGAAGGAACCTTTGGAAACTCGGAAACAAATGCAGGAGAATACACAGAAGACTGAAGATCTGGAAGGGGGGCTAATTGAGGCAAAGGGAGAGCTTAAAAATGTTAACAGCGAGGTCAGGGAACTAGCTGGGCATATGTCTAGGATGGACTTCGAAAGGATGTCATATTTTTTAAGATTTCAGAATATTTCTGAAGAATCTGGTGAATGCCTGCCTGAACTCATGAGCACAATTTTAGCAGACTATTTACATAAACCTAAAGATGAGATCAGGGGGGACATTGACCTAGTCTACAGAATAAACTCAGCATATGCCAGGATAAATGAGGTACCCAGAGAGATACACATTAAATTTGTTAGAAGGTCAACCAGGGAGGGAATTTTGAGGGCGCAGAGAGGGGGTCCTTTAATTTACCAACAAAAGGTGGTCGTCATCTTGAAGCAGGTCCCAAAAAAAATCAGAGAGATGAGAAGGAAATTTTCCTTCTTATCCAAAACATTGTTTGATCACGGGATTTGGTTCAAGTGGGCGATGCCCGAAGGGATGCTGGTGTTCTGGGAAGGAGGAAGAGTGAAGATTAAAACAGTTGTTGAGGCGGAAGCCTTTCTTAAAAAACATTCCTCTGTCCTGGGGGAAGATCCAGGGGGGGCGGAGGGGGCCACGGCCCCGCCCACTGGGGGCCAGGCGAGAGAAAAAGAAGATACAATTGCCAAAAGACTTAGATCCAAAAAATGATTTTGCTTGTTTTTCTTTTTTTTACTAATTTTCTTTCTTTTATTATTCTTTTGTACCAGGATGTTTGCACATGTCTGCCATCTGAGAATTGGAAATGTACTATGTATTCATTTGCCTTTATCTTGTAGTATTTTTTCGGATAAATTGCTTTACTATTGTTTTCTTATGTAGCCCGGGATGGGCCAAAGACTCTGACGCAAAGGTTCTCAAAATGTTTCTGTAACCCTTACCTTACCCTCTAGAAAATTGTTAAAACTCAATAAAACTTTTTCAAAACAAAAAGACACCTCCCCAATCAATATTCAAAACAATTTCTACTAAGAAACCAACTGACATAGCTATTCTTAAAACTGCCTATTAACAGTCTAATCCCCATAAATTATTCTAATAATCTTGCAAAGATAAGCAGATTTGTACTTCTTGCTGTATCTAGCATATTTCACAGGTAAACATTCATGCAGTTAGAAAATATGTTATCTTAACTTAAATTTCTCACAGAGTTTTATTTAAAGGTTCTATACTTTAATATTCAAGTCTTTTGTTCATTGCAGATTTTTTTTAGATTTTTTGTATGTTTTTTTCTGTTTTTCAACTGTAAGCTTCACGGAGTAATTTGGGAGTCAGTAGGCTCTAAATGCAAAAAAATACATGAATTAATAAATAAAATGCTTTAATATATACAGAACATTTCCATATCTACTTTCTCAGAGCATGAAGATATTCTTTGTCTCTATTAATTGCTTAATTATTTGGTGAAGGAAAAAATAGCAAATTTGCTGCTCAATTCTCACTCTAGAAAATTAACAAGCAAGTAAAATTATTAATTCCAATACAGAGCTTTATTCATTTATTTAATCAATTGATATAGCTTCTCAATCAACATGCAGCTCAGGGCAATTTACAGAATTGAAAAGAGCAAAGGTATTAAAATTCAGTAAAACACATTGCATAAAAAGCACTTTCAAGCAACCAAAGACAACTAACACAAACCAAAATTAGTCAAGACCAGCATAAAAACTCTCAACCTGATGGAAATAAAAAGATCTTTGGGGCCCCACAAGTCAGTCAGGTCTAATGCTTCATGCTTCAAAACTATTTTAGTTTTTAGATTTCACATGAGCACAGCACTTGGAAAAAGATGCATATGGTTAGTAGTCAAATGTATTTAAATTTATGTGATTTTTAAAGCAGCTGCATTTTTATCAAAATTTCAGGCTCATGTAGAAACCTGAAAAAAGATAGATTGCTTTATTTAGTAGCAATGGGTTGCTGTCCATAAGAACGAAAGCATTTTTCAAACCTTCAAAGGGAAAAACAATTAGTAACACTTAATTGTTTTGTAGTAGCTTCACTAAAGTGATGTGGTGGCTCAGTGGCTAAGACATTGAGCTTGTCGATCAGAAGGGTTGGCAGTCGGCGGTTTGAATCCCTAGCGCCGTTGTGTAATGGAGTGAGCTCCAGTCACTTGTCACAGCTTCTGCCAACCTAGCTGTTCAAAAGTAGGTAAAAATGCAAGTCGAAAAATAGGAACCACCTTTGGTGGGAAGGTACAAGCGTTCCGTGTGCCTTTGGTATTATCATGCCAACCACATGACCAAGGAGATGTCTTCGGACAGCACTGGCTCTTTGGCTTTGAAACAGAGATGAGCACCACCCCCTAGAATCAGGAATGACTGCACATGAGGGGAATCTTTAGCTTTACTAAACAATCACTATTAAGTAACTCTCTAGTAATTTCCTGGATTCTTAAATCACATTGGTTCACAAATTCATTTTCTGAACAAAAAAAACCATGTGTTCTGTAATGTTCATTCTCTAACAGTGTACATGAGACAACTCCCTTATGGGATGGATTTTTTTAGCAAGACTGAGCTCAGATTTAGCTACGTTCAGTGAAAGAATCCTTCCCCACTGCTGAGTTAAAAGTTCTATCCACACATTCCTGAATCATTAGAAACCATTTTGGCATGTAGTTTGCTGTTTTCATTGCCGATTTCAATTTTGATCTGTTTCAAGTCAGCACAATAGCCAGACTTCCTTCTAAGGAGGTCAATGACAAAACCAAAATGAAGGTTGCACATTGCCAAGCTGCCTATGGACAGTGCCAGAATGGGGGCACTAATACCAATACAGCAGTGTTTCTCAACCTTGGTGACTTTAAGTCCTGTGGACTTCAACTCCCAGAATTCCCCAGCCATTGATGAGCTGCAGCAAAATTAAGATCAACCATAAATGCAAGGAGGAAGAAAAAACATGTTGCCAGGGCTGTAAGTTGGCATTTTGTAAAAAAAAAAAAAAAAAAAGCCCCATTTTATATCACTTTCCCAATTGAAGTACTGAAATGGATTTGATTTGGTTCTGTTTGCCAGTATCTTTAAGGCCTGAATCTAAAGAGAGTCCAGCCTTAGAGTGATCCCCAGTAGACTGGGATGGTGGGGATACGTGAGGCAGAACCGCAAAATGCCTGAAAAGAGGTCACAAACATAGACAATCTTTTCCAACGGTGAATCTCCAATGATGAATCTAGTCCAACTCCGGCACAGAATCGGGGCTTGAGGTGCTTGGAAGGATCGGGGCTTGAGGTGTTTGGAAGGAGTGTACTTACATTCTTCCTACTCGGCAAGGAAGAAGGAAAGATGGAAGAAGGTGTAAACCACATTTATGAGGTTAGAAGCAATGGGTGGAAACTAATCAAGGAGAGAAGCAAACTTAGAACTGAGGAGAAATTTCCTGACAGAACAATTAATCAGTGGAACAGCTTGCCTCCAGAAGTTGTGAATGCCCCAATACTGGAAGTCTTTAAGAAGATGTTGGATAGCCATTTGTCTGATTTCTTGCCTATTCAGGGGGTTGGACTAGAAGACCTCCAAGGTCCCTTCCAATTCTGGTATTGTATTTATTGTATTGTATTGTATTTTCCGACGGGGGGAGGGAGGCAAAACAAGAGAAAGGAGGGCAGAGCTGGCAGTGGGCTCAGTCAAGTGTGAGAAGCTGTTGATTGTTATAGTTAAGGAAAGAGATGATAAGGCCGGATAAAGTGTGCTTCGCCTATAAGGGGGGAGGAGGAGGAGGAGGAACCGCAGCTGTATGCTAATAGGACACGAAGCGACGGCCTCCCTCATTAAGTAGAGACTAGGCAGGGAAGGCACACATCGCTGAGCAAACACATTTGCGCCGGACAAATGAAGCACGCGCGCCCTTGACGTACCGCACTCCCGCACACGCCGCCACAGAGCAAAGGACAAAGAGCCCGCCAAGTAGAGGGCCAGAGATTTTGGGAGGGGCGCCCAAATCCTCGCTGCATCTCCTGGCGCGGGGGCGGGCAGCTGGCGCTTGACCTTTCCGCTGCAATTGCTTGTCACTGTCTGTCTGTAAGCAGCTTCGCTCGAAAGTTAGCGCCGAGGTGGCTGGAGCTGCAACGCCACCAGCCCGGGCCCCTCCTCCGCTCCTCCCGCCTGCCTCTGAGCGATGTTTTTCAGGTTTCTCGAAGTAGTTTATTCAAGCTGAAAGGGGCGATGGAAAGAAGGCCCCGCCTATCGGGAAAGTCTTTGGCCCCGGCTTCGTTGAAGCGGGAAATACGGCCCAATGTATTTGCCTGCCGCCAACTGGGCTGTTCCTTCTTATCATCTGGACGCTTGACTCTGGCCCTTCCAGAGGGTGAGGGGGGTGGGGGTGGGGAAGAAAGGGCTTCAACCTCATTTGCCACCAAAACGGCAAAGTGTCTCCTCTGGTTCACCTAAATTGTAGCAGGGCGCAAGCTGGTCCTGGCATTCAATGGGCGGGCATGAAAATGGAACAAGAAAAATAGATTTCTCCCTCCTTCCCTCCCGCCTTTCGTGGGTTTTGTTTTTTCTTGTTTTCGTTCTTTCATAACCCCCCCTTCTTTGCGGCGTAATTATTTAAACGGGAGATCCGTGGCAGCTTTATGCTAATAGTGCCGAACAAAGGGGGAGGGGGGGGGATTGACAAGCAAGGGAGGGCCGCGCAGTTTAGAATAAAGGCCGAAGCTGGGCGCGGGGAGGCGGGCGGAGGACGTTCGCGTGTCTCTCGCGTGTCCCTCGGGCTGGCACAACAATCGCTAATTCCTGTGAACACAAAGGCCTCTCTCCCGAGGCCCCGCTTGGCCCGGGTCAAATAGTACTCAGCAATGCCACCATTGTTTCCACCGCGCAGGGAGTAAGAACCGCGGATCCAAAGCTGAGGAAGGTGCACGACTAGCCCGCCGGAGAACAGCAGGGAGGAAGAGGCGGAGGACAAAAAAGTTGCGGAAGGCTGCTCGGATCGAGGAGTGGGCCAAAGACGGCCTTCCGAATTTACCCAGCGAGGTGCTGTTGCCCCCTCAATCTGTATTGCCTGGTTTCTTTCCCGAGCCGAAGACCCCTCTGCGCTACACATAGATGCTGCTTGCTTTTGTTTATTTCTTTAGCACATGTAATACAAATATTGTGACTAATAAGGTAATGCCAATAAATGAGATTTATTGTAATTATAGGAAAACATAGCAGCCCAATTGGTAGTCAATGGGCATGTAAGAGCACTTGTGAAGAGGGTCGGGAGAGCACCTTTCCATTTTATCACCTTCCATTCCTTAGTCAACTTTTCTGAAAAATTCTGTTCTTTCCACTTTAAATTATCCTCATCCTGAACCCATTAAGGCAGTGTTTCTCAACCATGGTGACTTTAAGTCCGTGGACTTCAACTCTCAGAACCCCTGACTGGGGGATTCTGGGAGTTGAAGTCCACGGGACTTAAAGTCACCAAGGTTGAGAAACACTGCATTAAGGAGAATGGTGGATCCTTAAGGAGAATGGTGGAGGTCTTTCCATCCAGCAGTTGGATCTTGATGGAAAGGGAAACAAAGCCAGGGAATCAACAATCACTCTCCTTCAATTGCTTGGGCTACAACAATGAATAAGGGGAAGACCATTTGCCAACCTCATTACTGTGACAGAACAAGGTCTGGCAACATGAGGAAGCAAAATTTATGCCAGCAAATATTCTGATCCTCATGTATTGTTGGAGAAGAGTTTAACTTGGCTGTCGGGAACAATCCCAAGATAGAAGTCATTAGCAATGATTTGCACTATATTTTAAAATGACTGAAAATACTAAGGTGAGCTGCTTTGCAAAGCAAGAATAGTGGGAATAACAAGCATTTTTGGATAGATTGATAGCATAAATTGATCCTCGGCCATTGGACAGATGACTTAAATGGAAGACTAGCTCAAATATGCAAATTTATATTAACTCTATTAAGTGCCTTCCTATCGTGTGATTGTCAGTCTCAGCTTCTGTGCATGAAATCTTTTTCACTTTTCAATCTCCATCATCGTGTACAGTTAATAATGGCCCTTTTGTACTGATTTGACCAATTCCTGTTGTGGCAATTTAACCCTGTCCTCATTACTGATGTATCAACATAGTCATGAAGTCATAAAGCGCTCACATATGTCTGATGTTACAAGACAGGAACAGTGTGCTAAGACAGAACAGGAGATGCCAGGACATTCTGATGCTGATGTCAATTTTAAGTGAAGAAAGACTCAAAGGCAATACATGGCCCATACTTTGTTTATTGTCATCATGCTGGAGGTGGCAGAGAATATGTGATATGGTAGAGAATTCTGATCTATCTCATTTTCCCATTTTAATGTTTGTACCGCACATCAGACTTGTTTTAGTCCTATTTAACCAGTGCATAAGAAAACCAAGCCTCAAGCCCAAACATGGTGCATCATAGTACAACTCTAGTCAGTCTTTCTCTGGTCACATCATAGCTTCTTTTTGTGGCTGCAGAAAGTCTAGGCAACATTTCTTTTCTGTTAAAGCAAACGCTTCCCATTTTGATAGGAAGCAATCATAAAGTCTGCTGCAATAGGACCACAATCAGACCACAAAAACTCTTAGCTAGAGTTTATAGGCTGCAAATCTCGTGTGTGCACTAAGGATGGAACAAGAGTGGGCAAACTGAGAGAAAATGCCAAGAACCTAAACATTTACAGCCTCCTCTGTTGGAAAGGACTCTGTGGCATTAAATAATATTTTGACTCCCATTAGTTAGCAATGCCAGTTAGCCATAATGCTGGAAGGCAAGCATAACAGATCAGATTTATGTCCACCTGAACATTCAGATGAAATACTGCCAATCTGATTTCCTGGTACTTCTACAAATAAGATAGCCGGAAGCCTTACAAATGGCAATAATTCTGAGAAGGAACTTGGAGTCCTGGCTTCCTAGGAGTCTTATTGAACTCCAATACACAATTTGTTTTCACGAAGAGTATGATTTGTGCATGTTTTTTTAAAGACATATGATGTTAGCAGTAGTAAGGAAATTCATGTAAGAAATGGGAGAGAGAAATCTAGTCTGCTCTGCCCCCTTCAAAGGAGTGCCTTGGCAACTGAAGGGAAGTCTTCAGATGGCACCAATCTTTGTATGTACTCAAGAGACACAGTATTTTCTGCTTTAAAGATCCCAAGTACTGAAAATAGTCTTTTCCCATTAATCTTCCTATCTCTATTTGAATAATACACAAGTAAGCAATTTAGCTAAAAGTTGTCAGAGACTCATTTAATAATATCTAGGTTCAAACAGCACACTAAATCAGGCTGAAATGATGTTGGACAGTGTGTTGTTCAATATATTGCAGGAAATTCTATGATTGTCTTAAGCATATTGAGTGATCCAGATTACTGTATCATATTAAGCTATATTTTAGTTGTTTGAGCATAGCATATTTTGTAATCACAGCTACTGCTTTTAGTTAACCTGGCTTAGGGCCAATTGTACTGTGTGAATTTAGCCAACCAATATTTCTTTTAACACTTGGTTTGCAATGTACTGTCAATCTTCCATTAATGAGAGTGATTGAGTCACAATTCAAGCCAAACTCAGAGCACTTCATGGTGCAATACTATGTAAGTTTATTTAAGGCTGGCTGACTCCAAATGATGCTTAATTTCCAGGTAAATTGATTTAGAAAGTCTCATTTATTTCAGTGGGAGAAAGAAAAAAAATAGTATTTCTCACTGGAATGTTTTAGTGAAGGATTCTGTTCTTTCTTAATCATGTATACATATGCTCAACCTGGTGCTTCTCATGTTTTAGCCTAAATTGATGGGATCTACATTCCAATAGGCAAGACTGACAATTCTCCACCAAGCTTCCCCCCCTTAATGATTAAGTATCTTTAGCATCATTTCACAGCATCACTGTGGCACTCTGAAGCCCATTCTCAGGATTATTGCATGGTTGGATGAGCTAGAAGATGTTATAAATCACTACTGGGAATCACTCTTTGTTTGCATATTTTGGGGGGCTTTGTGCTTGTCTGAAATGGCACAGGAAACACAATTTTTCATCCTCTAAGAGCCTTAAAAGTCTTAGAAGCCAACAGAATTTCACTTCATAAATAAATAATTTGTGAAGTACAACTTCTCTAGCCCTAATTTCTGCTACTTGCATTAGAGGCATTCCTCACTTTTGTTGCTGTTTCACCTGTTTTATAAGCTGCAGAAAAATTCCTGTGTCCACTGCTGATCCATCTGCTGCTCCTACTGTCAGTCTAGGTTGTGGGTTAAGATCTGTGAATCTACTGTGTCCCCTTTCAGTATAACACCATCCAGTAAGAAAAAGTCACCAGCACAGATGTCTACTTATGGATTCCTCTGTGCTGTTTGGGAGGCAAGGAGGCAGCAGGGGGGGGGGGGGATGGGGGACATACCACTCCCATCAGTTTTATGGTACTTCAACCTATTACAATATTTTATTATACCATTTCACTGTTATTCTACTTCAAGCCCAGACAGGTAGTTGTGTTTCATGTGCTGCAGTGTCCAGTTCCCTAAGGAGACAGCAGCAGAATGATGGCTGGCAAGGTCAAGTAGGGACCACAGAAGAGGGTTTGCCCTATTAGCCTGAAATGGCCAATAAGCACCTCTCTGGCCACATTGATTGCTGGTCACCTGACTTTGATGTAATGGGTGGAGCTTTGACGCACACATGATAAGCGGGGGGATGCAATTTTTAACAACAGTCCAGTTGAGTTCATCTTATCTCAGGAGAGCAGAGAGTTTTAGAGTATGTTTGGAAAAGGGTTATGTGCAAGGGGAGGAAGGACTGCCAGGTATCCTAAGATGCTTGCTTGCAAAAAACAAGAGAAACTGGGTTCTCCCTGACTAGTTCCACACATTTCTGCAAGGGCTGCTTGTGCTTACAAATGGTGCTTCCCATGTTTCTCCTTCTTTTTCTCCTTTCTCATTGCAAAACTTAAGACTGTTCTTTTCAAATGCTTTTGAAAGGACAAGATCTTAAACTAAGAGGATTCGTGTTTACTTTCATTGTGGCATTGAATAAAAGGCAAAAAATCCCAAGCGTAATCAAGAGTTTACTGTGTGTTTTGTGTGTGTTTTGTGTGTGTGTGTGTGTTAAAACTTCTTACATCTTTTGAGTTGCCACTGATTTAAATTAAAATAACCCCCTTTGTGTTTTAAATCCATCTAAAATTTAATGACAACTGTATAGTACATTACAGGGATCAGATTTAATTGGGACAAATCACCAATGTATTTAACCCTGGCAATTGGAAAGTTCCCTAAATCTAAATGAAGAGACTAATTACATTTATATTAGTGGTGTGTGTTGGGGGAGAAGAGAGAAAGTCACTACAGAGAATGGTTGAGAGAATACATAGAATCCATACCCAAACTACAGATTACAATACTGAATGTTGATAACTTGGGTTTAATATAAAAGGACAGAATTCAATACTTCCCTCTGCTATACAATTAAAGAAGAGTTATTTCTCATTTATTCTTCTTTTTTTTTACCAGCTTTGAGTGAGTAAAAGGGTTCTTTTTGGGGAAACCTTTCCGAAAACGATTCTGTTCATCTCTTTGAGGTTTGGGTGAGAGATTGGAAAATTGACCTGCGTAGAGCTGTGAGACACTTTTGCGGCTACTGTTTAAAGGGGTTACTGATCGACGAGGGAGAAGGGGGTGGGGTGTTGTCACCTATAGCGGGAAATACCGGCTCATCCCTTTCTCTTCGGCCTAGTGCCGTAGCCGGCCCTGAACAAATTCATGTTCCGGTTAACTTCATAGCAGTCAGCATAATGAAACGCGCAGGGCCTCGAACGCTGCCCATGAAAGCCATTGAAGGGCGGCTTGTAGAGGAGCGAACCAGCGCCGCTAAAGCGGTTAGGAAACCGCGCTTCTACTCCCTCGCCCGCTCTTGTTTCCCCGATTACGCCGCCCGATTTGCCTTTTTTTTTTTCTTTAACGGGTCAAGCGCCAGATCTGACGAGAGGAACTTTTTGTTCCTAAGGCCTCCCAGCGCCCGAGGATCCGAACCGGCTAGCATCGGGTTTGGGTTTGCGCGTCCTCTGAGAAAGGCTTAGCGCGGAGTCTCTCCAGTCGCTGCAACACCCCCCCCCCCCCCGCCAACGCCGCCAGCAGCACGCGCCTCTTGCTGCTCCAGATTGGCCGCGGTTGTTCCCTTTCAATAGTCAGAGGTTAATTTCCTTGACAAAGGTGGCGAGGGAGACAGAGAAAGCCCTCCTTGGGCAGACAGGCCCTTTCTCTCCCTCCCGCTTTGGCTACTTGATTAGACCCCTTGATTTAGCATCAGATGTCAAACATCAAAATGCCCTCACTGGATTAAAATGCATGAGCCCCCTCCGGCTCCGTCCTTTTCTCTCGCTCCCTCCCTGAGCCGCCAAGGGCGCCTTCATCAACTTTAAAGAGTCTGTATCAGAATGGCGAGCCACCCTCAGCCCACTTAAACCGAATGAATTCGGTTTTGAACCATCTGGTGCTTTGGGCGCGGGGGGGGGGGGTGACTCTCTGCCCCTTTTGAAATGCAGCTCAGCTCCTCCTCGAAGATCGCTCAGGAGAATATCGGATCAAGGCCAGAAGGTGGAAAGAAACAATCCTACCTACCGTCAGGAAGCCGAAATAAACGGGCGCAGTTTCCAAAGAATTGGGCTCACTGTAATTACACCTTACGCGGGGGTGGGGGTGGGGCAAAGCGGTTAGAAAATAGAATTTCGAACCTGGCAGGCAGAAGGCAGAAGGGTCCAGGCGCGGCAGATGGGAGGGGTCCTCGAGTGATGCTTGAGGGCGCCCCCGACAGCCTCGGATGGCAAGAGTAGGGAACATGGCCCCTCTGCTTCCCTAGCCGGGTAGAAAGCTGGCCAGGACGGGAATTTAAGCCGCGGAGTTGCACAGTCGCTGTTTTTTTCCAGAAAGCCGCTGGGTTTTGAGCCGGACGTGTTGCAAAGACTTGAAGTCAGATCCTGTCCCTAACTAACTAGGATCCTCAAAGGCGTCTGGAAGAGATGAAGCCCCCCCCCCCCCAGGTCTTAGAAAAGCAAGTAAAAGCTCCACTGCTCAGGATGCTCTTAGGCCTAAAGTGTTACCTGCATTTACAATACAATTCTACGTCACAATGTCTCCTCGAGTCAAGGCCTTTACACGTTTATAAACACATTCATGCTTGAACGGGGGAAACAGCTGAAGCAGTAGTACCGTGACACGCGCACCCCCAAGGCAGCGGCGGTTCCTTCCTGAGCATCTGCGCCACAGCACACCTCTTTGCGGTCTGAAACAGCCACAGGTCTCCCCGGCTGTCCAGCAAGTGTTCCAATCCTCTGGTTGCGGTTCTTCGCCCGGAGAAGAACTATAAAGGGAATCGCCTATGAGCGCCTGGGATTTCGCTTCTCCCCCCCCTCCCTGGTTGGCCTGGTGCATTAAAAATGGCAATACCACACTGAACTTCACGGGTTTGCTTGTTGAGGAGGTTTGCACAGGATGAAGCTGGGCAGCGGGGAAGAGAGTTGCGAGAGGAGGGAGCTTTTTTTCCTCAAAAGCGCCAGCGCAGCCGCAGTGCTTTCTGCGGACAAAGCTTTTCGCCGCGAGAAGCCTTTGCCTCGGCAAAGACAACAAGCGGCTGGAGGCAAGGCCGGGCTGGCGCGCGTAGCCTTGTCCCTCTTTCCGCCCTTCCCCACCTCCCTCCCTCCCCCCCCCCGCAGCCCCCCATGTGTGGCGCCGGGCGGCTTCTGTTCCGCCACTAGAAGCTCGCGCACCCCACGATTTCTATAGCAGCCCCTTTCCTCAAGATTTTCCTGGCCCCAGAGGGCTTTTAAACAATTGGCGTCATCCTCTGGCTCCGCACCGCTCGCCTCTCCCTCCTTTTCTCCCGCCTGCATTTCGCCCTCCTCTCCTCGGCATATTTCTACTCATTCTTCTCTTTTGTTGCTATTTTGCTCGCGGAGGTGTGGGCAGCTCTCTCTCCCCCCCCCCAACTGCCAACACACTCGTCCTCCCCATCCCTTATTGTCATGCTGATGGCTAGTTCGATTTGGCAGCTCTTGGGCCCCGCCTGGAGAAAAGGCACAAAAGGGAGGCACGTGCGCCTTCCCATAGAAAAGCAACAGACCGTGAAAGGAGGCGGAGCTGGGCGTGTGCCTTTTGGGGGACGGGAAGGGGAGGGGAAGGGAAGGCCGAAGCAAAGAAAAGGAGGGGGGGAACCCAAAGAAAAGAGAAGCGCCGAGCCCCTCAGGTACATCTGCCGCGCTCTACCTAGCTCAGCCACTCGCTCGGCGGGCGCCTGCCCCCTTTCTGCCTCAAAGCCAATGGAGCAGCCGCGGGAAGCGCTGATTGGCTCCGAGGAGGAGCAGGAGGCCAGAACAATGCTGTCCTCCCCCCTTAAAAAGCGGGCGGCGAGGCTGGGCGACGGGGGGGGCAACATCACCGAGAGTCAGCGGCCGTGGCGCTCTGGCGGGGACGCCCGGGGAGTCCGCCGCAGTACAGACTGCGAGCGTGCGTAGTGAGGAGGCGAAGAGAAGCCTCCTCCTCCTCCGTTTCTCTCTCTCACGTTTGGCTCGTCTGGCGGAGGGAAGGCGGGCTGGTCGAAGAAGGACCCAGCTGGATGCGAGCGCCGCGCTTGCCGCTCAGAGGTTGAGGCAGCATCAGCATCACCAGCCGCAGACGCCTTCCGGAGCTGCCCGAGGATGCCCCGGGGCTTTTTGGTGAAGAGGAGTCGCAGACCTACGCCCATCTCTTACCGGACGCGTTGCTCCTGCTACCCGGCCACTGGGCTGGAAGGAGGCGATCCGGTGCAGCTCTTGGTGCCTCCGCCTTTTCCCGCCCCACATTTTCCCAGCGCAGCTTCTGCCTCGGAATCCGCCGAAGCGGCGCTTCTGCCTGCGCCCGCCGTGCCGCAGTTTGGGACGCCGGAGGGCCCCTCTTCGCCGGCGCCGCTGCACAGTCCAGCGCGAGCGGTGAGCGAGGAGCGTAGCCTCCACCTGGCCTCACCCGTCTCGGCCGAGTCCTTTCCGGCGCCGGAACCGTTACTCTTGGGCCCTGGAGGAGAACTCAAGCTTTGGGCAGTCGCTGCTGCTGCCGCCGCCGCCGCCCTCGCTTCTGGCCCGCCGCCCGTCCCTCAGCGCAGCCACGGGCCGAGCCCAGGCGCCTCGAAGCGGTCTCAGGGCAGGAAGGCCAAGGCGGCCCGCAAGCTGCACTTCGAGGACGAGGTGACGACGTCTCCGGTGCTGGGGCTGCGGATCAAAGAAGGGCCGCCGGAGCCTTCTCTAGCCGCGCACCAACTGCAGCATCAGCCGCCGGCTGGCTCGGCCGCGGGGCTGAGAGCGGGGAGCGCGCAGCCGCTGGGCGAATTCATCTGCCAACTGTGCAAGGAGCGCTACCCAGACCCGCTGGCTCTGGCTCAGCACAAGTGCTCGCGTATCGTGCGCGTCGAATACCGCTGTCCCGAATGCGACAAGCTCTTCAGCTGTCCGGCCAACCTGGCCTCGCATCGCCGATGGCACAAACCGCGGCCGATAAACGGCCCCCCGACCAAGGCCAAGCCTGTTCCGGAGGAGGCTGCCAAGGGAGGAGGGGGAGTTGGCGGCGGCAACAGTAGTAGCAGCAGCAGCGAGCGGGATACGCCGAGTCCCGGGAGCGGCGGGGGAGGCAGCAGCGGAGAACCGGAGGCTTCCGGAACCGAGGAATTCGCCTGCCCTCGTTGCGCCAAGCGCTTCCGACGCCAGAGCGCCCTGCGGAAGCACCTGCCGCTCCACCACGAGCCCCTGGACGGCTTGTCCCAGGCTCGGCCGCCTCCCGAGGCCTGTCTGGAAGAGGCGGCGTCCGGCCAAAGCCCGCTGAGCTTGTCCGGGGAGTGCCACCTCTGCCCAGTGTGCGGGGAGACCTTTCCCAGTAAAAGCGGTCAGGAGCGTCACCTCCGCGTGTTCCATGCTGCCCAGGCTTTCCCTTGCAAATATTGCCCGGCGACGTTTTACAGCTCGCCAGGCCTCACCCGACACATCAACAAATGCCATCCCTCGGAGAACCGGCAGGTCATCTTGCTCCAGGTCCCCGTGCGCCCAGCCTGCTAGAGGGAATCCCGCAGTGCCTTGGCTCCAGCACCAGCACCCCCCCCCCCCGCCCGACCTACGGAATGGCAAGGACTGTTAGACTTGGCTGGTTCTTCCTGAGGGAATCTGGCCGGGTCAGTTTGCCAACTAGCGACGATCCTTCTTCGTAGGGCTCCCCCTTCCCTACTCCTGCCAGCCATTGAGCATCTGTGTGATGCTGGGGTTTAAGGCGTCTATCTGTGCCGCTCGGAGGGCGCACTCTGGAGCAGCCCCTTCCCTCTATTCCCTGCACCCGGGACCTGCTCCAAGGTCCGAGCTATTTTAATGGGGAAAAACCCCCGTTCTCTCTCCTGCTGCCCCAAGTGAATCTTAAGGAATGAAGATGGATGCCTTTACATTTCACAGGCTGTGAACCGAACATTTACCTACTTGATTAGCTTTATTATGGCTTGTGAACTGCTGGGATCTGGCTTTACCTTTTCGTTGTTGTTGGTTGGTTCGTTTCCTTAAATTTTATTTTATATGTGAACAAAATCAAACTGCTTAAAGATATAACTTTGGTTAGTATAGCCACAATTGCCTTGACTTTATTGTTGTTGAAAAATGTTGTAGACGCTGCCTTAATATTATAACATGCCAACCGTTCAGTTGCTTTCTTTTTTGAACTAGAGATATTTGTTGACACTTTGTGTATATGTTGATTTATGCGCAATGGTTATTTATTGGTTATTTATTAATTATGGTGTTTATATCATTTTTGATGTGCTTTGCCTTTCTCTTACCATTTCACTGTGCTCTTAAGTGCTGCAGTCCCAAACTCACTTCCCTGGACAAAAGTCCTTCTGAAATCTGTGGGGCTCATTTCTAGGTAAATATACATTGGGTTGCACGATTACCTTTTTAAAAAAAGCAAGTCTGCTGAAAGGGATTTAACTTTTATATCTAGAATAAATGTACAACTGCAACTCTTATTCTTGTTTGGAGAGCTCTCAAACAGCTCAGCTTACTTTTAGATGCAATCTCTTTTCTACACACATTATTTTCTTAACTGTTAGCTATTTATAGAATGCTTCAATAGAACTGTTTTAACTGTATAATTATTTATTATTCAAATAAAATATTTTCAAATGCAAGTGTGCATTGTTTCTCTCCCCCCCCCCCCCATTTTTCTATGCTTTATCCATTCCTACAGAATGGCCATTAACCATTCTGGTTGGGCAAGTTTACTCCATTGGGATTGCTGAGGCTTCCATTGGAAAAAGAAAAGTTTTGTGCTTTTTAGCTGTTAAATAAGTCCGAGTTGGCAATTATCTGAATTGAATTATCTGCAATTTGGGGGGGGAGCATCTATTTCTTCAACAGGGCAAATGCCTAATAAGTATCAGAGCTCATCACATTTATTCCTGATTTCTTATTTCAGTGTCTGATCTCAGCCCCAGAAGCAGAAAGAGGAGGTAAAATAATATTCTTGGAAAAAATGCAGTGACCTTAATGACAGCACTTCCCTGGTGGACAGCCTGGGAGTTAGACTAAGGAAGCGTTTCTGGTAGAAAGACACTAAAACAATTAACAGGGAGTTTCTTAGAAAAGCCCTCTAGAGCCTTCAAACTCTCTTTCCTGTTTCAGCTCACCATTCAGAGACCTCTTTTCTACTGACACCTAAATTTCATTTTCCTCTTGCTGCATTATTGTACTGAATGCAAGAAACCACTCCAAAGTCCCGACTTTATTAGTTATTTTAGTGCACAAAAACTTATTTTCGGCAGATGTATCAAATGGTTTGGAAGTTCTTTGTCGGAAAACTAGGGGTTTTCTTCTGGATGCAGTGGAGCATGGAGGTAGAGGAAATGTCTTCCAGAACAATTTGTTGGGCACAACACACTAGTGGGGAGTCCACCAGTTCCAGGGAAAGAAAACATGGCAAGGCTCCACAGAATTCAATGGTAAGTACAGAATTATAGTCCAATCCTTTGTGGGTTTGTTCCAGGTGAGTCACACCCATTTTGATGGAGTTTCCTGGCTGGATGTGAGCGTGGTTGGTCAGAGAAAACAAAGCAAGGGGAAAACTCCTTTTGCCTTGAACCCTCAATCATTCCCCCCAAAATCTTTTCCCCCCCTTGCAGACGAGTCTCCTTTCCACGGAGGCCTGCAGAAAGTAGCCTCCTCTTAGCTGCTGCCCCTTCCAAAGCCAGGGACTCTAGTGGCCAGAGCCGGCGGTCAAGGAAGCCCTGCCTGCAGACATATTGGCCAGGGGGCTAAGGCTGCCCTCCAGAGACCGAGTCGGGAACTGCGCAGAAAGGGAGCCGCGCAGGTGCCAGACCAGGTGACTCCGAGGACCCCTCTCTGGATGTTCATTCATATAACGTCACCCATTTCCGGCCTGGCCACCGCCCCCTTCGCTACAGGCAGTTGAAGCTCCACAGCCGAGGAGAGGCGTCATGCAAGGCGCGCCCCCGGAGGAAGGCCACGCGCGAAGGGTGGGGACTCTCAGTAATTCCTCCCAGATATTTCAGAGGCAAGGGGTCCTGGAGGCGCAAGAGCAAAACTGCAGGGCTTGGCTTGTTCTAAGACAGCGATTCTCAACCTTGGCGACTTTAAGTCCTGTGGACTTAAAGTCACCAAGGTTGAGAAACACTGTTCTAAGAAATACACCCACCTCCCCAACGCTCCTGCCCGCGCTCCCGCTTTGTCTGCCGCCTTCAGGAGCCCTTCCGCTTCCCCGAAGGCGAGGGTCGCCGCCGGTTCCAGGGCAGCGGTTCTAGGAGCCCCTTTCCTCTCTCCTCAGACTCTCTCGAGCTCAGCGCGGACCGCCTGGACGGACCGTCCTGCCCACGGGCTGTAAAATCTGGGCATTCTGACGTAAAAGGTGAAGAGGATTGTTTCGTCCCCCTCTGGCCCAGGGCTGCCTTTCCGAGCTTGACGTTAAATTTCAGAGAAAAAAGAGAGGTCTAGAACAGTTTCCTCTCGGAAGTATTTTGTATTTTGCCAATACTAAGCCTTATCCGAGAGGATTTCAGTTTTTTCAGCGGCACTGAGCAATTTCTGTGTAATCGCGAGACGTTTCTCTCCTGGGCAGAGTGTTTAGATTACAGTGTTTCTCAACCTTGGCAACTTGAAGATGTCTGGACTTATTCCCCAGCCAGCGAATGTTGGCTTAGAAATGGTTTAGAAATTCCCTCCCGATGGCTGCTAGGATGCCAGCAGGTGCGCTTTTCTTACCCTACAGCACCCAAAAGATCAGGCGGGAGGGTGGGTGGGGAAGGTGTCTGAGAAGCTAAATGGGTGGCCACTGCTACACAATTGAAGCCTCACCCCTTTTCACAATTTATTATTTATAATTTGTAATAATTATTTCTACACCACTAACTTGGATGACTTCAAGAGACTCCTAATTAGAATGAAAACCTTCATTGGGTCATTGGAATAGTTTCCCCCCCCCCCCATTTCAAACATATTACTTGCACTCAAAATTATAATTAAAAAATGACTTCTACTGTGACACCCTAAAGATCAATCTATTTAATCTTGCTTAAATAACCATGGAGCCATTTTAAGCAGGTGTATGTCATCCAGGGAATGAATTATATGTTATATATACAATTTATATTCACTTCTGTTGGGGATCGGAAAAGGAATGTTCTTGCATTGTTGATTCTTGTGTTGGGCAGAAATTCTTGCATTAATAAGCTGGTTAAGTGTAAAAATGAAGGAAGAATCAAGCAAAATGTTAAATCTTCCAATGTCTCTTTTGTGGTGACTGACACTGGTCCTATAATTATTTTCCTCAAGGTTGGCTTCTTTGAGGACATGCAGGGTTTTGCATTCATTCAGAAAGAGGAAACAAACCCACTCACAGACCTAAATGTCACCTTTTCTATAAGATGGCAAAAAGTGGGGAATTTTTTTGGGGGGGAATCCGCCCCCCCCCCACCGAACTTTGTTCTGTTTTCTGAAAAGTTACAAAAATGGAAAGACTTATTACTGATCCTCAAAATTCAGGCCATAGCAGCGTCCCTATAGTCATTTGATATTAATTTGGGCCTACCTGCATGTACGATAATGTTCATTAAAATGTACAAATATAAAGATAAGAATTAATACAAACCAAGGAGAATATAAAAAGTAAAAAGAAAGTGCAGAAAAAGAAAATAATGAAGAAAAAGATAAAGAAATTAAAGCAAATACAAATAAAGTTATCATCTTCTCTGATATTTCAACAGAAGATACCTTTTTTAATCTTTAAAGCTTTGCCGTTCAATCTGATCAGCAAAAGTCCATTAAGAGTTACTAGATATAATAATATATATTTTAATCTTAATCCAAAAAGTCAGTTTTACATTCCTTTCCTTTTAATGCAGTAATTTATCACTTTCTCTAAAAAGATGGAAATCCACCCTCCTTTCTTCCAATGTTTTATTTATCTATTCACATACCCTTGTGTTGGTAATCTTTAACCAGATGAAATGAGGCATCATAATGCAAAACATTTTCAACCAAGATATTTCAGATAGGATATTACAAAATGCAATCAAAATCTGGGATCTATGTTTCATGTGGAATTGAAATTTGTCAAATTCTATAAAATATGACATAAACTTTATCAGAAAGCATTTTATTATTTCATACAAAATGCCATAAATCATTTCCTCTGGTCAACTCCTGAAGTTTGACTTCTGAATATTTCCCTGAATTTTTAAGAAGTTTTCCAGAAGGCCTGAAAGCATCATTTTCTAGGTCTCCTCTCAGAAACTCCTTTACTGGTTTAAACATAAGGTAAGAAAGCTATCCAAATCATTCTTCTGATGTATTACTTGTTGGCCCCTTTTAACTATTAAAATATCAACCGGTTTCATTTAAAAATTTAGTGTAACATTGTTTTCCATTTCATTCTTGTAGCCTGACATTTTAAAATCTATTTCAGATTCACATTGAAATCAGGATCAATCTCTGTTTTATCCAGTAAAATTTTTCTCCTCCATAAATTCTTCCAAATCCATTTTTAATAGAGACATTCTTAACAGTAATTTCCTGGTGAATTGTTTTGAAATATTACATTTCAATTCTTCCAAAGTCAAATAACGTTACTCCATTCTGTATCAAAATATATCTTCTTTTAGTTTTCTGTCTCCCTCTAGTCAACTTTCCAAGTCCCCTCCTATCATATTTTTTTCCAAATCCAACCAGGTCCATATTTCATTCATAACTTTCGGTTTATTGGCTAGTACCTGCCTATCTGTCTGTATCTGGAAGTCCCACAGGATCTTAGCTTTCTTATTCCCCGTGACTTTCTGTGGGATCTCCCATCTGGACTTAGGAAGATCTATCCCATATTTTGTGCAGATGTTTCTGTACACAATACTAGCTACTTGATTGTGCTGTTCAGTATATGCTGTTCCTATTTGCATCTTACATCCCACCATTATGTGTTGAACTATCTCTGAGGCCTCTGTACATTGTCTATACCTTGAATCCTGTCAGGATCCTGGTTTCTGTGGGTCTGGTGCTTAGTGCTTGTGTTGCTATGATAGTGCCTCAGTGCTGTCTTTTAGTCCATCTTTTCTAAACACAAATGGGATTCCCCCATGTCTGCCACCTCAACTATCTGCTGATGGTACATCACATTTAGGGTCTTGTCTTGCCATGGCATTTTCTCTGATCTTCCTCCCATGTCTGCTGCTGCCTCAGGGATTCTCTCAGCAGCTCAGCTTTGGGTGCATCTTATTCATGCATTTCTGGATGCTCTGGGTTTTGTCTAGGGTAGAGACTTTGATACGTTCCATGCCCCAACTGGACTGTTTCCAGCTAGTATACAGTCTCTAGGTGTTGAACTTGGGATGGAAACCTCTGTATATTGTGAGGAGCTACCAGATCTTCACATCAGCAGCTTCCATTTCCTTCTTTGGCCAACTCACTATACTGACAGAGTAGCTGACGATTGGCAGAACATATATATTGATGTTCTTCTCATTGAACTGGTTCTTAAAAACCTGTCAGAATCTTTGTGATACTTGGATGTTGCTGTCTTCTTGCCTCATCATCATGCTTTCCATGTGACTGTAGAATACCAAGAAAAGTGAAACTGATCTGTATATCTGCTATATGGCCCACAGATAGTTCCACCCCATTAGTCTTTACTTTGCCTTTCTTGATCATCTGACCAACATTTCTCTACTTTGTATAACATCCCAATGTCCTGATTGTACATCCATGTCAGATGCATCATCAAGTGTCCTGGTGGACAGCTCAATGAAGGTGTCAACCCAGTGAGCCGCAGCAGTGAAAAAAGCAAACTCATTGCTAGGGATCATTAGGAAGGGTATAGAAAATAAGTCAGCAAGTGTCATTTTGCCTCTTTATAAATCTATGATGAGCCCCATCTGGAGTATTGTGTACAGTTCTGGTCACCATACCTTCAGAAGGATATTATGGAACTGGAAAAGGTGCAGAGGACGGCAACCAGAATGATTAGGGGGCTGGAACACCTTCCTTACCATCTGAGGCTGCAACAGCTGGGCCTCTTCACTCTAGAACGACGGCACCTGAGAGGTGACCTGATTGAAGTCTATAAAATCATGCACGGTGTGGACAAAGTAGAAAAGGAAAAACTGTTTTCCCTATCGCACAACACTAGAACTAGGGGGCACTCCATGAAACTTTTGATAGCTAGACCTCAAACAAATAAGAGGAAGTACTTTTTCACCCAGAGGATCACTGGTCTATGGAACTCCCTGCCAGAAGAAGTGGTGACAGCTGTCAACCTCGACACCTTTAAGAAAGGATTAGACAAGTTCATGGAGAACAAGGGTATCCATGGCTATCATTATGGATGCCTAAGGACACCCTCCGGGTTGGAGAGATAGGCAGGATATTTTTCAATGCCATTTGCAGGGAATCATAAGCAGGTGAAGACATCTGCTTGGGAATACCCTGAAGCAAATGGTGAGCCACTATGTGAGACAGAATGCTGGACTGGGTGGACTGTGGCCTGTTCCAGCAAGGCTATTCTTATGTTCTTATGTTCTTAAGTTGGTGCCTCATTCACTCTTAGCATACAGTTCATGTCATCCACATATAGGAAGAGGCTGATGAAAGTTCCACTCTTGAACTTGTATCCATATCTAGTCCTTGTGATTATCTGGCTGAGGGGATTCAAGCTTATGCAGAACAGCAGCTTGGTGTATTTATTTGTTTACTTAATTTATTTAATTTATTTAATTTATTTAATTTGTTTAATTTATTTATTAGTTCATGGTGACTAAAGGCAGCTTACAGAATATAAAACCACATTTAATATGATAAAAACTAACAAAAAGAATAAAATAAATAAATATAGTACAATATAATAAAATCACTCCCCACCTCCCCACCTCCCCAGGGGACAGCAGATCACACAAGCCATTTAATGGGCTCCATTTTGCTCTGGGTTCCTCAGGCCTCCTGGCAGAACCATGTCTTCAGCACTTTCCGGAAGTGTATTAGAGTGGGGCCATTCTAATCTTTGGAGGAATGATGTTCCAGAGAGAGGGAGCCACCATGGAGAAGGCCATTCTTATGGGTCCCACCAGTGTTTCTCCCTCGGGGATGGGACCCACAACATTCCCTGCCTCCCCATACTGATGGGTTGGGTAGATGTGACTGGCAAGAGATACCCCCTCAGATTTCCTGGTCCCAAGCCATGAAGGACTTTAAAGGTGAAAACCAGCACTTTGAATTGCAAATCAGAAACCAATGCAATTCCCACAGGAGAGGTGATACATGTGCACACCATGCTGGTTGCTGCATTTTGCACCAACTAGAGCTTAATAATAATAATAATAATAATAATAATAATTTAATTTTATAACCCGCTCTCTCTCCCCAAGGGGACTCGAGGCGGGGCACAGGCAATTAAAAATACAAAGAACAAAGTACAGAATACAAACTACAAAATTAAAAGTAAATTAAATTATTCCTGCGCTAAAACCCATATACTAAACTAAAAATTACCCCTAAAAACCCCTAACCTAAAAAGAGACTACCCAAGGCCGGCCAGGCGAAAAAAGTGTGTCTTTAATTTTAAGCGGAAGGAGCGGAGGTCCGTGGTTGTCCTAATATCAGGGGGAAGGTCGTTCCAGAGGGCTGGGCCCGCCACAGAGAAGGCCCTTCCCCTGGGCGTCGCCCGCTGACAAAGTCTAGTGGACGGCACCCGGAGCAGTCCCTCTCTGTGGGAGCGTATCGGCCGTGAGGATGTATGAGGCAGGATCCGATCCCGCAGATAACTAGGTCCCGAGCCATGGAGCGCTTTGAAGATGATAATTAACACCTTGAAGCGCACCCGGAAGACGACAGGTAGCCAGTGCAGCTCGCGCAAGAGCGGTGTTACGTGGGCAAACCTAGAGGTGCCCATAATTGCTCGCGCGGCTGCGTTCTGGACCAACTGAAGCCTCCGGGTGCACCTCAAGGGGAGCCCCATGTAGAGAGAGTTGCAATAATCCAGTCGGGATGTCACGAGAGCATGAGTGACTGTGCGAAGGGCGTCCCGATCCAATAGGGGGCGCAACTGGCGTACCAGGCAGACCTGGTAAAACGCCCTCCTGGCCACGGCTGTCACTTGATCTTCCATGGACAGCCGGGTATCCAGGAGGACACCCAAGTTGCGCGCCCCATCCACAGGGGCAAGATGTTCGCCCCCTATGGCCAGAGATGGAATCATCTGGTTGAATCGGGCAGCCGGAAACCACAGCCACTCGGTCTTGGTCGGGTTGAGCCTGAGTCCGTTACTTCCCATCCAGGTCCGCACGGCTTCCAGGCACTGGCACATCACCGCTACGGCATCGTTGGGGTGGTTTGGGGTAGATATGTACAGCTGGGTGTCATCAGCGTACAGGTGGTACTCTACCCCAAAACCACGGATGATCTCACCCAGCGGCTTCATATATGCATTAAACAGGAGAGGCGAGAGGACCGACCCCTGAGGCACCCCACATGTGAGGGGTCTCGAGGTCGACCTCTGCCCTCCTGCCAACACAAATTGCGATCGGCCAGAGAGGTAGGAGGAGAACCACCGTAACACGGTGCCTCCCACCCCCAACCCCCCCAGCCGATGCAATAGGATACCATGGTCGATGGTATCGAAAGCCGCCGAGAGGTCTAATAGGACCAGGATGGAGGAACAACCCCCATCTCTGGCCCTCCAGAGATCATCGACCAACGCGACCAATGCCGTCTCGGTGCTATGCCCGGGCCAAAAGCCGGACTGGCGCGGGTCTAGATAATCAACTTCCTCCAGGTGACGGGGAAACTGTTGTGCCACCACACTCTCAACAACCTTCGCCAAAAAGGGAAGGTTGGAGACTGGACGGTAGTTGTTTAAAAGAGCTGGATCCAAAGAGGGCTTCTTAAGGAGGGGCCTCACCATAGCCTCTTTTAGGGAAGCAGGCAAGGAACCCTCACTCAAGGATGCGTTGATAACCTCTTGGAGCCAGCCTCGTGTCACCTCCCAGGATGCCAGTACAAGCCAGGAGGGACACGGGTCCAATAAACATGTGGTGGCTCGCAGTCGCCCACGTAACCTGTCCATAGATGCTCTTCAAGGGAAGCCCCATGTGTTGCAATAGTCAAGACGGGAAGTGACTAGAGCATGAATGACTGAGTAGGGACTGTTGGTCCAGGAAAGGGTATAACTGGCACACAACCTGCAGTTGCACAAAGGCCCTCCTGGCCACAAGCACCACCTGCTCTTTGAGCAGGAATTGTGAGTCCAGGAAAACCCCTAGATTATGCACAGGGTCTGTTTGGGGTAGTGCCACCCCATCCAAGACCAAAGGTGGCAATTCTCCCTGGGCCAATGAATCCCAAATCCAGAGCCACTCGGTCTTGCAAGGGTTTAGTTTTGACCGGTTGCTCCCCATCCAGCCATATGTAACTCTTGATGGGCCCTTGTGTGTGCTCTCTTGAGCTGACTTCCAGTATTGTTCTCCACAGTCACTCTGACTTCTTGAGTAGGGTCCTGTTAACTTTGTATAGCCCCAGGCATTCATAGATCCATATGTGTGGCAGTTAGTTGTAGGTTTTCCTGTGGTCCAGGTACTGTAGTACTGTGCTCAGATTGGTGTGTCTAGATCTAGAGTCTTGGAAAACTGTTTTATTTATGAGCACCTGATGTTTTGAGCCTCTAGTGTCATTCCCAATACCTTTCTGAGCAGTGATCATTTGTTGGCTCATATGGTCCTATAGTTTCATGGCTATGATGCCTGATAGGACTTTCCATGTTGTGGGGAGGCAGGTTATTGGTCCATAACTGGATGGTGCTGTTCCCTTGTGGGGGCCTTTTATGATGAGCACTGTCCTTTGTGTTAGCAGTCTGGGTAGTAGCCTGATGTAGTACCTGGTTTGTATGAGCTACTAGGCCTTTATGCACTGCCATTAGTTTGTTTAGCTAGTAGGTGTGGATAATATTATTTTACTTTTACTTTTATTTAATTTCTATACCACCCTTCTCCCTTTCGGGACTCATATCTAGGTTGTGTTATTGCATTGCTGTTGGGAATGCACTTTGGATGGTTCTTTGGAGAACAGAGTATCTTCTTGGCCTCTGCTTCTCTAGTGTATCTTCTTAGCCTGGTAGCCTTTGTTTAACTGTCTTCAGGGCTTTAGATGAAGTCAGATTCTTTTTTCAGTAACCGAATGTTATCCCTAATCTTCACGCCTTTCTGTAATTCTACCAACCAACAAATTCTCCCCACGTTGCCTTGATCTTGATCTAACCTTATTTCCTATGTGTGTGAGAGAGAGAGGGGGGGAGGGGAGAGGGAAAGAGATCTCCAGGATTATACCAGCTGTAGCATATATCGGTTTCCTGGTTTGAGTTATTGTGGTAGTGGGGTTTGTTATGAGGGCTCTATTGGCAGGCATCTTTTAGCATACTATCTGATGGTACTTCTCTATCAACCCTTGGTAATCAGTCTCAAGAGTTTATTGTAGCTAGTTTATCCATGTCCTTTTATCACTGTTGTGCTCTGTAATGGAGAGGGTGGTAGTGACAGGGATTGATTGCACATCCAGTTGTTCTTTCAGGTCTTCTTGAGTATGGGATGTAATGTGTAGTTAGTGTATCTCAAGTTGTGAGAGCAGTTTCCCTTTTCACTGTGTGTATTGCATTGGGTAACTAGCTGTTTCTCAGTTAGTGCAGGTCTTTTATCCATCCATAGTTCCCTCATATGTTTCATGTCACTCCTTTCATTAGACCTGCTGTTGTAGTAGACAATATTAGATTCTCTTGTTCCCTCCATGAATAGTTTCTTCCAGTAGCACACTTATCATCATGTCCTAGTAGTTCTTCAATATCTGATGCAAATATCTGAGCTGGCGTGACTCTCCTAGTTCATGTCACTCTCATACGTTGAGGTAGGCAGGTGAAGCATTAGGGAGTCTTTGCCCAAGGACCCAGGACCCCTACTAGGCAACATGATGGTTCCCTGGTTCCAAGAGCTCTAAACCCTAACAGAGACTACTGTTTTCCAATCTCCTCACGAGGAGCCTTGTGGGTGATCCTGGTTTTCTCCTGGTTCTGAAGAGGATTTATCACCAACTACTCTTTCTGCTATGGTCTTCAGTCTGCCATTACTTCCTCAGAAGTGAGGAACATTTTGCGGTACAGTGGTTGAGATGGAACTCTGGCTGGTGCTGGGCTTGAAGTAGAGGAGGAAATGGCAGCAGGCTTAGATTGTTGAAGACCACCACTGCATCAACCATCACACACCCATACACCCTGGTGATTGCCCACAGCACCCACCTCCCAACCAGTAGCTTTCACCTGCCAGCTGGCCTGTTTGTTTTGGACTCGTCTCTTCCTTGTAGGAGTTGCATGAGAGCCTCATTTAACAACCAATGTGGTTCTGGGTTTAGGACAGCAACTGTCACTGCCAGCATTTCAACTGTTAAGTGATGTGGTCATGTGACATCACACTTTATGACCATGTTGCTTAGCGACACATTGAGGAAATGTCTGGGCCTAGATATTGAGAGGTAACAGGGGGAAAAAGAATTTATCTGAATTGAGTTTTTTTATCTTGCAAACAGTCCTTCAAAATCTGTCTTTCAGTCAAGAGCAAAAATTTATATCAAATGGAAATGTTTTCCAGGATTATATTTTCCTCCAAGATGGAATGTTTCATTTTTGATTTAATACTAAGATGTTATCTAGTCTTTTTGGTCTATGTAGAGCTTGACAGAACTGCACTTTGGGTTATCTTCTTTGCTATATTTGGAGTATTTAATTTAGTTGTACTGAAATTCTTCTATTTAAGCACCTAAGGAAGCATTACATTCTATTGATTCCTTTTAAATAGATGATAACTGTCATTTATAAATGACAATGTCATCCAGTTTTTTTGTGGGCACTCTGCCTATTTAGTACAAAAGGAATCTGGATTCAAAATTGTATTACCTCAATGCAGTTCTAAGAATTGTGGTTAATGAATTTAGATTTGCAGCTTATATGTTTTAGCTGATAAAGTATTTAAGAATATCTGAAATATGGAACAGTGCATGAGTCAAAGTGAAGTTAAAGAAGAAAAACATTTTTTAAGGCAAAGAATAAATAAAAATCAAGAAAATATTTGGAAACGTAGGGTTGTAACCGTTAATTCTCTTTTAAAAAATCTTTGCTGAAAATATACACCTTTTCAAAAGCTGCATTGGCATATCCTGATACTTTGATATATTTATCATTTTGAAGAGCTAATTCTTGTTGCCTTATTTATCTATTTAGATAAATACCAATGCTAGTATTATATGATATATATAATTTAGGACTTCATAAAGTTATATTCATGTTATTTTCATAAAGTTATTTTAGAAAGTGGGATGGGGGGAATCCAAAACCAGGACCCAACAAAGTAACTGTACACAGCTTGGTGGAGGAGTTTATTTTAAATCTATTCTGTTGTGCCTGGAAAACATCAAAGTATGTTTTCCTGGTAAAATGTCATAGCAACAGCAACTATTCTATTTTCTTGTCTATACAGTATGTAAATGGTAGAGCAATGGGTCTGCCACTAACATTTGAGAAGTTCCTATTCATCAGAATCTATTATTAATATTCAAATTGTGTTTCACAACATTGAAGACTCCAAAGCCTGGCATACCATACAATGTTAGTATTTAGAAGTGCCCACATTATGTTTGATAGTCTATTGCTCCATAATAAACCTACAGATCACGTTGTATGTGGCCTTGAAACATAAGAATGACTGATGATATTACAAATGTAATCCACAAAAGAAATCATTCATATGTTATAATTTTATATTATAAATGAATGCATACCTGAACATAATGCACTCATAGCAGTTACAAATCAAAGTGAACATGATGAGAAAGACATATGTAATTTGAACATGTATCCAGGAGTCCCCATTTTCCCCATTGGGTCAAATGTAGTCTGCTCCCCAGTCCTTTTCCATTGTATGTCTCTTTTTTTCTTTTTCTTATTAAACGGCAAAAATCTATAGATACATATGTCAGTGTTCCAGAAAAATTAAATTAGAGTCTAAGGCAACGTGCTGCTCAAAGTTCCGGTTTATTAAGAGAGCCATGTTGGCACCCCTGGAAGAAAACCCGAATCTGAAGCTTTTTCCATTCCCCCCAAGTTAAAGTTCAAGATCTTGCCCCCACACCCACAAGTCCATCACATGGTCCAATCTCCCACTGCTATGCTGGCAGTTCCACCCATCCAGTTCCGGTCAGGTGCAGAGGTGCCAAGACAAAGGATGACCTTGGCAATCTAGAAAGGGGTTTTATTTTGGTTACATCACATCCTACTCCTTACTATCCCCCCTCCCATTTCCCCACTATAGAAACAGCATAGTAGATAGAAGTGTGGCAGGCCAAAGATCCAGAAGGAACCTGGGTGCAGGCCTGACAACATATTTATTGTGTCCTATAGGAACAAGCAGTTTTCAGGGCCAGAGGAGAATATTAGCTGGAAAAATGACATGGGGAAAAGGATGACTATTATAACTAACCCTGTTCAGGGAATTGTGAAAATCTCAGAAAGGTGTTCATATAGGAAGTAGAAAACGAGACTGGTCACCCACCAAATGTGTTTGGGATCCCAGATGGGCAGAGCAAGAACAAATTAAGAAAGAACTAGAATGAGCAAAGAGATTTAGCAACTATAAAAACAGTTTCTATTATGCTAAAAATACTATCGGAAGAGAAAAGAACACTGCCAGTCAGTGTTCCAGGATAAGACCAATGTTGAATTAACACACCAATAATTAGGAGATGGAAAGGATATAATATGACAAATGCTCATGTCAACAATATTGTTAAAAAATAATGGCTACGCTAACATAATAAGAGGCAAGATGGGGTCATTGTAATAATTAGATAGCATATAAACTTCTTTAATAAATAAATAAATAAATAAATAAATAAACAAACAAACAAACAAACAAACAAACAAAAAATCACATTGGTGAATCTGGGTGGCTTACAACATTAAAGACCCACAACATAAACCCCATACAATTTCCCACACCTTATGGCATAGTTATTCTAAACAGCAGATGTGATGCTTGAGCTATACACAGGCACTGTATAAGCCATGTGTGTATGCGGAAGCACCAAAAGCTTTAAAACATTGGTAAGGAGCTCGGGCGGGCGGGCAGACCCTCTGGAGCACCATGCCGGAACGGTACCCAGGGCTCCGGGCAGGCTCCGGTATGCCCGTACCAGGGCGTACCTCCTGCAACCCACCACTGGTGATGATAATACTAAACTATTTATTGTGTAAAAACTAAAAATAATGATGAAAATCTCCAAATAATCTCTTTAAATCAGAGGACCAACAAATTTTGAAATATAATTTAATTTAAATATATGCAAAGTACATTGGGGCACCTCCCTGACCTCCCCATCTTCTTATATATATCTATGAAAAATGGCCAACATTGTAGTGCCCTTATATAGATTTATGATATTTCCATATCTAGAACAGTATGTATAGTACTTGTCAGCACAAGGGTATAATAAAGCTTGAAAAATGCAGATGGGGACAACCAAGTGATCAGTGACAATGAATTGTATAGAAGTCTAATCAGTTTTCAGGTAACCCTGCTCCTGGTCAATGGAATTTCTTGAATGTCAGGCTTAGCAGTAAAACATAAATCTCTTGACTTACTACAGCTGAACTTGGCCCTTAGGCTGGAACTTGCAGAAATCTCCAGACTGCAACTTGGCTATGTAACAATTTCAATTGTAAAGAAGAATTAATAAAACAGTTGAATGCCCTTTACCAGTATAAGGATGCAGCATGATTTACACTCATTGCTTTTCTCTCTTGCTCTTTCCATGAATTAATAGCTGCTTTACTTAGTCCTTGGTGGCCCTGAAGCTAATGGGTTATTGAATGTTTACCTAATTGCAATTTTTGCTTAACTATTTTTGTCTGTCTTTAACTCTTACAGATGACCAATTGTTCTGGCCTTCCACTGCCTACCTTATATTTCTTTGAAAGGGATATCCCTTCAAAATTATAGCAGGCTGCTGGACCCATGTAACATCTATGTGGCTTCTAATTCCAACTGGAATTCTTCATGATTGCTGTTTGTATACTTCCAGGCAGACCTCTACCAATGTATCAGCATTCTTCATAGGTGAGCAACATTCAGTTAAAATGTTATTAGATGTCCCACTGGATTTAACCTCAGAATGAGAACAATAAATATTTCACTTCTGACCACCTTATTAATCGATGTCAGAGATGAACTGGACTGATCCAAAGGTATATAAACTTTAATGCTGTATGTACTGTCTCATGTAATGCAAGTAAAATTATAGTTTACAAGGTGATTCCTAGATTAGAGGTCCTTACCTTGCATAAATAGGATGCTTGTGATAAATTTGTTGTACTTAAAGTATGTTGTCCAAAACATACCCCAACTGTCTAGCACTCTTTACTATTAGCAGAAATACAAAGGGCACTTACTCTTTGGGGGAGGGGGGGGGATCTGGAAAGTCCTTAAGAATGTGGTTCTGTTCCAGGCCAGAGGTTAATATGTGCATGATCTGTTGGTGGGGCCTATGTGGTCCATAATTGCTTTAATCTGGGCTGCCTGACTTTGTGGGTTTTCATTGTTTTATTTATTTATTCAATTTATATCCCGCCCTTCTCTGTTTTAGTGTTCTTTGTGGATTTTGTAGGCCCAGAGTTATTTGGAGAGGCTGCTATATCATAATGAATAAATTCAATTCAATTAAAAACAGAGAATGCTGCATGTGGCATCAGTATGATTAAGGCTGACAACCTATGAATAAAAGAAAAATAGATATGATTTATGGCTATAAAACTAGGAGAAATGAGAAGGTAGAATATATCTGAACATAGAATTATAGAGTTAGAAAGGATCTTGGAAGTCTTCTGATTCATCTCCCTGCTCAAGGCAAGAATCCTCATACCATATTGGATAAATGGTTGTCCAATCTTTTCTTCAAAACCTCCAGTAATGGAGCATTTTCAACTGCAGGAGGCAAGCTGTTCAATTGCTTAACAGTTCTTACTGTCAGAAAATTCTTCCTTATTTCCAGATATCCCCTTGATAAGGTTCCATCCATTGCTCTTGTACTACCTTCAGGTGGTATGGAGAGTAAATAGATGCCATCAGCCCTTTAAGGATTGGAAAACTGTTATCATATTTCCCCCCAGTTTTCTATTTGTTAAGCTAAACATACTTAGTTCTTTTAGCCCTTCTTCATAGGATTTAGCCTCTAGGCCAGGGATATCAAACTTAATTTCATTGAGGACTGCATCAGGGAGGAGGGCTGGGGGAGGGGCATGCCCAGGAGTGTGTGGCCAAGGTGGGTATGGCCATGGGTGTAGCACGGGACTTGTGGGGGAGGCACCTGTGGTGTCCAAGTGATAAGGCAGGACTTCTGTGAGACCCACCCTCACTTTCATTATACAGGTAATCCTTGAGTTATGAATATAATAGGGCCTGCCAATTATATTTGTAACCTGAGGATTCATTTTATTGAATCATGTTAAATGAACGTGATCACTCCCTGCTTTCCCAAATGCATGTTAATTGAATGTGCAAGTCACTAAATGCACATGAGTTATCTCAGAGTGGGGAAGAACATGTAGGGCCTAATGCTGCAAGCAGGCCATCCAAGGCCTCCCCCAATACACTGAGATACCTCATGCTCCCCTGGTGTCCCCACAATTGTTTTCTCTCCATCCTGCCCTGCCAGGTCTCCACAGACTGGGCCTGCTTTGCACGCATCCCAGATTCCACTTATTCCTCCCCGCTCCATTTCCCCTGGATTACTTACTTTTTGAAGATCTCCAGAGCTCCACAACAGGCTGACCCTCTGGCAGAGAAGCCAAAGTGTTTTATTCAGATGATGGCAAAGCTGTAAGAACATGAAATCTAAGGAAAACATTTTCACCAGCTTCTGAGTAAAAGACTTCGGCTGGGGCCATGTGGCCAGCAGGCCTAGGCCTGGACTGGGTCACAGCAGTTAGGATCTGGCCAGCGGGCCTTAAGTTTGACACGCCTGCCTAGAATTTCTTATTTTTGATCACTATTAGAAATCTTTAGAATTTAGAAAGTGCTGTGAGAAGAATTTATATTATCTAAAAATGCTGAATGGCCATTGTTTAATTAAATATATATTTGACTGTACTATTACGGCAAGAGACATTATCAGTGCCCTAAATTATCATTGGAAAGAGTTTTGGAAGATTCTAAAACAAGGTTTATAAAATGTACAAGTAAAGAGTATTGATACTAGTTCCTACAGGTTATTTGCAAGATAGTTGGAATGAGGAGTTGGAAAATTTTATTTTAGTAAGTTAGTGAACTATCCTTTTAATTTTTTTAAATATGAATCTTTCTTCTACCCTATTATTTGCTATAGTAAAAAAATCACTATAAGAATGCTGAAATACATAGGCAATGCAGAGTTCTCACCTGGGGAAATTAAGCATGAAGTGTTTCCCATCTTGTGCTATCTGGTTCACTTCCTTCCTCTGCGGCTGCTCTCAGTCAGTGTTGATAGGAGGGGAGATATCTAGCCCTCGCCCACTGCTTTGCGGGATTCCATTGGGCTTAATACTCTCTCCGCTCCTATTCAACATTTATATGAAGCTGCTGGGTGAGATCATCTGTCACCATGGAGAGGTATCACCAATATGCTGATGATACTTAGCTGTATGTCTCAGCCTATGGTAAGTTAAGCGATGCCATAGCCTCCCTCTTGCAGTCCCTGGAGGCTGTCAGGGGTGGATGGGGAGCAATGGGTTGAAACTAAACTCTGGCAACCTGAGTGGTTCTGGTTTGAGATTTGTTGTCTTGGGGAGAATTGCCCCATCTGGCAATTTGGCACTACCCCAAACAGACCCTGTGCATAATCTAGGGGTTTTTTTGGACTCACGACTCCTGCTCAAAGAGCAGGTAGTGGTCGTGGCCAAGAGGGCCTTTGAGCAGCTGCTGGTTGTGCGCCAGTTACTCCCTTTCCTGGATCAACAGTCCCTACTCAGTAACTCATGCCCTAGTCACTTCCTATCTTATGTGCTCTATATGGGAATGCCCTTGAAGAGCATCCGGAAGTTCCAGTTGGTACAAAATGCAGCAGCCCACATGGTTTTGTGCAGACCCCAGTGTGCACATGTATCACCTCTCCTGCAGGAGCTGCATTGGCTGCCAATTTGCTTCCAAGTGCAATTCAATGTGCTGGTTGCCACCTTTAAAGCCCTTCATGGCTTGGAACCAGGTTATCTGATGGACTGTCTCTTACAAGTCACATCTACCTGACACATTAAAGTGGGGAGGCAGGGAATGTTGTGCGACCCATCTCCTAGGCTAGGGAGATACTCTCCCCTGGTCAGACTCAGAAGGTCTCCGTGATGGCCTTCTCCCTCTGGAACATTGTCTCCCCAGAGATTAGAATGGCCCCCATTCTAGCACTCTTCCAGAAAATGCTGAAGACCTGGTTCTACCAGTGGGCCTGGGGAACCCAGGGTAGTTTGGAGAAAATGTCTACAATCAATGGCATTCCCTTACAAGCTGCAGTGGTGTTAATATGTGATGACTTATGCGTCATGATGTCATTGTGCATGGAACTTGGAAGTAAATGCCAGTAAATAAATAATTTTCATCTTACAATAACGCAGTTCCTGTGCTTTGAACACCCCCCCCCCCCAACTCTCTTTAGGCATGACTATGATTAAAGTCCTGCTAATGTCATTCTGGATAAATAAATAGTACATTTAACCAATAATACTATATTGTGTTTTTGAAAACAATAATCTTATCTACTTGTTATTATAATTTATCACATTACTTTATTTATGAATTATATCAAAAATAAATCATTTTATCAAGACAAATTAATTATAGGCTATTTTGTTTAGTAATGAAAAACTTTATTAATCATTAAACATATTCAGTTGCTTTTAAATAACTTTAACCCTGAAGCCAACATATGGTTTGTTTTTTATCCCCTTATGTAATTATAGTCAGTAAGCTACAATGAGCATATGAGAAGTTTTATAGTGTCCAAAATATCATTAAATGTCTACAGTTTGCTGGAAGGATGTGAGTTTCTTAACCACTTGAACCTTCAACTGCCAATAGATTGTTGCAGTTTGATTCTGTTTGGTTTAACATATATACAAGGCATTCACAATTCTACCTCTTATTTTACATGCCAAGCAACTTTCATAATATGGTAATGTATTTCAAAGATGCAATGCATAATTGAAAAAGTATTTTTGGGACAACCATGACCTGCATGACTGAAAATCTCCATAGACAACCATTGACTATGTTATATTCATGATAATTAGCCCAATTCAAACCTGAGTCTGATGACTACAACTTAGTACAGTAGTTATGAATTAGGTTTGTTATATCCAATTCTATGTCAGGAAAAGGGCTGCATTAATTGCAAATAGCACCAGAAATAAAATAAAGCTATGCCTTCAAACATTTCCCCCCCACTCGGCCCATTCCCACCAACATTGTTCCCAAATACTGTTGCTTCATCTATAAGCTTTTTTGCCTGTTACCAATTATATAGATTAAAAAACTACATGCTGGATTTTGACTTTAGTGTAGATCCATAGAAATTGATGGGGATTTGGGTGACTCGTGTTTCCTCTTCTATCTTTATGGTGCTTTCCTTAAATCTGCTCTGACTGAAACCCATTTAAAGAAAGGAGCAGAGAGAATCAATTTGGAGGGCAGAACAAGAAAGAACTAATCATTCTATCAGATTCCGTGATATCAATATTGTGCAGACCCCTTGGAGGTAATCTGTACCAAACAAATTGATAAAATGACTGAAAAAAGAGTACCTTAAAAACTATTACTGCAGTCATAGGGAACTTTTTCATGCAATTGCAGTATTTTGAAAACAGGATTCTTATAAGTGAGACCAAAAGAAGTGATTTTACAGATAGGGTATTTTGTTGCTCATGGTTGAATTGTGGGGTCATTGCAGTGGTGGGTTCCGGATTCCGTTCCAACCAGTACCGTTAGAATGGGCCTGGTGTCATCCACATGGGCGTGCGGGGTGTACGTGCACACACATGAAGCACACTCATGCGTCGTACCTACCTGCAACGCTTCTGCAAGCCTCCACGACTCTCATGCTGCTCGCCGGAGTGTTGTGCAGGTGCTGTATGTGCCATGTGCGTGTACGTAAGAGCCAAAAGTTTAAAGCAGAGGTAAGGAGCGAGGCCTGGCGGGCCCTCCAGAGCACCATACCGGAACAGTCTCCGGTGCTCCGGGAAGACTCTGGTATGCCCGTACCAGGGCGTACTACCTGCAATCCACCACTAGGTCCTTGGCATTCTGCCCTCCAAATTGCTCTCTAAGCTTGCGCTACCA
The DNA here is from genome assembly GCA_039707465.1 of Rhabdophis nuchalis. Classification (NCBI taxonomy): domain Eukaryota; kingdom Metazoa; phylum Chordata; class Lepidosauria; order Squamata; family Natricidae; genus Rhabdophis; species Rhabdophis nuchalis. The sequence continues at coordinate 124,514,164 of CM077645.1, forward strand.
CCAAGTTCAGAAACTACAAGATTCCACAGACAAATGTTTGCTACTCTCTTGCATTTGTGTAATAAAACTTGGCTCTCTTCATTGTAGCTATGCATGGTTGGGACTGATTGCTCTTTGAATAGGAAACAATCAAGAAGTCGTTGGTTTGGAACCTCTGCTGGGAATTCAAAACCACCCTGGCAGAAGGGAAGGGTCAGCTACCTTATAATGAGGTAATAAAAAACAAATCCTGCATGGATGTTATCAATAAAGTCCTCAGATTTCAAATTCTGTTTGGAGTCTGTTTCTATTTCGGCAACTATATTCAGCAACCATACCGGTAAAATAAATAAAGGTAGCCTATGTTCAAAAGTGTTCATAAGTAAGAGGTATCTGATTACTAACAATGTCTATTGTGCGAGGGCTTTGGTAATTTGCACCGATATCCCAAACAACACTTTACAAGAAGGCTTTGTATACCTGAATCAGATTGATTCCTCTTCATATAGAAATTATTCTGCTTGTAAATTCTAAGTGGTTTCAAACAAGCTGCCAGGAAATGTGTCTTGTACAAACCTCAGATGGTATCATGAGTTTATGATTCACTGTATTGCATGAATCCAGGCAGATGGATAGAGCAAACCATAAGTAGCGTGCTGTATGAAATGAGTCATTATATTGATCCATATTTCCCCAGGTGATCAGTTAAGTAGCTGTTCTGTGTTGATAAAGTAGCCAGTATTCATAATAACAATGAATTAAAGGATTTACTTGGTAGTTTTGTCAAACAGAACAATCAGAAATAGGAACGTTGAATTGGCACGAGCCGTTGAACTACTCACTGTAAGATTTAAATGCCATAGTTCATACTATATCTTGCATATGAAATAGTATTTTACCAGGCAATTTAAATGTAGGTTTAACTACTGTTGTATTTATTTAACTATATAAATATTTAAAAGTGCTATTGATTGTTAAGTAGGAATTCTCGGCTATGTGCACAACAATAATGTTTGGAAATAAGTAATATAAAATGATGCTATATTGGAAAAGATATTGTAAAGGCATAATCACTTATCATCTATATACTATGTAGTTTGTACTTTACAGCATTTTTTATTTAATATAAAAAGGAAATTACTAGTCAAAAATCCCTCATTTTGGCTAAATGAGGGATAATTTTGGCTCTCCATCAATGAAATAAAAACTACTTTCTTCTAGTAAATTTTAAATCACACTGAGATTCCAGGGGCACGATGACTCAGCAGTTCAAGATGCTGGAGCTGATCAGCTTTACCTTTACAATGAGATAATTAACGTTACATTTAAGGAACGGCTTTCAGTGACTGTTCTGAATCCTCCTTTAGATGACATATAATTGGCAAATGAAAATTAGATAAAGCAAGTATTTTAGCATAGAAAGATGGACTTCAATCTTTCATAGCAGCAAGTTATTAACTGAGCTCCAAGAACTAATATCAGAAAATATGAAAAATTTAACTTGGAAATTTAAGGAAAAATGATTTCATAGCAGAAACAGGAAAATAAAAAAAACCCTTCATTATGCAGTCTTCAAAATTACCACATGGAAAGGAGAGCAGATGGACATGTAGGTTTCTTATATTATTTCAAATTTCCAAAATATTTATAACTTGAAGATTTACTGAGAGTACTGGTGAATAAGTACAACCTCCAAGAAACTTTTTTTTGACAGTTGCTGGTATTGGTGAAATCTGCTTTGTTTATTCAGTTCTTCAAGGTGCAGTAAAATCATCAGTCAAACATGTAGTAATGTCTGCAAAAATGAAGAATATATTAAAACATTTATTAAAGAACCTACAACATAGGCAACTATACATTTATTGGTTTAAAAGATTCTACAGTGCATGGAAGTTCCAGGGGCTGAAATAGAATACAAGCAAGATGGAAAGGGCTGTCAGGGAAGTGGTATAAGACAAATGATACCTAAACCTGTTGCCCAGGTGGCACATCACTTTGTAGACTTTCAAACTGTCACCAAGGCTGCAAACTGAGGACATCAAAAACAATTGTACACCTCCATGGAGAAAATGCCAGATATTTTCTCTCTCTTCTACAATGTCTTCACAAAAATAAGGTTTGTGCTTCTGCTGGCAGTCCTAAAGGTCAGATTTCAAAACATATTTTATAATAAATCAAACTATCCTCATGGATTAGGAATAATAGAAAATGCTATTTTATTCATATGACTTTCTGTGAGGCTAGGAGAGCCAATGCTTGCATTTTTCCCCAGAGACATAGCTGAAATTGGCAGCTAAATGTGATATAAAGATTGCCAAAAATCTCTCTGGAAGACTGACAGATCTGGAAGTTGTCCATATGTATTTTAGACAGTATTTTTGTGAGCAGACAGCAAACATTCATTTTGCAGTCACTGGAAGTGGCAGTCCCTTCATACTCTTAGTTGTAAATGTAGCCTTTCAGGATTAAAGGTTTGACAAAACTTCGTCTTTTTTTCTTTAAAAATTTGGAATTTTATCTTTAACATTGAAAAACCTGCAGAACCACGAGTCTACCAGTTGCTGGATGGGATTCTTCATCCCATCAGTTTAAAAAGAAAGAACATCAGCTTTCTAAGATCTTTCTATTTTTAAATTTCTTCTAATATATAGCAAAAAGGTTCTATCAAGAGTTGTTCCTGGGACACTTCATACATTGCTAAGGCTTGTGAAACTAACTAAAAGACAAACAAGAAAAACAAGAAACAATAAAAAAATTTTTGCCTATGCCTCCCAGCATCCTTTTGGTATTCATCTGGCTAGCATCTTTGCAGCAAACAGCAAATAGCGTGGTCAGCTTCAACGCATTATCCGAGCCCCAGCATGTGGCTCATCAGGGCTCCGCTCCATTATGCTCACCAGTGGTCAACTGAGCTGAGCTGCCGCCGCCGCTGGGGAACACTGGAGCCTTTGCTGCTGATCAGCTGTTGGCAGTTGGATCGGCCTCCCGGAATACTGCTGATTAGCTGTTCTAGGCAACCGGGATTGCCGTCATCGTCATTCACCGCCACTGTTCACCATTCACCACTGCCACATTTGGTGGTGGTGATTGGCGGTGGCAGCAATCCCTGCTGCCTAAAACAGGTGATTGGTGGTATTCCAGAAGCCCGATCCAACCACTGCTCAATAGCGAAGGCTCCAGCGCTAGCAGTGAAAGGCAGTGGTGAACAGTGCCACCACGCCACCCCCCTCCCCCAACCACAATATTCACTCTATAAGATGCAGAGACATTTCCACCCATTGGGGCAAAGGGAAATGTGTCTTATAATGCGAAAAATACAGTACTAGAATGTTTTTACAGGAACCACTGAAGATGACCACTGAAGATGAACAAATCCCTCTGGATATAACTGAGATGGATTTATGGTGAATTTAAAATGATAACTTATAAGACAAAGATAAGAGATATTGGATTTACAAATGTAATTGGGCGATCATTTAAAAACTGAATAATACATTAAAAACTATCCTTTTAAACTGAAATATAACAGAATTACTGGAGTTGATCTCTTGAAATTAAAAGTTTGCTTGAAAGTTAATAAGAAGTTAGAGAAAAAAAGGAAAAGATATTAAAAGAAAACAAGGATTAGGATTTTATTTATTGTTATCTAAGAGTATTTGGAAGAAGAAATGTGATTAAACAATAAATTAGTTCTTATTTCTGATTATACTTAATGGTTATTTGAATTGGATAAATTGTCTTTTGAAAATGTTTAATGGTATAATGCAGGGGTCTGCAAAGTCGGCTCTTTTAAGACTGGTGGACTTCAACTCCCAGAATTCCCCAGCCAGCTATGCTGGCTGGGGAACTCTGGGAGTTGAAGTCCACCAGTCTTAAAAGAGCCGACTTTGCAGATCCCTGGTATAATGGATTCGTTTTTGAAATCTAAATAAAGAGTTATCATTTTGGTAATGTTAGTAGTTTTAAATTCTTTTCTGAATGTTTGTTAAGAGAGGAAGGAGGGGAAGATTAAATGAAAAGGAAGATTATATACCTCCATTATTGGGCATTTTTGTTAATTTTTATTGGATATTTGCTGATTTGTAAGGAGAACTGAAGAGATATTTGACTGTGTTTTGAGAGGCACTGATAAATTATTAATGTTGAATTAAATATCTGTTGGGTGTAAAATGTAAGTTTTTTAAAGTGGGTTCTGCGCTTTCTAATTTTTTTTAATGAATGTTTTTTGTATTGTTTTTATATTTGTCTTGTCGGTTTAATATAATCCATAATAAAATTTATGTTGAGAAAATGGTACTTTATGGTACCTTTTACAGAGACCTCATTACACTTACCCTTTTGAGTTTTCCAGGTTGATCACAGCAATTTTGTAAATCCTGACAAAAATCTCATTACATATAATGTCACAAAATTCTGTGCAATAGCACATAGAGCCTGACATGAGATACAACAAGGCCATTTTTGTGAATTTAATTTTGTCATATCAGTCTTGGAGCATTTTAGATTTTAAATGTTTTTGTTTATGTAGGTTGACTACACTGGTCAATTCTCTAACAAATGACTTACTGTACAGACTTAGAAACAACACAATTGTGTAGACCTTATGCATTCTATCTTGCTTGCTTTGGCTATAATTTATTTCTCTTTCTACTCTTTCTTCTCTGTAGACTAAATAGTGGATTAGAAAAATTCATGCGGCTTGTGATTCTGAATATCTGAATGAATTCATTTAAAGTTGATCTCTGAAAGATGTACAAATTCTCAGTTACAAGAGGGTAATTATGTATAATATGTGTATGCATTTGAAGGGTTTATTATAAAATTCTTCATTTTTCTTATATATTCTGATGAAATCCATATTCAGAAATGTACACAGAATTGCTTTAGGGACCATATCATTTCAGATGGCAGTCTGAATTCTATACCTCCCTAGGTCTTTTTAGAAAATCCATACAAATAAAGATATATTCTAGGCTGTTTCTAGGTACATTACATACAACTACATATCACTTGATGATCATCACAACTGAATGTGCATTGTTATTTTAAAATGATTGAATCTGATGGAGGCCATAGATGTTCTTACTAATATGTTCACCAACATGGCTAATTATCAGATGTTGACAAGCACTTTGCGTTAATTTAGGGCTAGAATCTTTGTGATTCACTTTCTTGTAGGGAAGTGCAGATTTTAGTAAAGTCTACAGCTGGTGTGATGGAGTACTTGAAGTGTGGAGACTTCGACTTCAGTGTTCTATATCGCATCTGTGCTATGGCTGGGCCACCTTCCTGTGATTCTTGGGGACAAAGTGTGTTCTCCCAAGACTTACTTATTTAAAAATGCCATCCACTTTCCTACTTTAAAAGCATGAGTGAATTTTATGCAATGATCTCGGAGTGGTGTTGGAAAATTTGCAGATCTAATTAATATTTTAATAATACAATACAATAATACAATAGCAGAGTTGGAAGGGACCTTGTAGGTCTTCTAGTCCAACCCCCTGCATGGGCAGGAACCCTATACCATTTCAGACAAATGGCTGTCTAACATCTTTTTAAAGACTTCCAGGGTTGGGGCATTCACAATAAAATATGTAACATTTATTTACTCAACCTCACTTTGTAGTCTTTATGTTAAAGGTAATTTAGAAATCTTTTAATAAAGCAAGGTTCCTTGGCTTCAGATACTGACAGGAAAGTTCAAAATCTGGAGTGACAAACATTGCAAAGGGGTTTTGGTGTCAGACAAAGAAATGAATGCCATCCGTTTTATATTTTTGTATCAAAATACAACTGGCACTAGTCCTCAGCTTAGCAAATTATATTGGCAGCTATTCCAGACAAACATGAAAACGTTAAGAAGAAAAAAGGAAACTAGCTGCTACCACATGATGCAATTCCTAGAAGAGTAACATGCCCACACTCACATAACAGAGACAGCATCACCAGCAAAATTAACAGTTTACCTGTGATGTGTGTCTCTGTGTCTGCCAGCTGTAAAAATGTTTGGATTCAGGTGAGCAGTAGTAAATTGATACCAGCTTCTGAGTTGAATTTTTTAAACAAATACTTTGGAAGGGAAACTCCAGGGAAACATATAATAGCTATGATACTTCTAATAGTTATGCTTCCCATTTAGAGCTTTTAGTTTCTATTTTCACTATATTGTTGATCCAAGAAATCTGTTGCTTACTGTTTACATGAACATTTACCTAAAGTCAAATAAACTTACAGTCATATAAACAATTTGTGCTGATGTAAGACCAGGTTCATAATCTTAGGATGGATGTGTATGTTGGGATGATAAGTTCATTTTTATATAACACACTAATTTTCTGAAAGAGATAAAGCAGTTTCTGTTTAAATTAATATTTCTCTTGCACAGAGATAATAATTTACAATGTCTATTTATTTAGAAATACATTCTAGGCTGTTTAAAATGGCTGAGTTTTTGTATGTAGAATTTCAGCTAAAATTGCATCTCTTCTAACTGAAGATAAATGAAAATCAAATTTATTTAAAGCATATGTGTGTGTGTGTGTGTGTGTGTGTGTGTGTACATAAGACAATGAGGATGCAAGACCTCTAGTTAGTTCCTTAGCATAATTATAATCAATGCTCCCAGGAACAAAGAAATGCATGTTGCAATCAAGTACAGTTGTTGCTACTGTGTCTTTGATCTGTCCCATGAGACTTTTGCAAATGCAAATGCCATTTCATCAGCTCTCTCCTAGTAAAGAACTTTTAAACAACGTTATCCATTTCCTGCAACGTCATGTGTGTGTCTGTGTATGCCAAACGCAATATACACATTCTTTTGAGAATGGAGTTAGTTGTGTGACTCCCATAAACAGAAGAAAAAGATGGACAAATTTGTATCTAACACTGCTAGTTCCTCTGGTTTTTTAAAAACCATACACAGAAAAATGCATTCTTAAATGAAAATGTTTGCATTGTACATAATGCTTCATCTCGATTGAATGACAAAAAGGAATTTATCACCAGAGTGGAATAGACTTCAAAGTGGCCTTAAATGTTATTCTGATACCATTTTAAGCAGAAGGGGCAGAATCATTTAAACAGAGCTGCCCATCCAGTTCTCTGGGGATGTGACAATCCACACAATCCATGACAATCCACACATCAGCCCATTTCCAGATAAGCCAACCCTCACACTGTTGGTATTTTGGTTAAACATTTGAAAGTCAGCTTATCTCTGATGGATTATATCTGAGTATATACGGGGTATATGGGTATTTGAAAAACTATTATCGTATATACTTGGAGATAAGCCCATATGTAGATAAGCCGAACTCATCACCTAAAATTCTATAGACTTATCTGCAAGTATATATATATATTAATTATACCTTGCCACTTATTAACCACAAAGTAAATGTAAATAAAGAATTTTAGCCATGCTCAATTGAATTTGTTCTTCATTCTTTTCCAGGGATACAGTATTATTATTTTTTATTTTTCGAATTTATACCCCGCCCTTCTCCTTGTTAGGACCATGGGCGGCATCTCTTCTGCTATTTTATCTTCTGGAGTGCCTCTGAAAACCTGGGGGCTCACCAGAATCCACATGTAGTGGGTGTCTGCACAATTGTGATGTGACCTGAGCCCAACATCACTTCTGCATTCTGGACAGCAACTAAGGCCTCTGTTGATTTGTCATCAAAAACAGGAATAATCCCAAATTCCCTTTGGAATTGAGCAAACCATCAAGCACCTGGGATAAACTGATTGAATAGGACGTTCCTCTGTTAAGAGGAGTCTGCTCTCCCCAAACACCAACTCTCCCTCCCACTTTTACCTATCACACCTTCACGTCAAAAGGCTCTATCACGTAACACAATCATGGAGAGGCAAACAATCTACTGACATACTAAGAGAGGAGCAGCTTTGCTCCCAACACTATCTCCCAACAGTGGCACTTATTGCCACTATAGCTGAATCCAGCTAGTTTGCTGCTGGCCATCCTCTTCTTTTTCTTTGCATTTTTCTCAGCATCAGAGTCTTTTCTAGGGATCTAAGTCTTTATATGATGTAGGATAATTTGAACCTGACCACTTTTACCTTGACTAAGAATCTGCATTAATTTGTTAAATAATTATAATGTACTTGCTAAGCATCAATATGAACTCGAGAGCACATAATTAACCAACTGGTATTATTGATTCTTGTTTATCTTATGGTATTAAATTTTATCTTGGTATTTAAATTATTGATTATATATTCTGCCGTTGTTTGTTGTTTGATAAACTAATGTGAATCCATAGGTAAAGATACATGTTTCCCTTGTTCAACTTTAGGGGTGGTGCTTATCTCCATTTCTTAGTGGAGGGAGCCAGCATTGTCTGAAGGCACTTCTGTGCCACATGGCCAACATGACTATATGCCAAAGGTGCATGGAACCCTGTTACCTTCCCACTAAAGTGATACCTATTTACCTACTCACATTTGCATGCTTTCGAACTCCTAGGTTGGCAAGAGCTGGAGCAAGTAATGGGAACTTGCACGCAGCACTCGTGTCTCAAACCCGGGCTGTCACCTTTTCATCTGACAAGCTCAGCATCTTTAACCCATGAGCCATTGCATCATTTTTGAATCCATACTAGCTGACTAATAGTAAGATACCCCTCCACTATTAGGAAGGAGAGAAGGTGCAAATCAATATACACCTGAATGTCTGAAAAAATATAATTGATAATGCATGGCATCCATTCAAAGCAAATTCTAAGACAAGGTGCTATGTTGCCCTGCTTGTTGATTTAATGATAACTTGTGACAGTCTCCTGATTGTCATGGATTTCATTAAATTTGGGTTCACCTTCATCTTCAGCATGGATGTTAAAATTTCCCAAGAACCATAGGGCTGCAGTTCTGCACCATTAGATTAGCTCCATATAACACAGATGCAACGCATTATGTGCTACAAGTGTATCTGTCATGCTTTTCTATGCATGGTGCTTTGCTTGGATATATTTTTTTTTAAATGAAAGTGATTATTGCTTTTGAACAAGCCTATTATTGATCACCATGATGGCTAATGTTGCAGGTAAAAACTGTTATCCTGACAAAAACAATTTATGATGTAGATTTGGCAGGCAGTACATTATTCATCAAATCACCTAGGTAGTTTGAATGTACGGTTGAACGTAAGTTTCCAGTATCTTAACCAATATATCACATTGGCTGTTCTGTAGGTTCGACATTATTTATGGCATTTTGGCCATCTGATTACAACCTAAATATTTCAATTATTTCAGATAATCAGAGAAGTGTTTTTGCTATTACTGCTTCTTTATACATGTGTGAGGAACAGAGATTGTGAAGAAATACTAAAACAGACTATTTTATTCTGTTCTTCTGAGGATTCATCTCCAACCTACTCTACTTATTTATCAGATGTTCTACAATTAATCTTTATTTCAGTTACTATGAAAGCAAATGGAATGGAAATTTATGTTGTGACATGTTTGCTGGTAAAGAAATTGGGCTATTTCCACCAAAAATTATTTTGGGACAAAAGTTCTCTGTAGGTGTACAAATACAAATCTGTGAATGTGTAAATGATATTGAATCACAATTCAAGGCTAGCAGTCTGCTGCTATTTCTTTTGCTATTTTTTTTATCCCGAAACCTCTTTGTTGCAGATGTATTAATTTAAGCAATTTAACATGTAATACTTTTTCTGTTTGAACATTTAGATATTACATTGAATTAGAAAGATAAATCCAATTCAATATAGTAAATGTAAGATGAATGATAGAGAGTTAAAACAATACTTTTCTCCCTCCAAGTAAGGAAACTCAAGCGAAGCTAATTCAAAAATCTGGCAAGAAAGTTCAACAAATATGGAAAATATTGCAGGACAAATAAGGAAAGATGGTCACAAATGAGACATTCCATTCAGTCATAAAACAGGTCAGTCACATGATTACAGTCAAATGGCTGTGAACGCAGCTCAGTTGCTGAGTGCTATGTTTGGACACATGATTACAGGGAGCGGGGGACTATTGGAACTTAGAACCTCAGTCATAAGTAGACCCCAGGTAGGTCCATTGCAAGTCAAGGACTGCCTGTATTTCAAAAGGAAACATTAAATCAGTCAGCATTTTCTTGTGTCATGTTAATAGGGAGGCGTGGATTAATCTGTTGAATTTGATTTTGCCTAGTTTCTCATTTTTTCAAACTTAACACCACAGTCCTGTGTTCAATTCAACTATCCTTTTAAAAAGTTCATATGTAAAGGTTCTCATACACATTTACATATCACTATATTTTTCCTAATGAACACACTATCACATTGTGCTTTCCTTTCATAATGCACTCTTGTACTGTTTTCACTGATATAAACAGTTTCCACATATTTTGAAATGTTACTTCATTCTGGTTTGGAAAATGCAAATATATTTTCCCATTTGATTGATGTGTATGAAAAAGTTGCAGAATTAAGAAATAAATGCAAATAATGTAGTCCTGTTATATGAATATTTCACCTATAAGTCATATGGCACAATTTTCAGCTGCTCAGGTTTTTTCTCATCATTAGGAATGGAATCTTATTCATATTCCTTTGTCACTATATAGAAAAGAATAGTGCAAATACTATTCCCATAAAATAATTCAAATGTTATAGTGAGAGATTATTACCGTAAGAGGCAGACAGAATGCATTTTTGCCTGGTGCAAACTATGTAAACCTTTGAAAAACATATTTGGTTGGAAAGTATGCCTCAACATCATTCATATTGAAATAATAAAAGACACAGTCTCCAAATAAAATATTAGGAAATTGTCTGATTTAAATGGAATCACTTCCAAGGAAGGTGAGCAAAGTTAAATTGTTGAAACATTTATAACTAATTGATGTTACCCCCCGAAACATAAATGGCTTCCTTTCCTTAGGGATCGTTCATCATAGAAATTTTCTAAATGATTATGTAACTCTGATACAGAAGGCTAAGTTTTCGGTTGATGCAGGGATATAATGCAGACTCATTGACCAACCTGAAGAGCTGGCCATTTAGGCAAGCGGTTCTTTGAAAGCTAAGTTCTCTTTATCCGCAGGCTGGTTTTGCAAGAGTTAAATCAGTGTCCCAGCAACCCAGTGAGTGCATCTATCCAGCAATGCTCTGCTGCCCAGCAGCTTCCTTCTTCCTTTTCAGGATTGCACTGAAAATTGCCCAAACAAGCAGAACCAAGCAGACTGCAAAGGTCACACCTGGCGTGTGGCCAGCTTGCTCTCCGGCTCCAAAACTGTACCCCCAATTGCCAGGTTCAGGGCAGCCTATGTTTTCCCTCTTTTGTTTCCCTTTTCTTCCCCCAGCTGTTCCATTCATAGGCCCAAGCTCAGCAATCTGCCCTTCCCAGAAAAAGAGCCCCTTATTAAACTGAACTAACTCAAAGGGCCAGCACAGCACGTGCCACTCCTTATCGGCACCATCTCAAGATCCTATTCCATGGTGCTTAGGCAACAAAAAAAAGTAAATGGTTTTAACTCCCATTGGCTCCCCTGCAGCAATTCAAACAAAAGTGCAAAGCAACAAAGACATTTTCCACCATGGCAGGTGTTGGTGTCAAATTCTGCCTGAAGCAAACAGGCGCAAGAAAAAGAAAGCCGAAAGAAAGAGAAAGAAAAAGAGAGAGAAAGAAAGAAAAGAAGGAAGGGAGAGGGTTTTCTAACAAAGCTTAGACATTCAGGGCCAGAGGGCTACGAATAATATTCTTCCTGGTGCTCCTTAGCGAACCAGACATAAACAAGAACCATTTGATCTCAGAACAAGCCCAGTGGAAAAGCAAGAGACCAATCAAAATTAAATGACAGCTATTTCAACTTCATGCAAGCAACAGAAGGAATCTAGTTAGTAAATTGAGAATGACGCCATGTGAGCAAACTCTTACCTTTCTCAATTACCGTAACGAGATCATTACATATTTTAATCTAAAGGGAAAGAACACAAATGTATGTAAATATGGGAATAGTGCACCTGCTGCTCTGATGACAGTTTTATACACACATTATTACAGAGTTATTAGAGGAGAGGAGGACACAAATTGGAAATAAACCTAATGAGCATCAGCAACATTATGAAATAAGATGTAGATAGTAATAATTCTACAATGCTGTTTTTAACTTGAATACATTGTCTAACATAGTTTATTAAAAGCTTGAAAATTGTTACCTGAAGTTATCATGCAGATAGAGTAGAATATTGGTATATTCAACTTTATTACAATCTTCCCCCAAAACTCAGAGTAATGTTTCTCTTTATACAGTTGTGAACTTGTAAATAAATATTTAGAATAAATGGATATCTTCCAATTAAACAAACAAATCCCTCCTTACTGTTTTGTTTTTACAGAATGATGGAAGTTTGTATTTTGGACAAATATGATAGAATATTGTTGTACATGTTATATTTTCCCATCCCTTCAATTTTTAAAGGTTTTACAGGTGGTTCTTGAGTTACGAATGTAATGGAGGCCGCCCATTCCATTAGTAACTCGAGGATTCATGGGAGTGAATCTTGTACTGTGAACGTGATCAATTCCTTTCACTCACACATTCACTAATCAAATGCATGGCTCATTAAGTGCACATGAGGTGTCTCGGGGTGGGGAAGGCCATGAAGGGGGAGGGGGCTAGTGATGGAACAGGCCACCTGCTTCAGACCACCCAAGGCCTCCCCGACCCACAGATACCTCATTCTCCATCCCTGGAGATGGAGAATTCCCCACAATTGCTCTCCCCTATTCTGCCACACCAGGTCACTTACCTGATGAAGTTCTGTCTCCTCTCCAACTTGTTTATTTGCCTGCTCTCTCCTTTTTTGATGTCAAAACCTTTCTCAAGCAGTTTGGCAGCAAGAAAGGAGGCCTGGAAGGGCACGCACGCCCTTCTGGGCCTCCTGTCTCACTGCTGAATCACTTGAGGATGATGTCGGTGATGAAAAACGAGGCCTAGGAGTGCCTGTGAAGACCCAGCGGGGGGTGAATAGGCAGGGCGAATGTTGCAGAGCCTCTGTGGTTGTTCATAAGGGTGAACAACTGCCGTGGTGCTGCAACATTACTAATTTCAGGACTTGTTCGTAAACCCAAGGGAGTGCTTATCGCATAACTCCAAATGCTTGTAACCTGGGGATTAGGTTTTATACTAGACAATATAAAATTCAGAATGAAGTGTTTCTTTACCACTTGATTTTTGAATGTGCCCCATGACATACAATAACTTTTAGGATTTTGATGAGCTAGCAAATCATTCAAGCGACATAGCTTGGCCCTCTGATAATCTTATGATATGGGAAGTTATATATAGAGTTTAGAACAGTGTTTCTCAACCTTGGCAACTTGAAGATGTCTGGACTTCAACTCTCAGAATTCCCCAGCCAGCGAATGCTGGCTGGGGAATTCTGGGAGTTGAAGTCTAGACATCTTCAAGTTGCCAAGGTTGAGAAACACTGGTTTAGATGATTAATAAAATACATAATGTAGCACACAATCACATTCTCCATACTTTCTATTTCTCTAGCTCATCATTTTCAATCTTTTGGGTTATTAGCAAATATACCCTTCAGAGCACAGATGGCAAAACATTACAGTGTGTCAACATGATTACTCTTTTGCTCATGGACATGATGTTATAAATATGATGTTATAAAGATATCAAGGAGTGAGACATTTTTAACTCTCAAAGGAATGAAGTATGAGGGGAACTGGTTGATATCCTTTTGTAATTTAATAACTCTAATATATTGATTTAAGAACCATTTCACACTATAAATCCCATCAACAATAGTACAGAAGACAGAAGGCTGCAACAGGTTAAAGCATAATGTAAACATTTTCTTTGGACCATTTTATCATTGTAGCCTGCACTAAGTATTTTTGAGGATTCCAAGACATGAAAAATAACTCCGAAGTATATAAAGATCTAAACTTTCCACCTTTTTTGCCAATTTTGTCAATCTGGTCTCTTTGGAAACCCTCCACTGTGTGGAGGATAGTTAATAACCAGGTTCTCATCTACACAGTAGGAATTAATGGCTCCCAAGGTTCTTCTTTATCCAATACTACAAACTGCACTTCAGCAACAGCACAATAAAAGATTTACTTATTTGATTTTGCAGATGAAATTCCTTTATCATGAGTCTGCACCAAATCGTTAATAAAAATTGGGTAACAATGGATATTTAAGACAGGAACTAGGGTAGACAACTGCTCATTGCTATTGTTGCATATAGATGCAACATCTAAAATTAATACCGGAAGCCTCTGATCCATGATCTCTTTTCTTCAGAAGCTTATTCCATCAAAGAATTGTAGAACTGAAAACTGATTCAAAGTTTACATTTAAGATTTTTCAAGGTGCATGTTTGTGGGTGTGTACACACAGACTATATATACACTGTATACTGTAAACCTGAACACTGATCAGTTGTAACTAACAGGCCTGGTCCTCAGCTAATACATTTTGCACAGATATTCTACAAGTTACATGTAATTCCTTTACACAAGTTACGTTAGTCAGTTATCTTGTACTACCAAGCAGCCTATTTGGTGAGACCCTATTGTAAACATCTGGTTGGTTGTAATAAATTCTATTATTTGTGCCCGTATTATGTTTTCTTGCATATGACAATATAGCATTAACCTTTTAAAAATACTCTTTCCTATCTTCCAAATCACTAGCCTGCTTATGAATGAGCCATTCTTGTTCTTGTTGCTGACAAGATGTGTCTCTTGTCTGGCTGCTGGGCTGGGTTGGGCTTGGTTTCGGCTGTGAGGGAAAAAAAGAGAGAGCCAAAAGCAGCCCCTGAGCTATAAGCATTCCCTTTGCCTTTGCTGCTTTTGCCTTTTTTTTTTGAACTGTCCCCATAGCCAATCTGTTCAGGATCTCAGGGCCTGGGCCGTCGGTTGATGTTGTGTAACGCCAGGTCCGTGGTCAACAAAGTCCCCCTTATCCACGAATTGATCTTGGAAGGGGGGCTGGACCTGGCGGGTATTACGGAGACCTGGTTGGGCCAGGAGGGGGGAGTGCCCCTCGTTGAAATGTGCCCACCGGGTTACCGGGCATTTCATCAGCCACGAGCCCAGGGTCGGGGTAGGGGGGTGGCAGTCGTTATAAAGGAAGGTCTGGATCCGAGGGAGACCACTGTGCCACAGACAGCTGGCTGTGAGTCTCTATGTATGAAGTGGGGCCATGGGAGGCAGTTGGGCTTGCTGATTGTGTACTTGGCTCCCCGCTACGTATAAGCAGCCCTACCCGACCTTCTCAGTGTGATAGCCGAGGTGGCGGTTGACACCCCCAGACTATTGGTCATGGGGGATTTCAACCTGCCATCGATAGGCGAAACATCTGAGGCGGCACGGGAGTTCATGGCCTCCATGACGGCCATGGACCTGACCCAGTTAGTTCATGGCCCCACTCACACTGGGGGACACATGCTAGATCTAGTTTTTGTCTCTGGCCAGTGGTTGAGTGATCTTGGTGTAGGGGAAATAGTCATCGAGCCCCTGTCATGGTCAGATCACTCTCCTTCGGCTGGACTTTCCAACCGCTACAACCCACCGCGGGGAGGCGGAACCGGAAGCGATAAGATGGTTCCGCCCCAGGCGCCTGATGGACCCTGTGAGGTGCCAGACGGAGCTTGGGCCAATACTTGACCCGCGACTCGACTGGGGACCTAGTTGCCGTCTGGAATACGGCGACCGCGGGGGCCCTGGATCGGGTCGTGCCTTTGCGGCCTCTTACTCGACGTCGATCCACCCTGGCTCCCTGGTTCTCTGAGAAGCTGAGGGGGATGAAACGTCGAAGGAGATGCCTAGAGAGCATTTGGAGGACCACCCGGGCCGAATCTGACCGGACACTGGTAAGGTCGCATTTGCCTAGTGGCGATAAAAGCAGCGAAACGGAATTATTTCTGCGCTCTTATCGCGTCTGCAGATAGCCGACCCGCCGCCCTGCTTCGGGTGACCCGTTCCCTTCTTCATTAAAGGGCGCGGGATGCCCCCTTGCAGGGCCGTGCGGAGGAATTTGGAGGCTATCTGCACAATAAAATCGATCAGATTCGGGACGGGTTAGCCTCCAATTGGGCAGGTTCAGGCGGGCCGATGGAGGCAGGTCTTGAGACTGTTTGGGAAGAGTTTGATCCTGTGACTCCCGAGGACATGGACAGGATGCTGGGGCAACTGAACCCCACCACATGTTTACTGGACCCTTTTTGGCGAAGGTTGTTGAGAGTGTGGTGGCGCGACAGCTTCCCCAGCACCTGGAGGAAACTGTCTATCTGGACTCGTGCCAGTCTGGCTTCCGGTTGGGTACAGCACGGAAACATCATTGGTCGCATTGGTGGATGATCTCTGGAGGGCTCGGGATAGGGGTTGTTCCTCTATCCTGGTCCTGTTAGATCTCTCAGGGCTTTCGATACCATCGACCATGGTATCCTATTGCGCTGGCTGGAGGGGCACCATTCTGAGGTCGTTCTCCTCCTACCTCTCCGACCGGTCGCAATTCGTATTGGCAGGAGGGCAGAGGTCGACCTCGAGGTACCTCACATGTGGGGTGCCACAGGGGTCGGTCCTCTCGCCCCTCCTGTTCAACATTTATATGAAGCCACTGGGTGAGATCATCCGTGGTTTTGGGGTAGAATTCCATCAGTATGGGGATGACACCCAGCTGTACATTTCTACCCCATACCCCAGATGTCCCGGTGTCCGGAGCCCGTGTGAGTCTGGATGGGGAGAAACAGGCTTCGACTTAACCCGTCCAAGACCGTGTGACTGTGGCTTCCAGCGTCACGATACAGCCAGTTGGTACCATCTCTGGCCATTGGGGGCGAATCATTAGGCCCCATAGAGAAGGCGCGCAACTTGAGTGTCCTCCTGGATTCCCAGCTGTCATTAGACGATCATTTGACAGCCGTGGCCAGGGGGGCTTTTTATCAGGTTTGCTTGGTTCGCCAGTTGCGCCCCTTTCTGGATCATGACGCTCTATGCACGGCCACTCAAGCCCTCGTCACCTCCTGCCTGGACTATTGCAACGCTCTCTACATGGGGCTGCCCCTGAGGTGCACCTGGAGGCTCCAGTTGGTGCAGAATGCGGCCGCGCAGGGGATTCTGGGAGCCCCAAGATGGTCCCACATGACACCCCTCCTGCGCGAGCAGCACTGGCTGCCTGTGGCTTTCCGGGTGTGCTTCAAGGTGCTGATAACCACCTTTAAAGTGCTCCATGGCATCGGACCTGGCTACCTGCAGGACCGCATCCTGCTACCGAATACCTCCCACCGACCAGTTCGCTCCCACAGAGAAGGCCTCCTCAGGGTACCGTCGGCCAAACAATGTCGGCTGGCGACCCCCAGGGGGGGAGCCTTCTCTGTGGCAGCTCCTGCCCTCTGGAACGACCTACCCTCCGACCTTCGTACGATCACTGACCTACGCCTCTTCCGTCGGGCCTTGAAAATGCATTTATTCCGTGCGGCCGGCCTGGTGTAGTTTTTAATCGATTTTAATCCATTTTATCAGAGATTTTACCTGGTTTTAGAACAGGCCCTAAATTTAATTGATTTTTAAAGTATTTTGTATATTGTATATTGATGTTTTGTGGTTTTATTATGCCTGTTCACCGCCCTGAGTCCCGCAAGGGGGAAGGGCAGTATACAAATTTAATAAATAGTAAATATTAATAGGGCATGGCTTGTCAGCAATTGGATAAAGACACCAATGGTCATTTTCTGGTGAAGCACAGGGCAACAGGGAGTCAAAAGGGCATAGATGGGGAGGAAGCTAGGTAACTGGAGGGAGTTGAAGTCCCTTTGTGGTTATAAGTGTGTTTGGGGTGCCCTGTATCTGAATTTTGATCATATATTGGGGGTGCTGGAACAGTCATAACTTTGGGCACAAGCTGTAAATTCCTTAAGAGCTGCTTAACTCATTCCTTGCATCAGACTTCACACACACAAAAACAATAGCTTCAAAGCACAGAAGAAGAAAAGAGAGAAAAATTGATGGAGATAAATTTTGACAGAAGCACCAGTGATAACCAAAGATAAGCTGATGGAAAGAGCAGATGCTGGGTTTTGAGCCTTTATGAGACACGAAAGTAACATGTTGCGAAGAGATGTTCATATAAGATCTACCAAGAAAGTAACTAGAACATTAATGCTACAAATGGCAAGAGATATAAGACTGCACTATTACTGGAAAGATACAGGTTGATGCAATGAAAATGTATAATAAAAACTAAGCAAAATTTAGGTTACTAGTAGTAAGTATAAAATGAAGTAATAGCTGTAGTTAAATAATGATTAATAATGATAATAATACATATAGATATATTAGTTTGATAATATGAAATTTTATATAAACAACACAGAGATTAAGAGAGGAGGTTTAAAAGCTTTATTTAGAATATGTTATAAAGATATGTATTGTGATTGGATGATTTTAGGATGATTTAATGGAACGCTATCATATAATCCTATTCTAGATTTTGAATATTATATATAAAAGGATCTTAAAACAATTATAGTCAAATAAGACAGATATAATAAGCGTGATATATATAAATATATTTGAATTTAAAATATGTGATCTGATATGAAAAGCAGGTGATGACTATGGAAGAGATGCATAGAAATTCTGTAACCAACTGACACACTTTCTATAATTTGTAATGAAAGATGGGTTTTTTCTTTTATGTTTGTTTGTCTTTGTTCAAAATATATATATATATATTTTTACAAAAAAAAGAAATAGCTCAACCCAGGTGTCACCAACCTTTCGGACTTCAGAGACCACTAAATTCATAATTTTAAACCCCGCGGACCACAAATATGATTTGCTTAATGATTGGCTGGGTGGGCGTGGCCAACTCGATGTCACTCATGTCGAGGGACACCTTGTCAGCCTCTACTCGCCACTCCTTGCCTGCCCACCTGGGCTTCTTAGGGCCCCAACAGGAAGCAATTGCTGGAGCTTAGCAGCCAACATGAGAAAGAGTTGGAAAAACAGCTGGCTCAGTTCAAATTGGATCTGACTGAGAAGAAGGCTTAGCAGAAGCACCTCACTGAGGACTACAAGCATAGGCTTTCCAAGCAAAGGGAAGACCTGAAGGAGTGCAAGGCCAGGTACTTGCACCTGGAGGCTCAGTGGGTTGAAATGGTGAGCCAGTTCCAGGCCATGCTGCTGTCCCACCGGAAGAAGGCCCTCTTTGGCACCAGCAGCACTTCCCTCCAGCCTTTGCCCAAAGCCCCACACCAGGAGGCTGAAGCAGACCCCAAGTCAGAATTTCTGCCCCCCCCCCCCACTTACCCCGGCCAGCACAAAAAGACCCAGAAGGGGAAGACTCTCTGCAGCAACACAAAGATTTATTGCACATATTTGGCCCAGGGGCATAGTTTGAGGACTCCTGATTTACTGCAATATAAAAAATGCAAATAATTTTTCTGCGGACCACCAAAATTTTCTCATGGATCACCAGTGGTTCAGTTGGTGACCATTGGCCCAGCCTACCAAAAACATAATTGTAAAAGACAGACTAGAAATAAAAATTAAAATAAGCAAGAAAATAGAAAGAAAACACCTGTCTGATCTTGTATGAATATAAATCACCAGGACCTGATGGATTACATGCCAGAGTTCTGAAGGAGCTGGCAGATATTATTTCAGAACCATTGTATCATATCTTTCAAAAATTCTGGCGCACCGGAGAACTAACAGGATTGGAAAAGAGTTGATGTGGTTCCCATTTTCAAAAAGTGGAGGGGGTGGGGGAAGAAGAAACAGTCCCAGGAAATTACATACCACTGAGCTTATTATCAATACTTGGGAAGATACTGGAAAAAGTAGTAAAAAAAACAGATCTGCGAATATCTAGAACAGGGGTGTCAAACTCGCAGTCCCCGAGGCAGATGTGTTATGTGCCAGTCTCCCCCCCCCCCCACTGATTTAGCGAAGGGGTAAAAAAAATCATGATACATCACTTGATGACAACGGGACAACTCAAGTTTGACAACCCTGATCTAGAAACTAGATTGTGATTATGATTAAGTGCAATTAGGGGGCTGAAATGATATAGAGTTTCCAACACCTTTATCAGAGTGGCAACAAGAAATTACATTTAGTATACAAATGTATACTAAAGAAATCAAAGTATCAAAGAAAACAGTATGCTCCAGATGTAGGACTGGATAAAATGTTAGGAGGCAACATAAAAAAATTACCCTTTTTGTCCAAACATGGCGTGGAACAATATTGTAATAAATGTTAATAAGGACTAGGATCAGAGTAGGGGTGGATTTTGTCTAAATATGATACTGTTCTAATCACTTTGTGGGAGATGTATAATGAAAATTAGATGGGGGATATTTTGTTATATCTCATGAATCTCTTGGTAGCTTTCAACACTATTAACCACAGCATTCTGTCTTGTCTTGTGGGCACAGGGCTTTGGGTGAGGGCATTCTTTCAGAAGATGGTGATAGAGGATGTCTCTGACATCTCAGGTTTCTGTCTTGTCTTCTTTGCTTTTCAACATCTACATGAAAGCAGCAACGCAGGTCATTTAGGGCTTTGATACAGAATGCTATCAATATACTGATGCAGCTCTATTGTTTCTTAAATCTAATTCTGAGAAAACAATCAGCATCCTTGAATGTTGCTTAGATTTAATAATGGTCTGGGTAAGGGAGAACAAGCTGAAAATAAATTCAAGTAAGATTAGACAACCCATGATCTGTTCAGTCATCATTTCAGAGATATTTCCTTTCCAGATTCCTCTATGCCTTCAATAATGGCATTGCTTCTAATGCACTTTAAAAATAAAAAATCAGGTCTTAAAAATTCAAGGACATATTCAGAGATGTATCTGTCTTGAAAGTCGAATTGGTACGACTTGCTGATGCCACCTTGCCACTGCCACCTCGCCACCACCTCACCTCCATCATCTAGCCATGGCCATCTCACCACCGGACATCTCAGCCCAGCCAACTCACTGTGGGGACAACTTGCTGCAATCCTGGCCCTTTCCACTGTGGTTTCCAAAGCCAGCCTGGTTTAAGGGAAGCTAAAGTTCCAGCTAGACCACACTCCTCTAAAGGTTCATTTTCAAGCACCCATCAGCAAATAGCAGGCTAAATGGGAGTTATTGTTCCATGCACACATACACACATCAGTCTGAGCTTCTCCCCTAGTCTGGGCAAGAGTGCCAGCTTGCCAGCTTGGATGCAGATAAAAGTCCCCACCTCAGAATGGTGTGTGTGTGTGTGTGTGTGTGTGTGCGCACGTGCGCGCATACTGCAAATTAGCCTATTTGGAGGTATCTTCATGTCTAAAGATTACAGACATGGTTTTAGTAATACAGTGGTACCTCGGTTCACGAACGCCTCTGTTCACGACCAATTCGGTTTACGAACAGAAATTTTCCTCAAAATGTGCTTCGGTTCACGAACTCTGCTTCGGTTCAGAAACAGGAACCGCGGCCATTTTTAATGTATTCCTGGCTGTCACATGGTTGTGACTTCCTGTAGGAAGATCGTAGAGAGAAGAAAATACAGGGGAAAAAAAAAGCCCCAGCACGCACACTGTGAGTACTTTCAGTGACTTTTTTTTAATTTTTGTTATGCTTTTAGCATATGGAAAACTGTGCCTCTGTTCACGAACAATTCGGTTCGTGACCAGAGTCAGTTCACGAATTAAGTTCGTGAACCGAGGTACCACTGTATAGGGCTAGAGATGCTGTTGGTAAGGAGACTGGACTCAGAGACTGAGATAACCCCTGATTTGATAAGGTTGCACTCTTCCTGCAGGTACACGTTTTTCGTTTGGGACCACTCTAACCTTGCAACTTAGTCTTCCTTCCGCTTTTCTCTTTCTCTTTTTTTAATTTTCTCTACTGCATTTTTTAATGTAATTTTTTAGTATTTCAAATTTGCTAAACTTGTTTTGTTTTAGTTCCTTTTTCTTTCCTTATCAACATGTATAAAACACATATATCCATATTCATTCATACACATACCCCCCAGTAATAACACAATGTAGATTAATATAAAGTTATTTAGATTAGGACAAGCATCATTATTGGAAAAAAATATCTCAATGTATATTTTTTCCTTAATTTCTAAATTTCATTTCAAATGTTCTACTTAATTTTGAAAAGGTCAAATAATCATACTATGTGTAATATTAATATCCAAAACTATAATATTGGTAGAAAATCTACTTTCTCTTATCTGTATACATTATTTTAAGACACATAATTGAACATTAAAGAATCTAAGTATAGTATATAAATATCACTGTTGAAATAACTTATTTCATTTAATTTGAATCATGTACTTCCAATATTTATTCATTATTACTTTTGTCAGCCAATCTTCAACTCCATATTAATCCAGGCATTCCATTATTCAATTCAATCCAAGTTTATTATATCTTTTTAAAATCAATAATTGTAAAATAATTTCATTCTCGTGTTCATGCAATTTCAGTAACCTGTTGAAGATCAAAAACTTAGTCTGACATCTTCTGCCCAGCAGAAAACTGCAGACCTTTCCAAATTTTGTCCATTCTAGCGCTTGTATTCTTTCAACCAAAATTCTATCACACACCTTCCCAGCTACACTTAATATGTTTCTCTGTAGTTTCTGCATTTTTTCTAATACAAGGGAATACCGTGTGGCTACACCATAAGTACACTTGATCTTAGCCAAGAGGCTGAGGACCAATGACATGCCATAAATAAATCATATCAGCATCTTAACTTTTTCCCAATTAAATCACCTGTACCTGCAGTCTTACCATTAAGCATTGAAGGGAAATAGTAATAAGGATACAAACTTGTTGGTTTTAGTAGAAACATTTGTTTTCTATAGATTATGCCTTGTATTTGTAATGTATCTGGCACATGTCAAAACATGTGATCCTTGCCATATGAACTCTTATCAATCTGCAATCTATTGGCATAGAACTTATCCCACCTTTGATTTGTGCCCTTTACAACGGGGGGGGGGGGGCAAATGGCCAATGAGAACAAAGGAAAGAGATAATCTGATAAGACTAGTGAGGAGTATTGTAAAGCCAGGATGTTATTTGATGTTTATGACTGTATAAAAAGGAGCTACACCTTCTCTGAAGGGTAGCTCTTCCCTGCATATCCTTGGGTTTATGTTGGGAACAACTGACCATTATATCTTTAAACTGATCAAAGATGAAACACTAATTGTTATTCAAGCCTCCATTTATGTCTCATGTTTGGCTCATTGTGACTTGGATATATTCTCAAACTTCTATGAGTCTCAACGTATTCTCAAACCTTACAGCATGTTGAATATTCTCTCACTGTATTTAACAATGCTGGTTGAAAGGGAAGAGAGATTTGATTGGCTAGTTAAATTGAATTTTATGAGATTTACTGCCCTTTATTTAAACTGACTAATTAACTTTCATATCTAAATTGCTGGCAATGTTCCCCCCCCCCACTTCATTACATGTATGAATTCCAAAATGTCCAAATAGAATTATGTATAAATCACATGTATGTATATACATTTCAGCTAGATGCAGGCTGAATCTCAGTTCTCCATAATCTAGGTACACTGTTTCATAAAATTTAATTTTCATGAATAATATATACAAATCAATTCACAGCTGCACATTTTAATAGAGAAAAGATTAATCAAAGCTTTATTTATAAGCTTGCCTAGTGTTGTTTAGTATTCCAGTTCAACAAAGATCAATAGAGGCCATTCCCGTCTCTTGACGCCTCTCCAGGAAACAGAGGTGCGATTATGTAAATAGCACTAGTTCCTCTATACTTCTGCCAGCTTGCTTATCTCCAAAGCCTTCTGCCTGCTGCCATTGGCGACCAATACAGTGTGTGCATCTATCCCATATCTCTTAACAAAGCTCGGGAAGTACAGCCAGTCATGTTAAACCGTGATGCATGTCTGGTTTTATTTGTAAAGTGATTCATTTCAATACCTTTAATCTCTGTTGTATTTAGTTCATATATAAAAAATAGCTGATCAGTTAGAATAAGAAAGAAAACAGATGCATCCAGACATTCACTGGTGCTAGGGATAATCCATTGACTTAACAATGCAACACAGCATTGCAATATAATTAGGAAATGTCAGTGTCAGAAGATGGACATTGACTATACGGAATAAAGGAATGTTGGTACCTGGTTGGTTTACTATTCTTTGCAAGAAAGCAGTAAATCATAAATTCAAAATAAAACAATGGTTTTAAACATTACACAATAATTAAATAAATTTATCTCATAATAAAAACAGGGTTGCAATAAATCAAACATCTAAGCACTGATATTGCCTGACAAAACATTGTATTTATCTTGCACTCTCCTAGCCTAATCTGCATTTAACATTACTAGCAATGGCTCCTACTGTGAGGGAGTACTTTTTTGTAAGAATGCACTGATTCACAAATAGCTTTTGCACAACGTATTCTCGGCTCAGCAAGAAGTCTACACTCTTGAATGAACCAGAACACATTAGTGAGAGAAAGTTCATTAACCTTGCTAGATTCAGAGGGTTAACAGGGTACTGAAAAAAGGTATTGAGTGAAAAGCTCTGTTGCAAAACAAATTAAAATGAATGTCATCATTCCTTTTGATATTCATTAGCTAATTCACAGGGAAAGTGGGTTTAAAAAAAAATGCAGCTATTTATCAGTGAAAAACAGGTGTACACCTGCTGTTCAAATCGTTCTTAGTGATGATGATGATAATAATAGTAATAATAATAGTAACTGCAGTACTAATAAATACAATAGAGAGACTTACCGCATCCACTACGGGAGAAACTGGGAGAGGGAGAGAAAACCTGAGCAGCAAAATCTTCAAATGACAGCAGTTCTTTATGATTCCGGATTATTTCATCAAGATATATTGCTCTTTCCTCATAACTGTTGGAAATAGGCTAAGGAAATACATTCTGCTACCAAGCCTTAGCTATTCAACTTAGTATTTAATAAATAACATATGGAAAGAAAAGTGTACCATAGTTACACTATGGTACATTTCCAAAACCACAGAATTCTAAGTGTTGCAGTAATTAACATTTAGATTTTTTTCACATAATTGTAACAGTTTCAGTACTAAGCAAATTATAGTATTAAAAACACTGATTTTCAAATTAAATGTAATGGGTCTTCATCAGTGATAAATTGATAAATTAAAATTATATAATAATGAGGAAAAGTGTTACAGTTGATATATACATTTATACATACTCTACCTTAATATGAATATAGACATGCACATACATTTGAGATATGAAGAATTAGAAATGTTAATTACTTTATTTAAATTAGGAATATATATAGCTATCAATTATATTCTCAAGACAAGCTAATGTTTCATACCTAAGATTTTCCAGAAAGATTGGCTAGTCAATCTTTAAAATGGTAAGTCAAATTTTTAAAAAGAACATGTGTACACTTTAGTCTTAGGCATCAAAATTAAAGATGTTGCCTTTAATTAAAAATCAGCAACCTGGAACACACCCCTTATAAATGCATAATCAAAAGCCAGTCACCAATAAAGCTTACAAGCATAACAAGCAGAAGCAACTTTCCAGCTGTCTTAACAGGGCCCTTGCTTGTGATATCTTTTCATAAGGAAGACAGCAAATCTCTCTCTTTGGGTACAGTTTCTAATTTCTTTGATGATGAGAATAATATTTTGTATGTTTCTAGTGCAGAGAAATTTATCTTATATTGGGCTTTATGACTTCAGTGGTCAGTCATTACGTGGTCAATCAATAATCATATATATTGCTATTCAGATTGAAAACAGGTTTTCAGTTGTATCCAATGTTTTTTTTAAAATATGAGAAACTTGCTTACTTTTATAAGACTCCTTCAGGGGTTGGAAAAAATAATAAATCCTTTACTGTACTCTTATCTCTGTATTTGTTACTCCTTAATATTTTACAAATGTGTTACTTTACATAGCACATTTCGCTTTAAAAATACAACAGAAGCAACTTGTAAGCCCTTTCTAAAAGGACGAATAACTTCTTTCTTGGTCATTATTATTGAAATAAACTGATTATTGCATAAAACAAAATAAGGTCAACATGGTTTTTAATGGTCCCCCCCCCCCCCCCCCCCAATATCTCGGTGTCATTATTGTGCAGGGATAGAAACTAACTTCACACTACATACCTGTTTATTTTTATCCCATTCCTCTGGTTAATTTATATCCCATTCCGAGGTATAGTTAGATATGCATTTCTGTTATATGCTGCATTGCTGATGACTCGGTGCCAAACTTCCTAGGAGAGCAAGCCATACGCCTGGAACCTATTCTAAAGGGACTGACGGATGCCATTCACTTCTCATTATGAACATGCTTATTCTGCCTGGTGCTTGGCTGTTGCTAGGGATCTCAATTCCACACTGACACAGCAAGTGCTGGTCCTGAACAGCAGGATGTTAGGCCTGAGTGGCCGTCTGGTGCACAGACTTTCTGACACTAAGCTGGCACGTGCTGGCGCAGCAGGGGAAAGCCAAGGCGTGACAAATTACTGAAAGAGCTAAGCTAAACTTATGGTTGAAAACCACCTGAGCCTGTGGACCTCTGTGGGCTTGCCATCTCTTCTCAATTCCTTTCCCCCTCACCCTTTAAGTCCATGGTCTCTATGCGGCCTCAGTTATGTGGAAGCAGTTAAAATAAACCTTGTTTCTGGGCTATGTCTATAAACATAATAAATGGAAGAGAAGACATGAGTCCATTTCGATGGAGAAGTGCGGTTCTATAAATCTAAATAAATAAATAAATAAATAAATAAGACATAACAATTTAGGAGGAAGGCGGGGATGCTTGTATATCAGAAAGTCTGATTAGCCAATTATTTTAAACAATGAAATCAGTAATAGCTACTTCAGAGGAGGATAAATATTCACCCAACTGCCAATGGAGTAACTGCCAATGATTAGCAACATCATCTGGAAATTATTATAGATTTGCAAAATAATATCCCCTCCCCCCCCCCCCCCCGGACATACACTGGGATGGGCAAAGATCCCCTTCAGTGGAGTTAACGTCATAAACTGCCACGCTCTATTCCAAGTAGTTTTCTTGGTAGCTATGTGGAAGTGTTATTGCTACTGCCCTCTGATTTATATTTAAATTTCCCAGTCTAGCATACAACGGTTGTACTTTCTAGTTAACTTTCATCCAACTAAATTCTGCTCTGCTTGGGCAGTTTCAAAATCTACTAAGATCAGCTACCATATTTTTCAGGAGTATAAGACACACTGGAGTATAAGACACACCCAGGTTTTGAAGAGGCAATTTTTTTTAAAAAAAAGTAGATAGATAGAGGGATACAGAGGGAGAGAAAGAGAAATACAGTAGGTAGGGAGAGAGAGAGAGAGAGTAGTTAGGTAGGTAGGTAGATAAAGGGATAGAGAGAGAGAAAGAGAGAGAGAGAAATACAGTAGGTACTGTAGATAGGGAGAGAGAGAGTGTAGATAGGTAGGTAGGTAGGTATATAGGTAGATAGAGGGGGGAGAGAGAGAAATACAGTAGGTAGGGAGAGAGAGTATAGATAGGTAGGTAGAGGGATAGAGAAAAATAGAGAGAAATACAGTAGATAGGCAGGAGGAGAGATAGAGAGAAGGTAGGTAGGTATATAGGTAGATAGAGGGGGTGGGGAGAGAGAAATACAGTAGGTAGGTAGGTAGATGTTTCCAGGTGTATTTACCCATGTGCTGGAGAAGGAAATCGCTGTGGCATTTAAAGCTTTGTTTCTGTGGCACAGCACTTGATCAATGTAATTCTCATCAATCCCTCTAACTCAGGGGTTCCCAAACTTGGCAACTTTAAGACTTGTGACTTCAATTCCTAGAATTCTCCAGCCAGTTATGTCCACAAGCTATGCTGACTGCAGAATTCTGGGAGTTGAAGTCCACAAGTCTTAAAGGTGCCAAGTAATGAAACAGCCTTCCGAGAGGGAAAAAAAGGTTTTTTTGCACTCTGCAAACCTCCCCAAAATGGCCTGTTTTCCGCGAAAACGGGACCGTTTTTTCCCAAATAAAAGGCATGAATAGCCCGGGGGGGGGGGGGCTTGCAGAGTGCTCCTGGAGGGGTGGGCCCCCAGAAATGAGCAAAAAATTAGCCAGTTTTTTGCAAAAACGGGCCATTTGTATGTCAAAAAATTTGCATGCATAGCTTTTGGAGGCTTATAGAGCGCTGCTGGGGGCTGAGGGGCAAAAAATGGCCCGTTTTAGGCTCATTTCTGCCCTTCCCAGCCCCCAGGAGCTCTCTGGAAGCCTCCATAAGGCTATGCACAGTCGTTTTGGTGAAGGGGATGGGGTTTCGGGAGGCAAAAAAAATGCTGTATTTGATGTATAAGACGCACCCAGATTTTCAGCCTCTTTTTAGAGGAAAAAGGGTGCATCTTATACTCTGAAAAATACGGTAAGTATTTCCAGTGGTAAATTGTCTAAATAATAATAATAAAGATAATATATTTTAAAAGTTTCCTTAAGTGTAATATAGGGAAATTTTCTAATTAGGCAGTAATTAGAGAATAAGTTTAAATCAGTATTTCCTGCATATTGAAAAGGTAAGAATGTAAAAATACAGCTACATTTACTAGCAGTGAAGCCAACACAATTTAAAATTCCTGTTCATTTTTTATCTTAATTTTAGATAATTTATAGTATTCTTAGGTTATTCTAGATGAAGTAATTACCAGGTATTAAGTAAGACATAGCACAATAAAGTTTAGCTTACTTTCATTTTAAGTCAATGAATGTTGAAATTTTAAGGGAAAGTAAGATTTCAGTGTATTTGGTGTAGTAGTTAAGGTACCAGTTTAGAAATCAGGAGACTGGGACTTCTAGTTCTATACAAAGACAATTGAGTGATTTGGGCCAAGATTTCAAGGCTCCTCGTAAAATTATACCCAATTCGGCTAAGTTATTTTTTGAGTGAAAATCATGCATAGTGATTTAGAACTGACTGCAGTATGGATGCTGCCTGGACAGGCTTATCTTTTAGCCTGACATATCTGACAAGTGTACTTGGAAATCACCCCCTATCTTTTGGACTCACATCCTTTCTGGTTATTAAAAGCTGTTAAAAGAATTACCTGTGCCAGGGGCGGGGAACTTTCTTTGGCCATATTTTTAGTTGCATTCACATGTGTATAATGTGCTAGGAATGATTAGTATCTAAGCAACGTTCTGAGTGGCCCTTTCTTTCTCTGTCAGCATTAGCCATTCACAATTTCCCTGGTATTATTTGCTGCCTGCCAGGAAAAGAAGCGGAGGGGCTTGATCATAGGAGTATTCTAAAACAAAAACGGGCAACCTTTTTTAGTTATTGCAGCTGCATCAGTTGACATATTGATGACAGTACACATGTATGTGCATCCATTCTCTCTCTCACACATTCATTCACCACTGCATTGCCCTCTCTTCCCAACAATCTTGATAAGGGGCATGAGGAGGAAGTGGGGAGAGTTATCTATTTTTGATTTATTAGATGTATAATCTATGTTTTCTTTGGAAGTCAAGGCAGCCAACACTTTCATCACTACACCATGCTCCACTGGTTCTCAGTGGTGAATAAGGAAGAATTTTCCTTTCAGGTAGCTGACATCATGTTGTAGGAAACTAGTGATTATAAGTCAGATAGCTGGAAAAAGGGTGAATACCCCCCCCCCCCGGGTTTTGTGAACTTTTGCTCAAAACACACTGAATAGTTGTAGCAGCAGGAATCAGCATTCCTGCATAAGGATACAATAGGGAGAAGCAACAAGCTTTCCCCTAAACATCCTATTTAACATTTCTTGTTGTCAATAGCAATAGAAAATGAATGATCTATTCTTTGCTGGCACCTATATTGTTGGATTGCAATACTATTTTTAATGTTTTGAAAAGATTGACACAAATAGAATGGATCATTAAAGTTAACATAATACACATCATGCATAACAATAAAACAGCATACAACTGCGAAGTTTTTGCTTTATTGTTTTCTCTACCATCTAAAGCAGCATCTGCCCTGGGCACCCTTCCATATGAAGCACCATGGCAGTGTCTTTTTCCAAAACAGCACTACTGCTTACTAGGCTTATGATAAACAATACTATATGATAGCTGCAATATTCAAAATATGAGCACAAATTCTACATTTATAATTGCAATATTATTCATATTTTGTTGTAGGAAACTAGTGCTTTTTCTGAAGGTTTTTTCTGGGGAGCAAGGAAATGTTGTTAGTAATTAGCAGCACTGTGGTTGTAAACCCTCATTACTGTTACCTATGAACATGAGTAGATTTTCAAAAATCAGTTCAGATAATTTAAATTTTACAAGCATATATTACCTGCAAACTTGGTAACTTCCATAACGTTTCTCAATGATTGTGTTTAGATAATCTAGTTAAGCCATTTTCTGTATTTGTTCAATTCTCTGAATTATAAACAAGTCAAGATAACTTGGCTTGCAAAACAAAGTGTTACAAACAACAACAACAACCCTAAGGTTAACACCCGGAGGCTTCAGTTAGTTCAGAATGCAGCCGCGCGAGCAATTATGGGAACCACTAGGTTTACCCACATTACACCGCTCCATCAAAACATGTGCAAATTTAGCTGCTAGGTTTAAATTCATCTGGTTAGTATGTTGTGCAAACATAGCCAATGTCTACAGAAAAATTCCTATAAAAACAATAATAAATCTTTATAAAAATCAAAATGTTGAAGGCATGGGAAAAAATATTGTGGAAGGAAAACACTACCACAACGACTGGTTAGAACCTCTATTGCTCTGAGGTGGAAGTAATCCTACCACTGACAGGATATTCCTCCCGACAGATCCAACTTATTTAGCTAATTATCAAACCACAAACTATTATTGGCCACAATAACATTTTTGATGATAACTCATCAAATTTGCAGATGACACTAAACTGGCAGGACTTGGCAACACCCCAGAAGATAAGCTGAGTATTCAAAAGGAACTTGACAGACTTGAATAATGGGCTCTATTCAACAAAATGAATTTCATTGTGGAGAAAAGCAAAGTTTTACATTTAGGCAGGAAAAATCAAATGTATAAGTACAGATAAGGAGCTGGTCCTTCAGACTTAAAGTTGCAAAGGTTGGAGACCCCTGTTCTAAAGAAAAGAAGAATTAGGGGTGACATGATAGCAGTATTCCAGTATATGAGGGACTGCCACAAAGAGGAGAGGGTAAAATTATTATCCAAAGCACTAGAAGGCAGGACAAGAGAGATGCAACCTGGAATTAAGGAGAAACGTACGGACTTACTTAACCAGTATATTTTGACCCAGCTCCCCAAACACAACAAACCCTCTATAGTGAACTCAAAGATTCCTTTATTAGGAGTGCCAGCAGCCCTGGAAACAAGTTTCTCTCTCAACGCAGGCTAACAAGTCAATTCGGCTGGAAGATGAATAGTCTTCCACATCTATTCATCTCTGCCCCCTGCCTTTTATCCCCAGAGCTAGCATGGGACCTCGCTAGCAGCGATTACTCTTCCTTCCCCAGGATCGGCCCGCAGCTTTTCACTGCTCTCCTCTCCTCTGCATTCTGTGCAGCTGCACATCAGGCACTGGACCCAGCTGTTCCTTCAACCACCACCTGCAGACCTGGGAGCTGTAGGCTCTCCATCTGAGGGCTGATGGCTGGCCCAGGCTCCGCCTCTCTCTCTCTCTCTCTCTCTCTCTGCCAGCTCCATTCCCTCTTCTCCATCAGCGCTCTCAGGTTGCCTCGATGCTGATCCTGACTCCCATGCCTCCTCCTCCTCCTCTTCTGATTCAGCTACTAGAGGAGCCGGCAGCTGACAGGCCACAACACAGTGGAACAGCTTACATCCAGAAATCGTGGGTGCTCCATCACTAAATGTTTTTAAGAAGAATTTAGACAGACCACTTATCTAAAATGGTAGAGGTTCTCCTGCTTGAGCAGGGGGCTGGACTAGAAGACGTCTAAGGTCCCTTCCATCTTATTCTATTCTAAAGAATGGTGTCAGAGAGTGTAGACATTATTTCTATGTTGTTTTGTAGTTAGTCAGGAGATTTTCATCTCCTAGGTAGTTGAGATGTAAAATACCACATATTATTATAGCCACCAAAACTATAGCTATATAATTTTAAAAAAATGATGTAAACATAATTCTTTTCACTGCAAAGCAACTGTTACTTAAGAAATACATTTCCAAAGGAGCCTGCAAAGGAACTACTGATCAAAAATCTAAACTTATGTAATTACATAAAATTAAATATGTACACGCAGAATTAACATCATGAAGTTACTGTCCATACCAGCATTTTGCTATAATTTGTTACAGATATCTGTAGGTATGTCTCAATTGTCTTAATCACTGCAATGTTACCTGGCATTGAGATAATGCTTTAAAATGCTTTCAACCAATTACTGTAAATCAATAGTACAAGTCTAATACATGGACTTTATAATCCATTTCCATTACCTGGTTTTAGATTTTTCTATTGGTACTGTATATGCTTCTAAAATATACTGATGCAGGCCTACTACTGCAGGAAGTAATCGCGTGAAGATGCTAAAAATGTGCATGATTTAAGAAGCTGTGAATGACTTTCATACACAAGTGATCCTTGACTGATAACAGCTCACTTAGTAACTGAAGTTGGCACAGAAAAAAGTGATTTATGACAATTTTTCACACAATCATTGCAGCATCTCCATGGTCACATGATCAAAATTCAGACACTTGGAAATTGACTCATATTTATGATGGTTCAAGGGAACATGTGATCACCTTCTGTAATCTTCTGATAAGCAGTCAATGAGAAAACCAGATTCCCTTAACTGTGTTACTAACTTAACAATTACAGTGATTCACTTTAACAACTGTGGCAAGAAAGATTGTAAAATGGAGCAAAATTCACTTAACAAATATCTCAGCAAAAGAAATTTTGGGACCAATTGAGGTGGTGAGTCGAGGACTCCCTGTATAAACCATTATTTGTTAATTTGTTATAGTTCCACTTAATGTCTTTGGTGAACTTGACTTTCTTCCATTATTTGGCTCTATAAGTATAGAAAACTTTCTCTTTTTGTTTGGTGCGTACCAAAACATCTGCACTTTTCTTTTAGGAACTTATAATTGAAAAGTGAAAAGTATAATCTTGCTTATATAAATCCTGTTTTTATTTGGCTGAAATTTGGTAATGTTTATACAAATACAAAATAGCAATTCAAATTCTGAATCTAAACTTTCTTTACTAAAATTCTCCTACAACATGTACAGTATGTCTCAGATATCGAGCTACGTTTAATTGCTGGAGGGGTTTAAATTGTTCAAAAGAAACAGACCCAGTAAAAGAGAAGATGGAGTTGCCTTTTAAGAAATAATATATCTGCATAAAAATGCAAAAAAGCACATGAAAATCTTATTTTTATTTAACATAACAGGGAAAAGGAATGACATCACCGTAGGTGTATACTGCAGGACATCCAACCAAACAGAAAAAAATAGATAAACATTTTGCTAATGAGTTAGCTAAGTTGTACAGGAAGCACACTACTATAGTAATGGGGGAGTTTAACTACCGTGACGTCAGCTGGGAAATAATCAGTTTTGGTCACCATGATACCCAAAAATATTTCTCTAAAAGAGTACAGAGAAGAACAACAAAACTGATTAGAGAATTGGAGGATAAAACATATAATGAATGATTTCAGTAAATGAGGGTGATTTGATAGTAATCTTCCAATATTTCAGGGGTTGGCACAGAAGGATTGATGTATTCTAGAGGTTTTTAAGAAGAGATTGGACAGTCATTTGTTCAGAATGGTATAGTTTCCTGCTTGAGCAGGGGGTTGGACTAGACAACTTCCAAGGTCTCTGCCATATTGTTACATTTTAAGAGAACAGGATTGTAAGGTTCATAATGTCCTCACTTACTGATTTCAACAGGGAGTGGCAACTCCATTGCTAAGCAGCATGATAGTTAAGAGTGATGTCATAAGACCACATTGACTTATATTAGTTCTGTCAATTCTTGTGTTGTCATCAAACAAATCATTGCAGATTGTTAAGGATGATGTCATGTGACTACAACTTATGACTTCCTACTAGCTTCCCTATTGACTTTGCATGTTGGAAGTCAGCTGTGAAAGTTGCAAATAGTGATTACATGACTGCTGGATGCTACAACTACTGTAAATGTAAGCTGGTTGCTAAGTGCTCACATCATGATCAAGTGACCACAGCGATGTTGTGATGGCTACAATTTCAAGGACTGGCTGTATGTTTTGCTTTTCAGAACTGTCAGTGTAAATGGTCACTGAACAAATGGTTGGTAAGAGAGGACTACCTGTATTGAAGTACTCTTAAGCATGAATTTCCTGTTAATGCTTGTAAACTAGTTTTTACTATAATTAGGATTAGAGTTTCTGTCATAATTATGGTCAGAAGTTGAATCATCACATGATTGTACCCAATTTTACAACAATTTTTGTAAGTTGAGTCATTGTGATCCCAAATTGAGTCATATATTCCTACGTATGAATCCTAATCAAGACTGTGCTTTTCTGGAAACTGGCAACAAACTTTGCAAATTGTGATCGTATCACCATGGGGCACTGGATGTAAATATGAGCCAGTTGCCAAGCACCTGAATTGCGATGATGTGACGGTGGGAATGGAGTAATGGTTGTAATTTTTATTTAAGTTGTGACTTTTTTCATGATTAATTTAAACTGCCATTCAGTAAAGTCATAGGTTTTATCCCAAATATTGGCAATGAGCTAAGTGGATTTAAAAATCCCATTTCATTCATTGCAATCATATTTTATTTATATAGTAAGTAATTAAGGGAAAATATAAAGTGTGATTAGAATTAACACCCCAATTATCAAACTAATATCCTATCTGTAAATAGAGCCCTCAACAGAAGGTACCATTAATTATAGGTAAGATACAATACAATACAATACAATAGCAGAGTTGGAAGGGACCTTGTAGGTCTTCTAGTCCAACCCCCTGCCTGGGCAGGAACCTTATACCATTTCAGACAAATGGCTATCTAACATCTTCTTAAAGACTTCCAGGGTTGGGGCATTCACAACTTCTGGAGGCAAGCTGTTCCAGAGGTTAATTGTTCTAACT
The DNA here is from genome assembly GCA_039707465.1 of Rhabdophis nuchalis. Taxonomy (NCBI): domain Eukaryota; kingdom Metazoa; phylum Chordata; class Lepidosauria; order Squamata; family Natricidae; genus Rhabdophis; species Rhabdophis nuchalis. Next base: position 124,549,308 of record CM077645.1, read on the forward strand.
GTCAGGAAATTTCTCCTTAGTTCTAAGTTGCTTCTCTCCTTGATTAGTTTCCACCCGTTGCTTCTTGTCCTGCCCCCAGGTGCCTTGGAGAATAGTTTGACTCCCTCTTCTTTGTGGCACCCTCTGAGATATCGTAACACTGCTATCATGTCTCCCCTGGTCCTTCTCTTCATCAAACTAGACATACCCAGCTCCTGCAGCCGTTCTTCATATGTTTTAGTCTCCAGTTCCCTAATCATCTTGGTTGCTCTTCTCTGCACTCTTTCCAGAGTCTCCACGTCTTTTGTACATCGTGGCGACCAAAACTGTATGCAGTATTCCAAGTGTGGCCTTACCAAGGCACTATACAGTGGCATTAACACTTCACGTGATCTAGATTCTATCCTAGTCATGGAACTAAGAGTCATGGAACTAAGAGAAGACAACTTTTATACCTGAGAGGAGGAAAAATAGGAGGAATGAACAAATGTTTACATGTGAGCATACTAACTGATCTGTGGATAATCTTGTAGATAGACAAGGATTTCTTTTTTTATATTTTTTTAGTAATACTAGTGGTAGAATAGTGAGTTCCCCTCTCTACCAATTATATTGCTGAAATAATGAAAGCACAGATGATAGGTAACAAAAATGCAAGATTTTGTTTTGCTTTTGTTCTTCTATGGAACACTTGTACACTGTATTCAGTTAAAACAGTATAGCTTTTGCACTAGTGCTCTCTTTCATGGGATTCATGGTTGTTCCAACAAAGTTGATTCTGTGATCCAGAAGATTGCCTACTATTGATAAATGGTTAAGACTGCTGTCCTTTTCATGGTAACATGACAGACAGGTAATTACCAAAATAGCATGGACCTATCTAATCTTTACCAAGCAGATGTTGATTCCCAACTAGGGCTTGAAAGGATTCCATTGTAATAAAGAGGCTCTAACTGACTTCATCTAGATAATGTAAAATAAAAGCAAACTAAATATAAATCAATGTATTTACAGCAGCTGATGCTTGTATTCTGCAATTACAGACAAATCAAACTAAGTAATTATAATTGTATAATTGCATAAAGATAGAAGGCATATTACACAGTAGCCAATATTTATTCCTTGACTGAAAAAAAAAATCTGATCCATTGAATTCCCAGTGAGGTAAGGTAAGCTAGTGCCCACATTTTCCCTGCTCCATGCAGATCGCAGAGGCATTTCAGTGAAAAAGGCAACTGGATGTAAGATTTTTCTGAATTTCTGAAATTCTCTCTGGAGGAAGAGAGATCTGGAGGTTGCCCACATGTACTTCAGACAGTTGATTTTTATGAGCAGACCACAGAAACTATCATTTTTACAGCCGCTTGTGATCAGCCAGTAGTTGCAAGCTCCATTATGCTCTGAGCCATATATGCAGCCTTCATGGACACAAGATTTGATAAACTTAACCTTTTAATCACTCTGGTGTTTGTTTTTTGTACTGACTGTTTAAGATTGAAAAAACCTTAGGAACCACAAGTGTTCAAATCACTGGATGTGGTTCCCTTCAGTCCATTTAAAATAAGAAAACTAGTCTTTTCAGTTTTGTAAGGTGTTTTGGGAGTAACTTTTTGCAATATACAGCAAAGGAATGACTTTAGTTATTTCTAAACAGTTTAAATGCTAAGGCTCTGTGAAACTAATTTAGATATTTAAACAAAGATTTTGAAATTAATTAGCGATCCCTTCATGTGAGAAAAATCTGCTTTGTTTACATTTCAATGCAAAACAAGACTCTGAAGGTCAGTTCTAAGACATACTGTATGATGGCTATCTTAAAGGAAACCTTTGATCTATGGGTATATGAAGTGCTTGATTTTTTTTTTAACCGGAACTAAAAGTTATTATAGAACATGAACAAACTCTTTTGAAAACGACTAAAGTTGACTAAGGTGCCTTCTATCGCCATCTGTCTTTGAGTTCATAGGAAATGATGTTGGTATGAAATCTGCTGCCCATCAGATCAACTTCTTTCTGTCATAACACAAGTTTAATATTGTTTTTAAAAATAACGAAATCAGAATAATAAAATAAATTGAGTCTCTTGTGATATATCATAAGAGTGTTTTTGTCACATCATTTTACTCTTCAGCCTTGCACAAAACTAGTAAGAGCAAAGAAAAAGTACTCACAATTCCAATTGTACACATTTGTCCCAAAATAAATAATTCTAAAGTTATCTCAAATAAGATATATGTCAGGCCACAGAATTGCATTCTAATGACCAAATGGATGCACCCTGATATTTAGATTAAGGGCATGCTTGGGAATAGAGGAAGTGTTCTGACCAAAACTTCCCCAAAAAGCACGAAGCAGATTCATGGTCCCGACAAAATCCCTTTTATGGGAATTCTTCGTATTCACATTCAGCAAAGGCCTGGTAAACAGTCTTTCAAAGGTGAATTTATGACCACAGACTTTATCTAGCTTGGAAAGCTGCCATGTAAATATTTTCCAAACACAGTACTATGCAAGGAAAGACTTGGCACAGGGACTCTGAGATTTATGGACAGATCTTCACACTCCTGAAATGAATGAACAAATTGTTTCCTGCAAAAGCCCACTCCCCTTTTGCTCCTCTTTTATTTCCTATGGGAGTTGTCATTCACCATCCACCTGTGGCTTTATTCCCAAGTCGATCCTGATTTCTTAGCTGTTCTTTTCTTCTGGCAGCTCTGCACATGCGCACACTGGGAACAGGCTCCGAAGGCAGCTGAGAACTGCCAGACGGCCTTGGCCCCATCTCTGCCTCTGACACAGAACCCTTGTCTTGAGTCTGCCCCAGCCTCCAGGACTGGCCCATGTTCCTCCCCAACCTCCTCACTGCTGCTCGTTTAAGCGCCGCTTCTTCCGAGGGGGGGTTAGAGAAAAAAACCCTCCCCCTCTATTTTCCATTTGAGTTGATTAAACAAAACTCACGTTATTTCTGTCGTTTATCCTCTATCAACAAACCGGGAACTTGGGAGAGCCCTCCATCGCCGGCGTTCCAGCCACACATTCAATTTAAAATGTTTCCTCCGGAATCCATCAGGCGAACAGGCAGGATTTCCCCCCCCCCCCCTTTATGCCTTCCCGGCTCCTAGAGCAAGGCTGGAAAAAACCCCACCAGCTGCCGTAGGTTGGGGGCTTCCAACAAGCTGCCTGTTTCGGCAAAGAATCCCTCCAGGACTCTTTGTGCCCCCGAAGGAGCCCACCAGAAAGGCAAGCGGCGGACAGACACACCTGTTGCCATCAAAAACCAGAAGCGAAGTCACGGCCTTGGCCCCATCTCTGCCTCTGGCACAGAACCCTCGTCTTGAGTCTTCCCCAGCCTCCAGGACTGGCCCATGTTCCTCCCCAACCTCCTCACTGTCTGACTCTGCTGCCAGCTTTGCTGGCCGCTGCCAGGCCACAACAGGAAGAAATAGTGACCTGAGATTAGTACTCTTACTGACAACAAGCAGACACAGATTAAGCCTTAACCTTTGATCTATACCATACTGCCCTTAAGATCAATAGATTATGAGATGCTGAAGAATCAGTGCTGAAGTCACACTTTCAACTAATCTGTAATTTACTGTATTTGCAGCATTACATCATGATACATTTTGTCAGTTTCCTCTGCAGATGCCCATGATGCTATACAGACTCCCCCCCAAAAAAGACACCTTGATTTTGTTAGAACATAGATGTGCCAGGAACTACTTAAGGGCATAGCTTTAATATATGATGCAATTTCATCTGTCCTCAGGTAATAGATGAAATATAACATCTAAGAACAAGAGAAGAGAAAAATATTTCACATATAGTTGCATCTTTCATCTGAAAGTGGGAAACCCACATCTACTCTACAATAGAAAATAAAACAGCTGGTAAGAATGCAAAAGTAGCATGTTTACCTCCCTGTAACATTCAGTGAGGCCTAGGAAAACACCTGTACTCTCACATTTAATGGCTTTTTGTGGTTGTGGCACAGGCTGTGGCTGTGTTTGCATTTTAATTATATCTGATACTTATAAACAAAACAACAAATTTGACTTTTATTCATTATTGAATACTTTAAACTATTGCTATTTATTTGATAGTATGATTGCTAATAGGTATAAATAATTATCACAATGTAACCAATCTTTACTATAATCACATTTGAAAAGTTAATCTTTTATAGATTTGCTTATGGATAAGGAATGGGAATGTGGGATGAAGACATATTGATAACCTTATATAGGCTGAAGAGTTACTAATTTCACCCTTTACTTGTTATAATGAAGGTTGGAAGTAACTTCTTTATATTATAATTTCCAATAAAAATTATAAATAGAAACTTTCTCCAGCCAAAATGTCTGGGGGTAAAGAGAGTTTATTCACCACCAGAAATATTGAGCCCTTATAGATTGATGGTGGACATGGGGTTTCCTTCTAAGTTACTTCCCCCTCTGTCTCCATGCAAAAGGGAAAATTAAACTATTAAAAATAAACATACATTTGACTGCTATGAATTGGCTGCCTGTAACATTACAAATTAAATGAGAATTGCTGCTATATCTTTGAGTCATATTTGACATACACCAAAACTTTCAGAAAATAGTACTAAAATAATTTTGTTTTCGGATTAAAAAGGTTTTTCTGAATTAATTTCCTAGCATAAAGCACATTGTAAGAGGCTATGTGCTGTATTATTTATAGCTTGGTCAACATGATCTTATTTTATATGGCAGGAAATGATAGTTTATGCGCGAATAAAAAATAAAAGTGTATTTATTTACACAGTACTTATTTTTGTATTGTTGGAAGTAAAAGCCATATGTTTTGTCCATATCCAATAAGCAAAAGATAAGCCACACATATAGCAATTCTCTTTTGCAAAGACTCAGTTTCTCTCCCCCCCCCCCCCATAAACACACAAACACATAAATCCCTGAAAGAAATGAAGACAACCAAAACAATAAGAATGCCACGTGGAAGGAGGGCTGACAAAAAAGCATCAGTGTCCAGGATGAACTACAGGAATGCCGCCCATCTTTAACCAAATACTTTAGGACAATTGTTACTATTAAGCCAGTGTACTTCAGAGGTCTGTTGTGAGGATGGAACAGAAGAAGAGCTTTTGTTTCCCAAGAAGATGCTGGATACAAACATAATAAATAAATACACTGTTACTGAAGCTCAAAATTGGACTGTTTGGCATTTAAATTAGTAACTATATAAATCTGATGTTTAGAAATAGCAGCTTGAGAAACACCTCGTTATAGAATTGGTGGCTTCGGAACATCCACCACTTTCCTTTGGGAAGCTGTCAGCTGTTTACACTCTATCAGAGCAATCACCATTGTGTTGCGCTTGCTTGATAGCAAGGAAAAGCAGATGGAACCGGAACATTTCCGTTAGGGATGAAATGGAGGAAGGGAGGGGTAAAGATTCCTCCATGTTCACCAGGTAACACCGAAGGAGTCAGAAAAAGGGATAGGCTAAAGTGAGATGAGAAAGCAACAGGTCTGGTTGAATACATATCATCTGGCAGGTTATTTATTTTATTTGAAGGGACTTGGATAGCCACTGGCCCCCATCAGTATTAGAGATAGAAAGCACCAGAACAAAGCTGGCTTCCACGTTCACATTTCATTCTATAACTGACAGAATGTAAATCGCATGGCTTCAACATCAACCCCCTCCCTCCTTAGCTTATATCATTCATCTCATCCTTTGAAAATAATTCAAACATTTGCACATTATTTTCTGACACTCTGATTAACTTAATATGGAAATAAGCAACCTGAGCTTTAAAAAGCTATACAGGTTTTTTTTTTTGTAATATAATATAATCATTCAAAATTTACAATAGAAAGAAACGTGTTGTAATTTATAACATTTTCAATTTTCTTGACATTTCAAAGCTCAGGCAGCATTGCTTTCAACAACATCCCTACCGCAGATGTTCTTTGATCTGTACTTTTTTGTTCTGGCTACTATTTAAGTGCTAACATATTCAAAGATTAACTAGGATCACACATTCATATTTTGCCAAGCTCAAGCAAGAACTATTAAAACTAGACCAACATTTCTATATGGAGAGACAATCTTCAGATCAAAACAATGATGGGCAGTTGTCAATGAAAAGAGTGAAAGTGAACATTAGCACATCAAAGGCACTTGTCTGTAAAAATAAGACATGGCACACATTTTAATCTTTTTTGACAACCTATTCATGAATGGAGAGACTTCTGACACAACTGCGAATACAAGGGAATCTTTGCCAAAATAAAGAATGTGCAGAGTCCTACAACTTTCAAACAGCTTGCAAATATCCCAAATTAAAAATTGTTTAATTGCAAACATGTATCAGAAATTTCAGTTTCCTTAATAACAATATGCAAAATAGACACAGAAACACACACACACACACACACACACACACACACACACGTATTACAACTGCATTAAATAACTCCAATACATGAAATCAAAAGCTCAGCAATAGATTTCCTTTCTGGGTTGCCGGGACTGATGATTGTACACTGATTGAAAACACAAGATCTCTCCTGCCTGGTCATTTCCCAGAAAATTATTGCCCTGTGATTTGCTCATACAACAATGCTTGCTAGACAAGCATGGGAAAATAACATATTTATTTGGAGTATTAATCTTTTTATTTCAGTCATGGTTGATTTAGTGCTTTTATAAATTGTTACATTTTCTTAATTTTTTTAATATACTGCCATACTTTGATTTTTATATTACTGCTATGATGGCAGAAAGTAAAGTTTATTGGTTTAGTTTTCCAAATTATTTGTTGTTGGTTCTTCTAGTAATATGAGAAGTTTTATTGTGCTTATGGCACATACACTGACATCTAATATTTCTGCAAAAGAAATAAATATATTCATTATTTACCAAGTATTGTATTTAAATGGTTAGTTTTATAACCAGTACTAGTAGCAAGTACAAAGTCTTTGCTTTATAATGAAATTTTGGGAAATAATAGCTTTAGAGATAATTTCTATTTTTATATATTTAGGATTTACAAGATGAAAGCTTGCACTGAAGCAGAGCAAATGTCAACTGTTTAAAAAAAAGTAATCTAAATTCACAATTTTACTTAATCATCTAAGTGTTTCATTTTGTTCTTAGATCTCTGAATTGTCATTGAAGGTGGTATCATAGAAAATGAGTAGGCTCTCCCCCCCAACATTAACTTCAGTAGGAAACTACTGTCACTGCTGCTATGAGGAACTCCAAAGACAGAGCCAGATATAGAAGCACTCTCTGGATATAATATTTATGTAATTAACCAATATTGATTGCATAAATATTTAAATCACTATATCTAAAACAGTGCTTCTTTATCTGTATTAAAGTAAGGATTTTCCATTTAAATCCCGAGATGTAGTATTAGCAGACTTTGACATAATACTTGGCTGTATTATTAATCACCATTACAGAGATAATGCTGACTGCAGAATGTAGCTACAGAATTTTGTATTCATCTTTATATACAAATTCTGAAGACTGAAAGCCTGTTATTTTTGGTCAATAGGAAAAATAAGGCCTAGTTCCTATGATACATACTACTGTTTATAGGGAATCAAGAGTCGGACTTCCACGGTGGTCTATTGTCCCTATAACATAGCTCTTGTCATGTGCTTGGACTGTGAGTGAGTGAGTGACTCAAAGGTCACTCAGCTGCCTTTCATGCTTAAAGTGGACCTATAATTCAGTCTCCATGTTTCTCATGTAGCACTTTAACTATTATGCAAAACTGGCTCTCTTCCCAAGAACCTAGGATGTTCTAACATATTGGCATAATGTATGTGTGGATTCAAGCACTGTGAACTAACAGGTGGAAATTTTGCCAAGGTGAATATTTTCTGGGTACCATCCAAAATTTTTGGATATGCTGATAACCATTGAGACCACCATGCTAGTTTATGTCATAATCTTTCAATTTCTATTTTCAGATCTTGATACTTTTATGACCTCCTCCAACTTTTTGTCTTCTATTCCACTACCTTGGCATTATGTTTATCTAATAAGGATTTTGTCTGTTTTATCAGAAGCAGACTTAGCTGAATTATGATATAAAGGCAACAGATGCCTTTAGGCTTTCATGCAATGGAAGCCATATTAGATAGTGAGAGATATTGTTTCTTAATTACCTTTAAGAGCCAATGAAATGGTTGAGATAAGAATCAATGTAACAAATGAATTCCAAGATTGTGCCACCAATTAACTGAGATGTGACTTGTAGTTTTTGAAAAAACAGGGGGAAGGGGAGAGAGAATTAGTAAAAAAAATCACCAGATGTAGATCCAGTAGGAAATATCAGCAGCATACCGAATTGAGCAGAGTTCTCTCAAAACCATTGTCACACATTGGACCAAGAAGATGAAAGGGATTATTGGACACTATTGTTCTGGAGTGCCATTTCTGGCCAGAGGGAGCCCAGAATGCTTCCTATTTTTGAGAAGATATGTGCAGTGAAGCAAACTGATAAATTATTAGAGTGCAGGTGGCATAAATCATGCAGCAAATACAACTGAGCAGAAGTGGAAGTGCATAATCATATCTGCCACATGGCAGTGGAAGTACTTAAGAGGGCTGACTTCTATAGTATTACTGCATGCTCAGTGAACTGCCCAGTAGTGCTTTCTTTAGTGGTGGATAGCTAATCAAGATTAGGTTAATCCAAAAGCAGCTGTCTACTTAATTAAAAATGCAATAGACAGAATGCTTATATTCACACCAAATCAATTGGCACAGTTCATACAGAACAGGCGGAGATCATTGAGATACTACTAGATTTGGTTCTGAAACAGTTTGTTACTGCAGCTTAAAGAACGGGACAACATGCTGGGGTTGGTGGTCAGAACTATTACCTGATCCTTTGACCAGCTTTTCCCAAAGCTGGGTGTCATTCAGATGATTGCCTATAAACTTCAACTCCCATAATTTTCAATAATACCCATTCTGGCAAGGAAATTCTGGAAGTTGAAATCCACATGTCTGAAGGGCTCTAGGTTGGGGGCAGCTACTTCAATTCTTTCTAATAAAGAGTGGTAAAATGAAACAGAAAGGGTTTAACTGTGTGGATCTAGATAGATTAGCATTGGCTGGTCAAAGTCTATTAATGGTTTAACTCTGGATAATGTTAAAATGGTACAAACCCTCAATGATGGCAAAGATACTTAGAGAACTATGAATGATAGCTGCTTGTTTTTGTAGAAATTGGTGAGGGAACATACACCTACATAATTTGTAATTTTCAAAACCCAGATTTATAAGTATAGCATATTAAATAGTCTATTTTTTTAACATGATGCAACGTTATCAATTGTCCTCGTTTTTCTATGGTTGAGCAGTTAACCATAAATAAGATTAATATTCCTCTTTCTCTTTTGGAAAGAGACTATCAATATATAAAAGGATTTTTTAATAAATTTGAACTTTAAAAATCTTCAGAATGGATCAGAACAATTCTCTGACAGAAAACATATATTTCAATTTTCATTCATGCCTCTTTCTCAGTAATGACAATTTATTGCAATGTCAAATTATCATAAAGACAAAAATAAGAACATAAGAATTTACATTGGTGGGTTCATGCTAGAAAGACTTCAATAAGATTGCTTTTTGAATAGAATTTGCAGAAAAATATAACTATAAGAATTTTAACAAAACCTGTACAAATGTTCGCAAGCAGGTTCTGTTTAACAGTTAAAAAAAATTATATGCCTTTTGCAGTGCTCAGGAACATTTAAGAATTTGTTAATTAAACTGCTCATGGAACAGATGGAATGGTTATTTGGGATCTAATTATGTTAAGTTGTCCAGAGTTTGCAGATTTTAACAAGCTCAATAAAATGAATGATTACATATCAATCACAATTAGAGATACCAATAAGATAGACTGAATAATAATGGTAACATGTCAAGCATGGAAACACAAAGAACAACAGGCACTAGAAACTCTAATTAGGAATTAAACAACCCATCTTTACCCCTGGGAAAAAAGACTGAGGATATCTGCACAATTTGTTTCATTTCATCTATGTGGATCAATTCTTGCATTTCCCATCTCCCATTACTTTATCCATAACCTGAATCCACCTGCACAAATGAACAGACTGTCAATTTTTTTTAATAAGCATTAAACATACTGAATATGCTGGCTAGTAATGGCATTGCCATCTGACTTCTTAAAAGATTATGTTTCATAAGTCTAAAAAGGCCAGTGTCAGTCAATTATCACTTTTACTCGTGTACTCTGGTATATGCTTAGATATGCTAAACTCAAACCAAGCTGCTTTAATAAAAGTTTTTGATCTCTGGAAATAATGTGAACAAAAATATGACTAATGATAATCGCTTCATTGAAGACAGGTAGGAACAGTTACTTTCTATTTAAAAAATATGATTTTGAAAAATTGTACGCAATAAAATTTAATGTATTCAATTTAGGTGCCATCTGACCTAAGACAAGTCTAGGTAGCTCACCATGTAACAAAAAATAAAAACGCAATATGACTAATCAATGACAAAAGAAATAAATATAAGTAAATAAATAAAACACACTAGGAACAAAAGGGTGACTGGCAACCACTCATATAATACACTCCACAAGGGCTCCATCTACTGCAGCTCAATGGTGGGAAAACAGCCATGCCTTTAAGGCCTTCTGGAACACCATCAGCATGGAAGCTACACAAATTTCCAATATAGTTTTCAATTCTATTGTTAAGAGTTCAGAGAATACATAATCAAAAACCAATAATAACTTTACAGCAAGTTTCAAAAAAAGGTGTTATAATATTACAGTATGTGCTGTTTGCGAAAAATTAGTATAATTTTAAAAAATTATTCTATAAGCCACAGCCTTGAATATCTAATGTCACAACAGTGCTGCATTTCTTTATTCCAGCCATTAAGAAACATGTCTTTAAAGTAGAGCTTGGTTTGCTACTTTACATGAATGTGACATACATTGTCTTAATACCACATTATGTTGGCCCTTATGATTGGAATTCAACATTACATTAACTGATTTCCATTAATGCTGATTATTCTTTCTTTTCTTCCATCCTACGCATTCTCAATACTGAAAGTGCAATAGTGTGTGTGTGTGTGTGTGTGTGTGTGTGTCAAGGTGGTAAGGGCCACTGCCCCCTCCTTTCTGTCAATTAAACCTTTCCCATTACTGGAAACATAGGATTAGATTTTAATTTTTAATGTTTAAACATCACAACAAAACTACATATATATATATTTTATTTGTATGTCCACTTTTTTTTAAATCTTTCTCCTCTCTAAACTGTTTCTATTCTCTATTCTGTCTCAGGAATTAACATGCATATCCCCAGATTAAAAAAAGCTGTTAAGCTGCCTCTGTATCGCCACTTCAAAACACCAAAATTCAGGCAGTGCCGCTTGTCCTTCCTAAGATATGTACATAGCCCAAGGCTTTGAGGAACCTTTGACCTCCCTCTTACTTTGCCAATTCTTTTCTAGCAAGCCCTTCGAAACTCTTTCTCTCTGTGTTTAGGGCTACCGGTAGTTATATATATATATAACTACCGGTAGTTATATATATATATAACTATGCTGACGGTAGTTATATATTGGCTTGCTTGCCAGCTCCTGTGACTTGCAACTTTCTGTCAGCTTCCTTGTTCACTTTGCTTGTTGGAAGTTGCAAGGAGGTCCTCACGTAATGACAAGGACTGCTATCACTAAGTGATGTGATCATGATATTTAGTGCTTTATGACCGGATTGCTTAAAAACAGAAATTCTGGTCTCAATTATCACTGTTAAGCAAGGACTATCTGTATTGTTTATGTTGTATATTTCAGTTGTTAATGAATAAAATGGCTTGTTTTCTTCAATTTTAAGAACAGATATTGAGCAATGATGGCAAAGTATGATACATGATACAGGCTTAAGATTTTCATTGTTTTCTTCTACACTATTTGGAAGCACTTGATTGACTGCAAGGAGTTATTACTTTCTAAATGTATTGTCTATTTACTAACCTGCACTAAAACAATTTTATTCTAGAACTGGTTATTTTTGAATGCTGTTTTTAGCATGTCACATAAGACTGAACAACCTAGCTTTGGCTTAAAAGGGTTAGGCATCCATCATATAACTGAAAAAAGAACCTAACATTCTGGTTTTGCAACTATTGATAATGACAAGATATTTCATTTCATATTGATTATGCTTTTGTGTATTCACCATTGTTTGGATGCAATTTTCAGTGGCAGAATACTTGAACCTCTGCAGACATAAAAGCAAGGATTTTAGTATGCATTCACATTGATCTGAAGGTTGCTTTAAGCAACACTGACTTTTCAAATCCAAATTAGTTCTTCATTACTTTGTATTGGGCATTTGCAAAGCCTTTTCCTATTAATCAGAACAGAATCATTTTAGATAAGCATAAGGCTGCAATATATAAGAATTCAATTAATTACCCAAGTCTAACTAAATTGCTGAAAACCAGACTTTTAACAAATTTATTTCCAAATTTATTTTCATTAATATATTATTCCACGGAATGAAATTTATGGTAAAATATTTCTCATACATTTTAATCCACATTTTGTCTAAGAAGTTATTCTTTAGATTTCCAAAGATCTGTGACTGAAGCAAAAGATTTTCTCCCCGAGGGGCTAAAAGTATGGGTGTGGAAGAGGGCTTTTGTTTGAAAAATTAGCAATGCTATGAGTCATTGTGCATTAGTGCTAGAATAGTTTTGCATCTTGTATGAACCCAGACACCATATGTCATGCGAAGACCTATTACTTTATTCGGTGCTGTTGCTGACAGGCAGACACGTGGATATCCCCAATGGAAAGACTGTCTCTTCTCTGTAGTGAGTACAGGAACCCAGTGATCTGAACACATCAGACATTGTAACTAGCAGCAGGAACAGCTGGTAAGCTAGGAAGAAGCAATGGCAATACCGAACTAGAATGTTAATGAGAATGTATGAGCTAAACCACAGTGCTAGCCTCAAAGGGGGAAAAGTCAAATTCATTTTATGTTACTTGTTCATGTAACGTATCATTTGGATTTCTTTCTTTTTGAAAACATACTCTTTCATTCTGATTAAAGCATTAGTTCATATAGTTATAAAACAGGTAATTATTAGTCAAGATTCTCAAGGCATCTTTAAATGTACTAAATTACACTTTCCTCTAAAAATAGGAAGGTACTTTCTATTTTGTTTTCAGTATCACAGAACCAACACTATTTTAGCTTAGTTAAGTAAATATCAACACGACACAAAAAGCTGCAAATAGAAATGCAATTCAGAATACATTTATGCATTTATGTACCATATTTTTTGGCATATATGATGCACCTTTTTCCCTCCAAAAAGAGGCTGAAAATCTGGGTGTGTCTTATATCCCGAATACAGCACTTTTTGCCTCCTGAAACTCCACCCTCTTCACCAAAATAGCTGTGCATAGCTTTTAGAAGGCTTTCAGAGAGCTCCTGGGGGCTGGGAAGGGCAGAAATGAGTGATAATTGGCCAATCTTTTGCTCCCCAGCCTGCAGCACCACTCTATAAGCTTCCTAAAGGCTATCCATGCCCTTTTTTTGACCAAAACGGCCCCATTTTTGCGAAAAATGGGCCATTCTGGGGAGCTTTGCACAGTGCAAAAACGGTTTTTTTTAAATTTCCTCTTCAATACCTTGCTGCATCTCATATTCTGGTGCGTCTTATACTCCGAAAAATACGGTATTTATATAATTATGTAATTAATATAATTATTCATTTGGAACAGCAAGATAAATGCTCGACTATTACTAACTTTATAAAACCCAAAGGATAACTATTTCCTTTATATATGTTCCTGTGCATGTGTGTATATGTTAATGTGAGCTACCTGCTTTTTAATAATAAGTCCATTAGTGTTTTCTCAATAATTTGAGGTGGAAGACCTTTGAACGGCAGTTTCCAATAGAGAAACCGGTGGCTCAGAGACAGAAAAAATATTAATTCAAAAACACAATGCAATACAAAGAATAGTATATTTCAAGCCAGGCACATTGTTTATGACAAGCAACGGCCCCTGCATTCTACATATGGCATTGCCATTGAGAAAGAAAAGTTGCAGCAGACCTTCTTGAGTAAACACTGGGAAAATGAGGTGAGAGAGCATTCTTGTCCCCAAATAGTAGCTGAAAGCGCAGGGGTGTACAACAAAGAAAAGAACAGCAGTCAAAATAGACAGCGATGTTAGGTGACACAGGCTGGAAAGCATCACATTCAACTTGGAAGAGGGAAACATGGGTGGACGCCTGGAAGCGAATAGAAAATGGCAGGACCCATTCCTGTCCTCAAGAATGTTGGGGAGGGCATGATGGGACAACCTGGCAGTGTGTGGATATGCTTTGCTGTAGGAACACTGAAGTGCAATATTTATTCCATTTTGCCTATTGGTCTTTTAAGGGAAAAAGAATAGTTGAAAAAAAAACAAGTCTCACCATTACATAACTGACTGCTATAGCCTGGCAGGAATGCATCTCCCAACCATGAGTGACTGTAGCAGCCAAGCTCTAACTAATGGTGCCTGACTGATTAATGGGGAAAGAGGGTTTGTAATATCACAAAGCCTTGCCAGTATTCCCCTGGTGCAAAGACTCATTGGGTACTAGGCACTTCCCTCATAATCCTCTCTATTATGAGCATCCATGCCCTGCTGCCTTTGCTGCTCTTCCATCTGTACTCAGCAGAAGTAGCAGCAAAAAATGGGCAGTTGAGGAATAAGGTTGAAATTTTCCATCTGCTGAAGCTCTGCCCTCAACATGTCCCTGAAAGTGGAAAAAAGGGCCTGTTTAGCAAACTTTCAGTAATTCAAGACCCATTGCCCCATTCTAAATTAGCTTGTTTTGACTTTAATCATTATATAAACAAACCTAATTTGTTTCATGCTGAAGTATTAACTGTTTCACTATATCATTCCTGATTGGATAGAATTATCAACATTATTTCTAATGTTAATGTTTATTAAAAAAATGGCACTGAAGCAGCAGCAAGAAAATAACAATTTAAAAACATGAACAATTGCTAAACTTATTTTTTCTTTTCTGAAAAGATTTGTGCTTGGACATGAAGATCTACATACAACCACAATAAAAATGCTTTAATATCAGAGGAAGACAATTATCACTTACTAGGGAGAGTACTACTACTGGGTCTAGGTTTTCTTTCCCTGGGTCTAAACAAGTGGTCCCCAACTTTTCTGGCTTGGTGGACTGATGGGGAGGAAGAAGAGATGGTTTCATGTGAGTGGTAGACACTTGTGGAAATGAAACTGCTTGCGTGAATGCATACACTCACTGCTTGCACAAGTGGGGCTGCGAGTGTAAGCTTGCCCACCACTTCCACAGCCCAGTTCCAAATGGGCTACTGCTTTTGCTGAAAGGAATGACAAAGTTTTGGTGCCTAATTGCAAAACTGGGTAGTTGATACACTGTTGCAAAACTTCACAGAATATCTGGATGCTCCAATGTTCTACATGCAATGGGAGTGGGCATAGATGTCATGAACCTGGGCAGTGATATCCAATTCTGGCTCCAGCTGCTACACTCTATAGCCCTGTCTAAGGATCTTATTAGCATAGCTGAAACATTTTAATTACAGAAAAATATTCTCATGGAAGCTTAACAAGCTGGCATAAACTTTTCAGATTGCTCATGGCAACAGATTTCTAACGCAACTAAAATTGAGAAACAAATTATACATAATTCTAATACAATACAATACAATAGCAGAGTTGGAAGGGACCTTGTAGGTCTTCCAGTCCAAACCCCTGCGTGGGCAGAAACCTTATACCATTTCAGACAAATGGCAATCTAACATCTTTTTAAAGACTTCCAGGGTTGGGGCATTCACAACTGCTGGAGGCAAGCTGTTCCAGAGGTTTAATTGTTCTAACTGTCAGGAAATTTCTCCTCAGTTCTAAGTTGCTTCTCTCCTTGATTAGTTTCCACCCATTGCTTCTTGTCCTGCCCCCAGGTGCCTTGGAGAATAGTTTGACTCCCTCTTCTTTGTGGCACCCTCTGAGATATCGGAACACTGCTATCATGTCTCCCCTGGTCCTTCTCTTCATCAAACCCAGCTCCTGCAGACGTTCTTCATATGTTTTAGTCTCCAGTTCCCTAATCATCTTGGTTGCTCTTCTCTGCGCTCTTTCCAGAGTCTCCACGTCTTTTCTACATCGTGGCGACCAAAACTGTATGCAGTATTCCAAGTGTGGCCTTACCAAGGCACTATACAGTGGCATTAACACTTCACGTGATCTAGATTCTATCCCTCTGTTTATGCAGCCTAGAACTGTGTTGGCTTTTTTGGCAGTTGCTGCACACTGCTGGCTCATATTTAAATGGTTGTCCACTAGGATTCCTAGATCCCTCTCACAGTTGCTACTATTGAGCAAGGTACCATCTATACTGTACTTGTGCATTTGGTTTTTCTTGCCTATATGTAGGACCTTACTTTTTTCACAATTGAATTTCATTTTATTAGATAGTGCCCAATGTTCAAGTTTGTCTAGATCCTTCTGTATCTTAAGCCTATCTTCTGGAGTGTTGGCTATTCCTGCCAGCTTGGTGTCGTCTGCAAATTTGATGAGTTCCCCATTTATCCCCTCATCCAATCATGTGGCTGATTCCCTTGAGTATTTTCTTTTTTCACCAATAATGAAAGCAGCTTCACTATCTGGAGGACCACATTTTTCTACCTTTCAAGAAGAAAATAAATTTTTTTCTGTCATTCTCCTTTGAGCACATTAACAGTTTGTACCTTTTAGTCATCCAGAGAAAGAATACAGGCAATTGATTCAGGCTAGGCAGCACTGGGCTGGATTAGATAGCTGAGATGAATTGATGGAGATTGCATGGAAATGAATGGGAAGAAGGTTTGAGATGAGATAGATGTAGCCAAAGAAGGAAAGAGAACAGTGGAAGATGTCCACAGGTGGTAGAAATGCTGACAGACTTGTGAGAGTAAAGAGAATGAGAGTTGGACGAGGATGAAAAGTCAGAAGACTGACACCAAACTTGAAGTCACAACATGCAAAATGATGAGGACTAACAGGAAAGCTGGGAAGAATTGCTATTGCTACAATTTGGTGGAAAACTGTTGCAGGATGAAAGTAGAGTGAAGTTTCTACTTTACTTCTGAGGCCATGAGAATCAACATGGGTCATTCATGGCTGTTTCAAGCCCTGAACTCCTATCACAGGTTCCATGTGAGGGGCTTTGACATTACAGGACCTGGCTAAACAACATAAGAAGCATGTACTAATCTTCTTTAGCGGTTGGGGACAGTATTACCATGTGATGAAGATAAGGAGACCTACTTGTGGAGAATGGGAGAGGGTAGCCTGGGCTCACTTGTACTTCAGTGAGGAAGGAACGGGGGGGGGGGGGAGGACAGGAATAAGGAGAAGTAATTGGATGATGGGTGAGGAAGAGAAGACAGACACAGAGGAAGATGATAGAATGGCTATGACAGACACTGCATCTGAGTATCTATGAGGTTGTACAGATGAGGAAAGGATGTGATAGGAATGATTATAAGCTATAAGATCTGGTTGCAACTGCCAAACCTGTAACAGGAGTGTCAGAGATAGGATATTTATTCCTGCTTTTATTATTATTTTTAATAAATAACTCAAATTGCCAAAAATACATAATACTCCTTCCTCCTTCTATTTGCCCCTCAACAACTTTATGAGATGTGGCATACTGTTTAAGACAAACCTATTGATGTAGTAACAAGTCAAGAAATATATTGATGTGAGAAGTTGGACAGCCCATTCCAGAGAAAAGAGCTTGACTATTTGATTCCGATCTCCTCTTCTTGGCCAATTTTTTCAACGCAACAGCAGCACTGGTATCAAATTACTGCTGTTAAATGCTAGATTGATGTGAAATAAGATCAAGTAGTGTCCACAATTTGGCCATTATCCTTTCTGGGAGAAGGTGGCATATGTCCTCTATCAAATTCAAATTCAAATCAAATGAGCAAAAGCAGGATCCCAAAATGATTCTGCATCAGACATATTCCCAGGGTAGGGAAAGTAGATGACAAGATGTAAATGCCTGTGATATTGGGCCGCAGGCACAAGCCCTGGGATTTTCCTTGGATACTCTTATTCTCCTAGACCTCCTCTTGGGAGTAGTGGTGGACTATTCTTTATACTCTGGGGAAATAGTCTCTGGGAAAATCTCTTCCCCCAGAATATAAAAATAGAAAAAAATATAGATAGTACATATACAATGAAAGTTATTCTAACAGAACACAAACTTTAATATATACAAAACTTAAAAAATTCTACTGCTCTTTCAGCACAAGGTCCTCAAAAAGGAAAAAAAAACATTCATGACTTATTTGTTTTTGAAGTTTCTCATATTTTTATTTAAATATGAGAATGTTGAAATATATACAGAAACAAAATATTGTTGGCACATGGCACCATAATTTCACTATTTCACAATTAAGAACACGTAACTAAGGAGAAAAACCTAATAAATTCTGTAAAGTTTATAATTCGGCTGCATGAGATTCCAAAGTCCAAAGTGGAACAGAACTTAAAATAAGAGCAGCTAACATGTATAATAATAAAAGGTCTTCATATCTCTGAGGGATATTAATTTCTTTATAGTACCTATGAAATATATTAATTCTTTGTAAACCTATATCACTCACAAATAATAACCCAATGTTAAGGCTGCTCTGAAAGCTTCCCATATTATTTACAGGTTGGAACAGATTACAGCTATTGATTACTGCCTAGAGAATGTTCTTTCTGTGAGAAGCCAGGCACATGGAAGTGACAGTCAGCTGAGCTATTGATCGACTCCAACAAAGAAGCTGCACTCCAAAAGGAGGACAGTACTTCTTCACACCATTTATTAAACCTTCAATAATACTTATCAAGACACTACAGAGATTGGAATGATAGGACTGAGCAATCTTAAGCCTAGTAGTTTATAAGTACCATTCAGAATTTGGGGCTGACAAGTTCTATTTCTTTTCCTTTGGTAAGATAAAGCTAATAATTTTGAAAGACAAAAAAGCGAGGCCATTTCAATGTGCTGCATGGGAAAGGTAAATGCAAAATTTTATAACTCACAAAAGGATGATGAAGTTTTTATTGACTCACTATGTTAATGTATTTTTTCCATATAATTTATATTTCATAATTTCAATCAATTCAATCCTTGAAGCACAAAAGTCTACATGGACCATTTATTATAACAGCCTGAAATTCTATAGGAACCAACCTAACTCCACCAACTTAGAGCCTTCCCAGAAAGAGATCAGGGAGACCGCAGGAAGACATTAATATAACCACACTGTAGAACCTCTCAGGATATACCTAGTAGATTAGGTTATAACTACAGTTTGACAAGATTCTGTCCATTTGGTGCAATCAAACAAAGGGTCAAACTCCTCTGCTTAAAGACAATGGATCTCACTGTCTAGCCCAGGGGTGGGCAAACTTTGCAACTTTAAGTCTGAAGGACTTCAGCTCCCAGAATTCTCCAGCAAGCAAAGCTGAAGTCCTTCAGACTTAAAGTTGCAAAGTTTGCCCACCCCTGGGCTAGCCTCTGAGCTTGGGCCTAACACTATCCCATTCTTCCTGCATACACTGGACCTCAGAAGACCTCCCATTATAAAGTCCCTGTTGAAAACTTACTTCTCCTCTTCTTCTATGTTGAATTGCTTACACAAGGCCTTTTACCAGTCTTGCCCACTCCAGAGAGGTCATCTCATTCTCAATCTTATTATTGTAAAGTTTTTCTTTTAGTTCAGTAAAAATACAGTACCTGGGTGAAAAAGATTGTTTACATTTTGCAGAGTAATATTAGCAAAAACCTCTAAGACAAGGGATGTCAAACTAGTGGCCCATGAGTCAGATGAGTCACATGCACGCCACACCCACCCCAGCTCCATTAAGGGAAAACGTCGTGAAATGTCACATGATGACAACATGACGTCGTGAGTTTGAAACCTGTGCTTTAAGATCAGGAACCTCAATATGAACTACAGGAAGTGTTGCTTTTTTGTTGTGGCAAAAATATCCATATTTTTGTAATATTTAGGATCCATTGAATATTCAATTCCCAAATGGCTCTCTTCCCCAGTTCCTCATGTTATAGTTTCCTTGCTGGTTTTCTGCTTTGATGGGGCAAGTGATAACTTTTTACCTATTCATGTTTCCTTGTTCAAGAAACTGGATATTTTTTTGTCCTGATGATTGACATAAGACTTCACAGAAATACAGTTTATCTGAAGGAAGATAACTCAGAACTGACTTTAATGGAACTTTAAAACAAATTCTTCTCTTTTCAGTCAGACTAATATATTACATCCCTGGTTCTGAAGGTGCTAACATGATTACTAGGTAAGCCTACAGATAAGATGAAGTACCAGAAAATTGCAGAAAAGTGAACATACTTTCAATATTCCAAAAAGAGAAGAGAAAAAAACACAGTTTTAAAAGAGATTACCAAGTAGAATGCCTGCAACTGGTACCAGGCACCAACATGAATCTGTCAACAAGCTATGCCAGAGCAATGGTATCTCTTTTATGACAGAATAAATACTTAGATAGACTAAGAGAAAATTGTAGATATAAATACCTTGATCTCAATAAAGTTACTATGTTTTTCATACTATCCTTGTGGACAACATGGATAAAAGTGGGCTAGAAGATAGTGTGGTCCACTGGATTTTCAACTGCTTGAATAATCATGCCCATATTATAAATGGCTCTACATTGATGAGGATGAAGTTCTGAGTGAGCTCCCCAGTTCTCTGTCCTTAGCCCTCCATTATTTAACATTTTCCCCAGCAAAGTGACATGGCTATATATGAATGTACATGTTGAGACAACTGGGAGTACTGAAATGGATTTGCATACGTAAGGAGTCAGGTGGAACTCTTGAAGCTCTCTGTATGAATCCAGAAAAATGTATGGCTGCTTTAACAGTTTGAAATGTTATTCAGGGAAACACTCTATGCAATGCAGCAGCTAAAAAGATCAATGCAATTTTGTGCTTTATTAACAGAAGCACAACATCCAGCTCATGGGACATAATGGCCTAACTGTACTCAGTTCCAACACAGTTGTATCTAGTTCTAATTACCAGACTAAAAGTGACATGGGAAAGCTAGAGCAGGTTCAGAAGAGAGCTACCAGGATAAATAAGGGACATAGAAATCAATCCCTTTGAGAAGTGATTAAAAGAGCTGAGCCTGTTTAACCTGCATATTAGAAGGCACCATAGCAATATCTAAACTGTTTTCCTGTATAAAAGGAGGTTCCTTGTTGAAACTGAAGATATTCAAAGCTCTAAGAGTCTGAAATTAAAAAGTTTAAAATTAGAATTTAAAAATAAAAATTAAAAGGACAAGATTAAAGCTGAATATTAGGAGGAATTCTCTGATGGTACAAGTTTCTTTTCTTTTTTTACACCAGCAATGGATTCGTTCCCACTGGAGGTTTTCAAGTGGGCTAGATGACCACTAGGGATTGTTTAGTAAATTCCTTAAGTAAAGATGACTTTCAAGATTCCTTCTAACTCATTTCTATGATTTGATCATGGTGAATTACTCTAATACATAATATTTAATAGTTTCTACAGCTAACTCAATGGCTCAAAAGTTTAGACATTTTCTGGAATTCATATACTATATGTGCCAGTGTAGAAAATCAATGATACCCTTGAAGAAACTAAACAAGGCTGTTAGAAAAAATAATTTAAATCCAGAAGATGAAGAAAATGATAGAAATTCAAACAATCTTTCCCTTAACTTTCTTGAGTAAAAGAAGTAGAGTTAGACTTTAATATACTCTTAGGCTTTCAAATTATATATTGATGATGTTCCACTCATTCTTATGGAGTCGAGTCTTGTTTTCTGACCTGGCTATCTTTAAGAGCTTATAATCAAACATCTGGATCATTTTGTTTCAGAGGAAAGTTCATTATTTAAAAGATTTTGGCATCCAGCTGTAATCATCATCACTTGTGATCTATCACTTGTGATCTATGATAAACAAATAGCGCAGGGATATATTTAATTTGTTTTTATCATAGTGTATGTGTATTTATTGTTTTATTCATCCTGTGCACCGTTCCGAGTCCCTTTGGGGAGAGGGAGCGGTCAACAAATTAAATTATTGATTGATTATTGAAACATCAATGTAGCTCCTGCATGATTATAACTGGATTTGAAGAGAGCAGTGATATGCTATTTTTTCTGATAGGAAAGAAGACATGAAGTCATCAAGATGATGGCTTTTCACAAGACAAGGTATCAGGTTTTATAGATCCACAATGTGCTCATTGAATTGGAGGAAATTAGGCTGAGTATCCTTATTCTCCTTTTTGAGCAAAACTCTTAACCAAAAAGTCTCCAGAATTACTTCCCTTTGTTGGGGGGGGGGGGGGGATTCTTTATATTTATGATAACATATTTCAATGTTTAAACAATGAATTGAATACTATCATGACACTTTGATTAATATATTAATCAAATATGAAATGTGAAAATTCCCCATAATAATAGATAAGCCTCCAAGCAATGATTTCCTTGAAGTGAAAGATTGAGTGTCCAATCTCCTGCACACATTTTTCTCTCCTTCTAGTGAGGCAAATGAAATAATTTTGTTTTACAAGTATCAGAACAAACTAGTGTTGAAGCCTTTTGTTTGCTATCTGATTTTCAGAGGTCCATGCCAGATTCTGGGTCACTATCAATTATTAGGGGATGCAAACAGGAAAACTCTCAATGATGTTCAGAGCCTTTTGACTCTTAGCCAGAGACTGTGTGTATGTCAAATATACAAACAATAAACAGTGAAACTGTTACATTGTCACCAAAACTGATTCACACACAAATTTGCATTGAGAATTTTGCCAGATTTTTTCCCTTCCACATATCACATACATATTTTTCTTCAATATCAACTTACCAGTTTTGAGGAAACCTCATAATCTTGAATTCAGCTATGTTTTTGCACATTTCATCCTTTATGCATTAAATGTATCAGTAGGTTTAAGCTTGAATGAATCTAGAAATGCTGTTATTAACGAGATTGAGATATACTATGTTTTTCAGCACATGTACTCCAAAGATAGATGAATTTTTCAATCCTGATATAGAAACAAATGAAAAAGGATACAAGCTCTGATAGAGAGTTATAAGAGATTTCACAGCTCTGCTGGCATTGACACATGTGGCCCGTATAAGATTTGGCAACAGTTTTCCAGTCACAATTGCTCCATTAAACAAAGGGCCAAAAAATGGGACCTGTCAATAAACAAACAACATGAATATAAAGCATTAAAGAAATGAAAGAAATTCCTGTGAAAAAAATTGTATTATATTTAATAATAATCTTTATTGTCATTATACTAAAATTACAATGAAATTGGCTATTTTTCAGTTTTTAGCAGCAAAAGTGTAACACCTACCATATTTTTCGGAGTATAAGACGCACCTTTTTTCCTCTAAAAAGAGGCTGAAAATCTGGGTGCGTCTTATACATCGAATATAGCATTTTTTGCCTCCTGGAACCCCGTCCTTTCACCAAAATGGCCACACACATACCCTTATGGAGGCTTCCAGAGAACTCCTGGGGGCTGGGGAGGGCAGAAATGAGCAAACACCAGGGTGTTTTTGCCCCCCAGGCCCCAGCAGCACTCTATAAGCCTCCATAAGGCTATGCATGCAATTTTTTCACCAAAAAATGGCCCGTTTTCACGAAAAAAAATGGTCATTTCCCCTCGTTTTGTGCCATTTTCACGAAAAATGGGCCGTTTGGGGGAGATTTGCACAGTGCAAAAAGGGTTTTTTCCCCCTTCGGAAAGCTGTTTAATTAGAGTGATTGATGAGAATTACTTTGGTCAAGTACTGTGCCTGCAGAAACAAAGATTTGTTCCAAAGATGGTCAATGATTTCCTTTTCCGGCACATGGGTAAATACACCTGGAAACATCTACCTACCTACTCTCTCCCCCTACCTATCTACTGTATTTTTCTCTCTCTATTTTTTCTTTCTATCCCTCTACCTACCTACCTACCTACCTATCTACACTATCTCTCTCCCTGCCTACCTACTGTATTTCTCTCTCTCCCCTCTATCTACCTATCTACCTGATCTCTCTCTCTCCCTACTTGTCTACTGTATTTCTTTCTCTCTATCCCTCTACCTACTTATCTATCTGCACACACTCTATCTCCCTACTTACCTACCTACTGTATTTCTCTCTCTCTCTCTCTCTCCCTCTATCTTCCTACCTACTTAAAAAAAATTACCTCTTCAAAATCTGGGTGCGTCTTATACTCCAGTGCGTCTTATACTCCGAAAAATATGGTATGTGCACATGTACTATGTAAAATTTTAATTTCTGTATTTTTGGTTGAAATCTTTGCTAAACCTGACTGCTATTACATAAATCAACCAATATTTATAGTATTTTAAGAGTCTCAGCAGAGTTGCCTCTATCTACTAGTTTTAAAACAAAATCATTATGTCAGAAACAACGAATATAATTATATATTATGGTAACTACAAAGCTCATTAAATATGAAAATATGAATTCTGAATTTAGATGAAACTACATCTCTTAATAATCATTTTCAACTTTCAACATATATGTTAGATCAATGAGAAAAATGTAAAAATCGAGTTTCCTGTAATTGAAGACATCCCCTTTCCCTCCTTAACTTTTCTAAAATGTTCCATATATGTTACAAAATATATTTGGGAGGAATTTGAGATGTTTTTTCCTTTGCTGCTTTTGAAACTAAAAAAAAATTATTGTATGGCATATATTAAAAGACTTTTTCTACGGAATGTTTCCATTCTCAAAATGACAGTCTTCTGCCAACATGAGATAAATCTTTTTTTGGGAGTGGGGGGTTTATTCATAATATGTGAAAATAACTTTTTTGATAGGATTTGTAATGAATTTAATGGGCTAGGATATTTCGTGATTCCAAAAGTAGTGCATCTAGCAGCCAATAAAATGTACAGATATTTGAGTTTTCTTCAACATATTCTTTCTATTTACGTACATATGCGCGTCCTTATATGAAAAGTGGAACCCAAAACCTGTGATGATAAACCACCTGAGGGTTACAAGCAAATGACAATGGTCCAAAACTGCCCTCTAAGTTCTAGGGATGAAGTCACAGATATTAAAACAACTGAGATTTCAGTTTGACAAACCATTAGATAAAATGGACCATGTTTATTAAACTGATACTATAGTCCATTAAAACATATATGAAAAGTATGAGAGTGTCCTATAGATTTTCAAAATGCTTGTGATTGTAAAGCAATATTAGCTTATTCAGTAATTATTGAGCAAAATGAAGTAGTGCTATAACTCAATTAAAAAACAGTTAATTTTAAACAAACCATTTTAGTTCAGAGACCTATGATAGTAAGCAACATAGTTTAAAAGCTTGTGAATGAGAGAATTATTGCACCAAATGGCTGAGCATTAATCTCTGATGACTGGCTTCAGTATAACGAGGCATCTGTGTCCCAGGGACCTCTCAGTGTGTCCCTGGTGGTAGGTACACTGTATGAGTCTCTATGGCATTCTTTGTCTGCTTTTACAGGCAGCTTTCCCCCTCATTGTTTAGAGTATCTTAATGCATCTGTGATGGGTGGTATGCATTCATACTAAAAGACTATTGTTTTCTCTCAGAGCTTTGTTGAGCAAAAGACTGAATCATAGTTCCCAATAATTATATTGGTTAATTAAACAGACAAAAAGTTTGTCAATCATTGCATGGTTACCAAGCAGGAAGATAAAAGTGAAAACAATAAAGCTGTAGCAATAACAAAAGCAACAGCTATTGCATCAGAGATTCTTATATTATGAAGTTATTAATGCAAAATTGGTAAATGTTAACATTACTCCAGGTGTCTCTACTTGGATGCAAACAAAAAGGCTAACATTATGAATGTAAAAGGCCAAACGTTACCATGGATCCTGAAACCTGAAAAAAGAAATGACAGCTTTTTCATTTGATTAGAGAACTCAGTTTAAATACCAAGAATTGCAACCAACCAGTCTTTACAAGACACTTTCATTCATTCCATGATCAGTAGCTGATTGACCAAAGGTCGTCACATTTGCCCCTGAAATGTGTTGAATAGTTGATTGTATCATTATAATTATATTTTTAATGGACAAAAAAATCCATTTTGGTCTTATTTTTTCTAGAGGATTTTTTAATGCTTAATGCATAACTTAAACAAGTTTTTTCCTATCATATATTTGCAAATATATTTTAGATTGTACTTAAAGGTTGCTTTAAGAAAGTTGTCTAGAAATTGAATAACAGCAACGACTTTTAATATAAGGATTACAAAAGACATGGTGCTAGAGGGGGAGAATCTAATATTGAAATAGTTTCTTCCAACTGGTTCCTTCCAAGAGTGAGAAATTCCAAAGTTGGAATATTAATACTGAGGGGTCCTTGGTGCTCTCTGAGCTTGAATTTCTTCTTGCTGAAGTTTCTTTACCCAAACTAGATATCATCATCAGATTTTGAAACATCTACAAGAAAATAATCAAACTCAGAGACCCGGGACCCCTCATTTCAACCCTTAGCTACAAATATTCTTGACATTTATAAAATATTGAAATGAGATGGGAAAGAAGAAATCAGATTCTGAGAATCTATACCTCTCACAACCCTATGCAAATGGCCTTCACTTAGTGACTGCCTTATACAACAGCCATCTGCAGGTGTAAATAGCAGTTAGCACCAGTCCTAGCACTGGCAATCTTCACAGGTCTATAAAGGAAAACTGAAGGAAGATTACAAACCCAGTTGCAGTTCACCAACTAATTACTTAATGACCCAAGTTTCCAGTACCAAATGTGGTTGATGAATAAAGACCAACTACATCAAATTGCTGATTTATAGAGAGATAAGCTCTTTTATCAAAGAGAGATAAGTTCTAATAAAATAAAATACATATGCTCTGGCAGGGCAAGCTACTATGTATAGGGAGCAAAACCTACACTAACGTGCACTGATGATTTACCCAATTGAGCAATGGAGGTCTACAAGCAAGCAATCAAACTCAGAAAGCAACTAGGTAAGCTGTTACACTGACTGAAATCTCCTGAAACCTCTTCACAAAGAGGTCTTCAACAAAACTTTCAGCAAGTTAAAATTGAAATTTGATTATTCTGCTTAAAAGCACAGTGTTCTCACTCTTCTCTTTTTAGTGCTAGATTTTTTATTGGTCGAAACCAATCTTTTTAATCATACATCTGAATTTTAATAACATAAAAGAGGCTCTGGAAACCCTGGTTGAAAACAGGGCAGGAGGTTCAGTTTAAAAATCCACATGACAAATTGATAAACTTTAATATTAATAACTTAATATAAACGTGTTATGTAAATACATTTCAATGAAAGAGATTTCATTACGGAGTGCCAAAACAGATGCTTGATTTCAACAAACTTCAATATGTCGGATATTACTACTCTTCATTCTGATGCAAATTTCTAACTGCAAAATGTCTTTTAATTCTCTACACGTCATCTGCTTCTGAATCTGAGCTCCTTTTCTTTTTTTTCTCTGAGTGCTTCAGTGCCTCAGGGTAACAGCAAGAACTATCCCAGAAGGCTGACTCAGTGTGCCATTCTGACATCATCTTAAAATGAATTTATTAAGCAGCTGAACATTTTCCCTACAAACAGTGCCACAGGGTGACATTAATAAACACACACTGAAAAATTTGTGTAAACTGTGAAAAATTGCAGCAGCTGAACAGGTGAAAATTAGATTCATCAATTTTGCTACTAGATATGATTGAAGGCACTAAAGAATAAAGTAAGAGAAGGGAATATAAGAGCACATGATCATTTTTGCTCATCGTCATTTGATATGAATTCTTATATCAGATATTTCTAAGAACATAAGCAGGTTATATAACCATGTATTATTCAATCAAAAATAAAACTATATAAAAGTGCGTGTTTTTCTCTTAATGTTACCCTCAAACTATAGAATGTTCTTCATCTTTTGTTATTTTATTGAAAATTAAGATAAAAATGAATACAGAATTAAAAGGAAAATAAAAAAGCAAAGGCAACTCTCTCCCCAAAAGGAAAAAAAATAAAGAAAATAAAAAGAAAACATCTTGAATTTATTTTTGGGATTCATTATAGAGTGCGAAGGGCTTTTTTTCAAAACCTTTTGATCAGAAAGAATAATTAATTGGGCAATGATATGCTATGTAAATTTTCTTACTGCCAACACATTGTAGAAAGGTTCGATTTAATGCATTTTAATGCCACATTTGGATTATTTTCATAGATTTAAATGACTTAATGAAAAACAACACTATACCACGAAGAGTTCCAATGAGATACATTGAGTTTAAATCCCGCACTCTGTTTTTTCAAGATTTCCAAAAGAACCTGCCATAACTGATATATGGATTTTATATAATATATAGATTCTCTTAATTTTAAAATAATTAGATGTGTATAACTCTTCAAAATATGTTAATGGTTGTAAGCTATGAGTTTTAGCAAGCTTAAAAAGGGAATTATAGAACTTGACTCATCTGAAATAAAGCTGAAACATGACTAATCCTTTTGCAGAACAGATTTAACAATATGAATTTTCATAAATAATTAAACATTTAATTCTATTTAACTCAGTTCTTTATATTAAATACATCTGCCTTTGTAAGAAAATGATTAAAAAACAGGAACAGAAATCAGAAGAGACTTCATTTTTCAGCTGTCAAAGCTTTAACTATCAATAAAATGACTGCCTAAAAGCAGTAGGTTTTTTTTATTACTAAAAGGCTGATGAATATTTTTATTTCATCAGATCTTTGAGGCTTTAAGGATCCTATGAATGCCATGGCTTTTTATTGTTTATTTAATTTATTTTTATACATTAAATACATTTATTGTTATAACATACAGCAGTACTGAAGGACAATAGAAGGAAGATAAAATCATAATATAAAATGCAGATAGCACAAATAAACGATAAATGGTATAGTTCTTATTCTCCAAATACTACTGGAACAGATCAGTATTTAAAACTTCTAGAAAGCCAGTAATGAGGGCACCATTCTAACTGGGGGAGGGAGGGCATCTCATAGTATAGGGCCACAACTGAAAAACATTGATGTTTCCTCCCTCCGCTTTATTTACTTCATGGACTGGGAGTCATAAGCCATTCTGAAGGGGTACATGCATTTTAAATGGGTTAAATGGGCTGTTTCCTTACAGAGAAGGCAGCCTGTAAGCATCTAAGTGTCAGGGGAAGAAGGCAGGCAGGTGGATACCAGATTCCCACAAGGAAACTCAATGTAGAAGCCAGGAGAAAGTCACAATTTGCTACTGCTTTTCTGTCTGCCCTTGGCCATTCTGTTTCTCTATTTAGGTAAGGAAATATCTCTGAAACCATGATCCCACAGGTCATGGATTTTCTAGGTTTTTTAAAACACAAATCAAAGATACTTCACATCCTCTCTTAAACCAGCTCCTGCTATGTCCATAGTTCTGTTTATTTTGTGACCATGGCTTTGATTGCCCTGCGTTTTCTGTGAAAGATATGCCAGAAACTTTCATCTTAAGCTCCCGGTTCTGCTATCCTTAAGTACGTGGGAACTAGCTATATAGCCTGATTTTCATCCACTATACCTGGTCCTCTACAGCCACAGTAATGATACCATCCTTTCACCTCATCATCAAAGAGGTGAGAATATTACTATCTTGAACAGTTGGCCCTGGAGCCACTTCTTAGAATTTTAGCTGGCTTTTTTGTCCCAATAACTGAGGTTTCGTTGAGTTAAATCACTCCACACATCTCCTTCTATGATTTGTATTTTAATTTCTTCATTTGTCTCCACCTTCCAGTATATCTTCAGGATATATTGATTAGATGCATTCAAATCAATGTCAACCACATAGATAATGCTTTAAATTTTAAATTCATTTTTAAAATATTTCTAAGCATTTGTGATTAAAAAAAACCTGCTGCTTTAACTCTGATGAACATGTCTACGCACAGGAGAAATAATGATATGGGAGGCAGATGTGCCCTAAGAATCTATTCCAGAAGCCAATAGAAGAAAAAAGACTATTTAACGTTACATCTAAGAAGTTAACCAATCTTTCTCAACCTTGGAAGCTCCAATAGAGCCATCATCTTTTCTATGTTGTCATTTGCAATTACTGAAAGGCGGCTGTATCTTTCTCCTAGGTAGCACACCATAGCAGATTTAATCATACAAGCTGCAATTGCCCTAGATTTTGTTTATCAGACCAGCCTAAGCTTTGCAGGGAGCTATCCAGGGTACTATCTGGTTTTCTTGACTTTGCTTTACTATTATTAGTTCTGTGCTTTACTTATTTTTGGTTTTTAATGATGATTTCACACTTTTTCAAGCATATTATCAGGACAGTTTTCAACAAAATGTCAAAATTATGATAAATAGAAAGAACATATACTAAATTAAAAGTAGAGAAACTGTAAAAACAGAAAAGTGTATCAAAGAAAAAAAACCTCAACACATAACACATCAACAAAACAGCATGCAGAAATAAGTGAAAATACTTGTGGCTTTTAAGTTATTAGAATGAACAAAAGGAATGCCCTTTTCAAGGCAGAGTTCCACATGCAGGGATAGTCCCAGTTATACAGAAATTAGAACACCAGAACAAATTGTTTTCAATGAAGTATGGAAAAAGAGCAAGAGCAAAAGCAATTCATAAAAGTTCATTATAGGTTCAAGTACCCCGATTTTGTTTAGAATATAGAATATGCCCTCAACTGCAGGATGCCCTTGCAGCCGAAAACGGAGCTCATGAGCCTGTTTTCACCACAGCCTCCCTGGCCCCCCCAAGGTCATATACAACCCTTATGCGGCCCTCGATGAAATCAAGTGATATCCCTGGTCTAAAGGGTGTCACCAGAAGCAATGGGAAATGTCATGCTATATGCAGGAGGATTCCTGAATAAAACAACCCCAATTATCTTATTCCGAAGGAACTTTTCTTTTCTGGGTAGTTCTAAAATGGCATGCCAATTACAGGAGCTAAAAACCAACACAAATAGAAGGCAACATTTGATTTAGTTACAGTACTTACAAAAGTAGTAAGAATGTTTTGAAGAAGTACAGTATAAAGACAATGGAAAAAATACCATGCATCAATACTAGTATAAATGTAAAAAAATGCCATGAGATTATATCAATGTTAGTTTCAACTACAGAAAGAATTCAATATCATTTCAAAATCATTTTAACATCAAACCTAACTTTTGCATTTTTTATTTTTATCTAATTTTACTTTTGTAGTTGCTTTAGATTGATCTTGGTGGGGAGAAAAAGCAGGAATATGTTATTAATTTAAAATTTAAATGTTGAACTTCATTTTTTGTACATTTTGAAGCCATGTATATACATTAAAGGAAGTAATTTTATTCTACTTTCTCTCATTTTTCTACAGTTCCTGAATGGCCTCGTAATAAATGAATGCATGTGTGTGTATATGTATGTGTGTATAACACATATACTTTTTTCTGCAAAGCTACTAAACAGGTACATGTTACACATCTGTCAGTAATTAAATCAATTCACCTCCACTTCTACATATGTCAGACTACTTAACATGAAATTTTCCATTTCATTAAGAGAAAAAACATTTTTAAGAATAAATTTTCTTTAGAATTAAGAATGATTCTACTTTTATAAGAACCTGACCGTGTTGTATTGAACTTCAGGACTTACCTGTGGTTTCTTCATAATCTCGATGTAGAACATACGATTCCTCATTGGATAAATAATAATTAAAACATCACCAAAATCTGTTGGTATAATGCCTCTGCGATAATTTCTGGTGTGTTCAGACCAGATAACATGAACTTCATCATTTCCCAAGTGACGAAGCTGTAACAGCAAATGGATTTGCTATTAATCAGAATGACAGAAGAGTTTGAGGAGGTAGGCTATAGGAATGAAATTATAATGCCAACAGTGAATCTGCTTCATCAGAGAAAAGTGTATAAAAATTATTTTCTGCATGTTCAATAACTTCCTTTTTTCAAATATTATGGGACCTCACATGGATTACTATTTTGTGATAAATGAGTAAAAACATATGAATGACTGGAACATCAAGAAAATGAGAGGCGCTAATAAGAGATAATTCACAGTAGATATCCTTTATATCCATTGCAATTCAATAATTTTCATTCAAGTTTTAGTAACTACATTCAATTAATCTAAGATGAAACTAACAAACTGAACATTACAAAAATAGTTCACAATTTCAAAAGCTGTGACAAAACCAGTGTACTCTAAGACTGACTATATTTTTTGGAGTATAAGGCACATATTTCCCCCCTCCCCCCCAAAAGAGGGTGAAAATCTGGGTGTGTTTTATACTCCAAATGTAGCTCTGCTGGCCCCCACCTTTCGGACATTTTCAGCCTCTGTGCATCACATTTTCAGGTGGTTCCAGGCGGCGGGAATCCTCACTTCCACTCCGATTTTAATAACAAGCAGCACAGATCTTTTTATCCATTTAAAACAAACCCTATCACCCTACACGCATTTAACTGGAATGGGTGGGGTGGGGTATGATTTCAATGGGGGAAGAAGAGGGAATTGGCACCGAAGGCTCCACTCCCGAGATGCCCCCCATCTTCCTTTCATAGGTGTTGACATTGAAAGCCAAGTTTTCTTGCAGCAAGGCCTGGTAGAGATGCAGCTTTGGTCCTCCTAGTCGCTGTCATCTCATAAACAGGTTGCTGGGCTTCCCAGCAAGTTCCCTGTCCCTTTGCTGCCTCGGTTGGAGCCTGATTCCCAAAGCGGTCTTGGACTCTGTTGGCGAAGTGTAAGGCGAGATGGTTCACTGTTCTGCCTGCCCCTTTTCCAGACAACCCAGGCGGAGGATGGTTGGCTTCTGCTCCTGGCCAGGAGACAGATCTGGCCCGGAGGAAAGAGAAGGTGAGTCTGCGAAGAAGGCAGGGTGCACGGCTCTGTGATGTGCATCAGGGGCGGAAAGCATTTTCAGGTGGCGGTGCCAGCCACACGCCCCGTTTTTGGAATCGGGGAAGGGATTGTGGTGTTACCGCCTGAAAATGCTTTTCTCCCCGATTCCAAAAACAGAGACCAAAAAAGTGCATTGTGTTTCAGGCAGCAGGTGGTTCCAGCCCGCGCTGCAGCCTGAATATGCCTCCTGGTGAGATCTGCTGCTTGAAACACGATGCACTTTTATGGTCTCCACACACCCTGTTTTTGGAATCGGTAAGGAAAACGTTTTTGGGCAGCAGCACTGCGATCCCTTCCCTGATTCCAAAATGGGCCGTGCAAAATGCTTTCCTCCTCCGATACACATCGCAGAGCCTCCTTCTCCTCAGACCCACCTTCCCTTTCCTCCATCTCCTGGGCCAGCAGCAGAAGCTGACCGTCCTCCACCTGGGTTGTCTGGAAAAGGGCAGGCTTCGCCAACCGAGTCCTGACCTTCAAAATTCCCAAGGCCGCTTTGGGAGTCAGGCTACGACCGAGGCAGCAAAGGCGCATGGGGCTTGCTGAGAAGCCCGGCAACGTTTTAATGAGATGATAGCATCCAGGAGGAGTGAAGTGCTATGTCTCTAACGGGCTTGGTTTTCAATGCCTAAAGCTATAGATTGAAGATGGGGTGTCTCAGGAGTGGAGTCTTCAGTGCCAAGTCCCTCTTTTGTCCCTATGAAAATCATACCCCACCCCACCCACCCCAGTGAAATGCACGTAGGGTGATAGTGTTTTTTTAAAATTGATAAAAAGTTTTGTGCTGCTCGCTATCAAAATCCGAATGGAAGTGAGGATCCTCGCCGCCTGGAACCACCCAAAAATGAGAGGCACAGAGGGGGCCATGGTCTGTGGCAATCCCTGCAGCCGCAACAGCTGATTGGGGGTTTTCCAGCTGCCAATCAACTGCTCTTGCTGAATCAGGCTGCAATAAGGTGCTGAAGCTGACCAGGCCATTTGCTGTTTGCTGCCGATGGATGCTAGCAGGCAGAGGTAGAAACTTTTTTCCCTGTTTTCCTCCCCCAAAATTAAGGTGCGTCTAATACTCTATTTAATCTATATGGTAGATTAAGATGAATGTTGGGTTCTTTCTGAAAATTATTTATTTATTTATTTGCGCAGCTACAATCTGATTTTCACTTACTTAAAATTAGTCTTACACAATGGGACTTAACGTAAGTAATCATATATATTCTTGCATAATGACAACTGCAAGTAAAAAAAACCTACAATTAATATTCAATTATTAACTTGATATACCTCAATGATACCCATATCTACCAAATCATAAATTTGGGAGATATTGAAAGGTATAATTATAGCACACATTAAATCTTAGTTAGTTTACTACTGTAATTTTAACAGTAGAAACCAAAAGGTACAGAGAAAGCAAACTGAAAAATACAATTTGTTCGTCCAATATTGTCAAAAGTATACAAAATAATTTCTTACTTCTAAGTTTTTCTATGCGTATAAATTTTTTAACGCTTATTACTGTGTAAGTATGCGGAGTTAGTACAGATAGTCCTCAAGTTAGAACCGCAATTGGGCCTGCAATGTCAGTCATTCAGCAAAGTGGTCATTAATCACCCTCATGACTGCTGCTGCTCAATGACTCCTGGTTGTGGTCATTAAACGATCTCCTGGGTCATTAAGCGGACGTAGCGAAAGAACTGCATGTCAAGTTTAGCTCTCCTGTGTGCATGGAAAGAAACTACTCTAATGAGCTGCAGGAATGGTGCTGGGATCTTTGGGATCTGACCTCTATTTTTGCAGCCTTACAGAGGAGTTAGCAATCCATCCATGCATGGAAGAGAATGGCAATGGCAGGCTGTCTGAATAGAGTTCTTTCCTGCAAGTTTGTTTCTGCAGCGCTTTGAAGGAGTTCATTAGTGGAGAATTCCATTGAAGGCCTGAAAATCAGAGGTCAGCTCTCTGAAATCTGACTTTCGTTTCTGTAGTCTACCAGAGGAGTTCCGCTCTCCTTGGCAGGCAACTTAGTTTCATGGCAGGTGGCAGCAGTTTGCAGCCTTCCCTGTTGTTTTCCCCATTAGCTTTCTGGGGAAGCTGGGAAAGAGATTGAAAAAGGTGATCACATGGGCACTTGGAAACTGGTTGTGAGAAAAGATTGTCAAGCATCCAGATCATGATTATATGATCACTCTATGGTAGCTGAAAGTGCATTATGGGTTGACAAGCACCCTTTCCAAGGCCATTGTACCTTCAAATGGATGTTAAACTGCCTGTCATAACTCAAGGATTATTTGTATTTAAAAAGCTGTTAATATTTAAGAAAGCAACAAATGCTTATACTGGAAATAAATGAACTTAAAATACTGTTTGTTTACAATAAATTACAGATTAGATATACACATTTTCTGTATGTGCATTAAAATACCAAGGGTTTAAAAAGCAAGACTCAGTTTTTGAGTTATTGAGTTCTAAAATGCAGACATTAAAATTAGAAACGGGATCCATATTTTAAATGATCCCAAATAGAAGGACATCTTCAAAGAACAAAAGTTAGTAAAGAGTCTAACTTAAATTTTGCTATCAATCCTATCCAGAATTATTACATTTCTTCAATGTATTTGCATAATAAGATACCCTGTAGATTTTGAACATTTGCTTTTTTTAAAAGCCTTTTAACAAGAATGGCATGTTTGGGCATGCAAGTCTATGTGTCATTCGACAACTACTGCTTAATAAATAGTGATAAAGGATCTTTAGCTATTCTCCTTGTCTGCCAGGCTTGCACACTAATGCTGACTGTGGTCATGGTATAGACACCTAATAGTCTGACCTCTTTTCCCTACTAATTGTATTATGGGAGCCAGCTGGCTTCAGAAAGGAGTTGTCTGCATGATTGAAGAACTTCTGCTAGGGTTAGGCATGGGTGCTACTTTTACTGAGTAATAGCCTGTCCTGACATCCCCATTGTCTGCCTGACAGAGTGCCCATCCTAAAATCGAAGTTTTATTTGTAAATTAACCAAGAAACTTCCTGCCAGAACAGTGCTGCCTGGAGACTGATAATGTGTGCCTTTCATTCCCTTTCACTCTTACTGTATTCACTGCCAATTTGTTTTCTGCTGCCAGCCAGCCTTAGGCTATAAAAAGCCTTGTAAGACATAAGTGCAATTATAGTCCTGGAGTCAAATGAATTGAACAAATCCAATAGCGCAGCTCTGTCTCCACTTTGCAAACCCCTACAGCAGTTAGATTAGCTGCTAAAAATCTAATCTAGCTATAACTAATGAATTTCTTGAGTAAAGAGCAAAAGTTCATGGGGGGGAATAGCCGTGTTTCTCAGCTGATTGGCTTTCTGTCACTAATTGATTTTTTAAATAAAAAAGCTACATATAATTTTGACAAGGAGCTGTTAGTTAGCTATGGTGCATGCATCTCTACTATGGTTACAAGATGACTGGATTGAAAACCAAAATGAAAGACTGTACATAATGACAAATCCTTAAGACCAAAAAATATCATCAAATGGTTATTTCATAAATCTGTCAGCAGTTGCAATTACTTTACTGTTTTTTTCACCAGACTATGAAGAAAATAGAAAACTGAGTTATCCTGCTAGCTGGTACTAAGGAAACATGTCTTTAATTATTTTATTCTAAACCAACTAGTAATATTCCTCAATAGTTGCCAAATTTATGACACTTATTTTAGACGTCATGTGCAGGTGCAACTATTTTACATACAAAAAAGCCTCTTATCATTAAATATTTCTATGACATCTGTTTTATTCTGTGGATCAAAAAATATACTGCCTGCCGCAGAATGGTCATATTTATAGGCAGTTTTTCTGGGCAGCAGGTGGTATGACCTTCTGTCATGCTATTGAATTTGTCAGCTAAGCAAGTTATCCAGCTTTCTCCTTCCAATGCTTGAAAATTGGCAAATTAAAAGGAAGGGGGAATGATAATAGCAGGAATACAAGTATCACCTAAATAGCTGAAGAGGCAAAATGTATTGTTAAATAGAGAAGCAATCTTAAAATGTGTATTTTTTTCTAACAAGAGATTTAAATATACAAATTCATATAAACATAATCTAGAATATAAATATTAAAAATGTCTGCTTCTATAGATAGACTATTAAAAGATGTTATGGAAGAGAATCAAGTTCTACCACACAAGATCAAGACTGCTTTCAAAGGGGATTTAATAATGATAATGCTACAAGATTGACACAGAAAAAGATGTGACATTGGACATGCAAAACAAACCAGGTGATGTTTTAATAATTAAAAGGGGTGTGCAAATAACATAGCAAGTAAGTCAGTGTTTCTCAACCTTGTCAACTTGAAGATGTCTGGACTTCAACTCCCAGAATTCCCCAGCCAGTTCTGGGAGTTGAAGTCCAGAAATCTTCAAGTTGACAAGGTTGAGAAACACTGAAGTAAGTGATTGTAATTGTAGTCTTTAATAAAATTACTTCACAAAACCCCCAAACACAATAAATAATCATGCTGCTAACAGAAGGCAAAAGTGGCACTTCTAAAAAGATAATATTATATTATTTGATATTTAGGTTTATATTTTACCTTTTTGGTCAGTGAGTCATCTGAGTCAGATGGCATTCGTGTAGATACATGAAAAATTACTTCTACGGTTGAAGTAGCATAATATGGGGCTGTTTGTCCAGTGCTACCGTTACGTTGAAGGCCACCCATAAATCCACAGTGAGTTGAAAGATCAACCTTAATCAAGCAAAAAATAAAGATGTTAGTCTTAATCTGTAATTAAAAACAAAGATAAAGAATCCTCTGAATTTACTGGAACACTTTTACTAAACAAACTTAAAATTAATGTTTTATTTTTGTTATTTTAGCTGACTTGTAAGTCACTTTAATTGAAGTCCACTTTGATGACATATATCTCAGTTTCATAAATTGGTATAAAACAAGACCTTACAGTAAAATACACAAACCTTAAAGTAACACTAAAGCAAAACACATAGCACTAGGCACATAAATCAGTTTGTTTTATAATTATTCCTACACAGAACACTTCAGATTAGATATCAAATATATTACAGATATCACAGATATCATATATGTTATATTATAATATATGATATGCCATTCATATGTATTAGAAAAGTAAATGGTTTCACTGACAACTAAATAATGAGGTCTGGAATCAACTAATGGGTTGTAGAATATCCAAGAAGGGTGCATAAAGTTCTCCTTATAAACATTTTATGGTAGATTTTCTAAATGAGGGTAACTAAGTGCTCAGAACTAAAATTTTTGCAGTAGCCATTGGTTCTATATTATTTGGTAACATGATGGACATTATGTTGGGGTTTGTAGACGTTCTGAGTAAAGAAAAATTATAGGATTAGCTCTCCTGGCTTCTTTGCTAAGTAGTAACCTATGTGATTGTACATGTCTGTTGAGAACATGTGAGAGTTGAACTCAGGCTCAGTAACAAAAGAAATGCTGCATTAAATGGATTGGACTAGACCAGTTAATCTAAAACATGGAGAAATTAATATCACAGCTCAAATGTTCCATTACCACCATTAATATTATTATTTGAAACAAGACATTTGGGCAATATTTACCTCCCAACCCAATCCAGCAATAAAATCTTCATATGCTTGGCTTCCTTGTGGATTGGACAATATTGAGCATTTATCTTCTTGTCCTTCAGCAATGTAAACTACTGCAATCTTGTGAGTTTCACGGCTGCAAAAACGAACAAAAAATATTGTGTTACCTTTATATAATATATTTTTATTCTGAAGACTTACATGCAGTATAAAACAGATTTCAACAAAAATAATGAAGAATCAAAAATATATAAACAATAATTTTGTTGACAACTGAAGAAAATATATAATCCCTCCCCCAAGTTTAGTTATTGGCACTTCACATTTTTCTTAAAAATAAACACTTTAAAAAATTAAACTTTTCCCTGCATGGGCTGTATTCTTCTCTTCTATCATTAAACTGACCCTCTGGAGCTCACATTACTTTTTTCTTTTACTATCTGTTTTCCTTTTGTGAATTTGACATGTATGTAAGCTATGAAATATAATGTTACAAATATTCCTACAACTATTGAATTATATTTCATTTGGCATTATTTTAATCTTGCCTAGGAATGTAAACCAAAGATCATTGCAAACCATCCATTTAAAAAAATTGTAAATTTGTTTCCCAACATTCTGAAATAAAGCATTACAATGATTTAAATATATGACTACTGGGTACTGATCATATAAACTCAATTTATAACCACATCAATTGTGTCCTTTTTATTTTATCATATGACCACTATTTACAATATTTTTTGTTCAAAACTTCCATTTACTTTTAGTTTACAGCAAAAAAAAAACCCTGAACAATGCATATTCACGAATTGTAAGTAATAAGAACGTTTAACTTACCATTGTCTAGAATCTAAATTTTTCAGCTCTCTCAATAACTTAGAATTTTTCTTCAAAATATTAAAACTTTTTCTAAAATAAATAGAATAAAATTGTGGTAGAATATCTCATAATACATGACTGGTATATTTTGTAACTAACAAACTGGTGTATTTTGTTAATTTAGCTACTCTGAAGTCCTCCTATCTGCCTGCTTTTGTCTCTCAATAATCCCTCCCTCCAAACCTATTAATTTGTGTTTAATGGTCTAACACCAG
This sequence comes from Rhabdophis nuchalis, assembly GCA_039707465.1. NCBI lineage: Eukaryota > Metazoa > Chordata > Lepidosauria > Squamata > Natricidae > Rhabdophis > Rhabdophis nuchalis. The sequence continues at coordinate 124,589,077 of CM077645.1, forward strand.
GATCTAGAGACCATTTCGTATAATGCACCTAAGAAAGTGGGATAAAACATAACCTTCTATAACTATTTATGCAGCTTAGTCAGAATGGAAGTATATTAGTTACTTGATTTTTCTGTAAGCATGTTATCAGGTACATAAATTTTCTATTTTCAAATTATATTTTCTATCTTACCTATAAAATTTAAGTTAGGGAAATTCATTAAAATTGAAATATTTCCTGCCAAAATAATGTGTGTATGTATTTATGGGTACACAAATGCATGCGTACATGCACACACACAAACATATCTGAAAGGAAAAATGAGCAAATTTCAATTACCGTATTTATCGGCGTATAACACGCGCAGGTGTATAACACGCACCTTCATTTTAAGAGGGAAATTTCAGGAAAAAAATTTAAATTTCAAATAAAGAACTTTGAAGCAAAATAAGGGTAGCTCAGAACTTTTTTTTATTAATATTACCACTTATAAGGTAAATAATGTAAAAGGACAGTAAAAGCAACTGTTTTAACAAAGAAACTTGGATATTCTGTTTTTACAAAAGTTTACTCAGAAATCGCTATCCCCTCCCTTCCTGTCTCTCTCTGTCATTCTCTCTGTGTCTGTCAGATTCTGATTCCCTTCCTTCCTCCCTCCCTCCCTCCCTCCCTCTCTCTCTCTCTCTCTCTTTCTCTCTGGCGGGCAGGCAGGAAAGCAAGCAAGGCGGCTGTGCTGTCTTCTTTTTCCCTGGCTTGGGATGGAGCGACCCGGCAGCCGGCTGGCCAAGGACCGCGTGAATGAATGACTGTTCAAGCATGCCTCTTCTCCGCCAGCAGCCCACACCCTCTCTGGCTAATCTCAGGGCAGCAGCCTGGCTCTGCCCCAGCGCCACTCGTCGCTTCTCGTCGCTGGAGGAAAGCGCAGGAATTCCTGGTCCTGCGCTTCCCGGCCGCCGGTTCCAGCAGCAGCAGCAGGAGGAGGAGGAGGAGAAGGAGGAGGAGATGACGGCCCCGGAGGCACGGAGCTCTTCCCCGCGGCGGGCGCCTCCTTCTCCGCTGGCAGGTAGAGCAAGGTCGAGGGGCTTCCCCCCTTTCCCCACTTCCCAGCTCTTTCCAAACCCCGGGAGCTTGCTGAGGGGCGGCGGCAGCGGTGGCGGCAACGTGGTGACGGCGGCGGCAGCGGTGGCGGCAACGGTGGCGCCCGCCGCCGCGTTGCCGCCGCCGTTGCCGCCCCCACCGCCCCTCGGCAAGCTCCCGGGGTTTGGAAAGAGCCGGGAAGTGGGGAAAGGGGGGAAGCCCCTCGACCTTGCTCTACCTGCCAGCGGAGAAGGAGGCGCCCGCCACGGGGAAGAGCTCCATGCCTCCGGGGCCGTCATCTCCTCCTCCTTCTCCTCCTCCTCCTCCAGCCGCCTTGCTTGCTTTCCTGCCTGCCCGCCAGAGAGAGAGAGAGAAAGAGAGAGCGGACGGCCGCGGCGCTTCGCTGAGGGAAAAAGAAGACAGCGCAGCCGCCTTGCGAACGCGGAGGACTTACTTCCGGGTCCACGGTCCAAAGGGATCGCTCGGGATCGGGAAATTTAACGAAAGGGCTCGCGAGATCCCGTGCGAACCCTTAGAAACCCACCCCTGTGTATACGGTACTTGTTAATACTGTAAAAACATGGCTTCTTAACATTATATCGGCGTATAACACGCATACATCATTTGCCCCCTATTTTCAGGGGGGGAAAGTGCGTGTTATACGCCGATAAATACGGTAGGTGATATCTGGAAAATAATACAAATAATTAAGAAAATTGTGACATTAAATAATTACATACATTTTATGGTATAAATTCTTAGAGGAGAGGTTCTTGGGTTGTTACTGTTGTTCTGCTGAAGAAGGCTAAAGTGACCTTGCCTATGCCTCTGTAACTGACAGTGAAAACCTAGGATCTATTTTTAAAGATCGATTATGGCAATGGTGACTTAGTTCAAATGTGATAATTTATCTTTTGGGGTACTCTGGTTCTTATAGGAGACAGACTTCAGAATAAACATTTTTCAATAAATACATTTTTATACTGTATTGGAGTAGGGAAATCCTTACCATTGAAGAATAAGTTGGAAAATAATTACTTCCAATCCACCCCAATATATTACTCATAAATGCTGAACGCTGAAGCCAAACGACAACTATAGTTCATATCAGAATTTTAATTAGTAAATAGCAACTTAAGCATGTCCCATTAATTTGACTATAATAAAAATTTAATCCATTTAGATTGAACTGCTATGCCAAACTAAATTCAGGAGAGGCACTGAGATTATTTTTAGCCCCTATTATCACCCTGCGGGATCGGATTCTGCCCCATACATCTTCCCGGCCGATTCGCTCCCACAGAGAGGGACTTCTCCGGGTGCCATCCACTAGACTTTGTCAGCGGGCGACGCCCAGGGGAAGGGCCTTCTCTGTGGCGGGCCCAGCCCTCTGGAACGACCTTCCCCCCGACATTAGAACAACTACGGACCTCCGCTCCTTCCGTCAGAAATTAAAAACTCACTTTTTCTGCTTGGCCGGCCTAGGTTAGTCTCTACCTCAGGGGTTAGGGAATGTTAATTTTAAAAATGGGGATTTTAGTGCAGGGACAGTTGATTTAATCTGTTTTTATTGTATTTATTCATGTATATATTTTATGTTGTTTTAATTTTTCCCTGTGCACTGCTCCGAGTCCCCTTGGGGAGAGGACGCGGTATATAAGTAAATTATTGATTGATTGATTGACCCTTTAACCACATGGATAGAAGTAGCAATCTCACTTGAATTACACTAATTATTGCAATTTATTTCCCACTTTTGTGATTTTTGCTCAGATCTGCCCTTTATGAAGGAGGCCAAGAAAACATTAAATTGGAAGGAGAGGAATGATTTTACTGTTAATTTTTATTCTTGAATTACTCAGGAGGCATTTTCCACCTTATGATAGAATTCCTTTTTCTGTTTAAAGACTCCAATCTCTAAAACCTTCTCAGAGAGAGGAGCTATGTCTCCCAAACCAGACTGAGAGAGCAAGATTGGCCCTCAACCTCAAGAACACAGATTTTTTTAAATCTGTAATTTACTTCAGTGAAATGCAGAGTCAGGATGTATACAGTTAAACTATGAAATTCACTGTCAGAAGTTATGGTAATGGTAGCTAAATAGATTTGTAGGGATTAAACTATCAATGCAATTAATAATTGATATTTGTTTACTATCTTCTAGTAGGCATAAAGCCTTAGATACTGGCTGCTGAGAAACAATCTAGAATAGAATAGAATAGAATAGAGCTGGAAAGGAGCTTGGAAGTCTTCTAGTCTGGCTCCCTGCTCAACCAGGAGATCCTATACCTGAGATGGCGAACCTACAGCACGCGTGCCACAGGTGGCAGCGGAACCTTCTCTGTGGGCTTGTGAGTATGCCTCCCACTGGCCATCTGATTTTCAGGTCTCTGCTGCACATGCAGGAGACATGTGTGCATGCACAGGGGGGGGGCCTTACATGCGCATGGGATAGCACAGGAGGTGTCCCCCACACCCCATCTTTGGCCCCCGGAGGCTTCAGGGAGGCCTGCTAGGCCCAAAACAGCCCGTGGAGGAGTGTGTGTGTCGCACAGGCATTGCATTATGGGTTTGGGCATGTGCGCACGCGGTGTCACATGCACACACACACTTTTAGCATGCAAGGACAAAAAGGTTAGCTATCACTGCCCTATACCACTTCAGACAAGTGGCTGTCTGGTCTCTTCTTAAAAAATTCCAATGATGAAGCAGCTACGATTTCTAAAGGCAAGCTGTTCCACTGGTTAATTATTCTCACTGTTAGGCAGTTTCTCCTTAATTCCAGGTTGCTACCCTCCTTATTAGTTTCCATCCATTGTTTCTTCTTCTGTACTTATACCTTTGGTTTTTGTCTAAATGTAAAACTTCACTTTTTTTCACATTAAAATTCATATTGTTGGATAGGGTCCATAGTTCAAATCTGTCAAGATCTTTTTGGATCTTGAGCTTGTCTTCTGGGGCGTTGGCTATGCCTCCAGCCTAGTGTCATCTGCAAATTTGATGAGTTCTTCTAACCCCTCATCTAAGTCATTTATGAAGATATTGAAGAATACTGGGCTTAAGTCAGAAGCTTGTGGCACCCTACTGCTTACTTCTCTCCATGTAGCCCTTTTCCTTGATGGACTTCCTCAATGTGCTGGGATTTTTTGAAAAATATGGTACAATGGTTCTGAGATTTTTGTTTTCCAAAAAATAAGACAGGGTATTATTTTCTTTTGACCCCCAAAATAAGCGCTTGGCCTCATTTTAAGGGAGATCTTATTATTTTTGAGGTACATGAAGCAGCGAGTGTGGTCACCTCATGGCTGTAGCTGTGTTGCAATATTTTGGGAGAGGGCTTATTTTCGGGGGAGATCTTGTTTTAGTGCATGCGCTCAAAAGCCCAATTGGGCTTATTATCTGGGGAGGTCTTATTTTTGGAGAAACAGGGTAGTATCTATTTAGATTGACCCAAAAACTGGCCCCTCCAGTTGAATTCAGTCATTTTACTGGTCCCAAAGACTTTGCTTTTAGACATTATGGTTCTTAGCTGTTCTACAGAATCCTTCTTTTAAGACAGGGCTTGCCTGCAAGTTACAGGAGGTGATCATTCCAAGGCAGAAAATGTTTCCTGCACAACTCAGGAAAATAAACAGGTGGCCAGGGACCCCAAGAAAGAAAAAGGAAACAGCAGCAGCAATGAATAATAAAAAGGTAATGGTACAGAGAGCTCTGAAAAACTCCACAAACTTAGCAGTTGATACTAGCTGACGAATTACGTTGAATTACAAAAGGGAACTAGATTTTTCCTTTTCTTTTACAGGGAGTAGAAGATCTGATTGGAATTTTGGAAAGGCACCAACTATATTCCCCCTTTCCGCAATAAAGAGCTCCATATGCCCTGTTTTGCAAGTGATCGGAGAGTAGTCCTAGTACAGTGATGGCTAACCGTTTTTGGCTCCTGTGCCAAAAGCAGGGGGAGTGCAGGGTGTGTGTGCATGGGCAGAGGCTTTCTAGGAGCCAGGGGAGGGCGAAAACAGGCCCCCGGAGGCATCAGGAACTTACCTGAAGCCTCCGGAGGGGGAAAAATGGACCTATGGGGAACCTGAAAGTTTGGGAATGGCGACTTCCAGTTTGTCCATAGGGCTGATTTTTGACCTTTGGAGGCTTCCCTGAAGGCTCTGGACGGCGAAAAATGGCCCTTGGACAAACCAGAAGTCACATCTGGTTTGGTTGTAGAGCCATTTTTTGCCCTCCAGAACCTTTAGGGAAGCCTCCTGAAGGTTCCAAAGGGCAAAAAATGAAACTACAGGGAACCCGGAAGCCTGAATTTCCGTTTTGCCCGTAGGGCTGGTTTTATGCACTCCAGAGGCTTCAACGAAGCCTCCAGAGGGCAAAAAACAGCCTCAAAAGAAGGGCAGTCAGCTGGCCAGCGTTCACATGCACGCTGGAGCTGACAGGGCAACGCTTTGCATGCCCTAACAAATGGCTCCACGTGCCACCTGTGGCACACATGCCATAGGTTCGCCATCATGGTCCCAGTACTTCATTCATAATACATTGGATTATTTTAAGAGAAAGAGAGTGAGAATGTAAACAAGGGCAGAATGACCTCTCCTTCTCAGTGGATGCTAATTAGAAGTTGGACCTTAACGCTTTCTCATTGGGTAAGGAAAAGTAAATAGCCTTTTAGTCCATCACTACTGGGAAAGGCACTAATATTCCTCCCCACTCCCTTAAAATTCTTAGAGCACGGTGAATGCTTACCTTTTTTCCCACGAATTCATTCCTAAGCCATTTAGCAAAAGCCTACATAAATGAAATGGTGACTGTAGCAGAGCAGATCTTGGCATCTTCTGATTTTCACTTTTTGTATTATGATTCAGATGGTATCCATGAGCATATTCATTTTCTATGCAACTTTGCTGCATTATTGCTTCAATGATATCATTAGCTTGGGCATGACTCATGACAGACGGTGATGGGGATGGCTCATTTAATTTTATTTGTGGATGTAAAAGACACTCAGGACTACTACTGCCAATGTTTTCCAGCAACCTATCAAGAGCATCTTCTCCATCATTTATCTGAATGAAATCAGTTGGAGACTCAAAGTTCTGCTTATTTTTTTCCACAACTACAGAGAATTTTCTGTTCATCTGATCTACTGAACAAGCGGCTAACGGTCCATACATCAATTGTCCATCCCATGAATATTTTCCAGAGATATCCCTAACAATTACTCTTACTTCTGAGAATGATTCTTCCAATTCATCAGCCATTCCCCTTTTTGAAGGAATCTGGAGATAAGAAATGACAGCATTGTCATTAAATTCAAAGATCTGTAAATTAGGGCTTCGGAAGATTTCAGGTGAGAGTTCAGAAGATTCCATACAAGAATTGTTGTGATTTTCACTGATAAGACTATGTAGAACAGCAGGTCCTTCAGTTAGAGGATAATGGCCCAAATTGTTAATTAAATGTGCCATAATCATTCGTGCAGTCAGTGGTATTAATTCCAAGCTCCTCCGCTTCATTTCTGAAAATAGTTAATCATAACAATGATTATAATTTTAAAAAAATAAAACAGCCTACAAAGACACACACACACACACACACACACACACACACACACCTCAATTTTGAAACTTAGGACAAGATACATTCTCAATTTTTATAAATTCTAAAATGAGTTGTACTGTCTGACAAGAAATTAACTAACAATATAATATTAAGAATAGTATCTAAAAATATGCTAGTTGTGGATTTGAAACTAGATAGGTTTGCTCCAAGTATATTTAAAGGTACCACATTATTTAACCATAAATTGAAAACTGAAGAATATTAGACACACTTTTTCATAAAGCTACATAAGAGAGCAAAAGATCAGGAGCAGATTACTATTTCAAATTATTTCAAATCATCTGCAATAACTGTTTAATTTGCTCCTATCTGTGATACTGTGATTCTTTGGCAACAATATGCAAGGTGTGTGGTCCAGAGTGAAGTCTACTGCAGCAGTGTTCCCAGCCTTTCCAGCTTGGCATCCTGGCTCGATGTGGGGTCAGGTGACTGGCAGGCACAAGCATGCACACACAGCTCCATTAAGCAAACGATGGGCGCTTGTGCCTTCCACTAATGCAAATGGAGTTTTGCACATAAGCAGATGGTGTTAGAGCATAAAGTTCCAGTCACATGAGCAGAGGGCACTTCTGCTCACATGCAAAATTCCACTCTTGCAAGTGGAGGGCACTGCCCATTCATGTGAATGGAGTTTTGTGCAAACGCCCTATGCTCGCATGAGTGGAGCTTTATGCACGAGCACAAGTGTGCTATGCTCACGCAAGATGAGTTTCATGCATGTGGGCTTCCCACCTCTCCTGCGACCCAGTTTCGAACAGGCTGCTGCCCAGTTACCCTATTGCTTCCCCCCTTTCTGTTCCTTCTTGTAGGCAAAATGTATTATGTAAATTTAAATGTATTTACATAACAGAAAAGAATGGAAATGGAGCCAATCAAATGATAAATTTGATTACATTGCTGCTGCCATGGGGAAAATGGAAAGGAAGGAAGGAAGGAAGGAAGGAAGGAAAAAAAGAAAGAAAGAAAGAAAGAAAGAAAAAAGAAAGAAAGAAAGAAAGAAAGAAAGAAAGAAAGAAAGAAAGAAAGAAAGAAAGAAAGAAAGAAAGAAAAGGAATCAGCTGGTCAATTGGTCTTACAAGTCACATTATCCTGGGATATATATAATCATAGAACTGGCACTTTAAGAAATAATAGTAGAAGCGGATCAGAATTTGACAAAAACAGCTAAAGTAATAAGAATAATTAGTTGAAATAACAAAAATGCAAAAAAGTCCACCCTTAACTTTATAGGCTGTCAGAAAAAAAAAATCTAATGTTCTAAAACCTTATGCTGGATTTGGCACTGGGCTATGTGCAAAATTATAGATTTAGTTTCCATATCATATAAAAGTTGGTATGAAACTTATTTTTAAGATATAAAATTATACTTGATGTTGATGCATAAAACTTAATTTGCCAACTTCTAATCTTGGGATTGAATGTAATTGTCGATCAAAAGCATAGAGAATCCTAGCAGTATTTATCATTTATAAAGCCAAGTTCCCATACTCCATAGGAATCTAAGGTTGGATTATACTAAAGAAGAAAAAAGAACTGGCAATAAAGCATAAAATTTGTTTAAACTTATGATGAACTGATTTCTAAAGCTGTGAGCTTTGTACATTGTCCCCAGATAGGAAATAACAATCAAACCTGATTGTTATATTTCCAACAGTGTTTTGAATATGTATTATATACTTTGACGATCAACATTGGATAATATACTAACTAAAGAATTCTTATGCCAGTTTTTCCTAACTATAATATTCACAGTAAATTTAATATGTACCTTCTACCAATATTTCCTTTATTGCATACCAATTTTCCTGTAATTAACTTTTCTCTCTGAATTAATAAGCTCTTACTAGGAAAAGCTGTTAGCCTCTGTGCTACTTTACTTTTGATGTTAAAGGTAAGGCCTAGAAATTATTACACAGCAAATGGTTCACAAAACAGGATTTTTTATTTTAAAAGCAGTTGTGGTGCATTTTGATGCATTTGGATACATAACTTTTTATTATTACATGTTTGTGTGTTTGGGTATATGTCCCATATATATATGTACTATACATACGTATATCGCATATATGAAAAAGGATATATAGGGTGACATATTAAGAAATTTATCTTAATTTGAAATGATAGAATATACCCTAATGCGAACGCATACATGTTCTATTAACTATTTTTTAAATTTTTTTAAAATTTTAATTAGATTTATACCTCGCCCTTCTCCAAAGAGGACCAAGGGCGGCGCACAGGAATTTAAAAACACATACAAAATCAAAATACAAAATTTAAAAACGTATTAAATACCCATCCTGCGCTAAAATCCAATTAAAATCCCTAAAATTAAAACTGTCTAAAATAGTCACAGCGGAGGTTACGCTAGGCCGGCTTGGTGAAAGAAGTGTGTCTTTAGACACTGGCAGAAGAGGCGGAGGTCTGAGATGGTGCGAAGTTCATGGGGTAGGTCGTTCCAAAGGGCAGGGCCCGCCACAGAGAAGGCCCTTCCCCTAGGTGTCGCCAGTCGGCACTGCCCGGCCGACGGCACCCTGAGAAGGCCCTCTCTATGGAAGCGGATCGCTCAAAGGGATGTATGGGGCAGGAGACGGTCTCGCATATAACTAGGTCCCGAGCCATGGAGCGCTTTAAAGATGGTCGTCAAAACCTTGAAGCGCACCCGAAAGACCACAGGAAGCCAGTGCAGCTCGCGCAGGATCGGTGTTATGTGGGAGCATCTGGGGGCTCCCGTAATCACCCGCGCGGCTGCATTCTGGATTAGCTGTAGCTTTCGAGTGCACCTCAAGGGAAGCCCCATGTAGAGAGCATTACAGTAGTCGAGTCGGGATGTCACGAGTGCTTGAGTGACTGTGCGAAGGGCAGCCCGGTCCAGTAAGGGGCGCAATTGGCGCATCAGGTGTACCTGATATAACGCCCCCCCTGGCCATGGCCGCCACATGGTCCTCCATGGACAGCCGGGAGTCCAGGAGGACACCCAACTTGCGTGCCTATTAATCTCTCCCTGCTACTTCTTTAACTGCAAGCTCTCCACATTGATTCAAAATTAATAAGCAAACTGTTAAGATATCAGTTATCAATTGCTTACTTTAAAAGTGGAATAGGAAAAATTCCTTGTACCAATTTCAACTGCATTTGTAGGAAGGGAACCTTTAAAAAGGAAATACATTGAAACAATGGAAGACTAAAAGGAAATGAACTTTATGAAATGGCAAAATTTTAATATGTATTTTATATTAATACGGAAAATATATGTGAACTGTACTGTGAATTGTCAAAGCAATGGCATCTTTTATACATAATAATTGAGTTTATCTATTAAAATAGTGGATGTATTTTATTTGTAGAAAAATAATAGCCAAATTATTTCTGTTATTTGCTTCAGATAAGAGTTTCATTTATGAAATCTGGTTACAAAGAAAGAAAACCTTCAAATTTACAGAGATATGAGAAGCCTGTTGTTTCCAATTTTTATTTTTATTTTTACACAGATATTATCATCTTTAAAAATATTTGAAAACCACTACATAAACTAGAAATTAATTAGCAGTGCAGCAGTTATGTATAGGATTATACACGTGTCTTCTCAGTATGTGCGAATTCTGCAACTAAAATAAAAGTGAAGCACAACACACACACACACCTTAAATTTCAAAAGATTGACAAACCTTATGGCACTCTCATCTTAAGCCTTAATTATTTATTCATACATTTTCCATTACACCTTCTTCTCTGGGAGTTCAAGATGGTATGCATGGCAACCTCCACCTCCCTCCGATTATCCCCAATTAGATTGGGCTTGGCAAAGGTCACTTAATAAGCTCCACAGCGAGGTAGGGATTTAACCTTGATCTAAACCAATACACCACACTGGCCTTTTGGAGATATGGGACAAAGAATGCCAAAACGTAGTGAGGTTTGATTATCCTATAATATTTTGATTATTTTAAACACAGCTTTTATACCATACTAATACCATACCATACTGCAGTTTTCTAGTAGAGTACAAAATGTACCTGGAGGAGAGACTGAATGATACCATGAAATATTATTCTTGTTTTCTTCTGGGTTATTATAAACCATGAACCTCAGCACAAACACAACTAAAATTATTGGGTTCTAAGCCCTAAACTATTCAAAAATAGTTTTTTGAAAACTATTCCAAAAGTAATATTTATTGAAAAGGAAGCTTCTCCCTTGTCTTGTTCCAGCTCTTTGAGAAAGTATTGCATGATGGCCCTCAAGAAAGATTTGAAATGTGGACTCAGGCTTCGGTCTGTGACTGTGACTGTGAAGGCATCGCCCTTCCTTAAATCTTGGTTGGCGGGGTGGTAGAGTGCTGACTATTGTTGTGAGTGGGTTGATTGGCTGTGCAGCTGTATCATGATTGGTAGATTGATGCTGATTGGTCTTATTTGTATGTTTCTCCTTATTTTGAATTTCAACGGCTTGGGAGGAGGGTGGAGCTCGTCTGTTGGTCAGTGCTGGTTTCCAGATGTCTGGTAGGCGGGAGGTGTCGTCACGTTTGTTCATATTGTTAGGTGGCTTCTCTATTTCAATGGCTTCTCTGATTATTCTCCTGTTCAGCTGTTCAGCCTTGGAGATCATTTTAGTTCCTTAAAAGTCAATGTCATGTCCTGTAGTTTTGAAATGTTGATCTGACCAACCACTGTCTAACCAACACATACTTCATTCATAATGGACAAAGATACAAACAGATAGAAGACGCACCCATGGGATCACCCCTCTCACCGGTCATCGCAAACTTATACATGGAACATTTTGAAACCAACGTCCTAGACAAATCTGAACACAAACACAAACTCTGGCTCAGATATGTAGATGACACTTTCGTAATTTGGCCACATGGGAAAGAAAAATTGGACAACTTCCTCACACACCTCAACTCCCTACACCCTACACCCCAAAATACAATTCACCATGGAAATAGAAGCTAACAACCAACTTCCTTTTCTAGATGTCCTAATCTACAAAAAACCTAATGGCTCCCTGGGACACACCATCTACCGGAAAAACACACACACCAACCGCTACCTAAATGCACAATTCCATCACCACCCTGCACAGATAAACTCTGTAGCCAAAACCCTCATACACAGAACCAAACGCCTAGCTGACAAAGACCACCTGAAAACCGAATTCCTCACAAATACATTAATATCCAACAGATTCCGAAGAAAAACAATCACCAAACTAATCCAAAAAGAGACACCCCCCAAGAACCAAGACAAACAACAGGAAAATGGCATTGCCCTCATCCCATATACCCTGGATTTAATCTTCGTCTCGGGACAGTGGAGTCGTGATCTAGGAATAGGGGACTTAGCCATCACACCCCTGTCATGGACAGATCACGCTCTCCTTCGGCTGGACTTTCCAATCGCCGCACCTCACCGCGGGGAGGCGGAGCCGAACATCCCTATATGGTTCCGCCCCAGGCTCCTGATGGACCCGGTAAGGTTCCAGAGGGAGCTTGGGCCAATGCCTGTGGACTTGCCCCGTGACTCAACTGAGGACCTGGTGGCCGCATGGTTAAGTGCGGCCACGGGGGCCTTGGACCGAGTCGCGCCCTTGCGGCCTCTCTTGCGGCGACGAGTCACCCTGGCTCCTTGGTTTACTGAGGACCTAAGGGAGATGAAACGCCACAAGAGACGCCTAGAGAGCAGATGGAGATCCTCTCGCTCCGAAGCCGACCGAACACTAGTGAGAATCCATATTAGGACTTACTTAGTGGCGATAAGAGTGGCCAAACGTGAGTATTGTGCCACCCTAATTGCATCCGCAGATAACTGCCCTGCCGCCCTGTTTGGGGTGACCCGCTCCCTCCTTCATCAGAGGCCGCGGGAAGCCCCTCTACAGGGACGAGCAGAGGAATTTGGGATTTATCTGCAGGACAAAATCACTCGGATTCGGAATGAGTTACCCTCCATCGAGAGTGGTCCAGCGTGATTGTCCGAGGTTGGTCTTGAGGTTCCATTCTGGGAGGAGTTTGATTTTGTTACTACCGAGGATATGGACAAGTTGTCAAAGAGACTTCGGGCCACCACATGTTTATTGGACCCGTGTCCCTCCTGGCTTGTACTGGCATCCTGGGAGACGACACAAGGCTAGCTCCAGGGCATTGTCAACGCATCTCTGAGTGAGGGGTCCCTGCGTGCCGTCTTGAAAGAGGCGGTGGTAAGGCCCCTCCTCAAGAAGCCGTCCCTGGACCCAGCATTATTAGAGAACTATCGTCCCGTCTCCAACCTTCACTTCTTAGTGAAGGTTGTTGAGAGTGTGGTGGCACAACAGTTTCCGCGACACTTGGAGGAAGTTGATTATCTAGACCCGCGCCAGTCCGGCTTCCGACCCGGGCACAGCACCGAGACAGCATCGGTCGCGTTGGTTGATGATCTCTGGAGGGCGCGGGATAAAGGATTTTCCTCTATCCTAGTCCTATTAGACCTCTCAGCGGCTTTTGATACCATTGACCATGGTATCCTATTGCGCCGAATGGGGGGGTTGGGGCTGGGAGGCACCGTTTTACAGTGGTTCTCGTCCTACCTCTCTGGTCGGTCGCAATGTGTGTTGGCAGGGGGGCAGAGGTCGACTTCGAGGCCCCTCATATGTGGGGTACCTCAGGGGTTGGTCCTGTCGCCCCTACTGTTCAACACATATATGAAGCCGCTGGGTGAGATCATCCGTGGTTTTGGGGTGGGATATCATCTGTACGCTGATGATACTCAGTTGTACATATCCACCCCAGACCACCCCAACGATGCCGTCGAGGTTATGTCCCGGTGCTTGGAGGCCGTACGGATCTGGATGGGTAGTAACAAACTCAAGCTCAACCCGTCCAAGACTGAGTGGCTGTGGTTTCCGGCACCCCGGTTCTGCCAGATTACTCCAACTCTGGCCATTGGGGGCGAAACACCGGCCCCCGTGGAGAGGGCGCGCAATTTGGGTGTCCTCCTGGATTCCCGGCTGTCCATGGAGGACCATGTGGCGGCCGTGGCCAGGGGGGCGTTTCATCAGGTACGCCTGATGCGCCAATTGCGCCCCTTACTGGACCGGGCTGCCCTTCGCACAGTCACTCAGGCACTCGTGACATCCCGACTGGACTACTGCAATGCTCTCTACATGGGGCTTCCCTTGAGGTGCACTCGAAAGCTACAGCTAGTCCAGAATGCAGCCGCGCGGGTGATTACGGGAGCCCCCAGATGCTCCCACATAACACCGATCCTGCGCGAGCTGCACTGGCTTCCTGTGGTCTTTCGGGTGCGCTTCAAGGTCTTGACGACCATCTTCAAAGCGCTCCATGGCTCGGGGCCTAGTTATATGCGAGACCGTTTCCTGCCCCATACATCCCTTAGACCAGTGTTTTTCAACCTTTTTTGTGCAAAGGCACACTTTTTTCATGAAAAAAATCACGAGGCACACCACCACCATTAGAAAATGTTAAAAATTTTTAACTCTGTGCCTATATTGACTATATATAAAGTAATTCTCTTGAATAGGAATCAAATAAACACAAAGAAATTATTTTATAATTATTTTATTATGAAATAATAAAGTATTTTATAATTGTTCATATTTGTGAGCCGAAGCCGCATGTTACGGATGAAATTGGAATTTTTCCCACGGCACACCAGACAATATCTCACGGCACACTAGTGTGCCACGGCACAGTGGTTGAAAAACGCTGCCTTAGACCGATACGCTCCCACAGAGAGGGCCTTCTCAGGGTGCCATCGGCCGGACAATGCCGGCTGGCGACACCCAGGGGAAGGGCCTTCTCTGTGGCGGGCCCTGCCCTTTGGAACGACCTACCCCATGAACTCCGCACTATCACCGACCTCCGCCTCTTCCGCCGGTGTTTAAAAACACACTTATTTCATCAAGCCGGCCTAACACAGCCTCCGCTGGGACAAATATTAGACAGTTTTAAATGGAGGATTTTAATTTGGTTTTAGCGCAGGTTTTGTCATTTAATAGGTTTTTTAAAATAATATTTGGTGCTCTTTTGTATGTTGTTATAAATTCCTGTGCGCCGCCCTGGGTCCTCTCGAAGAAGGGCGGGATATAAATTGAATAAAATAAATAAAATAAATAAATAAAGGTACCACAGACAAAATCAGCAAAATTCTCCACAAGCACAACATCAAGACAGCCTTCAACCAAAAAATAACCAATATCCTAAGGAATCCCAAAGACAAGATCCAGCTAGAAAGCCAAGGAGTCTACAAAATTCCATGTAAAATCTGCCCTGCCACTTACATAGGACAAACCAACAGAAGGATAAGTGCACGTATTGCTGAACATAAAAATGCATTAAAAAAATCATCTTAATACCTCATCTCTTTATCAACATTTCAAAACTACAGGACATGACATTGACTTTCAAGGAACTAAAATGATCTCCAAAGCTGAACAGCTGAACAGGAGAATAATCAGAGAAGCCATTGAAATAGAGAAGCAACCTAACAATATAAACAAATGTGATGACACCTCCCGCCTACCAGACATCTGGAAACCAGCACTGACCAACAGACGAGCCCCACCCTCCTCCCAAGCCGTTGAAATTCAAAATAAGGAGAAACATACAAATAAGACCAATCAGCATCAATCTACCAATCATGATACAGCTGCACAGCCAATCAACCCACTCACAACAATAGTCAGCACTCCACCCCCCCACCAAGATTTAAGGAAGGTCGATGCCTTCGCAGTCACAGTCACAGACCGAAGCCTAAGGATGACAAGTGAGATCTTGTTGAAACGTTGCAAAAAAAATTCCATGCTATATACACAGGAAAACACCCCAGGATGGCAACACCAGCATATACCTACACCCGTGAAAATCTACGAAAGCATATATATGTGTGTGTCATAATACATACATACATACATACATACATACATACATACATACATACATACATACATCTTTTCCAGAGAGTTTTCAATGAAAAATAAAAGATGCTGTTTTCTTTCAAATTATTTGTTACCTTCAGCAACAGTGAGCAAATTATTCAGGTCTACAGAAGACTGAACCAGAATCACTTCAGAATTCCTGACATTTCCTACAGGCATAAAGGGATCATATATTTCACTGGAGAGATCGGCAAGACTCAAAAGATAATGGCTTTGCTGGGTGTACAGGCTTGAACCATAAACACAACAGTTCAGGATCTGCAGTAAAACAAAAAAAACC
Organism: Rhabdophis nuchalis; assembly: GCA_039707465.1. Lineage (NCBI taxonomy): Eukaryota > Metazoa > Chordata > Lepidosauria > Squamata > Natricidae > Rhabdophis > Rhabdophis nuchalis. The sequence continues at coordinate 124,604,970 of CM077645.1, forward strand.
ATATATAAAATGAAATACCATGAAGTTATTCAAGAGAAAGCACCTTAGGGATGTTGAACTTGAGCTTCTAATTGTTATGAACACTACTAAATTAAATATGAAACTGCTTGAGTAATTCCTAAAAACATATATTTTAAAATGGAATATATAGATATAAGGAAACAGCCATAATCTCAATTAGGGTACTGAAATGATACTGAAAACTTGTTCTATTTCACATTTGATATACATCATGCATATAGAAAATAAATGGGACAATGATACATTTGAAAATGTATCTAATACAAGAGCAATCAAAGGGGATTAATAATGTCCATAGCACATATGTCAAAGACAGAAGTGGCTTAAAAGTATGAGCAGGATCTCAGAGAACTGTACACAAAGTCTGACGTAGTTCATCAATCAAATAATGGCTTTTTGGTAATTGTGTTTCGATTCAGTATGCTGCTATTCATATACATAGTTATCAGGAAGTGAATAATTAGGTACAACCATTCATGCTTACCCTATAAATATAATCAAGCAGTGGAGTATTAGAAGAATACTGATTTTCAAAACTGGAAGTAAATACTGGCTCCAACAGTATCTTCACTGGCAATGTCATGCACCAATCCAATAAACAAAGTAACAATGAGACTATAAACTAAAACAGAAAAATGTTCAAATATTAGTTACACTTAGGAAGCTGGAAAACCTGATTTAAATAAAATAAAATTTACCAGGAAATATATGATATACAATCAAAAGAATATGATCTGAAAAATCTATGAACAAATAACATTCATTCATCAGCCCTAAAGTTATTACTGGTAATCTATTTGAACTCTAAAGCTGAAATTTGCTCTCTTCCCTGAAAACAGCAATTATCAATTATACAAGCCAAATTGCCCAATTTAAACATTAGCTCTTCATGTTAACTATGCAATATTGAGACAAAATGAAGGCATCTAATCATTACACACCTTTTTATCACTTTCCACAGAAGAGTATTCTGCACTTGGTAACAGAAATGCAATAGTGGCAACAAGGACCTGTGACAAAGCAATTTTAAAATAAATTTACAGAAATATTTAGTTTCCCAGGAAAAGCATAGGGCAGCTCAAAAATATCAGTGAAATATGAATTATTACTTTGTAATTATTTACCCTTTACCTTTTTTCTTTAATTCTATTGCCTAAAATGATTATCAAAGTTTCTAAGAGGAAAAAGAAAATTCTGTTCTAATGTGATTTTCTTTTCCTTCACAGATTTGCAGTCAGCTATATCTCTTGAATTTGCAAAGATCATCTTAAAGCCTGGGTTCCCTGTAGTTCCGTTTTTTGCCCTTTGGAGCCTTCAAGAGGCTTCCCTAAAGGTTCTGGAGGGCAAAAAACGGCTCTACAACCAAACTAGATGTGACTTCCGGTGTGTCCATAGGGCCATTTTTCGCCTTCCAGAGCCTTCAGGGAAGCCTCTAAAGGTCAAAAATCAGCCCTATAGACAAACTGGAAGTCACCATTCCCAAACTTTTGGGTTCCCCATTGGTCCGTTTTTCACCCTCCGGAGGCTTCAGGTAAGCTCCTAATGCCTGCAGGGGCCTGTGTTCAGCCTCCCGAGAGCCAAAAAAGGTTAGCCTTCACTGCCGAACATCCTGCAGAAGCTTTTAATCAATGTTGCAGTAGCTGATGATATGTTTATAATGAATAATGATTGTGTGAATGGACATATGAGTAGCTAAAATAGAAAAGGCAGTCTCAAAGAGAGCAGATTATCTCATCCCTGGCTAATAAAATGAGTAAAGTTTCCTCTGACACTTAATTTCTGATGCTTTGATATACTTGGAATATTTGCAAATGATAGACTTACATAATTTTGTCCAACAATTTCCTGTTACATGAAAGCAGGCAAAGATTTATACAATCTGAAGAGAAGCCAGATTAAGAAATAAATTCCCAACTTTCTAAATTCAGGTATTTTGATTGTAAGAAATATATGTCCAACGTATCAGCACTGGTCCTCAGAATGAACTAAATTCATTGTCCTCCAGAAGGAGGGAGGCAAGGTTTGGTATGACAAAAAACCAAATTAACTTTTGGTAGAAAGGAAGGATTTGGATGCAATTTCATTGTCGTGAAAATGCAACCCTGAGACAGAAATAAAAATCTGTAAGTAGGTGCAACTGCCACTACAATGAGAATGAACTATGTCTAAAGGCTAGAAAGGGCTAGCACTATTAAAATCTAGCTCCAAGTATTATAATAATTCTTTACAATGTTTTAAAGATTAAGATATAAAAGAAAACTGTAAAAAACTCCATTGTAATCCCTGAAATAGGTATATTTAAAAATGGAACCAGCAAAATATTGGTTCCTGCACCATATTAGAAAAAGAATAAAACCTAATTAGCTTATATGTTTTGTAGTAAATTGCAGCCAGATGGCTTTGGCAGCAGAGGGAGAGGGGACTCAAATACACCACTACAGAATTACTAGTGCTATATCTGCTGAGAAGGACATAGAACATGAAGTGGTTTGTGTTTTCTAAAAACATTTTATAATTATTTTAAACAGCTACTGAAGTGCACAGCATCTCCATTAGCACAGGAGGATTAAAATGTGTTTGCTCCAAATAAGACATTACATTTCACTTAAAAAGCAAGCATTATAAACAAATACCAATTTCCATATATTTCCATTTTGGAAATAAAACATACTTCAATAATTTTTTGAGGTAGAGAAATGTTGTATTTCTGTAGTTTTTCCCAGTAAGATGTCAACAACTGAAAGATATCACACGCTGCTTGTGCAATCTGCTTGTTAGAAAACTGCAAAAATGAAAAACAAATTAATAAGAAATAAAGGACCAATACCATCACAAGTGGATTGTTGTATTTCTAAAAATTTCTTTCTCACTATCATTACATAAATTAACATTAATAAACAAAGTAACATTAAATTGGCCTCGCTGCATTATGTGACTTTATATCCAAGGGTAAATGATGCTACAATCTCAATCAACTGTGATTTAGGCCAGCAGGTGGCTTTTCCCATTTGATTCTGTAAACAGTTTAGAGTGCTCTAAAACACTATGAAGCGGTATATAAGGGCTATTGCTAAGTGCTACTTTCCTTAGAATACCTTAAGAAGGAATGGAGTTAACAATTCTCAAAACAGTTGTGTTTCTAATAGAATTACTATGGTAAACCCATTTGCTAAGAAAAAGAAATTTCAGTCACAGAAGGTAAGGAAGTTTTTTGCTTTGTTTTTAAACATGAGAAACTGAAAGTAGGTTATTATTTCAATAGAATTACATAATTCTTTTTGCTATGCTGTAAATCAGCAAATAATGACTATATATAAAATCCAGGTACATCATCCCAAACCAGTCATTCATATGTTTTAGGAACTCTACAAAAGCTTGAATTATAACAGTTTTATTTAGATATCAGAAGACTTGTTGCTCTAAAAGCTTACTCATAGTAAATAATTTGTAAATACATAATTAACTATCTCTAATAAATGACAAATGTTTCTGATATTTTCAAAAACATAATAATAGACCAAATAAATGAATCTTCTGAATAACTTAAAGAATTCTAAGTGAATACTCTTTGTTTTTGATCAGTCCACATAGTTGAATCATTTGCTATGCTTGTACCTTTAGTGTCACACCAAAAACATTTATTGCATCTTTTACTTGAGGATGGTTGGTACAGTGCACAAGTTCTTCACATATCCAAAGCCCAAGACAGCAAAGGGCTAAATACCTTAAAGAAAATTTACTTTGATAAGTCACAAAGTCATCTATATTTTCTTATAGTATTAGTGTCTTTAAATTGAATTATAAATAATCACCATGCATAAGGTTCAGATTATCTCTATTTTAGGGTAAATGTTTTTTTTTAGTGCTAAATGCAATTTCTGCCACAAAAAGCAGTATTTGGTCTTTTGCCAAAGTTGTATTTATTTTTTATAATTATAGTCTAGCTTTACGATGTGAAGGGTCTTATTCTACAGGTAAAGACAATGAAATTACAATTACTTTTTGACCTCTTCTGTGAGCCATTGGTTTTACTTTTTTGTCTGTAATTTACTTTGAGCTGAAATAATTTTTATCTTGGACAGCAGACATGTCTTTCTTTCCCCAATATACTGTATGTTCTTTAATTATATTTTGTAATATTTTGTTTTGTTTTATTCAGGATTTTACCTTGAAGCTTCACTTGGTTCCTCTGTGGCGTTCTTTAAAAGAATACTTATGAGGCAAAGCTAGAAGAAGAAGAAAATACAATAATAAAGTATTTCTTTTAACAAACATTATACATTTTTGCTTTTTTTCAATAAAATTAAGTAACAAAACTTAAAGACAAATAAGGTTAATAAACTCAGTGGACATTTCTTAAATCAATAAATGAACAGTATTCAACATCAATCCTAAAAACTGCTATTTAATAAATAACTACAAAATAGAAAATATTATTCTATTTAAACTTTGATAACATTTGTTTTTGTGGGGAAATGGCAACACTGATCCTCAAAAGAGCACACTTGACCTCACCGTAACTATCCTTTTTCTGCAAAGGTGTAAACTCTTCTGAAAGCTACCAGCAGCTTAATTAAAAGTAATTTTTTTCCAAATTCAGGGATACATAATGTTATCCATTAGAACGGGGTCCCCAACCTTTTTTGCACCAGGGACCGTTTTCATTTTAAAGAAAACTCTGTGGACCGACTGAGTGGCTCAGCAGTCATGTGACTGGGTGGGCGTGGCCAATTGGGAAAATGTGAAACTCACTTAACAACAGTCTTGGTTAGCAACCAAACTTTTGGGCTCAATTGTGGTCATAAGTTCTTTCTCTCTCTCTCTCTCTCTCTCTTTTCTTTCTTTCCTTCTGTCTTTCTTTCTCTCTTTCTCTTTCATTCTCTGTCTCTTTCTTTCCTTCCCTCTTTCTTTCTCTTTCTCTCTCTTTATTTCTTTCTCTTTCTCTCTTTCTTTCTCTTTTTCTTTCTTTCTCTCTTTCTCTCTCTCTTTATTTCTTTCTCTTTCTCTCTTTCTCTTTCTTTCTTTCCCTCTTTCTCTCTCCCTCTCTTTCTTTCTCTCTCTCTCCTTTCTCTTTCTGTCTTTTTCTTTCTTTCCCTCTCTTTCTCTCTTTTTCTCCTTTGTCTCTTTCTTTCTCTTTTTCTGTCTGTCTTTCTTTCTGTCCGTCTTACTTTCTCTCTCTCTCCCACTTTCTTTTTCTTTCTTTCTCTCTCTTTTTCTTTCTGTCTCTCTCTCCTTCGTCCGCCCATCTCTGTCACTCTGTGTGTGTCTGTGTGTCTGTCTCGCATTCAGGCACTTAATCACTCATTCTGTGTCTCTGTCTATCTTTCTCTCCCTCCCTCTCTCTGTCTGTCTGTGTGTGTGTGTGTGTCACTCTCTCTGATTCCCTCCCACCCTGTCGCTCTCTGTGTCTATGCCTCTCTCTCTCGGTCTGTCATCGTCCCGTCCCGTCCCCCCCCACCGCGGAGTCTCCTCAGCCCGGCTCGACTCGCTCACTCGCCTTAGCCTGCCCCGCCCGGGCAGCCGCCGCCGCGCTTGGTCGCTCGTGCACTCGGTCAGGCTCCTTCCAGGAGCTGAGAAGGCTCCATGGGGGGGGGGGGAGGAACCTCCGCAGCCCCTGGAAGAAGACGAGTGGGCGGCATGCCGGTTGGGGAGGCAGGGAGGAAGGGAATCCGTGGCCGGTAGGGAGAGCTGCTGCGGCAGCGCCTAGGAGTCCCACCGTCGACAAGGGTGGAGGAAGAGGCGCACTCCAACCGCGCGAACAGCCCCGCCTGCGCTCTCCCGCACGCTCTGCCCAGGGGGCTGCCCCCTCCTCCCTCCTCCTCCTCTCTGGCCCTGCGGCCTGGTTCCTACCCAGCCACGGACCGGCACCGGTCCGCAGCCCGGGGGTTGGGGACCCTTGCATTAGAAAATCGTTATGCCTGTTATAAATGACAATAACTATTCTTTAAAATACCATTTCCTTAAAGAATCAGGAAAAAGTAAAACTTCCAGGTGGTTATTGGTGATGCTACCAAATAAATACATTGTGCAGCTCTTTTAAAGTTCTTCCCATTTTCTGAGCCAATGGATAAACTTAAAATTTTGAGATGATGGTTTAAGTAATTTCACACAAAAGCTGCCACAGGAAAATAGCATACACCAGCAGGCAAACAAGGCATCAGTGCATACATTCGTCACCTAATTTTCTAAGATAAAATTCAGCAGTACTATTAGCAATAAAGTTATGCTGGAAGCTGTACTTTGAACGCTATGCAAAACATTTAAAGGAAAACTTGTGGGAATATTATTGAAGCATCTCGATTATATTATTAAATTTGTCTGCATCATGAAAAACTCCCCACTAAAACAAAAAGGCTGTGCAGAGATAAGTCAACATGTGGATGAGGGAGAGCAACTACCTGATTAAAGCTTTGGAAGTATTCTTTGAGTATATCTATACTCACACCCTAACCATAACTTTAACCTGATTTATATCCCAAACCGACTGGTTAATGCTAAGTCTGAGATTAATGTTAAACCTTAACTATATATTATATTGAGAAATATTTTATTTGTCTTATAATTTCATTAAACTAGTTTCAGTGAATAAAACTGAACATTGAAGGATAAATATGCACACACAAAACCATTTTTCTTTAATTTTTCCCCATACTATTCCTGATTCAATTTCATTCCAAAAAACATTTAAATTCTTCGACATTTCCTCATGGGGAGCTGTTTCAATGCCTTAATCATTTTGGTTCTCTTTTGACCCATCTTTTCCATTTCTAAAATATCATTTACGACGTGACTATTCTGGCTCTAAGTTGCCAATAAACTGTTTATCACACGTGCATTAAGATCTAAATCCCTTTTTTTACCTCAACGCAAATATTGTTTTAAAAAAAAGTCTTTTCTATATCATTTAAAAGTAAGAGAATAGCACAAGTTAGATTAGCATAGCACCCTAACACACAGTATATAGTATATTAAATGCAACACTAATTTCAGGAAGGCAGCCTGACTGCCTATTATCATATAGATCAGCTCACAAAGAAAAAAAATTACTTTGACATCTGCAGTTCCTGTTGTGATTCCTGCTTCACTAACAGATGATAACAAAGAGATGTCTTGGTAAAGGTTAGGGAAACAAATCAGAGATCCAAGAATAGTATTTGCTTCTAAGCGAGGAGCCTGTAACAAACAAATGCATATGTTTATATTTCTATATTAATTTAAAAAAATAGATCCTGGTAATATCAAAACAAAAGCCAGTGATTAAGGTCCCAGTCTAGAAACAGGGAGACTGTGAAGTCTAGTACTGTCTTAGGCATTACAGGCAGCTGGGTAACTTTGGGCCAGTCACTCTCTCTCAGCCCAACCACCCTCACAGAGATGTTGTGGGGGGAAAAGAAAGAGCTTTAACACTAAATCTTTGATGTGTCTTACATCAAAATGGCAAAAATCTGATAGTATAACTAGAAGAGCATCCAAAGGCCACAAAAGGAAGGATTGGGGTCCATAAATTCCTTTCCCTTGAACATTTTAAACAACAGTCAATATACCATAGAGGGAAGAACTCACAATTTCCAGATACAGTTTGATACTATTTCGTTTATTCATCAATGTTTTGCTTCTCTAATGAAATTAATTTGAATTAACAGAAAGCTTCAGTAATTAACAAAATCTCTAATTACATGAGTATTCATGAATATTCAATTTTGATGCTTGAGGACACCCACAGAACATTGATTTCCACTGCCAATTTCTGATATCACAGACGGTCCTTGACTTAGGACCCCAATTAGGACTGGACGTTCTACCATAAATAAGTGCAATCATAAAGTGAATCATCATGTAAACTGGACCTGATTTTATGACCATTTTAAAGTGGCCATTAAGTGAATCTGTCTTCCCAATTGTCTTTGCTTGAGGGGAGCTAGCTAGGAAAGTTGCAAAATTCAATTACATGAGTACAAGATGAGTACAAGAATCATCGTAAATGCAAACTAGTTGCCAAGTACCCAAATTGTGGTCGTGATTGTGGGGGTTGTATGACAGATATAACTTCGTGTATGGATCATAAGTATTTTTTTTCCAAATAACTATAACTTTGAACCATTGTTAAATGAACAGTTGTAAGTTGTGGACTTCCTATACCCATAGCCCATGGCACACCTGTGCTATATGTATAGCTCATGTCTGGTAAGCCACTGATTACTCAGAAAAAAATTCAGGGAACAAATATAATTTGAGGGAAGAAAAAAATGTTACCACAAAATAACTTTCAACTGAACAATTTTTGAATTCCTTATATGTTTGACTAAGCTGCATGATACAGAAGGAAAAAAAGTTTTCATTTTTTTAAAATGTATTTTTCATCAAAATGACATAACATTTCCAGATGTTCTTCTGCAACTACAAAAAATTGCACCTACAAATGTAAGATGGACTGCATAAATTTCCATTTTTGAAAATTTCTCTTTCTCAATGCACAAGTGATTAATTTGTGACCGGATCAGAAATTGAAATATAAACATAAAAATGAATGAATTAAAAATGAGGAAAATATACAGATCTCAGTCAAGTAAAATTATCATTTATTTTCATAGCTAAAACAAATGAAATCTAGAAAGCTCATTTGTTCTGCTTATATTTATTTTCAAAAAGACTGCATTTCCTAGCATTCAAGTTAATATTATGTCATAAAAATATCCTACTCCAACATCACGAGTTCTGGCTTGGCTATGTAACTGACAATGGGAGTGATCAACAAGATATTAATTCATACTGTCAATCAGAAAAGAGATATCATAATGAAAAATATACTGCTACCTCGAAATTTGAGATGTTTGGCAAGTTCTTATTTGAAAAATAAAATCCAAACATCATTCTGCTCCAATGTCACACTGCACTAATGAGTTAATACTAAGGAAATCTGCACATTGTTAACAACCATACACTGAACGCTGACTTACCTCCAACATGTTTGTACTCAGAATTCTAGTTGTCGCTGTTATGAAGTCTCTTATTAGCAGTGTAAAGCCGGGTAAGCCCAAGAAGAAAAAGAATGGGGAGCAGTGTTTGATGATAGTGTTCAAAACATCCTGAAAAGAGGAAACAATGAAATGTATGAATAAGTTAAGAATTTTTCATTTGTCCTTAAAATCAGTATCCTGTTCTTAGGTAATATACAGATAGGGATGGGCAGCTGAGATCATCTTCATTCTGGAAAGGAAAGTTAAACATATAGATATAATGCTTACTCTAAAGTAAATATATTTCAATATTAAAAATGATTATTTCAGTATTTATATATGAATTTTAAAAGTTTACACATGCATGAAGAGTCCTTGGCGCTCTCTCCTGTTTTTGCTGTTTTGCATTTGCTGTTTTCTTACAAATATTTTATTATAAAACTAGGTAACATCATCAGACTAATGCTGAAGATGTTACCTGCTTTGGGTGATGAAATATCTGCAAGAAAACAGCCAAGCTCAGAGTGCACCAAGGGTCCCAGCAAGGGCCACCGAGGGTCATTTCAACTCTGAGCTACAAATATTCTCCTTTATTGGTACACATAAATGTATCCTCATTTCAAAATAACGTATTTCCTGAGGAAATATCAGCAATACAGAGTAAACATCAACAAATAGGTACCTACAAGATTCCAATAATGTTCAGAGGTGCAAGAAATGTACTAACATTGTGAGTGTGAACCCTAATTGACAATATTTTTCTTACGTTCTCCTATCTCAGGCTAGTAAAGGAAACCCATAGGCAGGACACCCCCCGCCCCTATCCATGTCTAAAAAGCTACCACAATAAATAAACTTTTTGCCAAATAAACAATAAAAATAGTAGTTATGTTACTCCTCTTTTTTTTGCCACCATAGACAAAGACAGCTCTCCTCTGATGTCTCAAACCTGAAAGGCTTATTTCAGATTTTGAAGGTTAGTCTTCCAGCTTCTTTCACAAAAGTAGAGCTATAGATGACATGTGACACGTGTTATGTCAAATGGAAGTGCAGAAATGCATATGGCCTTTCCAACTGTCTGCTTTTTCCACAACCAACATACCATGTCTTGGTCTGTTGGATTAAATTTGGGTTTGTTGCTAGAAAGCTGATCAGATCCTGCCTCAATAAAAGTGACTGTTGGAAATAATCTAATAATCTGGCTGTACAAGATTTTTTCCACTTCTGTTCTGCATTTATGATATAACTATTCTCAAGGCAAGTTCTTCAAATGGAAAAGGAATGCTACTTCTTCTAACCTTATAGGCAAAAGAAAATAACAACTTATTAGACAAAAAGGTAGAAAACAGAATAGACAGGAAGCAAACTTCATAGTTAAACCTTCGTATGAAAATAATTTAAATCAAAGAAAAAAATTAAAATATTTTTGATTTAAATTCCATTCTTCCTCCTCTATGTTATGCTTCCACTGTGAATTTGTAAAAGCCCTACAGTTTTGTGGGTTTTTTTCTCTAACAAGACTGATATTCAGGAAATATTAGATCAAAAATGTTACTCCATATGACTAAAACTTTAAGGTTTTATTCACTGATAATAAACACGAAACAGATTTTTCTCAAATATTGACTAAAAGGTAAATAAATGTTAGCATCACAACACACAGCATTTCCCCATTGAAACATCACTTCAGTTAATGTTCAAACTGGTTTTAATCACTTCCCATGTTACAATTTAAAGGCAGTATCAGGCAATGCAAACATTCTAAAAGAATGAGCAGATGGAGACTGGAGTCATGAAGTGGCTGGTAAACTCCTGTTCTGAAGGCAGAACAAAAGACCCACCTTTTCCATAATTACTGGACTGATTAATGCATTGCGTTTTCTCACAGCACACCTGTAATTATTGAGAGGTAAGCATTGTGCTGTGTGCCTAGTGTCTGAACCAGCTCTATAGCAGCAGATGGGGCTACATCTCTGTTGACATATGTTACAATAAAATGACTCATGAATCTTGGCATGAAAGGCAGAGTGCAGCATTTTAAAAGATTAATAAATTCTAATTGTTAATCTTGCTGGCTTTTTTCATTAAAGCCATGCATCCATAAAAAGATTCCAGAGTATTTTTCAAGTAGAGGCTAAAGCCACATTGCATGAATGGACTAAAACTTCACTTTCCTTCTAAAGGGAGAGGTGTTTGGGTCTGGCCCTTTTGGGATTCTGTGAAACAAAGGACACAAGACACTGTAAAGTTCTCCTATGCAAGTCTTAATTGAATGAATGGAACTTGAGCAAACACATTCATGGCACATTGCAGCAGGTTGCTTCTATAGCTGAACCCAGTTATCATCTAGGCTGTGTAAGTTTAAAATCATTCACTGGTAGCATAAACAGGTATACATTATTTTAAAAATAAATCATAATAAATCATTGTAAGCTTTTTAATTTCTATGGTTCAATATATTGACTTTCTTGAATTGCAATGCTGTGCTAAATATATTAGAATGATTATATAAAATTTAAGAACAACAATATACCCACTTGTGAATTTCCTCAAAATCTCTTCTTTGAAATTAAACTGAAGGACCAAATAACAAGATAATTGACATGAACATGATATTCTGTATCAATGTAGTGGGAGCACACTATTGCTGATATATGCAAATCAGTTAAGTCATTAGGGTGTCACAGGATCTTAAATATATTTGTAACTCATTTGTTCAATTATGTCTCATTCTTCATGACCAAACAAGCATCAATTATCTAGTTTCATTTGTGAGTAATTGCTTAGGTTCTTGTAAGCTCATGTTTGTTTCATCAGTAATAGTTTGTAATCATTTCATCTTCTGTCAAGGTTTTTTACTTGCTGTTGATAATTAAAAGTGTTAGAGTCTTCTTCAATAACTTTTTTTTCCACACTAAATGTCCAAAATACCTAAGCTAGCTCCAATATTCATGCTTCTAGTGAAAACACTGCTTTTATTTAATCTAGTATTAAATTATTTATTCTTCTAGTAGTCCAAGTTGTTCCCAACAATTTTTTCTAGCACAAGAATCCATCATCAAGCTTTTCTTTTGGATTTTCTGTTACTATATGCACAGAGAAATATGTAGGAACAACAATGTGAACATTGAATCCAATTTATAAGACTACCCTCAGGACTCACATCTCTGTTGTATTTGCATTTGATAAAACAGCAGCACTGCTTTAAAAAATGAATGATGTTGAAGAGAAAATAGTGTGTTACTTAAGTTTGTAAGCCCTTTTGAATTTTCACACACACACACACACACACTGACTCATTTAATTGGGCTCTTTATCCAGTGTTAAAACATGTGGATCACCAATTTTTAAACATCATTGCTTATGTCTGGAAGCTTTTATATTGCATTATATATTAAAAAGCTGAAAGAAATAAATTTAAAAATAATTCCCACTAAATTTAGTAGGACTTATCCCTGAAACAACTTCCCCCGAGATACAGTACTGAAAGCAGTACCATTCCTATTGATCTCAAAGCAGATCAATAGCGGTTTAGAGGGAGTTGGATGTTATTGCTTGAAAGCTTGATTATTCTTTATGGAAGATTCCCTTAGATCTGCTTTCTCTAGGGTAGAGGGAAATATTCCTCTGGGACTAAATGATTAACTAAATTACTGACCAAATCCAGAAGGTATAGGAAGCAGAGAATTTAAACCCAGAAAATGGTTAGGTGAACTAATGTTAGCTTAAACATACACAGGTACTTGTGGATAAAGATCTAGCCAGAAATAAGAGTAGAAACATGTAAGAGTAGAAACTATGTAAGAATTTCTACAGAGCTTCTGTGAAGTGGGACTCCTAATCATTGGAAATTATGCCATTCTATAACTCTCTGATCTTGCTATGCTACTATGGTAGTTATATTTATTTATTTATTTATTTATTTAATTTTAATAGCCACGTATATAGTCTGGCTTTGACTATCCAACAGATTTTGTTGTTCTGCATTTAAAAACAAATTCTACAGCTCAATCCTGTAATAGTTAATCCTGTAATAGTCAATCCTGTAATAGTCCTGTAAAAATAGTTTTATATGTTTTGTATGTTTTAATGTTCCTGTGCGCCGCCCTGGGTCCATTCGGAGAAGGGCGGGGTATAAATTCAATAAATAAATAAATCCTCTCTTTGAAGCTGATAACCTCAATAAAGATGGATTACACAAATGAACCTTGGCCTGCCTACTGACAGTGTGTGAGTAACTGACCTTCTGAATACCTTTTCTAATTACTGTTTCAACCTGACTATGTTTTAGATAGAATAACTACCTTTCAACAAACTTGAAAAATAGCTGTCTATAATACCAACTAAATAGCCATGTCTGATCTTGTCTCTTATACTGAAAATTAGAGTTCTTTATAACATTATTTCCAAACAGTCTGCAGCATTTACTAACTTAAAAAAAAAAAAAAGGTCTAGCTACAAATACAGGTAAAGATAAAGGTTCCCCTCGCACATATGTGCTAGTTGTTCCCGACTCATATGCCGGCATGACTAAATGCTGAAGGTGCACGAAACGCTGTTACCTTCCCACCAGTGGTCCCTATTTTTCTACTTGCACTTTTACATACTTTCAAACTGCTAGGTTGGCAAAAGCTGGGACAAGTAATGGGAGCTCACCCTGTTATGTGGCGCTGGAGATTCAAACTGCCCATCTTTCTGATCGACAGGCTCAGTGTCTTAACCACTGAGCCACCCTATAGCTATAAAAATAGGATCCTATTATATCTTATTTTATATTTATCATCTTGTTACCTTTTCAGTTCGAAAATATCTTTAATTTTGTTTTTTAAATCATAACTGCCAATACTTTCCTGAACAACTTTATCCAATATGGTGCCAGTTGTGTTGGATTTCATCTCTAGTAATGCTGAATGAGGAGAATAAGGCTGGATGAGCCAAAGCAAACCAAGCTCTGTCTTCAAAGTTAAATGTTAGAGAAAGTAACACTATAACTGTAGTTTTGCTATCTTTTCCATAGCAGTATGATGCCAAATAGAAAAACAATTCAAGGAAGCAGGGGAAAACTGCACTAGAAAACAAATTGTGTGTAAAAAAAAGGGGGTGGGGAGGGATGCAACTCTACATATTCCAAGTCTTATGTTGGGTTACAGCATTAATGTACCTGCCAAAATCAACAAAAAAATGTAAGACAAACATGTTACTAAAATATTTTTACCATAATCAAACTGGGTAAAATGAAACCACAAAAAGAATTGAAAATCAGATGTAGCTAGCTGTTTCCAGCATGGTTTGTTAAATACTGTATTTTTTGGCATATAAGACACACCGGAGTATAAGATGCACCAAGATTTTGAAGAGGCAAATTTAAAAAAAAGGTAGGTAGATAGAGGGATAGAGAGGGAGAGAAAGAAAGAGAAATACAGTAGGCAGGTAGAGAGGGTAGGTAGGTAGATAAAGGGATAGAGAGAGAGAGAAATACAGTAGGGAGGGAGGGAGGGAGAGAGAGCATGTAGGTAGGTAGAGGGATAAAGAGAAATAGAAAGAGAGAGAAATACAGTAGGGAGGGAGGGAGGAAGTGTGTGTGTGTGTGTGTGTGTGTGTATGTGTATAGGTAGGTAGGTAGAGGGATAGAGAGAGAGAAATAGAAAGAGAGAGAGAAATACAGTAGGTAGGGAGGGAGAGAAAGAGAGAGAGAGTAGGTAGGTAGATAGTTTCCAGGTGTATTTATCCATGTCCTAGAGAAGGAAATCGCTGAAAAAACGTAAGACTTTGTTTCTGCTGGCACAGCACTTGATCAATGTAATTCTCATCAGTTAAAGAACTTTCCAAAAGAAAAGAAAAAAGTTTTTACTCTGCAAACCTCCGAAAAACGGCCCGTTTTTCACAAAAACAAGCCTGTTTCTTTCAAATAAAAGGCATGAATAGCCTTGGGGGGGGGTTGCAGAGTGCTCCGGGGGGGGCAAAAAAGAGCAGAAAACGGGCCATTTTTTGTCAAACAAATTGCATGCATAGCCTTATGGAGGCTTATAGAGTGCTGTTGGGGGCTGGGGGGGAATGCCCTATTTTTTGCTCACAGGTAGACCATGCCCACTCCAACTCCACGAAGGCAAAAAAGTCACGATACATCACATGACATCAACGTGATGTGGCGAGTTTGACATCTGTGATCTAATACACACTGCTTCTGAAGTGTATGGTTAATCAGTAATTCTTCAAAAATTCATTTTGCTGAATTTGAATTTCCGCATTCTCAAATCAGGACTCATATTTTCGTGAGTTTTGAATTCATCCCATTTGGATTAACCTTGATAAAATACCTGTAAATATGACCTTGTTAATGGAAAAAGCCTACTGGTAAGGCAAATTTAAGTAAATTGCTACTGGCAGTAATATTCCAATTTTGTTTTACAACTACTGTATTTTTTGGAGTATAAGACACACCAGAGTTTTGAAGCCAGGTTTTGAAGAGGCAAATTAAAAAAAAAAGTAGGTAGGTAGATAGAGGGATAGAGAGGGAGAGAAAGAGAGAGAAATACAGTAGATAGGGAGAGAGAGAGAGTAGTTAGGTACGTTGGTAGATAAAGGGATAGAGAGCGAGAAATAGAGAGAGCGAAATACAGTAGGTAGGTAGGGAGAGAGAGAGAGTGTAGATACCTAGGTAGGTAGAGGGATAGAGAGAGAGAGAAATAGACAGAGAGAAATATAGTAGATAGGTGGGGGGGAGAGAGAGAGTAGGTAGGTTGGTAGGTAGAGGGAGAGAGAGAGAAAAATAGAGAAATACAGTAGATAGGTAGGGAGAGAGAGGGTAGGTAGGTAGATAGATAAATGTTTCCAGGTGTATTTACCCATGTGCTGGAGAAGGAAATCCCTGCAGCACCTAAGGGCATACCAATTCAGAGGGTCGTGGGGAGGGGCAGGACCGAGGGGAGACAATTTTCATCCTCCCGGTTGGTGGCACGCAGCCGTTGGTTACAAACGGTCGGGTGCCACAACCCTCGCAGGCTAGGTGGCCAGGGAATACAGAGCCAGGGTCTGCGGCTGATGTTTTGCAACGCCAGGTCCGTTGTCAACAAAGCCCCCCTCATTAGTGACCTTGTGTCAGAGGGAGAGCTGGACCTGGTAGGAATTACGGAGACCTGGTTGGGCCACGAGGGAGGTCATCCCCTCGTTGAAATGTGCCCACCAGGTTACCGCGCATTTCATCAGCCGCGGGCCCTAGGCAGGGGTGGTGGGGTAGCGGTCATTATCAAGGAAGGCCTGGAGCCGAGAGAGACCATTGTGCCGCAGACCTCCGGCTGTGAGTCCCTCTGCATGAAGTGGGGCCTAGGGAGGCAGTTGGGCTTGCTGGTTGTATACCTGGCTCCCCGCTATGTAGCAGCAGCCCTGCCCGAGCTCCTGGAGGTGATCGCTACGGTGGCAGTGGAGACCCCCAGACTTATAGTTATGGGGGACTTTAACCTGCCATCGTTGGGCGAATCATCCGTGGTAGCTCGGGAGTTCATGGCTTCCATGACGGCCATGGACCTGACCCAAGTAATTCAAGGCCCCACCCATGAGGGTGGACATACGCCGGACCTCATTTTCGTCTCGGGCCAATGGAAGAGTGATCTGGGTACAGGGGACATAGACATCATACCCTTGTCATGGTCAGACCACTCACTTCTCCGACTCGACTTTCCGACCGCTGCTCCCCTCCGCGGGGAGGCGGAACCAGAGTTACCAATCTGGTACCGCCCCAGGCGCTTGATGGACCCGGATGGGTTCCAGACAGCGCTTGGGCCATTTCCTGTATCCCTGACCCGCGCCCCGATGGAGGACCTCACGGCCGCATGGAATAGTGCGGCCGTGGGAGCCTTGGATCGGGTCGCGCCCTTGCGGCCTCTCTCGCGGCGGCGAACCACCCTGGCTCCTTGGTTTACTGAGGGGCTGCGGGTGATGAAACGCCGCAAGAGATGCCTAGAGAGAAGATGGAGGGCTAGCCGCTCTGAATCTGACCGGACACAGGTAAGAGCCCATTTACGGACTTACATTGTGGCGCTGAGGGTGGCCAAACGTCATCGTTGTGCCACCCTCATAGCATCCGCAGAAAACCGCCCTGCCGCCCTGTTTAGGGTGACCCGTTCCCTCCTTCAACAGAGGGAGCGGGAAGCCCCGTTACAGGGTAGGGCAGAGGAATTTGTGATTTTTCTGCAGGAGAAAACCGCCCAGATACAGAGTGAGCTAGCCCCCATTCATGGCCCAGTGGGATGCCACGAGGGAGATCTTGTTTGGGAGGAGTTTGACCCCGTTACTTCCGAGGATATGGACAGGTTACGTGGGCGACTGCGAGCCACCACATGTTCATTGGACCCGTGCCCCTCCTGGCTTGTACTGGCATCCTGGGAGGTGACACGAGGCTGGTTCCAAGAGGTTATCAACGCATCCTTGAGTGAGGGTTCCTTGCCTGCCTCCCTAAAAGAGGCCATGGTGAGGCCCCTCCTCAAGAAGCCCTCTTTGGACCCAGCTCTTTTGAACAACTACCGTCCAGTCTCCAACCTTCCCTTCTTGGCGAAGGTTGTTGAGAGTGTGGTGGCACAACAGTTTCCCCGTCACCTGGAGGAAGTTGACTATCTAGATCCGCGCCAGTCCGGCTTTCGGCCCGGGCATAGCACCGAGACGGCATTGGTCGCGTTGGTAGATGATCTCTGGAGGGCCAGAGATGGGGGATGTTCCTCCATCCTGGTCCTATTAGACCTCTCAGCGGCTTTCGATACCATCGACCATGGTATCCTATTGCATCGGCTGGGGGGGTTGGGGGTGGGAGGCACCGTTTTGCGGTGGTTCTCCTCCTACCTCTCTGGCCGATCGCAATTTGTGCGGGCAGGAGAGCAGAGGTCGACCCCGAGACCCCTCACATGCGGGGTGCCTCAGGGGTCGGTCCTCTCGCCTCTCCTGTTTAATGCATATATGAAGCCGCTGGGTGAGATCATCCGTGGTTTTGGGGTAGAGTACCATCTGTACGCTGATGACACCCAGCTGTACATATCTACCCCAAACCACCCCAACGATGCCGTAGCGGTGATGTGCCAGTGCCTGGAAGCCGTGCGGATCTGGATGGGAAGTAACGGACTTAGACTCAACCCGACCAAGACCGAGTGGCTGTGGTTTCCGGCTGCCCGATTCAACCAGCTTTCTCCAACGCTGGCCATAGGGGGCGAACATCTTGCCCCTGTGGATGGGGCGCGCAATTTGGGTGTCCTCCTGGATACCCGGCTGTCTATGGAAGAGCAAGTGACAGCCGTGGCCAGGAGGGCGTTTTACCAGGTTCGCCTGGTTCGCCAATTGCGCCCCCTATTGGATCGGGACGCCCTTCGCACAGTCACTCATGCCCTCGTGACATCCCGACTGGACTATTGTAACTCTCTCTACATGGGGCTCCCCTTGAGGTGCACCCGGAGGCTTCAGTTAGTTCAGAATGCGGCCGCGCGAGCAATTATGGGCACCTCTAGGTTTGCCCACGTAACACCGCTCCTGCGCGAGCTGCACTGGCTACCTGTCGTCTTCCGGGTGCGCTTCAAGGTGTTAGTTATCATCTTCAAAGCGCTCCATGGCTCGGGACCTAGCTATCTGCGAGATCGGATCCTGCCCCACACATCCTCACGGCCGATTCGCTCCCACAGAGAGGGGCTTCTCCGGGTGCCGTCCACTAGACTTTGTCAGCGGGCGACGCCCAGGGGAAGGGCGCTCTCTGTGGCGGGCCCGGCCCTCTGGAACGACCTTCCCCCTGATATTAGAACGACCACCGACCTCCGCTCCTTCCGTGTAAAATTGAAGACCCATCTCTTTCGACTGGCCGGCCTTGAATAGTTCTCTCTGTCTTTTAATTACAATTATTTTAATGGGTTTTTAATTTATATTTTTAGCACGGGTAATTTTATTTAATTCTATTTTAAGTAATGTTTGTATTATTGTATATTGTTTTTAATTATGCCTGTGCACCGCCCCGGGTCCCTGTGGGGAGAGGGTGCAGTTAATAAATCTCAATTTATATTTTTATTTATATAAAACTTTGTTTCTGCTGGCAAAGCACTTGATCAATATAATTCTCAATCACTCTAAAGTAAACAGCTTTCTGAAAGGAAAAAAAAAGTTTTTGCATTCTGCAAACCTCCCCAAAACGGGCCCATTTTTTTCAAATAAAAGGCATGAATAGCCTGGGGGGGCTTATAGAGTGCTGCTGGGGCAGTGCCCCCCCCCAAAACGAACAAATGGCCCATTTTTCGAAAAAAAAGTGCATGCATAGCCTTATGGAGGCTTATAGAGTGCTGCTGGAGGCTGGGGGGGGGGCAAAAATGGTGCAATTTTTGCTCATTTCTGCCCTCACTAGCCCCCAGGAGCTCTCTGTAAAGCCTCCCTAAGGCTAGGCATGGCCATTTTGGTGAAGGGGCGGGGCTTTAGGAGGCAAAAAATTCTGTATTCGGTGGATAAGATGCACTCAGATTTTTAGCCTCTTTTTAGAGGAAAAGGGGTGCGTCTTATACTCTGAAAAATATGGTAATTACTCAAAGATTTCTACTAATAATTTCTAAGGGTCAAAGGCAAATATCACGCACATGTCATCCTTCACTGGAACCTTTTCAAAAATAATCCCCGATGGCTTACATTTTGTAGCTTTTTCACACTGTGCCTAGCTAGGATGAATTCAAGGTAACGAAATATTTTTGACAAGCTGTTGCTGCCAAATGTTTCAAATCTTCCCCTTTATAAAGCAATACAGAAAACTGTCAATTTAAGAAGAGAATTCACCTCCAAGGAAATTGCAACATAAGAACTTCTGTGTAATGTCAGTGAGTTTACAAATACAAAAATAAATAAGGTAGTTCAAACATACTAGGTTTTTTCCTTCCTTCAAAGTACAGTTCTGTAAATGTAAATAGCATTCAGCAGTCTGCAGCCTAGCAAATCAATCATTTTAATTGAATGCTAAGTACACAGAAAGAGTAAAACCACAACCAATAAGAAAAGCACAGAACAACAGCAACAGAAATAGGTTTATAACTAATCCTGCCACACACATCCTTTGCCACATTCATTCATAGCTGATCTATAAACATGCAAAATGATTTTGGATTATTATAGTTCCAAATCATTCTACAATTACCAAAATGAAAATTTCAAATGAGAGATTGGTTCTGGAAGCGCTTCCATTGTTTACATAATTGCAGAATATAATTTAGTGTCAGTGCTGTTATAGAAAAAAATAGGAAAAAAGCTCTGCAAACCATTGCTATACAAAATATTGTAGAATCAGAACAGGAAGAAGGGAGAATTCTGCTCATGATTAAATGCCATAATTTGATAAATTTACATTTTCAAAGCACCCAAAAAATTTATACTGCATATTTATTTAAATTTCTTCTTTTACCTCTATCAAATTTACTGAAAGGTTGTAAAATACCTTTTTCTTATATTCATTATTGACTATTGACATTTATACAAGTAACGTGATAGTCTGCCATATGTCTTCAGAAAGATTGAGTTGTTCCTAATCAGGTAGAGCAGGTTTGAGGTACTAAAGAGCTTAACGTCATTTTTCTTTTACAATAAAAAGAGATATTTAAATTATAAACTATAGTAGTATGGAAGGCAGCTCAGCAATATCATTATTTAATGAATTATTTTGATAAAATACTCAATTCAAATATTTTTTTAAGACTACTGAATGGTTTATTAAGAACAGTATGCAGCATTAATATGCTAGTGTTTGCACCCAGAGTTTAGAAACTTCCCTGCATATCCTCTTAATTGTTCTGAGCCATTAGATTTTTCTCTGCATCCCAGTTTAGTATTTAAATTAGGCTTTCTGTATAAAACATCAAAACTGCAAACTCCACATCCAAACCCCCATTAATTGCATGCTACTGTTCCTAGTTGAAAGACAAATAATTAAAAGGTTTATAGGAAATTATATTGTTGAAATATTTTTGGACTTTGCCAGCTACTTTATTTTCCTCTCTGAACATAAGAATAATAAATATGTAATTGCAGGAATGCTTTTTCTAAAACACGGCCGCTAATTCTGATTAGAGTATGTAAAAAAAATCAAATCAAATGATGCAACAGTTGCATGATGTTGCTCTTTTAACTGGGAGATGATGCTAGAATAAACTAAGGGAAAAGAAGAATACAAGACACAATGAAAAAGAAATCATTCTCAATTCTTATCAAATATCAGCACCCAGAAAATTCTTAAACTATAACAACAAAGTAATACCAACTTGGAATTTATAACAAATGTCTACTTTATGAATTACATCAACATAAAGTCTGGAAGAATGAAAGGGAAAAATTGCACTGAATTCCCAGTGTATTCCCTTTCACTTCAACCTTATCCCTATAGCAAAATACTAACATATTTTTTTAACTTCAGTTGGCAAAACCGATAAAACCTGTGTGCTCAGATGTCTTCCCACATTGATGGGGTCTATCCTCCTCTTACTTTGTTTTTACAGGTAGTGGTAATGGAACCTTGCATGCTTGGTCTCTGATACTTCTAAGCAAACCCCTTCACCTGGGTTGTGTTACTGCTTCTTTGCTCCTCTCATCACATATCTGAGGAAGGTTGCCCTGTGCTTTATAAATAACATGGTCAAAATTAGTACCTGTTTAAGGACATGGATGATGCAGAATTCTGTCTTCCACCGCTTGCACAAAAAAATAGCTAAGTATTTTCCTTTAAAGGATTCTATTCAACAAAGGGCTGTAATCAAGTGAAACACATGATTACTTCAGAAGTTTCATGTTTTTGTATAGCAAAAAAACAACAACATGAGAAGTTGTATGGAACTAGTGCCATGCAGCGACTATGAAGTTGGACTAGAGCAGTGATGGCAAGCGTTTTTCTACTTGGGTGCCAAAATGCAACGCCCCCCTGGCGCATGTGTGCACACCCGTCCTGTGCTCCCCCCTGCGCATGCACGCAGACCTCACTGAAATCTCCAGACTTCCGGCAGGCCTGTTAAGCCGTTTCACACCCTCCCCTGGCTTCAGGAATGCCTCCAGAGCTTGTGGATGGTGAAAAATTGCCCCAGTTGGGCCTGTTTTTCGCCATCCACAGGCTCTGGAGGCTTTCCTGAAGCCTGAGAGCTGACACTTTTTGCAACTGTCACTACAGGAAGAAAATCAAACTTGGTAGGGCAGTCTTACAATCCAGAAACCATCTAGACTATCCCTAAATGGCAGACTTTGATTCTGAGAATAAAAAATTCAATTCAAGGCCTTGAAAGACTTCCTTCACTGTGGATGGTAGACAGCAGGGGTGGGTTTCAGTTGGTACGGACTGGTATAGGCATACCAGTTGGGGAAATTTAGCGTGCCTTAGCATACCTGTTCTTCCGGAGGCCCTAACAAGCCCATGTGGCATGCGCTGCCCTCTTCTCTTTGGTTTCCAATGAAGGTAGTAGGGAATCCATGCAGAGGGAGGAAATCACATGGATTCCCCACCTCTTTCATTGGAATTGAAAAATTGTCAGAGGAGAGAGCAGTGCACGCCCATGGGCTTGTCCAACGAATCCTCGCCTCCTATTCCTTCTTTGCCTGTTTGAAGAAGCCATGTGGGGTGTGTTCCCTTGTCTTTCACAGTTACCTCATTTTCAATTGGGGGGGAATGCAGAGGGAGAAAAACATGGATTCCTCCCCCCCAATTGGAAACAAGGCGGCTGTCAAAGACAAGGGAGCGCGCCCTGCATGGCTTCTTGAAACAGGTGAAGAACAGGAGGGGAGAACAGGAGAACAGAAGGGGAGGGAAGTGGGGGAATTCCATGCGGGGAAGAACAGGAGGGGAGTTCCATGCGGGGCTTTTCCAAGAGTCCAACTGGAAACGAGGCGATTCCAGCAGCTGCGTTTTGCCTCGAAACTTGCAGTCCCGGCAACCCGAAGGGGATATTCTCCCAGCAGGTGCTCCCACCCTTAGCCAGGAGGGAAGTAAGCATGGCTGGGCGCAGCATTGAAGGTTGTAAAAAAAAAAGGGTTTTGTTCAGGTTAATAAATATGTAGGGATTGCTATCTCCAGGAAAACATCTGGATTCATGGATAAGAACAATTTAAAATATATAACCTAACTATATTAGGATATTAACAAATGGATGAAAATATTGAGAGCAATGCTTATGTGGATTTCACTTAAACATTTAAAACACATTTGAACAGATCTTTTTTTCTTACTGCATAGCTCTTTTTATATAATAGGTTTACCGCTTGTATGAAATATATAGTTATATTTCTGTTTAGTTGAACTGTTATTCATTGATATATGTGGTTACAATGGTAAAAATGACACAGTATCAGATTTGATCCATCTTAGATGATCACCTCAATTTCTGAGAACACTGAAGTCTGAGATTGAATTTATAAGAAGTCAAGCAACATGTTTTTCATCTATTGGCCTTTGAAACAAGCCTTTTGCTACTCTAAAATATATACAGTACATCACATTATCCCTGTTTCATATAAGTGATCATTTACTATCACCAAGTCTCAATGCTTTACTATCAAATAGTAACCTCCTATTGCCAATTAGATCTGTAACTGCCTGGAAGATGCAGTTGAATCAATATGACCTGTTTCACTCAGCTGTCCACATTACTTTCATGGTAATCTGGATTACTATCAACCCCCACTCCACTGTAAATCATTCCAGCATTCTGTGGAAGAGAATACTTTTTCTTAATTTCTAAGAATCCACAAAAGGGATTTTTTTTACTATTTCTGAAAGAGTTCTGTGGATCTGAGATATCAGCAGGAAAATATTGTCATAGTAGCAGCCCTTTGTAGAATTTCAGTAACAGATCTGTATTTATGCATGGGGAGGATTGCCACTGTAGGTTCTCTGTAAATACTTTACTCTGATCTATATTTACTCAGTGAGAAGATATATTCCTCCTCTGCAAAGCAAATAGCATTTAAGCATGCAAAAATTTGCTTTACATAGAGTATAGTGAATGTTTTGATTTCAGGGCCAAAAGTAATGGTTTATTAATCTAAATATGCAAACAAAGGCTTGTTACCAACAATGCTTTACTGTTCTATGCTTATTTATACGTGTCATATCCCTATATCTGCTGATTCTGATTATTAATACCATCCAAGAAAGGGCTGAAAAATGAATCATCTGCCTTTTTCTATGTGATGTTATCGGTAAGGGAAAATAAAGTTGATTCCTCATAAAGGCAATGCTTCCTAAACTGATTAGGTTCAAATATAATACATAGGAATTATCTGAAGCATTTTTTCCTTTTGAATCAGATGTAATTCATGGGCACTGATCCAAAATGTCATCGAAGTATATGTAGGTTGAGAAGACCCTTTAATTATTGTCAAATGTTTGCAAGTTATCTTCTTCTTTAAACCCCCTGCTTTTATCTAACCCGTACAGGTAAACATATTGTAACTTTCCAGAATGTTTACATAGATAGTCTTAAAAGTCTCACTAGCTTTGTTCAGATTTAGATAAAATGCAGTGTATTCAGAATGGAAAATAATACATGAAGAATCACAAAAGCAATTCTGTCTCAGAATTGCATGTTCAGTTTACTGAAAAATCTGAAGCTAAGTCTGCCACCAAGAGGAATAAAAGAGAATTATATTTATGTTGCTTACTAAAAAATTTAGAAATACTGATTTAACTTCTTATTCTGGTTATGCATGGTTTAAGGCAGGGGTCTCCAACCTTTGCAACTTTAAGTCTGAAGGACTTCAGCTCCCAGAATTCTCCAGCCAGCTTTGCGGGCTGGAGAATTCTGGGAGCTGAAGTCCTTCAGACTTAAAGTTGCAAAGGTTGGAGACCCCTGGTTTAAGGTACAATAAAACACTTTGCCATCATGCATTTGATAGCATTATATATATTGTAGTATAAGCTTATATACTATGTAAATTTATTTGGAAACGGAAGCCATGTTAATAGTCAAACTTGGAATTTTAATGTTTGTACAGTTATTTAATATTTGACACAGTCAATCGACTTAATAAAATTATCTTCCTCTTCTTTACCTTATACTATTTTATCATACTTTTTATCTACTGTTTATCTCATCTATATTTAATTTTATCTCATCATAGCTATTTTATCTAACGTCACTATTTTATCTCATTTATTGCATTTTATTATGCTCATGTTTGATTTGGTTAGTTCTAATTGACTAATCAATAAAGTATATCTTATATTATGTTTAATAATAATTTTACAATAAAATACAGATATTCCTTTTAGTACTAATTTTTATTGTTGCATTCATTCAGTCATACTAAACAAAAAGTCAACATGCTAACTGAGTGGATTTCTATTTAGGAAGATTTTCAAAATACAAGATATCAACCTACACTATATTTAGCATTATGAGTGACTACCATTTCAGAGTTATCTGATAACAGTATAATTCACATCATATAAGTAAAAAAAACAACCAAATGTACCATATATAGCAAGCAAGGAGATAACAACAACCAATTAGACTGTATAAAAGTAGAGACAGATTTTTAAAAAGTTTGGTTTGTTTATGAACCTTTTTCTGCATGGTTGGAAAGTATACTTTATGAACAATATACATTATCTAGTTTACCCAATAAGATAGTTATTGCAAGGAAAACTTCAGAGACATTGTATATGCTAACTTGTTGGGCTAGAACAGATAAGAGCCATTTTCAGTGAAGCCCCTGAGCCACAAAGATGATTAGTAGACTGGAGGCGAAAACAAATGAAACTGATCTAGTGAAGAGAAGGACCAGTTTTCCCTAAAACAATAACCCTGTGGGGTGGGTTAAATTGAGAGTGAGTGACTTACCCAAAGTCACCCAGCTGATTTTTCATACCTCAGGAGACACACTTTACAATTCTATTAATAATGGATGGAACCTGATCAAGGAGAGATTTAACCTAGAAATGAGAAATTTTCTGACAGTGAGAACAATCAACCAATGGAACAGCTTGCTTTCAGAAATTTGGGTACTTCATCATTGGATGCTTTCAAGAACAGACTGGACAGCATCTGTCAGATGGTATAGGGCAGTGATTGTGAAACTTTTTTGGCTCGCATGCCAAAAGCGTGGGGAGCGTGGGGAAGGGTGTCGTGTGCGGGCATGCCATACCCATAATGCTATGCGCACGACCATAGCATGCATGACCAGCGCTCCCCCTCATTTTTGGCGTGCTTTTTTCGCCCTCCCTAGGCTCCAGAGGCTTTATAAGAGTTTGGGGAGGGCGGAAACAGCACCCCCCACCCCCACCAGAGGCTCTCCGGAGGCCTCAGGAGCTTCCCTAAAGCCTCAAGAGCATGAAAAACTGGCCCTATGAGAAAAGCGGAATTTCGGGAACGGACTTCTGCTTTGCTCATAGGGCCGGTTTTAGCTCTCAGGAGCTTTCAGGGGCCTCCAGGCAGCTTTCCTGAAGGCTCTGGAGGGCAAAAACCAATGCTATGAGCAATCCGGAAGTCACTTCTGGGTTGCTCATAGGACCGGTTTTAACCCTCCGCAGCGTTCAGGAGCCCTCAGGAGGCATCCCTGAAGGCTCCAGACGGCTAAAACCGGCCCTACGAGCAACCCAGAGTTTGCTTGTAGGTTCGTTTTTTGCCCTTCAGGAAAGCCTCCTGAATTCTCCGGAGGGCTAACACCACCCCTACGAGCAAACTGGAAGTCTGTTCCAAAGTTTTGGTTTGCCTGTAGGGCTGGTTTTTCGTGCTTCGGAGGCTTCAGGAAAGCTCCTGAAGCCTCCGGCGGGTGAAAAATGGCCTCAAAAGAAGGCTGACAGGACAAGCCTCGCATGCCCTGACAAATGGCTCCACACGCCACCTGTGGCATGCGTGCCATAGGTTCGCCATCACGGGTATAGGGTCTCCTGCTTAATCAGGTGTTGGACTACAAGTTACCTTCCAAGTTACCTTCCAACTCTGTTATTTTAATTATTGGTTTCTAGCCTTCTGCCTTAATTATTAGATCAAATGAGGTTAAGAGTGATCCAATCCATATACGTATGTTTGATCATGAGATTGTCAACAAAGGAAGCTTAAGTAAGAAATTTAAACATTTGGTTTCAGAAACTGAAGGAGTTAATCCAAATTGTAAGAGCGGCAATTAGTTTGGTTGGTTTACAAAGAGTGTTCTTTTCCTCTGGAATAATTCACTGAAAACTGCAAAGCAATTTGAAAATTGAAAAAGCAAGACAATTTGGCTTTCTTTTGCCAGACTCTGAAAAAAAAAGGAACAGATGAACACTTTATTTGCCATTCAACAAAGTTTTCAATGTTTTGTGCTGACTTGATTGAAATTGTCTATTCTTTATTTTTAACAAAATATACTTTAAAACAGAAGAGTATTTTAAGTAATAATCTATTTTTATTGTTTGCTGAAGAAAATTAGTCAGAACAAGCCAATTTAAAACCAGCTGGTGGTTATGCTGTTATAACTTGGCAAATGTATCTCTCAAATACCCACAAATAATTCAACTGAAGCTGGTTCATCTCCTAATGTCTTCACAATTACATAACTGCTAATTTGCCATTAATATTTTAATTTTATTTTCTATAAAAATGATTTTTTTAAATCTGACAAAAATTGTATTAAATGTAGTACTCTAAAATTTATATATATCCCTGAATAAACCATTGTATTCATACTGTATCAAACAAGCACTTGGACTAAAAATGATGATTGCAAAATATTCCTGATAAGTGAAATGATTTAAAACATTAAATTGGCTCTCCCTGACTTTTGAATTAAATTATGAATTGAATCAATTTGATTTAAAACAAATCCATCCTATTTATAATTATTCAGATCTTCAGGATCCATTTTTTTAGGAATGCTCTCGTGGGACCTTTGATAATGAAGCTAAGATCATTCTTTGCAAGACCAAATTTATAACTCCCAGATCCAGCTGAGCATTCTATTCTTACTAAGATTACATTACATATAATACACTGAGGGGGATTATATAAATTAGCAATAATTGATTCCAATTCCAGCTTCTTTACTTCCCCTCTCCTCTCATTTCCAAGAAAAGTACAATACTTTGCCTAGCCCAAAATTACATCTTGCTCTGATGCAAGGAGGCCCACTAACCATTTCCCAAGCATTTGTCCACATGCCTCTAGCTGTAATTCAGTGTTAGTCTCCAGGGGAACTAAAGATGCTTTAAGAAATTAACCACTCTGAGTCTGTAATTGGAAGCACAACAGAAAAGCATTAGAACCCATTGTGGTGCTCCCAGGAAGAAACCTTGTAAAATTTCCCACCACCACAAATTACAATTGGTTTTCATGAACAGAGATATTTAGCTATATAATATATCTGATAAATTCAAATATCTTATATCTGAATAAGGCAAAATTTCTGAATAAGCTGTAAGAGGTAAAGAATAACTAGAAAGGTCTTTTGCTGAACAATGTCAAGTATTTAGTTCACATTTTTAGGCCTTAAAACCTGTAAGTCATCTAGAAGAATTCAACCAGATGCTTTTGACACCTTTATAGTCTAAGACAGGCTTTCTCAAAGTTTGCAATACTACAAGCCCCCTAAATCTTTCTTTCTCTACATTCATCTGCTGAAGTGGTAATTTCATTGTAATTTTAGTACAATGACAATAAAGATTATTATTATTATTATTAATCTAAAAAAAAGAGTTTGGCAATCCTCTCATGAATAAAAGCAAACAAATAATACATAATACATTAATAAGTAAAACAGAAAACATGTGTGGTTGTTAAGATACATCTGACAAATGGGTTTAACCATCTCACAAAACTATAGCCTTATGGAGGCTTATAGAATGCTGCTGGGGGCTGGGGAGAGGGGGCAAAAAGGCCCTTTTTTCCTTGTTTCTGCCCTCCCCAGCCCCCAGGAGGTCTCTGAAAGCCTCCATAAGGCTATGCACGACCATTTTGGTGAAGGAGGCGGGGCTTCAAGAGGCAAAAAATGCTCTATTTGATGTATAAGACGCACCCAGATTTCCAGCCACTTTTTAGAGGAAAAAAGGTGCATCTTATTTATTTTATCGAATTTATAACCCGTACCTTCTCCTAAAAAAGGACCCAGGGTGGCGCACAGGAAAATTTAAAAAACAATACATATATACAAAATACCATTATTAAAAACCTATTAAACCTATACCCTGTGCTAAAACAATTTGAAATCCCCCTAATTAAAATTTACAGCTGATAACAGTCAGAAACGGGAGGTTATGCTAGGCCGGCTTGTTGAAATAGGTGCGTTTTAAGATGCTGGCGGAAAAGGCGGAGGTCTGAGATGGTGCGTAATTCGGGGGGCAGGTCATTCCAGAGGGTAGGGCCCGCCACAGAGAGCATCTTATACTCCGAAAAATATGGTATTCATTTTTTCTCTACTCATTCTTCCCTTAGCCTCATTTCAATCTACTCCAGAATTTCCTTTCATTTACAAAAAAAATATCTTATGATCAAAATTAGGCAAATTGTATTAATTAGTGCAATTCAGTTTTAAAATTAGAACGATCTCATTAATACCTGATCTTTATTAGTTAAGCCAATGTGCATGATAAGATAAAAATGCAGCAGGTAGTCAGGATTTGGCATAAAATCTTGACGTCTTGTCATCATAGCACATATCAGTTTGTAGGCATGAAGCTTTCCTTCTTTATATTCATCAGGTAAAGTTGTAGCCTAAAAAAAAGCATTTTGTTAAATCATTTGTGAACTCTGAAATAACCAGACCCTTATATATTAAAATATGTAAATATCCTCACCAGGGTGGTTTTGATTCTATTTCTGATGCTAGTCCAAAACATTTTTTTAAACATTAAAAAAATAATAATTAAATTGTTAATCTTAAATTGCTAATTCATAAATGGATAAGTTCTCAAATCTAGTGCAAACCTTCAGTAATGCAAAGTGTGATAATACAAGTTTTATATATTTCTTCTTAACAAGCAGGTTTCAGCAAATCTATTCAAGTCCCTAAGTTCCTCCCTTCCTGTGGCCCACTACCATTCCTGTGGTCACCTCTCACTGACTAGGTGGCTCAGTGGTAAGACACTGAACTTGTCCATCAGAAAGGTCGGCAGTTCGAATCCCTAGTACAGGTCTCCTGCATGAGCAGGGGGTTGGACTAGATGACCTCCAAGGTACCTTCCAACTCTGTTACTGTACAGGGCAATGGTTAAGCCTCAATCATTGATTTGCCTGGCTAAGCAGGATCCATTGCCCCTGAGGTCACACCCCACAAAACATGCTACACTGTTTCCATATAGATGATTCTGGATAACCAACCTTAGTCTGCACATAGTAAAAAAATGCTCACAACTATCTTTTTAAAACTTTGCTATGGGGAAAGTAGGAATTATGGCTTATTTGCATGTATATGTTAAGTTCTATAGTAAGTATACCTTCTTGCACACAAAGGTAGACATTAGGTAAAATACATAGTTATATGTATGCAGTAAACTATACATGTAGTCCTTGTCTTACAACAGTTCATTAAGTGATCATTATAATGGTTATTTTAAGTGAACTATTAAGTGAAGTTATAATGGCACTGGAAAAAGTGACTTATGGCGAGTTTCACTTTTGCAGCATCTCCATGGTCACGTGATCAAAATTCAGACCTTCTGACAAGTAAAGTCAATGGGGAAGCCACATTCACTTAACAATTGTGTTACTAACCTAACAACTGCAATGATTCAATTAACAACTGGGGCAAGAAAAGTCATAAAATGGGGCAAATTTCACTTAACAAATGTCTTGCTTAGCAACAGGAATTTTGGGCTCCACTGTGGTCATAAGACGAGGATTACCTATACTTACTATGTTGGCCTTGTTAACTTTTGGTTTAATCTTCATGGTACAGTGGTTAGCAGTATATTTTCATTGGAGCTAGTATAACTAAGGAAATAATTGAACTTTTTATTTTTTCAATTCATACCGAATACAAATAGATTGGTTTCTGGAGTTGTGGTAAGTAGATCACTTTAAAAACCAAACCAAAACAATATATTATAATTGCTGCTTCCATTGGATGTTAAGAGACATTTTAATTTACTTTTATTATTTTAACAAAATATGCCCTTCACTTTTTTTTTAGATTGCATAGTAGGAGCAGTCATCATACAATATCACCTACAATACTTTGAGAGGTCTTTTAAGTTCTCATTATATTATGTGGTCAGAAGATTCAGAAAGTTTGGAACATGGATATGTCAGAGTGGTATATTAGGATACATCTGACTCAGAACATGCTAAGTAAGGCTATTTTACCCAGTTTAAAACAGAAATACATTTTCTCTTGTCATACACACCTCTTGTGGAATGTTCAAAATGTTTCTGACTTTCTTCACATGGAACACAAGAAACTAAAAGCATTCTGAGTAATTCTGGAAAATTCCAAGAAGGGCATCTTGTTTGGCAATAAAAATTTTTTTCCTCTGTTCCAAGTCCATCCATGAATTGTTTGCATTTTCATGCAAAAGCAAACAAACAACTAACTAACTTACCTTGAACAACCATGATGCAAATATTCTAAGTGGTGGAATTAAAACAGGAGGGCATGGAGTAGACTGGTTATCCAGACTAATTGCCAAATTGTCTCTTATCTAAAACAAATAAACAAGAAACAATATCAGTATTTTAAATTTCATCAGCCTTATAAAGTTAATTGCATTCTTCTTAAACATTCACCGTATTTTTCGGAGTATAAGATGCACCCAGGTTTCAAAGAGGCTTTTTTTTTAAGTAGGTAGGTAGATAGAGGGATAGAGAGGGAGAGAAAGAGAGAGAAATACAGTGGGTAGGTAGGGAGAGAGAGAGAGAGTAGGTAGGTAGGTAGGTAGAGGGGGGGGAGAGAGAGAAATACAGTAGGTAGGTAGGTAGAGAGACAGAGTGTGTAGTTAGGTAGGTAGGTAAATAAAGGGATAGGAAGAGAGAGAGAGAGAAATACAGTAGGTAGGTAAGTAGGGAGAGAGTGTGTAGATAGATAGGTAGGTAGAGGGATAGAAAGAGAGAAATAGAGAGAGAGAGAAATACAGTAAATAGGTAGGGAGAGAGAGTAGGTAGATAGGTAGATAGAGGGGAGAGAGAGTGTGTAGGTAGGTAGGTAGAGGGATAGAGAAAAATAGAGAGAGAGAGAGAGAGAGAGAGAGAAATACAGTAGATAGGTAGAGAGAGAGAGAGAGTAGGTAGGTAGGTAGGTAGGTAGATGTTTCCAGGTGTATTTACCCATGTGCTGGAGAAGGAAATCACTGACCAACTTTGGAACAAATCTTTGTTTCTGCAGGCACAGTACTTGACCAACATAATTCTCATCAATCACTCTAATTAAACAGCTTTCCGAAAGTGTGTGGGGGGGAAACCTTTTTGCACTGTGCAAACCTCCTCCAAACGGCCCGTTTTTCACCAAAATGGGCCCGTTTTTTTCAAATAAAAGGCATGAATAGCCTTGGGGGGGCTTGCAGAGTGCTCCTGGGGGGTTGGGGGGGCACAAAATGAGGAAGAATGGCCCATTTTCTTCGTGAAAATGGGCCATTTGTTGGTCAAAAAATACCATGCCTAGCCTTATGGAAGCTTATAGAGTGCTGCTGGGGGCTGGGGGCAAAAGCGCCCTGTTTTTTGCTCATTTCTGCCCTCCCCAGCCCCCAGGACCTCTCTGGAAGCCTCCATAAGGGTATGCACGCGACCATTTTGGTGAAGGGGTGGGGTTTCGGGAAGCAAAAAATGCTGTATTTGATGTATAAGACGCACCCAGATTTTCCTCTTTTTAGAGGAAAAAAGGTGCGTCTTATACTCCGAAAAATACGGTACATGCAAAATAGTGGTTCTCAGTTATTTTCTAGCTGATTGGAATAAATTTAGCTGATGAGACCAAGACGTGAGATGGTCTATACATGTTCTTTCTTTTCTTCATTTTACAGGAATCCATGGAATTTTAAATATGTATTTCTCCTATTGCCTTTTTTCATCATTATTCTGTGATGAACAGGGTTCTGAAACTGGAGCAGTTGTTTGCAAACGTCTCCATTTTCTATGGAACAAGATCCATTAGCTTGCCACAAAGAAATATACATTAAAACTGTCCTAAACTCATTAGTGGAATGATGGAAAATCCATTGTTTTCTAGATATTGCTGGATTTTACTTCATTTATTCCTTATTTAGTCCAATATTTTTTAGCAAATGTCTGCTATTGGAGACCATAATTCTTCCGCAACGTTTTGTTTCCTAATTATATCATCACACTAGCTAAAATACAGGATTCCAAAATGTTTGACATAGGGACCCCATCTAGCAAGTTAGCTTCTGTTTTTTAACATGTGTGGGACAAAAAAAATGGGGATACTTTTGTGCATTTTGGGTGGCTTATTGCAAATAGTCAAGACATTCATTTGATAGTTTGAAACTTTCCAAATTTATGCCCATTTGGGAGTATGGCCTTCATCATGCCATGAAAATTAACTTGTGGCTAAGTAGCAAATGTTTAATATAAGAGGAGTACCTTATGAAGTCATGAGTAGTCATAACAATAACTTGAATCCACCATTATCCCTTAATATTGCATATCTACTATAATCTATTAATTTGAACATGCCACTTTCATATCAATATTTCTATCATTAAATTATACTGTTAATTATTTTTCAGGAACTATAAATTATTTTATTTGAATATATTATACAATGTTTATTTTAGCTGCTTACCTCACAGTAAATTCATCATAACATTCAATCTTACCTTTGCTAATTTGTGCCATAACTCAAAGAGATATTCAACAACTCTGGCATGTATTTTAGGAGACTGGATATTGTTCACATCTCCAAGAATTCCTAATGTTCTTCTCCACAATACAGCTGCAGAGTCAGGATGCCATCCAGTAAGAGTGCCACCAGCAATTATGCTACAATCATCAGCAAGGAATTCACTGCTGTCTAAAAGAAAGAATGGTTTGCATCAGCCTTTACACATATTAACATGTGTGCAAAAAGAGAAAAAGATATCAAATTTTATTCATTTAAAATTTAGAAATAAAAATACAAAGATATAAATTTCATTTTCATTTTCTATATTTAAAGTTGTAAAGATAGACCTTATAACATCAACAATGCTTAAATACCACTGAAATCATATACATGTCTTATAATGATGAAATATAGAACTATTTTTAAAAAAGAAACCAGGTTTTCCATTTAGTTATACTGGAATAAAACCATACAAATTTCTAGAGCAATTGAAATATATAACACAATATAATAAGAAAAAATTAGATGATAAAGACAATAAAACCATAAACGCAGCAGCTTGAATAAAAGGTTTTGAACATCAGCATGTTAAAAATTAACACATTGATTAAATTTCCCAGGAGAAAAAACCCATTGGACTTGTACCTAAAAACCAATCAAGGTGTGCCAGCTATTTCTCACTTAGGAGGATTATTGTGTCAATGGAAAAATAAATGCAAAAATAAGTTTACACTTATACAGACTTACACTCTTCTATTACATATATTAAAGTTAATAGAGTTTAGCCACTTAAGAAATATGACAATACCATATATGTTCCCACGTCTGGGAAGAAGTGAAAGGACTAATCACTAGGGAAGGCAAAACAGAAGAGCTGGTACAAGCCTCTGAGCATGGAATGAATGAATGACGTCCTTTGTTTTACCTCCAAACAAGATGGTAGAAAGCTCAACCATTTCATAACTCAGTTTCCTTAGCTGAAGTATAATGTTATGATTAATACCAACTCAGTTTATCTTTCCCTTTTAAGGCTGCATACCTGAGAAGTTGGTAGCCAACCACTGATAGGCTTCTGGGTCAACGGAAATGTCAGCGTGCATGGATATATCATTATTTTCTTCACATGTTTGCCAGGTAGCCAAACTCATGCCCATTTCATTGCTGTATCCAATAGAAGTATCACTGCCAATACTTTCACCTAAATGGAAAAGTATTTATAAAATAGGCTACAGTAATACAATCTGAAGATATGACTGAAGTAATTAAAATAGAAAATGTTACTATATGAATCTACTAACATCAGTATACAGTATTCTATTTCACCAATCATTTCAATAGTGATTTTTCTGAAAGACTCACACTTTTCTTTCTCTTTCTGATTTCCATGCTGTATGTCTGTCTTGAGATTTAATTCAGATGGAGTGTTGCTTGCCTGCATGATTTTGTGAAAAAATGTGTTTTATATATTAATATAACTGCAATATAGCTTCATAATTTGTCTCTGTCAAAGCACTGATCAATCTCACACACTGTTACTGTATAAGCTTCACAATATTAGATATCATTCCTTAATTATTTGATTTCATTTATTTGTTCTATGGTCAGAGATGAAAAGGATAGCAAAATGTGTTAAAATAATTAACGGATAAAAAAGGAAATTAAAAAGGACATGCGAATGTCTATCTATGTTAAAAAAAAAAGAATTGATAACACTATGTTAGCTGCTGTAAGGTGTTAAATTCTATTCTTGTCAAACCAATATTATCTAATTGTAATTGCAATAAGACAGAGTTTTAAAACGTTGTATACCATATTTTTCGGAGTATAAGATGCACCTATCCCCCTACAAGAAAGTGAAAATTTGGGTGCATCTTACACACTGAATGTAGCCCCACCCACCCACCAGATCCAACCCTTTGGCCTCTGCCTCCCAGCAATTTATCTCCTTGCAGCAAACGGGGGCTTGTGGAGGCTGCAATAGGCTATAGTAATCCCTGCAGCCTGAAACATCTGATGATCAGGAGAAATTGAAAGTGAAAGGTGCTGTTTGCTCCACGGCAAATTGCTGGAAGGCAGAGGCAGATTTTTTTTTCTTGTGCTAATCAGGCTGTTTGCTGCAAGGAGGTAAGTCAATAAATATAAGTGCCTATAGAATGTATAAATTATTAGACTTGTTTTTTAAAGATTGCTTTATTATTGTTCTAGACAGCTTAACAAAATGAAGAAGCTTTTTAAAATAAATGCTTGATATGAAAAGGCCCAGTGCTATTGTATCTTCTTTTAAATAGCAGAGAATAACTATACTGCCAGAAAACACATCAATTTTAACAGTATCTGTACAAGTATAGTCTGAAATGTAACACTACAAAGTGTATATTGTCTGTACTGTTTGCTGTTTGTTGCAAGGAAGCAAATTGCTGGGAGGCAGAGGCAGATATTTTCCCCTTGTTTTCCTCCCCAAAAGCTAGGTGTGTGTTATACTTCGGAGTGTCTTATACTCCAAAAAATATGGTACTTTTCACAGCACTGATTTTTTAACAGGAAAGGCATGATTTCTTATTGAGGACAATCCAGGAATATGCTGATGAGGGGCTGTGACTTTGATGCGGCAGTCTAAAACTGAACCATTAAAGAGGTATTTCATCCACATAGTTTGCTATCTAGCCCGGCAAGCATTAAATTTAAAAATTGCAAACTATGCCTTCAACAGTGATTGAGGGTAGACAGCTTCACATTCCTGTTCTTTCCTTTTCAAACTGAACATTTGCCCATTAAGCTTTTATAAATTATATTTATCAGCCTGTGAGACATATATTGAAAAGATATGGGATATCTCTCAGTTCAGATGTACCTCTCTCTCTCTCTCTCTCTCTCCCTACCTATCTACTGTATTTCTCTCTCTCTCTCTCTCTCTTTCTCTCTCTCTATCCCCTCTACCTACCTATCTACACTCTCTCTCTTCCTACCTATCTGCTGTATTTCTCTCCCCCCTCTATATACCTACCTACCTACTCTCTCTCTCTCCCTACCTATCTGCTGTATTTCTCTCTATCTCTATTTCTCTCTCTCTATCCCTCTACCTACCTACCTATCTACACTCTCTCTCTCCTTGCCTACCTACTGTATTTCTCTATCTCCCCCCTCTATCTACCTATATACCTATCTACCTATTCTCTCTCCCCCTACCTATCTACTGTATTTCTCTCTCTCCCTCCCTCTACCTACCTACCTACCTACCTACTCTCTCTCTCTCCCTACCTACTACATTTCTCTCACTTTCTCTCTCTCTCTATCCCTCTATCTACCTACCTACTTTTTAAAAAAAATTGCCTCTTCAAAACCTGGGTGTGTCTTATACAGTAATCCCTCGTTTTTCGCGGCTAATCGGGACCGGACCCTTCCGCGAAAGCCGAAAAACCGCGAAGTAGGATTCGCCACTAGGAATGCTCCCCCCCCGCACGCGCCTCAGCCTTGGTGATCCTGTGGAAAAGTGGTGGACTTGGGGAAGGAGTGAGGAGTGGAGGGGTGTCCGAAATGGCTGCTTCCCTCCTCGGCTGGGGAGCAGCAGTAGGCACCGCCACCCCCCTGGGGACAGCAGCAGGAGGCAAGTCAATGCGGCAGCCTCCTCAGTGAGGGAGCAGCGCCGCGGCGGGTGGAGCGAGCGAGCCACCGACCGACCCCCGCACGTCCCGTCGCCGACTCCAGCTCGGCGGGCGAAGGAGCGAACTGGGAAGCTGACGCACCCCCCCATCTCTCTCTCCCCCCCCCACTCCGTAACCCCGGATGCCCGCTGCCGCGGCGGCGCCTAAAGCATGGGAGCGCTCACCAGCCGGCAGAACGCCGGAGTGGAAGAGGTGGATATCCCGTCCAATTCCCTCTACAGATACCCCCCGAAATCTGGTAAGGCGGAGCGAGCGGGCGGTGTGTATGTGTGTGTGTGGCGAATTTGCGAGAGGTTTGCGGGGAATCCCGCCTGGCAGGGTTTTGCGTGCGCTCCGTACTCCGGGTTGAGGGAATGGCGAGCGACGGCTGCAACCCCGGAGCTCGGCTAGGCAAGGGCTAGAAAGGCGAGCGGCGGGACGGACCCTTGCTGTCAATACCTCTTCCCCCCCCTCCCAAAATCTCCCCTCTTGCGCTTTTTCGCAACTGTCCCGTCGTTCTCTCGCCAGTGGGGCTGCTCCCGTGACGGGGTGGTTTTTTCTTCTTCTTCTTTCTTTTCCCCCGCCGAGGAGTTTCCCGAGAGTTTTGGAAGGTCAGGAGAACGACCCTCTTTGCAACGCCGCCTATTGCAAGCTCCGGCTGCTTGGGAGGGTGGTTATTTATTTATTTATTTATTTTTCTTCCCGCCTCCTCTTTCTCGCCGGCGTGCAAGGATTGCGGCGCCGGCGGCGGCTGGGATGGAAATAGTGACATTCGTGGCGGCATCGTGTTTGTCTGTCCTGTGGTCGATTTTTGTTTGCATTTTTTTTAAGAATACTATTTTTGAAAAACCCGTGAAGCACTGAAGCCGCGAAAAATGAGGCCGCGAAAAACGAGGGATTACTGTACTCCGGTGCGTCTTATACTCTGAAAAATACGTAAATGCAAGTTGAACAGTGCTAGATATGGGCCAGTGTTGTATTAAGTTCTGTTTTAAATATTTGTAATGTTAATGTATGTTGTGGGCTACGGCTATACAGTGGTACCTCGCTTCACGAACGCCTCTCTTCACGACCAATTCGGAGCACGACCAGAAATTTTCCAAAAAATGTGCTCCGCTGCACGAACTCCGCCTCGCTGCACGAACTCCGCGTGGCGGCCGGTCCATTGAGGGCGCAGGCGAATTGTGAGTTCGCACTGCGCCTTTTCCGGGCTGCACCCTGCCGCGGTTGTTGTGAGTGACGGGGATGGGTGTGTGTGTGTAAGCGAAGGCGGGGGGGGGGAGGGAGAGCTGCCTTCCCAGCCGGACTTTGCAGCTTTCGCCCGTCCCTTTCCTGGCTCGGCGCTCCTGCTTCTCGGGACGGGAGAAAGCTGCAGAGCCCAGCTGGGAAGGGAAAGTGGGGAGGGGGAAAGAGCTGCCTTCCCAGCCGGACTTTGCAGCTTCCGCCCGTCCCTTTCCTGACTCGGCGCTCCCGCTTCTCGGGACGGGAGAAAGCTGCAGAGCCCAGCTGGGAAGGGAAAGTGGGGAGGGGGAAAGAGCTGCCTTCCCAGCCGGACTTTGCAGCTTCCGCCCGTCCCTTTCCTGACTCGGCGCTCCTGCTTCTCGGGACAGGAGAAAGCTGCAGAGCCCAGCTGGGAAGGGAAAGTGGGGAGGGGGAAAGAGCTGCCTTCCCAGCCGGACTTTGCAGCTTCCGCCCGTCTCTTTCCTGACTCGGCGCTCCTGCTTCTCGGGACGGGAGAAAGCTGCAGAGCCCAGCTGGGAAGGGAAAGTGGGGAGGGGGAAAGAGCTGCCTTCCCAGCCGGACTTTGCAGCTTCCGCCCGTCCCTTTCCTGACTCGGCGCTCCTGCTTCTCGGGACGGGAGAAAGCTGCAGAGCCCAGCTGGGAAGGGAAAGTGGGGAGAGGGGGAAAGAGCTGCCTTCCCAGCCGGACTTTGCAGCTTCCGCCCGTCCCTTTCCTGACTCGGCGCTCCTGCTTCTCGGGACGGGAGAAAGCTGCAGAGCCCAGCTGGGAAGGGAAAGTGGGGAGGGGGAAAGAGCTGCCTTCCCAGCCGGACTTTGCAGCTTCCGCCCGTCCCTTTCCTGACTCGGCGCTCCTGCTTCTCGGGACGGGAGAAAGCTGCAGAGCCCAGCTGGGAAGGGAAAGTGGGGAGGGGGAAAGAGCTGCCTTCCCAGCCGGACTTTGCAGCTTCCGCCCGTCCCTTTCCTGACTCGGCGCTCCTGCTTCTCGGGACGGGAGAAAGCTGCAGAGCCCAGCTGGGAAGGGAAAGTGGGGAGGGGGAAAGAGCTGCCTTCCCAGCCGGACTTTGCAGCTTCCGCCCGTCCCTTTCCTGACTCGGCGCTTCTGCTTCTCGGGACGCTTCCCAAAGCCAGCAGCCGCGCGGCCAGCCACTCCGTTTCTCCGTCTTACTCATCGGTCGCCTCTCGGGGTCCGGACCCGCCGCCCCTGCGCCGCCGCCGTTCCACCCTCACCAGCCCAGCGGCGGCGGCGGCGGGTCCGGACCCCAAGAGGCGACCGATGAGTAAGACGGAGAAACGGAGTGGCTGGCCGCGCGGCTGCTGGCTTTGGGAAGCGTCCCGACAAGCAGAAGCGCCGAGTCCGGAAAGAGACGGGTGAAAGAGACGGGCGAAAGTCATGCTGGCTTGCTCCATCGTCCCTCAGCTGCTTTACATTGAACCCTATGGGAAACTGTGCCTCTCTTCAGGACCAATTCGCAACGCGAACAGAGTCCGTTCAAAAATCACGACCCAAAAACAAGGTCAGAACGGATTAACCGGATTTACATTGAACCCTATGGGAAATTGTGCCTCGCTTCACGACCATTTCGGATCGCGACCAGAGTCATTTCACCAATTAAGTTCGTGAAGCGAGGTACCACTGTACCATGTTTTTCTGAAAATAAGACCTGGTTTTATTTTCTTTTGACACCACCACCCCAAAAAAGAACCAGGCCTTTTTTTCAGTGGTGTCTTAATATTTTTGAGGTGCAGGA
Source organism: Rhabdophis nuchalis (assembly GCA_039707465.1). Lineage (NCBI taxonomy): Eukaryota > Metazoa > Chordata > Lepidosauria > Squamata > Natricidae > Rhabdophis > Rhabdophis nuchalis. The sequence goes on from CM077645.1 coordinate 124,645,301, forward strand.
GGTGGCGAATGCAGTCACCTCATGACTGCTTGGCCCCTTAAATCGCTCGCTGTGGATCAGCTGAGCCAGCAAGGGCAGGGAGTTCTGTCTCTGCCAGCCACGATTAAAGGCCAAGCAGTCATGAGGTACTGGGGAAGGGAAGGGCTGCTTCCTGTGCTGGCCATGCCCACTCCCTTCACTAAGGCTTCCTTTTGGGGTAGGGCTTTTATTATACCTTTTTTTCAAGATAGGTTGTATTTTCAGGGAAACTTTGTTCATATTTAATAAATTAAAGTTTACACTTAATCATTCTTCTGTAACTGAATATGTTCCATATACTTTGACAATAGGAAACCCTTAGATATTTTATATACATATATACATACACACATACATACTGTATATTCTTTATTTCTCTTGGTTCTACCTTTTTTTACAACATTATTTATATTGCCAATTGTTAGCATAAAACATAGCATAATAGCCCAATACATTATTTTAATATAATGAAGTTTAAACATATGTCTTATTTTAATATACATTATGATCCTATTTATCGCCGCCCTGGGTCCTCTGCGGAGAAGGGCGGGATATAAATGTAATAAAATGAAAAATGAAATGAAATTTGTACTTACTTCTTGTAGTGTACTTTCCTTGTTCGTGGTCTCATTTTTTTGAACAGATCTGGATCCTGAAGTTAAATTTTGGGAACTCTCTGTTTTTCTAACTGTGAAGTATGAGTGAAATGGATTACCAAATTAATAAATTACTTTGAATATGTTTATTTCATTATTTAAAATATAGAATTTTATGAACACACACACACACACACACATAAAGAGCTGGCTTTGAAACACGACAGTTATTGCCTTCTGGTGATTAAAAAATACTATCTAAAATATATGATCACTGAATATCGAGATCTTGCATGATGTAATGGTTTCCAAATGACTGCAAATCTGCTACATATGAAGGATGCCCCATTTATAAAAAGTCATTTATAACATGGTTGATTAAAATGTTTCTTCTGTTTTTGCATTCGTTTCACAGAGGCAGTTTGATGTAGAGATGAAGGTGTTCTAGTCCACCTAGGCAGGAAAGCTAGCGGCATAACTTTGGACCAGACACACACTCTCAGTCCAATCCATCTCATAGGATTGTTGTTTGCCATCTTCAGTTGTATAGTATATAAAAAAGGTGAGATAATAATATATATGTTGGTTTATGACTGTAATAAAGATTTGACTTGTTTTGTTTTTTTATATCTGGGGTTGTTGCCTTGTATGAGACATTTCTACTCCAACAAGGAAAGCTGTTTAAATATGAATAATCTGAATCATGTTTATTTAAAATAAATTCTACTGAATTGACTGGGCTTTATTTTTGCTACATTAGTGTATGCTTTACATAAATGGGTTTTAATTAAAAATTGCCATCACTCTTACTGGTATAAATGTAAAAAAATAAACTTTTAAACCATTGTTATTATAAAAATTAATAATTTGTTGTATTTTTAAAATGCTTGGAGAGAACTATAAACAATAGAAGACAGAAAATGGCATAGTAAATAAATTTAGCACATGGTATGAATAATGTTTCCGATGTTGTTATATACAGCGATTGCATATGAAAATAATTGTTTCTCAAATGTTTCTAGATTACCTTGGAAAATATCGGAACTGCATTGATCTCTAATATCAGAGGTACTACTGCTTCGAGTTAATTGATCCAGGTCTGAAAAAGGACTGTTATATTCTGCTCCCAATAAGTTTACTGGTTGCTGATTCACAATTCCTGATCCATTTTCTGATAGTTCATGTTGTTCACTTTCTATAGGGATTGATATAAAAGTTTTATCAATTAAAATTTTAAAATGTCTGTATCTATTTCTTATAAAGGTCTTTGACTTATTAAAATATTTACATACGTATTATCAATTAACATATAAAACATTGTCACTTAGCACAAGGTAAACATATAATACAGTTTAAGCCATTGTATTATTGACTTGTTATGGGAATGTCCTGACAGTGATGGCTAATCTTTTTTGGCTCGCGTGCCAAACCGGGAGGGGGGGAGCGCAGGGGGGTCGTGTGTGGGCGTGCCACACCCATAATGCTATGTGCGCGGCCCCCTACTTTTGGCACACTTTTTTCGCCCTCCCCAGGCTCCAGAGGCTTTCTAGGAGCCTGGGGAGGGTGAAAACAGCCTCCCCCCCACCTCCAGAGGCTTCAGGAGCTTTCCTAAAGCCCCCAGAGGGCGAAAAACAGCCTCAAAAGAAGGCCTAAATCAACTGGCCAGTGCACACATGCGCACTGGAGCTGACAGGGCAACGCCTCGCGTGCCCGAAGAAATGGTTCCGCGTGCCACCATTGGCACCCATGCCATAAGTTCGCCATCACTGTCCTATGATCTAAAGTATGAAGGGATATCTAAAACTATTAAGAACTTATCAGAACACCATTTATTCTCAGCAAAATTAATTTTTTCCAGTAAAATGAATTCCCTTATGTAAGAAATATGGTAGCTGAAAAGAAATTTCAAATATCAGCTTTTGTTTCATTTACCCTTTTAAAAAAAGATATCATATTTTGAACTCTGTGCAAGAAATACATGTACATTGATTGATATAGAAACATTTCTAATTATGAATCTGATATCCCTGTATGTGATTGGAAGTACAGTTTGGCCATTTACTACAAGAATAGGTGGAATGCCATAATGGGAAAACAAAGGCTGACAAACTGTTGCTGACGTATGATTGATTGTCTGAGGTATGAACTAAAAATTACGCTACGATAAGAATGCAGGCAGAGTATGTCTTAATATTACCCAGAGCTATCCATAATTCAAAATAACCCTACTGGCAACTTTTAAGAAGTGCACTTAAAAGTACTTACATTGAATTCTGCATTTATACACATTGTTACCTGTTCTTTGCTGTGGTATCTATGATTTACCCATAAAGTGAAAGCACATAAGAATATATTAAACTGATATATAATATACAATTGTAACTAACATTGACCTCCAATTCTTCATTTTTACTTAGTATATCTAGTTACAATTTTTTTTTGTATTGGTTGAATCTTCATATCTGTGTTCAAAGATATTTCCCCAGAGTACATATGCAAGGCTTTCCTCCTGAAATATTTACACCCAATATTTCAGTGTAGCATTATATCTTACTGTGTGTGCAGTCGTAAAACCAGAGCCATGAGTTTTTTGGGAAATGCTTTAATTCTGGACTTCAAAATAAGAAGGATCAGTTTTTAACAAATACTGTATTTTTCGGACTATAAGACGCACCTTTTTTCCTCTAAAAAGAGGCTGAAAATCTGGGTGCATCTTATACATCGAATAGAGCATTTTTTGCCTCCCGAAACCCCACCCCCTTCACCAAAATGGCTGTGCCTAGCTTTATGGAGGCTTCCAGAGAGCTCCTGGGGGCCGGGGAGGGCAGAAATTAGCCTAAATCGGGCCGTTTTTTGCCCCTTCAGCCCCCAGCAGCACTCTATAAGCCTCCATAGGGCTATGCATGCAATTTATTTGACGCAAAAATGGCCCATTTTTGCGATAAATGGGGCGGTTTTTTGCTCATTTTTCACCCCCCCCAGGAGCACTCTGCAAGCCTCCCCAAGGCTAGTCATGCTTTTTATTTGAAGAAAAACATCCTCGTTTTCGCGGAGAAACTAGCAGTTTTGGGGAGGTTTGCAGTGCAAAAACACTTTCGGAAAACTCTTTCGGAAGGTTCTTTTAACTGTTTCTGTGTCAGCAGAAACAAAGTCTCAAGGTTTGTCAGCGATTTCCTTTTCCAGGACATGGATAAATACACCTGGAAACTTCAACCTACCTACCTACTCTCTCTCTCTCTCCCTACCTACTGTATTTGTCTCTCTCTTTCTCTCTTTCTCTATCCTTCTACCTACCTACCTACCTACCTACACACACACACACCCTACCTACCTACTGTATTTCTCTCTCTCTATTCTCTCTCTCTCTCTCTATTCCTTTATCTACCTACCTACCTACATACACACACTCTTTCCCTACCTACCTATGTATTTCTCTCTTTTTCTATTTCTCTCTATCCCTCTACCTACCTATCTACACACACACACACACTCTCCCTCCCTCCCTACTGTATTTCTCTCTCTTTCTATTTCTCTCTCTTGAGTTTCAAGTTATTTCATAAAATTTTCCTTGGGAAAGTGGTTTGTAGTATTCTGGTTCCAAAAACATGACTCCTCTTACTGTTGCCATGCTTCCAATACTTCTAAATTTAAATGGGAATGCCTGGCATTTGTCGTTGTGTCTGAAAACTGTATCAATCTGGGAAAGACAAGAATCCTAGCAGACCTGCATCCTAGTTGATTTGTAACTATCAGTCAACAAGAGGAGCAGGACAGCCTCCTAGCCTCTCAATCTATGACAAGAGTGGAAGAGGCAATAATGGACTTATTTTTATTTTATTTTATTAAATTTATATGCCGCCCTTTTCCAAGCGGACCCAGGGCGGCGCACAGGAATGTTAAAATACATACAAAACATATAAAATTTAAAAAACTTATTCTAGTAAAACCCTGTGCTAAAAACCGAATTAAAAATCCCAAATTTAAAACTGTCTAATAGTCAATAAAGGGGGTTACGCTAGGCCGGCTAGATTTATTTATTTATTTATTTATTTAAATTTATATCCCGCCCTTCTCCAAGAAGGACCCAGGGCGGCGCACAGGAAAATTTAAAAACATACAAAATACAATAAATATAATTTAAAAAACTATTAAATAACCTATCCTGCGCTAAAACCAAATTTTAAAAACCCAATTTAAAACTACCTAAAAGTCCCCATGGGAGGTTAGGCTAGGCCGGCTTGTTGAAACAAATATGTCTTAAGACATTGGCGGAAGAGGCGGAGGTCGGTGATGGTACGTAATTCAGGGGGTAGGTCATTCCAAAGGGCTGGGCCCGCCACAGAGAAGGCTCTTCCCCTGGGTGTCGCCAGTCGGCATTGTCCGGCCGACGGCACCCTGAGAAGGCCCTCTCTGTGGGAGCGTATCGGTCTAAGGGATGTATGGGGCAGGAGGCGGTCTCGCATATAACTAGGCCCCGAGCCATGGAGCGCTTTAAAGATAGTTGTCAAAACCTTGAAGCGCACTCGAAAAACCACAGGAAGCCAATGCAGCTCGCGCAGGATCGGTGTTATGTGGGAGCATCTAGTGGCTCCCATAATCACCCGCGCGGCTGCGTTTTGGACTAGCTGTAGCTTTCGAGTGCACCTCAAGGGAAGCCCCATGTAGAGAGCATTACAGTAGTCGAGCCGGGACGTCACGAGAGGTTGAGTGACTGTGCGAAGGGCAGCCCGGTCCAGTAAGGGGCGCAATTGGCGCATCAGGCGTACCTGATGAAACGCCCCCCTGGCCACGGCCGCCACATGGTCCTCCATGGACAGCCGGGAATCCAGGAGGACACCCAAATTGCGCGCCCTCTCCACGGGGGCCAGTGTTTCGCCCCCAATGGCCAGAGTTGGTGTAATCTGGCTGAACCGGGGTGCCGGAAACCACAGCCACTCAGTCTTGGCAGGGTTGAGCTTGAGTTTGTTACCACCCATCCAGATCCGTACGGCCTCCAAACACCGGGACAGCACTTCGGCGGCATCGTTGGGGTGGTTTGGGGTGGATATGTACAGCTGGGTGTCATCAGCGTACAGATGGTACTCCACCCCAAAACCACGGATGATCTCACCCAGCGGCTTCATATATGTGTTGAAAAGGAGGGGCGAGAGGACCGACCCCTGAGGAACCCCACATAAGAGAGGCCTCGAGGTCGACCTCTGCCCTCCCGTCAACACATATTGCGACCGACCAGAGAGGTAGGATGAGAACCACCGCAAAACGGTGCCTCCCAACCCCAACCCCCCCAGTCGGTGCAATAGGATACCATAGTCGATGGTATCAAAAGCCGCCGAGAGGTCTAATAGGACTAGGATAGAGGAATAACCTCTATCCCGCGCCCTCCAGAGATCATCAACCAACGCGACCAATGCCGTCTCGGTGCTGTGACCGGGTCGGGAGCCGGACTGGCGCGGGTCTAGATAATCAACTTCCTCCAGGTGTCGCGGAAACTGTTGGGCTACCACACTCTCGACAACCTTCACCAAAAAGTGAAGGTTGGAGACCGGACGATAGTTCTCTAATAAATGGAATAAATGTGTCTTCAGACACTTGTGGAAGAGGCGGAGGTCGGAGATGGTGCGGAGTTCAGGGGGTAGGTCGTTCCAGAGGGCTGGCCCCGCCACAGAGAAGGCTCTTCCCCTGGGTGTCGCCAGTCGGCATTGTCCAGCTGACGGCACCCTGAGGAGGCCCTCTCTGTGGGAGCGTATCGGTCTGAGGGATGTATGGGGCAGGAGGCGGTCTCGCATATAACTAGGCCCCGAGCCATGGAGCGCTTTAAAGATGGTCGTCAAGACCTTGAAGCGCACCCGAAAGACCACAGGAAGCCAGTGCAGCTCGCGCAGGATAGGTGTTATGTGGGAGTGTCTAGGCGCTCCCGTAATCACCCGCGCGGCTGCGTTCTGGACTAGCTGCAGCTTTCGGGTGCACCTCAAGGGGAGCCCCATGTAGAGAGCATTACAGTAGTCGAGTTGAGAGGCGACGAGTGCTTGAGTGACTGTGCGTAAGGCACCCCGGTCCAGTAAGGGGCGCAATTGGCGCATCAGGCGTACCTGATGGAACGCCCCCCTGGCCACCGCTGCCACATGATCTTCCATAGACAGCTGGGAATCCAGGAGGACACCCAAATTGCGCGCCCTCTCCACGGGGGCCGGTGTTTCGCCCCCAATGGCCAGTGTTGGAATAATCTGGGGCGCCGGAAGCCACAGCCACTCAGTCTTGGACGGGTTGAGCTTGAGTTTGTTACCACCCATCCAGATCCGTACGGCCTCCAAGCACCGGGACATAACCTCGACGGCATCCTTGGGGTGGTCTAGGGTGGATATGTACAACTGAGTATCATCAGCGTACAGATGATATCCCACCCCAAAACCACGGATGATCTCACCCAGCGGCTTCATATATGTGTTGAACAGTAGGGGCGAGAGGACCGACCCCTGAGGAACCCCACATATGAGGGGCCTCGAGGCCGACCTCTGCCCCCCTGCCAACACATATTGCGACCGACCAGAGAGGTAGGACGAGAACCACCGCAAAACGGTGCCTCCCAGCCCCAACCCCCCCAGTCGGCGCAATAGGATACCATGGTCGATGGTATCAAAAGCCGCTGAGAGGTCTAATAGGACTAGGATAGAGGAATATCCTCTATCCCGCGGCCTCCAGAGATCATCAACCAACGCGACCAATGCCGTCTCGGGGCTGTGCCCGGGTCGGAAGCCGGACTGGCGCGGGTCTAGATAATCAACTTCCTCCAAGTGTCGCGGAAACTGTTGAGCCACCACACTCTCAACAACCTTCACTAGAAAGTGGAGGTTGGGGACGGGATGATAGTTCTCTAATAATGCTGGATCCAGGGACGGCTTCTTGAGGAGGGGCCTTACTACCACCTCTTTCAAGACGGCAGGCAAGGACCCCTCACTCAAAGATGCGTTGACAATGCCCTGGAGCCAGCCTCGTGTCGTCTCCCAGGATGCCAGTACAAGCCAGGAGGGACACGGGTCCAATAAACATGTGGTAGCCCTAAGTCTCTTTGACAACTTGTCCATATCCTCAGTGGTAACAAAATCAAACTCCTCCCAAGATGGTGTCACAAGAACAGCCTCGGCCCGCTCGACTGGACCACTGTCGATGGAGGGTAGCTCGTTCCGAATCCGAGTGATTTTCTCCTGCAGATAAATCCCAAATTCCTCTGCTCGACCCTGTAAAGGGGCTTCCTGCGGCCTCTGTTGAAGGAGGGAGCGGGTCACCCCAAACAGGGCGGCAGGGCGGTTATCTGCGGATGCAATAAGAGTGGCACAATACTCACGTTTGGCCACTCTTATCGCCACTAAGTAAGTCCTAATATGGTCTCTCACTAGTGTTCGGTCGGCTTCGGAGCGAGAAGATCTCCATCTGCTCTCTAGGCGTCTCTTGTGGCGCTTCATCTCCCTAAGCCCCTCGGTAAACCAAGGAGCCCAGGTGGTTCGTCGCCGCAAGAGAGGCCGCAAGGGCGCGACTCGGTCCAAGGCCCCCGTGGCCGCACTTAACCATGCGGCCACTAGGTCCTCAGTCGAGTCGCGGGGCAAGTCCACAGGAATTGGCCCAAGCTCCCTTTGGAACCTTATCAGGTCCATCAGGAGCCTGGGGCGGAACCATATAGGAATGTCCGGCAGCTCTTCTTGGCAGCTCGTCTATTGAACAGCAGCATTTCTAAAGGAGAAGGTATTAATGGAAAAATAAAATCACATCAATGAACTCAATGCTTCTGCCATATCACTCAACAAAAGCTCTCTCAAGTCTAGCAGCAGGTAGCATCCCTGAAAGGAGGACAGACAGTGGAGATGGTAGCAAGAGCTGGATGATTTAACAATGGAAGCAGAACTTAAGGGTGCAAAGAGGACTTACAATATCAGCCATCTTTTGATAGATCTCTGGTATCATTTAGTTGCGCTGCTTGTGGTAGAGCTTGGAAATCTTACAGCGAGGACTTGCATCCAAAAGAAGCAGAACAAATAAAGTATGTGCATTTCCCATTTGCCCTACCTCTTAAAATAAATTCATCTTGCTAAGATGATTGGCTTCCAGTTGACAAACATGGGTAAATCAGTGGATATTGCAACCATTCTCTTATCAGGCTATCCATCCAACTCCAATTCTATAAAAATTTGTATCAAGATTAGGAACTAGAATCATAGTTAATTCTCTTTCCTAATTTTTCAAATACAGTTGGTTAAATTGGAAAAGAAGCTTTAAGATATAAGGGAATTGGAATATTTGTATGTCCATGATGTGAAGTCCTGTAAGCTGGGAAAAATCAGCTGCTGATTTAGTTACATAGAGAGAAAATGGAGGTGTCAAGAATAGGTAGTGTGAGGATTTATCTCATTCAAACTGCACTATCCAATGATTAACAACTTGAGAATGTTGTAGAAGTCTAAGAAACTGCTATATTTAAAAGTAAGCAATTAAGTCTCTCACAGTATAAAACTATGTGTACATATATGTGTATATATTCACTGACAAGTGAGTATTGTTCAAGGGAAATTGGTATATGTCTAGAAAATATTTTGGTTTCAGTCTCAAAGAAACATGGGAATCTAAACAAGATTTCAGATTGTTAATGCTTACTTTCCGACATACTTGGAAAAACACCAATGTGTTTTCAAAATACAAAATCAAAATACAATATTATGTAATATTAGGATATTGTATGTAAGATATAGGGTAAAATAAAGCAGAATACAATCTTGCTGAATTATAACAACTGTATAATATCATACCTGAAAAGGTGCAAGAGTAAGAAGTGTAAGAGATATCAGGCAAGAGAGAGCTCACAGTATGAAGGAGAAGAGGCACACTTTTAGTGGCTGGCAAAGCCTCACAGAGACGAGCACAGTTGTTGATAGACAGACTTCGTTTCGCTTATAGGGAAAAATAAATTAATAGAAGTAAAAGAGTAATTTTATTTTATTTAGTAGAATGATGTTTTTTCCACATAAAATAGAAAACAACAGGTCTTTAGAATCTCACAAACATGAAAGTGTGCATATACAATTCATTAAGGTAAAAAAGCAGTACAGAAGAAATTCAGTAAAGTATATCTATCTCCAAGGTTATCCAATATTCAAGATTTTTTTAAAGAGCCAGTTTATTAGAAAAAAGAGCTAGAGGACAGATAGAAAATCTCACTTTTAGAGCTTCTGTAGCATTAATGTTGCTCATCTTCCTTATTTCTCTGTGTTACTGATTCTATAAAGGGGTTGGCTGCTCAATTCCCGTAAGTAAAAAAACCATTTAGGGAGAAGAAAGGAGCCTCCCCCGATTGCCTATCGGCATTCACGCATCACGTGGGTAAAGATAACACCACCCGAAAAAATTCCTTTCAGAGGCAGGCAGCCACCTTGGTGCTCCCTGGCATGCCATACGCTAAAAAAAACAAACCAACAACACCCTAATTCTATAAAAAGCACATCTTATGATTGCACGTTGTATTACTTCAGAAGTCTGAACATAAAAAAACATTTGAGAATTTTGATCCTTATTAGTTCAAGTTTCTCAGTGTTCCAAAATTGTTTTTTTTAAAGAGTGAACTGTTCTAAGTTACTGAAATGTGAAGATATTCATTATCCAATAAAATAGCAAGCACTAATTCAGTCTTGATACTACCCATTGAAGGTAGCTGAAGGACAGAAAGAAAACAGGTCAAGGGGAAGCCAATTAAACACATAGACTAACAATTGCTAACATTTTGGGTATAACAAACAGGCTCCATTGTATTCTATCAAATCAAGGAATTCAAGAAACTGCTGCAATTTAAGAGCAAGCACTATATACAGAAAGCATATTCAAAATATTTGCCTCTCATTCCCATTGTATGAAGTGAATTATCAAGTTCCTCCTTTGTTTTGGAAGGTCCACTTTTTCACTAACTATAACAAAATAAACTCCCACAGAACTCTTTCTGTTCTGGGTTCCTTCCCTATAACAGAAATGCTGACAAAAAGGATTCTGAGTGAATTGGAAAAGTTAAATAAAGGGATTCTTTCACAAATTAAATATTGTCCTTGCTACCAACAGATGCAGATCTATTTATAAGAAAGAGAAGCGTGAAAACAGTCCCATTCAATTAGTCTTCTTCTTGCCAGACCCTAAGAGGCAGATAGCTACCATGCAAATGTTATCCAGTGACAGAGGCATCAATCTCATCTGAAAAAGCTTAGATAATGCATGATACATTATTTATTGATGTAGAAAACCATAATCATGTTGTTAGCAGTTACCTGATAATTTTGTTCCAAAGGATGGGTTTGAATGTAAGGCTTTGAAAATTGCAAAGTTCCAAATAATTAACTTGATGTCATTTGGATAGGAACCATATCTCATTTACTCTAATAACACTCAAGAGAGAAATCCAAATTCTATTAAAAGCATTTATTAATACTGTCATAAAAAGAGGCTCGGATGTAAAGGGAAAGCCTTCTAACAAAATATTCACCACAGGAGAGTAGTGAGTTACCTGGAAGATTTGCAAATTAGGTACCGTATTTTTCAGAGTATAAGACGCACCTTTTTTCCTCTAAAAAGAGGCTGAAAATCTGGGTGCGTCTTATACATCGAATACAGCATTTTCTGCCTCCTGGAACCCCACCCCTTTCACCAAACTGGCTGTGCCTAGTCTTGTGGAGGCTTCCAGAGAACTCCTGGGGGCTGGGGAGGGCAGAAATTAGCCTCAAACGGGCCGTTTCCCCCTCCCCCAGCCCCCAGCAGCACTCTATAAGCCTCCATAGGACTATGCATGCAATGTATTTGACACAGAAATGGCCCGTTTTCGCGATAAATGGGGCGGTTTTTTGCCCCCCCAGGAGCACTCTGCAAGACTCCCCAAGGCTAGTCATGCTTTTTATTTGAAGAAAATCGGCCCCGTTTTCGCAGAGAAAGAGCAGTTTGGAGGAAGTATGCAAAGTGCAAAAAAAAACCTTTTTGCCTCCTGGAACCTCGCCCCCTTCACAAACTGGCTGTGCCGAGCCTTATGGAGTGCCTAGTCTCCTGGGTAAACGGGGCGGTTTTTTTGCTCATTTTTAACCCCCCCCCCAGAAGCACTCTGCAAGCCCCCCCCACAAGGCTACTTATGCTTTTTATTTTAAAAAAAACCAGCCTCATTTTCACTGAGAAATGGGCTGTTTTGGAAGTTTGCCGAGTGCAAAGGCTCCCCCCCCCCACATCTTTTGGAAGGCTCTTTAACTTTTTCTGAGCAAGCAGAAACGAAGTTTTAAGGTTTGCCTGCGATTTCCTTCTGCAGGACATAAATAAATACACCTGAGAACACCAACCTACCTACCTAATCTCTCTCTCTCTTTCTACCTACCTACTGTATTTCTCCCTTTCTCTCTCTCTCTCTCTCTCTCTATCCTTCTACCTACCTGACTACACACACACACACACTCCCTCCCTACTTACTGTATTTCTCTCTCTCTATATATATATATATATGTGTGTGTGTGTGTGTGTGTGTGTGTGTGTGTTAGGATTTTAAGGGCTGATTAATAAATAAGAGACAAGGATGGATCCATTTCAGGCTTATTAGCCCTCTAAAATCCTAACACATATCTAAAAAATTCAACAGTAATCTCATGGCTCTCTGCCAAAGATGGTCTCTGGGATAAGCCGAATAGGCAGAGAAGGATGACAGTTTGTCTCCTCCCTTAAAGGGGCCTCATAACAGGAGTTGTAAAATATTCTTGTTGCAACGTTTCGACAAGATCTCACTTGTCATCATCAGGCAGGCTTCTGTCTGTGACTGTGACTGTGGAGGCATCGCCCCTCTTTAAATCTTGGTGGGGGGGGGGTGGAGTGCTGACTATTGTTGTGAGTGGGTTGATTGGCTGTGCAGCTGCATCATGATTAGTAGATTGATGCTGATTGGTCTCATTTGTATGTTTCTCCTTGTTTTAAATTTCAACGGCTTGGGTGGAGGGTGGGGCTCGTCTGCTGGTCAATGCTGGTTTCCAGATGTCTGGTAGGTGGGAGGTATCATCACGTTTGTTTATACTGTTAGATTGCTTCTCTATTTCAATGGTTTCTCTGATTATTCTCCTGTTGAGCTGTTCCGCCTTGGAGATTATCAACATTTCAAAACTACAGGACATGACATTGACTTTCAAGGAACTAAAATGATCTCCAAGGCGGAACAGCTCAACAGGAGAATAATCAGAGAAGCCATTGAAATAGAGAAGCAATATAACAGTATAAACAAACGTGATGATACCGATATATATATGAGAGAATATTATCACAGCTCCTGTTCAAGGGTCCCTTTAAGGGGAGGAGACTTAACGTCATCCCCCTCTGCCCTTCGACTCAACCTAGAGATCACCCAGACAGAGAACCAATTAGATTACTGCTGTGTGACATTTTTTAGATATGTGTTAGATTTTTAAGGGCTGAAAATAAAGAGACCAGGATGGATCCATTTCAGGCTTATTAGCCTTCTTCAGCTGGCCATACTCCTTCTACTGGGATTTGAACCGGTGCTTTCCAGCATATGAGGCAGGCTTCTCTATGCCGTGAGCTATCCGGTATCCCTGATACATCAGCCAATTTACAGGACTCTTAAATGAGAGAATATTATCACAGCTCCTGTTCAAGGGTCCCTTTAAGGGGAGGAGACTTAACGTCATCCCCCTCTGCCCTTCGACTCAACCTAGAGATCATCCAGACAGAGAACCAATTAGATTACTGCTGTGTGACATTTTTTAGATATGTGTTAGATTTTTAAGGGCTGAAAATAAAGAGACCAGGATGGATCCATTTCAGGCTTATTAGCCTTCTTCAGCTGGCCATACTCCTTCTACTGGGATTTGAACCGGTGCTTTCCAGCATATGAGGCAGGCTTCTCTATGCCTTGAGCTATCCGGTATCCCTGATACATCAGCCAATTTACAGGACTCTTAAATGAGAGAATATTATCACAGCTCCTGTTCAAGGGTCCCTTTAAGGGGAGGAGACTTAACGTTATCCCTCTCTGCCTCATATGCTGGAAAGCACCGGTTCAAATCCCAGTAGAAGAAGTATGGCCAGCTGAAGAAGGCTAATAAATGAAATGGATCCATCCTGGTCTCTTTATTTTCAGCCCTTAAAAATCTCACACACACACACACACACACACACACACACACACACACACACACATATTAGAATTTTTTTAAGGGCTGAAAATAAAGAGACCAGGATGGAGCCATTTCAGGCTTGTTAGCCTTCTAAAAAATAAATAAATCCCCCCCTTAAAGTCTCCTCCCCTTAAAGGGACCTCTTAACAGGAGCTGTGATAATTATCTCTTATATATATATAAGAGATAATTATATATATAAAAGATAAATATATATATAAGCTTCGGGGATTTTCCCGTGTATAAGGCGTGTATAAGCCTTATACACGGGAAAATCCCCGAAGCCAGCTATGCCAGCATACCTACACCCGTAGGTCCCTTTAAGGGGAGGAGACTCAACGTCTTATTGAGACTCAACTTATTTTCAGCCCTTAAAAATCTAACACACATCTAAAAAATGTCACACAGCAGTAATCTAATTTGGTTCTCTGTCTGGATGACTCTGGGTTGAGTCAAAGGGCAGAGAGGGATGACGTTGAGTCTCCTCCCCTTAAAGGGACCTCTTCACAGGAGCTGTGATAATTAGTCTTCATTTAAGAGTCCTGTAAATTGGCTGATATATCAGGGATACCAGATAGCTCAAGGCATAGAGAGCTTGCCTCAAATGCTGGAAAGCCCTGGTTCAAATCCCAGTAGAAGGAGTATGGCCAGCTGAAGAAGGCTAATAAGCCTGAAATGGATCCATCCTGGTCTCTTTATTTTCAGCCCTTAAAAATCTAACACACACACACACACACACACACACACACACACACACACATATATATATATGAAGAATAATTATCACAGCTCCTGTGAAGAGGTCCCTTTATATATATATATTTGTTTTCTGAGGTTTTCGCGGGTGTTTGTATGTAGGTCTTTGGTTGTTCGGGTTTTCTCCCGCGTAGAATTGGAAGTATCTTCACGACATTTCGATGAAGTCTCATTCATCATCTTCAGGCTGGTGCTTCCGGCTTGGTGCTTCCAGGAGCAATGTGAGATCTCAGCCGGTTCCTCTTTTTAACTGCCAGTGGGGGTGTGACCTGATTGGGTGGGAGCTTGGCTGCATTTTGATTGGGTGGAGGTGTGGTCTGATTGGTAGGGGGGTTGGCTGTGCTCTCATTGGATGGGAGTTTGGCTGTGCTCTGATTGGATGGGGGCGTGTTCTGTTTGGGTGGGGGCCTGGTTGTGCTTGTGTTAGTCCAAGTTGCAGAGGGAAGACAGCAGCAATTTTAATAGGTCTCTGTCTGGATGATCTCTAGGTTGAGTCGAAGGGCAGAGAAGGATGACAAGTTTGTCTCCTCCCTTAAAATGGGCCTAAAAAAACAGGAGCTGTAAAATATTCGCTCATCAAAAAGAGTCCTGTAAAAGGATGATGTAATCAGGGAAGCTGGTTAGCTCAAGGCATAGAGAGGCTTGCGTCAAGTGCTGGGAAGCGCCGGTTCAAATCCCAGTAGAAGTATGGCCAGCTGAAGAGGGCTAAGAAGCCCGAAATGGATCTATCCTGGTCTCTTAATTAATTATTAAATCATCCCTTAAAATATCTAACACATATCTAAAAAGACAGCAGCAATCTTAATAGGTCTCTGTATGGATGATCTCTAGGTTGAGTCGAAGGGCAGAGAAGGATGACAAGTTTGTCTCCTCCCTTAAAATGGGCCTAAAAAAACAGGAGCTGTAAAATATTCGCTCATCAATAAGAGTCCTGTAAAAGGATGATGTAATCAGGGAAGCTGGTTAGCTCAAGGCATAGAGAGGCTTCGGGGATTTTCCCGTGTATAAGGCATAGAAATGTTATTGCAACGTTTCGACAAGATCTTGTCGAAACGTTGCAATAACATTTCTATGCCTTATACACGGGAAAATCGAAGCCCTCTTTGGACCCAGCTCTTTTAAACAACTATCGTCCAGTCTCCAACCTTCCCTTTTTGGCGAAGGTTGTCGAGAGTGTGGTGGCACAACAGTTTCCCCGTCACCTGGAGGTAATTGAGTATCTAGATCCGCGCCAGTCCGGCTTTTGGCCCGGGCATAGCACCGAGACGGCATTGGTCGCGTTGGTAGATGATCTCTGGAGGGCCAGAGATGGGGGATGTTCCTCCATCCTGGTCCTATTAGACCTCTCAGCGGCTTTCGATACCATCGACCATGGTATCCTATTGCATCGGCTGGGGGGGTTGGGGGTGGGAGGCACCGTTTTACGGTGGTTCTCCTCCTACCTCTCTGGCCGATCGCAATTTGTGTTGGCAGGGGAGCAGAGGTCGACCCCGAGACCCCTCACATGTGGGGTGCCTCAGGGGTCGGTCCTCTCGCCTCTCCTGTTCAACACATACATGAAGCCACTGGGTGAGATCATCCGTGGTTTTGGGGTGGAGTACCATCTTTACGCTGATGATACTCAGTTGTATATTTCCACCCCAAACCACCCCAACGATGCCGTAGCGGTGATGTGCCAGTGCCTGGAAGCCGTACGGATCTGGATGGGAAGGAACGGACTCAGACTCAACCCGACCAAGACCGAGTGGCTGTGGTTTCCGGCTGCCAGATTCAACCAGCTCACTCCATCGCTGGCCATAGGGGGCGAACATCTTGCCCCTGTGGATGGGGCGCGCAATTTGGGTGTCCTCCTGGATACCCGGCTGTCCATGGAAGATCAAGTGACAGCCGTGGCCAGGAGGGCGTTTTACCAGGTTCGCCTGGTTCGCCAACTGCGCCCCCTATTGGATCGGGACGCCCTTCGCACAGTCACTCATGCTCTCGTGACATCCCGACTGGACTATTGCAACTCTCTCTACATGGGGCTCCCCTTGAGGTGCACCCGGAGGCTTCAGCTAGTCCAGAATGCAGCCGCGCGAGCAATTATGGGGACCACTAGGTCGACCCACATAACACCGCTCTTGCGCGAGCTGCACTGGCTACCTGTCGTCTTCCGGGTGCGCTTCAAGGTGTTAGTTATCATCTTCAAAGTGCTCCATGGCTCGGGACCTAGCTATCTGCGGGATCGGATCCTGCCCCATACATCCCCACGGCCGATCCGCTCCCACAGAGAGGGACTTCTCCGGGTGCCGTCCACTAGACTCTGTCAGCGGGCGACTCCCAGGGGAAGGGCTCTCTCTGTGGCGGGCCCGGCCCTCTGGAACGACCTTCCCCCCGATATCAGGATGACCACTGACCTCCGCTCCTTCCGTCTCAAGCTAAAAACACACTTCTTCTGTCTGGCCGGCCTAGGATAGTCTCTCTGTCTTTGGGGTTTTTTAATGGGGTAGCACATTTTTAGCGAATTTTTAGCACAGGGTTGGTTTAATTGTTTTTTATGAAATGTATGTATTTTTTGACTGTTTTTATTCTGCCTGTGCACCGCCCCGGGTCCCTGTGGGGAGAGGGTGCGGTTTAAAAATAAAATAATAATAATAATAATTATTATTAATAAAATCCCCGAAGCCAGCAATACCAGCATACCTACACCCGTGAAAATCTACGAAAACAAATATATATATATGTTAGATTTTTAAGGGCTGATTTACTAAATAAGAGACCAGGATGGATCCATTTCAGGCTTATTAGCCTTCTTCAGCTGGCCATACTCCTTCTACTGGGATTTGAACCAGCACTTTCCAGCATATCAGGCAAGCTTTTCTATGCCTTGAGCTATCCGGTTTCCCTGATTACATCAGCCATTTACAGGACTCTATTAATGGGAGAATATTTTCACAGCTCCTGTTCAGGGCCCCTTTAAGGGAGGAGACTTAACGTCATCCCTCTCTGCCCTTCGACTCAACCCAGAGATCATCCAGACAGAGAACCAATTAGATTGCTGCTGTGTGAAATTTTTTAGATATGTGTTAGATTTTTAAGGGCTGATTTAATAAATAAGAGACCAGGATGGATCCATTTCAGGCTTATTAGCCTTCTTCAGCTGGCCATACTCCTTCTACTGGGATTTGAACTGGCACTTTCCAGCATATCAGGCAAGCCTTTCTATGCCTTGAGCTATCCAGTTTCCCTGATTACATCAGCCATTTACAGGACTCTATTAATGAGAGAATATTTTCACAGCTCCTGTTCAGGGCCCCTTTAAGGGAGGAGACTTAACATCATCCCTCTCTGCCCTTCTTATACTCCCTTCTTATACTCCCTCTCTGCCCTTCTTATACTCTGCCCTTCTTATACTCATACCCTCTCTGCCCTTCTTATACTTATACCTACACACACTCTCTCTCTCTCTTCTATCCTACCTACTGTATTTCTCTCTCTATTTCTCTCTCATCCTTCTACCTACCTACAGTACACACACATTCTCCCTCTCCCCCTACATACCTATTGTATTTCTCTCTCTTTCTATTTCTCTCTCTATCCTTCTACCTACCTACCTACTGTATTTCTTTCTCTCCCCTTTTATCTACCTACCTACCTACCTACCTACCTACCTACCTAGACACTCTCTCTCTCCCTATCTACCTACTGTATTTCTCTCTCCCTCTCTATTTCTCTCTCTCTATATCCCTTTACCTACTTACCTACCTACTCTCTCTCTCCCTACCTACCTACTGTATTTCTCTCTCCCTCTCTATTTCTCTCTCTATATATCCCTTTACCTACTTACCTACCTACTCTCTCTCTCCCTACCTACCTACTGTATTTCTCTCTATTTCTCTCTCTCTCTCTATCCCTTTATCTACCTACCTTTCGTATTTCTCTTTCTCTCCCTCTCTCTCCCTCTCTCTCCCTACCTACCTACCTACTTTTTTTTGTAATTTGCCTCTTCAAAACCTTGGTGCGTCTTATACTCCGGTGCGTCTTATACTCCGAAAAATACGGTATTTACCAAGAAATAGAATAGGAAGAAAAAGGGTCCCTTTGTTTCTTGAGGAGCTAGATGAAATTGTTGGAGCATGGGCAAAGATGGAGAGTGGTTGTGCATAAGAATAAGTCCTTGGTTAACAATGGCAATTAGGATCAGAATTGCTGTTGCTAAGCTCTGTGGTCATAAAGCAACATGCCACACGAAGGTCCTTCTTAGTGACAGCAATTCTATCATTCCTGATTTCCATAGTTAAGTGGGACACTACATGGCTGCCATTTGCAACCTCTTGCCAGATTCCCCATTAGCTTTGCTTGTTTGAAGTCATTAAAAAAGAGGCAACCACAGGCAACTGTGACATTATAATTGCTATTCCAAGTTTGAACTGTCACTAAATACATGGCTGTTAACTACTTGTAGCATAACTAAAGGAGAATAGTAAAGAAAGAACCATGAATTTGATACAATAGTTTTCCAAGCTAAGCAATAAGTGGAAAGTTCTTGCATTGAGAACAAAAAAACAATTTTCTCTTGGACAAGTTTCATATTTGTACACAGGTAGTTGATAATAGAACTAATTCCTTCTGCTTAGCAATACTTTTGAACTGTACATCTTCTCCAAGGCACAATGTTTCTGTACACTGAACAAACTCTATCATATGGGAGATGCTAAGTTCTTGTCTTATCTTACTCCAACATTCCTATAGAACTAAGCCAGAAGTAACTATAGAGGGAAATTAAGCCTACTGTGAGAGTAGGGGTACCAGAGGATTTATCTTTTCAGTATAAGGCTGTTACTTCAAAACTAGGAAAAAAACATCCCCAAAAGACTACATGATGAGTTATAAAACTAACCTTGTCTAACTATAAGTAGCTATAACTAACAAAAATAGGGAAATAAGACAGAACTGAACCAGTGTATTTTGGATAGTTGAAACAATAGCTGCAGTTCATCCGAAGGCAAATGTTATTAACAATTTTAAAAACTATTTGAAAATCTTCATTCTAAAGGGCCTCTGGCTGCAGCCAGGATACTTTTGCAGAGAGTTGGTGTTAAGAAAAGGAATTCTTCCTAGCTCACTTTGCAAACTTTTGCAATGAATACATTTTTGTACTACATGCTAAAGGTGTGATGGGTAAGGAGAAGGCCTGTCAGTAGCTGGCAATTTGTAACACATTTATTAAATGCCTACAGAGTCATTTTGATACTGTATGCCAGCAGTCTCCAATCGTTCTAGCTCTAGGGATCGGTTTCATGGAAGACAATTATTCCATGGACTGGGGGTTGGGAGGGTGGAATGTTTTCACATGTAACCTAGATCCTTGTGGCATGTAAAGATGAAGTTTCACTCACTTGTCCACCATTTGCATGATATGCTTCCTAACAGGCCATGGACAGGTACCAATCTGCAGCCTGGGGATTGGTGACCCCTACTATAGACCATACCTCCATTACAAATATAGAAATCTTTACAAGAATTTATGAGAAGTATCTGGAATTGATGAATAGGCAACATATGACCTTATGAAGCATGAACTCTCTGGCAAAAGTCCTGTCCCATTTTAAAAGGTTTTTGAGTCTAAGCAGTGTTTCAGCCATGTGTGACAAACAAAGACTACAAAAATATAACTAGGAAGTGGCCAACTAAATATGAGTTCTCTGTGGAAGCTAACCCTGGATTTTTCAAGAAACCATGATTAAAACAAGATTTAAATTAGTAAAGATGAATGAAGAAAAGTGAAACACCACCACCACCACCCGGCAAAAAATGGAGTTGAAAATGTCTTACCAGGAACCCAGAAAACATGTGCACACATATACAGTAACTACAGGTTAAACCATACATATAGGAATTTCAAAGGTTGTTTCAATACAATGTAACTCCACTGAATAACATATAGGAATTTCAAAGGTTGTTTCAATACAATGCAACTCCACTGAATAACCAAAATCAAAAACCAAGTATATGCTGCCAAATTACAACATCAGGATGATTTTATGAATAACCCAACTATTTTTAGATACAGATGTATGAAATCTCAATTAGTTTGCAATCCCAACTATTTTCTACCATCCTATAATTTAAAAATGCTTGATTCACATATTGATTAATTCTATATAATTAATAATGAATAACCAAAAGAGAAAGTTCCCCTCGCTACTCCCATCCAAGTTAAGTGTCTTATACTAACTGGACCAGAAACACGCACTCCAATATTTGATTGACATACAAATTCTAAGCCAAAGGAAGGCTTGCTAGATCTTCAGAAGAGTCCTAGGGCAATAAAAACAATTTCTATGCAGAATTATTTAAAAGCCACAACAAAAAAACAGATTGCTTAAAAAGCAACTCAACAAAAGAAATATGAAATGTTAGAATTTAATTTTTTTTTAAATCACTGACATTTTTATTATTAGAATACTAAATTGTCTGTTTCTAACCTGTTGTTCTCTGACGCACTATATTTCTTGCTTTCTCAATTCCTGGTATTCCTGAGGTGGTAGCACTCCTAAATCTCATAGGTTCCACAACATCAGGATGATCTCTCCAACTTAAAGAAAACGATCTTCCAACTGCAGCTCCTTTTTGAGATTCCAAAATGCCACCTTTCAATAATGGAATGTATAGCAAAATTAACCTTAATGTACTTAGAGAATTCAAGAAGATCATGTTGTAAATAAAAATCTAATTGATAAGAACAGTTAACCAACTGATTAATTTACAATACAAGTGGCTAAGCCGGAATTGTCATTTAAATCGTTTAAAACAATTTCTAGCACCAAAACAGTAAACAAATTCTGATTTCAGGAATGTCATTAAGGAATAATTAGATAATGAACACAACCTATTGGAAGCTTCCCCAATAAATGAGTTTTTCTAAGAATTTGCTAAAACAGGAAGTTAATACTAGCCATGTCAATAAAAACAGTAGAAGAAAGAAGTGCATATTACTGGTATTAGAAGTTAATACCAGTTTATACTGCCTTGGTAAGGCCACACTTGGAATACTGCATTAAATTTTGGTCTCCATGATGTAAAAAAATGTGGAGACTGCACTCTTTCTAGATGGGACTGAAGACTAAAATATGAAGAACGGTTGCAGGAACTGGGTATGTCTAGTTTAATGAAAAGAAAGACTATGGAAGACAGTGATAGCAGTGTTCCAATATCTCAGGGATTGGCACAAAGAAGAGGGAGTCAAAGTATTCTCCAAAGCACCCGAGGGTAGAACAAGAAGCAATGGGTGGAAACTAATCAAAGAGAGAAGCAACTTAGGATAAATTTCCTGACAGTTGGAACAATTAATCAGTGGAACAACTTTCCTCCAGAAGTTGTGAATGCTCCAACACTGCAAGTTTTTAAGAAGATGTTGGATAACCATTTGTCTGAAGTGGTGTAGGCTTTCCTGCCTAGGCAGGGTGTTGAACTAGAAGACCTCCAAGGTCCCTTCCAACTCTGTTATTCTATTCTATTCTATTCTATTCTATTCTATTCTATTCCATTCCATTCCATTCCATTCCACTCCACTCCACTCCACAGTACAAAAAAAATGTGCAGAACCTAGAAAGAGTGCAAAAGTGCAACAAAGATGATAAGAGGTCTGGAGTAATGCCTTACATCAAGAGTTACAAATAGTAAATGAAAAGATCTCAGGTTTGAATTACTAAAAAAACCCAACAACTCAAGCTTGCAACACACAATGCTTTGCTGTTTCTGCATTAGAGAG
Organism: Rhabdophis nuchalis; assembly: GCA_039707465.1. NCBI lineage: Eukaryota > Metazoa > Chordata > Lepidosauria > Squamata > Natricidae > Rhabdophis > Rhabdophis nuchalis. Next base: position 124,667,605 of record CM077645.1, read on the forward strand.
CTGTTATAGAAGTCTTTGCCAGATGTACCACTCAATTTGAAATTGATCTGCACAATCCAAGTCTCCCTCCTATATTGACCAGCTCATCCCTATTAGTTCCCACCCACCCACCCCTTTTTTTTACACAGGTGGGCTGCATTTGTGAGGTTTAATTACAGGAAAGGAGGAAATGGTCCACAGTTGTTATGACAGAGACCCTGGCAGACAGAGAAGTGGGAAGCTGGCTAGAGAGTAAAGCAAACACTAGACTCTCCAAAGGTATAGAGAACTTGCTAAAGAAAACAAAAACAACCTCTTTTAGCACTTCAGTAGTTCAGGCCAAAATTCAAACTCCCATTTAAAATAAAATGCCTCACCAAGGAGGTAAAATGTTCTGCAGTGCTATTTGGAAGCTTGTTGTGTTGCTTTTATACCAACAGTCTCAATATGCTTGTCAGCCTTAACTCTGAGTGTATAAGCAGCTCTTACTTAAGTATGAGCCAACAGTGTACTGCAACTGCCAAGAAAGCTAATAAAATTCTAGGTTACATCAACAGAGGAATAGTTTCAAGATCACATGAAATATTAATGCTGCTTTATACTGCAGGATGAGACACTTGGAATATTGCATTCAATTCTGGTCACCACAATGCAAAAAAGGTGTTGAGACTCCAGAAAGAGTGTAGAGAATAATAAAAAAGATGATATGGGGTCTGGAGGCTAAACCATATGATAGACTGAGAGAACTAAGTATGTCTAGTCTAACAAAGAAAAGGACCAGGGATGCAGAGGTGGGTTTCTGCTGGTTCAGCCTGGATCGATTGAACCGGTAGTGGTAGCAGTGGGAGGCTCCGCCCACCTGCTTCTGCATATGTGGGTAGGCACAAGCAAACCGGTAGTAAAAAGAAAATTGAAACCTACCACTGCAGGGATGATATGATAGCAGTTTTCTACTACTTGAGGGGTGTAGAAAAAGAAATTAACTTATTTTCCAAAAAAAGGTATCAAAGAGAGATCTAACCTAGAATGAAGGAGAAATTTCCTGACAGTGAGAACAATTAATCAGTGAAACAGCTTATTGCCAGAGGTTGTGAGTGCTCCATCACTGGAAGTTTTCAAGAAAAGACTGGACAGTCTGGAACAGAATAGAGTCTCCTGCTTAAGCTGAGGGTTGGCCTAGAAGTTCTTCTAGGTCACTTCCAACCATATTATTCTATGTTCTAAATTTAGAGCTGCTAATTCATGTCACATAATGCCCCCAAATAATTTATAAACATCATAATGTCTCAAAATTAATAAATACATACAGTGCATAAAATAAATATATGTGTGGAAATTACAATTTTGTTTATTCACTTCCCAACATTTTTCATGCATTAAAATATTTATTTTAAAAGATTGTTAGGAATTGTAGTTAAAATAAAAAAAATTAAATTTAGGAAAAGAGAAGAGAATGTAAATAATAGAATAGGCGGGGGGTGGGGGAAGAAAAAGAAAAGAAAGAATATAAAATAAATATATAAAGAAGTGACCAGCAATCTTCATCACAACTATAAACAAATTTAATAACATTTTAGACCCTATAAGGTTAAATAGATATATTTTCATCCCATATCTCATCATTTTTCATACATTAAGAGTATTTCCAATGACACTGCTAGGATAGGTATTTTTTAAATTTTTATCATTCCAGAATTATACAAATAAATAACTTAATAAACATTTCTTAGATTTTCACTAGGTTCTGCATTGAAATAAAGTATTATCTGCTTTTGAATTTGATCACAAGAAAATAAACTGCTTACACTGCTTGCATCTAGGCGCTCCCATGTGACACCTCTCCTGCGTGAGCTGCACTGGCTGCCTGTGGCTTTCCAGGTGCACTTCAAGATATTAGTGACCATCTTCAAAGCGCTCCATGGCAAGGGACCTGGCTATTTGCAAGACCGCCTCCTGCTGCCAAATACCTCCCACCGACCAGTGCGCTCCCACAGAGAGGGCCTCCTCTAGGTGCCGTCGGCCAGGCAATACCGGCTGGCGACCCCCAGGAGGAGAGCCTTCTCTGTGGCAGCTCCTGCCCTCTGGAATGACCTACCCCCTGACCTACAGACGACCACGGACCTACACCTCTTCCGTCGGGCCTTGAAGACCTATTTATTTCGTGCAGTCGGCCTGTCGTAGTTTTGAACTGTTCTGGTAGGGGTTTTTAGCAGGGGTTTTAAGGACAGGCTAATTATATAATATATTTTAATATATTTTATGTTTTGTATTATTAATTTTTATCGCTGCCTGTACACCGCCCTGAGTCCCGAAAGGGAGAAGGTGTGGTATACAAATCTAATAAATACTAAATACTAAATACACGTTAGAGAATGTCAAATTCCACTGAGTAGGTAAAACAGGTACTTTTTAGGGGGAATCATATACAGAGACCTGTAAACACATGGTCTCCTTGTATGACCTTTCAAACAAGAGCCCTTTATATATTTAGAATAAGCTATAAAATTGCATTGGAATGCAATATTCGTTTGTAAATAGCATTTACTATTTTTCTCATTTCATACAAATAATTTCATTCATTTCCTTATCATTTACCTCTTCCTTTTTGTATTTTCTCTTTTTGTTCACTTAGCTTATCTAGTGGCAAGTTGGTCATTTCAACACCGTATACTGTTCTTGCTAAAACAGATGTTAGAGAATCCATTATATTAGCCCATTCCATTATTAGTTCTTCCCAATCTGTAAGGGATGATAGTACACGTAGCAACTCGTCCCAGAGCTCACGAGAAATATAAACACTCAAATTTGCCCGGATCCAAGCCACAATGAGAGTCTGTGATTAAAAGACAAGGAAGAAAGGAAAACAGATTGGATTCTCATCTTGAAACGAATGAAATGAACAAATGAACTGATTTCTAGGTAATCCTTGACTTACAACCATTAGTTTAGTGAGTGTTCAAAAGTTACAATGGCACTTAAAAAAGTGACTTATGACAGTTTTCACACTTATGAGAGCTGCAGCATTCCCCACATTCATATGATGGAAATTTAGATGCTTGGCATTTATGACAATTGCAGTGTTTCCGGATCATGTGATAACCTTTTGTGACTTTCTGAGAAGCAAAGTGAATGGGGAAGCTTACTAACTAACAACTACAGTGATTCACTTAATAACTGTGGCAAGAAAGGTCATAACATGGGGCAAAGATAATTTAACAACAGTCTTGCTTAGCAATGGAAATCTTGGGCTCAACTGTGGTCGTAAGTTAAGGATTACCTATGCATATTTCTAAAGAAAGGAAAAGATAGATAAATTTATACAGGATTAAAGTGTTATTTCAGGTTGATTCTCTAACTTGAATAAATATACACTCGGCAAACCATTCTGTTAATATAATACCTATAAGCCTCTCCCTAATTTAGTTAATGGGAAGTAAAATTGTTATTTCAAATGAATTCCATCTAGTTTTGAGAAACTTTTTCAGTCTTAGAGCATGAAGAGGCCTATATTCAGAACAATATATATGTTATTTATTCCCTTTTCGGTTCCCTATGCTGAAATTGTAGGAATAAACATTGGTTATATTGCAGTATTAAAACTACAAATTCAATTACAGGAAGTGACTGACATAGACAATATGTTTAATGATGATTCAAAATTATGGAAAGGGTGCCTTAGGGCCTGTAAAGCACATCTAACGGTTATAAAATGTTGCACACACACCAGTGGTGGGTTTCTGCAGGTTCGCACCTAAGCAAGAGCGTTGTTAAATGAGTTTCACCACATTTTAAAAGGTGGTCCCTCCCACCCTGTCACATGACTGCCAAGCCACGCCCACAAAATAGGCCACACCTACAGAGTAGGTTCTAAAAAATTTGAAACCCACCACTGACACACACACACACAGCCTGCAGTCACATGATCTCAATCTGGGTATGTGGCAACCTGTTACACTTATGAATAGTTGCCAAGCAGCCTGCCATCATGTGATCACCATTTGTAATCTTATCTGCCAGGTTCCCCAGAAAGGCAATGTGGAAGGTAGCAGGGAAGGTTACAAGTTGCTCCTACCTGCTGAGGGGACATCCTCTTATCTTTGTGGGCTGGCTGAAAGAGCTGCCTGCTGAACTGGTTTAGCAGAAACAGAACTCAGATCCTAAGTTCATGCAAGGAAAGATGTTCCTTTCCCTATGTGGAGGGGAGCTCAACTCCTTCGGCAGTGGCGAAACACAGCTCAGATCCTGATGATTTGAGCTCCATTTGTGCACTCCATATGACTTCCCTGTCAGGCGCAAAGGGGAGCTGGTATCCTTCAACAGGCAGCTCTTTTAGCAAGTCCCTAGAGATGAAAGGGAGGCAAGATCCAAGCAAGATCCAAGCAGAATTTTAAGCTTCTGATCAGAGAGGGAGCATTATAAGGTAAGAGTGTGGGATGCTCAGGAAGGTGAGGTGCCTGGCACATGCCATACTCAAGTATCTCTTTGCTCAGGGACTGAAAATTGTCCTTGGATTTAGTCAGAGAGCCTTTTCATCTTCTGAATGGAGCATCCCAGGATCCTGTCCCCCCAGAAGCAGCCTGCATCCCTGGCATGGGACTCCCTCCACTTAACAACATCAACTGTGAGTACTGGGACTGCAGTCAAAGCAGTCATGTGGGTAATTATATCACTTAATGACCACATCATTCAACAACTGAGATTTCAATGTCAATTGTGGTCATTATACAAGGAATAATGAACATCATATATTACAACATTTAAGGTTCTTATCATTTATATGCTTCTAAACATATGACAAATGTATGATCTTGCTATACCATGCTATATTGTGCTATAAAATATAATGATGCAATGCAATTATTTTCTGTGTAGCTGAGACTAGGCAGTGTATAAATTTAATTAATTAACTATAGCACTTCAAACATTGTTCAAATTGCTCTACAAAAAATGAGACATACCCGAAATAGTGAACCCGCTAAACTTTGACCAAATGTATCCTTTATCTGATCATCTTTGGAGTTGCTCATGACAGCTTCTGTTATGCTAAGAAGCATTTGCAACATATGCTCCCTAGGATAAAATTTAAAATATATATTATATATATGAAAAATGTAGAAATTTGCTAATGGCATTTATCTTAACATTTTCTCATAATAATGTTGACACTACCATCATAGGTACTTCTAACAGCTCTGGAAAAGTTACAAAGTAAGAGAAGCAAATATTAGGATTGTGCACACTTAAAAAATTAGTCCCAAGGAGACTCTTTGTCCTCCATTGTTCCCATCTCCTAACTGCTCTGTGCATAATGCATTTGGAACAGGCCCCAGCTGTTCTTCCTCCTCACTCATATCAGCGTCCAAAGGCAGCTGCCTCTTCGGTGGTTGGGAAATGTCGGACGGCCCTGGCTCTACCTCTGCGTCCAACATAGAGCATCCATCAGAGCCTTCCCCAAATTCCAGAACTTCCCCAGACTCCAGGCTCAAGTTCCTCCCCAACCTCTTCATCATCCGAGTCTGCTGCCAGCTCTGCTGACAACTGGTGGGCCACAACATAAGGTTGTAAAATGGCCAAAAACTAACAAATATCATGTTGGGCTCAATTGTGGTCATAAGTTGAAGACTACCTATACTAAAAAGGGATTTGGGCATTATATAAAAACAACAACCCTTTACTAGTCATTAAAGGAGCCTGTCTTGTTTTGAGGCATCAGTACCAGCTTGAAATAAGATCCTGTTGTTTTAAGATGCCTGCTCTTTAAAATTAGTGCAAGTCTTAAAGCAGCATAACTAATCTTTCATTCAGACCCATATGGAAAGCACGTATTTTAAATACCAGCAGAAAAATATTATAACCACAAGCATTTTAAGTATTTCTTATTATTCATTTTCTAAGAGTGCACAACCCCAAATATTTTATCCCAGGTTTCCCCAACTCATCTATCCTAAATCTTCGTTTAACAACCATTTTTGTTTGGCAACTATTCAAACTTACAATGGCACTGAATGAGTGGTACTTACAAATGGACTTTGCATTTAACCAGCAGTGTTTCACAATCATGGGATAGCAATTTGCTACTTTTTTTGTCAGTTCCCACAAGTAAAGTCAATGGGGAAGCTGGCAGGAAATTGAAAATTTTGGTTACATGAGCTGTGTGGTCCTTGCTTAACTGTGGCAACCTGAACTGTGGGAACTGCTGTCACTAAGTGGCACAGTCACACAGTTTCTTGACTTATTACAGCACTGCTTAATGACAGAGTTCCCAGTCCCAATTATTGTTGGCAAGTGGGGTTTACCTGGATGTAATTTTACCTTTTAGTATTCATAGTAATGGCAATGCCAGGTGGGAATTCTAGGAGTTTGGACAACGCTCAAGTTAGAGAAGCTGTATGATTGTGTATTTAAAATATTTTCATTATGACATGTAATCATTTTACTAATAAATCTAAGCATAATGACCCCTTTATGAAAATATCAAGATATCTCTTTTTCTTAACCAAAGAAATAGTAATAATATGACAATTCATTTAGATTCAAAGTTATCAAAAGGGATTTCAATTGAAATACAATAAAAAAACATAAGTCATTGTGGAATGTCAGAAGTGAAACTTCAGGTCAAAAGTGTATCATGCCTTCTATAGTAGGGGTCCCCAACTCCCGGTCTGTGGATTGGCACCAGTCTGCGGCATGCCAGGAAGCAAACAAACAAGCGAATCCCCATCCATGGGATGCAGGCAGCATGCAAAATCACTACCCTTCAATCCATTAAAAAACCTTTCTGCATGGAACCAGTCCCTGGTGCCGAAAAGGTTGGAGACCACTGTTCTATAGGGTACAAACCCTCTGAGGTCTTTTTATAGAAGCTATTTACGCTATGATAGCACTTAGAAATTAAAAAGAAAAAAAATTAAAGCTAAAGTCTTCAATAAGAAACATGCTAACCATCCCGATTCCTGGCTTCTTTACCTTATTTTTCTGATAGTTTTGGCCAGGAAAAAACTGCATAGAGGTTTAGAACCCAAGCAGGCAGAACCTGGTAGATGCAAGACTATTCATATGGATAAATCAAAAGCTGTGTCACTCTAAAATGTTTTATCTGTTACTACTGTGATTTGCATACCGTATTATAAAGCATTTGCTTTATTTTAAATATATTTACTTTACTTAAATATTTAGTATTTTAAATCAGGACTTATCTAAACCAAGTAATAAAACATGTTTTATAAAACAAAGTATAATTGTTGAGTAAATTATTTTTATTAGCATTTATTTTTATTTTTTATTTATTCAATTTCATAGCCACTCATCTCAATTAATGGCAATGATTTCAACTATACTTTGATTTTTTTAAAAAAAATAATGTCCTAAAACTATGTCCTGAAATCAAATACAATCCATCATGGACATTTTTCATTCATTTCCCTATGGTTTGGAAATATAGTATAATACTTTATTTTTTCCTTATGGGCTGAAAAGCCCAATATAAATTAAAATAGAAATGGTAATAATTTGACGGCATTCAGAAAACATGCATTTCAAATAATCTTGCCTTATAACAATATGTTTTTTTTTCTAGAAAGCAAAACAAATTATCAGTGTAATATCCACATTGCATTTAATTAAAAGGTGTCTAACTTAATTTCATTGCAATTTTAGTACAATGACAATAAAGATTGTTGTTGTTGTTGTTGTTGTTATTATTATTATTAGGCAGTGCCTGTCTTTTCAGATTTGTGGAAAGTCTGGACATTCATTCTTATCCATTAACTGCTCTCTAGAATTCTACTTTGTACACAGATAATATACAAAGGTGTATGTATGTATATCTGAGTTATGAAGATATACCATATCTTCATAACTCAGATATACCAGTGAGAGGAGCAAGAGTCAGCCCTCCTAAGAAAATTAGATAGGAAACAGGATAAGATAAAACTACTTCTACTATATAAGTTTATTTTAATAGAAACTTGCAAAATATGCCTCCACTATTAACTATCCGTTTCATTTGGGCAGGTCTCTCCTAAATTTCTTTCTCTGATCATTAAGTGACTGCCAACTCCTACCTCTCTTGTCTGATTGTTTCTTAGACAGCATTTCCTCCTCTTTCCCCAAGGTCATTCACACATTCCATTACAGATAAACATACCAGGTCTTTTTATTCATTGGAACTTCCATTATCATGCGCCTATATATACTCAAAACTGCTCTGCAAGAATTTATTTGTTCTTTAAGTAGTTCGGGGGCTTCACTGCATGGTTCCAATAAAAATATGTTTGCAGAGTTTGTCAAAAATACCTTTATATTTTGAAGGAAAGAGAGGAGGAGGAAGAGGGAAAGGAGGAGGGAGGGAGATAGAAAATAAATATGAATCTATTCAGGTTATCTTGAATAATTTGAACAATATATTCTTCATGACATTTAAGATTAAATTAATCTATTCACAAACAAAACATCACCTTTATAATAAATTCACACTGAAAGTTATACAGAGCAGTCTCTTGCACATTTTTTATCATTCTGAGTTAAGAGAATTATAAATCCACTTTATAATAGCAATTTCCTTTCTAATAAAAATGGCAATTTACCCATTGAACTGTTTTAGATTAAAAAAACCTGAGACCTGAATTGAAATGAGAGCAAATATAATCCTAGAATAGATATGTTACGGAGATGTGCATTAAATACCTTTTCTAAAAATCTATACACTAGGAAATGATCTGTATTTCAAAAGTTAACAGAATTCATCATAGTTGCAAAATAATCTCATTATAAAGTCTCTGGTGACCCTAGTAACTCTAAAAAGCATATATTATTTGGTTTTTTTAAAAAAGTATATATTTAAAATGTTTTAAGTATAAAATTTCTTGCCTCAAACATGAATTGATTATTTTCAGCAGCAAAATGGGCTGCATTTGAGTACTCTGGAGAATTTCTGCTTATCTTTTAAAAACCACCTCTTAGAAGTCTTTTGATCTTGGTTCCTTTGATTTTTTGGGGGGGAGGGGAGACCACTTTGAGGTATGTGAAGGAGAAAAAGGACAAAATACGGATGCTGATCAGGGAACTTCATATTTCTGGGGCCTTTTTTGCTTTTATGTTTTTTAAGTACTTCTGGAGCTATTTGTGTTTCTTTTCTATTTCCTTTTAATTTTTTGCAGCTCAAATTAAGTCTCTGAATATTTTGATTTTTTATACTTTTGATCCACTGCAGAAGTCCACCCCAAATTTAGAATAATTCTAGTTACATTTAAGATAACATCAAATTTATCTTTTATTTTGCATGTATCAGTTCTAAAGGAAAATATATTTCCTTTTGTCCAAAGCAAAATTTCAGTTTCAGTTTAATTATGGTAACAAATATAAATACAATTAACAAGTACAAAATGTATTATACAAACTAAGAAAGCGATTTCTTTTGTATCATATAAGTAATACCTGCAGTGTAACTTGAAGTCCTGCTTTAACATTCTCATTTTCATCTTCTAATAAGCATCCTCTGGTAACAGCACTAGAGAAGGAGTAACTTCTTCCCCAACTTGAGGATCTTTTATGTCCAGGCACAAGCTTTAGGAAAATGTATTAGTCAACATGTGCACCCAGAATGTAACCCACAGTTTGCTCACTGTAAATTTTAACAAAAGAATTAACAGCTTTAATACCCTTCAAAAAATAAACAAGCATTTAGTGGTTAAAATATTTAAATACTTTTTATACCCATGATGGCGAACCTATGGCACACAGGTGGCATGTGGAACCATATTTTCTAGCATGCCAGCCATCAGCTCTGGCGTGCATCCGATTTTTGGCCTTCGGCAAGGGGAGATTAGGAAGGGCAAATAACAGGCCCAACCTCCGGATGCTTTCCTGAAGCCTGGGGAAAGCGAAAAACGGCCCCAACGAGCCAACCAGAGGCCCTCAGGAAACCAGAAACAGATAGGGAATGAACTTCTAGTTGGCCCGTTGGGCCTGTTTTTCACCCTCCGCAGCCTCCGGAGGCTTTCCTGAAGCCTCAGGAGAGCAAAAACAGTCCCAACAGGTCAAACGGAAGTTTGGAAACGATCCATTTCTGGCTTCCGGAGGGACTCTGGAGAGTCGGGGGAGGCTGATTTCACCCTCCCCAGGCTTCAGGAAAGCCTCTGGAGGGGTCGTGCATGCATGCACGCAGGGGGTGTTGTGCATGCATGTACAGGTTGGTGGGGAGGATTGGTGTGGTCACCCGTGCACGTGCAATAGTGCACGCACACACAATTTTGCCATGCCATAAGAAAAAGGTTTGCCATCACTGCTTTATACCATAAATTAGTGTGTGTTTGTGTGCGTGCAAACGTGTCTGTGTGTATCATTTGCAGTATGTCACTACTAATTTACACATGCTTTTTACAATACAAAATACCATTTTTACTTGAATACTACTATTGAGGAAAAGGTAAGGGGAGATAATTTCCCAAGTATACGGGCCCACAACGTCTATAATTGTCCACACACATTTAGGGGGCTTTTAGAAGGAGAAGAACTGGTTCCATTTACAAAAATCTATACCAGATTAATAACCAGATTTTACCAACAAAGTGGTGGTGATTTGATACTATTTGAAATCAGATATAGTAATAGTACAGAATAGAATAAAGATTGATGCAGTAAATTTTGAATGGGTTAAATTAGTGACTACGGCATTAGAACTCCTTTCATTTACTTTAGTGATATGATCTACACAGGGAATAAATATTTCAGCGTGGGGGGGGGGGAATGTCTGACAAAACATTTGTACAACAACAACAAAAATTCTAATTTTGTATTGGAATCAGTTTTACGGATTCATTTACTATCAACAGGTTTACACAGTTACCTATTAGTGATGAATAAATATGATTTAAACTATGTTTACCTATTGGAAATACAGTTTCAATTTCTTGGCATTTCCATACCAGTTTACCACTGTGGCCTGTTTATCATTATTTGAATTCAATATACAGTTGTGTTCAAAATTATTCAACCCCCAATGCTGTAAAGGGGTTTAGGGAATTTAGTGTACATTTGTAATTGTATTCAGAACTAGCTATACCCGGCCACGCGTTGCTGTGGCCCAGTCTGGTTAAATGGCCAACCAATCTGTGTGTAGATCTACACCTGCACACATACACCCAACCACCATATAAGCGCCAACCTACCTACCTACTGTATTTCTCTCTCTCTCTCTCTCTCTCTCTATCCCTCTACCTACCTACCTACTGTATTTCTTTCTTTCTCCCTCTACCTACCCTACCTATTGTAGTTCCCCCTCTCTATCCCTCTACCTACCTACCTACCTACCTACCTACCTACCTACCTACCTACTATATTTCTCCCTCTCTATCTATCCCCCTATCTACCTACCTGCCTACCTACTGTATTTCTCCCTCTCTGTCTATCCCTCTACCTACCTACCTACCTACTGTATTTCCCCCCCTCTATCCCTCTACCTACCTACCTACCTACTGTATTTCTCCCTCTCTGTCTATCCCTCTACCTACCTACCTACTGTATTTCTTTCTTTTTCCCCTCTATCTACCTACCTACTGTATTTCCCCCCCTCTATCCCTCTACCTACCTACCTACCGTATTTCTCGCTATCTATACACCTACCTACCTACCTACGGTATTTCTGCCTCTCTGTCTATCCTTCTACTTACCTACCTATTGTATTTCTTGCTTTCTCCCTCCACCTACCTACCTACCTACCTACCTACCGTATTTCTCCCTCTCTATCTATCCCCCTATCCACCTACCTGCCTACCTACTGTATTTCTCCCTCTCTGTCTATCCCTCTACCTACCTATCTACTGTATTTCTCCCTATCTATCTATCCATACCCCCTACCTATGTACCTACCTACCTACCTGCCTACCTACCTACTATATTTCTTCCTTTCTCCCTCTACCTACTTACCTACCTACCTACCTACCTACCTACCTACCTACCTACTGTCTCTCTCTCTCTCTCTCTCTCTTTCTTTCTTTCTTTCTTTCTTTCTTTCTTTCTTTCTTTCTTTCTTTCCACCTACCTACCTACCTACCTATCTACCTACCTACCTACATACCGACCTTATTTCTGCCTCTCTATCTATCCTTTGGGGGTCATCTAGTCCAACTCCCTGCTAGGCAGGAAGCCCTATGCCCATGATGGCGAACCTATGGCACGGGTGCCACAGGTGGCACACGGAACCATTTCTTAGGCCACTCGAGGCATTGCCCTGTCAGCTTCAGTTTGTATGTGTGCCCTGGCCAGCTGATTTAGGCCTTCTTTTGAGGCCATTTTTTGCCTTCTGGAGGTGGGGGAAGGCTGTTTTCACCCTCCCCAGGCTCCTATAAACCATCTGGAGCCTGGGGATGACGTAAAAAGCATGCCAAATGCAGGGGGTCTTGCACATAGCATTATGGATGTGACACACCTGTGCACATCGCCCCTGCACTCCCCCTGCTATTGGCACGTGAGCCAAAAAAGGTTAGCCATCACTGCCCTATACCATTTCAGACTAATGGCTATCCAACATCTTCTTGAAGACTTCCAGTGTTGGGGCATTCACAACTTCTGGAGGCAAGTTGTTCCACTGATTAATTGTTCTGTCAGGAAATTTCTCCTCAGTTCTAAGTTGCTTCTCTCCTTGATTAGTTTCCACCCATTGCTTCTTGTTCTGCCCTCAGGTGCTTTGGAGAATAGCTTGACTCCCTGTTCTTTGTGGCAACCTCTGAGATATTGGAAGGCTGCTATGCTGTCTCCCCGTCCCTCTTTTATTAAACTGTATTTCTCCCTGTCTCTCTATTCCACTATCTACCTACCTACTGTAATACAATAATACAATAGCAGAGTTGGAAGGGACCTTGGAGGTCATCTAGTCCAACCCCGCTGCTCAAGCAGGAGACCCTATGCCGTTTCAGACAAATGGTTTTCCAGTCTCTTCTCTCTTCAATGTTGGGGCATCCATAACTTCTGGTGGCAAGATGTTCCACTGGTTAATAGTTCTCACTGCCAGGAAATTTGCCCTCAGTTCTAAGTTGTTTCTCTCCTGGATTAGTTTCCACCCATTGCTTCTTGTTCTGCCCTCAGGTGCCTTGGTGAATAGCTTGACTCCCTCTTCTTTGGGGCAACCCTTGAGATATTGGAAGGCTGCTATCATGTCTTCCCTAGTCCCTCTTTTATTAAACTGTATTTCTCCCTGTCTCTCTATTCCCCTATCTACTGTAATACAATAATACAATAGCAGAGTTGGAAGGGACCTTGGAGGTAATCTAGTCCAACCCCGCTGCTCAAGCAGGAGACCCTATGCCGTTTCAGACAAATGGTTTTCCAGTCTCTTCTCTCTTCAATGTTGGGGCATCCATAACTTCTGGTGGCAAGATGTTCCACTGGTTAATAGTTCTCACTGCCAGGAAATTTGCCCTCAGTTCTAGGTTGCTTCTCTCCTTGATTAGTTTCCACCCATTGCTTCTTGTTCTGCCCTCAGGTGCCTTGGTGAATAGCTTGACTCCCTCTTCTTTGGGGCAACCCCTGAGATATTGGAAGGCTGCTATCATGTCTTTCCTAGTCCTTCTTTTCATTAAACTGTATTTGCTGTCAGATGGGTGATTGTTTGTAACAGTTTGGTTCAGTTGGTATTAAACAGTTTAAAGCAGCTGCCTGGCTCCATTTTTTTTACCTCAGAGAACAGTCCTGAGCAGAATTCCCCCCCCCCCCCTTCTATGGGCCACCTGGGAGTTTGCTATCCTCTGTGCCTTTTTGGCCCCAAGTGGCCGCCGTATGAGGCTTTTCCAACACTGGCAGTTGAAAAGCAGTTTGATGGGCGTGGCTACAGGGATGTTAAATCACATTTCAGTGAGTACATTTTTTTGTGTGTCATTTGTACACAACACACGTGTGCTAGGCACAAAATGATTTGGTATTCTATTATCCGAAGTGCTTCGCTACGTTGTGTGAAAGTTTCGTTTAAATCGGTCCGGTACTTTTTGAGATTAGTGGATTCGTACAAACTATTTTACATTTTTATTTATATAGATGAAATCCTACAAGGACTTTTTAAAGAACCAAATGCAACTACAATGACATCAATTGTTTTTGTAATACAGTAGTAAATGTTTCTTTTGTGTTTTCTTCATTGACACAATTATTCAACCCCTTAAAGACTACCACTCTGAAGAACAGAGGTTCATTCAGGTGTTTTCGATCAGGTATTGAAAACACCTGTGGATGTCACCGAGCAGCAATCAAGCATAATAAGCACCAATTAGGCAGATTTAAAATGACTGTGATACTCAGCTCCTTCTAGACATTTACTGGTGTGGTTACAAACATGGTGAAGTCAAGAGACTGGTCCAGGAAGACAAGAGAAGAGGTGATTTCTCTTCACAGGAAGGGCAATGGCTATAAGAAGATTGCAAAGATGTTAAACATACCAAGAGACACCATAGAAAGCATCATTCGCAAATTCAAGGCAAAGGGCACTGTTGAAACGCTACCTGGTCGTGGCAGAAAGAAGATGCTGACTTCGACTGCTGTGCGCTACCTGAAGCGTAGAGTGGAGAAAAGTCCCCGTGTGACTGCTGAGGAACTGAGAAAAGATTTGTCAGATGTGGGTACTGATGGATTTCTTTGAGGGCCAGATCAGCATTGTAGTTCTCCTCTGCAGATCCATGGAGCGGGGGGAAGGGGAGAGATGGGACGAAGCCTCATGCAGCACTTTGCTGGCCACAATGTTTTTGGCTGGCAGAGTGCTGCTGGAGGATGTGGAGGCTGAAAACGGGCCACTGAGGGGCCTCATGGGGCCTCCGCGCAGCCTGTTTTTGGAGTGCTGCAGGAAGCCGTGGAGGCCGAAAACAAGCCAGTCCTTCGATATTTCCAGGCTGGCTCTGCAGACCACCAGCAGGCCAGATCTTTGAGTTTGACACCTTGTCTAGACAGTCTCTTATCTGAAATAGTATAGGTTCTCCTGCTTGAGCAGGAGCCTGGACTAGAAGTCCTCCAAGGTCCCTTCTAGATCTATTCTATTCTAAAATTCTAAACAGATGCTTTTGGAAAATTATAACAGGATATCCTAAAAGTTACTTTTCTTAGACAAAAGGATTTATACTATCAATTTTAATAAATCAATCTTTCATTTGGGTAAAAGTGTATTTAAGGAAAAAAGAATGAATATAACATAGGTTCCTAGCAAACCTAGCAGACAACTTTGTTTCCCAAAAAGTAGAGAAGGGAACAAGGGGATCAGCCATATTGGACTTAATTCTCACTAACAAAGAGGAAATGATAGAAGGTGTTGAAGCCACAGGAACCCTGGGGGCAAGTGACCATGCAATATTGGAATTCAACATTACACAAACACAAGCAGTAGAACAAAGTCAAACTAGAGTCTTATTTTTTGATTTGATTTTATTCATATTTATATCCCGCCCTTCTCCACAGAGGACCCAGGGCGGCGCACAGGAATTTAAAAATGTACAAAAAACAATACAATAAATAGAATTTAAAAATAGATTAAATTAAATTGTAATTCTATGCTAAAATCAATTAAAATCCCCCATTTAAAACTATCTAAATGGTCAACAATGGGAGGGTTAGGCTAGGCCGGCTTGTTGAAAAAGATGTGTCTTAAGACAATGGCGGAAGAGGCGGAGGTCCGTGATGGTACGTAATTCAGGGGGCAGGTCATTCCAAAGGGCAGGGCCCGCCACAGAGAAGGCTCTTCCCCTGGGTGTCGCCAGACGGCATTGCCCGGCCGATGGCACCCTGAGAAGGCCAACTCTGTGGGAGCGGATCGGCCGAAGGGATGTATGGGGCAGGAGACGGTCTCGCATATAACTAGGCCCCGAGCCATGGAGCGCTTTAAAGATGGTTGTCAAGACCTTGAAGCGCACCCGAAAGACCACAGGAAGCCAGTGCAGCTCGCGCAGGATCAGTGTTATATGGGAGCATCTCGGGGCTCCCGTAATCACCCGCGCGGCTGCATTCTGGACTAACTGTAGCTTTCGAGTGCACCTCAAGGGAAGCTCCATGTAGAGAGCATTACAGTAGTCAAGTCGGGATGTCACGAGAGCTTGAGTGACTGTGCGAAGGGCAGCCCGGTCCAGTAAGGGGCGCAATTGGCGCATCAGGCGTACCTGATGAAACGCCCCCCTGGCCACGGCTGCCACGTGGTCCTCCATAGACAGCCGAGAGTCCAGGAGGACACCCAAATTGCGCGCCCTCTCCACAGGGGCCAGTGTTTCGCCCCCAATGGCCAGAGTTGGAGTAATCTAGCTGAACCGGGGTGCCGGAAACCATAGTCACTCAGTCTTGGACGGGTTGAGCTTGAGTTTGTTACTACCCATCCAGTCCATACGGCCTCCAAGCACCGGGACAGCACCTCGGCGGCATCGTTGGGGTGGTCTGGGGTGGATATGTACAACTGAGTGTCATCAGCGTACAGGTGATATCCCACCCCAAAACCACGGATGATCTCGCCCAGCGGCTTCATATATGTGTTAAACAGGAGGGGCGAGAGGACCGACCCCTGAGGAACCCCGCATAAAACGGGTCTCGAGGTCGACCTCTGCCCCCGTCAACACATATTGCGACCGACCAGAGAGGTAGGACAAGAACCACCGTAGAACGGTGCCTCCCAGCCCCAACCCCCCCAGTCGGCGCAATAGGATACCATGGTCGATGGTATCAAAAGCCGCTGAGAGGTCTAACAGGACTAGGATAGAGGAACAACCTCTATCCCGCGCCCTCCAGAGATCATCAACCAACGCGACCAATGCCATCTCGGTGCTATGACCGGGTCGGAAGCCGGACTGGCGCGGGTCTAGATAATCAACTTCCTCCAGGTGTCGCGGAAACTGTTGGGCCACCACACTCTCAACAACCTTCACTAAAAAGTGAAGGTTGGAGACCGGACGATAGTTCTCCAATAATGCTGGGTCCAGGGACGGCTTCTTGAGGAGGGGCCTCACCACTGCCTCTTTCAAGACGGCAGGCAAGGACCCCTCACTCAAAGATGCGTTGACAATGCCCTGGAGCCAGCCTCGTGTCGTCTCCCAGGATGCCAGTACAAGCCAGGAGGGACACGGGTCCAATAAACATGTGGTCGCCTTAAGTCTCCTTGACAGCCTGTCCATATCCTCCGTAGTAACAAAGTCTTAGACTTTAGGAGAGCTAATTTCAATAAACCTAGAGAAAGTTTGGGAAGAATTCCATGGATGAGAATCCTCAAGGGGAAAACAACTCAGGAAGCCTGGAAAAGTTTGAAAAATGAGATTATAAAAGCTCAGTCTAGCGCGATACCAACGACGAAGAAAAAAAATAACAGCTCCCAGAAGAAACCAGCATGGCTGCCTAAAGAACTCTCTGACAAATTGAAAGATAAAAAAGATAAGTATAAAAAGTTGAAAGAGGGGGAAATAACTAAGGCAGAATATCAACAAATAGCCCAAGCCTGCAAAGATGAAGTGAGGGAAGCTAAGGCTCACAATGAAGAAAGACTAGCCACAAAAGTAAAAAATAACAAAAAAAGCTTCTTCCAACGTGTTAAAAACAAGAAAAAAGTGGAGGAAACAATTGGTCCACTGCTGGGAGAAAGTGGCAAGAAAGTGACAAGCAACAGGGAGAAAACAGAACGATTTAACTCATTTTTTGCATCTGTCTTTACACAAATGGATAAAACAGTCCAACCTACCCAAAACAGCACCACAAAAATTAGATTAGGAACTCAAGTTGAAATAGGGAAGAAAATGGTAAGAGAGCACCTGTCTAATCTAGACAAGTTCAAATCACCAGGACTGGATGGACTACACCCCAAGGTTCTGAAGGAACTGGCAGATGAGATCTCGAAACCACTGAGTTATATATTTCAGAGATCCTGGAGCACTGGGGAACTGCCAGAGGACTGGAAAAGAGCAGATGTGGTTCCCATCTTCACAAAAGGTAAAAAAAATAGGAAACTACAGACCAATCACCCTGACCTCAATATCAGGAAAGATTCTGGAAAAGATAATCAAGAAACAAATTAGCGAACACCTAGAAGCAAACAAAATAATAGCCAAAAGCCAACATGGGTTCATCAAAAACAGATCATGCCAGACCAATCTTATTGTATTCTTTGACAAAGTGACCAAATTAGTGGACCACAGGATATAGTTTACTTGGACTTCAGTAAAGCATTTGATAAGCCTACTACTAGATAAAGTAGAAGAATGTGGGTTAGACAGCATCACCACCAGATGGATTCGTAACTGGCTGATCACCGCACTCAACATGTAGTCATGCAATTGCTTCTACATGGAGGGAAGTATGCAGTGGAGTACCCCAAGGCTCTGTTTTAGGCCCAGTACTCTTCAGCGTCTTCATCAATTATTTGGATGAGGGAATAAATGGGGAACTCATCAAATTTGCAGATGACACCAAGCTGGCAGGAATAGCCAACACTCCAGAAGATAGGCTTAAGATACAGAAGGATCTTGAACATTGGGCACTGTCTAACAAAATGATATTCAATGGTGAAAAAAGTAAGGTTCTACATTTAGGCAAGAAAAACAAAATGCACAGGTACATTATAGGTGGTACCTTGCTCAATAGCAGTAACTGTGAAATGGATCTTGGAGTTCTAGTGGACAACCATTTAAATATGAGCCAGCAGTTTGCAGCAGCTGCCAAAAAAGCCAACATAGTTCTAGGCTACATAAACAGAGGGATAGAATCAAGATCACGAGAAGTGTTAATACCACTTTATAATGCCTTGGTAAGGCCACACTTGGAATACTGCATTCAGTTTTGGTCGCCAAGATGTAGAAAAGACGTGGAGACTCTGGAAAGAGTGCAGAGAAGAGCAACCAAGATGATTAGGGGACTGGAGACCAAAACATATGAAGAACAGTTACAGGAACTAGGTATGTCTAGTTTAATGAAAAGAAGGACCAGGGGAGACATGATAGCAGTGTTCCGATATTTCAGGGGTTGCCACAAAGAAGAGGGAGTCAAACTATTCACCAAGGCACCTGGGGGCAGGACAAGAAGCAATGGGTAGAAACTAATCAAGGAGAGAAGCAACTTAGAACTGAGGAGAAATTTCCTGACAGTTAGAACAATTAATCAGTGGAACCGCTTGCCTCCAGAAGTTGTGAATGCCCCAACACTGGAAGTCTTTAAGAAGATGTTGGATAGATGTTGGAAAGAAGATGTTGGAAAGAAGATGTCTGAAATAGCATAAGGCTCCTGCCTAGGCAGGGGGTTGGACTAGAAGACCTCCAAGGTCCCTTCCAAGTCTGCTATTGTATAAGTGTATAAATAAATTTTTCTCCCAAATAAAAAATTAATGCAATCATTTCAGATTTAAAGATCAAAATTCTGTTCTCATACATTTTGATTTTTTGACAAAAGAAATCCTCTGAAATATAGAGTATTGATCAGGATAAAAAGAAACAAAATGTTTACATCATTATAAAATGATTATTAAACAAAAGCTTCAGAAGAATACTTTAAGGTATATTCAACTTGTGCATGAATATGATACTAAGAAGGTTTTTAAGGAAAGCAAGTCCTTGATTCTATTATATTTTTCATACGCAACCTTCCATGTTCAAAGCATATAATTAAAATTTTATGATAACTTATTCAAATATTTTATAATAAATAACACAACGGATAATTGACAGAATTCTTCTGAAGTTTGAAAGTGACTAAGACAAAAATGAGTATCTGAGTAGCAGCAGATTGTTAGGGAGAAAGTGGAACCAAGTTTTCTATATGCTATTTACATTACACTGAGCAACATCTCTGCTCCGATTATTCAACTATTTACAAACCACAACTGATTACATCACACAAACCCACAGCCTATTCATAAAGACTGGCAGCATACCTGTTTGCCATCGGTCTCTTCTGTTGAGTGTTCTGTAATGACATCATCATCTTGAACAGTTTCCTTTGCATCTGGTTCTTCCATGAAGACAGGTTTTTCATGTAGTATCCATTTCCTATAAACTTTCACAATCTTTTCAGTTAAGGATATCTCTGATGGTGGCAGCAAAAAAGCCTAAAGGGGGAGTAATAGATGTGAGGAGATTGAACTCAAAGTTCTCCATTTACCTACTTTAATTCATCAAGCTGTCATCCATAAAAGGAAAATCATTATGATGTCATACAGTTATGTAACAAAGGCACATCAAGATCAAGAGTTTAGAGATTGTTAAGACATATAAATTAATACTTATTTAAAAGTATATTTTTTCAACTTCTTTCAATGTCTATGTGATACCTATGAGTTTCATTACTCTATCATACTCTAATATTTTCAAAAGGCATGTGGTGCAGGACAATACTAAAGGTTGAAAAACTAAGACAAAGGAATTCAAATAATGTGGAAACAATTCTGGTAGAAGAGATATGTGGTATATTGTGTCTGTTAATTACAATGTAATGCAGCTACATCTGGAGACAGATCTTCTCTGCTGCGGCATCTGCCCTATGGAATAACATTTCCTCTGGAGATCAGACTGGACCCCATCCATGGTAGCCTTCCAGAGGTTCCTCAAAATGTAGCTCTATCAATAGACTTGGGGGGGGGGGGGTTGTTGCATAGGAAAATGGAGAATTAGTGACATAATTGTACAAATATCCTCTTTTCTAGTCTTTTAAAATAATATTTATATTCTTATTGTAGAGTATTTTGATGTTAACTTTTAATGGTTTTTATTTGCTACATAGGTGGCACAAATAAATTAATCAAGTAGAGATAAAATTCATAATACTATATTAAATTTAAGTGTCTAAAATAAGCACATTACTATACTATATCTTATTAGGTACTTTTTAGGCTGTGCAATTTTTTTTAACTTAAATACTTTCAACCAAAATGATTAAGTAGAGATTGGCACCTGTTGTTATTATCTGATTGCAGAATAGAATACTTTCAATACAATCTAAAAATATTTGTATTTATATAAATGCAATTTTATGCTACATTCCTCAACTGATTATATTTGTTTATTTATTCACTGAAAAATTGGCATTCAATAAATCATGGGTTCGGGGAAAAAGATAGCAACATGCTACAAACATACTGTTGATTCTTCTTCTACAAGAATTTATTCTTGTATCTAAATTAAAGCACTATTAAATTAAAGCACTATTTGCCCCAAAGATATATACTCTAAATCCATGAAGGTAGTTTTTCCTAGATCTTGTGGAGAACAAGTGGCGGTTGTAGCTAGGAAGGCCTTTGCTCTTGCTTCCAGGTCTAATTCAAGATGTTGGTTATGACTTTTAAAGCATACATGACATGGTGCCAGATTACTTATGGAATCATCAAACTATCCCTCACCAGTCAGACAGGAAAGATATATTGCAAACCCTGTCAATTAAAGAATTCTGATTGATGGGGTCCAGGAAGAGCCTGTTCTGCCATTGCCCCCAACTATTAAAACATTCTCAGAGGTGACACAGGACTGTAGTCTCCTGGCCTTCTGAAAATGTCTAAAGACCTGACCCTGCCATCTGTCTTGGGGCTCGCAGAGGAAAACACAGCCAAGGCGCTGGTTAGCACCCTGAAAATTGTCCCCCTTATCTTTTAATGAACTTTTAATGTTCAAATTTAACTATCCTTGCCTCTATTTTAAATTTTTATGTTCAGTTTTTATGTTTTAATATTTTATTTGTATACAACCCAGAGTTCCTCTATGAGGAAGATGAGCAGTTGCTAAATTTAATGAATAAATATCAAAATATGTTATCCTTTTTATTGACCGACATTTCATAAGATTGTCAAGTATTATAAGAGATTGGTGTTGCTTTTGAAAATTCCACAGAATAAAAAAATCACCATTAACTTTTTTAAGTTAAGCACTTAATGACACTATCTGAAAGGATGTGTGCCATGAAAGGCATATATAATATGCTGTTAAGGGTTGATTCTTAAAATCTTTCACAGATATTAGATTCCCACAAAGAGAAAGATATGGAACCGATACTCAACAACATATAAACAGATGTTAATTTATACCAACCTGATGAAATACTTCATTAACAAAATTCACATAATCTCTTGTAGACAAAAATATTTGTTGCACCATTTCATATGCAGATCGGTGCTGCTCTTCAATGCTGCAAAAACTGGAATCATTGAGTATCCCGCTGTGGTTGTTATGATTTTTCTCCTGATCTGATGGGACACTGTTTTCCACCTCAGGATTTTTATCTTGCACTGTATTACCCACTGTCTTAAGAAGATATGAGGAAACAACTGTGATAATTTATGGAAATTATTTAAGAGAATTTAGTCTAACTTCTAATTATTAGCAACTAATCTCAGCACCCAAACCACAGAAACCACTGAATAAAAAGTTCAATAAAAAGACTAAGTATATATGTATATGTACACACACCATTTTTTTCAGAGTATGAGACGCTCCAAAGTATGGGGAGGGAAAAAAAGGGGAGGGGAGGAGAATCTGCCTCTGCCTCCCAGCAATTTGCCTCCTTGCAGCAAACAGCCTGTTTCACTTTCAATTTCAGTTTTAGCACTGGCCTCCCAAGGATCAGCTGTTTCAGGCTGCAGGGACTGCCATAGCCCCGTGATGGCTAACCTATGGCACACATGCCACAGGTAGCACACGGAGCCATTTGTCAGTGCACGCGAGGCTTCAGCTATCGGCTGGCCAGTTGACTTCGGCCTTCTTTTGAGGCCATTTTTCACCCTCTGGAGGCTTCAGGAGCTTCCCTGCAGCCTCCGGAGCATGAAAAAACAGCCCTATGGGCAAACCGGAAGTTTGTGAACACACTTCTGGGTTGCTTGTAGGACCGATTTTAGACCTCCGGAGCCCTCAAGAGGCTTCCCTGAAGGCTCTGGAGGGCAAAAAAAAAACCTACGGCAAAAAAAACCCTAAAAAACCTAGACACTACGAGCAAATTGGAAGTCCATCCCCGAACTTTTGTGAACACACTTCCGGGTTGCTTGTAGGACCAATTTTAGATCTCCGGAGCCCTCAGGAGGCTTCCGTGAAGGCTCTGGAGGGCAAAAAAAAACCTACGGCAAAAAAACCCTAAAAAACCTACACTACGAGCAAACTGGAAGTCCATCCCCGAACTTCCGGTTGGCCTGTAGGGATGGGTTTTTGTGCTCTGAAAGCTTCAGGGAAGCTCCTGAAGCCTCCAGAGGGCCTCGGGGGGGGGGCTGTTTTCACCCTCCCCAGGCTCCTATAAAGGGTGTGGCACGTGACTCCGAAAAGTATGGTGTATATACATATACACATATGCTGGTATTGCTGTCTTCGGGTATTTTCCTGTGTATATACATATACACATATGCTGGTATTGCTGTCTTCGGGTATTTTCCCGAGTATACTATATACACGGGAAAATACCCGAAGACAGCAATACCAGCATACCTACACCCGTGAAAATCTACGAAAGCATATACACATATATGTACACATATACACACAAACATACAATTTTGCTTGGCAGCCTTTTGCAGAGGTGTGATATGATCTTGTGATTATGCAGTGATTACAGCCTAGTTGCCACTATTTTATCAATGGAAGGCTCTGGACAAGCCTAAATGGTAGCCTGCAGTTAAGCGTGATTGCCATAACCTCGCCACTATCCCTGCTACTTTCAGTGATTCCCTTTGATCAGGAGTGTCAAACTCGCATCGTCACGGCACCATCATATCAGGACTTTTTTCCCTTTGCTAAACTGGATGTGGGCGTGGCCAGTATCTGATGCATCTGACCCGTGGGCCACAAGTTTGACAGCCCTGCCTTAGATTATATAGTATGCTCATCTGGAACAACAGATATGTATTAATTACACATATTCAGAGTAGATTGCTTTTCTTTACTTGGTATTCTTTCTTGCAGCCAGTGAAATGCATGTGCATACAACTTAGACATAATTAATTTTAATTTTCCATCTCCATTGGTTTAAGCTAAACTGAAATAAATGTTTAATAATGCTACTTATTTAAAGGATGTCATTCCTTTATTAAAATTGATTACTAAATATATGATACTTATTTAAGGTATCAGGACTCAAAATATGTAGTGTTTTACTAAATGAAATTTAAATTCTCAAGCTCATGTAAAAGTTATAGTTTAGCTAATATAACTTGATATTGATTAAATGTCAGAAAAGCTAAACTAAGTAACATTTGCAACATACTTGAATGATTCTGGGTAGAATTTCCACACCATTTTTGCAAGTTTGTGCTGCTGTAGGGTATTTCTTTTCCAGAAAAAAATTTACAAGCCATTTTATAAAAGTTACACGAGCATCCAGGTATGGAATTTTTGTACTATAAACATTTCCACCATCACAAGTTGTACTAACATATACAGATTTTGGACGCATGCCAGGAATCCCTGTAAAACAGAAGACATTAAATTGAATCTTTAAAAACCTTAAAGCCAGAAAATGTAAGCTTGGCTATCAGGGCAGAGGACGGGAATACAAATGAAGATAATAATGTGCTTTCATAGGCAAAAATGATCAAAGAATGGTTGAAGCATACAATAAGAACTGTACATAGGGAGAGTAATGTGAATTAAGAGAGAATAAAATAAGTCGCATGGGTGGGTTTGCAAAACAAACCTTGACCCCAAATATACTTTTTCTTTAAAAAATGTAACCTTAAAATAAATTTTATAAGATAGATCAATATTTTATTAACTTTAAATTGCAGATCAGAAGCCATAATTTAAAAAAAAAAAAGTTTATCTAGTAAACCAGTTTCTGCAATTATCACTGTTCTCTATAATGTTCTTCCACAGGGTCTAGGACCGTTTTCCTCCTGCCCTATTTCGTGCCTATTTCGTTCCCAGGTTTCTGCCCCCAGCCATTAACCTCTGCCATCTCGCCTATGGTGAACACCACCTAGGGTGGTGCTCATCTCCCTTTGGTTTCAAAGCCAAAGAGCCAGCACATCTCCGTGGTCATGTGGCTGGGATGACTAAACCCTGAAGGCGCACGGAACGCTGTTATCTTCCCACCAAAGGTGGTTCCTATTTTTTCTTCTTGCATTTTTACATGCTTTCAAGCTGCTAGATTGGCAGAAGCTTGGACAAGTAACGGGAGCTCATTCGGATTTGAACTGCCAACCTTTCTGATCGACAAGCTTAGCGTCTTACCCACTGAGATACTGCGTCCCTTTAAATGTGGTCTTACAAAAGCATTACACAATGGGCCTAATACTTCCCGTGATCTTGAGTCTATCCCTCTGTTGATGTAGTCTAGGACTATGTAGAGTTTTTTGCAGCTGGAGCACACTGCTGGTTCATATTTAAGTGACTGTCCACTAGGACTCCTAGATCCTTCTTACAGTTACTGCTATTGAACCAGGTAGTATCTATTCTATATCTGTGCATTTGTTTTTTCTTGCCTAAGTATAAAATCTTACTTTTCTCATTACTGAATTGTATTTTGTCGGATAGGCCCAGTGTGTAAGTCTGTGAAGATCTTTCTAGATCTTGAATCTATTTTCTAAAGATTTCAATCTTAATATTAAGGGAAAACTTTTATTCTAATCTTATTAAATTAATTGAGATAAAATAGTTACTTACCAAGCACAGGATTGTAGAGGTTGGTTAGTTTTATAAAAGAAGGGAATAAATGAGGAAGATAATACTTTCTGAAGAGAGCAAAGAGAAACTTAAATCCTGTGTTAAGGTTTTCCTTATTCTTCCATTCCAACTTTGCAGCCTTTGACAGAATTAAAAAAGAACTCAAGTTAAACCAATTTCATTGTAATTTTATTACAATATTATTACAATGACAATAAAGATTATTATTATTATTAAATGAAAGAACACTGAAATATTTGTGTAATGAAAAATTCTATGTATACTTTTTTAATGCAATCTTTTTTCCTAAGCCTCAACTTACATTAAATATTATGTAGAGGATAGGATAACATGGGATGGGATGGGATGGGATGGGGCAGGGCAGGGCAGGAATTACAATTGGAATAGGCTAGGAATAGGAATAGAATTCTATATTGGCCAAGTGTGATTGGACACACAAGGAATTTTCTCTGGTGCAAAAGCTCAAAGTGTACCTATAAATAGTAAGTAATAGTCCTAGGTCATAATCATAGTTACAATCATTAATCATAAGTTATAAACAACAATTCATAAATCATAAGAAACCAATGGAAGATAGTAGGAAAGATGAGAAATGAGACAGTGCTGTGGAAATTAATACATGAATACATGAATAAATTAAACAATTTTAATGAA
Organism: Rhabdophis nuchalis; assembly: GCA_039707465.1. Taxonomy (NCBI): domain Eukaryota; kingdom Metazoa; phylum Chordata; class Lepidosauria; order Squamata; family Natricidae; genus Rhabdophis; species Rhabdophis nuchalis. Next base: position 124,693,818 of record CM077645.1, read on the forward strand.
ATTACTATATGTGTGCTCACCTGAATTACCATGTATTTTAAGAGTATCTGAAGAAAGTAGCAAGTTGGGTCTTCACTCTTTTCCCCAGTAGCATGTGGTAAAAGTGGTGTTATATCTTCAGGATATATTTTTCCTAAATAAGACATATAAGAAATTTAAATGATCACACTATAAAATTTGCACCCCCTGAAAAATCTGCCTATTCCACATCCTTGGGAAGACTTGATAGGTGAACAAAAATTGGTAAATCTAACCAAAACATCTGGCTGACTGTGTAACCAACCATTGCCATCACCATCACTACCATCATGAGAAATATGCTACAATAACAATACGGTGCAGTGAAATTACAAACAATAATGGAATTGAAATACCAAATGGCCAAATCATCAGAAGCCATCAGGATGAAGTCTACAAGAAATTGGGCATTTTACAGTTGGATAACATTAAGCATGGGCAAATGTGATTAGTAAAGAATGCATTCAAAGAGTGAGAAAAATACAAAAGACAAAATTGAAATGGTGAAAACAATATCAAAGCCATCAATACCTGAGCCATACCTGTGATATGACATACAGCTGGAATTATTAATTGGACACAAACTGAACTGGACAATTTGGACCAAAAAATAAGAAAGCTCATGACTATTCATTATGCATTACATCCTTGTAGTGATATTATACTAGAAAGGGAGCCAGAGGTTTACTTTCAAGTTAAACTATTGAAGAAGAAAATCATGCATTGGCTGTAAAAGTTCACCAAGACTAAGGACTGATGCAACTTAAAAATTGAACCTTGGACAGAATGTACAAGAAACAAAAATATGAATATCAAACTAATGTAATAAAAACACAGACTGCTATCAAAGAAAGCATTATATGATCAATTTCTATAAAAGACTGTGGCAAAAGTGTATATGCAAAAAACTAGGCAATGGCTTACAACTGGAATATTTTTTTAAAACGAAACTGAAAGGTTAATTTTGGCTGTTCAAGAGCAAGCTATTCAAACTAATACAATCAAGGCCAGAATTTTAAAAGACATCAAATGATATAAAGTGTTGACTGTACAAATAAGCTGAAGAAACAATAGATCATATACTCGACTTGTACAAGAAGATGGAGGAAATTGACTATAAACAACAATATAGCAAAGTCACCAAAATAATTAACTGGAACATCTGTAAAAATTATCATATGCTAATAATAAAACATTAATGGGAACATGGTGTTGAAAAAGTAGTAGAAAATGAGCAGGTGAAATTATTGTGGGCTTTCCAAATACAAACTGATAAACTCTTGGAGCATAACACACTGGATTTAACTGTGATTGAAAAGAAGAAAGTAAGGACAATTGATGTGGTAATTAGAGGGACAGAAGGGAAAGAACTGGAGAAATACCAAGCAATGCAAATCAAAGATTATGCTGTAATTTTTAAATTTTGATTTGCATATTTTGATGTTTCTCCAATTTCTCTAATTGGCAGCAGTGGTCCCAATGGTTTTTGGCATATTGGGTGCCATATCAAAAAGCCTTTATATAAATCTTGGAAAATATGTGCATTGACGAAATTTCCATATATCCACACATACATTATGATATCCTAGGCTCTTGGAACAAACTCAAAGCATATGAAGACCAACATTAGCTAATGAACTGGCAGCTATTATTTCAGACTGGTGTGTATTTACTGTTACTATTACAACTGACAAAAGCATCATTAAATCAATAGCAAAGGACAACTTTTCTTGGAACAGAATGCATCCTAGGACCTTTAACACCATCAAACAACTTCTGCCTATCCCAGATCATTTGGGATGGATTTGATAGGTGGATAAAAATGCCAAATCCAGTCCAAACACCTCGATGACTGTGCAGACAACCATAATAATAATAACATTTTATAAATGTGTATTCCACCAACCCTAAATAACTCTGGGTGGCTCACAACAAAGAAATTATAATCAAATCAATAAAACATAGTGCATAAGGATAAAATATGGCAAGCATGATGAAGCAAGGGCCCTTACTCTTCCAAATGGCTCTTCTAAACAAGAAATATCTAGCACTTCCCTTTGCAGTAACATACTTAACAGGAGACCAGTCTTCTGAGCAGGGTGATTTAAATCACTAATAAAAAGGCTTGATTTAAATCATAATTTTTAAAAAGCTATCATCTGTGTCCCACAGTAGCTCCTCCTCTGACCCGCTGTTGACAGTCCCATTCAACTTTAATGGGATAGCTGGTGATGCGGCAGTAACATAACAAGGTGAGGGATGTGGCAGGCAGCAGGTGAGTGGATGCCCACTAACAGGCACTGCCATGATGGATCTGAAATGACAGGTGTTCTTTAATATTACATTTATAAGGTGCTTAGAAGATTTCACTTTCATTTTTACTGCTTGCCCTTCCTCCTCACACTTAGCTCCTGATAGTACAGATGCATTTCTCTTCAAACAATCATACAGTTTGTAGTGTAAAAAGATTTGCAAAACAATGGGATAAAGGAATATTCCTGAACTTTGTTTTATGACTTATCTCATGGTTACTGTGAAATTGTGTGAATGCATTAATGCAGCCAATGCTTGCAGAGTTTGGATTCATTGAATGACTTTAATAAAAATATAAATATTGCAGAATATACAGTCTCATGCTATATAACTAAGCTCCAATTCATGATGAATAAACTAAATTAGCAATGCATCTTAAATAGAAAACTATCTTTAGGTAGATTTTTACTCCAAAAGCATTTTATTAAAATAAGTCTGATTTTAAAAAATCCTATTTAACTTAAAAAAATATATTGATTTTTATCCACCTTGCTGCTTAGCCCTCTCTATGCTTTCTTCTTAATCATGACTTCCATCCTGATTTGAGAAAATTTACATTACTAATATACCACCATAAACAGTTCAGTCAAAGATTCAATTATGCTATATATCAAGTACTATTTTTTCCTAATTATATCAAAAACAAGATCTATTTTAATCTTTAATATAACATTTCATATATCAAAAAACTATGTATGTAACAAACCTGTCTTAGCAAGCTCTGGTCCAAACTTTAGCAGGTGGCATGATTCAATTTTCTACTTTAAGATTAAAAGGCAAATTAATTCAATTTAAGCAATTCTGAGTTTCAATTAAAAGCTTGTACCATAGAATGTAATGGGGAAACATCCTTTAAATGACTGCAGCTGCTTCATTTTTAAGCATAATAATGGAATGAAAATTACGGGACAGTAATTCCTGCCAAGTTTTAGCCAGACACCTTCAAGGATTTCACTTCAATAAATGCATTCCCTGTTCAACTCTTTTAAGGCATTAGGAACGAGGAACAAATAGCACAGTAGCTTCAATTGTCCAGCAAAGAGCCTATAAAGAAACTGCATAGAATAAATGCATAAAATACCCTACTGCAACTTAAAAATAAATGCTTTGAAAAACTGTGAAAAAAAGCTATTGCTTTTCCACCTGCTTTTCTGGGCTAGCCCACACATACTGGCATAACACATTGGCAAGGACACAAAGTAATACCAATTTACACTCATTCAGTGATGTACCTTTATATGGTCTATACACTGTCTTTTGTCATACCATAACTGATTGGCAAGCTGGTTGGCAAGCTTAATATCTTAAGTGTTTAATTCAAGCATTTTTCAAACTATAATAACCACTCAGTGAAATACAAACAAGTAAGAGAGTTCCCAAAAGTAATCTTCTATAAGACACAAAGAAAAGAATAGTGTTTGTTAATTTATTTATTATTTATTGATTTGATTTCTATAGACATCCATCTCAGTAAGTGACTCTGCGTGACTCTGACTCTGCATCATAAAAACATAGAAATATTTTTTAAAAATAAAGCACAAAATAAATATATCGGGTTGCTATGTAATTCACATTCCTTGGCTGACAAGACCTGTAACATGCTCAACCTGTTGAACCAAATTGGACAGTTAGAAAGACCTCTTATGGCTCCCAGCTAAAACCAGAAACATATAATCAAAGGTGTATCACACTTCCTGGACAATGATATTTCCCTTTCAAAAACATTGCACAATTGACCAACTAGGTATTATAATCAGGTACCAATATTGTAACCAAACTCTATGGAAGATATATAGATAGCAATAGCACTTAGACTTTATAGCCCTCTCTTTATAGCAGTTTACAGAGTCAGCATGTTGCCCCCAAAAAGCTAGGTCCTCATTTTACCGACCTCGGAAGGATGGAAGTCTGAGTCAACCTTGAGCTTTGTGAGATTCAAACTGCCAAACTGCTGGCAATCGGTAGTCAGCAGAAGGTAATTCTGTCCACATAACTTGTTGCAATATTACATCAGGGCCTAATAATGTCACCCACAAAATGAAAAGAAGAATATTTATTTTAAGGAAGTGAGAGATTTCCTAAATGAATAATTAAAAGTGTTTTAATTACTGCTTAAAACTTTTTTTCTATAGACACATTAATTACAACCATTATTTAAAACTTCAATTGATGTCAATTGACTAATATTTTATTAGCAGAGCAAGTAACTTTCACTCTCTAGAAACCTAATAAAAAAAATCAGAAGAATATAACTAACCATTAGGAAGACTAGAAGGAGGACTGATGAGGGTATCGAGTGTACATGGACCTTTTGAAGATATCACTGCAGGAAAACCAGGCACAAGACAAGCAAAAATTAAGAGCTGTTCTTCTGCACAATTAGTTTGGAGAGCTTGCAGCCAAAGAAGAAATAACCGTATTCCTTCACATCTTATCTGAAAAGAAGGCATAGTTTTAAAAAAAGCAGTATAAAATAAATATTCACAAAACCTGAATTAGAAACCATCAAATTTTAAAACAAAAATGATGAAAATACAATAATCAGTTCATAATCAGATTTCAGATCTTAACGAAAATTCTATATGAGAAGGCTACCTGTCAGTTTAGCAGATTTACAAACCACACTATTCTCATATTATGTGTCATCAACAGTGTCAACAATAATTTCTTTAATTTCCTAATTAATGTGATATGATTATTTTTCTTCTTGAACACAACATACATGCCTATATGCTGCATATAAAATTTAAGTAAATACCAAATCTTACTTTTGTTTATCAATGTATTTATTTGAAAAAATTGCAAAATCTTTTTGTTAATTAGTATATTGTGTGGATCCTTTAATAGTGACATATGAAAATGTCAACTTACACCAGCTTAACATTTGTTACCAAAAATCATAAATAGTCATGATCAAGATAGAGAACACAGCACAATTCTTGACCTATTAATTATGGATCAAAAAATAGTAAAAAGAATCCAAATATGAACATTTGCCAGGATAGGTTTTTACAAGTATCTTGTCTTTTATCTCATTATACAGACCAAATTAAATTCCTTAATAAACTTCAACTTCTGCTCAGTTTTTCTTAGAAATACCGCAGTCAACTGAAGGATCCAACACCAAATTAGAATTCCCAGTTAGAATTATATAGAACAGGTGTAAACTAATGAAAAAAACAGAAGCAAACAAAAACCAAATAGAATAGATTTATCTCTCACTGGACCATAAATACATGAGAAACACCTGACTACCATCACTATTTCACAACTAAATATTTAAAAAAAACTATAGAGATTATATTAAGTGAAGATGAAAATAAAGGTAATAAATAATATAACAAACTGGCTATAGGAAAATAAAGTCCTGGATTTAGTTTAGAATAACACTGAAATCTTACTTGGATTTCAAGCTGTACAAGTACAGTTTAATCGTTCAGCTTTTACTTTGCTAAACAGTTCTCCATAAGAGCCACTAGAGGTTGCTCACTCTCTACACATATCAGAATATTCTGCAGAGATAGTTTTGAATCTGTCCCAGCTGATCTTAATAGGTTGCCAATTTGTTTCCAAATGGTATGTCTTTTGTTTCTGGTGATGTGATTTTTTTTCCTCACGAGATTTAAACAGTTATTCTTTAGTTTCCTTCTGCACCAAATCAAAATTTCTTTTAATTATATCAACTTAACACATATTTTGTGATCCTTCTTATGGATTGCATTACAATAAGGAATTCAAAATTAGTTTTTTCTCTTGGCTCAATTCCACCAGGAAGTTCACCGGTTATATTTCTTTGCTGAATGTTGCCAACTGACATTCAACTGGCTTATCAGCCAATTGTCTCTTCTAAATGCCTTTTCTGATGCAATCTAACTTTCAGGAAGAGAAATAAAGGTTTTGTTTTTTTTAATCCCATGATTGAGACATTTTAATGAGTAAAACTGAAGGGAAAGTCCTTTTTTATATAAGTTTACAAAGCATACTAGCTTCCCAAATATGGTTTGACTAATATTACTGCTTTCGAATTCCCTTTAATAAGCAATTCATGTGTAGTTTTTATTAGCATACAGACAAGAACAAACTGCAAATCACTATATATTCATCTTTATCAAAAGGCCCAAAAAATCCTTGGACAGTCAGCAACCATAAAGTTGGGGCCATGACTTTGTAGGAGCAAGAAGGGATCTATATACCCGAATCTATCTATCTATATAAATCCATCCATACATCCCTCCAACCATCCACTACCATATAGGGGCAAAAGTTAGACCTCCTCGACCCACTCTCTAAAAACACCAATTTAATATTTGCAACTCAGGAAGGAGTTAAACAACCACAAAACAGTCTCCTCAACTCTTAAAACCATTCTGAGGAATGCCATGGTTGTTGGTACTAAAAACCACCAAGTGATCCAGGAGAATCAAGACAGCCTCCAGAGATTATTCAAACGGGCAACTAACGCTGTCTCAGTACTATCGCCCAACCTGAAGTTGAAAAGAGTCCAAATAATTTCCTTCGTCAAAAGCCCTTTGAAACTGAGTGCCTATCACCCTTACTAACCTGTTCTAAAAGTGAAGACTCGAGACTACCAAACTACCTTCTACAAAAAAATACAACCAGATATGACAATCAAAAGGGCACAACTAGGACCAAAAAGCAGTGAAATATGTGAAAATAGCATATCACATGTTGCCTTGTATTTAACAAATCATTTTCTTCTAATAAACAAAACGTTATGAATATTTATTTAGAGAAATGCAGAATTTTAAGCAAGCACTAAAATACCTTAAGGCAGTTTCCAGTGTGCAAAAGTTTCTTCAAAACTGATCCTAAAATAAAGAAAAGTGGATTAGGAAAATTTAAAATTAAAGATTAGTTACAATTAGTCATGGTCGATAAAAATAAATGTAAATTCAAGAACTAAAATAGTAATGCCTTCAGTGGCCAAAAGCAACTATATATTACTATAACTACTATATAATAAAAAATATTTACATGCATATCACTTAAAATTTTACTTTGTTCAAACTTTCTAAATATGTTGTGCAGCTCTCAATGCAGGAAATATAAAAGAATTAGGGCTAAAATTAAATTTCCTACCTTTGTATGATAAACAAGTTTTTTTTTTAAAAAAAAAAGCCTAAGGCTTGTCCTTGCTATAAAAATGTTCTTAATATTTTATCAAACCATTTAAAATAACTTTCATTTGAAGTAATTCAACAACGTACTGGTCCCCACTTCTATGAATTCCTGTAAGCTGTAGGACCAGGATATCTGGGGTGCTGTCTTCCTCTGATTGTTTCGACCTAGTTTGAGGTCCCATCTATAAAAGAGGGTCATCTAGTGGGACCCAAGAAGCATGCCTTTTCTGTCATTGCACTTGTCATTTGCACACTATTCCCCCAAGGTTAGGTTGACTGCACTCTTGCTGCCTTTTGGCTGTTCTTCCAAGTGTAAAAATTGGGAAGTTAAGTGAGCATGTGACAGTTAATTGTTGATGGCTATATAAACTGAACTAAATAAATAAATACCATAAGTAAATTAAAATAACTACCTCTAAGAAAATACACTGATCTTGAACCAGTGCTCATTTAATTATCTGTTCTCATAAGTTTATTACTCACATTTATTTTCATTTGTGATTTTAAAAAGATACCTTGTAGGGTTTTCCATACAGGTATTAGAACCTATTGGCATCCAATAGAATTCATTCCAGTTAACTAGGCAACCATTTCAACAACAAATACATTTCCAAACTGCTAATTAAAAACAATACAATTTGGTATAGAATCTAGATGATGCACCTTATCATCACGTAATAGTTTAACAATTCAGATGCAATGATACCTGAACTATCATTGGTTTCTCTACTATAGCAAACTAATTGTTCAAATACCAAATTAAAGAGATAAAGACAAGAGATTATAAAGATTACTTCAATATCTTCCATTCAACATTTTAGCATACAAAAAGCAATCTAATATGCAAGTATTGTAGTGCAAAGTGTAAAATATCACATGTCAATCCAATTTGTTGTCTCCCATTAAGAAACATCTTTTTGACTTAACTGCAATACAAGGCAAAATAGGAAACCTTATTAATCTGGACTTAAAAAGTATACTTACCTATGCTATGAAAATGCCATCGACAGAAAATTCTTTCAGGTAATAATTGTAGTATCCTCTGGAGAAGTTAAGAAAATTTGATGTTTTACATTTACATAAAGCAGCTTCTTAGATCTAGTGATTTAGTCTAATTTGCATAGCGCACAGTATAATCCAATAAACTCAGAACAGAAGCCACAGATTTCAACATGGATTATTCTGCAGTAAAGAAACGCAGAATCCTCAACTACAAAGGCAGTTTAAAATTAGAGATCAAGCATCACTGACATCTAGTTACAGATTCACTGACTAGATTCACAAATTGTACTCCATGATAGTTTCATAAAGCATTATTTATTAAATAAGCCAAAACTGGGTTCATACGTAGTTTAGACCTCTAAATTATAGTTCATGAACCACAAATCAATAATCATATAATATTCTAAGCAGAGCCAATTAACTTTATTGTAATTAAACATGTAGATCAGTCTCCCAATCTGTTTACAAATCAGTGGAACCCTAGACTTGATCAAAATCTGAAGCTTTAGATAACCATAGGTAAGACTGCTGGCATTTTCCTAGAAGTCATCAGATGCTCTAATTCCTAAGAAAATACTAAAATATTCATTTTTTAAAATGACTTATTTATTGCTTACATTTTGTGCTGTCAACATTTCTCAAAGGCAGCCAAGTGACTAATTTATCATATCTATTTTCTTGGTCAAATTCAGATGCAACTTCTAATTAATGAACCAAACAGTCTTGTCCTGGTTAATTAGAGGCAAGAATTTCTACTTAACTTCTTCATTCATGTCCTTGCCTCACATTTTGACCATTTAGGTATCTACTTTAATAGAACTAGAACTGCTCACTGCTGGTTGACATCTTCATAAATGTTCTGACTAGAATCTGCAAAATGGAAATCTATGTTCTAAAAATAACAAATTGTCTACGTCCAAACTTTTGTCTTTGCTTTCCCTCTTTGCATTACACATCTTGTCTAATAGCAGGCTGATCTAATTAAATTGCCATATTTTTTATAAACAATTAAAAGGGAGGGACCCCAACTCCGCTACTTAGGGTCATACCATTGTGCTTGTTAACAAAATATGTGTTTATTCTTATAAAGAACCATATAACTACAATGCTCAGTATATGTTGAAAAGGGGTAACTTACTTCAAAAAGAAAAAGAATGGAATCCAACTCTTCCCTTTGGGATTTATTTCCTGAAAGGAAAAGAAAAAGAACATTCCTTCCCATTATGCATAAAGAGAATATTATATAATATATAATTCCACAGAAGGCCTTTATTTACTTGAAAGAAGAAATTTTGTTCTGCAGTTTAGTAGTAAAACAGGGGTGGCAGACTGTCACATTCACTGAGATTAAAGTAAAGGAAACAGATAAACATTTTTTCCTAAAGTTCTCTTGATTCTTTAGGAGGTGATACAGACAGAGAAATACTTCAGAGATGCCACAAGGATCTTTAAAGGTCAAAAAAAGCACTTTGAAGCAAACTGTCAATCCATGGAATAGAGGGGTAACATGTGCCATTCTAAGGGTACACATAGCTGCACATCCCACTGCATATTGCATAAGCTTGCAAACACTTTTCAAGGACAGCCCCATGTAAAGTGCACTACATCTGGGAGATCATCCAGGAGGTCACCAGGGCGTAAGTGACCATGAGCGAAACTTCCCAATCCAGGAACAGATGTAACTGGTGCACAAAACAGAACCGTACAAAGGCCTCCTAGCCACAACTGCCACCTAGTTTTCCTCAGCAGTTTTAAACGTGAGAAAGGATTAAATTAAGGTCTAAAGGACTAAATTAAACACTTTAATTTAGCTATTAGTGAAGTAAATATACAGAAGGAAATCTCTAACAAAAAGCTTTTAATCATACACAAACAGAGAAAAAGCTTCAAGGATAAAATTGACAAATTTGATAAAAAGCATCCTATATTCTTATTGCTTAGAATTTGAAATGAAATTAGAGTCAGCAATTATGATTATACAGTTACAAATCTACAGATTTCTGGAAAATGATAAAAAATTGTAAAATAGAGCAATAGATGGGTATTTCAGACACTGGAAGTATCATGCAACCTCACACTGATACATTGACTGTTCAAACTTTGATATAGAGACGTTCATTGCATAAATGCTATTCTTTACTAATTTTATTTTAGTTTGTTTTAATGAAGAAGAACCCCCCCCCCAGCCCAGATCATGATTTAAACCGGAAATACTGTATATCTAAGATCCTCACTTATTTCCAAGATAGCTTTGAAGGTATACTTCAAAAACTGTGTCCAGCAATTAATGAGATAATGGTTATTAATATAGGCACCAATGATTTAATTCCCCTAAAGTTCAAATTGAATATATATTTATAGATCCAGCTTCTCCCAAAATGGTGCCCAAGACTTAAAACAAAACACTAAGATTATGTGGTTAATCGTGATATGCTCATCCTGAAACAGATTGTGCACAGTAACTTCTTACTATATTAAAAAACAACAAGCTTTCCTTAAACTAGACTAATTTAGCATATTAAATGGGCATGTACATAGCATAACTGCTATGTACATGCCCATTGCTTGGATCAGCAGGAGAAGCTATGTTGAAGATTCTCCTATTGCCAGAAGTTTACTAATCTAGACAAGGTCTTCCCTTACATGGAGTCCAGACAACAGAATGCATTCATCAGAGACATGTGCATGATTCTACACTACCAGTTCTTTGGAAAATGGTAGAAATTTCAGTTTTAATTGTTTAATAAAATTGATTTTAGTGACATTTATTTTAAATTTTTATACTTTTAATTGTGATAAAAATTGTTAAAATCTCATTGTTATTGCTGTAAATTCCCTTGAGCATTATATGGATAGAAAGGCAGGCTAGAAATTTAATAAATAGTTAAACCACTTGTAAACAATCTCAAAGACAATTTTTGAAACGTTAGATAGGCATTCCTAATTTTAATGTTCTACTGATTAATTACTAAAATTATTTGAAATATACAGAGATTTTTATAATACCGAAAATAAGGCAGTATTAAGCATCTTAAAAGACAACATTCTTACCTTTTTGTTTCAAACTGGTTTCCAGTGTTACAAAACTTTCATAGAAGATAAAATAAATTTGAGAATAATTGATCTCAAAGAACTGTTTGAGTTCACTTCCATCCACAGCATCTATGTAAGAAAAATTAAAACAAAAAGTTACTATATGTGAAAGTTATAAGAATACATAAAATATTAAAATGCATAAACAAAGTAATGTAGCAGGAAGAAAATGCTGCAAACACAACTATGTCACATGAACACTAACATTAAAGGACAATATTTAGATTATCTGGAATTTTGAAATTGTCTACGTATATCTATATTTGTAAGTAAATTCCATTTTAAGATTAAAAAATAAAATACTTGAAAATTCTGTTTATGCTATGAAGATCACAATTAAAAATAAGGTATTTTAAATTTCATTTTATTTTGGATTTAATTCACTTTTATATTGCTTCACAAGTTAGTTCCACGTATTTCTGTTTGCCTTGGTATTTCCGCTCAATAACGGTCTGGTGAATGAGGCATCCAACGAAATTTTCAATGGATACAATTTATTCACTGATCTGAGTCAGGCCTGATGTATCTCTACAAATGTGTATACCTTCTTCACAGTTCCACCTGTTATAGTGGTAGCTTTCAGGTTCTTTCACACACTTCTATCAACAGAAAAAAGGGAAAAACTCACACTTTATTAAAGTTAGGGTTCCTACCCCAAGCATCCGGGATGAAAAGAGTCCTGGAACCATGCTAAGTTACCAGTATCTGAGTCTTAGTTTAGAAGAGATCATGTTGACCATGACCTTAACAGAAAAGTTAAAAGAAAAAACAATGCCTCTCTTTCTGTTTTTAAATCAGCTGAACTAGCTCCCAGAACAGGACACTTAAGGAGGAAACTGAGGCACTCTGTGTAGCTAAAGGCAGCATTACCATACTTGATATATTCTTTCACAGTTACTTGGAGGGATGATTTCAGCCTCACCTCCTTCATTCCTTTCCTTGCTTGAACTAGCTTTCTATTTTCACAAGCCATGGTTCCAATTCTAATTCCAATTTTTGAATCCTCTGACAACAAATAGAAACAAAAATACAAGCAGAACTTAGAAATATATTCAGTATTCAGCCTTATTTTTCCACTTATTTTTCAGCCTTATTTTTCACTGTGGATCCCTTGCCTTAAAACTGGGTAACAAAGCCTTACAATATTCTATCTATATAAATAAAAATGTAAAATAGTTTGTACGAATCCACTAATCTCAAAAACTACTGGGCCGATTTACACCAAACTTTCACACAATGTAGCCAAGGACTTCCGATAATAGAATAGCTACTCATTTTGTGCCTAGCACGCGTGTGTCATGTGCAAATTACACACACAAAAATGTACCCACTGAAATGTGTTTTAACTTCCCTGTAGCCACGCCCATCAGGCTGCTTTTCAACTGTCAGTGTTGGAAGAGGCCTCATACGGCGGCCTCTTGGGGCAAAAAGGCACTGGGATAGCAAACTCCCAGGTGGCCCAGAGAGGGGGGGGGGGAGAAATATTGCTCAAGACTGTTCTCTGGAGTAAAAACATGGAGGTAGGCAGCTGCTTTAAACTGTTGAATACGAACTGAACCAAACTGTAACAAAGAATCACCCATCTGACAGCAAATACAGTTTAATAAAAGAGGGACTAGGGAAGACATGATAGCAGCCTTCCGATATCTCAGGGGTTGCCCCAAAGAAGAGGGAGTCAAGCTATTCTCCAAGGCACCTGAGGGCAGAACAAGAAGCAATGGGTGGAAACTAATCAATGAGAGAAGCAACTTAGAACTGAGGAGAAATTTCCTGGCAGTTAGAACAATGAATCAGTGGAAGAGAAATTGCCTCCAGAAGTTGTGAATGCCCCAACACTGCAAGTCTTCACGAAGATGTTGGATAGCCATTTGCCTGAAATGGTATAGGGCTTCCTGCCTAGAGAGGGAGTTGGACTAGATGACATCCAAGGTCCCTTCCAATTCTGCTATTGTATTATTGTATTACAGTAGGTAGGTAGATAGGGGAATAGAGAGAGAGGGTTGCCACAAAGAAGAGGGAGTCAAACCATTCTCCAAAGCACCTGAGGGCAGAACAAGAAGCAATGGGTGGAAACTAATCAATGAGAGAAGCAACTTAGAACTGAGGAGAAATTTCCTGGCAGTTAGAACAATGAATCAGTGGAAGAGAAATTGCCTCCAGAAGTTGTGAATGCCCCAACACTGCAAGTCTTCACGAAGATGTTGGATAGCCATTTGCCTGAAATGGTATAGGGCTTCCTGCCTAGAGAGGGAGTTGGACTAGATGACATCCAAGGTCCCTTCCAATTCTGCTATTGTATTATTGTATTACAGTAGGTAGGTAGATAGGGGAATAGAGAGAGAGGGTTGCCACAAAGAAGAGGGAGTCAAACCATTCTCCAAAGCACCTGAGGGCAGAACAAGAAGCAATGGGTGGAAACTAATCAAGGAGAGAAGCAACTTAGAACTGAGGAGAAATTTCCTGACAGTTAGAACAATTAACCAGTGGAAGAGAAATTGCCTCCAGAAGTTGTGAATGCCCCAACACTGCAAGTCTTCAAGAAGATGTTGGATAGCCATTTGTCTGAAATGGTATAGGGCTTCCTGCCTAGGCAGGGAGTTGGACTAGATGACCTCCGAGGTCTCTTCCAACTCTTCTATTGTATTATTGTATTATAGTAGGTAGGTAGATAGGGGAATATATAGATAGGGAGAAATACAGTAGGTAGGTAGGTATGTAGATAGAGCAATAGATAGGGAGAAATACGGTAGGTAGGTTGGTAGGTAGGGGGATAGATAGATAGGGAACAGCACAGTAGGTATGTAGGTATGTAGATAGGGGGATAGATAGAGAGGAAGAAATACAGTAGGTTTGTAGGTAGGTAGGTAGGTGTATAGATAGATAGCGAGAAATACAGTAGGTAGGTAGGTAGAGGAATAGAGAGAGAGGGAGAAATACAGTAGGTAGGTAGGTAGAGGGATAGAGAGGGGGAAATACAGTAGGTAGGTAGGTAGGTAGATAGAGGGAGAAAGGAAGAAATACAGTATGTAGGTAGGTAGAGGGATAGACAGAGAGGGAGAAATACAGTAGGTAGGTAGGTTGGGGGTTATATGGTGGTTGTGTGTATGTGTGCAGGTGTAGATCTACACACAGATTGGTTGGCCATTTAACCAGACTGGGCCACAGCAACGCGTGGCTGGGTATAGCTAGTGTTACATAAAATAACTTATCTACGCAAAGCAAATCGCCACAAAAGTCCTCTGAATGGTCAGAAACTGTTGTTAAAAGAGTAAAAATAACTTCAGCTATGGTGTGGTTTAAATTTTTTAAATATAAATAAATATTTAGCCATGTATATCTTTCCTTTCTATCATGTTAGACTTTGCAATTTGTTAACAAATTTTGTTATTTCTTATAACACACATAGATCTGCTGGAGGATGCAATCGAGAGTTGTGATTGGTAACAACGTAGGTCATCTTTTATAATAAACATAATTTAAAGAGCAAGCAGAATGAATAGGTAATTGCTGCAAATTATAGGAACAATGTTCCATAAAAGCAAAATGCATATTTTATTAATCAATCTGTGTAATCCCCCTAAGGACATGAAAGTATATCAAGGCAGAAGTAATACCGAAAGGAAAGGAAGTTCATCTTGACTTTGCTAATAAGATTCTGCATTTTTACAGGATTCCATTTGTCTGAATAATTCATGACTGCTAACAAAAAAGGAAGTAGATAGTACTTCCTCTCATTTTACAGTAACTAAAAATGAATGGAATAAAGAGGGCCAACCAGTCCCATAAAGTTTGGGTGAAAAATATTGAGTGAGAATACCAAAATCTCACAAAATTTGATGATCTCTCAGATGTCTAATGTTACAATACAAGTGAGTACAATACAAAAATGTTACACACATACCTTTTTCTCTCTCTTTCTCCCTCCCTCCTCCCCCCCATACATACATACATGCATAGACATACACACAGATAAGCAACCATAATTTTATAATGTGATCCTCAGATTACACATTGGACCTATTGGAATACAGTACACTAAGAAAATAGCTGAGTAATAAGATAAAAGATTCTAATCATAACTATGTAGTTTTACCATCAGATTAAAATAATTTAGGATGCAGTTAAATTCTTACAAATTATTTACTAGAATTTCTTTTTCAAAAATCTGAACATGTTATCATCAGACAAATAAGATTTTTTATGATAACTCAAAAGGAAGGACAATTGAAA
Organism: Rhabdophis nuchalis; assembly: GCA_039707465.1. NCBI lineage: Eukaryota > Metazoa > Chordata > Lepidosauria > Squamata > Natricidae > Rhabdophis > Rhabdophis nuchalis. The sequence continues at coordinate 124,709,615 of CM077645.1, forward strand.
TCTTTTTGGGGACAACTATTATTTACAATTCTTTTACTATTCAAATATTTATAGTACTTAATCTGCCTAAGATTTCTTTTTCTTATTGGTTCATTATTTTCTGAACATGTTTTCTCAAAGGAAGATAAAACTATACCGTCAATAACTGAAATATAATACTGTACAATAATTTATCCATAGCTTCTTTCCCACTAACATACAATGAATTGGTACAGACTCCACTTTTGGTGCAAGTTAAAAATAATGGCACTAATAACAGCAATCACCATCTTATTTTCAGGAAAACGTGTTTTCCAATATTCAGGATTAAAAGAAAATATGGGTATATATTAATCACTGAGTTACATGGTAGGAATAAAGAATAAGATTTGAATTCTAAATGTTTTAAGCTCAAACACTTGGATCTTCAGACTTTGAATAAAATTCAAAGCTTCATACAAGGTCAAAGTATCAGGTTACAATTAAAAACAGAGGTTGAAATATTTTGCATGCCCCTCTGACATACCATATCTTAGTCAGCAGATAATAAACACTAATTACAGTTCAGTTACAAGTCCAGCCACTTTTAGTATGGACTAGACCTGCACGGTTGTTGTTCTTAGCATTTATCTCATCTGACAGCAGAGGCTGCTTGTTTTTGCACTGCACTCACTTAGCTCTTAGGGTGAATGTATCTGCATACTTTATATGACAAGGAGTTTGTTTCTCATCCAGAAGACGATACTTCCATTCCTCAGGGAAAACTAGAACCTGAATCACCTCACTCAGAGTCCAACATCTTAACCACTATATGATGGAGGCTCACTCAGGAAATAAAATTCAGTAACATACAACATCTATGCTTGCTATTATACCAAAATAATACAATTTGCATTTTAATGAACCGATCCCACCATTTTACTAAAAAGATGGGGCAATTCTTAACTCATAAAAATGTATACATCTGTTTCAAAATGTTCCATTGTTTTGGGGATCTCTAAAAACAATGTTGCTTTTATGCTTTCACATCTTTTATTCAACCTACTCCTCCCTCTGAAGAGATTATTAATCCAAAAATGGACAGGTTTCAGGTTTATAGAGTTAATATTGCTTTTAAATCTTTAAGAAGTAAACAATGATAAGATTATTTATTCACTCATTTATCCCTTGATGTCCCTTGATTCCAACCAACTCTCTTGTCAGCGTTCCAAATATCCTCCAGAATTAAATCAGAGTCCAAGGCAGAGCTTTCCTCAAAGGAGTTTGTAACTTTCAAGAGTACATACTTAATAGTGAGTGAAAACAGAGGTTCTGGTGGTCTGTCAGTCACCCTTATCACTTAGCAGAATGAACTTATATGAACAGTCAATGAAGATGATAGTGGAGACCCAAGATTTTTGGTCTTAGGACTTATCAACCATTTAATTCCAAGATTCTCCTGACAAATGAAATCCAGACACTTAAGAGCTGTCATAGGACTTTACTAAGATGGTTTCAGCATCTACCCATGAAGTAGATAATTTACTTGATCTGGTTTTCAACACGGAAAGCAATAGTTTATATAGAGAAGTATTAGAAAAGTTGTATTTTATCAGGGGCTAACAGTATCTGAGACGTTTAGAATTGTCCATGCCTCCCTCTGCAGGCATGAAGACTAGATTTAATCAGTTTACTCTAGGGATGGGTAGATCATGTAGATTTAAGATCATTCTGTGGGATATTCTCTCAGGCCTGATTCTTTCAGCAGTCCCCCAGGCATTTTTTGATGCACTATCTCCTAATTACCCTCTGTCCAATGCTAAGGCCATACATTTTACAAGCTTCAAACAGACATTAACAAGGAATTTGGCCTTCTATATTTGGCCCATATTATAAAATCAATTACCTCTAGAGTTAAAGCAACTTCATTCCTTACAACTCAGACAGGTTAGCAAAATATATTTATTATTTCAGGTCTTTTGGCACTACTACTATAATTTCTATTTTATGTATTATGTTTTAATAGTGTGTAATTAGTACTTTTCTCCAAAGCTGTGAATGGAGTGGAATGGTAATAAATCTATCTACATACTATAAATAAACATGAACAAGATGGTTGATTATATAGAAATGAGGCTAGCATAATTACATTTCCAATGCATATGTGATGTCAGAAGTAAGGAGATAGTGAGACTTGTTCCTTGAAAATATTTTAGTGTACTATTTAAAAGGATTTCCACAATGCAAATTTTAAAAGGTCAAAATTAAAACGTACAAAAATAAATAAACTTCAACAATCCTTAGAAGCTGCTACTAAAAGGTAAAGCTATAAATAAGATGTATCACTTCAGTGTTGAGATGAAAAACTCCCAGGGTGGAATGTTATCTCACTGCACAAAGTATTACATTTTTGCTTCCCCTTTAATAGAATCTTGTGTAACTTCCTGGAAGATCATTGCTTTATTATTAGAAGCAGATAAGGTAGTTGAAAAATGCTGCTTTTTGCTGCTTTTAGTCACTAGAAGCATTTGTTTACAATGAGAGAAAATCCTCAAAACAAAATTAACACTAGTGTAGAAAACCATTTTGTTCAGCTTTCAAGTATTGGAAACCATATCACTCACCATACTGATACTTCCTGACATAAATTATTTATTTGTCCAATATGGTCCCTGTTAAGAATGTGTGTGTGTGATCCACTAGCAACCTCATACAATTCTTCATGAAAGAATTTCCTATATTCTCCAAAGATTCCCTGCACCATTATGACACTAGTTATCTTATCCAGTCATCAGAGGACTGAGAAAATAAATGAAAATTCTGGTTTGAAGTTTGAGACCATGGAGCTTTTAAATTTTACATTGCTATCACTAACTTTGTAATCTGCACAGCTTGAACTGCATAAATAAAATATATATCTCCAATTCTCCAGGTTATTTTGCTGTATCTAACCTTACGACTGAATATGGGCTTTTTTAAAGCTGCAATATAACAACTTCTGGAGGTGGGCATTGTTATTGTTTTTTTACACAGGAAGATGGACAACAATTCAGCAAAGGGAACACAAGCAGCGCATTGAAGTGGGTTCTAAGGCAATGCTTCAGGCAAGAAGCTTTTTTGAACCTGCAGCAAATTTCAGGCGACGATTGCTTGGCTGCTATTGCTAAGGTCCCTGAACATTAAAAGTGCTTCCTGCCACCCCTACAGTACTATCAGTCAGCTACACCAGGGTAACTGCCAGCTGGTGCAAGAGGCGGGAGAGACACGGGCGCACCTGAGACGCCCGCCTCCTGCTCCCGAGCTGTCTTTCAGGCCCCCTCCCCCTCCGTCTCCCGGGCTCGGAGCTCCTGGCGCTGCCACCGCGCGCGCGCTCGCGCCGCGCCACTCACCCATCAAAGCCCGAAGGTGCTTGAGGCGGGTCAGCGGTTCTTTCCGCGGGTCCAGCGCCTTTTGCGCAGACTTCTTGACATCCGCATGACCCCTCCGCGAGAACATCTCGAGGGCGCTTGAAGGAAGTGCAGCCGCAGCGGCGGCCTCCCGCCTTTGTCTTTCCTCGGTTTCTTCTGGAGCGACTCTCGCCCCGAGCTTCGCTCTCCTGGCCGGTCTCGGGGGCTGAGAGCCGGACGCGCAGCCACAGAGGGAGAACAAGGTTGCGGGCGGGGAGGGGGGAAGGAGGAGCTAAGCCCCGTGAGGGGGGAAATAGGCGGGGCTTGCCGCCGTCGCTGGGCGGGGCATAAAGTAGCGGTCAGAGCAAGCCCGCTCGTTGCCTTTGTGAGAGGCGGCCCTTTCAAGGGACTGAGGGGGTTTGCTTCCTGTATTGCTGGAATATGTTTCATTTATTTAAGATATTTATAAATAAGCGGTTCCTCCTCCAGGGCTGGAAGCTCTAGCCACGCTTATTCGCATGACTTAAATTTTAGAACTACAAAGTCCAGAGGGCTGGATGGGCGGCCATCTTGGCGAGCGCGGGGTTGTCCAGAAGGCGCAGCCTCTTGCAGCAGAGTCCAGGGAGTGACTTGAGTGTTACGTTGCTCTTGCGGGCGCCGGCAACTTCTTATTCTGACCTTGATAATGAGCCGGGCAAACGAAGCCGTGATGTACTAAATTACAGAGATTTTCTTAATGGTTAACTAGATATCATTAACTGCAAATTCAGAGTTGTGCGGAGGTTATTGAAATGGATCTAAAATTGCACTTTGTTTGCTAGCTGCCTCTATTGGGAATAAAGTGCAAAATCATTACACACCATCAGATTCATATAGACGTAGAAGCTGCTGAGCTCCCGGCCAGAAAATGTTTGCTTGAGGGGAAGCTTACACCATATATTTTGGATTACAATTCCCATGATTCTCAATTGATGTATCTGGAGAAGGTTGTTTTTCATTGCAAAGGTGCACTGTACTGGGCATTCGAGGACCTCTAAGGAATTTAGAACTCTTTAAGAAGCTGATTTCATGTCTAGAAATTATATACCATTCCTTTTTAAAAAAAATAAAAAGCAATGTTTAAAAATTGTAGTTTGCAAATCAGCAATGGTGAGAAACTTCTCGTTACCCATTACCATAAATAAATGTTGAGTGACTAAATTCCTAGCTTAAGAAGGAAGTGGATCCAGTGCAAACAGTTATAGTTAGCTGACTCCACAATCTCCTGCAATGATTGGCTTCCATGACAGATGCACAAGGCTGATGGACTCCTTAAATAATTTTTTAAAAACTGCCTGAGGTTAATTTTTAAATGCATTTTTCAAGGTTTGATGCCTGCTTGAAGAATAAATGTTGCTACGATAATAACACTTGGGGGTGTCAAAGTGGTGGCCTGCAGGCTGGATGCATCATGCGCAGGACATGCTCACCTCAGTTCCGTGAATGGGAAAAACATAGCAAAACATCACATGACGGTGACACCCCGAGTTTGACACCTGTGCTGTACATCAAAGTCTCTTGGCTTCTTCCCCCCAACGTAACATTTGTTTAAAAAATATAATTATCCTTACTAGAAAGCAATCCTGTACTGCCTCAGATTTTGTTCTACCTATATAGTAGTATCTGCATTTCAGGATCACAGGTAGTCCTCAATTTACGACAATTATTGGGACCAAAACTTCCATCACTAAGAAAAATGGTTAAATGAGTCACATCCAATTTTACCACATCTTGCTGCAATTATTAAGGGAATCATGGTATGATGATCCGGGACACGGCCCAGAGATAACACAGGCAACTGGAAGTTCAAACAGACCCTTTATTGCTCCAAATTTCCCCAAATGCTCTCATATTTCTGGCAAGTCCAGAGCAAAGAGATGACATCTCAAGCAGCCTCTGGCTGCAAATAGTCCAGTCCTCACTGTATATGGTTGCAACAGTGGTGGGTTTCAAAATTTTTTAGAACCTCTTCTGTAGGTGTGGCCTGTTTTATGGGAGTGGCTTGCCGGCCATGTGGCCAGGTGGGAGTGGCTTGCCAACCATGTGACCAGGTGGGAGTAGCTTGCCGGCCATGTGACTGAGTGGGAGTGGCTTGCCAGCCATGTGATCAGGAGGGAGTGGCCAAGACAATATTACAGAATTCTTTGCCCCAATGAATGATCTACAAAAAGAAGATATAAAAAAGGAAATTTATTATTTTGTTCCCTTATTACTTAAATAAGATTAAAATAAGTGTACAAAACAATAAAAGAGCTACTTACAGAGAGATGACTGCCTTGCTGGTCTTCTACATCACTGACCACACTTGCTCCAATGAATGACTTGCACAAGAAGAGAGACACAAATGAACTCTTCAATTGCATGTACTACATTAGCATGAAACAAGCAGACAAAATAATAGAAAAGGAAGATGATTGTCCTTTTGTGTGTCTTAAACATCACTGATTGACCACCTTGCTCTAACGAATGGCCTCCACAAAGAGACACAAAAAAGAAGACTTTAATTGCATGCACTACCACATTAAGGATGAAACCAGCACAAAAAGCATAAAACAGCTACTTACATAGGAAAGATGTCTGTCCTAGCAGTCATACTCTGTTGCCTCTTCATCCTGTTGTATAATACTAACTGCAAAAGAAATAAAACAATATTGGATTCGATTGTGGTTGTAAACTGAGGACTACACTACAGGTAACAGAAGGGACCTCTTCACCCAACAATGTACAGTCTTTTCAGGAAGGTTGTCCCCCAACAAACAGGAAAGATATAGTTTTTCATCTAAGAAGTTAGATCAAAAATGAATGTCATAGGTAGATTCACAGAGCAATACAGATTTCTTTTTCTGAAATTTATTCCTCAGTTCAAAAACAGGAATATATGAATTAGGTTCAGTACTTAGGACAGACGAAGTATCAATTCAAGAATTAGTAGTGTCATGGTTAGAAGCAATGGTAAAGCAAGATATGGATTTAAAACCAGAAATATTTTGTTGGGTATTTCAAAGGAAATACAATACATATTTCATTTTACGCATGTTAACAGCTGCTGGAATTGTGTTTGCACAACAGTGGAAAAACAAAGATATGAAAATGAATAAATATTAGAATGTGCAGGAATGAATAAATTGACAATTAAAATTAAGAAGGCTTCAAATACTTTTCCACATGGGATTTGTTTTATCAATTGCTAACTAACAGACACAGAAATTATTTATTTATTTATTTATTTATTTATTGGACTTCTAGACCGCCCCCTCTCCCCGAAGGGACTTAGAAATTAGAAATCTAAAAGTATGAAAGAAAACACCAATTATGTAAGGAAAGGTCACTAAAATGTATAAGGAAATATTATTAGTACTTGATTGTTATTAATGTGTAGATAACTGTGGGGACATTACACACACACACAAACTATGATAGCGCCAGGAAAACAACAAAAATAACAATTTCCCCCCAAAAGACTGCAGATGAAACCAGTTTTTTCCCTAACCCCAAGGACAGGAAAGACAAAGCTACTGGAATAAAAACCATCAAGGCATTGTGGGAAATTATAAAGGACAGAACCAGGAAGCTCACAGAACCAGCAACCACCTCACAATTACCTAAACAACCAGGTATCACACAGAAATACGCAAAATCTGGCAAAGCTGCCTTGCACCAATGTGGCGTGCCCACTGAAAAGCAGCCACTTTGAGACACATAAACCCTGCACCAACCTGCACATTTAAAAGCAACATATTGCATCACAAAACATTTGCAAAAAGCAATAACATTTCTTGTAATAAACATATTCTATAAACAATAAATAAATAAATAAATCCCTAAAAATAATTTAAAAAAAGATATTCTACAAATAATAAAATAAATCCTTAAAAACCATTAAAAACATACTCTATAAACAATAATTAAAAATACCATTCCCTCCCTAAAAGCCATTAAAAAAATTCTATAGACAATAAATATCCTTTAAAAAAAACATTAAAAGCATAAAGAAAAAAACCAGAGTCACTTATCAGCAGGCAGAATCAGCAGCTCTCCCATGCAATGGATGCAAGGAGCAGGCAGGTGACCAGGCAGCAGCCAGGCGAGGCTGGGGACTGGGTGGGGGGTGGCAAGAAAGGCCTCAGCCAAGCACCAGGCAGTCCTACCATTTAGGTGAACGAGGATCTGCTGGAACGAGGGCTGTAAGGAATCCCCAGACTTGCCCAGAGCGCAGAGCTGCGGTAGGCCGCTCTAGCTTACTACCCCCCCCGTCCTTAGTTGCGGTCAGGCATCCTAGGCAAGTTTGGGGACCTGGCGAAGGCCTCGCAAAGTTCCAAAACTTGCCTAGGAGGCCAGCTGCACCGTGCAAGCTCCCGCCTGCCACCCCCGTGCTTTGCTGGTGGCCAGGCCTCCTAGGCAAGTTCGGGGAGGTCCACGAACTTGCCTAGGAGGCCGGCCATGCCGTGCAAGCTCCTGCCCGCTGCCCCTGTGCTTTGCTGGTGGCCAGGCCTTCTAGGCAAGTTCAAGGAGGTCCCCGAACCTGTCTAGGAGGCTGGTTGGCCGCACCAGCTCCCCCGCCGTCCCCGTGCTTTGTTGATGGCCTCCTAGGCAAGTTTGGGGACGTCCTTGCAAAGGCCTCGCAAAGGCCCTGAACTTGCCTAAGACACTGGCTGCGCTATGTAAGCTCCCACTCCCCCGTGTTTACTGGCAGCCTGTCAGCCTTCGCTTTGCTGCATGCTTGGCTGCCATGGAAACGGGGAGGGTGGGGTTATGGGGTTAACTATGTGTGCTGGTGGAAGATGGTACGGGCCAGTGTTATCTCAAACCTAACGGTATCACATTCCATTCTGATGACAGCGTTGGACGTGAGGCCCACCTGATGTCCTGGAGAAATCTGCATTGGACACTATTGTAGAGGGCATGGGTTATTGGGGTTGGCTTAAGCTTTGATATACACGCTTCGCGCCTAAACTAGTCACTTCCTGCTTGACCTTCGTTTGCTGTTCTTCTGTATTCAGTAAAAGTAACCTTAACCATTTTGAAATGTGCTTAAGTGTGGTCTTTCTTGAGTATTCGAAGAAGTGAATCCTGACATTAAGCAGGAAGTCACTACACTCCGGAACCCGATGTCGGAGGCTGGGAAAGAAGAACCGATGGGAGAGGCCGCCTCTCACCCAGCTGCCCTAAAAGAGGAATCCAGGTCAGTGATGGAGTTATTAGCTGGCCTTAACCTCGAACCAAATCCCGAAGAAGGATCAACACGCCATCGTTGGTCCGAGGGAGTGGGAATGAAGGAATTTGTAAAAGATGACATCGGCCCCGGGGTCACAACCACAAGGCGCCGGCAAGCCTATTCTTCCCCCTCCATTGCAGATTTTTTAAAGGAAGAGTGGGACTTGAGAGAGACGGCAAGAGATTTACTTCGTCAAGCGGACGATAGGAAGGAGGCTCTGGATAAAATGTGGGGAGGGGATCCTCATCCTCCGGAATGGGAAGGAATGAAAAAACAGCAAGAGGCCCCCTCCCAAGAACAAAGAGGAGTCAGCCCCCAACCGCCCGTGGGAACCCCTAGAGAATCCCAACGGGGAGAACCGACCCTTCCTCCTCCTCGCCGGTCGGCAAGACTTCCCCCCCTGGGGATTAAGTTTGGAGGGAACCCTGCTGAGTTAGGATTTTTCTTACTGCACGTCAGCAACTATGTTAAACAGTTTGCAGATGACTTGAGAGATGATGATTCAAAGATAAGAATTGTAGCCCTCGCGCTGGAAAATACAGCCGCTGATTGGTTACCACAAACAAAGTAAAGAGCGCAGATCTGCTACACCTCGTTCGGGTGCTTGCTTTCGCTGTGGGAAGGAGGGGCACTGGGCCAATAACTGCAAAATGAAGCAAACGCCACGCCCGCCTTCTTCAGCTGAGGGGAAAAAGTCCGCGAAACCTCCGAGCGTGCACACTAAACCAGTGATGTTTGGAGCGGAGCCTCTGGATCTCTCTGCCGGTGACCAGCAAAAGGCGGAACTGGATGACTGGGAAAAGGAATCCTCCTCTTCTGATGACAACTGGGTGAGTCCCGATTCTGGGCCCCTTACTATTCCTTTGCAGCTTTTGGCTCCATCTAGTGGCCGCAACTGTAAAATACAAGCTCTTATAGATTGTGGCTGTTCTCGTTGCCTCATCAGCCAAGAATTGGTAAAACACATGGGATTCCACCTAAAAAAGTACCTATCGCTTTCTGTCAAATGGATGGTACTGTAGCAGGTGGCAATCCAGCATTATATGTAACTGAACCAATTCAAGTATCTATTGGTGATACCCATGGAGAAACCATTAAGTTTATTGTAGCCCCCATTGCTGACAACCCTGTTATTCTAGGCCTGAATTGGCTACGAAAGTGGAATCCCCTAATTGATTGGAAAGAAGGGTGGGTTCGAATCCCTTTCATTTTGCCTAACAATATGCCAATAACTCTGCCTACACCACCCAATGATCAACCTATACCCGAACAAACTCCTCTCCAGGAACCTGTTAATTCAAGCTTGGCCCTTCCCACCCTGGAAGTTATACCTGGAGAAGAGAAAATCCCTAAAGAGTACTGGGACCTTAAAGATGTTTTCAGCGAAAAATCTTGTGACATGCCCTCCCTCAAAAAAGATGTTGAATCCTATATCGCCAGTTGTCCAGTTTGTGCGGCTTCCAAACGTTCCCCAGGGAAGCCCCACGGTCTCCTCCAGTCTGTAGCGCGGCCAGAGGCTCCTTGGAAGGAAATTTCTATGGACTTTATTGTTGATCTTCCAAGTAGCCAAAGCTATACTGTCATTTGGGTGGTCACTGATCTGTTCTCCAAACAAGTTCATTTTGTACCATGCTCCAAAATTCCATCCGCTAAATCTTTGGCTAAACTCTTTCTTACTCACATTTATCCCTTGCATGGAGTCCCGAAGCGTATCATCTCTGATAGGGGTACTCAATTTACGTCGCAATTTTGGAAGGAATTTCTGAGATTGATTGGCTCCGCCCAGGGCTTAAGCTCCTCCCACCACCCGCAGACTAATGGGGCCTGTGAACGAGCTAATTCCATTCTGGAACAATACTTGCGCTGTTTTATAAACTTTCAACAGGATGATTGGGCTGATCTCCTGATTCACGCTGAGGTAGCGTATAATAACTCGGTTCATAGCAGTACCGGAATGACCCCGTTCAAAGTAATTTATGGTCAGGACTTTGTACCTATTCCTGAGCTTCCGCACGACCCCCCTGCAATTCGTTCTCTTGCGGATTGGAGTGGTAAATTGTCTTCGGTTTGGCCCATTATAAGAAAAACGTTGGATGATGCCCATCAATCTCATAAGTTTTACGCCGACAAGAAACGAGCTGTTCCACCACAATACAAAGTTAGCGACCGGGTATATGTCTCTACTAGACATTTGGACAGTCCTCAGAAATGCAAGAAACTAGGTCCTAAGTTTGTGGGACCTTTCACGATCACTAAAATAATCAGCTCTGTCTCCGTTCGATTGGACCTACCAAAAACCTACCGACGCCTCTACCCGGTCTTCCATGTCCACCTGTTGAAACCCGAACGTTTGTCACATCTTCGTAAACCTCATCCTGATGCCCCTGCACCCCTACTGGTGGATGGACAACAACATTATGAAGTCCGTGACATTTTAGATTCCAAAGTGCATAGAAACAAAATACAGTACCTAGTTGTTTGGAAGGATTTTTCTCCGTCTCATAATGAATGGGTGGATAAACAGCATGTAAAAGCCCCAAAACTACTACGACAATTCTATGCTAAATATCCTAACAAACCCTAACCTCTTTTCTCCCTTTTTTATATGTTGTTGTGTGGTTTTCTTTGTGTTTCTCTTGTTGTCTATTTTTCAGAACTGAATCCCCTGCTTCTGGAGGAGGTCCGGATGTCAGCCTTCGCTTTGCTGCATGCTTGGCTGCCATGGAAACGGGGAGGGTGGGGTTATGGGGTTAACTATGTGTGCTGGTGGAAGATGGTACGGGCCAGTGTTATCTCAAACCTAATGGTATCACATTCCATTCTGATGACGGCGTTGGACGTGAGGCCCACCTGATGTCCTGGAGAAATCTGCATTGGACACTATTGTAGAGGGCATGGGTTATTGGGGTTGGCTTAAGCTTTGATATACACGCTTCGCGCCTAAACTAGTCACTTCCTGCTTGACCTTCGTTTGCTGTTCTTCTGTATTCAGTAAAAGTAACCTTAACCATTTTGAAATGTGCTTAAGTGTGGTCTTTCTTGAGTATTCGAAGAAGTGAATCCTGACACAGCCATGCGGCCCTGCGCTATAAGCAAACCCAGGATCCTTGCAAGGCCACAAAAGATCACTGGACTTGCTTATAGAGCAGGGCCCCGGCAGGCCACTCCAGCTGGCTTGCCGCCGCCCCCCGCATAGTTGCAGCTTACTTACCTGAGGGAGGCAGCAATAGCAGCAGAGAAGGCAAGCGAGCATCCGATCAGCTAGCGAGTGACAATGCGAGAGCAAAATAGGAAAAAAGGTAAGTGGGCCATCCACCCTGCGGTTTAAATAGGGCTCTTAGAGGCGGAGCAATTGGTGAGCCAGCTATTCAGTGAGTGACAGGTGGGGCAAGCTTGGTGCGGATGGGAGGGGGAAGCGAGCAAGCGGCGACCGGAAGGGCGGGGAAAGCGAGCAAGGGGGAGCAGGTGGGAGGGAGCGTTCTGGTCCTTTCCCACCAGACAAAGGGGTTCTTAAAGGTATGGTAAATTTGACTAACCCCTTCTGGAGTACCGGTGTGAACCAGGAGCAACCCACCCCTGGGCTACACAGCAATAAATCCATCACGGCAAATAAGGGAATTCAAGAAGCAAAGGATCCAGGTAATTAGTCCAGAAAGCCAGAAAGAATGTAAGGAATCCAGGAAAGTTCCAACATAGGCACTCAACACTTCATGAATTCAGTGTTTGTTCCAGGGGTGGGTTTCTAAGGGTTCGCACGGGTTCCCGCGAGCCCGTTGGTCAAATTTACCGATCCGTAGCGATCCCTTTGGACCGTGGACCTGGAAGTAAGTCCTCCGCGTTCGTCCCCGCCCCCCTGCCGCCCAGCCAACGCTAAAATCGCTGGACGCCGGGGGCTTGGAACTCGGAGGGGTGCCCGGGACGCGTGCGAAGATCGCCTCTCCGTGCCGCTTCTCACCGCCGGCCAGGGAGCTTAGCGCCAAGCGGCAATGAGAAATGGAGAGGCGCAGGCTGTGTGCAAAGTTCGCATGCTGCCCCTCGCCTCTCTGCTCCGCTTCTCACTGCCGCCCAGGGAGTTTAGCGCCGGGACGCGTGAGAAAGGGAGAGCCGCAGGGCGTGTGCTGCCCCTCACCTCTCCGTTTCTCACGCACCCCGGCGCTAAGCTCCCTTGCTGCAAAGGCCGCATGGCGCAGGGCTTCCCGGCGCTTCCCAGCGCTAAAAGTTTAAAGCGCTGGGGCGGGCTGGGAGCCCGGCGCCCTGCTGCCTTTGGGGCCAGACCGGCCATCGGTAAACTCGCCAGCCTGGCTGCAAAGGCAGAAGGGCGCCGGGCTCCCCCCCGCCCTCAGCGCTTTAAACTTTTAGCGCTGGGAAGCGCCGGGAAGCCCTGCGCCCTGCTGCCTTTGGGGCCAGACCGGCCATCGGTAAACTCGCCAGCCTGGCTGCAAAGGCAGCAGGGCGCAGGGCTTCCCGGTGCTTCCCAGCGCTAAAAGTTTAAAGCGCTGGGGGCGGGGGGGAGCCCTGCGCCCTGCTGCCTTTGGGGCCAGACCGGCCATCGGTAAACTCGCCAGCCTGGCTGCAAAGGCAGCAGGGCGCAGGGCTTCCCAGCGCTAAAAGTTTAAAGCGCGGGGGGGGAGCCCTGCGCCCTGCTGCCTTTGGGGCCAGACCGGCCATCGGTAAACTCGCCAGCCTGGCTGCAAAGGCAGCAGGGCGCAGGGCTTCCCGGCGCTTCCCAGCGCTAAAAGTTTAAAGCGCTGGGGGCGGGGGGGAGCCCTGCGCCCTGCTGCCTTTGGGGCCAGACCGGTCATCGGTAAACTCGCTGGCTGCAAAGGCCGCATGGCGCAGGGCTGGAGAGGAGGAGGAGGGAGCAACCCCCTCAGCAGAGCGCGCAGAGTGCGGCTCTTCCACCCTCGTCGACGGTGGGATTCCTGGCCGCCGATTCCCTTCCTCCCTCTACAGCCGGCATGCCGGCCACTCATCTTCCAGGGCTGCCATTCCACACACACACACGCTTCTCAGCTCCGGGCGGCCGGGCGACGGCAGGCTAAGGTGAGTGAGCACAGCGGCCCCGGGATGAAGAGGCTCCGCGGGGGACGGGCGGGCGGGCGGGCACGACGACGAACAGACAGAGAGAGGCACAGACACAGAGAGAGACAGGGAGGGAGGGGGGAATCAGAGAGTGACAGACACACACACAGAGACGGAGAGGGAGGGAGAGAAAGAGAGAGACGCAGAAAGTGATTAAGTGCGTGAATGCGAGACGACACACACACACACACAAACACAGAGTGACAGATGGGCGGATGAAGGGGAGAGAGACAGAGAGAGAAAGAAAGAAAGAGAAAGAAAGAAAGAAAAAAGTGAGAGAGAAGAAAGAAAGAGAGAGAGAGAGAAAGACAGAGAAAGAGAGACAGAAAGGAAAGAGAAAAAAAGAGAGAAAGAAAAGAGAGAGAGAAAGAGAAAGAAAAAGAAAGCGAGAAAGAAAGAAAGAAAAAGAGGGAAAGAAAGAAAGAGAAAGAGAGAAAGAGAAAGAGAGAAAGAAAGAGAAAGAAAGAGAGAAAGAGGGAAAGAGAGAGAGAAGGAAAGAAAGAAAGAACGTATGACCACAATTGAGCCCAAAAGTTTAGTTGTTAACCAAGACCATTGTTAAGTGAGTTTCACATTTTCCAAGTTGGCCACTCCCACCCGGTCACATGGCTGGCAAGCCACTCCCACCCAGTCACATGGCCAGCAAGCCACTCTCACAAAGCAGGCCACACCCACAGAACCTGTTCCAAAAATTTTGAAACCCACCCCTGGTTTGTTCCCAACAAATGCCCCTCCCCACAGCATCTCCTTAAGTTTCATTCCCCCGGTGTGCCTTGTGAAGAGGGCCGGGGCACTCTTCTCCTGAGTAGCCTGCTCAGTTTGTGCTGTTCTCACCTTCTCTCCACTCTCCATGCTCTCAGCTCTGTTTCTCATGTTCACTGCTTAGCTTCTCTTGGTCATCCTGCCCCCATTCCTCCCTGCGTACAAGCTGTCCTAATTCTGAAAGACTCTGCCTGATTGGCCCTGTCCTTTTCCATTTTCCTCTGAAGCCAACGAAGCCACCCCTCAATCTCTGTATGCTCTAGTTCCAGCTCGTCTTACCCGCAGAGTCAAGCTCCAGGGGGCATGACACATGGTCATTAAGTGAATCTGGCTTCCCCCTTTGACTTTGCTTGCCAGAAACCAGCTGGGAAGGTCACAAATAGTGATCAGATGAGCCGAGGATTGTGTATCCATCATAAACACATGACAGTTGCCAAGTATCTGAATTTTGATCACATGACCATGGGCACACTGTGACAATTGGCCATGTCACACTTTTTAATGCCATTTAATTTCAAAAGGTCAATAAAAGAATGGTTGTAAATTAAGTACTACCTGTGTATTCTAAGTAATATCAAGATTTCTTGTGATCTCTGAAAAGTAATATCAATAAAAAATATTTTGTATTTTGGATTTCTAACAGTTAAAAAAGGTGTTCACAAAAAGGATTAATGGACCCTCAATCAGTACACAGAACTCACTGGAAATAAATTCATGGTACTTTTTAAAACTGCCCTGTGCATATTACATCATCACAATACAGCTACAATAAAACAGCCAACTTTAAATTCCAGATAGATGAATGGGTTACTTTTGAAATTTAATATATATATTTTGAATGTCATTGATCAATTGAGTTATGTTTAGAATTAAATAGCATTCATGTGACATGTATTTTTACAATATTCTCTGGTATTCCTTTAAATGTAAAGCAAGTTTTACAATATTTACAATATTTTGTTTTTGTATCATATGTAATAGTTTAATCTTTCTAGACTGCACATAGTTTTTTATTTCAGCAATATAATTTAATTCTTGGTCATTTTCATCCTAATTTTAAATTGCAATATTTTATTTTATTGTCCTTTAGAAACTTACTTGCTGGTTTTCTTCAGTTTGTTTCCTTTTTTTGTCCTCTTTGTTGTCTTTTATGTAATGTTAATAAAAGTTTAATTTTCGCCATGTTTAAGTGTGCCATAGAAGTATACCTCTATGCTTACACCAGGAATAAAGACATCCAGGCTTTCTCACTCAGGTTTACTGCATGACATGGGATCAGTTAGTTTCAATCCAGCCAACCGTACAGATTTCTGGTTGTGGGGAAACTTATTTTATTATTTATTCGATTTGTTAACTGCACCAATCTCCGTCGAGACGGACTCTGGGCGGTGCACAGGACATTAAATATACAATAAATAACAATATACAAAAGTTAAAAAGAAATTAAATAGAAAACCTGTGCTAAAATCCCATTAAAAACCTATCTAACTTGGCTGAGGCTCTATTGTTCTAAAATTCAAGTTCTACGGCAGTCCAGCTTGCTGGAAAAGAAGTGTCTTAAGTGAGTGGCGGAAGAGGGGAAGGTCGGTGATGGTGCGGAGTTCGGGGGGGAGATTGTTCCAGAGGGCAGGCCCCGCCACAGAGAAGGCCCTGTTCCTGGGCGTCGCCAGCCGGCATTGACCAGCAGTCAGCGCCCTGAGAAGGCCCTCTCTGTGGGAGCAAATCGGTCAGTGGGAGGTATGTGGCAGGAGGCGGTCCTGCAAGTAACTAGGCCCCGAGCCATGGAGCGATTTAAAGATGGTAACAAGCACCTTGAAGCGCACCCGGAAGGCCACCGGTAGCCAGTGCAGCTCGCGCAGGAGAGGTGTTACATGGGAACTTCGAGATGTTCCCAAAATCCCCCCTGCGGCCGTGTTCTGGACTAACTGGAGCCTCCGGATGCACCTCAAGGGGAGCTCCATGTAGAGAGCGTTGCAATAGTCAAGGCGAGATGTCACGAGTGCTTGAGTGACTGTGCGGAGGGCGCCCCGGTCCAGAAAGGGATGCAACTGGCGTACCAGGCGAACCTGGTAAAAGGCCCCCCTGGTCACGGCTGCCACATGGTCATCCATGGACAGCCGCGAATCCAGGAGGACACCCAAGTTGCGAGCCCTTTCCACAGGGGCCATTGACTCACCCCCGATAACCAGCGATGGAATTAGCTGGCTATGCCGGGGCGCCGGAAACCACAGCCACTCGGTCTTGGACGGGTTGAGCCGGAGTTTGTTACTTCCCATCCAGAGCCGTACGGCCTCCACACACTGGGCCATCACTTCGACAGCATCGTTGGGGTGGTTGGGAGTAGATATGTACAGCTGAGTATCGTCAGCATACAGGTGGTACTCTACCCAGCAACCATGGATGATCTCACCCAGCGGCTTCATGTAGATGTTAAACAGGAGGGGCGAGAGGACCAACCCATGAGGCACCCCATATGCTAGGGGCCTCGACGTCGACCTCTGCCCTCCTGTTAGTACAAATTGCGACCGACCGGAGAGGTAGGAGGAGAATCACTGTAAAACAGTGCCCCCTACTCCCAGCCTCTCCAGTCGATGCAATAAAATACCATGGTCGATGGTATTAAAAGCCGCTGAGAGGTCTAACAGGACCAGGATAGAGGAGTAACCCCTATCTCTGGCCCTCCAGAGATCATCTACCAACGCGACCAATGCTGTCTCCGTGCTGTGCCCGGGGCGGAAACCGGACTGGCGCGGGTCTAGATACGCAGTTTCCTCCAGATGCCGAGGGAACTGTTGTGCCACCACACTCTCAACAACCTTCGCAAGGAAGTGAAGGTTGGAGACCGGACGATAATTACTTAACAATGCTGGGTCCAGGGAAGGCTTCTTGAGGAGGGGTGTCACCATCGCCTCTTTTAAGGAGGCAGGCAAGAAACCCTCACTCAAAGAAGCGTTCACTATTTCCTGTGAATTATCTTTTGCTCTGGAATGAAAAGTAAAATAAAAATCAAATAAATACATAAAATGTGTTTATTTTTGTATCTTGCAAAGTTCTAGTCTGGGATCTTTAGCTTTCTTACAAATAAATTATTCATACTAAACTGTGACTTCCTGATAAACATATATACATTTCTTACATTAGTGACTTAAATATTTTCTAAATAATAAATGTTAGCAAATGTATTTGCTAAATCTGAAAATTAGTTTGTGATTATATATGGACTGCCAAGCTTTACATTTTCAAAGAAATGTTCTTATTGTCCAGAATTGCTACTATTCATATTTTGGTGTGGACATTTTTATATTTGACAAGATGTTCTTACTTAAATCATTTTTCTATCACAGTAGAGGCCTAAGAGCTGGAATACATGAGTGTTGACATTCTATACAAATAAGGTCATTAATATTTGCTTCAAAGAAGAACTAGTTCGGCACATTTAAAAGAAAAAGAGTTCCATTACAGCAAAACATACCGCATGAGGCGTTTGGTCAAGATGGCGTTTTATGGAAATTGAAATACTTCCACATATTGTCATTTCTATTTCCAGATCCATCCAAATCTTTCTGAAGCTATCCATGTAATTGCCTTTACTGATGGCAATCACTGAGAATAGAGAGGGAACATCATGACTCAATCTGTGGTCCGTCCAAATAGTTAATAGGAATTTTTAAAAAAAGAATAAATTATTCAGTGACCTGTGCTTGGGCCTAGGCAGCTCCGGTAGTAATAATGGGGTTTTTCCAATAGTTGCAATCATTATTTTTACATTAGGTTATAGCTAAAGCCTCTTGAATTGCAGTAAGAGAAGAAAGCCTTGGTTAAACCCAGAGCCTGGAAGTTGGAGTGAAGTTACACTTAAGTACCTACTCCTTCTATAATCAGAGAAAATCAATCAGGCAGCTATTAAGGGGATACAAATTTAGAGCCCACCAACCACATTGTTGTTTTTTGATAATGATTTCTTCAGGCAGTCGGGTCAATTGTTTTCTGTCATGCAATGCTGAATCTTTGCAGAGCCTACAGCAGTTATTGAACTTCTTATTTCATCCTACTTCATGCTGCCTGAAAATTAGTGTGCCCAGGACCACGCTATTCTTTTTCAGGTACACATTGTTCCCCAAACATCCATTCACTTTCCCAAACTATTCAGCTGCATCTCTGTATTCTCCCTTTCTGCCTTTTTCAACTAGGCAAAGGACAATATTTTTCAGAGGGGGCATCGTGCAATTAGATTAGGCAGCCTCCATAATAAAATCATCAGTAACCACCCTTCTCCAAATTCTGCCTCCATCTAGGTAAGCTATATTTTTAGCTGCTACAGTTTGTGTCCTTTTTAACTGCTTTGCTGATTTAAAAAAAACACCATATGGGCTATTCATTTACATAACATGCTAACACCCTAAGAAAATATTTAGGCAATGAGAAATATAAACACTAGCTTAAAACCTGATTATTCACTAGTTTCCTCATCCTGAATGTCCCTATCAAGAGAAGAGCTCTGACTGGTTGTTTTGCATGATTGGCCCTGTGGAAAAGACAGTATTACTAACAATCTTTCTTGAATTGTATGTGCTTAATTTGGCGCCAAATGATCGGTGGACATATTACACCTGTCAAAACTAGTGTAATTATATTGATGGCATCAGATGTCTTGTCCATCTATTCTGTTCTAGAGATACAAAAAGTGTCCCCCAAACTCCAACTGATGTGTAGCTGTATTCTAGGCCTTACACCTCATGAAATCCTCATGGGGGATCCAATATATACTCTCTTAGGAGCATAGGTCATAGTCCTGGATCCCATTTTAGAATTTGAAGCTGTTTTTGTCTTCTTGTGTCCTTTGAGTTCCATTTAACACACCACAAACAGCCATGTGACCAGAGGTGGTATTCAGCAGATTCTGACTAGTTCTGAAGAACTGGTAGCAGAAATTTTGAGTAGTTCAGAGAACCGGTAAATACCACCTCAGACTGGCCCCACCCCCATCTATTCTCTGCCTCTCGAGTCCCAGCTGATCAGAAGGGAATGGGGATTTTACAGTAACCTTCCCTGGAGTGGGGAGGGAATTGAGATTTTACAATATCCTTTCCCTGCCTTACCCACCAAGCCATGCCATGCCCACCAAGCCACGCCCACAGAACCAGTAGTAAAAAATTTTTGAATCCTACCATTACATATGACATGTATTCAGAGATGAACAGAAAGGAGAAGGACAAAGAATCTGAAATTGTTGTTGGAGATGTACCATCAGAAGACTAATTTTAAACAAAATGGAACAGTTTTTATCACATATTGTTGACCATCCTGCAATAATTAAATGCTAAGGACTTTTGAGATAGAATAGATTCACCAGTCTCTGGGAATCATGAGAACCATTCATTATACTTACAGTTTATAACTCTTAGACAGGTGCAGGTACTCTATTTGTGCACATGACAGAACCTTTTTAAGAGAATAGAAGAGCTTTCTAAGTACCTACTAGGACAAACTATAGGATGCATTACTGTAATTTCGACATCCTTCCTAATGGAATGGAGAATGCAAAAAAGCCAGATGTATTGATCCAAAAATATCTGTATTCCTCTAACTGCCTTAGATATCATTCCTTTAGCTCATGATTACTGCTGGATTTGAGTTTCTTCATAAATTGTACAGAGCCCTGTTCCAATGCTGATCACATCAGGATCATGCATTGAGATATGGCATGGCAGATATTATGGACAGCACCTTTGAAAGTATGATCAAGAAAGATGGTTACAGACAAGAATAAACAACACTCTGATAATTGCACTATTTAAATCTGAAGCTTCAAACAGGCTTCTTGGTCACCTCCAAGACTATGGACTCACAAAATATTACCAGGTAATCTGGAAGCAGGTTGCATTTTGGGGTGTGAGTGACCTCTTTTCTATGATGAGACCGGTAGTCCTCAGCATTTGTGGTTTCCTAGAGATTTTGAAAAATCATCTCAAAGAAAGCATTTATGGTCTCAGTGAAGATGAGAATGCCTAAGATGAGGATCTATTACTTGGAACACTGACTGTTGGTATATTATCTTGCAGGTCCATGCTTGGGGTGTTTTAACTCCAGAAGTCAATTATTAATGTGTCTGCCAAGCAGGAGGCACGTTTTTAGGCCGCAGCTGATTTTATCCATATCTTTTAGTACCCATTAGAAAATATTGGGCATATCGGTATCGACAGCACAATGGCCCTGAATTATTTGCTGATATCGCAAGTTGGTGTTTGCAAGCTAATCAACTCATCCCATTTTTTCTAAATAAATTGACAAAAGCCTATAAAGTCTAATAGAGTCCTCCATATGAAGACTTATATGCTACATGGTTGAATCGCAGATGTTGGATGGCCATAAATTAATGTAACGTGTTTTAGATTTCATGTCCTTTTGGATTTGTGTTAAAGGATTGCTTTTTGTTGGATTTGTATTACAGCTATATACATCGTAACCTAACCCTCTTTTGCTTTTTGATCCACTTGGTGTGATAAATCGTGCTCACATTTTCAGTGTTGGACAAACCAGTTGTTACATTATGTACCACCTCTGTACCAACCCCTCTATGATCAATTTAAGATGGTGCTTTACTCCATTGACATATCTTTGAGGCTTACTTGGCTTCCAGTCCCACTATGCTTTTAAAAATTAAATACAGTAATATAATTTCATGCATGGAAAATTAGAGTATTGCAAAGCAATAACATTATTTTTACTTTCAAAGTATAATCCCTACCTTAGGACTTCCAGGTCTGAGCAGCAAAATCTGGATGTTCCTTAAATACACAGAAAACACTTCTTGTCCTTCTTTGCTCCACCTGGTGGTCATTTCAATTTTTAGAGCCTGCTTCTTGTTAGCCTTACCCTATACGAGTGATCCTCAACCTTTTTAGCAGGAGGGACTGGTTTTGTGAAAGACAATTTTTCCACATAGGGAGAATGGTTTTGGTTTCATTTGGTGCCACTCATCTCCAGCTGTGAGGCCCAGTTGCTAACAGGCCATGGACTGATACCGATTTGTGACCTGGGTATTAGGAACCCCTGCCCTATGCAATAGTCACTCTAGGACAGTGTTTCACAACCTTGGCAACTTGAAGATGCCCAGACTTCAACGCCCAGAATTCCCCAGCCAGCATTTGCTGGCTGGGGAATTATGGGAGTTGAAGTCCAGACATCTTCAAGTTGCCAAGGTTGAGAAACACCATTTAAATATGAGCCAGCAGTGTGCAGCAGCTGCCAAAAAAGCCAACACAGTTCTAGGCTGCATCAACAGAGGGATAGAATCTAGATCGCGTGAAGTGTTAATGCCACTGTATAGTGCCTTGGTAAGGCCACACTTGGAATACTGCATACAGTTTTGGTCGCCACGATGTAGAAAAGATGTGGAGACTCTGGAAAGAGTGCAAAGAAGAGCAACCAAGATGATTAGAGGACTGGAGACTAAGACATATGAAGAACGGCTGCAGGAACTGGGTATGTCTAGTTTGATGAAGAGAAGGACCAGGGGAGACATGATAGCAGTGTTCCGATATCTCAGAGGGTGCCACAAAGAAGAGGGAGTCAAACTTTTCTCCAAGACACCTGGGGGCAGGACAAGGAGCAATGGGTGGAAACTAACCAAGGAGAGAAGCAACTTAGAACTAAGGAGAAATTTCCTAACAGTAAGAACAATTAACCTCTGGAACAGCTTGCCTCCAGCAGTTGTGAATGCCCCAACCCTGGAAGTCTTTAAAAAGATGTTAGACAGCCATTTGTCTGAAATGGTATAAGATTCCTGCCCATGCAGGGGGTTGGACTAGAAGACCTACAAGGTCCCTTCCAACTCTGCTATTGTATTGTATTGTATTGCTCTAGGAGAATAAAAATTGTGCACGATTCTAGTCTGGCATTTTGTTTAAAATGTGTCTGCATACCAAAAAGAAAACCAAATAAACCAATGCAGATTGAAAGGGAAAGTTAAAGAAATGTCAGAAAATAAATTTACCATTGCCCTTAATAAATGGATATTACAACTCATCATGCCAATTAGATACATAAATACTTTTTTTTCCATTTTGTGTAAGGTTCTACCTCCTGTGATGACCATTGAAGAATTTTCAACATATATATGTATAAATGTAGTATTTGACAGAATAACAGAACAGAATAACAAAGTTGTAAGGGACCTTGGAAGTCTTCTAATCCAACATCCTGCTAAAGCAGGAGACCCGATGGTGAAATTCAGCCGGTTTGCACCAGTTAAGTAGAACCAATTGTTAACTGTTTGCTCATTTCGGCAAACCAGCTGAAACCTCGACCCTTCCTCCCAGTCTCTCTTCATCGGGAGGATCGTCTTTTCCACCTGGCCATTCTCCTGAGCTTACTAGAGCCGCTTTGTGCCGTGATATCACCTGAAAGGAGAACAGCAGGAGCAGGGAGGCTCACTTGCTCCCTTTCTCTATGCCATTCAGCCTTTTTGGAGTCTGGGCCACGTGACTACCGCCATGGGCCACCAGCAGCTGTACTGGAGCCACCCCAGGAAGTTTGGGCAGGGCTCACCTGATAGGTCTCTGACTCCCTCCCTGACTCCCTCTTTCAGCCTCTGTGGGCCCAGCACCAACGCCTTCTGTTGCACACCAGTCTCTGCAACCAGGCCTCGCAGTGGAGGGAACATGGGATCACCCAGCAGCTACACATGTGGCTTTCAGAGGAAGAGAGGCTGGGTGAGCTGGACCCAGAAGCTTCCCAGCTTCCCTCATCCCAGAAACACTCCCCTCTTGGCTAGCAGCTGCCCCCTTCTCCCTTTCCCTCCTTGCTGCCGGGTGATCCTGTGTGAAGAAGGGGATGGCTGCACTTTTTAAAAAGGACTTTTAATGAAACCTCCAATGTGGCAGCCAAGATCCAATCCCAAGTCGAAAAACCAGCTTTCCTCTCCCTACCTGGTGCATCTGCTTCGACTCACTAAATTGGGTCTAGAGCCTGGGGGCGGAGGGGGGGGGGGGGGAGGAAGGACGGAAATGCAGCAGAGCAAGATTCATAAAGTAAACTCAAGTTTCTTAGCTTGGATGAGCAAAAAGCACTGGGCAGTGGCAGGGAATACAAAGGACAACTGGAGAGATGGAGCAGCATTCAGCCATCCAGGCTTCAAAGAAAAGTTCACTTCAGGGCAAGGGGCGCAACTGATGCCACTTTCTAAAACAGAAGATCCTGCTAAGCTCCAGATCCTACAAAACAAGCCGCGGTGTTCAGTCTGTGCAACTCACTTCCTGCCTTTCTAAAGGATACATCCCCCCCCACTACCCCGCTTGCTCCCACATGTTTCCATTAGGGTCTCACCCTTCACCAGGTCGGCTCACTTACCTCTGCCCCATTTCCCCCCTTCAGAGGCCCCTTACTCACTCTCCAGAATTCAGCTCTGCTGGCTGGAGAATTCTGGGAGTTGGTCCACAAGTCTTAAAGTTGCCAAGTTTGAAGACCTCTGCTAGTTACTATCCTTAGGCTCAGTTTAAGGCTAAGCTAATCAATAGTAGAGCTCTAAGAATGCCAGATGATCAATGGGCATGTTCTCAGTTTCAAAATGTCTGGCTTTTCTTCCTCCTACCAAAGACCACCTGGGGTTCTTCCAGGAAGGAAGAAAGGAAAGAAAGAAGGAGAGAGAGAAAGGGAGGGAGGGAGGGAAGGGAGAAAAAGGGAAGGGAAAGTGAAGGAGATATGGATGGATGGATGGATGGATAGAGGGAGGGAGGGAGGGAGGGAGAGAGAAAAAGGAGAGGAAAGAAGGACCACAAACCTGGCACTACATGCAGCTTCAGCTTTGAAACAGCACAGCAATCCAGGGCTGGAAGGTACCTCAGAGGTCATCTACTCCAACCCCCTGCTCCAGCAGACCTTATATCATCTTGGTTATTTTGGTGCCTCTAACACAGAGGAGAAATTCCCAGAAATCCTGGGGCATTGCCAACCTCTTCCCCCTAGTAGAAAAACAACATAGAGCAAAAACTTCATGCAGTATTAAAAAGAACAGAAAAGGGGGCTGCTGTGTATTGTTTAATGGACTGCTAAATTAGCAAAATGGATGGTGAAATTGGTCATGCCCACACATGACCAGCAGGCCACTCCCACCTGGTCACATGATGTCAAGCCATTCCCACAAAATAAGCTATGCCCACAGAACTGGTAGTAAAAATTTTTGAAACCCAGCACTGCTACATAGGATGCCACCCGCAGGTTGCCACCACTGGTTCTCCCAAACCAGTCCTAACTGGCTGAATACCACCACTGATATAGATGTAGTTCCACTAAGGACTATTTGTTGAGGGTGGTTTGTCAACCAGTTACAACACCATCTGGAGACGATATTGTCTATCCACATTTCTTGGCTTACTAAGAAGTGATTATGATTTCTTTGTTAAATCTCTTACTGAAATCCAAGTTTATTTTATCCACAGCTTTTCATTGGTCTGCTAATTTAGTTACTTTGTCAAAGAATAAAGTAAAATTTATTTGGCATGATCTGTTTTTCCCAAAGCCATGTTGGCTCCTGGTTATAATCTTGCTGGCTTCTAGGTGTTCACAGATCTGTTGCTTGAATATCTTTTCCAAGATCTTCCCAGGGCTTGATGTCAGGCTGATTGGTCTGTAGTTACCTGGATCTATAGTTACCTGGATCTATAGTTACCTTTTTTTGGAAGGGAACCATACCAGCTGTTTCCAATCCTCTGATAGTTCCTAGTGCTCAGGATCTTTGAAAAATATAGTTCAAAGGTTCTAAGGTCAAGTCTGCCAGAACCTTCAGAACCCTGGGATATAATCCATCTGATCCATCTGATTTGAATTCATCTAGCGTGGACAGGTGTTCTCTTTCTATTTCTTACTTATTTTCATATGAATTCTTAGTCTGTCTATTACAGTTATTTATAATTGAAGAATTATAATTGAGCCATAATCAAATATAATTGTTTATTATTGAATAAATAAACAGCATTTATAAGTTGTTTATTTGTTTATTCAGTTTGGACAATTTTACCTAAAAGACTAAATAGGTGACATATCTAATCAACACATAAGAAATCATACAGCCAGGAGGCTGTAGTCCAAAGCCTGGAATATTTTTCAGATATTATCTACATAAGAGAGAGTTCTCAAAAGAATCCAAAGAATTTTAAAACTCTTTAAAATGTTTATTACATACATTATATAAGGATTTGGCAGAAAATCCTAGGTATAAGGTTTTTCCAGGGTATTTTAATGAAACTGTATTTATGGTGTATGTATTACAAATAGTGACTAATCCTAAATTTAATATGCTGGAAAGATGTTTGGAGGATTCTGCAAAAGTACTCCTAAGCACTCCAGGAAGTCAGACATATGGTGTTTGACAGTTTGTTAAAGAAAATGTTGTCAGTTTAAACAACGTTGTCTGAAACAAAAGTTATGAAAAGTTCACCTGTTCCTGTAAAACTGGAAATTCCAGGTGAACAAAATAAACACCATTCCTGATGCACGTCACGAGTATATTACTTCATGTAAAGGCACCTTATGACCAACTTTTCAATTGATATTCTCAAAAAAAAACTATTTAACCATTGACTGATCAATACCAACATTACAATAACTGTTAAAATCAGCCTCAACTATAAGATCTAGCAAGAACATTAATTAAGCCTATAACGTATGCAGGAAAGCAACTAATGGCAAACCTTACTCCCACAGGGCACATAGATTGACATAAATATGTTTCTGCACACACAAGGGAGGCTTCAAATGGCTAACAGCAACCGTCTCAGCAAACGGCAGGAAACAAGGGTTCCTGTGGCACAGTAAAACTTTAAATGCAGAGTTTTGATCCACCTGCTGGCCATTCCACTTAGGAATTCACTTCTTCCATGATGAAATATGGACCAGATCCAACTAGTATCTGTCCATGAATGCAACAGATCACGCATTAAATTTTGTTTTTTACTGTAGTTGGTGATATAAAGGCCAAGAAACCCATATTTGGACATATCATCATAGACCGATCATTCTCTAGTGAAGATTAGAGTGATAGCTGGGATAAACCCTACAAAAGTGGAGGAGTGCTTAGAATGGTCTGACCTAAATGCCTGATGGATCTGGTTTCCCTAAATGTATTCCTTAGTATACTGTGGAATATAGTCTCCGCCTGGATTATTGAAGCTGTTATTCCTCAGCTTGTTCTTCTGATTTGCGGAGGCTTTGTTTAAACGGGAACTGAGAATGGCAAAGTGGACTAGACATCAACTGAAGTGCAAGTGAGTGAATTCTAGGGATGGATCAGATCAAGGAAAGAGCCAAGTGCATTTCATCTGCTGTTCTGCTACAATAGAGGAATCAGAATGTTTATTTCGCCACCACCACTGATTCTACATAGACAAGTTGAGGTTGCTTTCCCATATTGTGCAGTATTTTCCAATGTCCAATGATGTGAAAAGAGGGAGTTGGAACAGACAATGGCCTCCTATGATGAGGGAATGCCAGCATTTTGTGATGAGCACACCTTGCATACAATGTTTTAGCCTTGCTATGCCATCCAGTTTCACTCAAGTACTATTACGGGATGAAATGTTTTATTTCAATCAAGGGACTGTAAGTCTTCTTCTTTTTTTTTGAATAAAAGTTTTTATTGATTTTACAATTTTATAATATTAGGAAAGGGTAATTAGGGTTTATGTTATACATTTTAGAGCTTCCATACCAGAGATGGTGACTGCAATCGGGTCCTCAGACAATATCATGTTAAACAAGTAGTGTTAGGAGATATATACATTTGGCACATTTTTAAGATTCATACATTCAATCTTTAGTTTTACATTTTCATCCGTTTCAAGAATTACAATAGTTCAAAATTAATTATTTTTGAGATCTGAGCCTTTTTGCTATTGCACCTTCTTTCTCCCTCCCCTCAGAGGGCAGGGCCGTGGCTCCTCCTGTCCCTTCTTCTTCATCGCCCAGGATTGAGGAATGTTTTTTAAGAAAGGCCTCTGCCTCTGCAATTGTTTTAATTCTAATTCTGCCTCCCTCCCAGAATACCAACATTCCTTCAGGCATTAACCATTTAAACCAGATCCCGTTTTTATATAATTTTTTAGACAAGAAGGAAAATTTCCTTCTTGCTTCTCTAATCTTTTTTGGGATCTGCTTTAATATGGCAATATCTTTTTGTTCATATTTCAACGGACCCTCCCGTTTTGCCCTTAGTATCTCCTCCTGTGTGTACCTTCTTAAAAATTTAATATGAATCTCTCTGGGAACTTCATTTATTCTATAAATTAAATCTATTTCCCCCCAAAGATATTCTTTAGTTTTTTTTGATATAATCTGCTAAAATTTCACTCATTACATCTCTTAAATCTTCACCTTCCCTTTCAGAAACATTCTGAAACCTAAGGAAGAAAGACATTCTTTCAAATTCAAATTTAGACATGTGCCCAGAAAATTCTGACGTTTCTTTCTGCAATTCTTTTAACTCGTCCCTCGTCTCGGCTGCCCCCTTCTTCAACTCTCCAATTTCCTGTTGGTTAATTGTTATAGTTTTTTGTGACTCCCTCAGTTCATCTCTTAAATCTGAAAAATCTTTCGTCAAGCCTATCCGCATTTCTTGTATTTCTCTCATTATGTCATCAAGCGTTAGTCCTTTCTCTTTGTCTCCTCCTGTTGCCCCCTTCTGTAACATGGTAGAAATTTTGGCTTGTTGTGAAGTTGAGGTGGCTCTAGATGAAGTTGGGACTTCATTTCCGGTTCTCGACGGCAACAGAAGTGCTTTCGGGCGCTCCTGCCGCTTGCTTTTTCAGCTGCCCCCCAGGCGGGGTCCAGGGAGTTTGGGTTAACTCCCTGCTGGATGAGCGGCTGTAAGTCTTCTGAGGAAGTACTTGAACAAAAATAATTAGTCAAGCAAAATGTATTGTTGACAAATCAATGCTGATTTCTTAGATTTATTGCCCTGTCTTCAAAGTTCACACAGATGATTCTTCTTGTCAGCGTTCCAGATAGCATCCAAAATAAAATCAGAGTCCAAGGCAAAGTACTGCTCAAAGTTCCAATTTATTAAGAGGGCCATGCTGGCACATCTGGGAAAACCCGAATCTGAAGCTTCTCAGTTTTTTCCACCCAAGTTCATGATCTTGCCCCCACACCCACAAATCCATCACATGGTGGGCGTGGCTTATGGCCGAGTAGCGAGAGGACATTCCTCCATTTCGTAGGGTTGTTTTTTTTAATAAACTGTGGATTAAAAGTGATTAAATGCACCGTCAGAAGCCGAGATTGTTTACAACGGGGTCGGAAAGGCAGAGGATTGTGTAGACTGATTTTTACACCGATAGATCAAACCGGACTGCTTGAATTTCAAAGTTTCGTTTCTTCGTGGAGAACAAAGGTTTGATCGAAGCGGCGATGGCAGCTTGCCCTTGTTCTGACAAGCGTCGTGATTTGTAAGTTTCTTTTATCTGCTACAAGGCATAAACACACTTGAAACACAGGCTTGAAAATTAAGGCAGCGGAAGATTAGCTGAGTTATGTGGATTGCAAGCTGTTGAACTTTTTTGAACTTTTTAAGTGGGTTGTTTATGCTGAATGTAGCGAGAGCTTCTGGCAAGCCTAAAAAGATACAGACTTTGTATTTTATGAGTTTGGATTCCAGCCTTTTTACTTCTGTTCTGGCTTCTTGGTGTTTTTAAAAGCCGTCTCAGCTCTATTTCATTGGGGTTTCTGCTTTTTTTCTTCATAAAAGACCCTCTTGGCAGGTTTAATTTTTTTTTTTAAAGAGATTACTGATTCGACACGATGACTCAACAGCCTTCTGAATTTGAACGAATCATAGGAGCATTGAATACAATTGGGGAAAAACTAACTGTTGTAACTGATCGTTTAGATAATTTGACATTGGAGGTTCAAAAAACTAAAGAAGAGGTTAATAACATGAATGTTAACTTTGAAAAGCAAAACATGGAAATTAATTTTATAAAGGATGATATTAAACAGATTTTTGTTCATGAGGAACAGTCTGAGCGTAAGTTTGAAGGGATTTTTTTGAAAAATCAGCAACAAGATAGGAGAATCAGTCTTTTGGAAGAAGAGGCAAGAAAATATAATGTTGTTATTCGTGGGATTCCGGAGGAGAGGGCGGATAATTTGAAGCAAAGAATGTTAAAATGGCTGAATGAACTTGATGCATCAATTGTATACACGGCAGCAGACTTAGTAAGTGTTTTTAGAATTGGTTACAAGAGACAAGGTGGAGCTAATAGAAATGTTCTTGTGAGATTTGCAAACCTTGGAGATAAATTAGAAGTTATGGGAAAAATAAGGGAACTGGGAGAACCCCCAAAATTTGAGGGGAAGGAAATTCAAGTGTTTCCAGATATTTCTAGAGAAGAAAGAGAATGGAGATTTTTTTAAAAACCAATTACAAAAGTCCTCAGAGACAATGATATTAAGTATAATTGGAGACCGTTACAACAGTTGAAATTCTTTTATAAAGGGAGAATGCAAACTATCACTTCGGAAACGGATGCTATAACATTGATACGGAAGCTTGGGCTGATTGAGAAAGACGAGGATTTAGAAGAAATTAAAGATCATATGCTTAAGATGGGTGGAATACAAGTGGAATCTCCAACATTGGAGGAAAAAGGAGCAGTTGGTGGTCAAGATCCTAAAAGTTTAAAACGGAAAGAAATCTCTCCGGCAATGTCCGAACATAAGAAAACCCGTGAAGAATCTAAGAGAGCGTCAGCTGAGGAGGAGGATCTTAGAAGAAAGCAGGAAGCTGAGTGCGGGGACAAGCCAGTGTTATCTTCTTTTTTTGAAAGTGGAATACAAGAATAACCCGAAAGAAATGACCCGACCATGGGCACGTTCCCCCCCCCCACACTCTTTATATGGAGGCGTAACTCGAATGAGGATGTGGGGGGTGAAGATTAATTGTTATTTGTTGTTGTTGTGTTTTAAGTTTGTTTTTGTTGTGTCTTTTGTATGTCTTTTTTGTCTGGTGTTGGGTGTGCACATAAAGGAAGAGGAGGGGTCAGGATTAAAAAAGTTACTGTTTAAATGCGGTTTATAAAAATAATGACATGGAACGTGAAGGGTACAGGCAATCATATAAAAAGAAAAAGATTGGAGCTTAAAATTAAAAGGGACTCACCTGACATATTATTTTTGCAGGAAACTCATCAAAAATCTGAGGATTTTAATAGAATGAATATTAAAGGTATGCAGATTTATGAAAAATCTTTTGGGACTTCTAAAGCTAGAGGAGTTGCGATATTGATATCAAATAGGGTATACTTTGAGAAAAAACAAGTAATTAGAGACGAAGAAGGAAGATATTTAATAATTATAGGGAATATTAATGAGCAAAAAGTGACATTGGTTAATTTATATCTACCGAATGAAAAACAAAAGGGATTTCTTGATAAAATTACTAAGATTTTGGAAATAGAAAGTGTAGGGAAAGTAATTGTGGCGGGGGATTTTAATTTAATTAGGGATAGAATTGATAGTAATAATCCTACCCGCTTTAGACAAACAAATAAAGGGGAAATTTTAAACAAATGGATGTTTCGAAATAGTGTGGTAGATGTTTGGAGGGAGTTGAAAGGTTCTGAAAGGGTGTATACCTTTTGTTCTAAGGTATATAATACTTATTCAAGAATTGGTTATATTTTTGTTTCTAAAGATTTGTTGAATAATGTAGATAAAGTAGATGTGGGAATTTTTAAGGATTCTGACCATGCAGAAGTTACGATGGAAATAGATTTTAACTTTGAGAAAAAGGAAAGAGGTTGGAGATATGATGAAAAATTGTATAAAAAGGAAGAGGATAAAATATGGATATTCAAAAAATGGGAAGAAAGTTGGGGATTGAATGATAATGGAGAGGTTAAATTTGAAATTGTTTGGGATACGATGAAAGCAATATTTAGGGGAGAAAGTATTAAATTGTCAAGTAGAAAATATAGGGAATATAAAACTAAAATAGAACAGGATACAAGACAAATTAAGATATTGGAGAACCAATTCTCACTTACGAAAGATAAAAAATGTTTGGAGGAATTGAACTTATTAAAAACTAAATTGATAGAAGAAGATATTGAATTAGTTAAAAAAAATTAAGGTATTTAAATAGGGACTTTTTCGAATTTAGTAATAAAAATTCTAGGTTATTGGCAAAGATGGCGAAAAATAAAACTCAAAAGAGAGAAATTGGTTCTCTGATAGATGAAAAAGGTACAAGGTGTTATAAGAGATTGGAGAAATGTGAAGTAGCTAGGAATTTTTTTCAAAAATTATATTTAAAGAAATCAATCGATTTAGAAAAATTGAAGAATCATCTTGGAAAATATGCTATAAAAATAGATCCAACATATAAAGATTTGATGGAAAAAGATATAACACAGGAGGAGATCAACGAAATAATACAAGAGTTAAAACTAGGGAAGACCCCAGGAGAAGACGGATTACCTGCTGAATTTTATAAAGAATTTAAGGAACTAATAACACCAAGACTGCAAAAACTATTTAATGGAATTCTACATGGAGGAGAAGTCCCGATGTCATGGAATAAGACAGTAATATCTATAATTCCTAAACCTGATAAAGATCTTGAGAGGATCGAGTCCTACCGACCCATTTCTTTAATCAACCAGGATGCAAAAATATTTACAGCTATTATAAGTAATAGATTAAATAGTTTTATAGATAAATATATAAGTTATAATCAAGTAGGTTTTGTTAAAGGTAGATATATGAGTGATATAATTAGAAGAGTATTGAACATTATTGATGTAGCCGAAAATAACGGTGATGAAATAGGTATAATATCGTTAGATATTTTTAAAGCCTTTGATTCTGTACAATGGGATACTATTAAGGTAATTATGGAGGCATTAGGCTTTGGTAATAAATTTAGACATGTTATTTCAAAATTGTATCAAAAAAGTAGTGCAAAGGTAAAGGTGAATGGAACAATGACGGGAGAGATTAAATTGGAAGCAGGTACGAGACAAGGATGCCCCTTGTCCCCAACATTATTCTTGTTAGTTATGGAGGTTTTGATTAAATTGATAGAAGTAGATGAAGGATTGGAAGGGTACAAGGGATATAAGATAAATTTGTATGCGGATGATACCTTGATTATTTTGAAAGATATAGAGAAAGATTTAAAGAGGATAAATAAACATTTGATAGAATTTGAAGAAATGACAGGTTTAAAGGTAAATTGGTCAAAATCTGAACTACTAATGAATAAAGATGGTAAGGAGTGGGAAAATATGCAAGAACAATTTGGGATAAGAGTTAAGAATACATTGAAATATTTGGGGATAACACTTTCACTTAAAGTTAGAGAATTGAAAAAAAATAATTATGAGGTGATGTTGAAGGAAGTAGAGAGAAAGATAGATAAGTATAAAGAGATAAAGCTGTCTTGGTTTGGTAGAATTGCAATGTGTAAAATGATGTTGTTACCAAAGTTCAATTTTTTGTTTGAGATGCTACCACTAAATTTGATAGAGAAAGATATAGAAGAATATCAGAAGAAATTGGATAAATTCTGTAATGGTGGGAAAAAACCAAGAATAATGAAGAAAATGTGGTATCAAAATCAAAAAGAGGGTGGATTGGGAATTCCCAATCTACTTAATTATTATCGGGCGTATAATATTCGAACCGTGATAAAAATACTCAAAGGTGGAGATGGTCATTGGGGTGATCTGGAGCTAAAAGATATTAAGAGATTTGGGTCTATATGGTTTCTAGATAGAGCAAAAACAAAGGCAATTAATAGTTATTGGTTAAAGGGGCTGAGTAAAATTTGGAATAAAGTTGTTAAAAAATTGATCCCGGATATAGCTTTCTTGGGGAAGACAACTGAAAGTTGGCCGATTAAAACTAATATAAGTCGGGATAAAGTAATTGAGGATGAAAATATAGGAAATATAGTAAATTGGTTAAGAGCTCTAGGAATTGAGAGTAGAAAAAAAAAAGTAATTCAAAGATTGGAGTTGAATTGGTTCGAAAAAATACAGGTAGAAAAATGGACTATGAAAGTAAAGGGAATATGTAAAATAGATAGAAGTAAAACTAAATTTGAAAGTTTAGTATCTCAAATTATTAAGGATGAAATTGGGTTAAAAGGACTCGTTAGTAAGATATATAAGATTATAAATTTTGATGGAAATCCACAAATGGTAATGAAAAGGAATTGGGAGGAAGACCTTAAGATTAAAATATTGGATTTGGATTGGAATGAGAACTGGAAGAGTCGAATCATGAGGACTTTGTCTATAAGGATTAAAGAGCATAATTTCAAGGTTGTTTGGAAATGGTATTGGACCCCATTAAGATTATCATTGATAGATAAAAAAATGAGCGATAAATGTTGGAGATGTAATATGGAAGTGGGAACTTATGAACATATGTGGTATAAATGTGTGAAAATTAAAAAGTTTTGGCAGCAATTAGAAAAAACGATGGGTGAAATGATGAAAAGAATAATAATATTGAGATCAGAAACTATATTGTTATTGATAATTAATGAACCTGAGTTAACAAAACATGAGAAAGAATTGATCAGAATTATGATTATAATGGGTAGGATTGTAATAGCAAGATATTGGAAAATAGAGGTAAATATTAAAATAGAAGAATGGTTCTGTGAAATGTGGAAATTAGCCTTAAATGATAAAATGACGTGTGATATTAAATTCAGAGAGGGGGTTTATAAAAAAGATATCTTTTGGAAGACTTGGAAGCCATTTGTGGACTACGCACTTGGAACTTTGGATGCCTTGACGCCTGTACCTAGAGAACGTGGATTTTGGAGATCTTAAAGATAATAGAAGACACTTGAAACCAACTCTTCCTTTTGTTTTGTACAGCACTGGGTGAAATATTGTAAAATATTATAAAAACTTCAATAAAAAAAAACAAAAAAACAAATCCATCACATGGTTCAATCTTCCACTGCCATGCTGGTAATTCCACCCATCCAGTTCCGGTCAGGTGCAGAGGTGCCAAGACAAAGGATGACCTTGGCAATCTAGAAAGGAATTTTATTTTGGCTACATAACATTCTACTCCGTACTATCCCCCCTCCCAGCTTCCCACTATAGAAACAGCTTAGTGGAATAGAAGTGTGGCAGGCCAAGGATCCAAAAGGAACATGGCTGCAGGCCTGACACGTCTATTATCTGTTCTAGAATCTTAAATCAAATAACAGATATCAAGAGATTGTGGACTTTTGTTTTTTCCACTTTTTTCCATTTTTTAAAACAGGCAAAATATTTCTGTTCCTCCAGTCACCTGGCCCATCACCAATTTCCACAATATTTCCACAAACTTCATATATAAAGTTTGGTTAGATCATTTTTGACTTCCTTCAATATCATTAAATTCAATTCATGTAGCCCTGGAGATTTAAATTAATGTAAGGTAAATAGATAGATATTTCCAATTGATATCAAATTTCAATTCTGCTGACTTGTTACAATTGCCTCGTGGAATACATACCTCTTGGTAGAGAATGAAGCAAGTAGGAGTTCAGTACATCTGTATTTCTTTGTTACCTGCTAACCATTGATATGGCTAGCAGGTGTATTAATTTTTTCTTCCCTTACTCTTACTTTTAACATCTTTAAAATATATATTTTGCTGTTCATATTAAGTGTTGCCAATCTCAATTCATTCTTAATTTTCAGCTATTTTATATACTCTCACTTGCTAACAAGGACTTTTTTACAACTACTGTGTACACTCATTTTTGTTCACTGAGTTTTATGTGTACAATAGAGACACTGGTCATCATTCTTTTGTCATTAGAATTGTTTGCTTCTATGGCTTTTTTGGGGGGTGGTCTTCAAAAATTTCAGCAATAGGTTCTCTGCCTGGTTGCTGGGTGGGCATGGCCTACTTGGCCTCTTGCACTATGACGGGGCAGAGGAGCATTTTTACCTTCCCCAAACTCCGGAGGCTTTCCTCGAGCCTCTGCGAGGGCAAAAACTGTCTCCCTCAGGCTTCAGAAGCCCTCCGGAGGCCAGAAACAGACCCATATCTGGCCTCCCGGAACTTCCAGGAAGCCAATTTTCCCCCCTCCCCAATCATCCACACAGGCCCTGCAGTTACCTCGCATCCAAAATGGGCCGTGTGGAGGGGAGGGGTGGGATTTGGAAGTTCTCCAAATTGGCTATACGGGTTCTCCTGAACCTGGACAAACCTGTAGCAGCCCACCCCTGGCCTTTTTTGTGTGTGCGTGTGCTTTCAAGTCATTCTTGACTCCTGGAACTGTTTGGACAGGTTTGTGCAGTTTTCTGGCAGCATTTTTTAAATTGTTTGCCTTTTCCTTAGGGATGGGTGAAAGTGACTGGCACAGAATTACCCAGCTGTGTTTAAACTGAACTGGATCTCACAATCTCCTAGCTTCTAGCCTTAACAATTATGCCAAAATAATCAGAATAGAGCTAGAGGTGACCTTGGCGGGTTTTCTAGTACATCCCCCTGCTCAAGCAGGAGATCCTGTATTATTTTAAACAAATGACTGTCCAATCTCTTCTTAAAAACCTCCAGTGATGAAGCACCCACAATGTCTGAAGGCAATCTGTTCCACTGACTAATTGTCCTCACTGTCAGGAGGTTTCTCCTCAATTTCAGGTTGCTTCTCTCCTTAATTAGTTTCTATCCATTGTTTCTTGTCCTGCCCTTTGGTGCTTTGTAAAATAATTTGACCCTCTCCTCTTTGTGGCAGCCGCTCAAATATTGGAATACTGCTATCATGGCCCCCTAGTCCTTCTTTTCTCTAGACTAAACAAACCCAAATCCTGCAACTGTTCTTCATATGTTTTAGTCTCCAGGCCTTTAATAATCTTAGTTGCTCTTCTTTTCACTTTTTTTTTCAAACTCTCAACATCTTTTTTGTAACGTGGTGACCAAAACTGGATGTAGTATTCGATGTGTGGTCTTAGTAAGGCTTTGTAAACTGGTACTAATATTTCATGTGATTTTGATTCTGTGCCTCTGATAATACAACCAAGGATTGTATTAGTTTTTTTGGCTGCTGCCATACATTGCTGACACATGTTTAAGTGATCATCCACTAAGACTCCAAGGTCCCTCTCACAGTTACTGTTTTTTTCTCCTAATCTGTACTTGTACTTTTGGTTTTTCCCTGCCCAAGTGTAAAACTTTGCTTTTCTCCACATCAAACATCATTTTGTTGGATCTTGAGCTTGTCTTCTGGGCTGTTGGCTATTCCTGCCAGGTTAATGTCATCTGCAAATTTGATGAGTTCTCCTTCTATTCCCTCATCTAAGTCATTTATGAAGATATTGAAGAGTCCTGGGCCTAAGATGGAACCTTGTGGTACCCCACTGCTTACCTCCTGCCATGTAGATGTAGTACTATTAAGGACTATTCATTGAGTTTGTCAGCCAGTTACAAATCCATCTGGTGGTGATGC
Source organism: Rhabdophis nuchalis (assembly GCA_039707465.1). Lineage (NCBI taxonomy): Eukaryota > Metazoa > Chordata > Lepidosauria > Squamata > Natricidae > Rhabdophis > Rhabdophis nuchalis. The sequence goes on from CM077645.1 coordinate 124,746,519, forward strand.
TGTTTATCTCATGTTTTTCTAGCTTACCAAGAAATAGATTGTGGTCTACTTTGTCAAATGCCTTGCTGAAGTCTAAATATATTATGTCCACAGCATTTTGGTGGTCCATTAATTTAGTAATTTTGTTCATTCAAAGAATGAAATACAATTGGTTTGGCATGAACTTTTTTTAACAAACCTGTGATGGCTACTAGTTGTAACTATTTGTTTCTAGATGTTCACAGTTCTGTTTTATAACTATTTTTTCCAGTATTTTCCCAGGTATTGATGTTAAACTGATTGGCCTGAAGTTTCTGGGGTCTGTTACCACCACCACCCTTTTTTGGGGGGGGGGGAAAGATCGGAACCACATCAACTCTGATAGTTCCCCAGTGCTCCAAGATTTTGTAAAGATATGGTTCAATGGTTCTGAAATCTACCTACGCCTTCAGAACTCTGGGATATAATCCATCAGGTCCCAGTGATTTACATTTATCAAGGTCAGTCAGGTGTTCTCTTACAATTTTCTTGCTTATTTTAATTTTTATTTCTAGTCTGTCTTTTACAGTTATGTTTTTGTTAGGTTGGGCTATAGTTTCTTTTTGTTGCAAACGAAACTGATGCAACGAATAAGCTAAGTGGCTGCACTTTCTCTCTACTGCCTGTTACTTCCTTGCTATCTTTTCTCTTTAGTGGACCGACTGTTTCCTTGATTTTTGTCTTGTTATTTATATATTGAAAGAAAACTGTTGAGTCCTCAGGTCTACAACCCAGACAGCAAGTCTGGTAACCTGTGAGTCACCGCATTCCAGAACAGATCAGGCAGCTGCATTAATTGACTGAGACGAGCTGACTGGAATCTGTCTGGAAAGGAGTTACAATGTTGCAATTGCTTGCTACGAGTTTTCCTGCCTGGTAACTCTATATAAGAGGTTGCCAGAGAAGAAACCTTGCCAGTTGAATCTTGAGTGTGTTGTAAATAGTGTGAATAAACGTTCCTGTTGTTTTGACCATGCCTGAGTCGGAATCCTTTGTCTGATCTAACACTGGCGACGAAGGTGGGATTCAGGCCGTGTCTTTAGACACAACAGGGAACGAAGCCTCAAACAACGAGCGCAGAACAACGCACAGCCCCATCATGGCCATGGTGACAATGCCTCCGTTTGCGCAGTTCGACCCGATGAAGGAACAATGGGCTTCCTTCTTAGCCCGTTTCGAGTGCTTCCTGATAGCGAGTGACTACGGCGAACTCGCGCCTGCAAGGAAGCTGAGCCTTTTCCTCCAGTGCGGCGGCCCAGAATTGTTCGCTACCGCCCGAACCATAGCAGCACCCGCCGCGGTACACGAAGTGCCCTGGGACGATCTCCTGGGCCGCCTGAGAGCACACTACGCGCCTGTACCTTCCCGCATAGCACACCGCTACGCATTCAGGCAATGTGTGCAACAACCGCAACAATCAGTAGCCGAATTCCTTCAGAAATTGAGAGCCACCGCAATTCCCTGCGAGTTCCCTGCAGGCTTCCTGGAGGAATCCCTGCTGGAGCAGTTTGTATGGGGCGTAAAAGACATCCGCCTAAAGCGCCGCTTGCTCTCAAAAACTGTACTGACTCTCGAGCAAGCGGTGGAAGAAGCCCGTGTGGCGGAATTGTCAGAGATTTCTACATCTGACATGGGCCGCGCGCGCCCTCCTCTCTTCCCCACCCCACGAGCGTGTCTAGTGGACGAGATAGCCCCGCTAGACGAGATGGAAGAGGAAGACCAAGAGGAATGCTTGAGGGTGACCGGGCGTGTGCGTAATCGCACATTCGCGCCCCAGCAGAAGTCCGGGAGCTGCATAGGCTGCGGAGGTGCCCACCAGAGACCTGAGTGCCCCTTCAAGGCATCGGTGTGCCGCAGATGTGGCAGGAAAGGACACCTAGCAGCCGTGTGTCGTGCTGCCGCACCAACGACAACTTCAGCTGCTGCCTCCAGAGCCGCTCCACCAGGACAACAAGCGTCGCAGAAGCGTTCGAGACGCTACCAGCCACAGCCGACTGACTGCTTTGCGCTGTCGGAGATGCTCCCAGCTCTAAACTACGACCAGGCAGAGAGTATGAGACTGTCAACAATGGTTTGCTTAGAGGGGGTGGGTGTAAAAATGGAAATAGACTCCGGGTCCTCTAGATCGCTTATTTCCTGGGCACAATTAATTAAGCTGCGCCCCCATCTCAGGAAGCAAGATCTCAGCCCCACGGCAGCAATCCTAAAGGACTACCAGGGCTCGCAAATCTCCATTCTAGGACTGCATAGAGTGAGGGTAGACTACGGCTCCTTCCATGGATCCCTTCCCATCTTGGTTGTGGCCAAATCCCTAGCTGCCTTGATCGGATTGGACTGGTTTCCGGCCTTGGGACTGTCAGTCCAAGGAGTACACAGCGTGCCAGCCAGTTCTCCGGTAGACGTAGTGATCAGAGAGTTCAATGACGTCTTCGATGGCAGCCTAGGAACGTACAAGGGCACCCCCGTTTCCCTAAACCTGGATCCCCAGGTTGCTCCTGTCAGCTTGAAGGCCCGCAGGCTGCCGTTCGCGCTGAAGCCCAAGGTTGAAGCGGAATTAGATCGATTAGTGGCACAGGGCGTGCTCGAACCCGTCGATCAGGCAAAATGGGAGACCCCAATTGTGGTTCCCATTAAGCCCGACGGGTCCGTGAGGATCTGCGCCGACTATAAGTCGACGATCAACCTCGGGCTTCAGGCGAACCCATACCCGGTTCCGGTAGTGCAAGACCTGCTCCACTCTTTGGGACGGGGTCGAGTGTTCGCGAAACTGGATATGGCGCAGGCCTACCAACAGCTCCCGGTGGACGACGAGGCTGCGGAGGCGCAGACCATCATCACCCACCGTGGGGCTTTCCGCTGTTGCCGCCTACAATTCAGCGTGTCTGTGGCCCCGGGGATCTTCCAGAGCCTCATGGAGCGACTGCTCCATGGGCTCCCTGGCGTTGTACCGTACTTTGACGACATCCTGATTGCTGCTTCCAGCATATCAGAACTCGCCAAGACGTTGCGGAAGGTCCTCAGAGTTTTCAGGGGCGCGGGTTTAAAGTTGAAGCGCAGCAAATGTACGTTTGCTGCGCCGAGGGTGGAATTCCTGGGCTTCATGATTGATGCCCAAGGAATTCACCCAACCCCCTCCAAGGTCGAGGCCATCCAAAAAGCCCCCACTCCTGCCTCCAAAACGGAGCTGCAGGCATTCCTCGGCCTTTTAAATTTCTACGCGCCATTTATTCCCCACAAGGCATCGCTAGCCGAGCCGCTGCATCGGTTGCTCGACCGATCTGCGGCCTGGTGCTGGGGCAGCCGCGAAGCGCATGCGTTCGCGGCTGTCAAAGCCATGCTCACATCAGATGCGGTACTAGTCCAGTACCATGACAGGCTTCCTCTGACGCTTGCATGCGATGCCTCCCCTTTTGGCCTGGGGGCTGTCCTTAGCCACGTCTTTCCAGATGGCTCAGAAGCCCCCATTGCTTTTTACTCCCGGACAATGTCTCAAACGGAGAGAAACTACAGCCAAATCGACAAGGAGGCTTTGGCTGTAGTGTCCAGGATTAAGAAGTTCCACAATTACCTCTATGGGCGGACTTTTTCTGTTGTCACGGACCACAAGCCACTCCTTGGGCTGTTGGCCGGTGACCGTCCGACCCCCCCCATCCTGTCGCCCAGGATGACCCGCTGGACGGAATTCCTGGCAGCGTATGACTATACACTGCTATACCGTCCTGGCAAGCAGATAGGGCATGCTGATGCCCTGAGCCGCTGCCCTCTCCCGGGGCCGGATCCGACCCCTGAGCCTGCCCTCTCTGTCCTGATGGTCGTGGAGTCGGACTTGCCCCTGTCTTCATCCGCCGTCGCCGCTCACACCCGCGCAGACCCCGTCCTCGCCCAGGTCTGCCAATGGGTGCTGAGGGGCTGGCCTTCGGGCAGCGTGGCCGAAGACTTTCGGCCTTACAAGTCACGCCAGCTGGAGCTCTCGCTCCATTGCGGGTGCTTGTGTTGGGGAGATCGGGTCATCGTCCCTTCCCCTCTCAGACACATGATTCTTCAGTCGCTCCATGCCAACCACCCAGGCATCGTCCGTATGAAGGCTTTAGCCCGGAGCTATGTCTGGTGGCCTCGCATGGACGCTGAGGTGGCGGAATGGGTGGCCGCCTGCTCCTCCTGCCAATCGTCCCGGCCGGCCCCGCCGGTCTCCCCGCCGAGGGAGTGGGACGTCCCCAGGAGCCCGTGGTCCAGGCTCCACTTGGATTTCGCGGGTTCCTTCCATGGCCAGATTTTCCTTGTGGTGGTGGACGCGTTCTCCCGCTGGGTGGAGGTGATTATCATGGCTTCCACCACAGCAAAGAGCACAGTGCGCACCTTGCGCCGCCTGTTCGCGACCCACGGGTTGCCGGACATCCTTGTGTCGGATAACGGGCCCCAATTTCAGTCCTCCACCTTCTTGGATTTTCTGGCCACCCAAGGGATCCGCCACGCGCCAGTTGCCCCTTATCACCCGGCGTCTAATGTACGCGCGGAACAAGCAGTCCGCTCGGCCAAGGAAGCCTTGGCCCGTTTGGATAAAGGGGACTGGCAGGCAAGGGTGGCTGCGTACCTCTTGGGACAGCATGTCACACCTTGTCCGGCCACAGGGAAAAGCCCCGCAGAGCTCTTGATGGGCCGACGCTTGCGGACCACCCTGGACAGACTGCACCCCGATTACGACGGGTTGCAGAGGAGCAACCTGCAGATTTCCACCCCTCGCTTATTTAAAATTGGGGACCTAGTTTGGGCAAGGAACTTCTCAGGGGAGCCGCGATGGATTGCTGCCACCATTTTGGACTTAACCGGCCCCTGTTCTTACAGGGTCGGCCTTTATGATGGATCTGAGTGGCGGCGCCACCTGGATCAACTGAGGCGCCGCCTGCCCGAGACAGCCTTCACCACACCAGGCCGTTCCTGCCCGTTGGCCCCCGTTGGGCCGTTGTTCCCTGTTCAAGCCGAACCGCAGTTTGGAAATCCTGAGACCCTTGCCTGTCCAGGCCTCTCCTCATCAGGCACCGCCTGGGGAGGCCGTCCGGACCATTCCACTCAACCTGACACTGAACCGTGGGACTCGCCCATCGGAGGCCCACCCTACCAGAACGCTGCCTGCCAGCAACCGTCAACTACCTCAAGCCCGGTCGCCACGCCCCCTCGCCCGGACTTACTATTATCGCCAATTCCAGCTATGGCGACTCCACCTCCGGGGGCAGGCCACGGTGACGTAGGCGAAAGCTCCACTCCCTGCAGGGAGGAGCTTCCACGGGACCTGCTGCCCGCGCCGAACTCTCCGCAGGAACTAAGGCGTTCGGGGCGGACTCGACACCGCCCGGCCTATCTGAACGAATACGCGTGCGCATGTACTGTGATGGACAGAGAGCCTGGACACATGCGCACTGACTATGGGGGAAGGAGTGTTGAGTCCTCAGGTCTACGACCCAGACAGCAAGTCTGGTAATCTGTGAGTCACCGCATTCCAGAACAGATCAGGCAGCTGCATTAATTGACTGAGACGAGCTGACTGGAATCTGTCTGGAAAGGAGTTACAATGTTGCAATTGCTTGCTACGAGTTTTCCTGCCTGGTAACTCTATATAAGAGGTTGCCAGAGAAGAAACATTGCCAGTTGAATCTTGAGTGTGTTGTAAATAGTGTGAATAAACGTTCCTGTTGTTTTGACCATGCCTGAGTCGGAATCCTTTGTCTGATCTAACAAAAACTATTTTTTAAAATTATCTTTGACTTTTGTTGCAAGTCCTTGTTCATTCTAAGCCTTTGCTTTCCTGATTTCATCTTTGTAGATTCGGGCCATCTGCTGAAATACTGCCTTAGTTATGTGTCCCGCTTTCCATTTTTTTTGTACTTATCAAATTTCCCTCTTTTTGTTATTTTGTATTTTATATATTTTTTGAAATTTAATGGGGTTGGTCACAACTCCAATCTTTAATCACATGCTGTTAGTCTTGCCTCATTCCCAACCCATGAGTTAAACAGTCACATACATTATATACCAGAATAAAATAATGAATCATTTTTACTTTTAATCCACCACTGTCGTGTATAAAATCTATGATCTTTTTTCCACTCATTGTCTTGCTGATAAAGCCAAATGACCTGTTGTGAGTGTGACCCAACTATATTTCAAGTATGTTTGGAGGTAGAGGCATTCTTCCTTCCTGCTGAACAGTCGCCAACTTTCACTGCAGCACCAGAGCTTTTGTTATTGCAGCATGCAGAAAATAATGAAGGGTGGATGTTGAGTTTAGCTTCTACTGACTCTTTGCCAATTTCCCAGTATAAATCACTTTCTGTGGTGAAGTAACAAGGTGGCTGCCTAAAGCACAGTCAGATTTTGTCATACTATTCTCCAATTAGACCGGGACCAGGTGTCCCTTTTCAGCATGTAATCGGTCAGTGGGAAGACATTCTACCAAGTGGGGCACTGAGTTATATTTGTCTGCTGATTTGTTTTTCCTGCTTCAGTGCTTCCTATTGTGTAATGAGCTTCAGTAGGCAAGAACAGACCAGCATAGATACAACAGCATTTATAGACTGAAAACTGGAACTGTGGAACAACAGGCAAATCCCTGTAATTTATACTCTGGGCCCATAGGGCCTTCTTAACCAATCACAATACTTGAAAAAGCCCGCCCAAATACGATCGTTCTAAGTTTCCCTCCAAAACAGTTGCAGTTAACAGTTAGGGTTATCTAAAGGTTACTTTCACTTTAGCAGGGCTTAACACAACTATATATATTCAATACATAACCCTGTTAAGGCACTTCATAATAGGAAATAAAGGGAAATATGAGAAGCTGGCACCCGCTCATAAAGAGGTGGCTAAGAAAAAAATTAACTGAAAAGTACTAGATTCACTCAGGCAATATAGTCAAACACATACACACAGATATGGGTGGGGGGGAGAGAATTAAAAACAGAAGAGGTAGTCTATCACTCAATCTCCTTGCATATAGTACCTGGTATACCCATAAATCTGAACAGCAACAATCAGAAGCGAATTTTAGCAAAAAGGAGCAGGGGTTGGCAATTATGTAATTTTATAATGACAAAATGTACAAAATAAAAATAGGTTATTATTATTGGTGGTTATATACTGTAATTCTCATTTACTGATCATATTTGAATGATCAGTCAGGGACTACTGATTCTGTGATTGTCTGCTGGAAGCCACAGCTGTCTAATTGCTTATCAGGAGGCCACCTAAGCAAGTTGATTGTATTATGTGTGGGTTTCTTAGAACTTATCCACCTATCCTCCTTGCCCCAGTGTGACTGCTTCCTGATGTGTCCGCTATTAAGGTTGACCATCTATAATAGCCTAGGGTGGCTGAGATAGAAGAATGGTTGTTACATGCCTGTTCTGTTTTAAAGAGAACAAGCGAAGGCTGTCCTTTTGTTTTGTTGTCCCAATGTTTTAATCTGTTTGGAACTGTTGAACTGTTTGGACATGTCATCTGTTTGGATTAAATGTGCAGCTGAATTTGTTGAGGTCCTTGACTTGTGACCGATCCTCGACTTATGACCGGCCGCAAGTCTTCGACCCAACTATCTGACAGCCAGCAACAGCAGTCGTGTCTGATTGGCTGAGATGCAACTGGCTGAATCGAGTTGCTGGGGCTGTCTGATTGGCCTCCTGCCTGACAGCTGAAATATAAATAGTTGTCAGGCAGGGAGGTCCCGGTCTACTACTGCCTATACTATTGTACATAGTTATATCGTCTGTTTTGCTGCAATAAACCAGTTCAGTTCAGCCTACCTCAGTTGTCTGACCCTCATTAAGTCCAGGACTTAGCAGAATTATTCATTATGTTATGAAGGATATGATTATAGGTTAGGTTTTTTTGTTTGGTGCAATGCCTAAATAACTAACTAACCCATTGATCAGGTATAAGGTGCTAAGAAAGGAATAGTTGCGATATTTAACTAGGAATTTTGCTGATATCCTACTTTTGGAGCATTTTTACCCTATTTGAAATAATTAAAAAATGAAATCTCCAGTGACTTGGTTTGGGAAAGAAATCACAAAGACCAAATAGAAGAAGATGAGGCTCCCTCCTCACTTTTCTGTTCCTATTTCATCCTCTTGTCCCTTGCTGGGAATGGAAAAGAAGGACATAGATTTCTACAAGTTACTCAGATTTTTCTCCTTTGAGACCAGAAAAGTGAAATAGCTTGTCAAGTTAACTCTCTTTTCCAGATCAAGGCAACACACAGGTTGAAATGTGACTAAGCTTGGTTACCAAGCAGTGGTGGGTTTCAAATTTTTTTACTACCAGTTCTGCGTAGCTTGGTGGGCATCGCAAGGGAAGGATACTGTAAAATCTCCATTCTCACTCCACTCCAGGGGAAGGATACTGTAAAATCCACATTCCTCCCGATCAGCTGGGATTTGGGAGCCAGAAAATAAATGGAGGCGGGGACAGTCAGAGGTGGTACTGTATTTACCGATTGTCCGAACGACTCAAAATTTCTGCTACCAGTTCTCCAGAACTGGTCAGAACCTGCTGAATACCACCTCTGGTACCAAGGGCACATTTAAGATTTAACAGCCAGCCTTCTAACCTCCAAAATGTTCTAGATTCGGGGAGAGAGGCGTGGTTTTATAAACCTATATAAATAAAAATGTAAAATAGTTTGTACGAATCCACTAATCTCAAAAACTACTGGGCCGATTTACACCAAACTTTCAGACAACGTAGCCAAGGACTTCCGATAATAGAATAGCTAATCATTTTGTGCCTAGCACGTGTGTGTTGTGTACAAATTACACACACAAAAAGTACCCACTGAAATGTGTGTTAACATCCCTGTAGCCACGCCCATCAAACTGCTTTTCAACTGTCAGTGTTGGAAGAAGCCTCATACGGCGGCCTCTTGGGGCCAAAAAGGCACAGAGGATAGCAAACTCCCAGGTGGCCCATAGAGGAGGGGAGAAATTCTGCTCAGGACTGTTCTCTGAGGTAAAAAAACGGAGGCAGGCAGCTGCTTTAAACTGTTTAATACGAACTGAACCAAACTGTAACAAAGAATCACCCATCTGACAGCAAATACAGCTTAATGAAAAGAAGGACTAGGGAAGACATGATAGCAGCCTTCCAATATCTCAGGGGTTGTCCCAAAGAAGAGGGAGTCAAGCTATTCACCAAGGCATCTGAGGGCAGAACAAGAAGCAATGGGTGGAAACTAATCAAGGAGAGAAGCAACCTAGAACTGAGGGCAAATTTCCTGGCAGTGAGAACTATTAACCAGTGGAACATCTTGCCACCAGAAGTTACGGATGCCCCAACACTGAAGAGAGAAGAGACTGGAAAACCATTTGTCTGAAACGGCATAGGGTCTCCTGCTTGAGCAGCGGGGTTGGACTAGATGACCTCCAAGGTCCCTTCCAACTTTGCTATTGTATTATTGTATTACAGTAGGTAGGTAGATAGGGGAATAGAGAGACAGGGAGAAATACAGTTTAATAAAAGAGGGACTAGGGGAGACAGGATAGCAGCCTTCCAATATCTCAGGGGTTGCCACAAAGAAGAGGAAGTCAATCTATTCTCCAAGGCACCTGGGGGCAGGACAAGAAGCAATGGGTGGAAACTAATCAAGGAGAGAAGCAACTTAGAACTGAGGAGAAATTTCCTGACAGTTAGAACAATTAATCAGTGGAACTACTTGCCTCCAGAAGTTGTGAATGCCCCAACACTGGAAGTCTTCAAGAAGATGTTGGATAGCCATTAGTCTGAAATGGTATAGGGCAGTGATGGCTAACCTTTTTTGGCTCACGTGCCAATAGCAGGGGGAGTGCAGGGGCGATGTGCACAGGTGTGCCACATCCATAATGCTATGTGCATGACCCCCTGCATTTGGCATGCTTTTTACGTCATCCCCAGGCTCCAGAGGGTTTATAGGAGCCTGGGGAGGGTGAAAACAGCCACCTCCAGAGGGCAAAAAATGGCCTCAAAAGAAGGCCTAAATCAGCTGGCCAGGGCACACATACAAACTGAAGCTGACAGGGCAATGCCTCGAGTGGCCTAAGAAATGGTTCCGTGTGCCACCTGTGGCACCCGTGCCATAGGTTCGCCATCATGGGTATAGGGCTTCCTGTCTAGCAGGGAGTTGGACTAGATGACCCCCAAGGGATAGATAGAGAGGCAGAAATAAGGTAGGTATGTAGGTAGGTAGGTAGGTAGGTGGATAGATAGATAGATAGATAGATAGATAGATAGATAGATAGATAGATAGATAGATAGATAGATAGATAGATAGATAGATACAAAGAAAGAAAGAAAGAAAGAAAGAAAGAAAGAAAGAAAGAGACAGTAGGTAGGTAGGTAGGTAGATAGGTAGGTAGGTAGAGGGAGAAAGGAAGAAATATAGTAGGTAGGTAGGTAGGTAGGTAGGTACATAGGTAGGGGGATGGATAGATAGATAGGGAGAAATACAGTAAATAGGTAGGTAGAGGGATAGACAGAGAGGGAGAAATACAATAGGTAGGCAGGTAGGTGGATAAGGGGATAGATAGAGAGGGAGAAATACAGTAGGTAGGTAGGTGGAGGGAGAAAGCAAGAAATACAATAGGTAGGTAAGTAGAGGGATAGACAGAGAGGGAGAAATACGGTAAGTAGGTGTATAGATAGCGAGAAATACGGTAGGTAGGTAGGTAGAGGGATATGTAAGCACATCAAGCATGATAAATTCCTACAATCACTGAATAATTCTTGCTGTGCCTATTTCTAAGATCTGAATGCACTCTATATACATAAGCAGTTACACGTTTCCCTAATTATCTCTAAAATAGAAAGCACTTGAAGGTGAGACGGGAGATGAAGTTGTTGAATTTATTATTTTTAAAGACTTCTGTGTTTTTATCAAAGTTTGTCTTATGATCTGTCCTTTAAAATGTTTGTTTTGTTCCATTCTATTATTCTTGGCAAGCAACTTGCATGGCAATATAGTTTAAAATTTGAAAACATCAGTTCATTTCTTTCCTTTGAATCTTGTGGGGAAAAAAATTCTCTTTAAATTTATTGTCTGTTCTTTGCCAATCAAATCTGTGACTGAAATAGATGCTATTTAAATAAAAAAAAGTTTATTTAAGGTAGCATGTTAGCTAGAATGTTTATTTTGTCAGTTGCATAGATCCTAACTAGGAGAATTAATAAAAGGAGAAATGAAAGGTAAAAAAAGATGGGAAATGTTAATCAGTGGCTCAAAAAGAATTTGACATGAGTGGGCTATGGATCAGTAATTGAAATGAATATCCTTCTATAAATTACAATAGGGAAGTTCTCAGTGATGGGATTAAAAAAAATTTACTACCGGTTTCTATGAGTGTGGCTTGGTGGGTGTGGCAGCGGAAGGATATTGTAAAATCTCCATTCCCTCCCCACTCCAGGGGAAGGTTACTGCAAAATCCCCATTTCCTCCCAATCAGCTGGGACTCGGAAGGCAGAGAATAGATGAGGGTGGGAACAGTCAGAGGTGGTATTTACTAGTTCTCCGAATTACTCAAAATTTCCGCTACCAGTTCTCTAGAACTGGTCAGAAACTGCTGAATACCACCTCTGGAGGTTCTTGAATATCTATGGGAACCATGGTACAGAAACACTATATTATGTTGTTGAGAGTGTGGTGGCCCAACAGTTTCCGCGACACCTGGAGGAAATTGATTATCTAGACCCGTGCCAGTCCGGCTTCCGACCCGGTCACAGCATCGAGACGGCATTGGTCGCGTTGGTAGATGATCTCTGGAGGACGCGGGATAGAGGATATTCCTCTATCCTAGTCCTGTTAGACCTCTCAGCGGCTTTTGATACTATCGACCATGGTATCCTATTGCACCGACTGGGGGGGTTGGGGCTGGGAGGCACCGTTTTACAGTGGTTCTCGTCCTACCTCTCTGGTCAGTCGCAATATGTGTTGACAGGGGGGCAGAGGTCGGCCTCGAGACCCCTCTTATGTGGGGTCCCTCAGGGGTTGGTCCTCTCGCCCCTACTATTCAACACATATATGAAGCCGCTGGGCGAGATCATCTGTGGTTTTGGGGTGGGATATCATCTGTACGCTGATGATACTCAGCTGTACATATCCACCCCAGACCACCCCAACGATGCCGCCGAGGTGATGTCCCGGTGTTTGGAAGCCGTATGGATCTGGATGGGTAGTAACAAACTCAAGCTCAACCCGTCCAAGACTGAGTGGCTGTGGCTCCCGGAACCCCGGTTCAGCCAGATTACTCCAACTCTGGCCATTGGGGGCGAAACACCGGCCCCCGTGGAGAGGGCGCGCAATTTGGGTGTCCTCCTGGATTCCCGGCTGTCCATGGAGGACCATGTGGCAGCCGTGGCCAGGGGGGCCTTTCATCAGGTACGCCTGACGCGCCAATTGCGTCCCTTACTGGACTGGGCTGCCCTGCACACAGTCACTCAAGCACTCGTGACATCCCGACTCAACTACTGTAATGCTCTCTACATGGGGCTTCCCTTGAGGTGCACTCGAAAGCTACAGTTAGTCCAGAATGCAGCCGCGCGGGTGATTACGGGAGCGCCTAGACACTCCCATATAACACCAATCCTGCGCGAGCTGCACTGGCTTCCTGTGGTCTTTTGGGTGCGCTTCAAGGTTTTGACGACCATCTTCAAAGCGCTCCATGGCTTGGGGCCTAGTTATATGCGAGACCGTCTCCTGCCCCATACATCCCTATGGTCGATCCGCTCCCACAGAGAGGGCCTTCTCAGGGTGCCGTCGGCCGGACAATGCCGACTGGCGACACCCAGGGGAAGGGCCTTCTCTGTGGCGGGCCCTGCCCTTTGGAACGACCTTCCCCCTGAATTGCATACCATCTCCGACCTCCACCTCTTCCGCCAGTGTTTAAAGACACATTTGTTCCATTTAGCCGGCCTAGCGTAACCTCCACAAATGACTATTTTAGACAGTTTTAAATTTGGGGATTTTAATTTGTTTTTAGCGCAGGATGGGTATCAAATAAGTTTTTTAAATTTTTACTTGATTTTGTATTGTATTTTAAATTCCTGTGCACCCCCGTGGGTCCTTTTGGAGAAGGGCGGGGTATAAATTTAATAAAATAAAAAAAAGTATAACCCAATGACACTGAAAAGAGGTCATTATTTATGCATGTATTACATATAATCCATAACCATAGGAGATATGAGGTATATTCCATTTTAAAACAGAATTATAAAACTATGCGTTGATAGGAGCATCCAGAAAGATGGTTCACTTTGGCGGAATAGCATATTCTGTTCCACAAAGCCCACGCAAAGAGCCTGCAGATGTCACTTCACAAGGTGACAAGAAGCTCCCCCAAGAATTAGGAGGCAGCCAGCATAATGCAAAAGAAGAGAGCTTCATCAGTATGTCGGTGATTCACAGCTCTATTGCTCCTTGCCATCTGATTCCAAGTGGTACTTTTAAACATTACCTAATAGGCTGGATAAAAGAGAACAAACTGAGAAATCCAAACACGATGGAAATGTGATACGAAAACAGGAAAGTGGGCTTGGGGATTGAGGTTCAGGTTGTTTTGAACAGATTTGCATTTTCAGTAATCTATTAACTGGTGCAAAGTACTAGGTTCATATAAAGAATTTATATTGAAGTTTAAATCCTAAACCACTTATGGCCTGATGATTTAAGGGTATGCCTCCCTCATTACAAACCTGTTGGCTGTTCAGACTGCCTGAAGATACCTTTACTACTGTGTTTTGTCTTTCTGACTCCTAGAATAGAGTTTCTCCTTTATTGTTCCCAAGCTATGCAGTGCACTCCCTCAACAACTGCATTTGGCTTTGATTCTCCCTCTCTTGGTATATCAGAAATCTATAAAAACCTGCATTGTTTAATGGGTTCTGTGGGTAGAAATTTAAATAATTGCCCCTGAAGATTATCAGATTTAAAAAAAACAACCACTTTGACTTCTCTTTGTTATTCTGAAAATAAATTTGTTTAAAGTTGGTGGGAGTTGTAATTTGAAAGAACTGTGAAAGTGAAAGGACTGTGTGGGAGGAGGCGCTAGACTAAGAGTGGCTGGTACAGAAAAATGTTGATTTTAGATGGTGAAGTGCAAATCAATAAAAATCCTGTTAACTTGTTAACTATCCAAATTAATAAGGCAATAAGGTATTCCAGCCTGGAACATCTTTATCCTATGTATAAAACAGATGCAAGTGTATTATACATACATTTAAATTGTATACATGGCTTAATGACTGTGGATGTGGAAGCTTGCAGTTTTATAGGGTAGGACTAGGGAATTGAGATTCCTGCTTTTAGCAAATTCAAAATACTGGCAGATATTCTCCCAAATGTTGTTTATTTGTGAATGCCCAACGGCTACACTTTTTTCTTGTTCTTAGATGGATACAAATCAGAGGTGGGTTCTGGTAGGCACGACTGCCAGTTCCCTTGTGTGCGCGCATGTGCGTATTCTGTGCATGCGCAGAACAAAAAAACAAGAACCTGGAGAACCGGTTCGGGGGCGTGGCAAGCCTGGGTTGCTGTTGGTTTCAGTGACCCAGGCCACCAAACCACGACCGGTAGGAACCCACCACTGATACAAATTGCTTATAACAGGATTTTACATAATAGCTTTGTAATTTGTCCTTTCTTCGGAATTACAACTTTCCTGTCCTAAGTGATGTATAGTACAGGTAGTCCTCGATTTACAACAATTCATTTACTGACTGACTAAAATTATAATGGCACTGAAAAAAGTGACTTATGACAGTTTTTCACACATATGACCATTGCAGCATCCCCAGTGTCACGTGATCAAAATTCAGATGCTTGGCAACTGATTCATATTTACAACCATTGCAGTATCCAAGAATCATGTGGTCGCCTTTTGCGACCTTCTGACAAGCAAAGTCAATGGGGAAGCCAGATTCACTGAACAACTATTTTACTAACAACAACTGTGATGATTAATTTATCAACTGTGGCAAGAAAGATGGTAAAATGGGCAAAACTTGCTTAATAACTGTATCTGCTTAGTAACAGAAATTTTGGGCTCAATTGTGACTGTAAGTCCAGGTCTACCTCTACATCTAATTCTCTGCTTTTAATTTACATTTATTTGGGCTATGGACTTTAGCTGTAAAGTAAAGCACAAAGAGCAAAGTAATAGGAGCAGTTGCATAACCTTCTCTTAAGCTCACTTTTTGAGTAGCTCCTGTGTTGTTCCCTATTGTAGCAAAAATGAGATTGCAGAATGACAGGTTAGGATAAGAGTTCCCTGGAAGCTTTTGAACTGCAGCAGTTGGAGACATGTAGAGCAGTGATGGCGAACCTTTTTAGGCTCGCGTGCCATAAGGAGGGGAGCTCAGGGGGTCATGCGCCAGCATGCCGCACCATAATGCAATGTGCGCCCCCAGTGTGCATGCACGCATGACAGGTGCTCCACCCCCATTTTTACATGCTTTTTTTTGCCATTATCAGGCTCCAGAAGCTTTATAGGAGCCTGGGGAGGGTGAAAACAGCTCCCCCGCCACCCCAGAGGCCCTCCTGAAGCTTCAGGAGCTTCCCTAAAACCTCCGGAGGACTAAACATGATGCTACGAGCAAACCGGAAGTGACTTCCGGTTTGCTCGTAGGGCCTTTATTAGAGCTCCGGAGGCTTCCCTGAAGGCTCCGGAGGAGTAAAAAAGGCTCTACAAGCAAACTGGAAGTCACTTCCAGTTTGCTCGTAGCATCGTGTTTAGTCCTCTGGAAGCTTCAGGGAAGCTCCTGAAGCCTCCAGAGGACCTCCAGGGGGGCAGGAGGGGCTGTTTTTGCCCTCCCCAGGCTCCTATAAAGCCTGGGGAGGGCAAAAAATGGCTTTAAAAATGACTGAATCAGCTGGCCAGCACGTGCATGCACGCTGACCAGCTGACAGGGCAACGCCTCATGTGCCTTGCCAAATGGCTCCACGTGCCACCTGTGGCACGCATGCTATAGGTTCGCCATCACTGATCTAGAGCAACTCCTTTAAGCAAGAATTTGTCCCAAATAACAATCTATTCTGGAGTTGAACTTCATGCGAAACTGGTGCATAATCATACATGCATTATAAATATATTAATGTATTCTACTATCATGGGAAGCAAATCCATTGCCTTCAGATATTGCAGCCAAAGTATTCCTCATTTATAAAAGTTAAAAAAAGAAAAGAAACAAAAACCCATTCTATGACAACATCTCTAACTATTAAAACCATTGAGAGCCACTTTAGTATCACTGCAGCTTCATTCTTAGCCTAAGCCAGGGGTCTGCAACTTGTGGCTCTGGAGCCACATGTGGCTCTTTCATCCCCCTAATGTGGCTCTCTGTTGCTCAAAATGTGCGTCACTAATGCCAATGTGCGATACCCGCTGGCGCACAATTTATTGAGCTTTCCAACCCATCATTTCTTTTCAGATTTCAAAATGTTTTTGTTGCATGAAGAAATAAAAATTAGTTTTCTCTGTAGCAGTTCATTGATTTCATAAATGCTACATGCTATAGTTTCTTTATACAAAGCATAAAGGTAAATATATATGTGTGTGTGTGTGTGTGTGTGTGTGTGTGTGTCACAACACCCTGGTAAGACCCAATTAAGGGAGGAAGCAATCTGCTTTCCTTTTCTGTCTTTCAGCTCATCACAAGACACCATGCAGACAGAAAGCTATTTGTTTTGTTGCCTTTAGTTTCAATTTGTGTTTACGTTTATGCTGATAAATAAATAAGGGAGACTAGGATAGATCTATTTCAAGCTATTTAGCTCTCATCAGCTAGCCACACCCTTACTGGTATTCGAACCGGGGCTGTATTACATGTTAGGCAGATGTTTTAGTCACTAAGCAACAAGGTTCTCCTCCTGATCAGCTGAGACAGGGGAATAAGTATATACTGGTGTCACAAGAACCTGGTAAGCCCCAATTATCGAATCCCAATAAGGGTATGGCTAGCTGATGAGAGCTAAATAGCTTGAAATAGATCTATCCTAGTCTCCCTTGTTTATTTATTTATCAGCTCAAAAACCTAACACACATGTAAAAAAAAGACACAACGAAACTAATAGCTTTCTGTCTGGATGGTCTCTGGTGATGAGCCGAAAGACAGAAAAGCAAAGCAGTATGCTTCCTCCCTTAATTGGGGCTTACCAGGGTGTTGTGACACAAGCATATACTTATTCCCCTGGCCCAGCTGATCAGGATAAGAACCAGTGGTCTAGTGACAATTACAACTGCCTCACATGTAATACTTCCCTGGTTCGAATCCCAGTAAGGGTATGGCTAGTTGATGAGAGCTAAATAGCTCGAAATAGATCTATCCTAGTCTCCCTTGTTTATTTATTTATCAGCTCAAAAACCTAACACACATGTAAAAAAAAGACACAACGAAACTAATAGCTTTCTGTCTGGATGGTCTCTGGTGATGAGCCGAAAGACAGAAAAGCAAAGCAGTATGCTTCCTCCCTTAATTGGGGCTTACCAGGGTGTTGTGACACAAGTATACATACATACATACATACATACATACATACATACATACATACATACATACTAGCTGTACTTGGCCACGCGTTTCTGTGGCCCAGTCTGGTTAAATGGCCAACCAATCTGTGTGTAGATGTACACCTGCACACACAATGTACACACAACCATTGTATAACCCCCAACCTACCTACCTACTGTATTTCTTCCTCTCTCCCTCTACCTACCTACCTACTTACCTACTGTATTTTCACCTCTCTCTCTCTATCCCTCTACTTACCTACCTTCCTACCTACTGTATTTCTCCCACTCTATCTATCCCTCTACCTACCTACTGTATTTTCCCTCCCTCTCTCTATCCCTCTACCTATTTCTCCCTCTCTCTCTATCCACCTACCTACCTACTGTATTTCCCCCCCCTCTCTTTCTATCCCTCTACCTCCCTACCTCCCTACCATTTATTTTATTTTATTTTATTCAATTTATATCCCGCCCTTCTCCGAGAGGACCCAGGGCGGCGCCAGGAATTTAAAACAATATACAAAATAGTACCAAATATAATTTAAAAAACCTATTAAATGACAGAAACCTGTGCTAAAACCAGATTAAAATCCCAATTTAAAACTGTCTAATATTTGTCCCAGCGGAGGCTATGTTAGGCCGGCTTGATGAAATAAGTGTGTTTTTAAACACCGGCGGAAGAGGCGGAGGTCAGTGATAGTGCGGAGTTCAGGGGGTAGGTCGTTCCAAAGGGCAGGGCCCGCCACAGAGAAGGCCCTTCCCTTGGGTGTCGCCAGCCGGCATTGTCCGGCCGATGGCACCCTGAGAAGGCCCTCTCTGTGGGAGTGTATCGGTCTAAGGGATGTATGGGGCAGGAGACGGTCTCGCATATAACTAGGCCCCGAGCCATGGAGAGCTTTGAAGATGGTCGTCAAGACCTTGAAGCGCACCCGAAAGACCACAGGAAGCCAGTGCAGCTCGCGCAGGATCGGTGTTATGTGGGAGCATCTGGGGGCTCCCGTAATCACCCGCGCAGCTGCATTCTGGACTAGCTGTAGCTTTCGAGTGCACCTCAAGGGAAGCCCCATGTAGAGACCATGCAGTCTCCTGGGACCAAAAATGGGCCACATTGGAGTGTGCCACCCCCTGCACCTTGTTTTGGGCCATGTAGGCCTCCATACAGCCTCCTGGGACCAAAAATGGGCCACCTGGGAATGTGCCATCCTCGTGCCTTGTTTTGGGCCTAGTAGGCCTCCATGCAGTGTGGCAACATTGGAGGCTTATTCGGTTGCTGAGGAAACGACTGAATGCGACCACGTGTGCGTGACGCATCATAAGAAGCAGCCTGATGGGAGGAGCTACAGGGAGGTGAAAACCTGAAAAGTGCATATCTTTTATGTTTGTGCTGCTTGCACATGACACACGTGTGCCAGCCATACAAAATGTACATATGATTACATGGGAAGTCCTTGGGAACATTGTGTGAAAATTTGGTGCCAATCGGTGCAATACTTCTGAGATTAACAGCTTTGCACAAACTATTTTACATTTTTATTTATATAGATGCAGTGCTATCGTCATTTTAGATGTCAAAAGGGTTTTGTGGCTCCCGATGTTTTATTTTCTGTGGGAGATGGGTCCAAATGGCTCTGAGTGTATAAGATTGCCAACCCCTGGCCTAAGCAAAGCCAAGAGGCTTGAAGGAATTGGCAGATGTCATCTCAGAATGGTAAATGTGATACCTATTGTTCGTGTGAAGTAGAAAGAAGGCCTGAGCAACTCGATAACAGTTATCGGAATTCGGAGTTCTTTTAGAAAAAGTAAAATGGAACTTTCACTTTTCTTCCTGTTAGAGGGCGAGGTAAGATGGCTTCTCTTTGTTCTCTGCCTATAACTCCCTTGCATTAATGAAGCTTTTCCCTCTATAACTACCAGTGAAGGACTTAAAATTTTTATTTTTAACATCTCTCCTGGGGGCTCGCAAGTCTCTCCCAATACGTGGACTTCTGGATGTGGATTATATGGTTTTTCTTTTTTTTAATGTACTCTTAAGACTGGATTCTCATTTGGATTGCTCCGATATCTTGGGCTGTCTCAACCGTCCGCTTCTCTGACACCATTTCTTCTACTAACTTAGAATTTAGAACTGAGATAATGGGTCCTAAAAAGCTGCCAATGGGAAAGTCAACTTCCGCCCCGTCCTCAGCTGTCTCCAGTCCAAATATGCAGCCGAAGATATCTTCACTACTACAGAAAGAATCTGCTGGAGAGAGCTCACAGGAACTGTCGGTTAAAGAAATGTTTCGGGAAATTATGGAAAATGTGAATGAATTGCGGAAAGACTTATTTTATTTATTTATTTTATTTAAATTAAATTTATATCCTGCCCTTCTCCACGAAGGACCCAGGGCGGCGCACAGGAATTATTAAAAACATATAAAATAGTAAAAATACAAAATTTAAAAACATATTAAATTACAAATCCTATGCTAAAATCCAAATTAAAACCCCAATTTAAAACTATCTAAAATAGCCCCCACGGGAGGTTATGCTAGGCCGGCTTGTTGAAAGAGATGTGTCTTTAGACACTGGCGGAAGAGGCGGAGGTCCGAGATGGTGCAGAGTTCAGGGGGTAGGTCGTTCCAAATGGTAGGGCCCGCCACAGAGAAGGCTGTTCCCTTAGGCGTCGCCATTCGGCATTGTCCGGCTGACGGTACCCTGAGAAGGCCCTCTCTGTGGGAGCGGATCAGCCGAAGGGATGTATGGGGCAGGAGACGGTCTCGCATATAGAATAGAATAGAATAGAATATTTATTTCTATAACCGCGTCCTCTCCCCGAGGGGACTCGGAGCGGTGCACAGGGAGAAATTAAAACAACATAAAATATATACATACATAAATACAATAAAAACAAATTAAATCTAACTATCCCTGCACTAAAATTCCCATTTTAAAATTAACATTTCCTAACCCCTGAGGTAGAGACTAACCTAGGCTGGCCAAGCAGAAAAAGTGAGTTTTTAATTTCTGATGGAAGGAGCGGAGGTCCGTAGTTGTTCTAATGTTGGGGGGAAGGTCGTTCCAGAGGGCTGGACCCGCCACAGAGAAGGCCCTTCCCCTGGGCGTCGCCCGCTGACAAAGTCTAGTGGACGGCACCCGGAGAAGTCCCTCTCTGTGGGAGCGAATCGGCCGGGAGGATGTATGGGGCAGAATCCGATCCCGCAGATAGCTAAGTCCCGAGCCATGGAGCGCTTTAAAGATGAGAACTAGCACCTTGAAGCGCACCCAAAAGACGACAGGTAGCCAGTGCAGCTCGCGCAAGAGCGGTGTTACATGGGTATACCTTGCGGTACCCATTATTGCTCGCGCGGCTGCATTCTGGACCAGCTGAAGTCTTTGGGTGCACCTCAAGGGGAGCCCCATGTAGAGAGAGTTACAATAGTCCAGGCCCCGAGCCATGGAGCGCTTTAAAGATGGTCGTCAAAACCTTGAAGCGCACCCGAAAGACCACAGGAAGCCAGTGCAGCTCACGCAGGATCGGTGTTATATGGGAGCATCTAGGAGCTCCCGTAATCACCCGCGCGGCTGCATTCTGGACTAACTGTAGCTTTCGAGTGCACCTCAAGGGAAGCCCCATGTAGAGAGCATTACAGTAGTCGAGTCGGGAAGTCACGAGTGCCTGAGTGACTGTGCGGAGGGACAGATTTAAAAATAGGACTCATGGAAACACAACGAAGCACAATGGAAAATAAACAAAAAATTGTGACGTTAGAGGGTGGAGTGGCTGAGATGGGGGAAGAGATTAAGGAGATCTGGAAGGGGAATCTAGAATTAGGAAGTTACATGACTAAAATTGAATTTGAAAGAATGTCTTTTTTTCTCAGGCTCCAGAACATAACAGAGTCAGAAAATGAAGATCTTAAAGATGTTATGAGTACAATGCTAGCAGAATACCTTAAAAGGGGTAAAGAACAACTCTGGTGGGATATGGACCTGGTTTATAGAATCAATTCAGCATATGCTAGAATGCATAATGTACCAAGAGAAGTTCATGTTAAATTTTTTAGGAGGTCCACAAGGGATGAGATATTGAGGGCCCAACGGGATGGAATTTTAAAGTATCAAGATAAAGAAATAATCATTTTGAAACAAATTCCGGAAAGAAATAGAGAAATAAGAAGGAAATATTCCTTCTTGTCTAAGAAATTATACAAAAAAGGAATTTGTTTCAAGTGGTTACTGCCAGAGGGAATGCTGATCTTCTGGGAGGGGGGCAGAGTAAGAGTTAAAACATTAAGCGAGGCAGAGGCCTTTATTCAAAAACATTCTTCCCTCCTAGGGGACGAAGATGGGGGAACAAAGGGGGCGATGGCCCCGCCCAATGATGGGGGAGAAGAATCAATATCGAAAAGACTTAGATCTCAAAAATGATTTTATTTGAAATTTTATTGTAATTGTCGATACAAGAGAAAATGGCAAAGAAAAAGATGATTGAATGTATGGAATACACAATGTAAACCCTGTATATGCTTATCCTTTATTTTTAAAATTGTAAATTTGTGAAGTTTTGGGAGGACTACCACCACCGGCATGAGAGCTACCTAAATGTTATATTCACCTTACACCTTTTCCCCATGTATATTTTGAAAACCAATAAAAAATTCTTTTTTTAAAAAAAAAGAACAGTCTGGAGGGGCCAGCGCTCCCCATCCAAGAAATCCTTCAGAGGTGGTGCAAGTCATCCCTTCCTGTGTCAAAAATGACTGCCTAATGAACCTTCCCATCGGGGGGTCATTTGGCCTTCTTTGGCACCCGATGGGAGGAGATAACCATGGACACTTGGGTCAGGGAGATGGTAAAATTTGATCTCTCCCTTGAATTTCTCTCCTACCCACTGAGGTTTTTCATAACCTGCCCCATATCTTCAGACAGAGCAAAGAGACTCCTTGTGGAGCAAGCGATTCAACATCTCCTGGAAATCTGGGCAATTCAAACAGTTCTGGAGGGGCAGCAGGGACTGGGATTTTATTCCCTATTATTCATTGTCCCAAAAGAATTGGGGAGTTGGGGCACCATACTCGATTTGAAATGCCTGAACCACCATATTGTCTACCAGCAGTTCAAGATGTGCTCTCTCCAGATCATCTTGGAGAACATCCAGTGAATCTCAGAGGCATATCTTTGTGTACCAATCCTTCCAGCTCACTGACAGTTCCTTCAATTTTGCCATCAGGGGAGGCACTTTCAGTACAGGACTCTTCCCTTCGGGCTCTCTTCAGCCTCCAGTGTGTTCAGCAAGATCCTACACACTGTGGCGGCCCATCTCAGAGCCATGCCAATCAGGATCCAGTGCTACCTGGATGATATCCTTCTCCTGTCCAGGTCCTCAAGGGATAGATCAGAAAGGGATCTAGAAGTTACCCTTCAGGTCCTGAGGAATCACGGGTTTTCAATAAACCTAGACAAGTCACCTTTGCCCCACAACTCATCTCCTTCATCTAGGAGCAATCAAAGACACATCAGAGGGCAGGGTTTACCTTTTTTTCCCCAATGATTTTTTTTTATTTTTTGCATAAAAACAAATAAAACATACATCCTGTTTAAAAAAACAACAGTTAATTTGATGCCAATTGTAGGTAAAACTATGGAACAGACTGCTACATAGTCAGTTTCTGAGCATGTATTTTTTTTAAAAAAGAAAGCATTTTGTCTTATCTTGTTGTTTTCCTTCACTTGTTTCCTTCCCTTGCTCAGAACCTTTGGTGATTCCAGGACTGCTTTGCCTCCAGATACACTCAAATCCAGAGTCCCTGAGAATTTATTTTTATTTATTAGGATTTCCTGAAGCAATGGACAATCTGGAAATGAATTAACACACCAGGCACTTCCGGTCATCACATGTATTCATCTCTCATCCTTCTGTTTCCTATGTGGTAGATAACCTTATGTCTCTGGAAATATTTTATGTACTTTATTTATTTATATTCTTTTCATTGCTTTCTATCTTGCCCTAAACTCTAGCTGAATATTTGTACTCTTGATCTTACTATGTCAGTGAAGTGTCCTAATATACCAGCAACCACTGCAATGAACAATCTCCGGGATGTGGCCATTGTGTTCCCACTGGCAAGGACTCACAACAATCAGTCAAAGTAGATTGGATTGAAATCTGCAAGAACCTGAGATCAGGCTTACTCTGCTCTCTAACTTTGGACATTCCTTACTCTGTGTTGGTTGCTGCAAATATTTATCCCTATTTGTAGAAGAAAGGACTTCAATGCTACATGAGTTGCTCTTGTTTGCACAATCAGCTACACTGCAAGGATTGTCTAGGTGTTCTATCTGCAGCTGTCATGCCTATTTATTAGTCATATACCTAAACATATTTAATAAAAAAATTGAATCAGATGATTCAATTCATTTATTGGACAAGGGAAAAAATCATTTTAGGTTGGGGATATAGAGAACTGAAAGGCGGGGGGGACCAAGAAAAAGTCTTGTTTCATGAGCAGGCTTTTGTTTACATGATGTTGAAAACTGTCTTACAAGTCTGGAATTCCAGAGGATCGGCCATCTGTTAATATCCTGGACTCTTATAGTTGTTATACTATGTAAAGGAAGAGCAAAATATTGATCAATGTTTTAGAGTTTAGAGTTTTATTTGATTTATATCCCGCCCTTCTCCAAAAGGACCCAGGGCGGCGCACAGGAATTTAAAATAACATAAATAATACAAAATACAAAATTTAAAAACCTATTAAATATCCAAACCTGTGCTAAAACCAATTAAAATCCTCCATTTTAAAATTATCTAATACTAGTCACAGCGGAGGCTATGTTAGGCTGGCTTGATGAAACAGGTGTGTTTTTAAACACTGGCGGAAGAGGCGGAGGTCGGTGATGGTACGGAGTTCAGGGGGTAGGTCGTTCCACAGGGCAGGGCCCGCCACAGAGAAGGCCCTTCCCCTGGATGTCGCCAGTCGGCATTGTCTGGCCGACGGCACCCTGAGAAGGCCCTCTCTGTGGGAGCGTATCGGTCTAAGGGATGTATGGGGCAGGAGACGGTCTCGCATATAACTAGGTCCCGAGCCATGGAGCGCTTTGAAGATGGTCGTCAAGACCTTGAAGCGCACCCGAAAGACCACAGGAAGCCAGTGCAGCTCGCGCAGGATTGGTGTTATATGGGAGCATCTAGAGGCTCCCGTAATCACCCGCGCGGCTGCATTCTGAACTAACTGTAGCTTTCAAGTGCACCTCAAGGGAAGCCCCATGTAGAGAGCATTGCAGTAGTCAAGTCGGGATGTCACGAGGGCCTGAGTGACTGTGCGAAGGGCAGCCCGGTCCAGTAAGGGGCGCAATTGGCGCATCAGGCGTACCTGATGAAACGGCCCCCTGGCCACGGCCGCCACATGGTCTTCCATGGACAGCCGGGAATCCAGGAGGACACCCAAATTGCGCACCCTCTCCACGGGGGCTGGTGTTTCGCCCCCAATGGCCAGAGTTGGAGTAATCTGGCTGAACTGGGGTGCCGGAAACCACAGCCACTCAGTCTTGGACGGGTTGAGCTTGAGTTTGCTACTACCCATCCAGATCCGTACGGCTTCCAAACACCGGGACATCACCTCAACGGCATCGTTGGGGTGGTCTGGGGTGGATATGTACAGCAAATCACTTTTAAACCAATGTAAATACAAATCACTTTTAAACCAATAGTTAAAGCAGGAAAGAAGACAACACCTTTTAATATGCTACATTATCCTAAAGACAAAGCAAACAAAATGCCTATCTTTCTATCTTCAGAATATTACAGTCTTAAAAACCTGATGAAAGGGGGGGAAAGATATCTCTGAACATTAGCAAAGTGGTTTTGGGATGACAAACTAAGTCAATCTTAATTATAGCTGCATGATAATTCTTCACTAAATAGAGGTAATAAATTACTCTGAGTTACCAGGAGAGGGAGCTACTAGTTCATAAATGGTTTATAATAATAATCTTTATTGTCATTGTACTAAAATTACAATGAAATTGGTTATATCACTTCTGTTCCAATAATCAAAGACAGCTCCAAACTATAAAGGAAGTTTGAGATAAACTCTAAATGTTTTTTTTAACTTTATTTACAAAATGTTGCAAGGAACTCTATTATTGATCAAAATAATGGTGCTGTGATTAGTATTTTTATTGCTTTTCCCTATACTATTTTCTAGATGTCAACCACTCTTCCTGATTCCATTATTAATTTTCCTATGTAGCATTGGGGAAAGGTATTGTGTACTCAGTCAGTTAAAGAATAATCTGTTTCTAAATAAACTTCAAAGTCTCTTAAGATTCTGTCCTAAATAAATAATATGCTGTTGGGATTGCAGGGACCAGGGCTATCGTATGTGGCCTCCAACAATCTAGAATACTGCTACCATGGTTTTCTTTATTTTTCTTATTCATTTATCACGTTTATATGACTGCCTATGCAGTCTATTAAATCAAATCAGAAAAGATGAAGCCAAAGGCCGAATAAGAATCTCAATACTCCCATATCCACCCTGGAACTGCAAGAACTGAGTGAAGTGCCTGAGGGGGAGAGTTTCAGAGAGTTTATTGCTATTTAATTATTGCCTGATTTTTAAAGTTCAGATGTAGGACACCTCAAAGAGACAATATGAACAAAGAGGTGCTATTATTGGAGAGATGAGTATTCCATGGATATGGATGAAAGAAACATGGGTAACTAATAATATTTCACAGCGTACTTTATAAATTGACATGCTAAGCATATCTGATTTGTTTCTATTGAGACTGATACTTAGGTAGACAAAATCTTTCAGCTCGGAGAAACTACTTGGTAGTGTTACTGCTTAATTGCTACATAGGAATTAAAAACAGTGGACAACCCAAGACAAACCAAGAGTTGAATAGCTAATAAATACAAATAAACAATAAGTAGCAATAGAAATAGAGATGCAAATTTGGGGTGGGTAGGAGGTCTTACAAGACTTTCAATCCCTATAGTATGCTGCTTTCCAACTCATGTTCCTTTTTATCATCTCAAGTGAGTGAATGCAGACGTCTGGATACAGCCAGGAACATCTAACATCTTTCCACGGATAATCATTTTGCCCCAATCCACTCTGCAGAAGAGAGGAGTGAAATTTTTATTTATAATGTTCCCACCCCATTCCTCATCCCCAAGTAAGCTTTAAATGAGTCCCATTCTTCATACAGAATTTCTCATGCTGATAAAGTTGACCAGATTAATTAGGTCTCCACATGTGTTTGGTCCTGCATGTGGTTAGTTATTTGCAGCTATGTTCAGGACGTCCTTCAGAACAAAGCTGTTGGTTTCCATTGATTCCAGAGTTGCTATTTTTTCTTCTTCATTGCCTTATTTTCTGTAGACTTCTTTCCCATTTCCATTACTCTTTTGATTCCAAGCCTGTTTTCTCATTTTTCAAGAACAGCCTTCCAAAATAGCGCTTTAGCAAAGAAATCGATGTCCTTGATGCTTGAGCAGCCTGTTTTTAGCTGGACAAAGTCCAGTATTTTGTTTTGTTATTGCTGTTTTAAAAAAAAAACATAGCTCTTATGCAGTCAGTCATTGCGCATAGCTGAAGAAGAACCAAGAAAGTTTCCTGTAAGATGAATGACAATAACTACTCTTTGTGGGAAACCACCACAGGAACTTTCTTCAGGAGGGGAAAGGCTGCAATGCAATAGGCCTGTGATGGGGAACCTAGGGCATGCATGCCGAAAGTGGCACGCAGAGCCATCTCTCTGGACATGCAAGCCATTGCTCATTGCTCTTCCGGGTTCCAGCATGCTTGCCAGCTGGTCTTCATGCACATGGGAGCACCGGAAACTGGAAGAGCAGCTGCCCCGTATGCATGCATGCTCTAGGAGGATGATCTTTATGTTTCCGGCACGTGCATGAACACTGGGCCACTGGTCTTTGTGACGTATGTACACCAGAAACCAGAAGACCAGGTGGCTGGTGTGCATGCGTGCACTGGAAACTGGAATATCATGTTCCCACCATACACATGTGCACTGGGTGGCTGCTCTTCTGGTTTCCGACATACATACTCCCGTTTTGGCACTTGGTGCCGAAAAGGTTCACCAACACAACAATAGGCCATACAAATTCCTTAGGAAGTATCTGTTGCCCCCCAAAGATCTACACTATTTTTCTTTGGTGTCTTACTTAGTGACATATTCCACAAGACATACTAGCACAACCTTAAGCAAGTGCAAGATAATTTTTCATAATTGTGACAAATTTCACACAAACTGTCTGGAAAATATTATTTACTTTGGTTTTGTTTTAGCCTTTTGTTTTTCCAATGAAAGAGAGGGAGGGAGGGAGGGAGGGAGGGAGGGAGGGAGGGATTAGTTATAGGTGTATAGGTGGTACCTTGCTCAATAGCAGTAACTGTGAAAGGGATCTTGGAGTCCTAGTAGACAACCATTTAATTATGAGCCAGCAGTGTGCAGCAGCTGCCAAAAAAGCCAACACAGTTCTGGGCTACATAAACAGAGGGATAGAATCAAGATCACGTGAAGTGTTAATACTACTTTAAAATGCCTTGGTAAGGCCACACTTGGAATACTGCATTCAGTTTTGGTCACCATGATGTAGAAAAGATGTGGAGACTCTAGAAAGAGTGCAGAGAAGAGCAACAAAGATGATTAGGGGACTGGAGACTAAAACATATGAAGAACAGTTGCAGGAACTGGGTATGTCTAGTTTAATGAAAAGAAGGACTAGGGGAGACATGATAGCAGTGTTCCAATATCTCAGAGGTTGCCACAAAGAAGAGGGAGTCATACTATTTTCCAAGGCACCAGAGGGCAGAACAAGAAGCAATGGGTGGAAACTAATCAAGGAGAGAAGCAACTTAGAACTGAGGAGAAATTTCCTGACAGTTAGGACAATTAATCAGTGGAACAGCTCGTCTCCAGAAGTTGTGAATGCCCCAACACTGCAAGTCTTCAAGAAGATGTTGGATAGCCATTTGTCTGAAATGGTATAGGGTTTCCTGCCGAGGCAGGGAGTTGGACTAGATGACCTCCAAGGTCCCTTCCAACTCTGTTATTGTATTGTATAGTTTTCAGTTCTAAGCTGCCAAGAAAAGTTGGAGTCAGCTGGCCAAATACATAAAAGTTCATGGATTATTATTATTCTTTTCCATTGAAGTTATATTACACATTAGGATATTTCAGAATTCAGTTTTATCTTCCATAGTGCTTAATTTCTACATGAAAGTGCTGTGGGAAGTTGTCCAACAGTGATGATGATGATGATGATGATGATGATGATGATGATGATGATGATGATGATGATACTCAGAGAATTGTGTTGGGATCTTACAGCATACAAATGGTACCTATAATACCTGTCTGAATGGTGTAATAGACTCGGTGAAGACCAATAAGCTGAAGCTCAGATCCGGCAAGGCAGAGTTTCCATTGGTGAGTGAATTATTTACCTAGCGAGAAGTTTTTCATTTGTTTTGGAAGGAGCTGCATCTCTTTGAAGGCTTAGGTGCACAGTTTGGTGATATTTCCGAATCCTTAATTTTACAAGACACTTATAAACTCTTATGAACTCTCCATTGGAATAGTACAGTTGATGTTATCTTTGAAGATGGTTCGAAACTTCAGCTAGCCTAAATTAAATCTGCTACATTTCCAACTGGGGGTTGGATTAAAGGATAATGTGTAAAGGCCTTGAGATACAGGGTGGAGAGAGGCTGCCCAGGGCATCATCAGGTGAAAGACAGCAGTGGTGTGATGCAGAGGTGGGTTGCTCCCGGTTCAGCCTGGATCGGGTGAACCGGTAGTAGTGGAGGCAGGAGGCTCTGCCCACCTGTGAGCACATGCGGGAGTGCACCTGAACCAGTAGTAAAAAAAAATGGCAACCGACCAATGGTCTGATGGGTGGAGAAAGAAGCTCAGGAGGTACCTTCCCGAAGTTCTTGAACTGTAAAAGTGATGGGGGAGAATTTTTACTTTCAGACTTTTAAGATTCTGTTAATGTAGCTTTACAATAAAGTAGAACGTATTTAGCTGGTCATGTTTCTTGCCTGGTATACCTGGAAAGTCTGACATAATATAATATTAGTTGGACTGACCACTGATCCACTTTGGGACCTAATTCAGAGAGTGGGTATTGACACCTCACCCCACACTCTCAAGTGAAGTGTTGAACTATTTAAAAGCAGAGAAACTTAAAAATGGGCTCTCCAAAACTGTGTGTTCCTGTCCCAGCATCTTGCTCATCTTGAAACATTTCCACTACAGGTGAAATTTGAAAAATTAGAATATCGTGCAAAAGTTCATTTATTTCAGTAATGCAACTTAAAAGGTGAAACTAATATATAAGATAGATTCGTTACATGCAAAGCAAAATAGTTCAAGCCGTGATTTGTCATAATTGTGATGATTATGGCGTACAGCTCATGAAAACCCCAAATCCGCAATCTCAGAAAATTAGAATATTGTGAAAAGTGCAATATTATAGGCTCAAAGTATCCCACTCCAATCAGCTAATTAAGCCATAACACCTTCAAAGGGTTCCTGAGCCTTTAAATGGTCTCTCAGTCTGGTTCAGTAGGAATCACAACCATGGGAAAGACTGCTGACCTGACAGTTGTGCAGAAAACCATCATTGACACCCTCCATAAGGAGGGAAAGCCTCGAAAGGTAATTGCAAAAGACGTTGGATGTTCCCAAAGTGCTGTATCAAAACACATTAATAGAAGGTTATGTAGAAGGGAAAAATATGGAAGAAAAAGGTGCACAAGCAACAGGGATGACCGCAGCCTGGAGAGGATTGTCAGGAAAAGGCCATTCAAAAATGTTGGGGACTTTCACAAGGAGTGAACTGAGGCTGGAGTCAGTACATCAAGAGCCACCACACACAGACAGATCCTGGACATAGGCATCAAATGTCTTATTCCTCTTGTCAAGCCGCTCCTGAACAACAAATGTCAGAAGTATCTTACCTGAGCTAAAGAAAAACAGACTTGGTCTGTTGCTCAGTGGTCCAAAGGCCTCTTTTCTGATGAGAGCAACTTTTGCATCTCATTTGGAAACCAAGGACCCAGAGTATGGAGGAAGAATGGAGAGGTACACAATGCAAGATGCTTGACGTCCAGTGTGAAGTTTCCACAGTCTGTGTTGATTTGGGGAGCCATGTCATCTGCTGGTGTTGGTCCACTGAGCTTAATTAAGTCTAGGGTCAACGCAGCCATCTACCAGGAGATTTTGGAGCACTTCATGCTTCCTTCCGCAGACAAGCTTTATGGGGATGCTGACCTCATTTTCCAGCAGGACTTGGCACCTGCCCACACTGCCAAAAGCACCAAAACCTGGTTCAATGACTGTGGGATTACTGTACTTGATTGGCCAGCAAACTCGCCTGACCTGAACCCCATAGAGAATCTATGGGGCATTGCCAAGAGAAAGATGAGAGACATGAGACCGAACAATGCAGAAGAGCTGAAGGCTGCTATTGAAGCATCCTGGTCTTCCATAACACCTCAACAGTGCCACAGGCTGATAGCTTCCATGCCACGCAGCATTGAAGCAGTAATTGCTGCAAAGGGGCCCAAACCAAGTACTGAGTACATGTACATGCTTATACTTTTCAGAGGTCCGATATTATTCAATGTACAATCCTTGTTTTATTGATTGTATGTAATATTCTAATTTTCTGAGATTGTGGATTTGGGGTTTTCATGAGCTGTAAGCCATAATCATCACAATAAATCACGGCTTGAACTATCTTGCTTTGCAAGTAATGAGTCTATCTCATATATTAGTTTCACCTTTTAAGTTGCATTACTGAAATAAATGAACGTTTGCATGATATTCTAATTTTTCGAGTTTCACCTGTACATTAAATGGCTAGATGATTCCAAAGGATATTTGCTAAATACTTCCTGAATGAGAAATTCCTTTTCTTTCAAAGAATTTCACTGTCTTTACTCCTTTTTGTTGTCTTCTTTTCATTTTGTCTTTAAGGATCCAGTCTCTCTCTCTGTCTCTCTCTCCCTCCCTCCTCCCCCTCCCTCCACCCCCCCCTCTCTCTATATATAAAATTGTTTTCACAACTTCCTGTTAGGGCCTCATTAAGGGAGGAGGCATACTGTTTTCCTCTCTGCCTTTCGGCTCATCACCAGAGACCATCTAGACAGAGAACCATGAGTTACGTTGTGTAAATTTTTTTAGATATGTGTGTTAGTTTTAATTGTTTTTTAATTCCCTGTGCCCCGCCTCGAGTCCCTTCGGAGAGAGAGAGCGGGTTATAAATAAAATTTATTATTATTATTATTATTATTATTATGAGCTGCTCATAAAACTAACACACACACACACACTGTCAGGCCTGTTTCTTCGAATACCTAAGAAAGAACACACTTAAACATTCTTTGAAATGAATAAGGCTACTTTTACTAAGTAACGACAGTGAACAGACCAAGTGAAGCAGAGAGTGAATAGTTTAGGCGCGAACATAGAGTATTAAGCTTAAGCCCATCCCAATCCCCAAACCCCCCCTTAGCATTGTCCAATATACTTTCTTCACCACCATCAGGTGGGCAGGTCTTCACCAGCCTGGAATGCGGGACCGTTAGCCGATAGATAACAGCAGCCGTCAACATCATCCACCAGCAGAACAATTGTATCCCAACGCCCCCCACCCTCCCCGTTGCCATGGCAGCTAAGCAGTACTAGCGAAGGCTGACACACACACACACACACATATATATGAGAGAATATTTTCACAGCTCCTGTTCAGGGCCCCTTTAAGGGAGGAGACTTAACGTCATCCCTCTTTGCCCTTCGACTCAACCCAGAGATCATCCAGACAGAGAACCAATTAGATTACTGCTGTGTGACATTTTTTAGATATGTGTTAAAAATCTAAAATATATATGTGTGTGTGTGTGTGTGTGTGTGTTAGTTTTATGAGCTGATCAATAAATTAAATTAGAAGAGACCAGGATAGATCTATTTCGAGCTTATTAGCTCTCATCAGCTGGCCATACCCCTTACTGGGATACCCCCCACCCTCCCCGTTGCCATGGCAGCTAAGCAGTACTAGCGAAGGCTGACATCCGGACCTCCTCCAAGAACAGTGAGAAATCCCGGACATCTTGCGGAACACGAGATGCTACACCTGGAAAACAGACAAGAAAAGACAAAACAACATATAGGAGAGAGGGAAAGGGTCAAGGTTTGTGTGGATACTTGGCATAGAACTGGCGTACCAGTTTAGGAGCCTTGAGATGCTCTTTATCCACCCATTCGTTGTGAGAAGGAGGAAAATCTTTCCACATGACTAGGAACTGAGTTTTATTCCGACGGACTCTGGAATCCAAAATGTCACGAACTTCATAATGCTGGTGACCATCCACCATTGTAGGTGCAGGGGTATCAGGCAAAGGTTTACGGAGATGTGAGGTGCGTTCAGGTTTCAGTAAGTGAACATGGAACACCGGGTACAGGCGCCTGTAGGTCTTTGGGAGATCCAAACGGACGGACACAGAGCTGATGATTTTGGTTATAGTGAAAGGACCAACAAATTTCGGACCTAGTTTCCTGCATTTTTGTGGGTTATCCAAATGTTTTGTAGACACATAAACTCTGTCACCAACTTTGTAGGCCGGGGGAACCGCTCGTTTCCTGTCAGCATACAATTTATGCGAATCATGAGCATCGTTCAAAGTCTTGCGGATGATTGGCCAGACAGAAGACAGCCTAGAGGACCAATCGGCCAAAGAGGGAACTGTCGGTGAGTCATGAGGCAATTCGGGGATGGGTACAAAATCCTGTCCATAGATGATTTTAAAAGGGGTCATATTCGTACTGGAGTGAACAGAGTTATTATAGGCCACTTCGGCATGTATCAGGAGATCAGCCCAATCATCTTGTTGAAAATTTATAAAACAGTGCAAGTATTGTTCCAAAACGGAATTGGCCCTCTCACAAGAGCCATTCGTCTGGGGATGGTAGGCGGAGCTTAAGCCCTGGGCGGAGCCAATCAGTCTCAAAAACTCCTTCCAAAAAAGAGACGTAAATTGAGTGCCTCTGTCTGAAATGATACGCTGGGGAACTCCATGAAAACGGTAAATATGGGTAACGAACAATCGAGCCAAAGTTTTGGAAGAGGGAACTTTCGAACAGGGGACAAAATGAACCTGTTTGGAGAAGAGATCGGTAACGACCCAAATGACGGTATAGCCTTGACTGGGCGGAAGGTCAACTATAAAGTCCATTGAAATCTCCTTCCAAGGCACCTCTGGCGTCGCTACGGACTGGAGGAGGCCACGTGGCTTCCCCGGTGCACGTTTAGAAGCCGCACAAACAGGGCAACTGGCAATATATGATTCAACATCTTTCTTAAGTGAGGGCCACCAGAACTGTCGTTTAACAAGGTGTACAGTTTTAACGAAGCCGAAATGGCCAGCCAAACGTGAGTCGTGTGCGCGTTGCAAAACAAAAGGACGTAATGTACTAGGGACATAAATCTTTGAGCCAATCCAGGGAAGATCGTCCCTAACAGTACAGTCACCTGAATGTGCGGAATACCATTCATCAGTAAGCAGTTCATCCTTAATACGAGCAATCAGGTCCGCAGGTGGAGTAGTTTGGACTGTGGAATGGCTTCTAGTAGATACTGGAGAAGCCGGTAAAGTAAGCGGCATGATGGGCTGTACAATAGTGAGTTTAGAAACATCATATTGTGGTAGTCTGGAAAGAGCATCAGCCATGAAATTCTTGCCACCAGGAATATATTTAAGATGGAAATTGAAGCGATGGAAGTAGTGAGCCCAACAAAGTTGCCTCGGGGACAATTTTCAAGAGGAGGTAAGAGCCTCTAAATTTTTATGGTCCGTCCAGACTTCAAACGGATGGGGAGCACCCTCAAGAAAATGACGCCAAGTCATGAGAGCCCAACGAACAGCAAAAGCTTCTTTTTCCCAAATCGCCCATCCACGCTCGGTTGTAGAGAGTTTTCGAGAGGTGTAGGCACAAGGTTGTAATTGGCCACGGTGGTTGAGTTGCAACAAGACTGCACCCACAGCGACATCACTGGCATCCGCCTGAACCACAAACGGGGAATTAACATCGGGGTGTTTAAGGACAGGTTCGGCCGCAAATAAACGTTTAAGCTTCTCGAAAGCGGCTTGGCATTCCATGGTCCATTTGAGGGGGGACCCTGGACGAGGTTTACCTTCCCCCTTCGTTTTAAGCAGGTTTGTAATGGGTAAGGCAATGTCGGCGAATGACGGAATAAATTGGCGGTAAAAGTTTGCAAATCCCAAAAAGCTCTGTAGTTGTTTACGAGTTTGGGGAGGAGCCCACTCCGTCACCGCCTTAACTTTAGCAGGATCCATCTCAATTCCCTCAGAAGAAATGCGGTAACCCAAATAGTCAATTGTTTCCTGGTGAAACTCACATTTGGACAGTTTGGCGTATAGCTCAGCGGAACGTAGTTTGTTAAGGACAGAACGCACCAGTTTAACATGCTCGTCATGTGTTTGTGAGTAAACAACGATGTCATCAATATAGACAATAACTCCTTTGTAAAGGTGCTCGTGGAGAACCTCATTAATCAGTTGCATAAACACAGAAGGAGCACCTTGAAGACCAAAGGGGAGGACTTTAAATTGAAAACATCCAAGAGGACAGTTAAAAGCGGTTTCCCATTCGTCCCCCTCTTTAATCCTGACCCTGTAATAGGCCTCACGTAAGTCCAGTTTAGTAAAAATTTTACCAGTAGCCAGGTGAGCAAGCATGTCCTTCATAAGCGGGAGTGGGTAGACGTTGTGTTCGCAAATAATAATAATAATAATAATATAATAATAACTTTGAATTTATTAACCGCTCCCTCTCCCCACAGGGACCCGGGGCGGTGCACAGGAGGACTAAAAACAATATAAACAATAGATACAAAAATATATACTTTAAAACACAATTAAACAATGTTATCCCGTGCTAAAAAATTAAAACCCATTAAAATACATTTAAAATCTATAGACAGAGAGACTATCCAAGGCCGGCCAGTCGAAAGAAATGGGTCTTTAATTTCGTACGGAAGGAGCGGAGGTCCGTGGTCGTTCTGATATCGGGGGGAAGGTCGTTCCAGAGGGCCGGGCCCGCCACAGAGAGAGCCCTTCCCCTGGGCGTCGCCCGCTGACAAAGTCTAGTGGACGGCACCCGGAGAAGTCCCTCTCTGTGGGAGCGAATCGGTCGTGAGGATGTATGGGGCAGGATCCGATCCCGCAGATAGCTAGGTCCCGAGCCATGGAGCGCCTTAAAGATGATAGTTAGCACCTTGAAGCGCACCCGCACTTGGTCTGTTCACTGTTGTTACTTAGTAAAAGTAGCCTTATTCATTTCAAAGAATGTTTAAGCGTGTTCTTTCTTAGGTATTCGAAGAAACAGGCCTGACAAGAAGCAGAGAGTGAATAGTTTAGGCGCGAACATAGAGTATTAAGCTTAAGCCCATCCCAATCCCCAACCCCCCCCTTAGCATTGTCCAATATACTTTCTTCACCACCATCAGGTGGGCAGGTCTTCACCAGCCTGGAATGCGGGACCGTTAGCCGATAGATAACAGCAGCCGTCAACATCATCCACCAGCAGAACAATTGTATCCCAACGCCCCCCACCCTCCCCGTTGCCATGGCAGCTAAGCAGTACTAGCGAAGGCTGACACACACACACACACACACATATATATGAGAGAATATTTTCACAGCTCCTGTTCAGGGCCCCTTTAAGGGAGGAGACTTAACGTCATCCCTCTTTGCCCTTCGACTCAACCCAGAGATCATCCAGACAGAGAACCAATTAGATTACTGCTGTGTGACATTTTTTAGATATGTGTTAAAAATCTAAAATATATATGTGTGTGTGTGTGTGTGTGTGTGTTAGTTTTATGAGCTGATCAATAAATTAAATTAGAAGAGACCAGGATAGATCTATTTCGAGCTTATTAGCTCTCATCAGCTGGCCATACCCCTTACTGGGATTCGAACTGGGGCCATGTTGCATGCAAGGCGAGAAGCCTCACACTTAAGCCAAACCAGTTCCCCTATTGCATCAGCTTAGACAGGGTATATTAGTATAGGTAATTGTTTCACAACAACCTGTTATTATTAGGCCCCAATTAAGGGAGGAGACATGCTGTTTCCCTTACTGCCTATCGGCTCA
This sequence comes from Rhabdophis nuchalis, assembly GCA_039707465.1. NCBI lineage: Eukaryota > Metazoa > Chordata > Lepidosauria > Squamata > Natricidae > Rhabdophis > Rhabdophis nuchalis. Next base: position 124,783,256 of record CM077645.1, read on the forward strand.
TCGCTAGAGATCATCCAGACAGCAAGCCAAGAATTACGTTGTATAATATTTTAGATATGTGTGTTAGTTTTATGAGCTGATCAATAAATTAAATTAGAAGAGACCAGGATAGATCTATTTCGAGCTTATTAGCTCTCATCAGCTGTTCATACCCCTTACTGGGATTCGAACCGGGGCTATGTTGCATGCAAGGCGAGAAGCCTCACACTTAAGCCAAACCAGTTCCCCTATTGCATCAGCTTAGACAGGGTATATTAGTATAGGTAATTGTTTCACAACAACCTGTTATTATTAGGCCCAGTTAAGGGAGGAGACATGCTGTTTCCCTTACTGCCTATCGGCTCATCGCTAGAGACCATCCAGACAGCAAGCCAAGAATTACGTTGTATATACATATATATATATATGTTTTCGTAGATTTTCACAGGTGTAGGTATGCTGGCATTGCTGGCTTCGGGGATTTTCCCATGTATATAGCATGGAGATGTTATTGCAACGTTTCGGCAAGATCTCACTTGCCATCATCAGGCAGGCTTCTGTCACAGAAGCCTGTCACATATACTCACACACATACATACATATCAATTTTTCCCTGTAGTACTGTATTTTTCAGAGTATAAGACGCACCCAGGTTTTGAAGAGGCAAATTTAAAGAAAAAGTAGGTAGGTAGATAGAGGGATAGCGAGGGAGAGAAAGAGAGAGAAATACACTAGGTAGGCAGGCAGAGAGAGTAGTTAGGTAGATAGGTAGATAAAGGGGAGAGAGAGAGAGAGAGAGAGAGAGAGAGAGAGAGAGAGAGAGAGAGAGAGAGAGTAGGTAGGTAGGTAGGAAGGGAGAGAATGTGTGTAATAGGTAGGTAGGTAGAGGGATAGAGAGAAATACAGTAGATAGGTAGGGAGAGAGAGAAAGACTACTCCTGGGGGAGTGGGGGGCCCAAAACGAGCAAAAGACAGCTCATTTTTCACAAAAATGGGCTGTTTTTTGGTCAAAAAAATTGCATGCACAGCCTTACGGAGGCTTATAGAGTGCTGCTGGGGGCTGGGGCAGGGGGACAAAAAACACCCTCTTTTTTGCTCATTTCTGCCCTTCCCAGCCTCCATAAGTTCTCTGAAAGCCTCCATAAGGTTAGGCACAGCCATTTTGGTGAAGGGGCGGGGCTTCAGGAGGCAAAAAAAATGCTGTATTCGAAGTATAAGATGCACCCAGATTTTCAGCCTCTTTTTAGAGGAAAAGAGGTGCTTCTTATACTCCAAAAAATATGGTAGTTACCTCATTTACTACTCTTTTTACTGATTTATTGCTTTTACACTTTTATTCTTTTGCATTTTCAATTATTTTGTAATCTGCCCTGAGAATTCCAGTTGTAAGGCAATTAAAAAAAACACAATATGTGACTAATTCTTTGTGTTAGTAATATCTCAAAAATGTTTGAAAATATTATTTTGAAAGGAGAAATATTGGAAAGGAATAGTTACGTTGTCAAAGTCCATGATGGACTGATTATGCACCAACATGTTTTTGACAATTCTTGGCAACCGACATAAATTTATTTATTTTATTTATTTAGTTTGCCATTCATGTACAAGATAACAGGAATAAGAATAAACATGAATAAGAACACAGGAAATGGGTACAAATAAATGGGGACAGTAGACAGGGATCTTAGGCACGCTGGTGTGCTTATGCACGCCCCTACTGACCTCTTAGGAATGGAGTAAGGTCAGTGGTGGGATTCAGCCAATTCACACCACTTCAGGAGAATCAGTTGTTATCGTATTTTTCGGAGTTTATGACGCACCTTTTTTCCTCTAAAAAGAGGCTGAAAATCTGGGTGTGTCTTATAATCGAATACAGCATTTTCGGCCTCCTGAAAACCCGCCCCTTCACCAAAGTGGCTGTGTGCATACCCTTATGGAGGCTTCCAGGGAGCTCCTGGGGGCTGGGGAGGGCAGAAATGAGCAAAAAACAGGGCGTTTTTGCCCCCCCTGCCCCCAGCAGCACTCTATAAGCCTCCATAAACTATGCATGCTATTTTTTTATTTATTCATTTTATTTATTTTATTTTAATCACATTTATATCCCGCCCTTCTCCACAAAGGACCCAGGGCGGCGCACAGGAATTTAAAAACATATAAAAGAATAAATACATAATTTAAAACATATTAAATTATTATAGTCCTATGCTAAAACCAATTTTAAAATCCCCAATTTAAAACTGTCTAAAAATAGTCCCCACGGGAGGTTAGGCTAGGCCGGCTTGCTGAAAAAGATGTGTCTTTAGACACTGGCGGAAGAGGCGGAGGTCAGTGATGGTACGCAATTCAGGGGGTAGGTCGTTCCAAAGGGCAGGGCCTGCCACAGAGAAGGCACTTCCCCTGGGTGTCACCAGACGGCATTGCCCGGCCGACGGCACCCTGAGAAGGCCCTCTCAGTGGGAGAGGATCGGCCGAAGGGATGTATGGGGCAGAAGGCGGTCTCGCATATAACTAGGCCCCGAGCCATGGAGCACTTTAAAGATGGTCGTCCAAAATACGACCATCTTTAAAGTGTTTTTTTTTTAACCAAAAAACAGCCCGTTTTTTCATTATTTGACTCCCACCACTGGGTGAGGTCAACAGTAGATAGCTTAAGGTTAAAGCTATAGGGTTTTGAAGATGTAACAACAGAGTTAGGTAGTGCATTCCAGGCATTGACCACTCTGTTGCTGAAGTCGTATTTTCTGCAATCGAGTTTTGAGTGATTTACCTTGAGTTTGTGTGCTCATGTATTATTGCAGTAGAAGCTGAAGGACAGGTAGGACATTGTAGCAGATAATTTTGTGTACTATGCTTAGGTCAAACCATAGGCGGCATAGTTCTAGGTTGTCCAAGCCCCAAATTTCAAGCCAGGTGGCATAAGGTATTCTGTTGCAAGCAGAGGAGTGGAGTACTTTTCTTGTGAAATACCTCTGGACTCGCTCAATTGTGTTAATGTCCGATGATAAGTGCAGATTCCAGACAGACAAGCTGTATTCAACAATTGGTCTAGCAAAGGTTTTGTATGCCCTAATTTGCATTACAATATTACTGGAGAAGCTTCATAAGATTAGGTTAACAACTCTTAATGCCTTTTTGGCAATGCTGTTACAGTGATCTCTAGTACTGAGATCATTTGATATGAGTACTCCAAGGTCCTTGACAGAGAGTGGGGGTCGTCTATGAGGTCGCATCCACCTAGCTTGTATTTGGTGTTCTGATTTTTTTTGTGCCAATGTATAAGACAGAGCATTTGTTGATTGAGATTTGGAGTTGCCAATCGTTTGATTAATCAGACACATAGTCAAGGTCAGTTTGAAGGGCAACAGAATTGTTGGTGGTATTGAATAGTTTTACTTCATAAGCAAAGAGGACCCAGCTGCTTTTGACATGATTGCAAAGGTCATTTATGTAAAGCAGAAAGAGCGTGGGTCCGAAGACGCTGCCTTGGGGGACACCGCTGTTAACTGGTGCAGGGTTTGATAGGGCTCTCCCTATTTTGACTATTTGTTGCCTACAAATATTTGTATATCTACAAAAACTTGTTTTCCTAACCTAGCCTATTTTCAGGTCTCTCAACAGTACATTCATTGCGATTGTAAGTGAGTCCATCCACCTTGTTCCTCGTTGTCCTGTTTTTCTCATTCCTTCTATCTTTCCCAGCAATATTACCTTTTTCAGAGAACCAAAGTCTTTACTTTCAGTTTATTCTTTTATCAGTTTCCTTCCCATTAGTATTTTATTGCAGCCATGTTACATACTTTAGCCACCAGGTGTCAGTATTAGCCTACTGATGCTGCAAGGGAATACAGTGAAACTTAATTTAGATCTCTAGATGGCTAACTTTTTGTGGAGGTGTGCTAAAAGCGTGGGAAGCGTGGGGGGATTGCGTGCCTACACCCATGGTGCAATGCTCTCCCTCCGTACATGCGCGCACAACACACACATCCTCGCGCATGCACATAGGCCTCACTGAAGCCTCCGGACTTCTGGTTTGCGTGTTAGGCTGTTTTTTGCCTTCCGAAGGCTTCAGGGAAGCTCCTGAAGCCTCCTGAACTTCCAGTAGGCCCTGTGGTGCTGCTTTTCACCCTACCCAGGTTTTAGGGAAGCCTACTTAAGCCTGGGGAGGGAGAAAAATGGCTCAACACACAAATCAGACATTTGGGAACAGATTTCCAGGTTGCCCATTGGGCCGTTTTTATCCCTCCCTCAGAAAAGCCTCAGGTGGGCGAAAAACAACTGAAATTCAAGGCTGAAAATCAGCTGGCCAGCGCACACATGCGGATAGAGCAACACCTCACATGCCCTCAGAAATGGCTCTGCGTGCCACGTGTCACCAGTGGCACATGTGCCATAGATTCACCATCACGGGTCTAGATTGTTGGCCAGGGTTACATAAATGACCAGGATAGAATCACAGAGCTGGAAGGGACCTTGGAAGTCTTCTAGTCCAACCCTCTCTGCTCAAGCAGAAGTCCCTAAATCATTCGAGTAAAATGGCTGTCCAATCTCTTCTTAAAAACCTCCAGTGATGGAGCATCCAAAACTTCTGGAGGCAAGTGTTTCCCCTGAGTAATTATCACTGGCCAAAAATGTCTCCTTAATTCTAGGCTGGATCTCTGTTTGTGAAGCTTCCATCTGTTACTTCCTGTCCTGCTCTCAGGTTCTTTGGAGAATAGGGTGACCTCTTCACTTGTGTGACAGCCCTTCAAGTACTGAAAGGCAACTATGATGTCACCCCTCATCCTTCTCTTTGATAGGCATAGACATAGTTCCTGTAACTATTCATCATATGCTTTACCTCCAGACCCCTTATCATCTTTCATGTTCTTCTTTGCACACTTTCTAGGATCTTGGTATCTTTTTTTGTATCACCATTGGATAGTTTTCATAAAGTATACATTCAAAGATTGGGGATGAATTTACTCCTAATATATCAGACACCATGTAACTGATCCTAAATGGGGCATCCAGACTTTGTTTTCACTGCTTGTATGGTAGAAGTCGATCTGGATTCTTATCTTAAATTCAAGTATTTTTCGGAGTATAAGACGCATCAAGGTTTTGAAGAGGCAAATTTTTTAAAAAGTAGGTAGGTAGATAGAGGGATAGAGAGAGAAATACAGAAGGTAGGTAGGGAGAGAGAGAGAGATAGTAGGTAGGTAGATGCTTCCAGGTGTACTTATCCATGTGCTGGAGAAGGAAATCACTGACAATCTGCAGCATCTAACTTTGTTCCTGCTGTCACAGCATTTGATCCACATAATTCTCATCAATCAGTTAAAGAGCTTTCCAAAAGGGAAAAAAACCTTTTTGCACTTTGCAAACCTCCCCAAAACAGCCCATTTTTCGCGAAAATGGGCTGGTTTTATTTTACAAAAGGCATGATTAGCTGGGGGGGGGGGCTTGCAGCGTGCTCTGGGGGGCAGAAAAGAGCAAAAAATGGCCCATTATTCATGAAATCGACCCATTTTTTGTTAAAAAGTGCATGCATAGCCTTATGGAAGCTTATAGAGTTCTGCTGGGGGCTGGAGGGGGGCAATGGCCCTTTTTTGCTTGTTTCTGCCCTCCCCAGCCCCCAGGAGGTCTCTGAAAGCCTCCATAAGGCTATGCGTGGCCATTTTGGTGAAGGGGTGGGGCTTTGGGAGGCAAAAAAATGCTGTATTCGATGTATATGACGCAACCAGATTTTCAGTCTCTTTTTAGAGGAAACAGGTGTGTCTTATATTCTGAAAAATATGGTAACTAATTTTTATTTCAATTCCTTAAATATTTGAAGACTATTAACTTCCATTTGAATTTTCCATTTCACCACTGATACATACATCCCCAACAGACTTTAATATTTGTAAGTATATGTAATGGAGGGAACCTGTAATAATATCGAAATAGAGGAATTCCATCATCTTTTCTTATTTTTATTATTGTAACAAAATATGGCCCTTCTGGAGATCTTTGAACAAGGCTAATTGATGTTGTCTTCTTTCTTTTCCTTCCTTCCTTGATGAATTAAATAGCAATAGCACTTAGTATTTAGAATTATATTCCACATCATAGTGCTTTATAGTTTACAGAATCAGTATATTTCCCCCAACAATCTGGGTCCTCATTTTACCGAACTCGGAAGAATGGAAGGATGACAATCTTGAGCTGGTCAGGATCAAACTCCTGGCAGTGGAATGCAGAGTTAGCCTGCAATACTGCATTCTAACCACTACACCACCAGGGCTCTTGTTCCTAAATCCAGCATGTAACAGTAATGCCACCAATAGAAAAGTGGAAGGGAGGAAGTTATATCTGTAAATCAATACCTTTTACTCACTACTTCATAGCATTTATGATGTTAGATTACTGTTGCAAAGTTGCATTTATTCTCCACTCTGTTTTATCTTTAGTCCAAACCTATACACTTTTTCTTATGTACACATTCCAAATAATACTTGCTTTGCCCCCAAAGAACCAAACTTGTAGGCAAATACTCTTTTAGGCCCATCAACAACATCTGTGAGATGCATTTTAGAGAGAATGTCCAAGCCCTCACTCAAGCTACTTTATGCCTTACCCACAAACTCAGGCCTCACTCCAGCCGTAAATTAACCTCTGGAATATCTCAAAGGCACTAGGTTGCCTTCCCTTGATTTAAAATAAGTTTACAAAGCAAATTAATGCATGGCAGGTGATAGCAGAATATAATTTATCAGAAAGCTCAGCAAGTTTACAGACTTAAATCTACAAATTATGAAGCAAACATGGCATTTTGTATGTTTTATCCAGCAGGGGGAGAAAGTGCTACACCATTAGGCTCAAGATATTTGCTCTGTAGTTGTTAAGGGAGTGGTTTTAATTTTTTGTTGTTGCCCTCTGGCATTACAGTATTCATGCAGAGGGAAAAATTTCCCCCAAGGCAAGCCCAAGTTGGTCTCTGCTTGGAGTGATTTTTAGCATTGTCTTGCTGTTTCTTCCATCTCTTTTCAGTCCTTCAACTCCGGTTGGTGAATAGCTAAATAGTGGTTTGTGTTCTTAGGACAGATTTGAAATTTGTAAAAATAGTCATTGAGCTTCTTAAATTACTGAGGTCATCAGGTGCTTATGCATACATGCATGCACACATACAGACACACCCACAAAATTGGGGAAATTGTTAATCAGGATTTTATAGAATCCAGCTTTAAAAAAATGTGTGTAACTCAGAAATGGAATTAATAGTAGCAAGATGGGATAGTTAAAAAGGAAAAATACGAATCATGGAGGAGATAGGATAGAAGAATAGGCTAATAACTCTTTCTTGACACCCAGTGTAGTCTGCTGAATAATATGTTTGACCAGGACTGAAGTTGGACTGGTTATTACTTATCAGCACAGCCTAAGACAGAATTATTGTGAGGGAAAGAAAATAGCTAGTTTGATATCCTGGAGAAAAAGTTTAAACTGATTTTTACTTACAGCCAAGGACTCTAAAGAAAACAAGATAAGGAATTACCACATCAGAAGAATAGAAGTTAAAGACAAAGATTAAACAACACAAGGCATAATTATTCAGGCAATGTAACCTTAAATATAATCCAGCACTAACAATAATTGAAATTAAGCAGAATTTAGCAACCTTCATGGAAATTTTGACAGATTAATATGTTAGCAAAAAGAATAGGTACAGTTCTATTTCAAGCCAACCTGTGCATTTCTGGGGTGTTTTAAATCAGCAATTATGACATAAGGAGCAGCATGGCAAGACATTGTGAGACTATTCTGATGACTTCATCCAAATATGGACAAAGGCACCCCAAGTATGGGATGTTACTGAACCTTTTCTTTAACCAGAGGTGGTATTCAATAGGTTCTGACCAGTTTTGCTAAACCAGTAGTGGACATTTTGAGTAGTTTGGAGAACTGGTAAATACCACCTTTGACTGGTCCCGCCCCCATCTATTCTCCACTTCCCAAGTTCCAGCTGATCGGGAGGAAATGGGGATTTTGCAGTAACCTTCTCCTGACACACCCACCAAGCCATGCCCACCAAGCCATGCCACGCCCACCATGCCACACCCACAGAATCGGTAGTAAAAAATCCCACCACTGTCTTCAACATACTCAAGATATTAAGCCTTGCTAATAAAAATGCCCTTCTACATAGAATAGAAGAATAGTTGAGAGATAGTTGGCACAAAGAAAACTCTCTAATAGATGCCCTCACAATAATGGCTTGAAACTTTGGATCCTGAAATCCAAATCTCTGTTTGACTTCTCCATGGCTTTTTCTGGCCTAAGTATTAATGCAGACTGAGTTGAGAGGATTCAGTAGAAAAAATCTGATGTGACACTTTATTTACCAGATGGAGGTAAACTTACTTATAAGTATTAATCTGCACCTTACAAAATTAGTTTTAGCCAATATTTCAAGCAACAACTTCTAATTTGTGGCACTACAGAAGCCAGCCCAGAAAAAGATAGACAGACAGACAGACAGATCTAACAAATACATGCATAAAATGAAGGTTTGTAAAGTACTTTGAACCTTAAATTAGAAGTTCTGTTTCATTTGTGTGTGTGTGTGTGTGTGTGTGTGTGTGATATCACACACACACATACACACACACACACAATCTATATATAGATCAACTCCCTCTCCCGCCCCTTTTCTCTTTTGCAAATATTCCCATTCCCTTTTGAAACAGGTTACTGTATCGTAATGCCATTGTATGCTGATTTTCAACAGATATGTTCCTCTAGGGATATTGTGACTCTTCTTACTACTAAAGAAAAGGTTAGGGAATTCAGCCAGGTTAGTTTGCTGAAGAGAAACTAGTTGTAAACAGTTTGTGGGATTGTCAAAGTTAATTTATAAGGATCTTTTTCAATTGGGTTTTCTCAGATTTGATGAGATTACGATCTCCAAGCAGCATGTCCAAAGAAAGATATCAGGTCAAGAAAGGCAATTGAAAAAGGAGGATACTCACTTAGAATTTAGAAATCTGGTATTTGCTATCTTAAAAATGGTTGTCCTTCTTACTGTCAAAAATAATAATGGTACCATTATTCATTTTTAATCTATTGAGGTAGTATCTTCTTAAATGAATATTTTGCCTGGTTGCAGAAATTAATGACCCTTATTTAAAGAAATTAAACCTCCTTTCATTCTGAATCTTATCTTCGGGGTTCAGTTCAGATCTCTATTAGGACAAATCTTGGAGGGAGAAGGTATCTTCTTTTTCCACTCAGAAACAAATCTATACATTGGCCATCCAAATTTTGATACATCACTCCATTCGTATATTCCTCACAGAAGATATTCATTGGAATCATATTCCTTCTATATCCAGCCATACATTCAAATCCCTGATTATAGAGTTATAACCCCCATCCATCTTTCTGGCAGATACAACTCCTTATTTTGAATCTTACTTTCACAAAAGGGATATAATGGTGAACAACATGCACATCTTTCCATGTGAACTTGTAGGGGGAGGGGGGTTAGTTGATGTGGTAACAAAATTCTAGACTCAGTATTATTTTGGTATAAATCAATATAACTCCTTTATGTTCCCATGTTGTGATAAACAGCAACACATTCAGTGCAATAACTCTGTAGTAAGTTGCATTATAATTATTCATTTGTTGATCAGGCACCACCCAGGCTGCAATATTTTCCTGCTGTAGGAGAAGATTATGTATTCTTTAGCACAGGGGTTTCCAACCTTTGCAACTTTAAGTCTGAAGGACTTCAGCTCCCAGACTTCTCCAGCCAGCTTTGGAGCTGAAGTCCTTCAGACTTAAAGTTGCAAAGGTTGGAGACCCCTGCTTTAGCAGATGACTACAGCCTATGCAATTAAGTAAAGTTAATTAGAAATTATGTACAGAAAAGGACTATCCACCCATTAACTGTTCATATCTAAGTTCATTAATAAGAAAATCAATATTAAACTGGACAGTGTTCTTAATCTTTTAAGAATACAGTAATGCTTGCCTGTAATTAATTCTGACAATGTCCTGCTTGATCTCCGAAATAGAAATACAGTACAGCTTAGGATATTGATGAAAACATTGCAAAGCAGCTTCTTCTTTTTTTTATAAGAGGTCAAACTGGCTTATTGGTCTGCTGGGAACTTGATGATTATGGGATAGCAATACAATACAAATAGGTGTTATCCGAACAAGATCTCTGTTTCAAAATCCAGAAGAGCTTAATGCTTTATCCCTGGCTCCTTGCCATGCTCTCCCCACAACAGTGCTGCAAGGGAAAATAGAGGAAAATTCCCTTTGCTCCATGATGTGATGAAGGGAAATGCCAACCACTGCCAGTTCCATAAGGCACTGCTTGCAGTTGATCTCCCCTTCCCTCTGTACATTCCCCGGGCATTCTGATTTATTTTATTTGCATCACTAACTAGATAACAAAGGCAATTCTCTATCCTTAAATGTTGCCAGGCTTTGTTACCCTGTGTGTAAATTCCACCCTACTATGAATTGGAACTCCTAATAATTATGTAATGTTTTATTAGGATGCTTTTAGTTTATGTACATAATATAGTCTTACTTGTCATTTATAGAATAGGAAGAATAGTAGCTCAGCAATGGCAGTGGGGAAAAAGTTCCTAAATCCAAATTTTAAGATGTGTTCTGAAGAAATAAAACTTTACATAATCTATTATGGCATCAATACACTGTTTCATTTGTATGTTACCAAAACTGCTAAGAAATCTCATCTTCTGTCACTCTAGCACTAATAAAATCACCTTTTATTATTATGGTGAGAATCCGTAATATCAAAGGGAATAAAACAAAGTGAATACATTAGTTAATAAAACAGATTCAGATTGGAAAATGTATCCTTTTTATATGAATTGTTGCCATGTTTTAATTGCAGTCAGATAAATTTTGGCTACTGCATGGTTGGAGACTGAAAGAAGAAAATCAGACAGTATTCTTTTGTGGTTTTGGGAGGTGTTGCAGCAAGAGCAATACAGCATATAATCCTTGTAATGAAGCATCACTAACTGGACACTTTCTATTTCTTCTGAGTCAGGTACATCCACAGTGGAGTTTTGGTAAACATGCTCTGTATAACACTGGTAGTAGCATTAGGGCCTCACCCTGAAAACGTCCTTCTTCAACCTGAGGAAAGTTAGTGTGAGCAAGTCACTTGCAGATTATCAAGGCCCTTTAAAAACCAAGGTTCTGCTATTCTAGGGTGCTGACTTAGATTTGGTATTCAACGTAAATCAGTCTTTGGAGGACCGTCTTCCTAGTAAGATCAAAACTGAGAACAATAGTAAACCTATGACAAACACAGAGACTCTTAGTTGTGATTAACTCCATGGGGAGAGGGAGCCATACATCAGAAATAACGGGACCAGGCAATTGGGGAAGAATATTTATCCAGGATGACCTTGACCTTGCCCCTATTTGGGGCATTCCTGTCTTGATCCTGGGTATTTGGAATGGAGACATTTCTTGGAGATATAAATATGGACTTCAACGTTTTTGTTTGTATGGGATCAGTGTATAAAGTCCAAATCCTCTATATACACTTTGAATAAGGGTTTTAGCTTTAAACAAGTATAGGGTTACCAATATTAGTTCCTCTTGTTTGATGTAACACCCCACCCCCTTAATAGCCATTGAGGATTTTGAAGCCATTTGGATAATGTGTTCCTGATGGGCTTTCTAAGTCCATGAAACATCCCTTTTGGTGTATTGGCAAGTTTATCTTGCTGAATTCTCTTTCTGGAAGATCTTCTCCAGACGTAGCTCCAAATTTCTTCTGTTCCTTCCAACTGTGTTTCTTTTGGTCTTGAGATTAAAGTACTTGGAACTAGTGATATATAATCGGTGGTTGTGAACATAATGCACAATTATCTAATTTAATTCAATCTTAGAATTTTCTCAGGTAGCAATATAGTCCCTCTGGTCTGCAGCAATGTTTTTTAATTTTATTTGTGGCCTATTTACTATAGATCCTCCATTGCCCCTTCTTGATGATATGGACATTGCACAAATATTCCATGACCTGCCTTGTGGAAACACATACCCTTTTCTTGGAAGAGGCAGAGATGAAGCAGAATTAATTAGTTATGGCTTTTCTTTCTCATCAGTGTTACATCATTTTTATAAAGCATGACTAGGATAGATGTATTTCGAGCTATTTAGCTCTCATCAGCTAGCCATACCCTTACTGGGATTCGAACCAGGGAACTATTACACGTGAGGCAGGTGTAATTGCCACTAGACTACTGGTTCTTATCCTGATCAGTTGAGACAGGGGGATAAGTATATGCTTGTGTCACAACACCCTGTTAAGCCCCAATTAAGGGAGGAAGCATACTGCTTTCCTTTTCTGCCTTTCGGCTCATCACCAGAGACCATCTAGACAGAAAGCTATTCGTTCCGTTGTGTACTTTTTTTATATGTGTTAGCTAAAGTGCTAGGCTCCTTGCCTGGCATGCAATACAACCCCGGTTTGAATCCCAGTAAAGGGTATGGCCAGCTGAGGAGAGCTAATAAGCTCAAAATAGATCTATCCTGGTCTCTCTCTAATTTAATTTATTGATCAGCTCATAAAACTAACACACATATCTAAAATAAATAAATAAATTACCCAACGTAATTCTTGGCTTGCTGTCTAGATGGTCTCTGGTGATGAGCCGAAAGGCAGGAAAGGAAACAGTATGTCTCCTCCCTTAATTGGGGCCTATTAACAGGTTGTTGTGAAACAATTACCTATACTAATATACCCTGTCTCAGCTGATGCAATAAGGGGAACCGGCTTGGCTAAAGTGCTAGGCTCCTTGCCTGGCATGCAATACAGCCCCGGTTCAAATCCCAGTAAAGGGTATGGCCAGCTGATGAGAGCTAATAAGCTCAAAATAGATCTATCCTGGTCTCTCTCTAATTTAATTTATTGATCAGCTCATAAAACTAACACATATATATATAAAATTATCTTAAAAATTACACAACGTAATTCTTGGCTTGCTGTCTAGATGGTCTCTGGTGATGATTGGTGATGATGAACAATTACCTATATATATATGTGTGTGTGTGAGTGTGTGTGTTAGTTTTATGAACTGATCAGGCTTCGGCCTGAAGATGGCAAGTGAGATCTTGCCGAAACATTGCAAAGACAATCTCAATCTTACACGGGAAAACACCCGAATACAGCAAGACCAGCATACTTACACCCATGAAAACAAATAGATAGATAGATAGATAGATAGATAGATAGATAGATAGATAGATAGATAGATAGATAGATAGATAGATATAGATATATCCACATCCTTTTCTTTTTATTTTGATGATATCTGAGGTTTTCCACCTGCTTCTTAGCATCCTTCACCAAGCTCGGCTCATTCCGAAGTTTAGCATCTGATAAAATTTCTCTAATTTGGGGCTATTGCATGTGTACTTCACCTTGGGGATCACTCTCTTTTTTACTATCTATATGTGCTTCTTCACTGTTTTTGAATCTTTACTAAATTTGAAGTGCAGAAATAATAATTCCATTCTCTGCCTGCCTTGAGTAGGCCCTCCCTCAAATACTTTTTCCATTTTAGGCAATATTAGGGGATTCAGAGAAAGGCAACAAAGATAACGAGGGCACTATAGACTAAGCCTTATATAAAGATGTTGACATTCTCCTTTTCTTGTAGAAGCATGAGTACAGAGTTTTTCCTTTCTGCTGTAGTATAATAGTGCGATCCTCCCTTTACTGATCTATAACCGGCATACAGAACCTTCATCCATGAGAGCAGCATGTAACTGTGATTCCGGCTCCCTCTTATGGCTGAGTGAGGAAGCAGCAGCCAATTACATTTCACTATAGTATTTAAAGTAACAGATACCATTTGTAATCATGGCTTATATATATATTGCCAACCCAACACTAGGATTATAGTCCTAACACTAAATGTACAGTACAATATAATCCCTCCTTTCCCTGCCTTTGGGGCTTTTGCTCATTTTCATCCATACAATTCATGAATTGTATGGAGTCCTCTCACCAGCTATTGCAAAAATCGTATTTACATTCCTCAACTAGAAATTCAAAGTCATTTTATTTATTTCCTACCTTAGTGTATAGATAATGAAGTCTAAAATGTTGGTTTTTCCTCTAGTTGTTTAAAAAATGTGTAACTACCAGCAAATCTACCTGAATCTGCAAGGATAAAGTTAGGAAAACTAAGGCTCAGAATGAACTAGCAAGAAATGCTAAAAATAATTTAAAAAACATTCTTTCAACATGTAATATACAAGAAAAAAGTCAAGGAAATGACAAGTCCACTAATGGGAGAAGATGGCAAGGGATGGGTAATCTGTACCCAAAAGGAAAAGAGTCCAACATATCAAAAGCAGTAGCATAGAAGACAGAATAGGATCACAAGTCAAAATATGCAAGAAAATGGTAATAGAACACCTACCCACACTAGACAAGTTCAAATCTCCAGGGCCAGATGGGTTACATCCCAGAATCCTGAAGGAGCTGACAGATGTGATCTGAGAATCACTGAACCAACTGTTTCCACACTACTGGAGCACCATGGACTACCAGAGGACCGAAAAGAGCTGATGTGGTTTTAATTTTTAAAAAGAAGAAAAATGGATCCAGGAAACTACAGACCAATCAGCCTAACATCAATACAGGGAAAATCCTGGAAAAGATAATCAGCAGATTTGCAAGTGTCCAGAAATGAGCAAAGCTATTACTAGAAGCCAGCAAGGGTTTGTTATAAACAGATCATGCCAGACAAACCTTACTGCCTTTTTTAAAAAAGTGACTAAATTATTGGATCAAGGAAATACTGTGTACATAAATCTTACTTAGACTTCAGTAAGGCATTTGACAAAGTAGACCGCAACTTATTCCTTGGCAAGATAGGAAAATGTGGGATAGACAGTATCACACTAGGTGAATTCACAACTGACTAACTAACTGCACTCAATATGTAGTCCTCAATGGAACTACAACTAAATGGCGGGAAACATACAGAGGGGATAGACTCAATATGCAGAAGGATCTTGACAGATTTGAGTATTGGGCTTGATCAAATGCACAGGCATAGAATAGGTGGTACCTGGCTCAACAGTAGTGGCTGTGAAAGAGATATAGATGTCCTAGTGGACAACCACTTAAGTATGAGCCCGTACTATGCTGAAGCTGCCAAAAAGTCCTAGACTGCATCAATAGAGGGATAGCATCAAGATAATATGGAGTGCTAGTACCACTTTTTACTGCATTGGTAAGACCAGGCTTGGAATATTATATCCATTTCTGCTCATCACAATGTAAAAGACATGTTGAGATTCTGGAAAGAGTGCAGAGAAATAGGATAAGGGATTTGGCAGTGAAATACAATTAACAGCTAAGGGAACTAGATATGTTTAGTCTAGCAAAGAGAAAGACTGATAGCAATTAGTCAGTAGAATGGGTTGCCTCCAGAAGTTGTAGGTGCTCCATCACTGGAGGTTTTCAAGAAGAGGTTGGTTAGCCATTTCTTCAGAATGATATAGGTTCTCCTGTTTGAGCAGGAGTTTGGACTAGAACATCTTCAAGATCCCTGAAAACCCTGTTATTTTATTTGTAGGAGCCGTTTGCAGCAAAATATGTTGCACCAGCCCTGCAGAAAATTCAGCTTTTTCAGCTGTGCGAGAATTCTCCATGATTATCTTATTTTTCTGTCATGGATTGATAAAATGGATTGTGTTTATAAGGGAGGAAATCAACGTATTTCCTAGTCAATGCTGGTGACCAGGAATTCTATTCTCTTATGGTATTTGGTGTGTATGTTTAATTGAACATCTTAGTTGCTGATTGCTGTAGAAACCTGTGAGGTTTTCGAAAGGCAGTTTAGAAGTAAATGAGGGATACTGAGCCATCCCTTTGTCCTTTAGTTGATGCATTCAGAAGGGGGGAGTTCAGTAGGGGTACTGTTTTTAATGGTTCTAGTCATGTCTTCAAAGCTGATGAACAATTTCAAAGGAATGAATAAAAATAACATTTAAATTAAATGTCCAACATTTTGCTAGCTAGTGAAGCATGTTTACCCAATAATTCCAGGTTGTTTTGAATGAATATAAATGATATCTTGTGCAAATTGATGCTTTGGATGGATCTGAGATAGCCTTACTGTGCTTACTTCTAAGCAAGGGACATATTCAGACTCCACGCCAGAGAAATCCTTCAAAGAAGTAAAAGGGCTTCTTCTCTCACCAGCCCTGCTGCTCTTTTTCCAGAGCACAGGAATTCACGCTGTGAATGTAATATGACATTGTGGCTTCTCCATCTGCTAAAGGCTCCAAATCCCCCCTTGAACTGATATGAAAGATGAAGCTTCAATTTGTTTCAAATCAGCTTTGAAATCTGCCATATTTTTTTAAAAATGACAAACACCCCCACCCCAATGCATTTACTTTTGTGGTTGTTTTCATGTAATATATAGCAGACAAGCCTTCCTCAGTTTTTAGACATGTTGGGACTACAATGTCTGTTGAGCTGATTGCCCAGACATAAGAAGCTCATAACCCTTTGCTGGGTACAGCCAGACAGCTGCATTAAAGAGTTGTCCCACCATTCATTGAAAGCAGAAAACTGGCATAAATTTACTGATCTAACTGTGGAATCCTACCGACAGGACAACAGCTACGTTCCCCATGTACAGTGGGGCAGAGTTTTGCAATTGTAGTTGCTGATAGAAGTGGCATTAGCCATTTGTCAAGTGGCACAACTAATTGGTCACAGTTACAGAGTTGGTTGAGCTTGTAAACAAAAACCTCTCAATACATATATACAGGACATATAAACTACTGTCTCATTGACAATACAAATCCTGGCATAGGTGTGATAGTGGGCACTAGGTATTATGAACAAGGCACGTGAAGGGCAAGAATTGGTGGATTCCCTTTCCTAACAAAGTCAGCCAATAGGAAAACATACACTGGCCATTTTCTTGAATGGCCATGAAATAAGAAGTGAGGTGTAGATGTTCAAGATCTTTGATATTTTTCAGTAATGAAAAGTGTTGAGTAAATCAAAAGCATACAGAGTCCTCCAACTTTACTTTTTGCTGATTTGAGAGGTAAAGCAAGAAAACAGGTTTTTTCCTATAATAAAAAAAGCACTCTCTTGGTGCTTTAGCAAAATAACATGTTTGCAGCCGAGAAGTGCTCTCCCTCCATTGTATGGGTTTCTGTTTGTTTGATTGATTAATTACATCTAGTTAGCAAGTGTACCTGATTCATGTATCTGTCTATCTACAATCCCATAGGGAGGTGACATCTGCTAGCTAGTGTAACATCAGATGGAAGATCAAAGAGCTGGTGAGACAGACTGATTATGCAGATGTAATTAACATGTGAAACAATTTACCAGTACCTTATCAATTAACAATTGTAATGTATATAAAAAACCTATGTTTATGGAGACCTTCTGAAATTATCTGAAGTCTGGTTATGTGTATTTTAAGGAGTAAGGATCATGACTGAGAAGGCCTGTTATCCATACATACTATAAATGTTCCATAGGCCTCATGAAATGAGCACACCCTGAACCTCTTATATATTCCTATCAGCTGGGCAGAGTCTGATGCCTATTATATCCTGGGACAGTTCCATTAAAAGCTTTAAAAGTGCTGTCCAGTATTTTGAATTGAGTTCTGAAGGCAGCCAGCAGCCAGTGCAGGGACTTCGGGATAGGAGTAATTCTACACTGATGGGGTTCCTTTAAAAGCAGCTGCAGCTTTGAAGTGTCTCCAAAGGTATAGTATATTAAAATAATTTGCATGGTGGCCAAGGCACCAACACATCCTAGTCGAGGATAACGGATAATTGAACCTAACAAACTGTATGCATCTTGGGACTCACTTAAGGACAGTTTTAGCCTGTATGGAGATGAGACAAAAGTATTGATATGGGGATCTACCAGGAAAAAATGGTATTGCTGAAGCAGGCTTAAGACATAATTAGATGCAAGTGGGAGAGGCCATTAGTTCTAATTTAAGGCAATGAATGCAAGAGAACTTAGAAGACCAGTTACTAAAAATTAATCATGTAATTGCTGTGACTTTATAATTCTGACATCTAATATATACATGCTTTGAGAGGATAGAAATATTGTAGTTATAATGAGCCCTTTGCTTGAAAAATCTTTAAAGATCAATAAGCAATAATACAAACAGTTCTTTGTATTAAAAGATCAAAGTATTCCAATCTTATAAATTAGTGTTACTCAACCAGAGTGATATGCCTTGCTGGGAGTGGGCACATAAACATTTTCTCGCAACCAGTCAAAGCATGTCTGGGTTGGTGGGAGGGAAGAAACAGGAGGGGGTAAAAATGGAAAAAGCTTAAGCTTTAGCCAGGGTTGAAAACATGCTCCCAGAAATACTTTTGAAGAGCAGCTGCTTTTAATCAAATGCAACACTGGCTAGTTTCGAATGGCCATTAGAAGCAAGGAAGATGCCAATCCACAGCCTGGCTCAAAACATCAGGATCCAACTGTTGGCCTGGCTTGGAGTTTCTTTGCTTGTTTCATCCAAAGGGGTAGGGGCAGCAGAGAAGAAAGTCGTCTATTTTTATTTGTTTGTTTATATCCTGCCTTTGTTATTTTTACAAATAATTGAAGGTAGTGAACATATCCAACATAACTTACCTCTCCTATTATCCCCACAATAACAAATTTGAGGTGAGTTGGGCTGTAAGATGAGTTCATCATAACCACATGGTTTTATATCTCTAGCGTTCATAGACAGTGAAGTGGCGATTGTTTGATAGCATTCCCCCCTCCCCCCCCCCCCCAAAATAGAATAACCTTTGGTGAATGGCAGGCTTCAGATTGTTTGTGTCCATCCTATGTTGGTCCTCCTTAGAAACATTTGCCCTTTTGTCCATTTCTCCCCCTCCAGCTCTGAATAGTGGGAATTGCCTGCCATGCTGCTTTGGGGCATTTTCATAAAAGATTCTATCTCATGCAGTGACATTAAGGATAGCAACCAAGATTTTTCTTCAGTGTACTGACATTGTGAGAGCAGGTGTGTAAACACAGCTGTAGCAGCTGCTCTGTATAGCTTACATGAACTGCTCCTTGTAAATTGCTATGGTGACCTGATCTATAGGAAGATCAAGACATCCAAGATAAAAGCAGTGTGGTGCAGTGTGGTGCGCAAACAAGCCTGATCTGCATTATATAATGTAAAGGATGCCAAAGACGAAAGTGCCTTTTTCATTTTAAACAAAACATTATATCAGATGCTAGATTGGCAAAAGGAACAGATGAAACAGCAACAATTGGAAGAGCAGCTATTAGCAGCAATAATTACTTCAGAGATATTTTTAAAAATGGCTTTTTCAAATTATAATTTATAGTGCCTTAACATAACAGTCCTAAACATTTGTACTCTGAAATGCAACTAAGCAATTACTAGGGTGACTTTTTATTAATGTTCTTTTGTATTACAAGGGCCCTTGGCCTTTGTGTATCACACCAGCGGGTACATTCCCCCAAAAATGGGGTAGTTGGGTGGGAGCAGAGCCAGGACAAAACTGAGTTTGGTTTGAATTAATTTGCTTATATTTAAAATTAAATATACAGTAGTTAATATGCTTATTCTCTTTAATGAAAGGATGCTTAGTTTAATTTAATACACAGGAATAATTATCCCCTTTTTGATCTATTAATCAATCTGCAATATCTTTTAATAGATTTTGGAAGCTGCATCAGAGAGCCTTAGTTTCTGTTTTAGATATAGGACAAGTTGGTTTGCACTGTTGATCTGATTAAGATTATGCTGAAGAGGGCAAATGGGAGGTCATTGTCAGGTTCTCATCTCATTATCACCATACTTAGGAAGACAAGTACAGGCAGGAACATTGAATAAAAGATTATATCTGACCATGTCTGAATGGTATATTTATTTCAGTATGCATTTAGGAAAAGAAGGGACAAAATGAAGGGTCTTTGTGGAGGTGCATACACACATGTATAAGTATAATCTTTATTGTGATTGTACTTAAATACAATGAAATTGATTTTAACCTCACTGGTGCAAAATTATAACAGAAACGAAAAAAAGAAAGAAAAAGAAAAAAAACTAGCATGTGCATGGAGTGATTGTGTTTGTATTTAAAAGTTTCGCAGACAAAGAAGCTATCTTTAAACCTGTTTGTTTGTTTGGCTATACTATGATGTCTTCTGCCTGATGGTAGAAGTGCAAAGAGACACTGACCAGGGTGTGAATCATCTCTGAGTATCTTCCTTTCCTGTGCAAAAGTTATATGCATATATAAATATGAAATATTTATGTTAGGCTGATAAACATACCTTGTTTGCATGGGGTTGCATGGGGTCAATTAACTCAATGTCTTGGAATCTGTTGCACTGGGGAGTTACTTCAGCCTTATCAAGAAATACATTAAGCCTATGAAGATAAATACCATATTTTTTGGAGTATAAGATGCACCCAGGTTTTGAAGAGGCTTTTTTTTAAAAGTAGGTAGATAGATAGAGGGATAGAGAGTGAGAGAAAGAGAGATAAACACAGTAGGTAGGTAGAGAGAGAGAGTGCAGATAGATAGGTTGGTAGAGGAATAGAGAGAGAGAAATAGAGAGAGAGAGAGAGAGAGAGAGAGAGAGAGAGAGAGAGAGAGAGAGAGAGAGAAATACAGTAGATGGGGAGGAGAGAGAGAGTAGGTAGGTAGGTATATAGGTAGATAGAGGGGGGGGAGAGAAATACAGTAGATAGATAGGGAGAGAGAGTGTGTGGATAGGTAGGTAGGTAGAGGGATAGAGAGAGAGAAATAGAGAGAGAGAGAAATACAGTAGATAGGTAGGTAGGGAGAGAGAGAGTAGGTAGGTAGGTAGGTAGATGTTTCCAGGTGTATTTACCCATGTGCTGGAGAAGGAAATCGCTGTAGCACCTAAGGCTTTGTTTTTGCAGGCACAGCACTTGACCAACGTAAGACCTTGGCAGAAGTTTGCAAAGTAAGTTCTAGTTCTACATTAGGCATGAAAACCATCTGGGTGACTTTGGGCCAGTCATTCTCTCTCAGCCCAAGCCACCTCACAGGATTGATGTTGTGGCAGTGGTGGGATTCAAATAATTTAACAACCGGCTCTGCCCTAATGATTTTTTCAAACAACCAGTTCACCAACCTGCTCAGAAAGTTAACAACCGGTTCTCCCGAAATGTGCAAACTGGCTGAATCCCACCACTGTGTTGTGGGTAAAATACGAGAAGAAACAAGTATTAGTTATGTTTGTTGTCTTGAGTTACTCATGATGTAAAAAGATGGGATAAAAATGAAAAAAAAATGAAAAAGGACAAATAAGCAAAAGTAATTAGAAATTCAGGCAAAATAATTTTACTGAACAGTATTATTACCTCAATAATGGATGACAAATAAATTGAGGCTGAATCTCCATAATATGGAGGTACTATGGATTGTCTCAGCATTGGTGATTTTGACAATTCTGAGTAAGATTGCATCTTT
Source organism: Rhabdophis nuchalis (assembly GCA_039707465.1). Lineage (NCBI taxonomy): Eukaryota > Metazoa > Chordata > Lepidosauria > Squamata > Natricidae > Rhabdophis > Rhabdophis nuchalis. The sequence continues at coordinate 124,804,748 of CM077645.1, forward strand.
ATATGGAGCAGGTACACTGTCTAGACATACTTATTGTTCCATCTTCTTAGGAGATACTGAAGTAACCCTACAGCTAAGAGTACCTTTTCCCAGTTCTGGTTATTCCTGGACAAGAGTAGTACTTGCCTTGTAGACCATCTTGCTTCTAGCAAATTCATGCATATCCTCTCCTTTTCTCATGAGTTCTGCTCAACCACAACTACCTTGGTTTCCCCCTTCTTCTCAATCCATTCAGTCTTGCTCCATATATTTGTTTTGCAATTCAACCATCATTCAACTTTTCTGCATTTTTCTACACATGTCCAAAAAACAATAAAACCTGATTGGGGGAGTATGAAATTGTGTAAGATTTAGAAATCAGAGAGGATTTCCCTGTTTCATTAATCCCACCAAAGTTTTTTTCAAATATTTCTGTACAATTAAGACAGCTCTAGAAGAGTACAAGAGACAGGTCAAGGAAACATTAAATAAAACGTAGCATTATTTACTTGCCTCTTACCTGACAGTTACCTACATGCCCAACCTCGTCCAGCAGATAGACATGGTCATGGCAGTATCCCTGAAATGCTTCCCAGTAACATCAGAATAATTGATTTACGATAGGTGGGATGGGCACACTCTCATCTTCTTCAGAAACACTTTTCTTATCATTCATAGGAATTTAAGAAACATTTTTATTTGAGCGCAGTATAAGCCATCTTAAGCCAGTGTCAGCATTGTTTGTACTGGGATTCTTGATTGGCTTTATACACTGGGTGGCCCCTTCTTTGCTTTAACAACTTCTCACAGTTTTATTAGAATAGGAGGTAGTGTGATTATATCATTGTAGGTGTGTGCTTGTGGTACGTGAAGCTATGTAACCAGGCACACCGTCATTGCATAGATAAAACAAATTCAGCTGAAAGGGACAATAAAGACCAATAAAGTGGAGGTTTCCTCTTAGGGCAGCTATCTTTCTGTTTTATGTTTCAGATTATATTGTATCATTCGTTTGTGCCCTCATACACACATGCCATGATAGCTTGTTCTAAAATTCTCTAATATGTATGCTCCCTCTTATGTTTTGCTGTCACTTTTGGATTTCTTGTTATTTATGCTAGCATACACTTATTTACCCCATTTCCTTCACATTATGGTCCAATGAATTTTAAGGCAACCATAAAGAGAGGAAGCATTGTGTTTTCTAGAGTCTCCCCTTACTGGCTTAATTGAGTAACATTTATATTACAAGATATAGCTTATGAAGGTATAATTTTCCTATCATCTAAATTGCAGGCTAAAATTGTGTTAAGAAAGGATTGGAGAGAATAAACTGCTGCTTTCAAATTGAGCCTTGTTCACTGACAGCATAACTGGCAAATGATTAGCAAAAATGGAATGGTTCTTCTATCTAACATGTGCCAATTGTAGTATGGATTTCTAATTGCAATCCATTTGATAATGTGTACATTATAATTTTGAAGAGCAAGTGACCACAGTTCATGAATATGAGGAAATTATATATGGTAGTAGCTAAATACAGGATCCAATCCATTCCGCCAGAAGTATTAAATATTATGAGAATATAGCAGAAGCAGATTATAATATATATTTATTCTTTTTCAGAATTTCCAAGTTGGTCCCAGAATTAACAAGGAAGACTATTTAATGTTTAACTTACAAATTCCTTACCTCATTCCCAAGAGACCATTTACTTGTCATCACTAAGACATACAACAGTCATATTCACCTGGACTCTGCATCTGAACTGTAGGATCTTTTTCCCAGGATTTATGGCAATCCTTTTGATTGTGTCCTCACCACAACATTAACACAACTATTTAAAGACCTAGTGGGCAGAGCACCAGCTTATTGTTGTGATTTGTGTTTTACCACATTCTGAGAACCCTGTCTGCTTGGTAAGTGGGTGGTGTAATCAGAGATGGTATTGTTCCAGTTCATCCTGGTTCAGGTGAACTGGTAGCGGCAGCAGCAGGAGGCTCCGCCCTGACGTCATCACGGATGCCTTGCACATGCGCAGAAGTGCCACACATGAGTGAAGTGAGCATGCACACACACATGCTCCCAGTTCCAAATCAGTAGCAAACATAGGAGAAAACCATTACTGGGTGTAATGTATTTGGGGTGTGCTGCTGTGGTGGGTTCTGGATCCCATTGCAACCAGTACAGTGCAATGGGACCCAGCATCCACCACATTAATGTGCACAGCGTGCGCATGCATCCTTACGTCATGTGACACTCCATGATGCCTCCGTGACACGCCAGCTGCTCAGCAGAGCATCATGCAGGAGGTGTATGTGCCATGCGTGTGCAAGGAAGCACCGAAGCACTGAATACAGGTAAAGAGGGTGGGTGGGCAGGTGGGCCCTCCAGAGTACTGTACCGGAATGGTGCCTGGTGCTCCTGGCAGGCACCAGTACGCCCGTACTAGGGCGTACTGCCTGCAACCCACCACTGGTGTGCTGGAACGATTGGGGGTCACATGTAAGATCTTTGCTGAGTTGTGTGTGTGTGTGTGGGATTATCCTTGTTAAGAAAAGTTGACCAGTAATAATGGAATGGCATTAGACAGGTTAACAAAAACTACAAAGGAAGGAAACTCTCAGAGAAAGGAGTATTGGAAGAGGGAAAAAAAGGAAGGAAAAAGAGGAGCAGGAAAAAGGGGGAAGGGGATGGGTTTTGGAAATGAGAGGAACTCAGGGGAAGTGAAGGTTTTATCGAATTATGGAACACATTTTTATAAAGCAAGTTATTGTCATTTCTTAAAGCCAAAAAAATTCAAATCAACTGATCTGGAAGGCTGCAGATTTCTAATCTACTATGCATTATGAATACAGTGGACTCTTCTATTATAGCAAAAAACTCAACTGTGATCTCAGACTGTTGGGGTCAAATCCATGCCCAATATAACAAAAACTATTCACCATTGAAAACAAATACTGAGGTTATACATTCATCTTTCAGGTTGAAAAATATTCCTATTTTTAGAGAACAGATAGAATGGTCAATACACACACACAAATAAAAAACAAGTCAATAGGTATTTTTAAGGACAAAAATTGATTTACTACCATAGAAACATTTTAGTTGATTGAAAAAACATCATTCAGGAAAAGGCCACTCAGAATCACCTTATCTGTGAGATGGGTATCTTATAAACTTAATAAATAATAAAAATAGTTCTCCATTAACTATTTATGCTTTCTGAGAAATATAAATTGATAGTACTTTTTAAATAAGATCTTAAAGGTTCATATGTTTCAGAACTCTAAACAACAGAATCCAATTCAAATTATTAGAGGCCTTCTCTGCATTTAAAAATACCACTGCAACTTATTTTTCATTGCTTTGTTCAAAATACTCCAAAACATTCAGAACTTTTCTATGGTTTTTCATCGTTTGTGATGGATTTTATCATTAAAACCTGGGGGGGTGTCACTGCTCTAAGTTAAAATGTATCTTAATAATTAAACATGTTAAGCCCATCCTCATACTTGGTTTTTTAATTGGAATCTTAATGGCAAGCCATTTGGAATTTATAAAACTTGGAATTGAACAGTATGAGGTAGAATCAGGCTTTTATGTTCATCAATCAGTTTTCTGTTGTGTGAACACATGCTGTATCATTAAATTCATGAGTGTAACATGTAACCGTGTGTGTTAACTGTACTTTTTAATGCTTAAAGCTGCTCTAATGTTTCAAAAAACATCTCTGATAGGTTTGGCACTTCTGTCAAAATGTAAAATTTAGATTTTGATATCAGAACTTGCATATAAAAATCATCCCACGCTGAATAGTATCTTTTAATTATTCACTTTTTTAAATTGTCGCCTGACATAACGTATTATAATTCATTTTTTAAAAGTAACATACAAATCACTGTTTACCAGCACCTGTTTCAAACTTTTGTAGGATTTTCTACGCAATCTGGCAGCAGTGCTGACAAAGAAATAAACCTGTGGTGAAGAAAGCAATTTCCTGGTCTAGGGTGTCATTTGTCTCTTATTTAAACAAAAGCAAAAAAAAAAAGGTTCAAGGATCAAATATTTTCATTTAAGGTGTGACTAATGAAGGGTTTAAGTTTGGGGTTAAGACAAATTATCAATCAGTGACCAAAGTCCTGCTTCTTTTCTCTTTTGCTTTGGTAGATTACCTGAAAAGATAATAAATTAGTGAGTATTACAGGTGCTTTTCTATTTTAAGAGAAGGTAGTGAACTTTCATTTATTACCATCCAATCCATGTTGCTGAAAGTCAAATTTCTCTGCTTTTTGCTTGCTGTTAGTCCAGACCATGAGGCAATCAAGCCATAAGGGTCATTTTCTGCATGAGCTAACCTTTTCCTCCGCTATAGTTTGAAGCTTTGTTGACAATAAGATGCTCAGTGGGAACATTAAATTAACACTCCATATTCGTGCCTGTAAATTTACTGACAGGCTGAGGAAAAGTCAGGGAAAACAAACACTTCATCATTTCTGCTTCATTTAGCCTGTGAAGGGGAGCACTCTCACCTGCAGTGAAGAGAGGTCAGGGCAGATGGGGATAATTTTAATCTGACTCTCAGCTGAGTCTTTAGTTGTAGTGGATTGTGTTACACTCTCTGCTTAAAGTACAGATGAGAGGGAGATGAATGCAAGAAAAATCATCCTAAGTATTAGGTGAAATGAATCAGGGAGAGTTTGTTCTAGATAGCAATGTGAAACAAAAGAAGGGCTGTGCAAACTGACTAAAGAAAGGAACAGTTTATATATTAATTTGTATTGGTGTACTTTCCACCAGCAAAACATTAAGCAAAAATAAAATGTACCCTCTATGTAAATAGAACAGTGCATAATTATTTTCTATGTTCCATTTTTATTTTAATTAAGTACAGTAGTATGTATGTGTTTTAGAAAGAGGATAGGATAGTTATCTGTAAAAGCTGCTTTGTAAAGTAAATTATTTTTAAAGCATTGCAAACTCATACAGTTAAAATTAAAATTAAAATCCTAGTGGACAACAATTTAAATATGAGCCAGCAGTGTGCAGCAGCTGCCAAAAAAGCCAACACAGTTCTAGGCTGCATAAACAGAGGGATAGAATCTAGATCACGTGAAGTGTTAATGCCACTGTATAGTGCCTTGGTAAGGCCACACTTGGAATACTGCATACAGTTTTGGTCGCCACGATGTAGAAAAGACGTGGAGACTCTGGAAAGAGTGCAGAGAAGAGCAACCAAGATGATTAGGGAACTGGAGACTAAAACATATGAAGAACGGCTGCAGGAGCTGGGTATGTCTAGTTTGATGAAGAGAAGGACCAGGGGAGACATGATAGCAGTGTTCCGATATCTCAGAGGGTGCCACAAAGAAGAGGGAGTCAAACTATTCTCCAAGGCACCTGGGGGCAGGACAAGAAGCAATGGGTGGAAACTAATCAAGGAGAGAAGCAACTTAGAACTAAGGAGAAATTTCCTGACAGAACAATTAACCTCTGGAACAGCTTGCCTCCAGCAGTTGTGAATGCCCCAACCCTGGAAGTCTTTAAAAAGATGTTAGATAGCCATTTGTCTGAAATGGTATAAGATTCCTGCCCACGCAGGGGGTTGGACTAAAAGACCTACAAGGTCCCTTCCAACTCTGCTATTGTATTGTATTGTATTGTATTGTATTGTATTGTATTGTATTGTATTGTATTGTATTGTATTGTATTGTATTGTAAAATTGTTGAAAACAATTTCCTATCATATATACACAGTTCATATGTCCAAACTGAACAAAACATCTATATGCATATAGAAGAATTGATCGGCACATGTAGGTCAGGAGCTAGTATTTTCCTTAGGGCTACCATATCTGTATGACCACTAGAGGATCACAGAGTCTACTTTTTCCTCCGCCATCTACTGGTCACCTAGAGGTTTGCAGCTCTAGTATACATTATGCATGAGTTCTAATGCAGCGTTTTTCAACCACTGTGCCGTGGCACACTAGTGTGCCGTGAGATATTGTCTGGTGTGCCGTGGGAAAAATTCCAATTTCATCCGTAACATGCGGCTTCGGCTCACAAATATGAACAATTATAAAATACTTTATTATTTCATAATAAAGTAATTATAAAATAATTTCTTTGTGTTTATTTGATTCCTATTCAAGAGAATTACTTTATATATAGTCAATATAGGCACAGAGTTAAAAATTTTTAACATTTTCTAATGGTGGTGGTGTGCCTCGTGATTTTTTTCATGAAAAAAGTGTGCCTTTGCACAAAAAAGGTTGAAAAACACTGTTCTAATGGATGGGTTCTCATATGTGAAAATTGTATAGGATTAGTATCAAGATGTAAGTGTTCCAAGGTTTGTTCTTCAGTGCATCTCAGTAGTTACATTCAATGGTCTGTGTACAAGCCATTGAATAGCTCCCTGGCAGAGACATCCACAGCATTGGAGTACTTCATCAAAAATGATGACAGCAGCATTGCCCCATCTCAAGGCCAGCCCTGCCTCTCTTGTAGATGCATGCAACTTCATAACATACAAACAGGAGAAACAGAACAGCAAAGGCCTAGCTCTGCTTTCTTCATAAGGATTGTTAAGTTTTCTTAGATTATTCAAATGTATTATGTAAATGAGGGACAAATAGACTCAAGAAAGGGGTTCTCCCAAAGCAGATGAAACTATTTAGCAATGCCTAATAATGCCCTTGAAAACTCTTGAGCAGATAAAAACAGAGCTTGACCACTCAGTCAGCTTTGCTGGGGGGGAAAATCTCCTTATCAGGTTTTCTTTTTCCTAAACTGAAATTTTTCCAACTGTTTTTTCCCCTTGATGTTCTTTGTTCCTTTTCTATAAAGTCTTTAAATTATAGACTTGGATTAACTTCCTATACTACAGGTATAGTATACAGGTTTTGTACCTAAAGGATAGGGTTAAAATGCCTTAAATGAACAAATTAAACAATTATTATATTTTTTATCTCACTCCCAATACTGCAATTTCTCACTGCAATTTTTCAGGGGGCAGTCAATAAAAATCAGGGTGGGGGAGTGGGAGGGAGGAGATTTGCGCTAAGCCTCAGTCATTACAAAACAAAAAAACGAAACAAAAATAAATCATAGAACCAAATCAAAACCTAGGACCATATATAGCAGGGATGTCCAAACTTGGGAACTTTAAGACTTGTGGACTTCAACTCTCAGAATTCCCCAGCCAGCTATGCTGGCTGGGGAATTCTGGGAGTTGAAGTCCACAAGTCTTAAAGTTCCCAAGTTTGGACATCCCTGATATATAGTATAGTGAGCGCCACAGTTTACCTATGTTTGTGTGAACAAATACTTTGCTTAAAATATGTTTGCGCCTCCAAAATAGCCCCCCCCAGTTATAGTGTTTTCTTGAAAATAATTGCACAAAATAAAAAAGTAGAATGAATGAATACAATAAAATACAACAGTTGTAATTCAATTGCAACTACAAACTAGTAAGACTTTAATAAAACCTAGTCATGAAAAGGTGACAGGTAACAGGGATGACTGATACCCATTAGGCCGAATAGGTCAAAAGAAAAAATAGCTAGCAGCAAGAAGAAGCAACTAATTCTGTTTGGACCCATCCTTTTCCTGGCAGTAACACTGAGAACAATTCATTAACAATTGACAAAACATACCTGATTTTTAAAATAATCCCTTATCCTCTTGCAATACGCTTGACATGTTTCTCTACTTGATGGACTACTAGAAATAGGGCATGGTTTAACAGCTCACTACTGTTTTTGACCATCTCTATTGTGTAATTAAGTCACCCTTTTGGAGTGAGAAAGAGCAGCCTTTGGAATAAAATGGCACCAGAGGCATTTGTTCAAATTGTACATGTTCCATGCCATCTAGCACACAGGTCATACATGTTACATAGCACAAGTCATGCTTTTGGAGCCTCCTGGAGCATCACTCATGGCTTCCTCAATGCCTGTTGTACAATAGTATTAATGTGGGTGGGTGATGCTGGCAAATTGCTGTGCTGATCTTCCTTGAATTTCTGTTGAAGAAGGGTGATTCTGGCTCAGTAGAACGAATTTAAAACTAACCTAAATTTTAAAGTTTAAAAATTTTACATTTTCAAAATGTTTATGAAATTTCTCCTTTTACATAAATAGCCAAATTAGCATGTTTTGAAGTAGCGTTTCATTTTGTACGAATGGTACTGGGAAGTTTTCCTTGTTGCTCACTACCGCAATTCAGTCATAACTGTTGAAGACTGCTGCCTGACAGCCTGCTCATATGCCTGAAATATAAGTGAGCCAAGAAAACCCTGATTATTTTACCGTTTCAAGAACTGTAAATATGTGCTGCTTTCCTTGTAGGGATGGTTTAGGAGAATGCAACGACTGAAAATGCACACACAGAAAAGCAGCAACTTTTTTTTTGTAGCAACCCTATTGTCCAGCCCTTTTTTAAAAGCAAGGAACCTTAGGCAATGTCACAGAGAATCGCATCGCCTAATCTCGCACTATATGCGATGTGTTTCTGTTTGTTTACTTTGAACTCTTCCAGAGGGCTAGTGAATTGAGCAGGAGTTTTGCTGGCTTTTGACTGTGTGGGAGAGCAGTGAACGAAGTGGGAGTGCGGAGCTAAAAGAGCCTACCAGGTGGTCCCAGAAAGTAGACACAGTGTGTCAGCTCAGCTGAAAAGCTTTTGCAATTTGTTGGCTGGAGCCAAAGCCTGGAGGAGGGGATAAGACAGTGGGGTGGCACTGCAGTAGCTATTGAGGATCCAGACATCTCTGTGTCCGGCTTGGTTTACTACAATCAGAGCAGTGATTAGACTTCTTTTGATCGCAGGTTTAGCTTTCAGCCTATCAAGGGAATTGGGGGGTTGGGGGGTTGGGATACATATTAATGTCTTGCACTGGCCCACATAATTTCCCAGGGGGTCATGGGGTCAGGTTTGTATTTAGTTAGCATTAATGATCTCGTTAGGGATCTGAATGGACCACCGTCCAAGCTCTTTCAGGGATCTGAGCATATCTGGCCTTCACCTTTCTTTCCCTTCGTTGTGTGGGCTTGCACGGGGCATGAACTGTGATTAATAGACTTCCAGTGCTTAATAATTTGCAAAACAGAATTAAACAAGGAACACGGAGTACAATTGAGATTGGACACATCAGGGACAAGAGGTTGTTGTAAACAGAACCAGTGCAATCGAAGTGCATGGAATAAAGTAAGATGCTTACATACAATGTCACAGCTGGCAACTGGCTGGAGACCAGGCCTGCGTGTAAGCTCCATAGCTATGCCCAGGTGGTCAGGCTGAGGCTTGCCCTTTTAACTTGGGAAGCTTTAATAGAAGAGGAAGGAGAAAGGGAGGGAGGAAAGAAGCAGGGAAGGGGGAACAGACTACTGCATTGGGAAAGCAAGCAAGAGGTAACCATTGAATAAGAGGGAAAAAAGAAAGAGATTAAGAAGCTCAGAAAGTGACAAGCAGATAATGGAAACCACTTTCAATAGTAGTAATCCTTGACATACAAGGACAAATATGAACACTTTTGTTCTTGAATTTAGATTAACTTTCAGCTCAGGGGTAAAACTGGAAGTTACTTCGTGTGTTTGAATCTTTTGGTCTACCACACAAAATGAGAGCCTCGTTGCTCACTACTAGTGACCTTGGAGAAGTGGTACTTCAAAGATAATTTGAGGGAGACAATATGGGTTCGGAGGCAAATAAGATACAGATACCAAGTGATCGCTTTTAAAGGGATCTGGACTGGTTTTTCTCTGAATCATATTGGTACAGATATCCAATATTCTTCTGATGTAGACATGTCATCCTGATTAAATAATGCAGAAATGATACTGCCATACCTTTCGAGAACAATTGGGCTTCATAGAAATATGTTTGATGAAATAACTTTATTCAATACTCATTTTCATTGCAGCTGGAATCAGGTATTATATATGAAGAAGAAGAGGAAGAATCCAAAGGACAATGAAATTCATCTAGCAGGGATTTCTTATCCATAATGAATGAGAGCTGCACAACAGCCCTACTATCCAAATCAGAGGGGAAGACTTGTGGTCTCTGGAAGTGTCAGTAAGCAAGACCTCTGGTCAAGGAAAATCGGAGTCATAAACCAACAACATCTGAAGGGCCATTACTTTCACATCCCCAGTTGATATGAATTGGAATTGCACTTGGATATTCTGTACAACTGCCATTCATTTAACTGAGCCTCGCACAGACCCCCGTGGATGGTGCCTAAATGCACGTCAAACGATTATGCATAGTTGATCCCCTTTGAAATCAGCTGGATTTGGGTGTGCACATGCAATGGCCAGAATGTATTATGAATGAACTATGACAATTAAATTAAATCATATTATATCAAAGAAAAGTAACATAATTTATTTACGAAAGAAAATATGATAAACAAGCATATTTTACTCCATCAGGGAATCAGGATTTCTGCATGAATTGTATGTAGTACACTTCCATGAGAAAGTGTTAGACTAAAATGTTTAAAGTAATTGTATAGGGACATATGTGAATAAATATATGTTTATTTTCATACCCATTGTTTTAAAACTGATTTATGTAAAAGTCTTGATACTGCAGAAAACAAACAACCCTGAAGAGATTTATTGCTATTTAATCTGCCTCACTGGAAGTCTTCCATCAAAAATAAATCAGTGACTTTTTCCTGGTTCTATTTCTTTCAGCATAGAAATTAAAGCTGAATTAAACAGAAGATGTAGCTTTTTTCCCATTACATTATTTGCAAAAACATATCAAAAGGCCAAAACCAGGGAATTCTTCAGAATTACAATATGCAGGTAGTCCTCGAATTACAACTGGTCACTTAGCAACCTTTTGAAATTATGACAGACGTACTTATGAGCCAGATTCAAAGTTCTGACAACTGTCCCTCCCCTGAGGACATGTGACTGCATTTTGGGCTCTCAGCAAGCAGCCTGCATTTATGGCCATTTGCAACATCCCACAGTCACATGACCCATAATTTACAATGTTTTCATCAAAAACCAGGGTTTACTTCCATAATGCGTTTGCTTAATGGTATATAAAAAGTCATAAAATCGGGTATAGTCATGTGATGATCTGCTTAACAAGCATCACAACTTACGCCTATAATTAGAGCCTCAATTATGGTCAGAAGTTGAGGACCGACTGTATGTGCCATCCTGAGTAAGAATCATATGGAAACTAGAAATGTATGTACACATGTGCCAATTGCTGCCTTCCTTTTTCCAAATAATACTCCCAACCATGAGTAAGATAAAAAGAGAAATGTTACATTTTTGAATAGTAGCAAGAACAGATAGATATCCTGCTATGTTCATGCTGGACTCCTAATCTTTGGACAAAGCCGGTGAGAAAAAGATTCCCTTACATGGCTGAGGAGGAGTGAAAGAAAGGAACCAGAGAGAGACAAGCAGCTACCTATAGCATTTGTTGATGTCATTTAGCCTTCTTGCAGTCATTTATTAGAGTTTTATTGATGTAATCCTTTATGTCCTCTGTTTTGTCCAGGAAGTATGACTGACAGCTTTATTTAGTGGGGATTTTTCTTTGACAGACATCCACAGAAGGCTTCTGTGCCTCTATTAAGGGATGTCAGGTTGTATGGGGGAAAAGCTTCATTGATTCCCTTTGCTCCCATTAAGCCACCTTGATTTGAGTGAGGGTCTATGTGCGATAACAGGTATATGTTTTTGGCAGGTGCACCTTAGCTTGTCTGCTTATCCACCAGCTGGTGGCTCCTACAGACCTTTTTTCTCACAGCAGCCAACATTACGAGAGGCCTGGTAGTATATCTTTACCATGTGCCAAATTTCTCTCTAATCCAGCTTTCAAGGGCAACATAGCAGCATGTCATTTGGATAATTCTTTTTTTTTCAATGACCACACATCTGCATGCATACTTTTATTTTTGATACAGTCTTGTGGGCCTAGTAGTTGATTTTTTAAAATTCAATGTATATAATAGCAAAATGACTTAGGGCAGCCAACAGTTTGCTTACCCCACAAAACAATAGTTAAAAACCAACTAGAATAATAAAACACACCTGTGTCAAGAACAAGACATGGAATTCATATATTTTACATTTACAATGGGTTCATATGTCAGCCTGGCCCAATGCTTCCATTACAGAGTTGTTGTCAAATGAAGTTTGAAGTAGTTGACAAATGAGCATTTAAATTCAACACAGAAGACTGGTATTCGTGAGGTAATGTGATTCATTCCACAAAATTTATTCCAAAGATCAGGATTGCTGAAGTTATAATATTATGTTTAATAGATATTTCACTATTACGAATCTTCCTTAAAAAAAGAAAAAGAAAATATGGCTTTATATTTTTCTCCAGTTGGAGTCCATTGGAGTTGTGGCTAATAAATTCAAACAAATACATTATTTTTAAAAATACTCTGAACATTGTGTAAATTAAAAGTTAAGTAAGAAATAAACACAGACCTGTAACAGGTTTATATATAGCCAGTATAATTTCCATATTTTGTCAGAATCAAACATAACCACAAAAAATTCTACACCAATTTTCTTTTAATTAATCTATAATAATCTCTGGAATTCTCTTGAATATACTTGATTTCTACCTGTTATTATTTTATTATTTTATATATATAATGTCATAGCTTTTAATTGGGTTTTAGTATTGGGTTTTAAATTATGGGCCAAAGTATTTAATGTATATTAATATGTTATTTTAACTTTTGTATTTTCTGTTTTCACTGTGGCTGTTCACCGCCCTGAGAGGGAGAAGGGTGGTATATAAATTAATAATAATAACAATAATAATAATAATAGTAATAATATAGTACTTAACATAAAGAAATCTATATATTTTAATTAACATCTCTTGGGTCAGTACAGAGTCCACTCATGTAACGTTTGAGGGATGATCTGATGAGAACAAATTTCCACAGAAGGAAAAGACCAGGTGTCTTTTGTCCTATAGTATCCAGTGAATTTCAGTTGTTCAGAGAAACTGGGTTTTGTACTTTAGAGATTTAACAGTGCCATAGTGCTTTCACAAGGATTATACAACATTCAGTGCTAAACTATACTTTGTGAAATTCAGCGTGATGCCACAGCATACTAAGACAGGTTCTAGCATTGACAGTTATTTTATATTTCTGTATTTTTTAAATTTTATTTTACAAAACTGTTAAATAGCATGGTCGATAAGTAGAGAACAAATAGACATCCATGTTTATAAGACAATTTTGCATAGCTATATTTTATCATTCTGCAAGAATTAAAAGATGCCCTATGAGCCATAAATCATTATGTCAAGTCCAAATAGTCTTGCCACTTTGCACAAGATGTACAGTCTAAAATCAAGAAGGCACATTCATCTTTATGTATTCTTTTTTATTCAAGTCATGTCTTTCTACTAAAGCAGAATTCTGTTTTCATTCAGACAAAGGAGAATGACATTGGTCTGCACTTGCAAAAGGAGTTTTATGTAGCTAATGTAGCATATGAACTTTTGCCTAAAAATTCTTTTTTAAAATATATGTCTCTGTCATAGGCCTTATGTATGCCGGAATTACTATGGTATACCCAGGTAATGATTTTGATGACAAGGTGGCTTCTTGTTCTTTATAGCTGCATATTCAACTGCTGATTTCATAGAGGAGAAATAGGAGAAGGACAAGCAGAACCTGGGGTGGAGTTAAAAGAGTGATCAGCTTAGAATCTCTACCCAGCCACAGGTGGACTTAGTCCAAACCCTCTTGAATTCTGTTGAGCCATATCTAATTCCAAGTGGGTGCTGTTAGTTGAGAAGATTCCTGTGCATATGCTTTGTAGCAATGGATTAGTTTAATTGGATCTCACATGTTGTTTCATGCTTGACACATATCCATTCATTTTCCTTGGCAGCAATACAGAAATGGTTTGTCTATGTGTGTGTGTTTTCAACTTCCCTCCCAAGCCTATGACCTTAGTCTTTTTGGGGGGTGGGGTGTATCTATCCAAATATTAATCAAGTCCAGATAATATAACCACCAATAATTGATAACCTTTAAACTTTGAGAGGGCAAAACCTGAAATTAGATTTGTCTATATATTGTCAAATTGATCTGAGTGTATCTTTTTGGGGAGAAGTTACAGGACAAATTTTAATATGCTGGTTCTTTACACCAATGACCTTTAAATTTAGGTAAACAGAAACATATATGCAGAACAAGGCAGATTTGTCTGTATGAAGCAAACAGACAATGTCACATGTATTGCTGTACTAACCTTTTATATGGATTGCAACCTGATCGATTAATACCTTCTAATCAGATATAGTGGTAAAATTGAGAATAATTATGTAGTCCATCAGATGAATCCTCAATTATTACACTGAAGCTTATTAAATTATTTTCTACTGCCATTTGACATCTCTTTATATGAACAAATGTTAAGTACATTGTAGTAGGAGTTTTAGTATAAGTTTGATTCCTGGTTGATGTTTGACTATTAATAAATATTACCTTTCTAATTTGTATTCTGAACAGTTGACTGGGAATTTAAATACAGGCTTTCTACTAATTTTTTAAAACAGTTTTTAGCTAAACTGAATGCTTTTTATTGCTTGTACTTGTTGATTTTATTACTATGTTGCTACTTTATATTTTTTGGTAAAGTTTTATGTAAACTGGATTCAAAGGGATTATTGCGGTAAAAGATAATTTTAATAAAAATAAAATGCATATTTTGTAAAACACAAGTTCAAGGTATTAGAAGAGTGGATTTTCAATACGCAATCACATAAAACATAACCTAGTGACTTTGTGGATTGGCATGATGGGAGTCTTATTCCAACATACCTAAAGACAGTCCAGTTGGAGGAAGTTGGACATACTTTAAAGAAGTAAAATGCCTTAGTCTAAGACGCTTGAACTAGATGAAAGCTCCCAGTTGATCTTGATAAGAGCTTCTGCTTCTACTGGAAAAAAGAAACTACTGTGAAATTCTAGCCTGTAGACTGGAACTGGAAGATGAAAACCCATCCTAGAAGACACCAATAACAAACTACTTCTACTACACACAACAGCCAAAAAACAAAAACTTCCATTTCAGAAACATAGTCTCCAGAAATTGAGTTTAACTTGAAGGAATCTTTACTTAAGATTGTTGAAAGAGCTTTATGGTATTTCTAGGACTGTGCCCAATGTATTTCTTTTGGAGTTGTTTGTTCTTTGTTTGACAGTTGTTCATTCATTGTGCCAAGGCCATGTTTTTGATTTGGAAAAATACAACACCTTACTTCATGCAATTTTCTTCCCGATCATCCCTTTGCTCATATTTGGAGTACAACCCTGGTTATTTCCAATGAATTTTTCTGCGTAAGGTCATAATAAGATGTGGCCTTTTGTATATTTCCTCTTTGAAAGCAATTATAAAAAGTTAAATTCTGCAGCAATTTACACTGTATTTTTTTTAAAAAAAGCTTGCCTAAATGTCTGACTATTCTTTCATTTCAGTTCTATATCAGTAACATTTGGATATAATAATTGAGTGGAGTGAAACATTCCATAGGAAATAGAGTCCATAAGTCACCTTTATGTGGATGCTGATTTGTCCAATTTACTCCCGTTCCTCCAAGGGATGATTACTGAAAGAGAGATCTTTTTCTCTTTTATTCTTGGCTCTGATTGTGTCTTATTAGCCTCTCTTTGAAGAGTTGGTAATTTAAGACTGCTTGTTGTCCCAAATAGCCTCTACAACAGGGGTCTCCAACCTTTGCAACTTTAAGTCTGAAGGACTTCAGCTCCCAGACTTCTCCAGCCAGCAAAGCTGGCTGGAGAAGTCTAGGAGCTGAAGTCCTTCAGACTTAAAGTTGCAAAGGTTGGAGACCCCTGCTCTACAAGATAATGACCAAGCACAACTTTAGTACCATGTTGCTCTGGCACTGAAGTGGGTGATTCTGGAAGCAGGGGAAGATCCCTTCCTTCCTGATCAGTGGAGGTTTGCCATCTGATCATGAAAAGCCAGATGATGCCTAAATTATACTGGCTATATTATTATGTCAAGTAAGAGGGGATTCACTGTTAAAGTGATCAAGATCTACATACAAACTGGAATGAGTTATAACTAATCCCAGTTTCAATTCACTGGGGGACTCTAATTGCTTCCATGACTATTTTTTAAATTTGAGCTTTAAAAGTAAAACCAGATATTTCCATTAAAAATGTGAATTGTAAGTACTACGTATCTCTCAAATAACAATTAGGCTAATAATGCAAACACGTTCAGCCTAACAGGAACGTTCTTCCCTTCTGTGAAATTTTGTCTTCAATTTGTTGTGTAGTCCTTTATATGGGGCACCCCACACCCAATATACTCCCTCCCAACTCCCACAGTATAACAAAGAGCAGAAAACTAAAACTCTGGACACCATTTATAAATAATGAGATGCATTCAGCTATCATGCATTTCTATGAGTTGTGGTAGTTCTTGATGCTCAGGCTGCCCAACGTCTGGTATGCAAATTGGCTTTTGCACATGAAACCAGATAAAGAGAGGCTTGCTTTCTGAATTCATTGTTATTTTGTTATT
This sequence comes from Rhabdophis nuchalis, assembly GCA_039707465.1. Classification (NCBI taxonomy): domain Eukaryota; kingdom Metazoa; phylum Chordata; class Lepidosauria; order Squamata; family Natricidae; genus Rhabdophis; species Rhabdophis nuchalis. Next base: position 124,821,304 of record CM077645.1, read on the forward strand.
TCGTTACTGATTTATGGATTTGTTCCTGTGGCCAAATCATCAACTTCTGTCTATAATTTCTCAACAAAAGCTGATCATTGCTTTCCCTAAACGTTTGAATAAATGCAGGCTTTTCAAAAGCATTCTCATACTCCTATTTTTGCAATTAGGATGGGATGGTAAAGTCAATAAGCATTTTCTCTCTTGCTGAGCATGTGATGCTCCAGAATCTTGTGTTAAGCAGCACAGGCCTGCTTTTTTCAGGACATTTTATAATTAGACCCTTAATGGCAAATATTTTGGAGACTTCTGCTGGACTGATACAGAAGAAACTGAATTGCAATTCTAGCTCATCTTCCAAGTCAGAAAAATAATTTTATTTCTAGATTTGAGAGCAGGCATATATTTAGTTGCATTACTCACAAGTGATATTTGGATAACTAGATTTCAGGAGGCCTGGCATGTAAAAGCAATATGGTAGCTACTGATAGCCCTATCTCTATATCTCTTCTTGCTTCTGTGTTAAAGAAAATGCAAGTTTTGTGAGGCCTTTACGAGTTTCTTCTTCTCTTGTAGTACTTTCAGTACAATTATCTTAGTGATATGCAATATAGTGATGTCATTTCTTCAAACTTTTCAGGGCGGGTGGGGGCGAAGGAAAAATTGCTGCAGATTTTTAATTTACATATGAGTTATTAATTTAAGGAAGAAAGCATTCACAAGTCTTCTGTGCATTCAGTCTGCTTGTAGATCAATAGAAGATGGGTATGGAGTATAACTATAGACTTTCACAAATATCTTTCACAAATATTAAAATTTGGCTTGTGTCAATCCTGTACCCTCAGATATTGTTCTTATACTTTATTATAATATTAACAAGCATATTTGATGTATTTAATGCACAGTTAACTGTTATTTATTCTCTCCATATGCATTGTATGTGTTTATATTCTACATGTATATTTATATACATTGCTATTAACTAGGTTCATAAAATATCTTTTAAGAGAATAGATGGGAGTCTGACCCAGCTGTACGAGAGAAGAAATGTTTCATATCTCAAGGAGCACCTTATGTGCACCCTAGACAGCTCTTCCCCTTGTGTAGCAGACGCAGAACATAATGGTTTTAAAAAATTAGAACATCTGTTTTGTTTACAATTTATTATCTACTGTGAGTAATGCAATGAATTTTAACACACTGTTAATGAGGCAGTTTCTTGGCAGTTTAGAGAAGTTTCCTTTTGCCTTGTTGAGGTATCATAGATAATAATTTTATAAGACATCAAGTTTCTGATCTGTTATCAATTGCTGTAGCTAAGAGTGAGTAGCTAGACAGGATAGTTATAACCAAGTATGTGTGTATGAATGCACTTATTTATTTGCATGTATAGTAGATATGGCCTATCCACTCTCCATTCCCTGGATCAGTAATTTCCCTGGAATTGAATCCATAATTCCTTTGCACACCATTTTTAGTTCATCATTCCTCCTGCTTTCATTCAAGCTGTTTTAGGATTGAGAATACAATACTGGTGTCCATTCTATAAAAGTCAATCAAGACAAAGAGCTGCAGATCTTCTGAGGCTGCCCAGATACTATTGTAGATCTTTTAAAGTGGCAGGCAGTAGTAGTAGAGGCCTTGGATTTCTTCACATCTCATAAGAGACAAACTCTGGCATAAATGGCTCTTCACAGAATTCTTGACCTGTCATACTGACAGATTTCTCTAGGCTAGCAAGAAAATGTTGCCATTCTTCACTTGAGTCTAACCAATAAGAAATAAATAATTCACAAAGTAGCAAAAATATCGTGGAAAACGATTGTGTAATACTAAACTTCTTGATTTTAAGGGAAACAAGAATGGAATGTCACTGAAGATGTATAAAGGAATTCCATCTGATTTAAATAGTCAGAACAATAATAAGCATTCCATGGTTATTTTTCTTTGGGGAAATGAACTCTCAGAAAGGAAAGATGCTATAAAAGGAGATTCTAAGAACACTACCTGTCAGGGGAAAAACATGGAAGAAGCAAGTGTGGATGCATAAAAAGGTTAGTTAGTGTAGATCTGAAAATAAAATAGGGCATACATAGGAGGTAGTAGGTCACCAAAATGTATACATACAGCCTGGATTTATAGAGATGGTTTCAAGAAAGATAAAAGAATGAGTGGAGATTAGTAAAGGATGCTAAAGAACCAAAAAAGGGACAATTCAGTTAGTTCAGAATAACAAAAGGAGAAAAGAAACAAGATACCAGCTGCTCAGTGAAGATTACAAAAGGAGATAATAAAGAAAAAGCAGAATTACATTACTTCTATTGGATTCAGGAGTTTCTGTTTGTTTGGGTTTTTTGTTTTTGTTTTTTGAGAAAAGAATAAGGGACCCACCAGGCAATTGTGTCGAATTTTCATTGCTATTGCTTTGGCAATGTATTTCAGAAATGGTTAGCCATTGCCTCATTCATGGGCCTGGGAGAAAGTAGCTAAGGCAGCTGAGATGGGGAAAGGAAGCACAAGGACAATTGTGTAATGAAGATTCATTGGTTGAGGTTATGTAGAAATTGATGGAAATCCTGCTATGCAAATAGGAAGACAAATTCACCACTGCTGTGAAAAAAGCATTGATAGAATATACAGCTTCCACAGCCATTTCACTAGGCAGGAGATGGGTCAACCAAAGAGGGAAAGAAACACAGATGGCAGCAGAATAGGTATCAGTTGCTGGGATTGGCAACCTTGTGCCCAGTAGCAGCTCCTTTGTGCCCAATCAAGCTTCTTGCCTCAAACATTATTCCTTTCATTAAGAAAAAGGGAAGTTGGTCATTAAAAAGGCAAGAAGCTCATTTGAGCCTTTCCCTGATTTATAAGAATCCCTCTGGACTCCATTCAGGCCAGCAGGGATGTATAAAAGACCAACTGACAGGAGGCTACAGGAGAGTACTTTGTGTAAAAGTGCCATCTACCTCACAGAAAGCCAAATGTATATTGAAAAAAGTTTTATTGGTTTTTACAATTTTCCAAAAGGATAGGGTAAGGGATACAGAAACATTTTGAGAACTTTCGCGTCGGGATCATTGGCCCTTCCAGGGCTTCATAATAAAACATTAAGAAAACATTTTTCAAAAATACTACGAGGTGAAAATAAGTGCATACATCCTAAATTCTCAATTCAATGCTGGCAGTCATGTACAAACATCCAGATAAAAAGGTTATACTATGTTAAAAAAAAAGCAAAGTTATTTTTTTGATCTAAGTCTCTTGGCAATTGTGTCTTCTTTTTCTCCTTCCTGCCCCCCCTAAATCTTCCCCCAGGACAGAGGAATGTTTTTTAAGAAAGGCTTCCGCCTCAACAACTGTTTTAATCCTAACTCTCCCTCCTTCCCAGAACACCAACATCCCTTCCGGCATCGCCCACTTAAACCAAGTCCCGTGGTCAAACAATTTTTTGGATAAGAAGGAATACCTCCTTCTCATCTCTCTAATCTTTTTTGGGATCTGCTTCAAGATGGCGACTTCCTTTTGTTGGTAAATTAATGGCCCCCCTCTCTGTGCCTTCAAAATTCCCTCTCTGGTTGACCTTCTAACAAATTTGATATGTATCTCTCTGGGTACTTCATTTATCCTGGCATATGTCGAGTTTATTCTGTAGACTAGGTCAATGTCCCCCCTGATCTCATCTTTAGGTTTCTGTAAATAGTCTGCTAAAATTGTGCTCATGAGTTCAGGAAGACATTCACCAGGTTCTTCAGAAATGTTCTGAAATCTTAAAAAATATGACATCCTTTCAAAATCCATCCTAGACACATGCCCAGTCAGTTCTCCAACCTCACTGTTAACATTTTTAAGCTCTCCCTTTGCCCCAGCCAGCCCCCCTTCCAGCTCCTCAGTCTTCTGTGTGTTCTCCAGCACTTGTTTCCGTGTTTCCAAAAGATCCTTCTTGAAGCTGCTATTATCTTCTCTCAAAGCTTTAATTTCCTGCACCAAAGCTTGTAACACTGATTCCATTGATGTCATTCTTTGTTCCAAACCTGCCAATTCTGATTTTGATGCCATGGTAAGCTGTTAAAGTCAGTGCCACTAAGATGGCGTTTTTTGGGTGGGGCCGTTGAAGCAGGTCAGGAGAAAACAGTTCAAATCAGGGTTGTAAAAAGTTTAGGACCCAGAAGAGAAACACTTTTGACAGTCAATAATTATAGCAGAGAAGGCACTCCAGGGAAGGAATCAATTAATCCAGAAATTTCTTCATTAATAGAGAGAGGGAGTCCAAATCACAAAGAGATGTTGGCAATTTTCCATAAGTAAAAATAGTCATTCAGGAACAAAGGGCAGCCATCTTCCACCGCCCAGTCTGAGAGCCAGCAGGAGAAAGTAGCAAAAGAAAAATTGTTTCAAGCCAGCCGGACTTAGATACATTGTAAAGAAACAAGCCGCAAAACACTTTCACTTGCTTCAAAGCAATCCGGATGCAAAATATCCGCTTCCTCGCAACGAGGAGCCATTTCAAGCGCCGCTTTAAATCCGAGGGGGGGTTTAACAAACAAACACCCCCCTCCACGTTCTTTCAGTCCAGGCTGCCAGCACAATAAAAGTTAAAATCACTCACTCTCCACCACGCCGCCGAAGCCCCGGAAAGCCTTCCGACCCGAACACTCAGCTCTCTTCAAATTCATTCTACGTTGCCGTCCTCCATTGGCGAAGGGAAAACTCCCCGCAGCATGTCTTCCTTCGCCTAAACCGAAGACAAGGGCCGTTTCCCAGCCGCCGCCAGGATAAACCAGCCCAGGCAAGCCAGTTTTACGGAGGGACCCCCCAAAAAAGGGGTACCCCGCCCCGTTAGGGGCAGAAAAAAGAACAAAACGGCGGACGAACCCCAAGGTTTGTCCGTCGCCGCCGGGAACAGGAACAGGAACTCAGAAAGCCAAATGTAAATCTGGTGGTTCATCACCGGGATTTGGAAAGTAGGGAAATGACTGAAGATTAAGTTCTCCAGTTTGTTTTCTCATAAGGGATGGGAGCATTTATTAATAGACCCAATAATTTGTAAAATGGTAAACCCAATCTGCCTAACAGTCACTTGAACGAAGAACATCCTTTCAAGAACATCCTTCATCCAGAGACTCAAAAAATTTTTTTCCCTATTTAATCCACAGTGTCATCTTTTTTCTTTGATATAAAATAAAATACTCTGCTACTTCCAGCCAAAATCCAAATATTTAAAATGCGGCATTCTCTTTTTAACACATGGCCTATTTACACTGTCATAACAAATAATGAGACATGGTATAATGCCTTCTTGTACACGCTACTCTGCCAGAATAAGAATTCCTCCTAGGAATTCTGGGGTGCAGGACCACATTACCTTATTACATTTTGTACAAACTTTTTACCAGGAAGATTTTGTGTGAGTAGACAGGATGTTTCATAGATAAAGATGGTGCATCCCTGGGACTCAAACTCAGATAAGGATCCCTGCCTCTGGACTCAATCAATTCAATCAATCAATTTATTCAATTTATATCCCGCCCTTCTCCGAGAGGACCCAGGGCGGCGCACAGGAATTTAAAACAATATACAAAATAGTACCAATTATAATTTAAAAAACTTATTAAATGACAAAACCTGCGCTAAAACCAGATTAAATCCCCCATTTAAATTGTAAACTATCCCTCCCTGGAACCCCCTAAAAGCCAAATTAAGAATTTTGTTCAAACACCCCTAGAACTGCGACCCGCCCACCTCTCTTGATACAGAATCCCTCATCAAGGTGGGCCCTCGTTGACGCGGAGGGCCATACCTGCGAGTAGGGGGACTCCCGCAGTAGAAAAGGTCTGCCTTAGAGTACTTCATGGTGAATGTCATAAATATGATATATATAAATATGTATAAATATATATAAAATATAAGGTCAGAGGAGTTGTTAGACCGGGCATTAAAATTCTAGATGTTATTAAATATTAAAATAGATGTTAAAATATGTATAGTACAAGTTAAACTCAGGAGACGTCTAGACCGGCTCTAAAAAGTTCATAAATAGTTCATAAATTCATGAAAATCATGCATGGTTCAAAGATAGTTAATCATAGTTCATAAATAGTTAGTTTGTCATCGAAGGTGGGAGAATAAGTTCATATAGATATATCAGACTCGGGGTAGAGGATGGCTTTGGCCTTCCAGTTGTAAATTAGTCCCGGCCTGTAGTCCTCAAGGACTCCTCCAGTCCCACAATACCAGGAGTCTTAAGGGCCTCAGCTGAAGAGTTCTAATAGCTGAGGCAGTTTTTCTCGGCCTGGAGCCTCCACTGCCCACCTTTGTCCCCGGTGGCATCTCCTTCGGCCCCAACGCCTCCAGCGCTCCTGGTATCTTTCGGCCTGCCAGGCCCAGATCTCCTTAGGCCCGGCCCGGCCCAGCCAGGCCTTGCGGCCTCGATGTTACCCTGCCGGCCCATGCCAGTCCAGTTGGTCCTCAGCTAGCCAGGTCCGGCTCTGTCTGGCCTCCCCAGGTCTTTACAGTCGCTGGCCTCTGATGTCCGCTCCAGCGCTGGTCACTTCTCCGCCCACTGGCCGTCCCGGCTCCGCTCGTCAGCTCATACCGGCACCGCTCTTCTCCTCCTCTCCTCCACGCCGCGCGGCTCCACTCCACTCTGTTCCTCCATTCCTCTCCTTCTCTCCTTCTCTCTTCCGCGCCACGCGCCGCTCCACTCAAGCCTCGGAGCAGCGCGGCGTTTTGGAGCCTCCCCGGCGTTTTGGAGCCTCCGGTCAGCTTCCCTCCGATGGCCCATGCAGAGCCGCCGGATCACCCTGGAAGCTCGTCCTGGCCTCAAAAGGCAGCCAGGGTGAGCGTCTCGCTGGGCCTGGCCCTAAAAGTTGGCAAACGGGCCAGGCGACATGCCCTAGCCGCCCACAACTCCCACGGCCCTCATAGCGCTCGGTGGCAGACCGCCATCTTCGCGCATGCGCAGTTCCTGCTTCTAAATTAATTTGTGTGACTGTAGACACAAGCACCAAGGCTCAATGAATTGAGGAGTCAACCCAGAGCAACCACCATAACAGTGAACTGAAACCACAAAGCAAGGCAGTCACAGTGCTATTCCAAAAAAAGGGGTGAAAGTACACTGCAAAAATTATATTTAAACAGTTCCTAAAGAAGAATCTAGTCATCAATAAGAATCAGTATGAAAGAGGGAAGCCAGTTCATTGTACATGTTAGATTGACATGAAAAGAAGAAGGTCCTTTTTTTATTTCTAAGCTACTGCGATTTGAACTGCTGGCTAAGCTCACCCTTTAAGGAGCTCTGGCAGACTAGCCAGCAATGACAGTTGTCTAAATTTCCCACAGCTTGGCAGACCAATCCGCAGGGACATGCAAATCTGTGCCACATCCATCCCTACATAACACCCCTCCTCTCCTAGACTGAATAGTGTCCAATCCGTGGCCAACATAAGTAACGTAGTCCCGTAAGTAGGTGGGGTGCGTAGAGCTCCTACTGGACCTGCACAGTTCAGTTGTTCCTATGGATCCAGCTAATGCGGTTGGGCCCGTCACCTCACCCGACTCCTGGGATGGAATCTCCTGGAACTCCTTGCACCACGAGTTGAGTTCCGCCCCCCATATGGTCCCGCAAAGTCAATGTGTATTCTCGACCAAGGACCCTTGGGTGCTTCCCACTCCTGGACTGGTGTTCTCAGTGGTGTTGTCCATGTCTCCTGGCAAGGTCTGCAGGTGGCCACCCATTCAGTAATGTCTTTGTTCATGTTTGGCCACCAAATATAACTCCAGGCTAGTGCTTTCATGTGCACTATTCCCGAGTGCCCCACATGCAGTGACTCCAACGCTTGCTTCTGTAACTTCTGGGGTACGATTACTCTCCCCCCACTCATAGCAAACATCTCTTAAGGGTTGACAGCTCGGGTTTTTTGGTTTGGAAGCGTTTGAATTCTTCTCCCAACCTTTTCTATGGCAAACCCCTCAACACCCAGTTCAAAACCTTATGCAATGTCTTGTCTTTCTGGGTGTGCTCTGCTATGTCCCTGGCCATGACCGGGCTGGCTGGGTCAATGTCAATCAGCAGGACTTGGGTAATTGGGATGGGGTCTTCCACCAGTTTGGGTAGTAGGCAATGGCTGAGTGTATCTGCATTGCTGATATCCTTCCCCAGTCGGTGAACCAGGGAAGTTTGTAGTTATACCCCATCAGGAAGATGGCCCATCTGGTCATTCCATCCAGAGAGAAAATAAAAAGAAGTCAGAAGCAGCAAAATCTCTGCAAGTTTTCACATCAATTTTGTGTCTGTGTATCAGAAAGGGAAGTTGGTTTTAGAGTTTCCTCTGCCTAGTCTTAGACAACATACAGAGCCATGTCTAAAGCAACTATATCTTCTAAAATAGCCCCTAAGAGTTTGGATGTTTTATTTCATGGCTTGTGGTCAGACATAATGCTAATAACGCAATGTTTTTGTATGTATCATAAACAAGGCCAATAAATGTAAGCCTAGTCTGAAGGGAACTTCACAAGGAAGGAGCATTATTGAGATACAGATACCATACATACAGATGATATATACACATGTGTGTGTGTATGTGTGTGTGTGTGTCAGGGGTGGGTTTCTGCCAGTTCTAACCTCTTCTGTAGAAGAGGTTCCACAAATCTACAGTGCCATTTAGAACTGGTTCCAGCTCCCTCCCCCGCCCATCCACACATCATCAAGATGAAGAGCGAGAGGAGGAATTCTGGGAGTTGAAGTCCACAAATCTTAAAGCTGTCAAGTTTGAACACCGCTGGGCTTTTTTTCTAAAGGGTTAGGAGTGCGAGGGTCTTGTAACTTGACAGCTTTAAGACTTGCATGCTTCAAATGCCAGAGTTTCCAAGCTAACATTTTGGTTGCTAAGCAAGAGCATTGTTAAGTGAGTTTCACCACATTTTACAAGTTGGCCACACCCACCCAGTCACATGACTGCCAAGCCACTTCAACTCAATCACATGGCCAGCAAGCCATTCCCACAAAGCAGGCCACACCTACAGAAGAGATTCTAAAAATTTTTGAAACCCACCACTGGTGTGTGTGTGTGTGTGTGTGTGTGTGTGTGTGTGTGTGTGTGTGAGAGAGAGAGAGAGAGAGAGAGAGAGAGAGAGAGAGAGAGAGAGAGAGAGAGAGAGAGAGAGAGAGAGAATGAATATTGGACAAATATGCATTACAAGAAGAAAAATATTTTTCAAAAAGCACACTCATTAAGAATTGTAGGTGTTCCTAAGTGCTTGTGCTGACTGTTTTTGCAAATCTAAAATTAATGTGGAAATGGATTGAAATAAACGTGTCAAATTTATCTGTCTTGAGGTAAGCATACTTTAAATTCCAGCCTCAGGGGCTTGCTTATTTGGAAATATGACACCAAACATTGACAGCCACACTCCTGAATTAAAAGGAAGGCTTCACTTATGATTTTATTCATAATCTTTTTACTACCAATGTGTGATAAGTGGATTATATGTCAGGCAGACTAAGGCCTGTCAGAATTAATGAGGTAATAATCTACCAACATACAATATTATTAATTCAATCGCAAGAGAATTAATATATTTACAAAACCTAATTAGCAGTTTGTTACTGTCTAAGAAATTTAAACAAATCTGTAGCATTACTGACCATCTGGGTTTGAAATCTTAGTTTGGGATTTAATTAGGAAATAATTGTGATAGAAAATTAGTCCTTATTAGTTAGCTAATTATCAGCTTTGCACTAATTGAAATGATTCTCCTGTAGGTTTGGGAAATCATTTGTATGTGGAAGTAAAAAATTAAAAGATTCTGCATCCCTTGAGATTTAGAAGAATACGACAACTGTTTATATTGGGGGGGAAACCAGTTATTATCTTACAGAATCCAGACATGTATTTTAAAATAGGCTGATACATTCAGCAATTACAGCAAAGGAAGGATATGCATTTAGTTATAGTGGTATTATTCTCTCTATGTCTGTCTCAGTAACAACCAAAATGTTCATATGGCTACCATATTTAGAGTCAAGCCACTGGACAATAACTGGATAATTGGAATCAGGAAAGCAAAGATCCTACATGAAAGAAGGAATGGATATCCAAGCCCACTTTGATTGAACCACAGAGAAAGCTTGCTATTATTCTCGTCTTCCTTTAATAGGTGAAGTATGAATGCTTGCTTTCTCTCGCAAGTCCCATTCTCTAGCAACCTTACTTCATCACAAGTAGGCCTTTATCTACAAGCAAATCATTGTGATGAAGACTTTTCATTGCAGCCAAGGTAATTATTTTCATAGTTGGAATGTCTTCTTATATCATCCACACCTGTCTCTTTTCACCCAACTTTCATTCTATTATATAACTGTCATTATTAAGTATGAACTATATTCACAAGGCACACTAATACGTCACTAACAATTAGGATTACTCGATTTTCACCAAACCATAAACTGACCGCATAATCTGGTTCACACAATGTGTTTGGCTAGTGTGGTTCACCTTTTTTTTGGGGGGGGGGGGGGGGGCTTAAAAGTGACTTGTCAATATTAAAATATTAAAGCATTGGAGGTAGGGGGATTCACAAAGCATTCCTCACTTTGAATAATTTAAATCATGACAAACTATTGACTGAAATATCTCAGAATTAACCTGGGTACAATGAATCTAGGGAAGATATCTAGGAGTAACTTCTTGCTGTTGTGGGGGCTGCCAAGCTTTTATTTACTTCTTTGTTTTGATTGGGACAATGCTTTCCCCCAAAAAGCAGACCTCAGACCTGGAGAAGACTTTAGGTCCTTATTTCAAAGTAAAAAGAAGCCAAGAAACAGAGATGAGAAAGTGAATACACACTTCTCTGGATTTGAATAGCATCCAAAACTAAGTTAAAGTAAGGAAATCATTAATGTTGGGGAAAAATAAATCCTCTGTGCCAGGATAACTCAGTTTGCATCATACATTGGGACTGCCATTGTGTGATGTAAATACAATCAAAGCTCCATGTTTTGGCCATCATCACTAGAGATGGTACAATATTGCCAGGATTTAGCAACTATTGATCTGAATTTTTCCTATTTTAAATCACTGGTTGATTCAGGCCTACACATGCATGTCATCACACTTTCAGACTGTTAAATCAGCTTTTGGGCCAATAAATATTGGCTAACAAGACCCCAAAATGAATTTGCCCCCTTTTTTCCCTGGTAAATTAGGTGGCATACAAATAATTGTAATAAAAAACCGAATTAAAAAACCATCTAGAGGCATTTAAGATCCAAATATAGCTCTACTTCTCTAGAATTTTTAAAACTGGATTGAAAAAAATAAGTACAATTGTAGTATTTGTCAGTTTTTTGCAACACAGATATGGTAGCATGATATTTTTCCCTTCACACATCAAAGCTGCTCATCCTGAAATCTACATAACACTAGCATCACAGTTACATCAGTGTAATTATGGCAAGATAGGAACAATCTCCAATATTGTATAATTTGGATATTTGATATACAACACTTATAGGACTGCAGCCTAAGCCCATGTATTTCTGTGTAGACATGTACTATGTTGGATTATTGATTTGCTGATAGCTACACACATAAGATTGTAGCCTAAAGCATGCTTAATTCACTAAAATGTTACATAAAGAAAATTATTACTTTTTATGTTATTGTTTAGCACTAATAAATTATTTGTACATAGGCCATAAATTATATACAGTATTGAACGTTAAGACCCAGTTGGCTTTATCACTCTCTCTATAAAATTGCTGGAAGTCTCAACCAACTAATAAATTGTATTCAAAGATGGTTCTGTTGACATTTGTACAAACCCTGAGAGAATACTTTTTACTGTAGTGTATCTTTGCAAACTGCATTCAGAATTGAAATGCTACTTTTGCATTTCCAGGGAGTGCAGAATTGCCATTTCAATATTGTTAGATAGCTTTTGATCAATGCATTACCATGTAGAGTCAGTATATGAGCAACACATTTTAAATCAGCATCTTTTTAAAATTACAGTACCTATTGGGAGTTTTGTTTATTAACATAAAACCAAAGGTCAAATTAGCAGAATCCTTCTATCATGCTTCACTAAAAACCTTAACCATTCAGAATTTTGCATTAATTCTATCACATTCACAAACAACGAAAAGGTTTACTAACATGTCTAAGACACAATAGCTTACATAGGCTACCATTTGTGAACTATTAAACTCTCGATACCACCAAATCCAGCAAGAATGGGAGTTTTCTGTATCTCTTTATTGCCATCGTACCATTTACTAGTCCTTGGATATTTGCACCTAAATCTAGTGAACCTTGGCTTATGAAAGTTCCCAAGGCAATTTCAGCTAATAACAAACTTCCATGTGGATCTGCCCAAATGGTTAGAAAGAGAGGCTTTCTAATACAATGGGATGTATGTGAAGCACCTCTTTTCACATTGTTAAAACAAACAAATCTCTTCCCTGACTTGTATGACAGTGCCAGAAGTTTATTTTGACTATCCTGCACAGATTTTCACACTCCTATTGCTATTTTGTAGGAAAGACATTGATAATTTTCAGTGTAGGTGCAATACAGGTAGTCCTCAACTTACAACCATTCATTTAGTGATCATTCAAAGTTACAAAGGAATTGAAAAAAGTGACTTATGACCATGTTTCACAGTTATGACTGTCGCAGCATCCCTATAGTCATGTGATCAAAATTCAGATGCTTGTGGCCATATTGAAGCAGATCCCAAAGAAAATACGAGATATAAGAAGGAATTATTCCTTCTTAACAAAAAAATTATTCAAAAAGGGGGTGTGGTTCAAGTGGTTGATGCCGGAAGGGATGCTGGTATTCTGGGAGTGTCAGCCTTCGCTAGTTCTGCTTAGCTGCCATGGCAACGGGGAGGGTGGGGGGCTTTGGGATACAATTGCTCTGCTGGTGGACGATGTTGACGGCTGGTGTTATCTCTCGGCTAACGGTCCCGCATTCCAGGCTGGTGAAGACCTGCCCACCTGATGGTGGAGAAGAAAGTATATTGGACAATGCTAAGGGGGGGTTGGGGATTGGGATGGGCTTAAGCTTAATACTCTATGTTCGCGCCTAAACTATTCACTCTCTGCTTTACCTGGTCTGTTCACTGTCGTTACTTAGTAAAAGTAGCCTTATTCATTTCAAATAATGTTTAAGCGTGTTCTTTCTTAAGTACTCGAAGAAACAGGCCTGACAAAAAGCAGAGAGTCATGAATAAAAAATCACCTGATGTCGGACCCTGCAAAAGAGGAGCTTCCGTTGGTGGAGGTTCTACCTGAATCTGGCATGGGAGCAGAGGCATCAAACATTCCGGTTCACACTGGAGATACGAGGTCAGTGTTGGATTGTTTAGCCGGCCTAGATCTTAATCTGCCAGCCGAAGATTCAGCCAAACCAAAACATTGGTCTGAAGGGGTAGGAATGACTGGAGGACTAGGCCCTGGCGTTAACGTCTCCAGGCGTCGCCTTTCCCCCAAGACAGTCATTCCGGAGCTTTTAAGAGAAGAAAGGGAGTTAAAAGAAATGGCCCAAGAATTGCTTTGCCAGGCAGACGAGAAGCGGGAGGCCCTGGATAAACTCTGGGGGAGGGAGCAGGAACGCAGACAGCTAAAAGAAACGCATTCAGCAGCTGCCAAAGAAAGCAGGAGCTCAACACCATCCCCCCCTCCACGAGCCAGCAGGGAATTGCGGAGAGAAGCCCGACCCACCTCCCATCGTCGACTTGCAAAACTCCCCCCCCTGGGTGTTAAATACGACGGTAGTGCCGACAAACTGGCGTTCTTTCTAATTCACGTCGATAATTTCATGCAGTTTTACGCAGTTGATTTAGATGATGAAATCAAAATTAGAATTGTCTCAATGGCTCTGGAAGATCAAGCTTCCAGATGGCTGGTCTCCCTGCATAATAGCCGCTCACCCGCGTTGCGGGATTTCGATCGTTTTATGAATGCTCTTAGAAGGCGTTTTGAAGATCCCCGTGTTGAAAGGAAAGCTAAAATGAAAATGAAAAACTTACACCAGGGGAGTATGACGGTCCAGGAGTACACACAGATTTTTCAGGAGTTATCGGTGTTTATGACTGGTTATAGTGACCAGGCCTTAATGGACCTCTATGTTGAAGGGCTTAATAAGGACATTTATCAAACATGTGTGAACAGATTCCGTCCCGAGACTTTAAATGAATGGATAGATCTCGCTGGGGATGTGGAACTGGATCAGGCCCACTTGCAGGATCCAGTCCGTCTTGGAAAAAAAACCACAGAAGGACAGCCTCAAATCTCGGTCCCCAGAGAAAGATTCCCATTTGCAAAGGGGGGGGCGGAAAACAACTCAACCTCGCTCAGGCAATTGTTATCGCTGCGGAAAGGAGGGGCATTGGGCAGACAAATGCAGATCAAGGCAACCTCCACGCCCACATTCCTCTTCGGAAGGAAAGCCTCCAAAGACTCCGAGCGTGCGCAGTAGACCGGCCATGAGTGGGGTGGAGCCTCTGAACCTCTCTACCGACCAGCCCAGCACCCACCCTGATGACTGGGAGGCGTCTTCGAATTCTTCTGACGACAATTTGGTGAGTCACCGTTCCGGGCCCCTTTATATTAATTTAAAGCTTTTGGCTCCATCTACTGGACGTACTTGCAATGTGCATCCCTCATTGATTCTGGTTGCTCAAAATGTCTCATAAGCCAAGAATTAGTCTCTTCCATGGGCTTCCACTTAAAAACCCTGAAAACTCCCATAGCCTTTTGTCAAATGGATGGTTCTGTAGCAGGGGGAACCCCGGCATCTTTTATCACCGAACCAATTCATGTCTCTATTGGCACAGCTCATACTGAGACCATCAACTTCATCGTAACTGCCATTTCTGAAAATGCTGTCATTTTGGGGGTCAATTGGCTTCGTAAATGGAATCCTCTAATTAATTGGAGAGAGGGTTGGGTACGCATACCTTTGTCATTACCTGAACATACCTCTCTGCCATCAGAGGACAATCACTTCCCACCCAGTAACTCACCTCTTGTAACTGAACCCGCTGGCCCCTTATTGGGTTTTCCTTCACCTGAGGTCATACCAGGCGAGGAGAAGATTCCCAAGGAATATTGGGACCTAAAGGAGGCTTTCAGTGAGAGATCTTGTGATTCACTTCCTCCTCATAGAGCTACTGATTGTTCAATTGATTTCCTCCCTGGGGTGCAATTGCCTAAACCTCGCCTTTACTCCATGACCCCACGGGAGATGGAGGAATTGCGTAAGTTCATCGATAAAAATCTTCAAAGGGGTTTCATTGAGCCAGCTAGGCCACGTGTAGCTGCACCTGTTATGTTTAGGGAAAAGAAAGATGGCACTCTTAGACTAGTGCAAGACTACTCTTATCTCAACACCATTTGTGAACACAACGTCTACCCACTCCCGCTTATGAAGGACATGCTTGCTCACCTGGCTACTGGTAAAATTTTTACTAAACTGGACTTACGTGAGGCCTATTATAGGGTCAGGATTAAAGAGGGAGACGAATGGAAAACCGCCTTTAACTGTCCCCTTGGATGTTTTCAATTTAAGGTCCTCCCCTTTGGTCTTCAAGGTGCTCCTTCTGTGTTTATGCAACTGATTAATGAGGTTCTCCACGAGCACCTTTACAAAGGAGTTTTAGTCTATATTGATGACATCGTTGTTTACTCACAAACACATGACGAGCATGTTAAACTGGTGCGTTCTGTCCTTCAAAAACTACGTTCCGCTGAGCTATACGCCAAACTGTCCAAATGTGAGTTTCACCAGGAAACAATTGATTATTTGGGTTACCGCATTTCTTCTGAGGGAATTGAGATGGATCCTGCGAAAGTTAAAGCGGTGACGGAGTGGGCTCCTCCCCGAACTCGTAAACAACTACAGAGCTTTTTGGGATTTGCAAACTTTTACCGCCAATTTATTCCGTCATTCGCCGACATTGCCTTGCCCATTACAAACCTTCTTAAAACGAAGGGGGACGGTAAACCTCGACCAGGGTCTCCCCTCAAATGGACCATGGAATGCCAAGCCGCTTTCGAAAAGCTTAAATGTTTATTTGCGGCCGAACCTGTCCTTAAACATCCCGATGTTAGCTCCCCGTTTGTAGTTCAGGCGGATGCCAGTGATGTCGCTGTGGGTGCGGTCTTGTTACAACTCAACCACCGTGGCCAATTACAACCTTGTGCCTACACCTCTCGGAAACTCTCTACAACCGAGCGTGGATGGGCCATTTGGGAAAAAGAAGCTTTTGCTGTTCGTTGGGCTCTCATGACTTGGCGTCATTTTCTTGAGGGTGCTCCCCATCCGTTTGAAGTCTGGACGGACCATAAGAATTTGGAGGCTCTTACCTCCTCTCGAAAATTGTCCCCGAGACAACTTCGTTGGGCTCACTACTTCCATCGCTTCAATTTCCATCTTAAATATATTCCTGGTGGCAAAAATTTCATGGCTGATGCTCTCTCCAGACTACCACAATATGATGTTTCTAAACTTACTATTGTACAACCCATCATGCCACTTACTTTGCCGGATTCTCCGGTATCTACTAGAAGCCATTCCACAGTCCAAACTACTCCACCTGCTGACCTAATTGCTCGTATTAAGGATGAACTGCTTACTGACGAATGGTATTCCGCACATTCAGGTGACTGTACTATTAGGGACGATCTTCCCTGGATTGGCTCTAAGATTTATGTCCCTAGTACTATACGTCCTTTTGTTTTGCAACGCGCACACGACTCACGTTTGGCTGGCCATTTCGGTTTCATTAAAACTGTACACCTTGTTAAACGACAGTTCTGGTGGCCCTCACTTAAGAAGGATGTTGAATCATATATTGCCAGTTGCCCTGTTTGTGCGGATTCTAAACGTGCACCGGGAAAACCGCGTGGCCTCCTCCAGTCGGTGGCGACACCAGAGGTACCTTGGAAGGAGATTTCTTTTTTTTTTAATTGAAAAAGTTTTATTCACACAGATTTTCCCCCTTTTTACCCCCCCCCGACATATAATATAAATCACATACAAATACTATACCCCCCTCACCCCATCTTAAAATGAGTTTCTCATTCAGATATTATACCCCCTCACCTCCCAGCAGACACAATATAAGTTTCTCTTAGTATATCAATATCCCATTAACACCATCTTCTAAGTTAATTAAAGATATAAAAAACATAATATAAATTTATCTTAAAAAAAAAACCCTATCCCATTATTCCCCTCTCTAAATTAATCATACATATGTATTACCCCACCCTCCACCCTAACCCTCCCCCACCTCCCATTCAAACCCACCCCCCTGACTTCCGCTATACACCACTCTAATAATTCCAAGCATCCCAAATATTATTTACTCTATTCACCTATCAATCTAAGCATTCTTACCTAAAAGCTACATAGTACTTCCTAATCTGATATTTATTCTGTATATAATCAATCCATTAGAAACCTTATAACAAACTCAACATAAACACCCACACCTTTAACCTTATAGTTAAACATTAAAATACATAGAAAATAATTCTTAAGATCTAAATACCGTGTCATATAACCTAACACTTATAAAACTTAAACCATATGTCCCTATCACAGGAAGGATACAGTAAATTGCAAGAAAATTTCTACTTCATTACATAGATGATGATAATTTCTTGGAATGAAGATACCATCTATAAAATATAATATAAACTTCTTCCAACAGATATTCCAAACCAAAAACGCAATATCGTAACAACCAGATCGACTGCAAATGCTCTGGTGCTATATCCCTTTTGCCTTATAGCTATGCCATTTAAGAGATTCAAATCCAAAATTATATTCAACAAGACTTCTAAGATTAAAATATATAACATTAGAGATAATAAACCTTATCCAAATCCCATGTTTCATTTTTTCCCCTCAAGTCTTGATTAGAGAATTCTGGTTCATTCACTCATAGGCCTTTTCCACTTCCAAAAAAAACCCCAGCATTGCAGAGATCTACATATATTTATCTAGATAGACAATTGAAAAATATAAGTTGCCTTACATTCTCCCTCACATATCCCCTCTTAAATAACTGGCATCAATCTGTTGGGGTAAACACCCATACATAATAATAATTTCTTCAAATCTAAATACCATCTGCAAAATATATTATAAAAATCCTCCCATGAGTTCTATATCTATACAAATTTAGCATTTAACTTTCAAAGTTCAGCCCAAGTTTTTCCCCAGAACACTAACATAATATTAATCCTTTCCGCGTCAATGTTCATAAGTCCAACTCTTCAGGTCTCCTTCCATTCCATCCGTAGCTGTTTGTAATACCAGTTTAAGCAGCTGCCCCCATAAATAACAAAAAAAAACCCTTTACATAGGTAACCCCCGAGTGACTTTTCATCAGGATTATAAAGTTCCAAAATCGTGATAGGGTAACAACCAGATCCACTGCAAATGCTCCGATTCCAGTTTTCAACCCTAAGCCTTTTCCACATCCAAGAGAACCAGCATTGCAGAGATCTGTATATTTTTATCTAGATAGTCAAATAACTGGCATCCAACTGTTGACTAATTGCTTCTTCCTTTAATCCTTTTATCTCGCCGAGATTGAGACCTCCTCTGCTTCTGCGGTTTCTGAATTTGTCTGGTGCTAGACCTGGCTTCGCATTGCTCATCTGATTTACATATTGGCATTCCAACAGATCCCCCTATAGCAGTCTTCGACATTTCCTCCAGAGTAGGGCTTAAAAAAAGCCCAGGGGAATCCAACTGAGTATGTTCTTCCATCTCTTTTCCAAATTGTTTCTGCTCCATCTCAATATCTTGCTCTGAAACATCCAAATCTACTAATGTTGGTATAGATATACGTGGGGGCGTTGCACTTTTCTTCAGTATTTCATAATAAAAATCTCTTGCCTTGTCTATAGTATTCAAACAATACCTCGCCCCTTCATATCTAAATATAACACCCATTGGAGCATCCCACCTGTACTGTATCCCTCTTTTCTTCAGCTCGGCCACCAAAAAACCAAAATCCCTTCTGAGCTTCAGGATAGTTGATGGAAGTTCCTTAAAGACACCAATCCGTTTTCCAGCTATGTGGAGAGAGGAGTGAAAAGACTTCTGCAGAATATCATTTCTGAGGTTTCTCTCAGTAAAATATATCACAACATCTCTCGGTAATTGCCTTTGTAATGCTATACGTGAGTTTGCTCTGTAAATTTTATCAATCTTAGCATAAATTTCACCAGGATCCATTTTTACTAATATAGCCAAAGCATCGGCAGAAACTTTTCTTAAGTCTTCTCTAGGATTTTCTGATAATCCCCTCAGTCTAATGGCGTTTTCCATTAACATAAATTGTAACATAATAACCTCTTTGTCCAATTTGTGCATATTCCCCTCCATTTCCACAAATTTCAAATCCGTTTCCTTTGCTTTGACTCCCACCTCTGAGGTCAGCTGTTCGATTTTCCCATCCTTGGAAGGAGATTTCAATGGACTTTATAGTTGACCTTCCGCCCAGTCAACGCTATACCGTCATTTGGGTCGTTACCGATCTCTTCTCCAAACAGGTTCATTTTGTCCCCTGTTCGAAGATTCCCTCTTCCAAATCTTTGGCTCGATTGTTCGTTACCCATATTTACCGTTTTCATGGAGTTCCCCAGCGTATCATTTCAGACAGAGGTACTCAATTTACGTCTCTTTTTTGGAAGGAATTTTTGAGACTGATTGGCTCCGCCCAAGGCTTAAGCTCCGCCTACCATCCCCAGACGAATGGCTCTTGTGAGAGGGCCAATTCCGTTTTGGAACAATACTTGCGCTGTTTTATAAATTTTCAACAAGATGATTGGGCTGATCTCCTGATACATGCCGAAGTGGCCTATAATAACTCTGTTCACTCCAGTGCGAATATGACCCCTTTTAAAATCATCTATGGACAGGACTTTGTACCCATCCCCGAATTGCCTCATGACTCACCGACAGTTCCCTCTTTGGCCGATTGGTCCTCTAGGCTGTCTTCGGTTTGGCCAATCATCCGCAAGACTTTGAACGATGCTCATGATTCACATAAATTGTATGCTGACAGGAAACGAGCAGTTCCCCCGGCCTACAGAGTTGGTGATAGAGTTTATGTGTCTACGAAGCATTTGGATAGCCCGCAAAAATGCAGGAAACTAGGTCCCAAATTTGTTGGTCCTTTCACTATAACCAAAATCATCAGCTCTGTGTCCATCCGCTTGGATCTCCCAAAGACCTACCGGCGCCTGTACCCGGTGTTCCATGTTCACTTACTGAAACCTGAACGCACCTCACATCTCCGCAAACCTTTGCCTGATACCCCTGCACCTACAATGGTGGACGGTCACCAGCATTATGAAGTTCGTGACATTTTGGATTCCAGAGTCCGTCGGAATAAAACTCAGTTCCTAGTCATGTGGAAAGATTTTCCCCCTTCTCACAACGAATGGGTGGATAAAGAGCATCTCAAGGCTCCTAAACTGGTACGCCAGTTTTATGCCAAGTATCCACACAAACCTTGACCCTTTCCCTCTCTCCTATATGTTGTTTTGTCTTTTCTTGTCTGTTTTCCAGGTGTAGCATCTCGTGTTCCGCAAGATGTCCGGGATTTCTCACTGTTCTTGGAGGAGGTCCGGATGTCAGCCTTCGCTAGTTCTGCTTAGCTGCCATGGCAACGGGGAGGGTGGGGGGCGTTGGGATACAATTGTTCTGCTGGTGGACGATGTTGACGGCTGGTGTTATCTCTCGGCTAACGGTCCCGCATTCCAGGCTGGTGAAGACCTGCCCACCTGATGGTGGAGAAGAAAGTATATTGGACAATGCTAAGGGGGGGGTTGGGGATTGGGATGGGCTTAAGCTTAATACTCTATGTTCGCGCCTAAACTATTCACTCTCTGCTTTACCTGGTCTGTTCACTGTCGTTACTTAGTAAAAGTAGCCTTATTCATTTCAAATAATGTTTAAGCGTGTTCTTTCTTAAGTACTCGAAGAAACAGGCCTGACAGGGAGGGAGGAAGAGTTAGAATCAAAACAGTTGAAGAGGCGCAGAACTTTCTTAAAAAACACTCCTCAATCCTGGATGATGATATGGGAACGGGAGGGGCCACGGGTCTGCCTGCTGGTGGGGGGGAGGAGAAGGAGACTATAGCAAAGAGGCTCAGATCGCAAAAATAATTTGTTATATATATATATTTTTTATGATGGTAATTCCTGTACGGATGTCAATATACAAAGCAATTGAATGTATAAAATAATATGAAAATTTATGATTTTAAAATGTATGTACCCCTTCCTTTTATTATTTTCTTAATGGAATATGTATGAAGACTCGGAGGCGGTCATCAAACCCGATGTGGAAGCTCCAAAATATTATCTAATACCTTATTTACCCCTTTCCTGCTATAAATTGTTAAAACCAATAAAACTTTTTCAAACAAAAAAAAAAATTCAGATGCTTGTTATCTGGCTCATATTAATGCAGTTGCAGTGTCCCAGGGTCCTGTGATCACCTCTGGCAACCTTGATAAGCAAAATCAATGGGGAAACCAGATTCACTTAACTACTTAACAATACAATACAATACAATACAATACAATACAATACAATACAATACAATACAATACAATACAATACAATACAATTCAATAGCAGAGTTGGAAGGGACCTTGTAGGTCTTCTAGTCCAACCCCCTGTGTGGGCAGGAACCTTATACCATTTCAGACAAATGGCTATCTAACATCTTCTTACAGACTTCCAGGGTTGGGGCATTCACAACTTCTGGAGGCAAGCTGTTCCAGAGGTTAATTGTTCTAACTGTCAGGAAATTTCTCCTTAGTTCTAAGTTGGTTCTCTCCTTGATTAGTTTCCACCCGTTGCTTCTTGTCCTGCCCCCAGGTGCCTTGGGGAATTGTTTGACTCCCTCTTCTTTGTGGCACCCTCTGAGATATCGTAACACTGCTATCATGTCTCCCCTGGTCCTTCTCTTCATCAAACTAGACATACCCAGTTTCTGCAACCGTTCTTCATATGTTTTAGCCTCCAGTCCCCTAATCATCTTGGTTAGGGGACTGGAGGCTAAAACATATGAAGAACGGTTGCAGGAACTGGGTATGTCTGCATTGATTCACTTAACAACTGTGACAAGATAGATTGTAAAATGGGGCAAAACTCATTTAACAAATGTCTCACTTAGCAACAGAAATTAGGACTATCTGTACTTATAGGGATTGTGTATTATTATTAATATAGAAAGTTAAGTTGAACAATGGAAATTTGTTCATTTACATTCTAAGTCTGCATGCAGCTTCTTAATATATTATATCTTGTTTTACTATTTAAACCAAAATCATTTTATTAGTGTTACTGTATGTTTTTTTGCTAGTTTGTAACCCACCACAGGATCCTATGGAAAGTGAATAAGCTATATATAGTATGTTAAATATGTACATGAAAATAAATTACAGTTCACATTTTTCTGTGTTTTCTGTCCTTATGTGGTCTAATAAAGCTAATAAGTACTGGCTACAGGCCAATTGTAATCATGCCTTCATTCACTACTGATATAAAACCAGAGATTTGAGATAAACAGTTACGGATATCTACTGGGACATGTCTACATAAGCTCATTCAATAATCCTTCTACCCAGGGAAATGTAATAGACCAATTTTAAGATAGACCAACATTATCAAAGCACTGTTTCCAAAATTCTTGGGGGGAATCCTAGTGGATAAATTGGGATAATAAAGTTAGTTTATATTCACAGTGCAGGAATTTCTTTTGTTAGAAAACTGTGAATCCTCCTCTAGTAATAGGAAGTAATAAAATGGTCACTAATACAATTCAAATGGATTAGAAACATATTCTGAAATATATCACCAACACTTAATTTAGGCAATAAATAGTAGATTAATGAATATACATTAGGGTTGTTTACATTTATTTTCAGTATAGTATAAATAGCCTTGTGAATATGTGCTTTTGCTTGGGACCAGGATAAAATTGCCTTACTTCCTTAGTAAAATGTATGGACAATGATCAACTTTCCTTTCATCATGATCAGTGTGGCCATTGTGACCCTGCTGGCCATTGTGAATTGCTCTTTGTGTTTTCGAAGGTTGAAAGGATCAAAGGCCTTATAATCAGTAAGACATCAGTATCAACAGAATTCGCTAACAGAGTCAACTACTTCAAATCAGAGGGTGCCAGTTTCTTTCCCATCATATACATAGTAGTGGCATTCCTCACATCCATTTATGTGTTTTGCTGCCAGCTAAATTCCTTTCAATATCACAGTTCCATCTGCTTACCTTCATTAAGAAGAAGGGCTAGTGGCCAGTGTGTGGCCTTTTCAGACTTCTTCATGAAGATGACTAGGGAGTACCCTAGAATTGAACACATGAATGAAATGGAAAAAATCTGCTTGCCTATTCTTCAAAACCCAATAGAAAAGACAATAGTTAACTCCCACAGTCTTCTAAAGTTCTTTGGATCTCAGCCCTAAAGTGTGGAGAAATGTGTTCAATTTATAAGCTGTTAGAATATGTGCCTACATCATTTATTCATTTACTGGTTTCTATGCATGATTTGACCAGTGAATCCTGCACCAGATCTTCAGTAAAGGAATTTAACTTTCTTGATCCTTTATTTTAGGTTGAAACCAGATTTTCGAAGGTAACAGATCTGTGACCAAAGACAAGAAATTTGTATAACTGCTGAAGGTTCAGCTGACTTGTTCTCAGCTTCTTAAGCTGAATTCAGTATTCTTTTTGCCTGAGAGTCTGTGGTCACTAGTATCTAGCGTATTGGTTTTTATCTATAGTTGTTGCTATAACTTTCACCTTTAAATATGTTTTATAGATTTTAGTTTTGTCAACTAGCCTATGACACCTGAAAAAATGTATGTGAACTCAATTTCTTGATAAGACTGCCTTTGTTGCTTTTTATAATGCATTGCAGAAATTCTTTGTGGTCATTCTAATCCTGATAGTCCACCTCAGTCCAACCTGCAAATTCTGTAACATTTAAGAAAAAAAACATTGATGCTAATTTACTGTCAATTTATGCAGTTAGAATGGAGGTTGGGTATTTTATTTGTTTACTTATTTTTGCATCTCCAGAGACATACAGGAAGAGGGCACCCTGGTCTGCTAGTTTCACAAATATTGCTTTTCCCACAGAGGAAAATTGTGCTGCCTGTATCTGTTGTTGTTGTTGAGTATTTTAATGCTGTTAGTATGGTATGGTTGCTCTAAATGTTCATGAATTATTTCATTCCCTAATTCTTTTGCAAAAGCTCTTGGTAAACAATTGTCCACATCTGGAAACTTAAAACCTGCCTGAGACTACTATAATGGTAAAATATTCAAACATGTTTTCTCTCAGATTGTATGGATTAATTTGGAAACTGGTTTCATAATATTCTTATGACCAAATATAATCTGTTTAAATAAAGGGCTTTTTGCATTTACAGAAGCAGTTCAAGTTTCCCCAGTTTGCAGCTGATTGGCAACAATTTCATACAAGGCACCGCTGCTTCTAAAGGAAATGCTAAAATTAGAATAGTGGGTATATGTGGGAACTTACCTGCTGCTGCTACATTTGGTGAGATATATCAGCTATCAAAAGTGCTGTCAGTTGAGGTGCAATTTTGGATGGTGCATGCCATGTTTTCAAGAAGCCAAGTTTTATACCAGTAGTGTTGGGACTGAAGTTTTTACTAGTGATACAAGCTAAAATAAGTACGGTTTGTATATTTGTATATCACAGAACTCAGAACTTGAACTTGTCTTATACTGCTAGTTAAACATATTTTCCAAAGTGGAAGAGCTTTTTTGAAAGCTTGGTTTCTTTGGCAGTGGCACAACAACAGTATAAGCCTTGAGTTTATTTCTTAGTCCTTGAACTCTTTTGATAGACAGTTCAAAGAACAGGAAAATTTTAGTTTGGAGTATTGTTGTCTTGTCTTCCTCCCACCCTGCTTACTTCTTCCAAGTACAATATCAGCTACAGTGCAGCTGCACAGTTGCACAGTCTCTTTGGAGGCCTGTTTGTCTGCATTACTCCTTCTTTCACTCTTTCTAAAAAGATAGATATCTTCAAAACACTCCAGTCATATGACTGGGTCGCTAGGAAATTCAAGATTCTTTAGAATTCAGTATCTGTCAGAAAGAGGCCAAGGTTAAGACAAAGAATAAATCCAACAAATATCACATATTATACATCAATTTGTTTGTATACAAATTACCTTGGGCTACAAGGAAGGCTCAGTGAATATGTTTGTGTGTTTCCAAACAGCAATACCAATGGAAGACAGTGCAGAACGTGTGGGTCTACCTATTTAGCTCGGTGTGCAGAACAATTATATGGAGGATAAGCAGTAGCTGTGGGCCCTGCATGGCCCATGGGCAAGACTGGAACAGCGCTCTAAAATACTGCTGCTTCAAGCCCAAGGAAAGGAGAAACTGAACACGTTTTCCCAGTTTCTAGCCTGATGCCTTAACCATTCAGATAGAGACAACTTTATTGTTCATCAAACTGAAACGCTAGAAAATATTCTCATGATTGGAACATCCTCATATGTACTGTCAACTCTCTGTGCTGACATTCCATGCATACCTTCAGCGGAGCCGGATCTTAGATGACAGTAGCTGGGTTGAGATGGATGTAACTATTGGCTAATGTGATTTATGACACAGACTGAAAGGAGGAAAGGAACACGGGCAAAGTTCAGAAGCAGATAAAGAAAGCAAAAAGATGGCTGCAAATAAGAATTGCCCAATGAAGAATGCCTAATGAAGCTGTTAATAAATCATTGGTTTTTGTATTACAATATTGGGTCGCTTATTATGAATCAGGCATCATTAAGAAACTTTACATGTACATTTATATGCATTTGTTATAAGATATTAGGCAGTGGTGCTATGCAGCCGGTTCCGGTTTGGGCGAACTGGTAGCAGTGGCAGTGGGAGGCTCAGCCCTTTCACCCACCCAGACGACATCACATCCCATTTCTGATGCTATGCGCATGCGTGGAAGGTCCTGCGCATGTGCACACGCTCAGATTTGCAAACTGGTAGCGAAGATAAGTTGATTTTACCCCTGATATTAGGGCTGTTATGGAAGAAAGGTGATTTGAGTAAGTTTATAACATAACTAGGAAGGTAGTTGGAGGGTACAATAGGCTGGAATCAGGAGATTAATAGCAGCACAGATTTCTCCAGAATTTTTCATTAGCTCCTCTGAAATAGCTCAGCAATTCCTATCCTGTAAATTATGTGCTTTTTTTGCACCAAAAAGTAGATTAAATTAATGGGGATGGAGCATGCCTTTCTGGTTCTTCGGCTTGAGTTTATTGATCCTGGCATATTTTTACTCAGGGCATAAGACCATCTTTCAGTGGAAAGACAGAATAAAATAATTTCGAGTCAACTCTTATCATTAATTTGCCTTTTGCAAGCACTTGTTCATGCCAAATAAGGTGTGTTTAGCTTTCGCCAAGGATGAGCAGAGCAAAGCAGAGCCCCTGGGGGATTTTTGGCACTGATTGGCCATGAAGAAGGGGACTGGGGTGGGGGGTGGCAAGGTTTGAGGTTGGCAGGGAACTAATGAATGCGCTATGTTTGCTCATCTTTACAGAGTCACTTATTACCCCTAATTGGGAGGGAGAGTTCAAACAAGCACAGAGGAGCAGTTGTCACAGGAGCGTGACATGGTTTTAAAGAGGCAGTTAAGGAGGATTGCACTGCCTGGACTTGCCCTCTGATTTCCTCCCACATCCTGGCTTGGAGCCTGGCACACATCCGACTCAAAGTGGGGCCTTTGTCAGGAAACCCATTACAAGGCAGCAGTCTTTCAAAACAATCAGAACAAGACAAGTCATTTGAGGGAGCTATAGACAGACGCACAGCTGTCTCAGACACTCAGAAAGTCAACAGCTGACGGAAGGGATGGACCGGCTTTGGCTCCAAACAGATAGAAAGATGTGATTGGAATTAATTTGTTGTGCATAGTTTGGAGCTGTTCTTGATTAAAAGCTTTTTCCTTGAAGAACCCCTTGCACCGTAAAAAAGAAAGTATTAATATTAGAGTGCATGAATTGGATGCTAACATTCTTACATTTTAAAGGAGGTAGCTGGATTGATCTGAATCAGTTTCTGCCCAATTCTTTCCCCCCCAGTATTATACAGCAAGGATTTCTATAATATCAGGAAATGCATTCAAGCATATTCTTTCTTAAAACCAAGATACACTTATACATGTGTTAATTTTATATTATAAATTTACGGTTCTTTGAAATAGTCCCTAACATTTGTTGCATTCCTTGTCATTGTAGAAAATTATCCATCTTGATCTTCTGTGCTGTGTTGCCATGTTGGTGCCCTGACATGTATCAGAATTATAATTTTGACTGAAATTATACTAGCAAGAATGGCTCACTCTGTCTCTATCTGTGATACACTACTCAGGATCTATGCAACACATCTAGATCAGATGTTAAAATACTGCAATTTACAGCATCTGACAAATGGTAGAGAGTTATATCCACCTGCCTAACATCTATATGATGGGTCTAGAAGAGAACCTCTGAGGTTGAACAGAGATCACGTGTGAATATGGGAAGAAATATTCCTTGAGATACAAGGAATACAAGGAATATTCCCTGAGCATTGCAAGAGATAGCAACTTGTAGAAATTCAAGCAATCTCTGTAGTCAGGATTCCCAACATTTTGAAGATGAAACATTGGAAAAAAATATTGTGGGCTCCCTTGCAAGTGACATTTGAAGAGCCTTGCCTGTAGCTAAAAATATTTCTATATCAGCAGCAACTTCCTACAGTGCTACCTCTCCTTCAAGAGAAAATTACACTTCCTAACAAAGCACTGAGCTGCAGTCTAAAGGAGCCCATCTGAGCATTCTTGGAAATAAATACGCTGGATCTGGGTCTTTCCTGGGAGGGCAGGGAATCTGCTTGTTATTAAGATAAAGGGCTGAAGCAGGGCACAATTATAATGTCCCCAGGCATCATTGTAGTGATCCCAGCTGGATCACATTCCAGGTACCAAATAACCCATGTCATTCAAATTAGGAACACCATTATTTTCACTAGGCCAGATTTAACAAAGTTATGGATTTTATTATTCTTGCATAAGATTGGTTTCTGAGTTTACCCAGTTAAACAAATTCTTGCTTAGAAGCAAGAGAAGGAAATTTTCATTTTTTTTTATCCTCAGCATAATTGATTTACTTGATTAACATGGAATAAATGGCTTTCAGAAGAGATTTGATAAATGCATGATCACGTAGGGATTGGCAAGCAGCCACAATGGTGAAAAAAATGACAATGCTCATGGCGATGTTACAGTGCAAACTCCACTCTTTTGAATCTGTGTCCCAATGTAAGTATGGAAGTTATGCGTCATTTCAACCCTCCGCCTCACTTACTCATCCCCCAAATCCTATGCACGGTTATATTAATGTTCACTAGCTATTGTAACAAACAAGCATATCTATATATGGAGGCAGCTGAGGGGGAAAAAATCAGTCCAGAGCAGTTGCATTCTTAAACTGCTTATCAATTTGTTAGCATTTTGCTGTTTCCACTTACGGCTTGTAGTACTGTCACCCAAGCACTGTTGAGATGATATAAAGCCTGTGTTCATTACTGTTTGTTGGCACAAGAAAGATTGGAAGTCATTAGTGGGCTCTCATTTAAGACGATTCAGTACTATGAACTTGAGGAGAGTGTCCCTGGGAGCATGAATAGTTTGGATCTCCCTCCTTGTCCTCCATGTATAGGGAGAGAACCTGTCTCCAGAGGGGAAACTCAGTTTCTAGCCAACCTGGAGATCTCTGTAGCCCTTGCTTTTCTGATGATGAACTTCTCTTACTTGGCCGGTTAATAGAGTGATGAGGTGTGACCAATTCAACCATATTTGATTTGCTCCTTTTATCATGATTCCTCTATTCAGGTTTAATCATTCCAATGAAAAGACTTTCTATGGATGATTGCAAAGGTTGTTGCTTTTTTTAAAGAAAAGTTGGCTGTAAATCAGTGAAGTACATCAAGAAATAATGCAAGGAAAAGAAGGAAACCCCAAGCAAATATAATAATTTTAAAGAGGGTTTTCTTAAATCAGGAGTGGGAAACCTAAGTTACCGTTGAGGATTCGCAACTCTCCTGGATAATAGTTGGATTAGAACCGAAGACCTGGGTGAACCTCTGTTCAGATTCATATGAGAATCCTTATACAGCAGCCAGAAATAATTCTCAGATTATTTTCCTTCCCTGACTGAATTATTTCCCTTCAAGAATGTATTTCTGCTCAATAATATTCTCTTTTGTTGCCTCTCAAATCATGTGCCTTCATAATAAAGGAAAAGAAAATAAGCATCTCCTGTCTCTAACCTTAGCTCTTCAAAAATGTGGAAAAAGAGTTCTCTTAATTCTTGATTTGGTCCCCCCCAATTATTTGCCCCCCCCAATTATTTACACATTTACTCTGAGCTTTTCCTCCATTGCATCCAACAACTGCAGCATAGACATCTCCCAGTGCTATCCCTATCAGTTTTGCCATGGATGCCATTTTGTCAGTGATGCAGTCAGTTAACACCCCCCCCCAGGAGATGTGATCAGACCACCACCTGTTGACCACTTTAGTCTGGAGCATTTACTTTCCTCCCTCCCATCAGATCTATCTGCTTGGTGAGTCAGAAAGTATGATTGCTTCAAATTACACTCTCCTCCTCTCCACCAAATTTCTGAATTGATTCTGAACTCAGGTAACTGAACAATTGCTACCAACTGTAGCAGCAGGAATGGAGGCTCTCCTTCAAGACATCTGTTCTCCCTACACCTGCTGCCTGTTACTTGGGCTGCTCTTGAACATGGCTTAGAAGACTATTATGAAACTTACACAAAACAATTGTGCAAAAAGGAGACAAGTTTTAACAGAGAGCTAATCCTGCCAAACCGTCAGAACTCACCTGCTTCTTAATCCCTACCCCCCCTTCCAAATCAAGGAAGTGATTGGTGGCTATTTTTAGGTGGGGTGACATCATTTTGCAGGAGGGGAAGGAAACAAAGCCAGAGGAACCCATCAATCTTTGCTCTAATAGCATAAGCAAGGACAACCTAATCCGTCAGTATCCTGAGCTCACCAAGGGGGTCAGCAGATTTTGTGCCAACACAGTTTTTTTTGCCAGCTGAGGGTTGTAAATAGCACTTTAACTCAGCTATGAGGAAGAGCTTTCAGAATGTCCCTATTTCCTGCCTCCAGCCTAAAAGACAAGAAATAAAAGGCATAGGGCGTTTCTTAATAGGCTGGTTTTGTCCAATCTGTAGTCTGTTTGCTTCCAAAGCTGCAGAGCCTTTGCCAGAACAAGTGTGACACTCCAGCTTGATTCTTAAGGACATACAAAGAAAACACACTACTAACTCCACTGCATGCCATTTCTATGTGCTGGTGCCACCTCAAATTCATCTATAACCACTTCAAAGAAACTACAGCTATTGATGTATGTGGCCCATGTGCACAGTAATGCAAAATTACAATTCATTTCATTAGATGCTCTGCAGGAGTGTATTTTTTTTCTAGATCATTTTTGAGATTTAAAATGATGCCAGATGTATAATCTGTTTCAGTCATATTGAACATGAATATGTTTTCACCCTTGAAAATAAGGTATTATTCTTAAATATATTTTCAGTGAAACTAATAATCAAATTATAATTTAATTTGTGTGGGGGCATCATATTTGTGCTCAGAATATTTTTCATATGAAAGTGAAATTCGAGAATACATGACACGGCAAGAATATTCTTGAGCATGTCAAAAGTACTCTTTCCCAACTGTTCAGGGAAGACAAATGGGCAAACTACTAAGATATCTTAAAGAATCTCTGTCTTGTTTATTAGGACCTTAAAGACTATTGTTCCCAAATTAATTATAACTAAATTAAATCTCACCACTCTGAAGCCATCTGCTTTAAACATGGCTAAATTCAGATCATCTTGTCTGCACCCATTATGGACACTGTCGCTTTTGTGAAGTGTAAGGTCACAAGTGTATGTGTGGCCTTTAGATGCACTGACCTCATAAAAATGGACCAGAAATATCTTACATTTCTGAATGGGGCAGTTCTGGTAAATACGTGGTTTTGTTTGTGATTTCCTCAGTATCAGGTTTAAATATTTTGGCACTTATTTGATGTAGTAATCTAGGAAAACTGCATATCTTAATATGACTCTGCAGTAAATAGTTTTTAAAATAATATAAGGAATCCATTATTTACAATAATCACTTGAAACCCTTGAAAGGAATAAAGCCAGCCTAAAGACCTTCACCTTTCCAGGAATAACTTTTGCCCAAGCCTAAAATTGGTTTTTGATTTTTGTTTAAAATTCAGTGTCTGATGTTCTTAAATTAAATAAATGATATTTGAAGGGGGGGGGAATCAGCCCCCAACATCTGCAGATTATGATTAGCATTTTGAAATAGACTGCTTGAATTGAATCAGGATGAATGCTGCCAGTCTCCTTTTATTCACTCAGTTTATTTAATGAAATGCTAGAGGTCAACCCTTTGTCCTTAAATTAGTTACTATAAAAATCTTTTTGTACTTTCCTACTTGTTATGATGTCTTAGAAGCGGAAGAAAAGGTTGTCATTAATTATGCCTTTGTTGAATATGGATAGCTATTCAGAATTAGTTAGACAGTTTCAAACAAAATTAGCATTGAGAAACTCTTAGGCTGATGTTAGGTTGGTTATCAGAATTTTTTTTTTCTCCTAAGAGAATGCTCGTCTGCGAGTGTGCATTATCTAATATATTCAGCTTTCAGTTGCTAATTTTTTTTCCAGATGAAGATGAGCTTAATTGAGTTTGTGCTTTTAAGTTTGTAGAGCTCTTCAACACCTCATACAAAAGCATCTAGAAGCTTTTCATTTGTCTTGAGTATGTTTCAGATGTACAAATATTATTTACTTTAAACTCTCAATCAAAAGACATACTGTAACTATTTCATATTTTAAATATATACTTTTGCTTCTCAAAGTGTGTCTGCTGTAGGTATTTATGCAGCTGAAAAAAAGAATGGCTCATAAGACTTACAGATAAAACCTTTTCCCCATTATCGTGTAATTTCTTTGAAAGGATGTAATTTTAGAAATTGTAATGAACAATGGTTTTACAACTAGGTTTCTTTTAAACAAGCATCAAATATCCTAATTTGTATTAAAAGTAAAATGTTTCAGCTTCCTACTTTTGTGAAGAAAATTATTTTGAACAATAATCTTACCTGATTCTGTATCCCAAAATATTTAAATACAGGTGCAAGGAATAATACTAATTTGAAATTATTTTTAACATTTGAAAACTCAACCATTAATCCAATTCAAAAAAATTTAATAGCAGCAGCTCGATATTCAACTAAAAACTACTCTGACTCTTTCACTGGCATAAGGAGCCGAATATCAAAAGAAAAAAAAATCTTTTAGCATATTTTGAAGAAAAAAACCCTTGAAAATACAATATTGCTGTGTTGCAGAGTATTAGATAATAAGGAGTTTGATACTTAGAATAATTAGAAAGGAAAAGAAAAGTCTTGACCACCGTGTATCTAAATGAATATTTTAAAATATATACATAATTCTTTACCCCCCAAACCTTCTATGAAAAAGCTGCTTTTCTTCATCAACATTCCATATACTTGGAGATGAATCTGTAACCTTGCAATGCTTTTAGGTACAATGTGCATTTCTTCCCCACCTCCACCCAGCCACATAGATAACATTTTAAAGGCTAGGTTCTAATGACCTTGTGAAGGAGAGATCCCAGCCGGTCTTATTATGAGAGGTGTTTCCTTGAGCAGAACCTCTGAAATATGTCAGGGTGAGACCTTTAGGTATGCACAAATCTTTTTTCTTTGGTTTGTGATTATTTTATTAACATGTATCAGAGGACATGGTGAAGAAAATAAAAAAGGGAAATAGCATTTAAGAAAGCTTATTCCAGTATGTATTAAAAGACTGATAGATTTTTAAAAATAGATTATTATTAAAATTATTAAAATTAGCTATACAAACATATATGATGTAACTGAAGAATATTATTGGAACAACATCCCAATTTCAATTATCAGTGGAAGCCTGTAACAAAAGGATAGCTAGCTAAGATTATGCAAAGGGGCTTGCAGATAAATTTTTAAAAATCTAGAACTTATTGTAAAAACTCCCTGTTCCTATCTTAAATTTTCATTTAAACTGCAGTCCTGTCAGGCTATAATGTCATTTTAGAAACTGTCATAATATTTTAAAAAAATATTGGGACCCTTTTATTTAGTAAAATACACTCTTTCTATTATTTAAAAAGCCCTCTGTGACATGCCATCTCTGCGGGCGTGAAGGGTGGGTGGGGAGGTGAGGAGACAAGAGTATTAGCCTTCACACAACATGCTGGAACAAATTTTAAATTTAGTAGACCGTTTTAAAAAATCTTCAGAGGTCAATTTTCCACTTGTGTTTGTCTCTTCAGGAAGTGATTTTATGGTTTCCTCTAATATATAGGATTTGTCTTCAGCCATGTGAAGAGCTTTTAAATTTAATCCAGGACTGGAGTAGCAATTTGTTGCCACAGCTTTAAAATAAGATTTTCTTTTAACTTTCTCAAGATGCAGACTTTTGTCTAGGCAGCTTGAAAATGAACTCTGTGGTATGTGTGTGTATTTATGTTATCTCGCTTTGTGAAACTCAGGAACACTTTATCAGTCTATATTGTTACAAGGATGATACATGATAGTCTAAGAGATTGTCTCAGACGTGAACTCAAGACAAATTCTCTAGATTCTTATTTTGCAAGGTGCAAAAATATAATATTTCTATTTTTACTCACACATTTTCAGGTTTTCTTTAAATTAACAATTAATTACAAAAAATTAAATTAAATTCCTATCATTTGCATCTTAAAACTCTAATTGGAATTTTACAAAAAATGTTCACAGAAAACATAGTAAAGAAAAGTGTCCAAGAATTTGGCTAGCTCAGAATATGTATGATCTGTTTAAAAAATTCTGCAGTCTCAACACTTTACTATATAGATGAGCTACTTTAACAGAAACAATGCCCGATATAAAGAGAAAGGGGC
The DNA here is from genome assembly GCA_039707465.1 of Rhabdophis nuchalis. Lineage (NCBI taxonomy): Eukaryota > Metazoa > Chordata > Lepidosauria > Squamata > Natricidae > Rhabdophis > Rhabdophis nuchalis. The sequence continues at coordinate 124,855,450 of CM077645.1, forward strand.
ATATGATAGCAGCATTGTGCACGGGAAAAATCTGAGCACATACTTCACAAAAAGACCTTTAGTAAAAGCTACCTAAAACAGTCTTTTTATACTGGAGCTTAAGAATATATACGATTTGCAGAAAATAATTTTAATGGTGTGCGTGTTGATTCTCATAAAAAGATGGCAACAATCAACATTAAAAGGGGGCCTCACTAACACAGATTTTACATTTTATTTCAATACTGTTCCAGAATGTATGGGGGCTGTGAGAGATTTCTCTGTTATCTGATCTAATTTATGGACATGACTTGGTTATTTTGCCCAATCAATATGCTCTCCAATATACTGTCTGCACCAATGTGTTGTGCTCACAGATCCACAGCATGCTATCATACAGAATCATTTAAGGTATTACGTGTTTATATATTAGGAAGAATGAAACACAAGCACACACATACATATGTATGTAGGTACAATATAGGCAAGATATTCCTACATTCATTTGTGGGGGGGGGGAATGATTACAGCTATTTCTGTTTTCCTATTTGTATACTTAAAGTAAATAATTAAAATGCTGTTGGTGCAACTATGTAGAAAAATACATATCTGATGTCAGCTATCACAAGAGGAGTCCTTTTAAAAGCAGTATAAATTGCACCTGGGAGATAAAAAGAGTTCCCAGTAATCAAAGAAATTGTAAAGTAAGGGAATATTTTAAATCTATTGTTTAAACTCAGGAACGCACAGTATCTTTCACATCTATTTATCGTGTAGTTATTTTAATGTAAACATTTGCCCGTTTAGATGAAGTGTTTTCATTATTAAGCTAATTTCAACATGTTTCAGATAGACTGATGAGTGAGAAGCAAAGCACTTGCTGATGAGAAACGAAATTCTGCCTTGGCTCAGCCGGCTGTCAGATACATCTTCATTAGTTTTTGTCATTCACCGATGGCAAACGCTGTATAAATGAGATGACGATCAGGTCCGCCTTGATAACTTGCCTTATCTCATTAGTTTTCACATCAAAGTTAATCAGCAATGTGAATTGTAATTGCTGTAAGAGACAATGCAATAGATCACTGGGCCCTTTCCCTCCCTCCCTCCCCCCATGGCATCTTGAAACATCAGCAGGCTGGTGAGCAGAGATAGGCTCAGAAAGAAAATGATGTGGAAAACATAATAAGCAAGCAGCTCAGAATTAATGAGCTTACCCAATAAGAAAAGAATAACCAATCAATGTGAGTTGGGCAAATATAATTTAGGAATAATTGCTTGATTGGTTGTCTATAGTAGACTGATTTGACCACACACAAGGATTAAGAATTAAGATGTCAAGACCAAAAAAAAAAAAAAAATTAGCCACAGAGAGGTGGTAATTTTTGTTTCTTTTTATTTTACAGCTGATGGAGACCGAGGCTTGATATACTATTCACCAAGAATGAAAACATTAGGTCAACGCACAGTGTTCCTTCTTTCAGTTCTCATATAATTGGGGAGGGGGTGCACGCTTCTCAAATCCCAGTGGTGATATTTCCCTATGGGACAATGCAAATAAATAGGTTGTGTGATGGGACACTGCAAAGACATGCTACCCTTTAATAAAGCTGATTTACATATTTGTAGCGGCAACAGACTGAAACATTTTTATTATGTTTTATTGTTAAATAGTGTATTTGGACCCAGTGACAAAACGCTGCAATTTTAATATGAAAAGGGAAGCAATTCTTGCTGAACCTGTCCTTTTAGTATAATTTTCCCTCCAGCCTGGCCAATTACTCTAAAATAGAGCCTGTCCAAACTATTGGGAAAGTTCCACCAGAAGGTAAATTTGCTTTGATCTACATTACCCTTAATTGAGTCACCACCAATGTCTCTATCCTGACATCAAGATATGTGAAAATGTTGGATTATTTCACTGGGGATTAAACCTAATTTTCGCGTGTTCTGCATTAACCTATTAGGCTGACGCATCTGCATTGCTAATGCAGCTCAGGCAGCTGTCATTGCTAAAGAAAAACATGATCATGCAATCCTTGAAGGAATGATTTCAGCTCTGATTAGGGTTAGTGAAGTGAGCTGAGCCCCGGTGATAAGGAAAGAAAACTCCCAGGTTGCCAATAGCTTTGAAAATTATCAGACTGTAGGCAAAAAATAAAATAAAAATGCACTTCCTGACTCACCAGCTCAAGTCCAAATGAAGAGAGAAGTGACATTATTTAAGGCAGCTGCCTATTAACGCTAACAAAAAATTATCCCCTGAATAAATGTGTTTGTTTCTTGCCAAGAGAAGCTAGTGTAACAGACACATATTAAAATGCTAATACAAAGCAACCAGAATAGAAAACCGAATAGTTTACCTTTGCACATTAACATTTTAAAATGATATTTGTGACAGCACAACAAATCAAAAGGACATTAGCTAGTGCGACATCTCTGAATTTTTTCTTAATGGAATATACATATTCACTGTTCTTTAAGGTATGCTTCTCCGCACAGTCTTCTATTAAGGGAGGGAGGAATCAAAACAAGCCAAATAGCATTCACAAAGCTTGTTTTATCTCCCATCGATTAATTTAATTTAACGTTTATATTAGTCTATTGAACTAGATAGTAATCTTCTATTGTATCTTTCCTGCAGGTTTAAGGAAATAACAGTGAAATGTTTTTAGAAACGGGTTGCCCTCTAAGCAATGGAGCCAGGAGCCAATTTAATCCGATTAGCACAGCACAACAATAGATATGCCTAACCCACTCTGGAGAAAAGCTTTTACTTTATTTGTTTTTATTAGCCAAGCAATCTCTCACATCAGAAAAGTGGAATTTTACTCCGTGAGATTGCTCAAGCAACCAAGAAAAAAACAAAGTTGAGAAAATCGTCTAATGTGTCAATATTTATCTTTTGGTCCTAATTGTCTGTAAAGAGAACTTGAGTGAGCAAAGTTTATAACATTGGTTTATCTCTGTTATTGATTCTTTCTATTGTTTGAGCTTTTAATGTTAGCTTTCCCCAACTATCCAGGAGGTACAACAAAAATCACAGGCACATAATAAAATTATTTTATGGGAAAAAGACAGAAAAACAAGATGATGGATGGATGGATGAACAGGCAGACAGATATAGATATAATTAATCCCTCTCATGCAGGATTAATTAAGCTGCCCTTGTGTCAATTTTTTTGCAATGCATTGTTCTGAAAAATAAAAGTTTTAACCATATAACTCATGATTCTTGATCAGTTCTAGGGAATTTTATGTCATATTTTTGCCTCTCCCATTCTTTCTTTACCTAATTTGCACCTCAGTTTGAAAGGCATATATTTTGGAATTACCTCATCCAAAAATATAGATGACCACTAATAATTTACCACCCTAAAGTAACTGTCTGAATTATGATGGTCCTAAATTTGGATCTGTGTGTATGTGTATGTACATATAAAATCCTATTCATCTTCCAGTAAATAAGGAGCATAAATCTAGTTATGAGACAATATATTATTGAAGAATTTTGATTCCTAAGAAAGCTTATTTCATTTTCTATATGAGGCAAAAATGTATTGATTGCATTTTGATTCAAATTGGTTACAGAACAGAAGTGGCTCTGGATAGGGGTATAACAGAATAACAGTGTTGGAAGGGACCCTGGAGGTCTTCTGGTCCAGCTCCCTGTTCAAGCAGTAAAATATGTATCTTCATTAGCATCAACTAGTCTTCCCTCCCCCAAATGACAAGCCCATCAGTCCAATGGGCCTCAGGAGAACTCTGCAATACACTTAACCCACTTTCTCTCTGTTACGTCTTTCCCTTCCTAAACTAAGACAAGACTTTTCAATGAAACAATCTGAACTTCAAATGTGTTTTGGATTATAGGCTTCAGGCTGTTTGATATTTAACCACTGGTACTCTTCACATTCTTGTTTACAGTAGGCCAGATCTCTTTATTTCTTTTCCCTTAATGAGCAACAATATCATATTCAAAACACAACCTTCAGATCTCTCCCTTCAAAGTGATGTGGAAAATGCTTCTGTGTCAGCAGCTCATCAAAAATCTGGTTTTAATTCTTTAGATCATGGTGGCTTGTTCAAATATATTGGAAATTACTTAGTGATGATGTGGCCTTTAAGGGCCTAAATAAACTAAAATTTAATCTCAGCAATCTATACACATTTAACTCTTTAATAGAGGATACATTGCTTCATAAAGTCATTGGACAGAATCAGGGTGTAGATTTAATGATTAAATAAGAAATCAAAGGAAATCACTCAAGAAATAACCCAGTATAATATGTTGAATCTAACATAAGAGGGTTTTGGTGACTGAACTGATGGTGTTTCTTTGTAAATTATAGTTTATAATTTAGCCCGATATGTGAACTATTATGACTAATTCAATAAATCAAGGTCAAAATATTATTTTATAAGTGACCTGTCTAGAAAGCCAAAACCATCATATATAGACCTATTTATTCTTTCCTCTTATGTCTTTTTCTATAATTTTGTAGGTTGAAATTACAATTATATTACATTGCTCTAGATGATGACTAAATGGAAGCAAAGAGTTAGAATGTTTTGTTTCACTATATATTTGGAAAAAGTCCTACTACCAGTAAAGTGGAGGCTGTAACTGTTTTCCATTCTGTGCAATTTGCATTGCTCTAGATCAGGGTGGGCAATTAATTTCCACAAAGGACCACATGAAAAACTGTGACTGTGGTGGAGGGCTGCCAACACCCTACTGTTGCCCTGCCCATTCACTGACCCCACTGCCAACATGGAGCAGATAGGGACAGCCAAAAAGCTGGATGAGGCCCGAAGGCCGTAAAATGCCCGGGTCTGCTCCAGTGTAACATGGAGCTTCCATAGATGAAAACATGAAAACATCAATGTTAACACATGTTTTAAGCTTGGGCTGTCAAACAGTAAGCTGCAATTACTCTTTGCTGCCATCTGGTGTTCATTTTTATTTTTGCAGTCCAGATTGGAGTAGGGATCAATACGTGGCAATACGATGTGCAATTTTGAAGCTCCAAGATCGCTGTTGATATCTCTGCCGCTGGATGGTCCTTTTGGACCTAAACTGTCCCCTAGAGATGGTGAAAGAGAAGGGCAAATCCTGTGGATCCGAGGGACATTGCAAAGTCCCTGGTTGATCCAGGAGAAGCCCTTTTTTCCAGTGATAGAGAGGTGGCCATCAAAACTGCTGAAGTTGGGACAGCTGCAGAACAGAAGAAAACGCAGGAGAGAAAAGTGTTTCGATTTGGTGAGAAAATGTTTCTTAATTATTATGTGAGAGAACACTCTAAAAGACTAAAAATAAAGTTAAAATTGAAGACAGAAGAGGCTAAGTGGCAAGTTTAAGCCTGAGTCAAGCTTAGTGGTTTTTTTTCTTTCTTTATTTTGCTGGAATTTTTACAAACACTTATTAATTTTTTTAACTTTCCCTTTTTTGAAATACTTTCATAATAATTGTTATTGTTTAAGACTCCTTTTCTTTTACTTTTTCAATGCCTTATTGTAGTTTTTTCCTTTTGAAAATTCTTTTTTTTTAATATAAGGAGGGGAAGTGAAAGTGGAGAAAAGTGGAGAAAATAAGTAATACTGCCACCCAGAGGCTTGGAAACATTGTTTTCATGTATGAGTGTTTAGAGAAAAGTAAGAGCTGGTGTTATATTTCAAGGAATCTGAGCCTGTTTATTGAGAATGATAGTGGGATGAGCATGGAAGATTGTTTATACAGGTGCTCCTCTAGGATACTATCAGTGGTTGGAGTTTGGATTTGAAAGAAAGCTTGAAAGAAAGTTGAAAGAAAGAAGATTGCTATGATCTTTGAAAGAAAATTTGCTAAATTTGTTTGGAACATAACAAAAGAGCCTTGGATTTTATATAGTGTCATTGTTCTTCTTTTCCTTTTTTTTTAACTTCCTTACCTCCCTCCTCATTTAGCTATTTCCTGCTGGTCTGAGGCCTTTTGTAGAAGAATCTTGGTTTCTTTTCCCCCCACTTTTCTTAAAGAAGGTGCACTTTTCTTCTGTTTTCTTTTGGATGCAGACACAGACACATATTTTTTCCCTTCTTTCTGCTGGATTTTGTTATTCTACTCCACTCAATTGGATTAAGGTAAAGAAGAACCTGAAGATTTTTGCTTTTATTTTATTTTTATTTATTTATTTTTTATTGATCTGTAAATTTTTTCTCTTTTTCTCTTTCTCTTTTTAAACAACAGGATTCAATTGGATTAAGGCATACAAGAGCCTGAAGGTTTTCTTCTTCTTCTTTTCTTTCTCTTTTTTCTTTTCATTTCATGATTATTTGGGATTACAATTGCCCTCCATATAAGTGAATTAAGGTATAGAAAAACCTGAAGACTTTGTATTTCTTAGCCATCACATAGTACCACGTTTCCCTGAAAATATGATAGGGTCTTATATTTTTTAACACATAAAATATAACCTTGGGTTTATTAGAGGGGGAGGGCTTATTGTTTTGGGGTTGCCGGGCAGCTTCTCCCTTGCGACCAGGCTTCCAAAGAGCCAGGCACAGCCTTAGGGGTGAAGCAGCCATGAGGTGACCATGCTCATGAGTAAACCTCCTCTCCAGCTGGGAAGAGCACCATTCACTGACCTAGGGAGTATCCCTAAGGTGCCAAGCCATGTGGCACTCTGCCTGCCCCCCCCCCAGCTCCTGTGGCTTGGCACATTCGAGATATGCCCTAGGTCAATGCATGGAGCTCTGCCCGGCTGGAGAGAGGGGTTGCACGAGTGCCTGCTCCACTCCAGCTTGCATGCCTCCCAGCCTCACCATGCCCTTGACAAGCTCTCCTTGCAGGACTAGGGCGCCGCTGCTGTCGCTGCCACCACTGCCACCAAGCTCCAAGTAAAACTTCTTCTCTGGCTTCCAAACTCCAGAACTCGGCTTCCGATTCTTCCAGCAGTGGCCGCTCTAGGAGTGTGTTCTATGGTTATGGGCAGTCTGCCAGAAGACTGCCCATAACCATAGAACACTCTCCTAGAGCGGCCGCTGCTGGAAAAATCGGAAGCCAAGTTCTGGAGTTTGGAAGCCGGAAAAGAAGTTTTACTTGGAGCTTGGTGGCAGCAGCGGCGGTGATGCACTAGTCCTGCAAGGAGAGCTTGCCAAGGGCATGGTGAGGCTGGGAGGCATGCAAGCTGGGGGCGGAGAAAGCACTCACATTAACCCCCTCTCCAGCCGGGCAGAACTCCATGCACTGACCTAGGAGGTATCTCAAATCTTCCAAGCCATGGGAACGGGTGGGTGGGTGGGCCAAGTACCACATGGCTTGGCACCTTCGGGATACTGCTAGGTTGATGACTGGTGCTCTGCCTGGCTGGAGGGGGGGTTGTCCAGGGGGCTTATTTGCGGGGGAGGGCTTATATTTTTGTCCATGAGGAAAAATGTAGCATGGCCTTATTAGTGAGACATGTCATAGTTTCGGGAAAACATGGTATATCAATTGTTTGGAAATGAGTAAAAAGACAATGGCCATTGGCTCTTCAATATCAACTTCTTGATTCTTCACCATCTAGAGGACAAAGATCAATACAGACAATGTTGCAGCAGGAAAAAGAAGGGGAAGTGACATTGCAGATGATTATGCAAGGAATTCAAAAAATAGAAGTAAGAACAGACAATATTGAAAAGAGAACAGAGAGTATTGAACAAAAAGCAGAAAAAACAGGTAGAAAAGTTGAGAACATCCACCAAATGATGATGAAATATGAGGATAGATTCCAAAACAATTGAAGAAAAAAATGAACAAAGAGATAAGAAAATTGGAGATATTGATAGCAGATTGAGTGTGGTTGAAAAAGATAAAAGTGGAATATTTGGATGGGAGATTGACAGATCAGAATTCTATTTCAGATTCCAAAATATAGAAGAAGAAAAGGGAGAAAACATGGCAGAAATAATGATAGAAATTCTGGCAGATACATTGGAAATAACCAAAGAGAAGATGATGGATGGAATAGATGAGGTGTTTCGAGTCTTTACAAGATATGCAGTGAAAAACAAGCTGCCAAGAGAAGTCCATCTAAGATTCACTAAGAAAGCGATTAAAACATAAATACTACAGATGGCAAGAGATAAAACATTGAAATACGAAGATAAGGAGATGGTGGTTCTGAAGCAAGTACCAAGAAGAGTGAGAGAGATGAGAAGAGAATATCAATTTCTGACTAAAACCTACTGTAAAAAGGTGTTAACTACAAATGGCTGATACCAGAAGGTCTCATGTTTGTATGGCACGGACAAAGGCACAGAATAGACTCAACTGAGAAAGCAGAACTGTTCTATGCAGAATATTTTAGAGGGAAAGAGGAGGCAACAGGAAAAGAAGAATCATTAATCAAACTCCAAGATGAATGTCTGGCAGTAATTGAAAAAGAAGAAGGTGAGGTAGGTGACATTGTGGAGCCTAGAGAACAACAAGAACTGAGATCTACTTGAACAGTAAATCTCTCTTATAAAATATAAACATGGAAAAGAAAAAATTGATTGCATTAATATAAATGGACTTAATTCAGCTATTAAAAGAAGAAAAACGTTTCATAAATTAGAGAAATTAAAATTGGACATAATCTGCCTACAAGAAGTACATATTAAAAAGCAACATGAACAAATATTGATACAGCCAAAATTAGGGAAAATATTTACTGCATTGACATGAAGTAAGAAAAGAGGAGTGGTTCTATATATTAGAGATACTATTCCAGCAGAACAAATTTATACAGATGATGATGGAAGAATCTTGATGGTGGAAATTGTGGACAATAATAAGAAAATACTTTTAATAGCAATTTATGCTCCTAATGACAATCAAGATGAATTTTATAGAAAATTACACAAATTCAAAATAATTGAATTGGACTATGCTAATATTTGCATGATGGGAGATTTTAATGGAATAGTATATCAGAAATTGGACTATAAAACACAAAAAACAATAAAAAAGTAGAAAGACTCTTTCAAAATCCTTTTTCAAAATGATAGATGAAATAGACTTAAAAGATGCATGGAGAAAAAGAAATCCTAAAAATAGACAATATACTTTCTATTCAAATAGACACTCTTCATGGTCTAGAATAGATATGATATGAATGTCAATGGAATTGATTTTTAACATACAGGAAATTGGCATAGAAACAAGTACTTGGGCGGACCATAATCTAATGACAATTAAATGGAAAGGACAAAGGAGAAGATCTAGATGGACTCTAAATAATACTATTTTAAAAGTAAAGGACTTTGTACAGAAAAGGGAGAAAGAATTGGCTTTCTTTTTTAAAGAAAATAGAAAAGAGGACAACATCAATGCAGAATCTTTGGGACACAGTGAAGGCCTATGCTAGAGGCTTGATAATAGACTATACAAGGAAAAGAAATACTAAGACAAGACGAGCTTTTAAAACACTAGAGGATGACTACAAGAGACTTAAAAAAGAGTTACAGAAACTTCCACAAAAAAGGACATTAAAATAAAAATGGACATAATTAAACAAAAATGGGGCTAATGGAAAAGGAGGAACTAGCACAAAAAAGTAAAGGTGCTAAACATAATTATTTTGAAGATGCAAATAAACCAGGTAGAGGTTAGTGAAAAAAGAGAGAGATTCAAGATAAATAATGCAGCTAATAGATGATCAAGGGCAAATTTGCCATGGAAATAGAAAGAAGAAGAAAATTATACAAGATTACTATGGAAGATTGTATGAACAAGAGATTATAGAGGAGAGAAGAGTTAAACAATACCTGCAGAAAGCGAATCTACCCCAGATACCCAAAGAAACTGAAATGATGCCAGAAGGAAATATAATGATGATGGAGTCAACTGAAGCACTTAAAAAACAAAATAATGGAAAGACTCCAGGTCCGGGTGGACTGCCAGTGGAATTTTATAAGACACTACAGGAATCATTGTATCTTCCATTGCTAGAAGTTATGAATGAAGTCATGTCAAAGATGAGGATACCCAAATCGTGGTCAGAAGCATATATTACACTTGTGCCAAAGGGGGATACTGACCCACATCAAATTAAGAACTGTAGACCTATTTCCCTGCTAAATTCAGACTATAAAATCTTCACTTCAATATTGGCAGAAAGACTTAAAAGATATTTAAATAACTTTGTTCATTCTGACCAAAATGGATTTCTGCCAAAGAGACAATTAAAGATAATATGAGAATAATTCTGGACACTTTGGAATACTATGAGGCCCACCCTGAAAAACAAATGGCCTTGATATTTTTAGATGCACAGAAAGCCTTTGACAATGTGAATTGGCAATTTATGTTATTACAGTTGGAGCAGATGGACTTTGGTAAGAAATTCATTCAAGCCATACAAGCTATATATCACAAACATGATAAATGGGAAGCTGACAGATTTTATTGAAATAAGGAAAGGGACAAGACAAGGTTGTCCACTATCACCTCTGTTGTTCGTATAAACACTAGAAATCTTAAATAGAAATATTAGAGAAGAAAAAGACATAAAAGGAATGAAAATTAAAAAGGAAGAATATAAATTGCAAGCATTTGCAGATGACCTGGTCTTCATTTTAGAGGATCTACTAGAAACAGCAATTAAATTGATAGAAAAAATAGAGGAATATGGAAAAGTAGCAGATTTGAAAATAAAGATAAAACAAAGATTTTGACAAAGAACATGTTAGGAAGAATCGGCGGAAACTTTGAAGATACAGGTCACGAATGATGTTAAGTATTTGGCGATATATTTGACAACAACATGCAGAACACTTAAAGAAAACAATTATCATAAACTCAAACAACAGATTGCAATAGATTTGGCAAAATGGGAAAATTTACAACTTTTACTAATAGGGAGAATATCAACAATCAAGATGAATATACTACCCAGGATTTTATATTTGTTCCAGACAATTTCAATTAGATTAGGGAAAGATTTTTTTGACAATTTAAATAAAATAGTGTTGAAGTATATTTGGCAGGGAAAGAAAGCGAGAATAAAACTAAAACTGTTACAAGATGCTAGAACAAGAGGAGGATTTGGCCTACCTAACTGGGAGTTATATTATCAGGCAACAAGCTTGATGTGGGTTAAGGAGTGGATAACGCTAAGAAATTCTAGATTATTGACTTTAGAAGGACATGACTGGTTGTTGTGATGTCATGCTTTCTTATGGTACAAGAGAACTAAAACACAGGAGTATTTCAGAAGACATTATATATGTGAGGCTTTGTTATTAAACTGGAAGAAGGTTAAAAGGCATCATTATTTTAAAATTCCAGTCTGGTTATCAACCATTGAAGCATTTTCATATCCAGTAACATACAAAAATGAACAAACAGTAAGATATGGTGAAATATTGAATGCAAAGGGTGAACTTAAATCTAGGCAAGAACTGAAAGAACAAGGTATAAGGATAAATTGGTTTTCATATGTGCAAATACATTCTAGATATGTTAAAGATCTTAAAATAGAAGGCTTTTATGATAAAATGACTGATTTATATAACATTTTGTCAGATACTGATAAAAAGGTGGTTAAAAACTATATGGATACTTATTACAGGTTAAACTAGAAGAACAAGTTAAAGAATCAATGATCACTTGGGGAAAAAAATTGGACATGGGATTGACTTAGAGAAATGGCAAAAATTATGATCTCAAAATTACAAAATGACAGTCAACAGCATATAAAGAAAATTTGTATAAGATGTTTTACAGGTGGCACTTACCCCCAATGAGAATAGCAAGAATGTTTAAGAATAAATCTGAAAAATGTTGGAAATGTCATCAGACACAGGGTTCATACTACCATATGTGGTGGACATGTACAGAAGCTAAAAAGTATTGGAATAAAATCCACACATGATTGGAGAAAATGACACAAAAACATATAGACTTTAAACCAGAGGCTTTTTGATTGGTGATTTTATCAGAAATATACAGTAGAGAATTGAAATATTTGATTGTAAATGTATTAACAGCGTCTAGAATTGTGTTTGCTAAAAATTGGAAAAATGAGAAAATACCAACGCAGGAGAAAGTTATTCAGAAAATAATGGAAGGTGCCAAAATGAGTACAAATTTGGAAGGTGCCAAAATGAGCCAAAATTGACATTTGAAATTAAACCACTTTATAAGGTATGGGAATTATTTTATCAGTGGTTAGATAAAAAACATGGAAATGAAAGATATTAGAGAATTTTACAATACAAGAATAATGGAATGATACAGAATATAATAAAAAGATGCAATTTTATTGGATAGATTCAGGATGATGTAATGAATTGTTATAACATAAGCGAATTAAAATCTAAAATATCTTGTATAAAATGAAGGAATAATAATTATAGTCAAATAAATGATGTATAATGGTAATAATGTAGCACATATATTAGATTGATAATATGTGATTTTATATAAATTGTAAGTGAAAGGATGGAATGTAATGGAAAGGTTGCATAAAAGTCTTGTAACCAATCGACACATTGTATGGAACTGAAGATGGTTTTATGTCTTATGTTTTGTTTGTCTATGTCTATATAAAAATCAAAACTTTTTTTTAAAAAAAGAACTGATTGATTTCTTAAAATACAGCAACACCATTAAATAATCTCTGATAACGAAATGAAACATTGCAGTCTTCTGGAAAGTGTGCAACTCTGTTTATTCTCGTGGAGCTTCCAAAAACTATTGATACCCAATATTAAATACCAAAATCATCTCACTTAAAACATTACCTCCAGGTAATGTGATTTCTATCTGTCAGGCTTGAAAGACAGTTTAAAAATTTCATTATTGTACCAGAATATCAGTGACTTGAAATAGTCACTCCATGTCTGGGCCCCTTCCATGTTAATTGTTTTTAATTATAAAACAGGCTATGCCATGATCTTCTTGAGAAACCTAACAGGTGTATTAATGTACATTTCTTTCATCCTTGAATCTGCAAGAAAGTAAGCCAGCAAAATTTACACTGCACTCGTTGTTGAGTCCCATTATGTAACCCAGACATGACATTATGTAACCCAGGTGATGTTCTTGCATTGAAAGTGCCATAGTCCTTGCCCTCCACAAAATATCACCAACCAATAAGAGAAGCACCCTCTAATCAGTCTCTCTAATGTGGGATGGGGCTAGGAAGAAGGCAAGGTTGTTTGATGAGCAGCTGGGTGGGTTTAGCATCTGTCAAGTGGTTTGTCACCACTGTTTTACAAGCTCTGTTCAAAGGGAGTTTGACTCCCCCCTGATAGAGCCTTTGGAGGAAGGCTTTAATGCTACACTGGAATAGTGTTTTTCTGGAAAAGGGCTAACCCTGGCTTAAAAATATCCATCTCCAAAACCCAAGGGAAGATGGAGTTGTAAGATGAAATGTGAAGAAACTGTCCCACTTTACCTTGCAAATGCCACCCCCCTCCTCTGCAGGCCTGTCAGTTACTTCTCTGGACAGCCCCTAACCTTTCCACAGGAACTGATCCTCAGTTTAGTTGAGGCTATCTAGGAAAGCTCCTTTCCATTTCAGTTTGCAAGCAACGCCCCCTGTCTGTTATTTTTATAACTCTTTTTAAACATATATTTGACATTATTCTGAAAAAGTGCTACACCTATCTTTAAAAGTGGCCTGAAAAAAATCTGACAGGTGCTTCAGAGATTATGTGTCAAACAAGGTTGTTCCGGCTTCACCCATGTTACCCGAGTAGCACCTATCAGATATTCTCAGACTGTCGAAGGTGGTAACTCAAGGCACCAACTCTTTCCCCACCAGAGGCCTTCCACATTTCCCTTGCCACCCCACTAGGCCAGGTAGCCTTGAGATCTGCTGCCAGTGCCAATCAAGATGGTGAAAGAAGCATGTAGGGAATGGCAGGGCATTGAAAAGGAACTGCAATCCCATGAGGAGATTCCTAGGATCACAGGCCTATCAGGCAAAGATTAGTTCTCTCTGCTTTTTTTGCCATCCCCCCAAATCATTCTGGGAAACATCTGCAATAGTAGCAAAAGGGATGAAGACAGACAACTCTTTGGTGCAGGCAGAGGACCTGGGTTTGGAAGAACAGGACTTTCCAAATCCCAGCAACCAAGGGTCAGGGGCTGGAGTGGAGGATGATGTAATTTGCAGCCTAAAATGACCAATGGGCACAGGTTAGGTAGTACCCTCTGACTATTTCATCCTCTACAAAGTCCACAAGGTATAGTTGGACTTCTGTTGGGAGAAATGGGAAAATATTACTTGTAACAGCCAAACATCAATTTAAGCTACTTCTGTCGGGACCTGTGGATAAGGTGAAAGTAACATCATGAGGATATGATGTAAAAATGGTTAGGGAACATCCTCATCCACATAGAGTGGGTATGAATATAGGTCTTATGTCATATGATCTACTCATAAAAATTCTCATCTAGGAGGAGTAAAGTCTACTCTATGGACTAAGGCTCTACGGTGTTTTGTTTGTTTTATTCCACCTGAAGAGTAATTTAAGACCATTCCTAGAATTTGGAAGTTAGTTGAGATTGTTTCACTAATTCTTTCATGCAATTAATTTTATTTTAAAAATTACAAACTTTTTTTTTTAAAGCAATGGAGTTAGCCCCACTTAATCACAGGTGATTTCCAAGGTTACATTTTCTTTTTTAAAAATTACATCATGATATACAATAAGGATGCCCTCTCTCTCTCCTTTTAAAACCTGTTGCTTGTGCCATTAGAGAGTCTGCAAATATTAAAGGTATTGCAGTAGATTCTGCAAATATTAAAAATATTGAAAGCTGTGCCAAGCATTCAAAGGAGGTGCTTTGCAATATGCAAGATTACAGATGAAGCAGACCTGTCAGATAATTAAAGCAACCATGTCTTTTGCAAGTCTTATGTGGTTGCTTTGAAAGCAGCCCCCAGCTGTCTCCCTGTCCATGTGCACACATAACCACTCCCAGGGGCTTGCATGGCTCCTTTAATATTTGAAGAATTGTACTCTGTTCAGCTCCCATGTGTGACCAAACACCTCTCTGGAATGCTTTACACAAACTTAGAAGATACTGTAGAGCAGTATTTCTCAACCTTGTCAGCTTGAAGATGTCTGGACTTCAATGAGAATGCTGGCTGGGGAATTCTGGGAGTTGAAGTCCAGACATCTTCAAGTTGACAAGGTTGAGAAATACTGCTGTAGAGTGTAGATGATGTGATCTTTCATAGATTCATCAGAAATGCCTATTGTTAATTACTGTTCTTTAATATATACAAATGTCTTTAATACAGTAAATCTGCTCTCTAAAGCGTGACAGAAAGTTTGCAGTTATAGGTTATAGGGGTTGGTTATCCCAGTGCATGAAGGATGAGGCATTAGGAGCAACATTTCAACAAAGCGTATTTCCACAAGGAAATCTTACAGTGAAGAGCTGGGATACTCTGTAAGAACTTCAGCAGCTAGACTTCAGGTACTTCTGTGGAAGATGAAAAGTACAATTTAACTGGTAAAATGGTGTTGTGTTCAGAAAGTGTGTTGTTATGTAAGACAAAACCCTTAGAAATTGAGAATATATATATATTTGTTTCCACAACTTCCTGTAAGGGCCCCATTTAAGGGAGGAAACATGCTGTTTCCCCCTCTGCCTGTCGGCTCATCACCAGAGACCATCTAGACAGAGAACCATTTTTTAGTTACGTTGTGTAATATTTTTAGATATGTGTTCGAAATAGATCTATCTTGGTCTCTCAAATTTAAATTTATTGATCAGCTCATAAAAACTAATATATATATAACTAATATATATGTTTTCGTAGATTTTCACGGGTGTAGGTATGCTGGTATTGCTGGCTTCGGGGATTTTCCCGTGTATATAGCATGGAGATGTTGTTGCAATGTTTCGACAAGATCTCACTTGTCATCATCAGGCAGGCTTCTGTCTGTGACTGTGAGCCTGCCTGATGATGACAAGTGAGATCTTGTTGAAACATTGCAACAACATCTCCATGCTATATACATGGGAAAATCCCTGAAGCCAGCAATACCAGCATATATATAGATCTATTTTGAGCTTTTTAGCTCTTATCAGCTAGCCATACCCTTACTGGGATTCGAACTGGGTCTGTATTACATGCCAGGCAAGAGCCTTGCCATTAAGGCAGCCAGGTTCTCTTCTTGTAAGCTGAGACAGGAGGATAGTTATATATAATTGTTTCCACAACACCCTGTTAGGCCCCCAATTAAGGGAGGAAGCATACTGCTTTTCTTTTTCTGCCTTTCGGCTCATCACCAGAGACCATCTAGACAGAAAGCCATAAATTCCGTTGTGTATTTTTTTTTATATGTGTGTTACATTTTATTTATATATATACTTCCCATACTTCCCTACAGGGATTTGAACTGGTGCTCTCCAGCATTCGAAGCAGGCTTCTCTATGCCTTGAGCTAACCAGTTTCCCTGATTACATCATCCTTTCTACAGGACTTTATTGATGAAGTGGATATTTTGTTACAGCTTCCTGTTAGGCCTATTTAAGGGAGGAGACAAACTTGTCATCCTTCTCTGTCCTTCGACTCAACCTAGAGACCATCTAGACAGAGACCTATTAAATTGCTGCTGTCTTTTTAGATATGTGTTAAATTTCTTTAAGGGATGATTAATAATAATTAATTAAGAGACCAGGATGGATCCATTTTTAACACATAGGTTCACCATCACTGATCTAGACCATACATTTAAGTTGCATTTTATTGCTAAAGCCTACACACAAGAATTTGGAGTCACAACTCCTGCTCAATGAGCAGCTGACAGTCGTGACTAGGCAGATCTTTGCACAACTTCATATTGTGCACCAGTTGCGCTTATTCATAAATCAGGTGTAAGTCATGAAGTATTAGCTTTGTAAGCCTTAGAGCAACCATTCTTAAAATACTGCATCTAGTTTTGGACATCACAATATAAAAAGATGGAAACAGTGCAGAGAAGAGCAACAAAGATGATTAGGGGCCTGGAGGCTAAACATATGAAAAATTGCAGGAATGGGATATGTCTAGTCTAGTGAAAAGAAAGACTGGGCGTGACATGATAGCAATGTTCCAATATTTGAGGAGCTGCCACAAAAAGGAAGAGGTCAACCTATTTTCTAAAGTGCTAGTAAGCAAGATAAGAAATAATACTTGGAAACTAACCAAGGAGAGAAGCAACTTAGAACTAAGGAGAAATTTCCTGATAGTGGAAATAATAACCCAATGTCATGATGGCAAATCTATGGCACGTGTGCCACAGGTGGCATGTGGAGCCCTCTCTGTGGGTACGTGAGCCATCGCCCAGTGCAGCTCCACCATGCATGTATGTGGGCACCTCCCACCAGCCAGCTGATTTTGGGGTCTGTGGGAGATGCACGTGTATGCACAGGTGTCACACGTACATATGGGGGGGGAGCACGGGGTATGTGCTGCACCCCCCTCCCCGCTCTATTTCTGGTGCCAGCAGGCTTCAGGGAGGGCTTCTGGAGCTGAGGGGAGGCCGTTTTTGCCCTCCCAGAGGCTTGAGGAAAGCCTCCAGAGCCTGGGGAGGATGAAAACTCCCCTCCCCTCAGGGGAGGGTTGTGCATGCATGCGCAGGTGGGTGGGGTGCATTGCATTGTGGGTGTGGGCATGCGCGATAGCTCTCACACACAAATTTTCAGCATCTGAGGACAGAAAGGTTCACCATCACTGACCAATGGAACGGCTTGCCTTCAGAGGTTGTGGGTATTCCATCATTGGATGCTAGTCTGGAATGGTATAGGGCAGGGGTCTGCAAAGTCGGCTCTTTTAAGACTGGTGGACTTCAACTCCCAGAATTGCTAGCTGGGGAACTCTGGGAGTTGAAGTCCACCAGTCTTAAAAGAGCCGACTTTGCAGACCCCTGGTATAGGGTCTCTTGCTTGAGCAGGGGTTTGGGACTAAAAGACATCCAAGGTCCCTTCAAACTCTGTTATTCTGTTCTGTTCTGGTTACCAGCCTTTTTTTTTTTTTGCTCCAATTTAAAGTCCTACATGACATGAGGCTGGGTTATTTGAGGGATGGTATCAGCCTCTGCTTTGCTTGCTTGCCATTGTCTTCCATACAAACGGGGAGGGAGGGGGCATGGTATTTGGGATGGGAATTGTATGGTACTGGAGGCGATATGCAAAAGGGAGTTTTGTTCTCACCATCTACTGCACATGTTGGTGGCTGGTGTTTGGACCTGGTCAAGGCCAACTGTCTTGCATACCAACCTGATGAAGCCTTTTGAAGATGCACCCCACATGATACCTTAGGGAGTTGCAGATTGAACACTGGGGTGTGGGAGGGGGCTGGGTAATCATTTGATATGTACTTGTTTGCACCTTTTTCGCTCAGATCTTGCTTTTCTTTCGCTGCTATCTTTTTATAACCAGTAAAAGTATCTTTAATCCCACGAACAATGGAGTTGGACATTTTCTTTCTTGTTTATTGATGGAGGCATGCCTGACAGATGGCTTTTTCCCAGTTATATTGCTCAGAGCCATCAAAAGAGGCATACTATGGTTCCCATTGCCTAGGGAGCTACACTGGGTAGATTCCAGGTAGGGGTCTTTATCTGCTGTGGTGCCACTTTATGGAGCATTTCGCATTCATGAACTCTGTTGAGTTTCTGGAAATCCCTCAAAACCTAGTTAGGCCTAGGGGCTGGGTGAGTAGAGAGAGAAAAGTCAAGCAGCAGAAATTACTGGACGGATCAGGAGCCTTCTAGGAAATAATCATTTCTACCTGGATCAGAAACAACAATGACAACAACTTTGATTCACAAATACACAGGGCAATTCATTTTGAGCCTATTGGTGTTTATGGATGGCCTTTGGACATAGGATACCTTACAATCATTTAAGGTAGTTGTGATGAGGACAGGCAAGGACCCTCTTCTCTGAGTAATGTACAGTGGCACATTACAGAACCTAGTGAAGCTGCCAGGAGGCCCTCCAGGAACAAATAAAGCAAAAATAAATAGCAGAGGAATGAGGTGGAAAGCTCCTTGTTGTCACCATATATGCAGCAGATCCATCAGCATAGCTGGCCACAGAAGGATGAAAGATGAACATGGCAGCCATCATAGTAAAGACGACCATCACTTAGTCCAGGAGCTGTAGTTGCACTGCACTGCAGAGGAACTGCCTGCAGAGAACCCTATGAGAGGGGCAATGATGGAGTTAGAGAGTGGAAAGAAACTAGCATGGAGAGCTGCATCTGTGGAGTGCAAGAGTAGAAGTGAACATCTATATAAATAAAAATGTAAAATAGTTTGTACGAACCCACTAATCTCAAAAACTACTGCACCGATCTGCCTCAAACTTTGACACAATGTTGCCAAGGACTTCCGATAATAGAATATCTACTCATTTTGTGCCTAGCACACGTGTATCGTGTGCAAGGTACACAAATGTAAAATGTACCCACTGATCAGGTTTTCACCACCCTGTAACTCCTCCCACCCGGCAACAGTCATTTCCTCAGCAACGTATGGAGGCTTCTTAGGGCCAAAAAGGCACTGAGATAGCAAACCTCCAGGTGGCCCATAGAGAGAGAGAAATACAGTTTAATAAAAGAGGGACTAGGGGAGACAGGATAGCAGCCTTCCAATATCTCAGGGGTTGCCACAAAGAAGAGGGAGTCAAGCTGTTCTCCAAAGCACCAGAGGGCAGAACAAGAAGCAATGGGTGGAAATTAATCAAGGAGAGAAGCAACTTAGAACTGAGGAGAAATTTCCTGACAGTTAGAACAATTAACCAGTGGAACAGTTCGCCTCCAGAAGTTGTGAATGCCCCAGCACTGCAAGTCTTCAAGAAGATGTTGGATAGCCATTTGTCTGAAATGGTATAGGGCTTCCTGCCTAGGCAGGGAGTTGGACTAGATGACCTCCAAGGTCCCTTCCAACTCTGCTATTGTATTATTGTATTACAGTAGGTAGAAAGATTGGGGAATAGATAGAGAGGGAAAAATACAATAGGTAGGTAGGTAGGTAGGTAGGTAGGTAGGTAGGTAGGTACGTAGATAGAGGGATAGATAGGGAGAAATACGGTAGGGAGAGAGAGAGAGAGAGAGAGAGAGAGAGAGAGAGAGAGAGAGAGAGAGAAACACGGTAGGTAGGTAGGTAGGGTGATAGATAGAGAGGGGGAAATACAGTAGGTAGGTAGGTAAGTAGGTAGAGGGAGAAAGGAATACAGTAGATAGGTAGGTAGGTGGATAGATAGAGAGGGAGAAATACAGTAGGTAGGTAGGTAGGTAGGTAGGTAGGTAGGTAGGTAGGTAGGGGGATAGATAGATAGGGAGAAACACAGTAGGTAGGTAGGTAGGTAGGGGGATAGATAGATAGGGAGAAATACAGTAGGTAGGTAGGTAGATAGAGGGAGAAAGGAAGAAATACAGTAGGTAGGTAGGTAGAGGGAGAAAGGAAGAAATACAGTAGGTAGGTAGGTAGAGGGATAGATAGGGAGGGAGAATTACAGTAGGTAGGTTAGGTAGGTAGGTAGGTAAGTAGGTGGATAGATAGATAGGGAGAAACGATAGGTAGGTAGGTAGGTAGGTAGGTAGGTAGGTAGGTAGGGGGATAGATAGATAGGGAGAAATACAGTAGGTAGGTAGGTAGATAGAGGGAGAAAGGAAGAAATACGGTAGGTAGGTAGGTAGGTAGGTAGGTAGGTAGGTAGGTAGGTAGGTAGAGGGAGAAAGGAAGAAATATAGTAGGTAGGTAGGTAGGTAGGTAGAGGGATAGATAGGGATAAATTAGGTAGGTAGGTAGGTAGAGGGATAGATAGAGAGGGAGAAATACAGTAGGTAGGTTGGTAGGTAGGTAGGCGGATAGATAGATAGGGAGAAATACAGTAGTTAGGTAGGTAGATAGAGGAATAGAGAGAGAGGGAGAAATACAGTAGGTAGGTAGGTAGAGGGATAGAAAGGGAGAAATACAATAGGTAGGTAGGTAGGTAGGTAGGTAGGTAGGTAGGTAGGTAGGTAGGTAGAGGGAGAAAGGAAGAAATACAGTAGGTAGGTAGGTAGAGGGATAGAGAGGGAGAAATACAATAGGTAGGTAGGGTAGGTAGGTAGGTGGATAGATAGATAGGGAGAAATACAGTAGTTAGGTAGGTAGATAGAGGAATAGAGAGAGAGGGAGAAATACAGTAGGTAGGTAGGTAGAGGGATAGAGAGGGAGAAATATAATAGGTAGGTAGGTAGGTAGGTAGAGGGAGAAAGGAAGAAATACAGTAGGTAGGTAGGTTGGGAGTTATACTGTGATTGTGTGTATGTGTGCAGGTGTAGATCTGCACACAGATTGGTTGGCCATTTAACCAAACTGGGCCATAGCAACGCGTGGCCGGGTATAGTTAGTAGAACATAAAATCATAGGGCTGAAAGGGACCTCGGATGTCTTCTAGTCCCACCCCATGCTCAAGACAGAAGACCTTTTACCACCCTAGTCTATTGTCCAGTCTATTTTTGAAAACCTCCAATGATGGAGCATCTATAACTCTGGGAGGCAAACTATTCCATTTGTTCTCACTGTCAGAAAAATTCTCTTTACTTCTAGGCTGGGTCTCTAACAAACTTCCATCCATTACTTATGTTTCTTGTCCTCAAGTGCTTTGGAGAATAGGTTGACCCATTTCCTCCTCCCCTACTTCACACACATATACAACTTACACATTTACACTTATATTAAGAAATAATCTTCTGTTCCCATTTTATAAACTAAAAGTATTAGAGTTTGGCCTGCTTGTTTTCATAAACTTTGTCATGGAATACTATTGTAGGTTTTAAGCTATTTTAATATGCTTCTGAATTTTTTATGTATCTGTGTTCATATGCTCATTATTCATCATTCAGTTTCCAACATGCTCATTACAACAGGTCATTTACAGGACAACCTACAAAGAGGTTATGTTCCATTTAAATATGGATTGTTTCAATTCATGTCCTTAGTTTTTGAATAAGCAAAATACCTTTCAAAACTCCAAAGCATGTAGTTTAGTACCCACTTGATCTGGTTTTACTATGGGGAAGATGAGATGCAAGTTAAATATGGATATGTCATTTTATAGGGGTGACATACACAACAAACAAACAAGCCATTAATGTGTTTTGCTATTGTCAGATCACTTTCTGATCAAATTATGAATCATTGCCTCCCTGAACCTCTGCTGGGATAGATGTTCTGTTAGAAAATGTCATTCCAAGTACGCGATGAATCCAGAGGATTTCTAGAAGATGTTTGGAGATTTTCTAAATAGTTTTCAAGCAGCTATATGACACACTTGGTAGATCTCTGGAATATAGACACAGCCAGGGCACTGGACAAGATTGCCTCTGCATATCAAACAACCACCAATCCTAAGAAACCCCCTGATTTTCTAAGGAATTACGGGGAATGAAGCAATTGAAAAAAACACTGTGTTTTTTCCTATACATTAATTCCCCGTAATTAATGTAAAAACAAAATTGACCAAGTACTGTTACAAGCTCAAGCTCAAAGCTGAGGTTATAAGAACACTGAGGAATCAACATTTGCCCAGGCTTTATGTGTCTTCTCTTGACTAGGGGTCATGTTCAGAGGGGTCCAAACTCATCTAGAGAAGAATGAGCAAGATAAGCTGTCTGCAGGCTGCTTATCTATATATAATATATTATATATATATATATATATATATATATATATATAATTATATAATTATATATATATATATATATATAATTGTTTCCACAACTTCCTGTAAGGGCCCCAATTAAGGGAGGAGACATGCTGTTTCCCTCTCTGCCTGTCGGCTCATCACCAGAGACCATCAGCTCATAAAAACTAACATAGTTGTATCAATTATCACCTTACCAAATGTGATTCTGCCTTCAAGCCCAGTCATCAATGGAGACCAGGAGAGAACCCCCATGTCCCCGAGGAACAAAGAAGGAAGGAGAGGAAGACTTTGAAACATATGAGGATAGATTTAATTATACAAATATGTTTAGATATAAAATTAAGATTGGCATATGTGTAGGCTACACAAATCAACAACCAGGTACTTCCTGTATGCATCATAGCAAGTGGACACCTTGATGGCTTTGTTAGCTAACAAGGTAACTTTGCAAATGGAAAGTTGCTGGATCTAAGTCAGCATAATCTCTCCAGAGCAAACCAGTTCCAATCTTTAAAGCATGACATTCAACCAAATTTTAAATCTTAATTTTGGCATTATTTTCTTTATTATTTGCATTGGAGAATTTAAGACTCTTCAGACTGGCAATTTCTATTGCATTAATAGTTGTGTTTCCCTCCCCTTAAAAGATGAGGATGCACATTTGATTGGGAAGGTTTCAAAAATATCTGATTTTTGAACTATGTAGCAAAAGGATGATTAGTATGTAGATTTTGGAATGTTAATAACAAATTAAGAAGCTAGAGCAGTGTTTCTCAACCTTGGCAACTTGAAGTTGTCCGGACTTCAACTCCCAGAATTCCCCACCCAGCTGGCTGGGGAATTCTGGGAGTTGAAGTCCAGACATCTTCAAGTTGCCAAGGTTGAGAAACACTGAACTAGAGGCTTTTGAAAGTATAGCTTTGAATTATCTAGAAGACTCTTTCTCATAGCAAATGGGTATTATTTTCAGTTTTTCTATGATGATGACCAGGAAGTCTAGACACTAGAACCAGAGGATAAAGAAATCCTTAGTGCAAATCTTTCAATACCTTTCAGCTAAAATGGACAGAATGGATCCTGATAAAATTGACAGATCAGGCTGCTATAAAATTGTAAACTAAGATTGCGCTGCAATGGATGTTTATGAAATTAATTTAAATGGGGCTTTAAATGCAATACTAATGGATGACGTCTGATGGATGACTTATTCCTTAGAGGAGATGAACAGACATTAAATCAGAAAATTAATTAGGATCCCCCCCCCCCCTTTAGATATACAAAAAACTTTGGAAAGATTCTTTTAGAAGTGACAAACAAAAGGATAAATTTTATTTATGGATACAAGATAAAGGGTTCTCATAATATATTTTTTTTAATCAGGAAAATTTATAAGTGTGGTTAAAAGAAGAAAATGGTTACATCTGGTTGTCCTTCCTGGACTTTTGCTGATAAAGATTGATTGACCTAGCACTTTGTTTTTGTTTTCCTTAGCTAAGAAATGAGCTATGGGGAAAAGAGACCTTATGTTTTATTTAGAGATGGTGATAACCTATTTTTCTTTTTATCTACTGGAATTAAGGGGGAAATCATTATTTTTTTCTGTGTCTTTCTTTATATTCTTCCTTTTCTTTGCATTTGTAATTTCGTTGTACTTGTTTGTACTTTTCATAGCCTGTATTGACTTTTATTTTTTATATATATAATTCTTAAAACTATTATTTTTTAAAAAAATCAAGACAACCAGTAAATGAAAGCAAACATTACAATGTTTTCTGAATTTCTTAGCTGCTAGCGTCATCCATAATTTTGTAGCCCTAATAATATATCAAGCGATAACTAGGAAAAAAATAACCATATATTAAAAATAACCATATACACTAACAAATAGAAAGGGGGTCACTGAAGACAGTAGCAAAATGGTTGCTCCATTTTCTGCGAAAATGATGAAGGGTTTGATGAACCAATCAGCATGAATGTATGGAAATATAAACCTAAATCTATATAAATAAAAATGTAAAATAGTTTGTGCAAAGCCACTAATCTCAGAAAGTACTGGACCGATCGACACCGAATTTTCACACAATGTTCCCAAGGACTTCCGATGATATAATACGTATCTTTTTGTGGCTGGCACACATGTGTGATGTGCACACTACACAAACATAAAATGTACCCACTTGTGAGGTTTTCACCTCCCTGTAGCTCCTCCCATCCGGCTGCTTCTTATGATGCGTCACGCACACACCCCTCACATTTCCAACAGTCATTTCCTCAGCAACCGAATAAGCGTCCAACGTTCCCACACTACATGGAGGCCTACTAGGCCGGAAACTAGGCATGCGGGTGTGGAAAGTTATCACCCATCCCTCCCCCCCAAAAATGAAATACCCTAGGAAATATTGAAAAGGCAGAATATTATATTTCCCTGGATGTGAAAAGGAAAAAACATGTTTTGTTTCCTGCAGCCTCCTGCCCCCACCCACTCTGTCAATGGGTCATTAAGAAGCCTGAGCTAGTCCACTTTACATAATAAAGAGTTCTCCCCTTCAGCTCCAGAATCCTGGGATTAAGATATGACTAGCCTTACCAAACCTGGACTCAGCCCATGGGAGCCTGGCAACCAATCAGAGTACAGTTTATTTTATTTTATTTTTTATTTTTTGAATTTATATACCGCCCTATTCTCCCGGGTGGGACTCAGGGCAGTGTACAGAAAAGATAAAAACCGACAACAAGTAAAAACAATGTAAAATGGAATTAAATAATTAAACTCTGTGCTAAAATAGTTTAAAATTATTAAAATTCAATTTAAAATTATTCATTAATCTATCTATGTCAAACCAGCCAGGTGGAAAAAATGTGTTTTAAGTGCCTGGCGGAAGAGACGTAGGTCCGTGATGGTTTGGATGTCGGGGGAGAGGTTGTTCCAGAGGGCCGGACCCGCCACAGAGAAGGCCCTTCCCCTGGGGGTCGCCAGCCGGCATTGACCGGCAGACGGCACCCTGAGGAGGCCCTCTCTGTGGGAGCGGACAGGTCGAAGGGAGGTATGTGGTAGGATTCGGTCTTGCAGGTAGCCAGGACCATGGAGTGCTTTAAAGATGGTAACTAACACCTTGAAGCGCACCCGGAAGACCACAGGCAGCCAGTGCAGTTCGCGCAAAAGAGGTGTTATACGAGAGACTCCCAAAATCCCCCGCGCGGCCGCATTCTGCACTAACTGGAGTCTCCGGGTGCATCTCAAGGGGAGCCCCATGTAGAGAGCATTGCAGTAGTCCAGGCAGGAGATAACGAGGGCTTGAGTGACTGTGCGTAGGGCGTCCCGATCTAGAAAGGGGTGCAACTGGCGTATCAGGTGGACCTGATAGAAAGCCCCCCTGGCCCGGCTGTCACATGGTCATCCATGGACAGCCGAGAGTCCAGGAGGACACCCAAGTTGCGAGCCCTTTCCGCGAGGGCTAATGACTCGCCCCCGATAGCCAGAGATGGCACTAACTGGCTATATCGAGACGCCGGAAACCACAGCCACTCGGTCTTGGATGGGTTGAGTCGGAGCTTGTTCCTCCCCATCCAGACCCGTACGGCTTCCAAACACCGGGACATCACTTCAATGGCATCGTTGGGGTGGTTAGGGGTAGAGATGTACAACTGAGTATCATCAGCGTACTGATGGTACTCTACCCCAAAACCACAGATGATCTCGCCCAGCGGCCTCATATAGGTGTTGAACAGGAGGAGCGAGAGAACCGACCCCTGAGGCACCCCACAAGTGAGGGGCCTCGAGGACGATCTCTGCCCCCCTGTCAACACAAATTGCAACTGGTCGGAGAGGTAGGAAGAGAACCACCATAATACGGTGCCTCCCATCCCCAACCCCTCCAGCCGGTGCAATAAGATACCATGATCGATGGTATCAAAAGCCGTTGAGAGGTCTAATAGGATGAGGATAGAGGAACATCCCCTATCCCGAGCCCTCCAGAGATCATCTACCAACGCGACCAATGCTGTCTCCGTGCTCTGCCCAGGCCGGAAGCTGGATTGGCGCGGGTCTAGATAGACGGTTTCCTCCAGGTGACGGGGGAACTGTTGTGCTACCACACTCTCTACAACCTTAGCAAGAAAGCTGAGGTTGGAGACCAGATGTAATTAACCAACAATGCTGGGTCCAGGGAAAGCCTCTTGAGGAGGGGTCTCACCACCGCCTCTTTCAAGACAGTCGGTAGAAACCTCTCACTCAAGGAGACGTTCACTATTTCTTGGAGCCAGCCTCGTGTAACCTCCCGGGGGGCCAGTACCAGCCAGGAGGGACATGGGTCCAATAAACATGTGGTAGCATTCAGCCGCCCCTAACAACCTGTCCATGTCGTCTGGAGTCACAAGGTCAAACTCTTCCCACAAAATGGTCTCAAGGCCTGCCTCCGTTTGTCTGTCGGGACTAACCTCATTGGAGGCCAGTTCGCCCCAGATCTGAGCGATTTTATCCTGCAGATAATGTCCAAATTCCTCTGTGTGACCCTGAAGGGGAGCTTCCCGCGGCTTCTTGGAGGAGGGAGCGTGTCACTCTAAACAGGGCAGCAGGGCGGTTATCTGCGGATGCGATAAGGTTAGCAAGATAATTACGTTTCGCCGCTCTTATCGCTACGAGGTAGGTCTTCAAATGGGACCTAACACGTGTTCGGTTAGATTCGGTGCGAGTGGATCTCCAAATGCTCTCTAGGCATCTCTTGTGGCGCTTCATCACCCTCAGCTCCTCGGAAAACCAAGGGGCCAAGGTGGTTCGGCGCCGCGTGAGAGGCTACAAGGGCGGGACCCGATCCAGGGCCCCAGTGGCCACGTTATTCCAGGCTGCCACTAGGTCCTCAGTTGAGTCGCGGGTCAGGGTCCCCGGTATTGGCCCAAGTTCTGTCTGGAACTTCTCTGGGTCCATCAGGAGTCTGGGGCGGAACCATCTTGGTGTTTCCAGTTCCGCCTCCCCGCAGTGGGGAGAAGCGGTTGGAAAGTCTAGTCAAAGGAGGGAGTGATCTGTCCATGACAGGGGTGTAATCGTTAAATCCCCTAATCCCAGATCACTACTCCACTGGCCGGAGACAAAAATAAGATTCAGCGTGTGGCCCCCGGTGTGAGTGGGACTGCAAATTACTTGGGTCAGGTCCATGGCCGTCATGGAGGCCATGAACTCCCGAGCTATCTCAGAGGTTTCACCTGCCGATGGCAGGTTGGAGTCCCCCATGACTAATAGCCTGGGGGTCCCAACCGCCACCTCGGCTATCACCTCAAGGAGCTCGTGCAGGGCTACTGAGATGTAACAGGGAGCCAGGTGGACAATCAGCAAGCCCAACTGCCTCCCAAGGCCCCATTTCACACCCAGGACCTCACAGCCGTCTATCTGCGGCACAGTGGTCTCCCTCGGATCAAGGCCCTCCTTTACAATAACCGCTACCCCTCCACCCCGGCCTTACATAGGAACAAGAAACAGAGAGGTGGGGCCAAACAGTTGATAAAAAGCCCTGCAAGCCCCTTGCTCAACACTTCTCTTCCTGTCCACCAACATTGAAGCATGTGAGCACCTTTTCTGTTCAGGACTCAAGCCATGTGGTCCTGTCCACCATTAAACCATCTTTCCAAGCAGCCTCCATGTCTCCAGTGTCTTTTTCCCCACTTGGACCCGAACCCAGAACGACGTTCCTTCCATCACGGGGTGACACACTCCCAGGTGGCCCATTTGTGATCCCAGGAGGCTGTATGGAGGCCTACTAGGCCGAAAACTAGGCATGGGGGGGGGGTGTGTGACACATTCCCAGGTGGCCCATTTGTGATCCCAGGAGGCTGTATGGAGGCCTACTAGGCCCAAAACTAGGCATAGGGAAGTGACACACTCCCAGGTGGCCCATTTGGGGCCCCAGGAGGCTGTATGGTAGGTAAGTAGGTAGAGGGCTAGAGAGGGGGGGGAATACAGTAGGTACTTATTATTATTATTATTATTATTATTATTATTATTATTATTATTATTATTATTATTATTATTATTATTATTATTATTATTATTATTATTATTATTATTCCCTAGTTCATAAAACATATTCATGGAGAGACAGTGTTGTATTTCTAATCATTGTTAACTAGCCTCATAGATGTGGAACTAGCAACTCGTACTTATCCAGATCCAATCATTCTAAAACTATATAATACAATAGCAGATTTGGAAAGGACCTTGGAGGTCTTCTAGTCCAACTCCCTGCCTAGGCAGGAAACTCTATATCGTTTCAGACAAATGGCTATCCAACATCTTCTTAAAGACTTCCAGTGTTGGGGCATTCACAACTTCTGGAGGCAAGCTGTTCCACTGATTAATTGTTCTAACTGTCAAGAAATGTCTCCTCAGTTCTAAGCTGCTTCTCTCCTTGATTAGTTTCCACCCATTGCTTCTTGTTCTACCCTCAGGTGCCTTGGAGAATAGTTTGACTCGTTCTTCTTTGTGGCAACCCCTGAGATATTGGAACACTGCTATCTGTCTCCCCTGGTTCTTTTCATTAAAATAGACATACCCAGTTCCTGCAACCGTTCTTCATATGTCTTCGTCTCCAGTGCCCTAATCATCTTTGTTGCTCTTCGCTGCGCTTTTTATAGAGTCTCCCCATCTTTTCTATATTGTGGCAACCAAAACTGAATGCAGTATTCCAAGTGTGGCCTTACCACACTTGGAATAAAACTAAAACTAAATAGAGGAACTCCTAGATTGAAAATGTGGAGAGTTAATAAACTATATTAAGGATATTAAACTGAAGTGTTACCAAAAAAAAAAGAGTTTCTTTTAAATCAATGTAACTTTTCATGTTATCTATAAAGTAGGATGTTAATAAAGTTTTTATAAGAAATTTGTTCATCTCTCTGGCATCAAAGAGAAAGGAAAGGAAGCCATGCAAAAATGAATAATACATTACTGAATGCTTTGAAACAATTAAAATCAAGATAGAAAACAGGCAGCCCAAATTGGCAGCCCATGAGCTGGATGCACAAGCCACGCCCACCCCAGATCCTCAAAGGGAAAAACATTATGAAACATCATGTGAGGACAACATGACGCTATGAGTTTGATACCCATGATATAAACCAATCTTGGAACAAAAAAATAAATCAATATCAAACCAATTAGATTTATTGAAAATAAGAGACCTAGAATCTGAATTTTATCAAATAGAAATATTTTGAAAAAAAGTCACAAACCAAATAAATTGCTGTCTTACTAGTTACCTGAGCAACAAGATAAAAGAACAATAACTTCTACTTGATTGTTCAATGTATTTGATGAATTAGATATGTTTTTACAATTAGATAAATGATGCAGCAATTTATGAATGACTAAATTAGATTACATAATAAACGGACAATGATTCCGAAAAGACTGAACAATATTTGAATAAGAAATTACTTACAAAATTCACAGATCAACCATTAAAGCTAAATGTGAATTCATTTTTCGAGCTCCAAACTCCATTCAGATGAGGTGAGCTATAGTGAAGACCCATTTTAAAGGGAAGTAGCAGACTTTGTCCATTGTTTAGGGGAAATACTCTGTTATTGCCTGCAGTTTATATAAATTTGGATCAGTAGGTATTGTTTAAGGCAGGAATTTGACAAATGTGAAGTTTGTTAAATCAAGAGCTTATTGTAGTCTCATATTGAAAAAACAAGATGTGATGGATTTAGGTGTTAAGATCTTTCATATAAGGATGATTCCCTGCCTGTTGAGGAACAAGAAACTTTCATAAAAAGTAAACTTCTTAACTCCTAAAATGATTTCATTCTGCAACTGCAAAGGCTGGCTGCCCAAAATCATTGCCTGAAATAAGAGTTTCTTAGTGACTCTTTGCTCACAGGTTCTTATAAAACAATTTCTAAGCTGAGTCCTCAGCATCTTGAGATACAGCTAAGAAACCTTGAAGTATTGAACTGGATGAATGGCTTGTGTAATGTTTCCTTCTAAGCACTCATCCCTCCGGGAAACTCTATTTCGAAAAGTCTGGTTTTATTAGGCTCATGGAGAAACACATGACTAGCATCTGGACTGGAGTCAAGAAGAGGTAGAATTCTTGTTACAGATAACATGGTCAAGAGGTCACTATTGCCAGAGTAGGCATGCATGCTTACAATTGCATCCTGAATGGCCTTCAAGGGTTTCTGTATGGCTTAAATGCAGTGCAGCCAAAATTAGCTTGAATGTAGGTTTGGTGATAAAACTGAGCATGATTGAAGACTACAGATATTCATATCAACAATATAGATAAGATTTACCTTACTGGATTAGAGCAAAAAGTTCATCTGGCCCAGATGGTTAAAAAAGCCTGCCAGATTTTTTTTCAGGAATTGACAGGTAGGGCTTGTTACATTGTTTGCCTTCAACATCCAGCAATCACAGTCTAAGAACACAGGGAAGCAGAAGAGGACATCTTCTGGTTCCAGCCACATCCACTGTTTCCCTGGAGAAAGCTGGCACACGCGTGCCCCTCATGGAGCAAAGTGCCCAGTTGCGCTCATGATGACAGAGCAGGTAGACCCTTCCCCTAATCATTTCCCAACATGAAAATGGCTCCATTGTCATTACAGTGCTGAGATTGAATTCGTCTCATCAAAGCGGAGGGTGACAGGTGCCTCAATAGACTAGTGCCAAGCGCAGAGGCAAGAAGATTAGCAGGCCACTGATATCATTATTTCCGCCTATCACAGATTCGGCAGGGAGGCAATTGTAATTTCTAGGTTTATTAGTCTGCATTCGAAGGGAAAAAAACAACAATGATAAACCTCAGTATGACAGCCAGGCATTTGTGCAGCAAGTGCTGTCATAGCGACACTTACAAAATGCCAATGCGGTTGTGTCCTCCTAATCCCCCCTAATGGAGGTTAAAGCACTGCACAAAAAGCGCTCTTATCAATGATCGGAGCACTAATAACATTTGCATTTTTAACACAGGACGTAAATAATCTTCCACGCAATTTTACCAATTAACATTGCTTTGGAATAATTCAGATAAAATATTCAGCAAAAATGTTGGCCTGTCTCCATCTTTCTTATTGCTGTTAAAAATAACAAGGCAGAGAATTCTATGAATGATGCCTGCCCAACCTAGAGAAATTTTGCCACCTCTCCAAATGTTCTCTGCTAACCAAAGAGCCAGGTGCCTTGCCATTGTTAGATTTTAACAGCCCTGTTCAAATCCTACCCAGATGCTCTCAAGCGTCATACTACAATCTCTCCATGCAGAGGTCTTGATTTTAAAGCAGTCTCTTTTCCTGCTGCCAAACCCATAACTGGAAGCCTTGGGAAGGGCAAGTAAAATATTCACATTACATAGATAAAGGAAACATGTAGGAAATTAAAAAGATTGATGTGTTCAAGTGCTGATGGAAACTTTGTGCTTGCTTCCCCTCATCCCAGTATCAATATATTTCAGGTCAATACCAGATTGCAGTAATTGTCATTTTTCTATGTTTAATCCATGCAAACAAATTTCAGGAATCTCTTGAAGTTAAAAACCTCCCATACAACAGGTGTTAAAACTCCCACCCCCACCCCCTACATTTAAGAGACCAATTAAGAAGACTCTGTAATTCCATTCTTGAGTGACTGCCACTGAATTCAATTTCTTTCAGGTCAGTGAATATAATGTGAAGTCATTAACTAAAAGGTCAGGGACAGCATATAAAATATACACACATGGTGGAGTCTGCAATAATTAGTACACATATCACATGTGCTGTTATTGTGGCATATGTTGCAAGAAATCTTTACAGGATTAGATGATGGTAAATGTTTGGCTGTGTTTGACTTAAATTGGTTTTCAAAAAGAGCCCCAAGGCACCTTCCCAGGTCATTGACAATTTAACACATTGTACAGGCCCCCAGTGATTTTTTCAATGGGGTTTCTCAGAGATGTGAAGAATGGACAAACTTGCATGAAAACGTTTTTCTCCTATTAACATTTTTCCTTTATTGTATAGTATTGAAGAATGTTGAGTTTTCCTAGGTTTGCTGAGACTTTGAATGAACTCAAAAAGGCTTCACAGCTTCTTCTCAAAGAGCAGGGGGGCAGCTGTGATCAAAAAAACTATTGCACAGATTCATCTGGTACGCCAGTTATATCCAATCCTAGATAGAAAGGCCCTTCAGACAGTCATTTCACACTGCAGGTAACCTCATGAATGGACTGTTACAGTGTGTTCTTTGGGGGCGGGGGGGGGCTGCCCTTGAAGACCCTTTGGAAATTACAGCTGGTCCAGAAAATAGCAGTGTAGGCAGCTATGGTCATGCTATGATATGTTCAGGTGACTCCACTGCTGTGAGCTGCATTGGCTTCCAGGTGCTATTCAAAGTGCTGGTTGCCACTTATAAAGCCCTTTACGGCATAGGACCTGGCTCTGCCTATCTATTAAATTGGGCAGGGGTGTGTGACCTGGGTCCTTTCAATTGAACGGTGTGATATATTGGGAGCTGAGAATTAGAGAGCCCTTCTGCAGTAGAGAAATTGCCTTTTGATACATATTATCATTCCTTATTTCTATTATTTATTTTTGTATTTATAAGCAGGCCAAGGTTATTTAGAGTCAGTTTATCTTCCATACTGTAGTAATAAGCAAACAAATTCAATGGAAATATTCCGAATCTTTTTCACTTTTAATATACATAGTACATTTCAGTATGTGGTGTTGCGTAATTCTTCCTTTTAAACACATGATGTTAACTCAACTGGGAATTCTTTCTTTTAATGGAGGTAGTATATAGGAATAAAGATATCCCTAAAGTGGTAGGAAGGAGCACAATGACTCCTGCAGTTCCGACTAGCTGCATTAGACAATGGACAGGACTAATGTCTACCATGTGTGCAGCACAGGATAATAATGACTGAGAACTGAAGCTAATGTGAAAACTCTTTCTGGAAAACATAACCATGGCACTCAATTAACTTCTAGGTGATTAATTTTACCCCCCCCCTCCCGTTGTTATGCTGCTTCTGAAATTGAGCAACATCAGAACCAGTAGTCATTATCCATTCTGTGTTACACTGGAATTAAGAAATAATTACTCAGTATCAACTATTGTGCAGTAAGAACAGGATCGTTCCTAAAGTGGAAGCAATCTGGAAAGAAAAATGTCTTTGAGCACAAACCAGCCAAAGTTAGGAACCAATTCCAGTCAAGAGAAATTTAAATATGCATGCTTTGTTCTTCACTAGGAATCAATAGGATGTGGAAGTATTTAAGCTTGGTTGAATCGCATCCACATTTTAAAGTATATTGGCCACAGTAAGAAAGTATAACAAGACAAGAGAAAAATTAATAGTGGGGGCTATGGAAAGAAAAGAAGATATTTCAACAGTGCTACTGAAAGAACAACTGATCTTTGGCTCCCTCACTGACAACTGGAATGATTTCTATCAACTGAATTGACAAAAACTATTGTGCTTAAGAATGTGTGCCTTATATCCTGTTTTGCATATCCTTATATCTTTTACCTTGTGTTATTTTGGATAATAATCTTCAAGACACAGGAACGTGTTTACCACATTCCTCCCTTTCTAAACAGTAAGATAAAATGTTTAACTGAATCAGGTAAATAATTAAAATGTCACAATGTAAGGTTAGATGGAAAATAGCAACAAGCGTTATCATGATTGTCATTTAAATTTAATGCTTAGTTCTTAAAAGTACACTTTGCAAACTTTATAGGCTTACAAAAGATCAAGTAAGAATTGAACATTTTGGATTTAGGAGTCTTGTTAAATCCCAAATCTTGGCAAAATCTGGTTTGAGCAATAAAAGGCACAAACAATAGTGAAATGCAGCTATTGCCCGCTACAGTTTGTTGCCCCCTTGCAAATTAATACCACCCACATTGCAGGGCTAAAAACAAAGAAATAGTAGCAGATATATTCATTCAAGCATGCCAGTAGATCAGAACAACAGCTAAGGCAATAAATTACCATCTGTTTGGCAACACCATTCATTCATTACTCCCTTCAATACCAGATGACTTGGCTTGTTTGTGCTTCCACAAACCTGCACACACAGTATTTTTGATGGAATAATGGGGATGGCATGTTAGGAACCATTTCACTCTCTTTTGGAGAGATGGTTTCTATTCATCAAGCAAAGTGCATACAAAAAATGTTCAAAAACAGGAATTCCCTGTCCAAATCTCATGCCTTTAATCAAGTAAACTTAAAGGTATGATTTTTCACGGATTTATTTATATTAAGCGGTTAATGCTGTTGACTTACTTTACAGACTTGTTCGATTAATGAAGCACATTGAACCTGATGGTGTTATGTCTGACGAGGCGGAGTCATAACATCAGGAAGATTTAGGTGGTGTGTTGATATTAAAGGTGGCAACTCCCTCTTTGTCCATTTCTGGAGAAGAATGCTCCATAGCATCACCTTGTCCATCATTTCAGGTAGCCAAATCCTTGGCTAGCTTCGCAAACAGTAAAGTCTCCTTCAAGTTGAGCAGGATTTCTAATGACTTTATTGCTACAGCTATTTAAATTTTGTTAATTTCAATTGACAATTGCATGATTCAATATTTTTTTTCTTTTTAAAGTTTTGACTTCCCAGTCAAGCCTATAGCTCTGATATTTCTGGTGCTGTCCCAACCAAATGCTAATCAAATCAAAACCTGCTTAGCTTTTTATCCAAGATCTGGTAAGAACTGCTAAGAAATCTGAAAAGACATGATGCACCATGAATGACATGGATGAATGCTTGAATACAAATGAATTTGGGAATTACGTTTTACCTGGTCAGTGACTTATTATGTTTAAATTTTTCCTCATCTTTTGCATGGCTCAAATATATTTAGCCAACAAAAGTCATCGTCCAATACAGTAGTAGGAGTCATATTTAGAATATTAAGTGTGATAGGTATACTAAAATAATAGCTGCATTGAGAGACCTAACTATTCACAAAATGTGTATTATCATTACCATGACTGATCACAAAATACTCATTTACCAGAAGGGGAATTGATTCCCCTGCACTGATTCAGATAAACATGAAGCTTGAGCTGTGTGCCTTGCTTTCTTCCAGCTTTCTGTTCTTTCCAGTTTTAAACCAGGGAAGAATAAACATGAAGGTTTGACTGGGGAAATTCTGGTTCATGTCCATCCTCAGCCATGAATATACCAGTCACTGAATCTCAGTGCCATCTAAGAACAGGGCCTTGTCAGTCCGGTTAAATAGAAGGCACGCTGTGTACATGACTGTAAACTCCTGGAGAAAAGTGGGCTAGGAAAATATATAATAATAAAAAGTGTTTTTAATTAGAAAATAGGTATAAACAGACAGACATGAAGAGATAGATACATAGATAGGTGAGACAGTCAACCTGCGGCACATTTAACCTCCAAAGAGTACATCAAGGTTACTCTGACGTGATACTATTTTGGAGTTTGGTACTACTATCAAGTACAAAAATGCAATCATTCTGTTACATGTATACACAAATGGATCACAGTTATAATTAGACATTCAAGTATAATAATCTGGGAAATATAAGAAATTCATAAAATATTTAAAATGTGTTGTTACTTTAATATTTTCCATCATAGTTTATTAAGCAAAAGTTCACATTTTTAAACAATGGAGACAGCTTACACTGATAAAAATATACAATGTAAATATAAACACAAATACAATAGAATTAAAAATTAACCTGTTTAAAATTAACATTAATCATATTAATAGCTAAAAATGTTTTACTGTTTTCCTGAATATTGGAAGAGAGTCCTGCTGTTTTTCTAGGCAGCAGAATTTGGAAGCGTTATAGAAGAGGGTTTCCTATGCATCAGATAAGCCCTGGATACAAGGATATCTTCTAAAGATCCTCTCCTAAAGTGGATAGAACGAGACATTGATTCACAAATAGTCAAGCAGTCAAGGACTTTAAAACTCAATGCCTATATGTTGATTTGTGCCAGGAAGGCAACTACTGGTCTGTTACCAGCCACTGTAGATATTTCAGTATAGGGATAAGATAAACTCCCATATCTTGCAAAGTTCCATGGTTTTGCAGCTGCAGTTGCATGTTGTCTACAGTTTCCATACATTGTGTGAGGGATGACCTTACATAGGGCAATAGTCAGGGCAGGCTCTAAAACCAAGGCATGGATAAGGTTAGGAGGGGGGGGGGACTTAATTGATGTTCTAGCTGCAATTGTGCAAACCTGCTCCTCACCACAGCTGCCACCTGTAAATCCAATGACAGCCAACACTCCCAAATGGCAAACATGTGGTTGGATCTTTGGGGAGATCCAACCGCATCTACAACAATCTTCATAATTCTAGACTACAGCTTTTTCCTTACTAATATACTTCTATTTTGTTGGGATTTAGGTGCAATTTATTCTTCCCCATCAAGTTTTATCAATATGAAAAAATGGTCAAGATATACTGTTCTTTGGAATTAGAAGATAAGAAGCACTCAATTCCAAAATTACAGAAAACTTTCCATAGCAATTTTATGTAGATGTTGAATATCATAGGGAATAAGATAGAACCTTAAAGGATACCATAGATAAGATTTCTAAGTATGGTGTAAAGAAGTAATCCTCCAATACCACCATCTGGACACTTTCTGAGATGAATGATTAGAACCATTGGACATCAGTTCTCCCAAGGCCCAATTCAACCAGAGAATCCAGAAACATATGGTATATACCATGGTTAATGACTTTAAAAATTGCTGAGAGTCCAAAAGAGAGCTATCATTCATACTACGACAGAGCTTCTGGTATAGGTCAGCAACAAAAGCAATCTCAATTTGTATCTTGAAGCAAATCCAGATTGGGCTGGGTCCAGAAGATCAGTTTGATCCAGCCAAATTTAAATTATAAGACTTTCTCTATTAGTTTGCCCAAAAATTGAATATTTGAAATTTACCTAATTCAAAAGTGGTTCTGTATGATTTCCCACTTTAAAAAGTATTAATCAGTTCTCTTAAATATTTGTCCCAGTATTTTGTATAATTCAATTGTTCTAAAATGTTTTACAATCCTCAATTTGCTTCTTTTGGGACAGTCTGAAACACGGAAAAAGTGTCTTATGATTGGTCCTTCAACTTGCAACTATCACAGTGTCCCCTTAGTCATGTAATTATCATTTGCAACCTTCCCAGCCAGCTTTTAACAAACAAAATCAATGTGGAAGCTGGCAGAGAAGACTGCAAGTTGCAGTCATGTGATGTCTCATTTAACTACCATGGTGATTCATAGAATTACTCTATAGAATAGAATTCTTTATTGGCCAAGTGTGATTGGACACACAAGGAATTTGTCTTCAGTGCATAACCTCAGTGTACATAAAAAAATACATTCATCAAGAATCATAAGGTGCAACATTTAATGATAGTAATAGGATACTAAATAAACAATCAAAATCATACTAGGAAAGTAAATAAAACAATACAAGCAATAAGGTTATAGTTATAAGTAGAAGGAGATAGGTAATAGGAAAGATGAGAATAATAATAATACAGTCTTAGTAAATAATTTGACAGTGTTGTGGGAATTAGTTGTTTGGCAGAGTGATGGCACGTGGGGGGAAACTCTTCTTGTGTCTAGTTGTTCTGGTGCGCAATGCTCTATATAACGTAATTTTGAGGTTAGAAGTTGTAACAATTTATGTCTGGGATATGAGGGGTATTGGTATGGTATTTTCACAGCCCTCTATTTGACTCATGCAGTATACAGGCCCTCAATGGAAGGCAGATTGGTAGAAATTGACTTTTCTGCAGTCTAATTATCCATTGAAGTCTGTGTCTGTCTTGTTGGGTTGCATGAAATGACTGTGATAATGTCATAAAAGTAGGTGTGGCCACATGATGCCTCATTTAAGGATTGCACTACTTAACAGTGAATTTTCTGCTCCTTATTGTGGTTGTAAGTCAAGGACTTTTTGCATTTCAGTTTAAATATGCATTATAAATGAAACTAGAAATACTCCACTAAATTGTTGACACCAAAAAAAATTCTTGTTACAATAGTTCACATAGTAACTATTTGTAATGACAGATGGGTGGCTATATGAATTTAATAAATAAACTGTAAATTCATATTAATATTTGAAACCTATTGTATTAGGTAACACATGAGACAATAAACACTATTCTAAACTAAAAAAAAAAACCATAAAGAGTTTAACATAAATAACAAAGTTACTGGCACCATTGTCCCGATGTTCACAAGAGCAGGCCAAGGTCATGCAAACTGCTACAGGAACGTCTGAGATTAGAATTCAGATCTTCCAAATGTCTTTACTACCGGGCTTCAGAAATAAAATTGAATACAGTTTTAATGAATAATATAAATGTATCAACAAGTGAAAGCTTACAAATTATTGATATAATAACGTTTGTGATTAGGAAAACCACTAGACACTGAGCATACAATAACTATTGCTGTTCTGTTCATCTATGTTCTTTAAAATAAACAACTGTAAACTTCTAGGCAAGAAAAATACCTTGTTTTTCCCCCATAATATTTTGTTAAGTGAAGCATGAATTGAAATATTTATATCCCACTTTTTGATACAAAAATGTGCATTCAAAGCACTTACCTATCTCCCTCAACTTTCTAGTAATAGCCAGAGAATCATTCACACAGTCACTTTCTTTTTATTTCCCTGAATTACATAAATTATTTTTTTATATAATACTGGATTTCCTTCTCCTTTCTTTTATAATAGAGTAATGAAAGGGTGGAAATTGTTTGTTTGGTAACCAATTTATCATCTAAAGCAGAATTCTTGCCTCTCCAATTATTTTTTACTATTCTTCCCTAACTGGGTTTTAATTGCAGCTTTTGGGAAACACAGTGCTGGGAAGTCAATATAAAAGCTCTATTGCACTTGATCACACAAAACACAAAAATTGTGCCAGCTGTGGAAATTCTCACAAGCTCAAGCAAACATCGCACACTAAAATCTCTTTCTAGAAATAGTATGATTTCAATCTGCAAATGGGGGAATTATGTGATTATGTGTTTTTACTGGAGTTTTAAAGTTATCAAATCTGTGATGAATCCCAAAACAGTTACCGGTATGTAGTTAGACATTTAAAGCATATGACAATGACTAATAAAATGTTTGGATTTTACTTCTTCAACACCATGTCTGAAACAACATCAAGTGGCCAATCTGACATGTATACAATATATTGGATTAAAATATTCCAAAATATGGTTTCTGGTGCTCAAGAGAATTGTTTTATTGTCTTTCCAGATTAGGGCCAGAGGGTTTTGATGGCTCATTTATACAACCAGAAATCATCTTAGTACTTGTGATCAATCAGGTGGTATTTTATAACAATAATGTACATATAAGAAAGTTTGTGATCATTTACAGTTCTTTACAATAGATTAATTTTTTTAATAATGTGTGTATAAAGAAAACATCCTTTTAATATATTTGGAATATTTTTGTATGCTTCCTAAAGTCAGGTGTTTGTGAGATTGGTACACATATAAATTTTAGAAATATTCACAGTTCCTAATATATACACTCTGTGTGTGTGTGAGAGAGAGAGCACCCATGCGTGGGCGTGTACCTGAAGTGATATATCTTTATGATTGTTTATATTCAATAATACAAATGCAGGATCTGCAAGACATGTCCTATTTGTTTACTAAGTTCTTTTAAAAATGAATATTTCCATGAGATAAATATTGATAGTAAAACTTTTGAATTCATTGTCCAAGTCTGTTCATGGCTGAGTCCAATTCTTACTATAAATTAATATAGATTTTGAGGCTAGAGAATTCTCATCAGGAGGCTTTCTGATTGCTTTGGTGAGATGTTCAAAGTTGATTAACAATGAAGAGATTTGCATCTCAGATTATCTAATAATGAGAAATGATTAATAGATACCAATTACAGTATGTATTGTCCTTTGCTACCTGAGTTATTTTTTCTCCTGGTTAAGATTATTGTACAGTTGGTGCTGTAATTAATAGTATCTGTATAATATCCTCCTTGTTGGAGATGTTTTTAAAAACTCTGGTTCTTTTAGTAATCTTTTTACAGATGAGTTTTATTCTGAAGACAAGCTATATATTAGGTGTGGCAAAATTATGGCCCAAAGGCTCCTCAGTTTCATTTTAGAAGTCTTTCAAATTCAGATTGTTATCCAAAAGATTAAGACCATGGTAAAAAGACAAAAAAGAGAGACAAAATTATAAAACTTGGACCAAAAGTAGGCTGAGGATAAGAACATTCTTTGATGTATTTAACAAATATTAAGTGGTATGTCTTCATGCTAGATCAACTTTCTTGTTGGTGAAGAAGTTGAACCCAGTCTAGCCTGCAGCCTTAAAAAATACCCTAGAAGTCTCCCATCCAAATAACTAGGCTTGACCCTGTTTAGTTTCTGAATCCAGACAAGCTGTGATGCCCCCAGCATGACTGTGACCTCAGTCATGAAGACTGACATTCAACATAACCTTAAAACAGTGTTTCTAAATCATGGCAATTTGAAGCTGTATCAACTTTAATTTCCAGAGAGCTGAAGTCCACCTATATCTTCAAGCTGCAAAGGTTTAATAAAGCCCTAAAGTGTGACTGCCCACTTTACTGTTAGTTCAATATTTCTACTTTAATTTGGATATAATTGGATATAATTTTTAGCTTTAAAAAAAAAGAATGGTCAATAAAGCGATGTCAATATAGATGGAAACCATTTGCCAAGCAACTGCAGATATTAGAACTAGATAGGGAACATCTATTTACAGAGTTTCAGTGACTCATGACATCATTAGGCAAGAAAAAAATTACAAAGATAAAAAAGTACAAAACCTTACCAGAATATTCTGAACTCATTAGAATTGATTCTGATAGAATAGAATAGAATATAATAGAATAGTTGGAAGGGACCTTGGAGGTCTTCTAGTCCAACTCCCTGCTTAGGCAGGAAACCCAATACCACTTCAGACAAATGGTTATCCAATATCTTCTTAAAGACTTCCAGTGTTGGAGCATTCACAGCTTCTAGAGGCAAGCTGTTCCACTGATTAATTGTTCTAACTATCAGGAAATTTCTCCTCAGTTCTAAGTTGCTTCTCTCCTTGATTAGTTTCCACCCATTGCTTCTTGTTCTACCCTCAGGTGCTTTAGAGAATACTTTGAGTCCCTCTGCTTTGTGGCAACCCCTGAGATATTGGAAGACTACTATCATGTGTGTCCTGTCCCCCACCCAGGCCTTCTTTTCATTAAATATTAGACATATCCAGTTCCTGCAACCGTTCTTCCTGTTTTATGCTCCAGTCCCCTAATCATCTTTGTTGCTCTTCTCTGCACTCTTTCTAGAGTCTCCACATTTTTTTTTACATTGTGGCGACCAAAACTGAATGCAGTATTCCAACTGTGGCCTTACCAAGGCATTATAAAGTGGTATTAACACTTCACGTGATCTTGATTCTATCCCTCTATTATGCAGCCTAGAACTATGTTGGCTTTTTTGGCAGCTGCTGCACACTGCTGGCTCATATCTATATGGTTGTCCACTAGGATTCCAAGATCCCTCTCACTACTATTGAGCAAGGTACTTACTTTTATCACCATTGAATTTCATTTTGTTAGATTGGATATGGCTTTGAAATGTGGAATCTGACTATTTATAGTCAGATTTATATAATTCCAGGCCAAAATAAGTTCACTTGTTTATACTATAGCAAAGTTCAGGCTGAAGAAATGGGTTTAGTGGAAATAAAGATGAACATCCTTTGGCTTCAACCGGGTTGTTGTTGGCAGAGAGGATGAGGTGATGAACTGGACAAAGTGTAAGAAATGTATGGAGTGACAATGTAAAAATATTTTCGCTTAACTGGACAAGCAGCAGTTGATCTTGATCCTATCTTGGTAATGGAAGATGTCTTGTACATGCAAAGCATTCTCTGAAGCAACTTTTTCCCTTTCAGTATGCAGCACTGGATAGCCCTACTGTCTGCCTCTTCGATAAGTAAATGCATGCTGGTTTTAATTTCTCTCTAACTTCAGCTTTCCTTCAACTGATTTGGCTTCTTCCTCCATGTTTGCAATATACATTCACTGTCCCTGCTC
The DNA here is from genome assembly GCA_039707465.1 of Rhabdophis nuchalis. Lineage (NCBI taxonomy): Eukaryota > Metazoa > Chordata > Lepidosauria > Squamata > Natricidae > Rhabdophis > Rhabdophis nuchalis. The sequence continues at coordinate 124,898,180 of CM077645.1, forward strand.
AAGGACCAGAGAGTTAGTTTCTAGGTCTCCTAGTTACTCAACCAACTACTTATACCTCCACATGTGTGCATACAACAAAAGTGAATGTATTCAACACTATTCTTGGCACTTTAAAGATCTGAAGCCATTTATGCACTTTAAAGATCTGAAGCCATTTTATGATTATTGCCATTGATTAACACATTAATTTCATGAAATTTTGACTGATAGGGGATGAATAAAGAGATGGCATTTCAGGTGTCAAGCTTTTTATTAAAGCCAGTGTTCAAGGCCACCTCTAGATGGATATTTCAAACTGCATTTTCTCTGCTCTCTAGTGTGTGAAAAGCAATTGTTTAGTTGTATAGCAAGTGTAGAGCGGAATTAAATTGACCCGCATGATACAGAAAGTAGCACTGAACCCATTTACCTAAGAGTCTTTTGAAAGAAATCTTGTTTTATTATTATAGTTGAGTGTTGACACGATTTTAAGGAAGTGATTATCTGTGTAATAGTTTTTAATGGATGGATTATTTCAATGTATGAACATTAAGGTCTGATGAGATATCATGTCCCTAGCTATATTTAAAATGTGGAAAGCTGTAGAGCTAAATTGATATTACTGTTTTTTAAAGGTGATTTAGGAAAGAATTGTTGCTATTGTTAGATATAAGACAGCAGGATGATAGGATGGGGCCAGGAAATAAAGTCATACTGCATCAGCTTCTGAAGTAGAATCTTAACACCTGTGTATCTTCTTTCAATCTCTCAGATCATATACCTGAGAAATACCTTTCAAAGTAAAAACATGTACTTTTTCATGAAAAGAAGTTGCTATACTAACAACCTTTCACAATGGTTAATTTTGAATAATCATGTCTTTTTTTCTAAACTAATTGGCAGTGGAATTAAAATTGGTTTCAAGTGCCGTTTTCACTGTGACAAGCTATAAAGGAGCCTCTGATTACCATTTTATACTGCTCGTCCAGCAGTGCTGTATATGGTGCATGGCCTTTGTTGGTTTAGTGCAAGGAAAAAAGAGAAAGCTTTTATTTCTTCTGAAGCTTTGGGAAAGTCTTGGAAGAAACACTTTCATTTCTATCTAGCCCCCAAGCAGGCTATGGAAGTAAATCATATTGAAATTAATTGGAGTTCCCAAGGCAACTAAGGAATGCAAGATCTAGGCCCCAGACTTACCTATGTCGTCCTAAGCTAATGTCTGTTCTTCTGGCCAAAACACTAAAATAAAAGGACTAAGTTTACACATATAAATAAGAACAGGACTACCCTGTCAGTGTTTTCTGATTTATGATACATGCCTAAGAGCTTCTTAGAAGGAGACAACATGTGGAACGGTCTGTTTCAGGTCATTTCCCGCCTCTGAGCTTCAATCCTACATCTGCTTTGCCTGGATGAAAGCCAGAAGATTTACTTCTGATGAGACAGATGCAGGATTGGATCATCACTAAAGTTTCCAATCAGATGGAAACAATCCACCACCCTTTTGGATATTTAAACCACAGTGGACAAAGTCTGTACAGATATTTTCAATCCAGTTTTGTTGCTTCAAGACCTTAAAAGCTAGATAGCATAGTTTCTTGCCATTTTTAATTGGACAACTGGAGTTTGGTAACCTTTTCAAGTATTGGTTCCATTGCACAATTTTGTGTAAAGAAATAGTGGTCATTTTTTTAAGGAGTAAAATTTTAAAAGCCTCACTATACCAAACCTAATGAGGTATCTTACACCCAACTCTTATGAGATTTTAGCATTATTGCTTCAAATTCTGAACTATTTGGGAATCTCACACTGTGAGCATTTGCTCCCGCTCTGTCTTGGCTGCTAATTCCCATAAAACTTTGGGTCTCCCTATATAGCATCATATATAACTAGTGCATTTAATTAACAAATACATACTTTAACCCATGAGCACACAATGAGAAGTCACACTTGGCTTGTGTGAAACAGTCATTACATTCTTATATACACTATTAATAGGTTTTTCCTGCAGAGAATCAATATTCATATTGAAAGTGTTTTCTATGCCACGTAGTCCTTGGGACTTCAAGACAGCCATTCAGTAATATGTTAGGCCATAAAGACAGTCTCTTTGCCACGATGTGTTCCTATGCTTAAAGAGGGGCATGGCTAAAGTAGATTTATTAGTAAGCAGGAACAATCCTTGTTCCTCATAAAGGGCGTGTGGGCCAATTTGCCCAGATCCAAAGGATGCTATTCATACTTTTTCCCAACAAAGCCTCATTGAGAGCCTCATGTTTGCTCAATGGTCCCATTGAGAGCCTGGCTTGTTTTTCACAACAGACTTTCAAGAGGGTACAAATAGATTGCTAATGAGGGGGGCCAGGCAGATACTCACAATTGGATAAAGGGAAAAGCGGGGACTGTTTTTACTGTAAAATGGGAGTCTTGAGAAGTTGCCAGTATTAGAGATTTCTTAATAAAGCAAAGTGATGTCCTTAGATGAGTGCCAGTTTTGGAAGCAGACATGGATAGGGGCCTAAAACAACTTTACAAAGAAGCATGTCTTAGTCTTACCAAACTCCATGGGAGTTATCACTATTTTCTCCCGGTTGTCTTTCAATGAGCTGAGTGGGGAACATGATAGCTTTTTATCAGTTTTGTTCTTCTTCATCCTCTGCAAAACAAACAGACAACCAACCAACTAGAATAAGGGTTAAATGAGTCTTGTAAAGAATCAGCCCTAAAATTTCCACTGAAAGGACGTTAGTTTACACTAAGAAATCTATCTTACATCAGGATGTCTTAGGAACAGATCAGTATGGGTTATCTGGTGGTCTTGGGTGTGAAAAGAATACACTTCTTGAAAAAATAAAATATTGCAAATCCCATATCAAGACCCCTGAAGTGTAGGTATACTGTGCATGCTGAAACATGCAAGCCCAGGTGATGGGCCAGAGAGATTCTAACCACATTGATTCACATACTGCGTACTTTTATGCTTCAGTCCTTGTATTCTTTTTAACAAAGTCACTTCTGTAAAATGAAAGTGGAAATGGCCTCATGGGAGAAACTCCAGAAACCTGAGTTGAACATTGCCACATGGGGCCCATTTAACCATAATTGCTAAAAAGAGTCATTTTAACTTTTTGAGAGAGAAAACACATGAAAAATTCACAATATGCCTAGAATAGTTTTTAAATGTAACAAAAAGCTCACAACTTGTCTATCAAGCATTCTTGCCCCCAGCTACTTAGAATAGAACAGAATAGAATAACAGAGTTGGAAGGGACCTTAGAGGTCTTCTAGTCCAATCACCTGCCTAGACAGGAAATCCTATACCATTTCAGACAAATGGTTATCCAACATCTTAAAAATTTCCAGTGTTGGACCATTCACAACTTCTGGAGGCATGTTTTTCCAGTGATTAATTGTTCTAACTATCAGGAAATTTCTCTTTGGTTCTACGTTGCTTCTCTCCTTGATTAGTTTCCACCCATTGCTTCTTGTTCTACCCTCAGGTGCTTTGGAGAATTCTTTGACTCCCTCTTTGTAGCAACCCCTGAGATATTGGAAGACTGCTATCATGTCTCCCCTAGTCCTTCTTTTAGACATATCCAGTTCCTGCAACCATTCTTCATATGTTTTATGCTCCAGTCCCCTAATCATGTTTGTTGCTCTTCTCTGCACTCTTTCTAGAGTCTCCACATTTTTTTACATCATCGCGACCAAAACTGAAATCAATATTCCAAGTGTGTCCTTACCAAGGCATTATAAAGTGGTATTAACATTTCACGTGATTTTGATTATATCCCTCTGTTTATGCAGCCTAGAACTGTGTTGGCTTTTTTGGCAGCTGCTGCACACTGCTGGCTCATATTTAAATGGTTGTCCACTAGGATTTCAAGATCCCTCTCACAGTTACTTCTATTGAGCAAGGTACCACCTATACTGTACCTGTGCATTTTGTTTTTCTTGCCTAAATGAAGAACCTTACTTTTTTCACCATTGAATTTTATTGTTAGATAGTGCCCAAAGTTCAAGTTTGTCAAGATCCTTCTATATGATGCAGCTATATGATACAGTCCTCCCAATCTGCATTATTACATACAGTACGTATCCCTCTGTTGCATGCAAACAAAGTTAATTTTAACCCCAAATGTAGGCAAAGGGGTTAATCTATAGCAGGGGTGTCAAACTCATGTCATTACAGTGGCATCACATGACTTTTTCAGCCTTTGCTAAAACAGGGGTGGGCATGGCCAGTGTGGGATGCATTTGGCCCGTGGGCCGAGAGTTTGAAAGCCCTGACCTATAGTAAGAGTTTTAAGAAAGATGGGGCATTCTTACAAGGCATTATAAAACCCTGCCCTAGGAAAGGCTCTACTCAATTGAGCTCTACTCCCAGTGACATCATGAATATAGTTATGTTGTTTTCTTGGCAACAGTAGAAAAGTAACTTGTCACTGCTTCCTCCCCATCATTTTTCTTTTACTTCCTGCCCTATAGCTAATTTAGAGTCCTAAAATTCCTTGGAGGTCCCCCATCCAAGTACTAAGCCTGAATCTGCTCAGCTTCCAAACACAGACAGGTGCTGCCACCTGCTGAGGCAATCAGAAGCAACGGATCTTGGAAATGAGAAACTCAATTTAAAACCTAATGTAGAGCTCATCATTTTAGAAGCTACTGGCCATACTTAGGTTTGCATTCGAAAGGCTTGTTCCCAAAGTAGGTAGGATAAGGAAAAACAATTTTGTGGGATCACAAAAAATACACTGCTTTTAAGAAATAAAGACATTCATCCAGAGTTAAAGAAGCTTCTTGGATGAGAAGCGAAATGTCTTCAAAGAAGAACTAGAAAGTCCAGTTGCCTCTTGAAAAAGCACCTTTGGAACATTCATCCATACTGTATAGTTTCCTTGGCCATGGGGAAGAAGTGGTTTGCCACTGCATTTTATTCAAGACTTTTAACTTCTCAGCCCAATCTATATAATCCTGGTAGTTTCTGATCTTAGTACTATTTATTTCTGGTGATTGTCTAGTCATTCTAGTCATTAACCACAATGAACCCAAAATTTATGTTGCTAAGTGAAAAATTTGTTAAGTTTTTCTCCATTTTACGGCTTTTCTTGTCACAGTTATTATATGAATCACTGCAGTTGTTAAGTGACCCTGGCTTCCACATTGACTTTGCTGATCGGAAGGTTGCAAAATGATCCCAGGACACTACAATGGCCATAAGTATTGAAACAGTTGCCAAGCACCTGAATTTTGATCACATGGGGATGCTGTAAATGTAACTGGGAAAAGCGGTCATGTCCCTTTTTTCAGTGTAACTTGTAACATTGTAACTTCGAACAGTCACTAAATGAACTGTTTTAAGTTCGAGAACTACCTGTACTACTCATTTTTTACCATTTTTAAAGCTCAACCATGGCTGTGCCACTTAAGATGGATTGCAGCAATGGTGAATGAATGGCAACGATCATGCCATGATTTGTGGGCTACTTGCTGTCCTTACATGCATCTTTAGCAAAATCGAAAGGGAATATGAAAGCCAGAAGTAGGGCCTTCACATAATCCAAAGAGAGAAAACAGCATTGTGCAATGAGATAGGGCAGGGGAAAGAGGTTTAACTCTTCCACTCCTTCCTAGTCTTGAAGATTCTTATTCTTATTCTTTGAGCCTTGTGGGTGTACAGAGAAGTCCTGCGACTCACAATCCACCAAAAGATGAAGCTGCGAGGAGGAAAAGCATTTGCTGCTTGCTGTAGAAAGAGATTTTTAGACTTGGGGATAGATTTATTCAGGTGAAATCCCAGGGCATCCCATACTGGAATTAAAGTGCACAAAGATGTACAATAAACAGGAGTTTTATTTTAAGTATATGCACCTATACTGAAATTGTAAGGGAAATGTGCTGTCACTGTAGATTAGAATCCTTATGCACATTTAAAAGTTCGACTTTTTCATGAAGGGATATTGTAGATGGCAGGTCTAGAGGTGGACAGATTTTTGAAATGATGTAAGATTAATGTTTGAACAGCAACATCAAGCAGCATTTCAGCAGCACAATGGCAGAGGAATAGATAGAAATGCTGGAAAAAGAATGGTTGATTTAGTGATTGGGATAGCGAAGAGCTATGATTCCCCTACAACAGAAGCACTTGTTGGGACAATGTTGTCTAGGACTATTAATGACAGCTGTACAATCCCACATCTGAAAACAACAGGGTCTTTCTATTTTCCTGCCCTCCCCTGAAACTTGTTTTTTTATGAAAGGAAGCATGGATTTGGAAACCTCGACATGGTGCTTGAATGCAAGAAGTTTGTTTGCTTGACTATTGTTCAGTGCTGCCTTCCTCATGTTGTTGCCCTTTACACTTGCGGTGGGGGAAGCAAATTGTGCAGAAATTTTTCTGAAGCCATGCTTCCATAAAATTGGGCAAGTTGTTTCCGTCACATTTGGTAAAAATGTACTCTATTCATGATTAGCCCTTTTTTAATGGAGCCTGAGAAATAGGATGCTGTACATGACACAAATTACACAAAGCTAATAAAAGTGACCCACTTAAGATTGTCAGAAGCCCAGTCAATGTGCTAGTCATATACAAGAACATGATACACACACATCTCTATTGTTTCACATTCAGCACAAAGACACGCTTGAAGATTCATGAAAACCTTGCATCTGCTAAAAAAAAGAAGCAGCAGCAAACTGTGCTGATAGGAATAGTATTTTTTTTGCTCTTGAAACGGCAGTTTCCTAGCACTTCCATAATTGCTGCTGGTGATATAAGCACAAGGAATCCTTCTTTTACTGAGCAGATTCAACACCCTTCTTTGATCAGCTTACATACCCAAATGCAACAGTGGAAGGGCTTGCAGAGAAAAGGCTAGGATTAGTCAGCCTTGCCCATCCAAAGTCTCGCATCTTCTGCCATTAATACAGGAGGAACATCGCAGGAAAATAGCCTGCTCAAACCCAATTGCATGTTCAACCACAATGGGAAACAATCATTGTGTAGGAGGAACTCAGAGGCAGCCTGATCAGATGTAAAACAAGACAAAGCTGCTTTATTTTAAGCCCGTTTTCTCACAGATCATTTACTTTGTACATTGGCAACCCCAGTGTTAATATTGATCTTGCATCAGCAATTTAAATAATTGTCTACTGATCCTTTTTTGAAAAGCGGTGTCTTTACAAGTAGTCTTCAACTTGCTACCAAAATTGAGCCCCAAATTTCTGTTGCTAAGCAGGACAATTAAGTGAGTTTTACCCTATTTTATGACTTTTTGCCACAGTTTTTAAGTAAATCATAGCAATTGTTTAAAAAAAACCCAATTTTTATTGGTTTTTAAAAATATACATAGGAAAAGGGTTATAGGGTGAATATAACATTTTAGTGGCTTCCATGTCGGAGGTGGTGGTCCTCCCAAAACTTCATACAAATACTTTTTTTTTTTTAAAGGTAAAGGACAAGCATACATATATTTTACATTGTATAATTCATACATTCAATCGTGTTTTTCGTTGCCATCTAATTTCAACAATCACAGTAAAGATTTCAAATAAAATTATTTTTGAGATCTAAGTCTTTTTGCTATTGGTTCTTCATCTCCCTTCCCATCGACGGACGGGGCCATGGCCCCCCGTTCCCTCATCCTTGTCCCCTAGGAGTGAAAAGTGTTTTTGAAGAAAGGCCTCCGCCTCTCCTAATGTTTTAACTCTGATTCTACCTCCCTCCCAGAAGACCAACATTCCTTCTGGCAGTAACCATTTGAACCAAACTCCTTTTTTATATAATTTTTTGGACAAGAAGGAATATTTCCTTCTTATTTCTCTAATTTTTTTGGGAATTTGTTTCAAAATGGTAATTTCATTTTCTTGATACTTCAAGGGTCTTCCCCTCTGGGCCCTCAATATCTCATCCCTTGTGGACTTCCTTAGAAATTTAATATGAACCTCTCTTGGTACATTATTTATTCTAGCATATGCTGTTAATTCTATAAACCAGGTCCATATCCCACCAGAGTTGTTCTTTATTTCTTTTAATATAATCTGCTAAAATTGTGCTCATAAGATCTTTGAGATCTTCACCCTCTGTCTCTGGTATGTTCTGAAACCTGAGAAAAAAAGACATTCTTTCACATTCTACTTTTGTCATATGACCTCCTAGTTCTGAGCTTTCCTTCCGAATTTCCTTTACCTCTTCCCTCATCTCAGCTGATCCTCCCTCTAACGCCTCAATTTTTTGTTTGTTATCCATTGTACTTTTTTGTGTTTCCAACAGCTCTATTTTTAGGTTTGTCAAGTCTTTTCAGATTTCATGCACATTTTTCATTATGTCCTGGAGCATCTCATTTAGTTGACAATTCCTGGGTGCTCTCACCAGTCGCTTCTTTCTGCAATAATGCAGTAATCTTTGTCTGCTGCATAACTGGACTGGAGTGGGCTGAAGATGGAGCAGAAAAAGGCTTTCCAGTAGGTGGCTTTTTAGAAGCCATTGTCCCGATTGTAAGTTCTAAGTAGTAGAAGAAATGGCGTCGAAAAGGCGGGCAGCCTATGAAGTCCGAGGTATCGGAGCAGTTCGGATAAAAGTTCAGTCTAAGAAGTACATAAAACCAGAAGAAAGGACTGTATTATCCAAATCTGGGTGTCCACGTATTGGGGGGAGATACCGAAGGTTTCTCGAGGAGGAGTTGAAGTAAAAATTTAAAGTTTTAAGATCTCAGATGCCAAAGGAAAAGTTCGTGAATAAAAGAAACTTTTCCAATCGGGAACAAAGAGGAGCTATTTTGCCTCGCCTCCTCACAGGAAGAAAAGTGAAAGTTTCATTTTATTGTTGCAAAAAGATTCCGCGATATAATGTTGCAACTGCAATTGTATAGATACAATTTTTTTCTGCTATTGTTGTTTCAGACGGCAAATTAATCCTCTCTTTCTCCCCATTCCTGGAGAGAACTTATTCAGCTGCTGCTTTGCTCCGAGGGGGGGGGGTTAAACCAATAAACTCCTTCTTATTTCTCCATTCTTATTTCTCCATTCTCTGTTTAAAGTTGATTGAAAGTAAAAACTCACAGTACTCGCTTGTCCTTCAATTGCGGGCCAGGAGATTAGGGAAAACCATCCATCTCCGGCACTCCAGCCAACTTCCTAATTCTTCATTTGATTCCAGGATCCATCAGCGAAAGGGCGAAGCCCCCCCTTCTGCTTCCCGGCTCCTGGGGCGAGGCTGGAAGGACACCCCACTGTCAGCTGCCTGGTTGGGGGTCTCCAGCGAACCACCCTTACGGCAGGGGATTCCTTCTGAACCCCCTGTGCCCCCGGGGGGGCCCACCAGGAGAGCAAGCAGCAGACGAGTACCAAAACATGCCCGTCGCCTACGAAAACCGGAGGAGGTTGACCAAAAATCATAGCAATTGTTAGTAACAACTGTAAAATGAATCTGGCTTGACTATCCTTTTCAGAAAGTCGCAAAAGTGATCCCATGATCACTTTTGCAGCAACCGTCATAAATACATGTGAGCTGCCAAGTATCCAAATTTTGATCACATGGCCATGGGGATATTGCAGTAGACATGGGGGTAATGGTCATAAATAACTTTTTTCAGTGCCATTGTAACGTTACTAAAGGAATGTTACAAGTCGAGGATTACCTGTATTGTATAAACCTCCTCATAGTTGTTGTGGTAAATGTTACTGTACTGACACCTGGCTTTATCTTAGATTCCTGAGAGGTATTATCTGTGCAGTATGTTAAGAGGGGGAGGAGGGATGTCTTCTGTTAAGAGTTCATCAATTAATCAGCACTTTCAAAAGTTTCTCCTCCCTTCAACAGTAAAGAAAATTTATTTTATTCCACAACTCATACAGAAAAGAGCATTCTGATCAGCTGTCACTTCAGTATTGTAAGAATTGAGTTATGCTTAGAATAACTATCATGGGAAGAAAAGGCTCTCCTGAACAGAAGTCAGAATTGCACTCTGGTAGCTTAGTGGGAAGGTTGCCCTACTATAAACTGCTTCTCTCAAAAGTGAAATGGCCTCTTTTGCATCTAATCTGATTAGCCACAATATAGCTAATGTGTCAGGTCAAGAGAGTATTTCAAGCCTGAAGGTAATTGCCTATTTTCAGAAAGAAATGCACACTAGCTGCCCTCTACACTTTTAAAAAAGATTAGTTGCTTGCTGCTTTGAGCAAGAAAAGTTTGGTGATACTTGCAAGATCTTTCTACAGTGCAACAAAGGTTTTCACAAACTAGGTTGAAAATTTTTCCTTTGCGCTGTCATCTGCCAGCATCTTTTCTGAACTTTCTTCTAGATTAAGATTTAATCCGTAAATTTCTACAGGTAACTCTTAACTAGGGAACTTTCGGTGGGCCCGAATTAAATAAAAGGCATTTTATTTACTGCTGTTTTGAATGACACTGAAGGGAGAGGAGAGAAAGAACCTAAAGAAAAGACAACTCGCGTTTTTAAGCATAAAGGCGCGGTGAAGACGTAGTAAAGGAGGCGCGAAAGGGGATATAAAGCCGGAATGTGCGGGCCTGCTCCGGAAAATCTTCGCATTAGTTGCCGACAAGGCTCGGGGACAGAAGCGCGCTCACTGCGGCCTAGCGCCGGATCATCCGGCCGCCAACAGGGATGGCAGAGCGTCGCGGCCCTTAATGAAAGCTGGAAAGCTAATTATGCGCCTTTCCTCGCTGGCGGACTTCGCCGGAGAGGAGCGGGATCAAAGCAGGGGAGGCTGCGCCGTGCAGCCACGGCGCTCTGTCATCCCCGTTGCCGCATCTTTCTCCTCCTCCTCCGGGCTCTTCTGCTTCTTTTGGAGAGCGCGGCCCCCTTCATTTGCTCCGTTGCCTGCTAGAAAAGCAGGCGAATGTAATTAACGAAAGTTAAGACAACATCTCTGTAATTAGCAAGCCAACTCTGAGCACAAGAAATGGAAATTAGTCACAGGATGCTAAATTAGCCACTGCATACATTACTTGGCGATGGGTACCCTCGGGGCCTTCCGCTCGCAGGCTTTGGTGCGAAGCCCCCCTGCATCTCAATAAAGCTGCCTTCCCTGGGTGATTAGGAGCAGCCGAAGGGCTCGGCGAGCGCGCGGCACGCGGCAGAATTTGGAATCCGTTCAGGGAGGGGGGGAGGCAGAGCCCCCAGTCTGCAATTTTTTAAAAAAAATATTCTGAAGATAATGATTTCTTTTCCTGCTTTTCAAGGTGTTTCAAGATCTCCGCTTTGGTTTCCCCCCATTAATTAGAGCAGAAGTTGAAGAACTTATTTGCCTGACCCCAATTTTTGCACTATTTTCCTGTCTCTGCAAGAGAGAAAATGAGGAGGGGGTGCCAGTTGAAGCAAGGCAGGAAATTGGACTGGAGCAACACATAACATAACATTTGCATCAAAATAATACGACGGGCAGGAGAAAAATCACAATCACATCACTCGGAAGGAAGGAACTGAATACAAATTAAAGAGGAGAATGTAAATTTTGTGCCATTAAGCTTCAATGGCCATTGGAAATGGTGCAAAAGCACAAAGGGTTCTTTTTTTTATATGAGCATCATCCACTTTGATTATTCATACTTGTGTTTCTGCTTGAATTAAAGCAGGAGTGCTAGAGCCTGTTAAAGCAAAAATATTTGAATTGGTAGTGAACTTTAACCTTTGCTTGCATCCATTTACTTTTCAAATGAATACCAGATAAGTTAGTGCATTTTCTAATCGGCCTGTTTTTCCAGTGAGTGCTGCCATTACATACCAATTTCTTTGAGAAGTGCCTCCTAAGAAACATTAAATACTTACAAATAAGGATGTGTCCATCACTTTCAGCTGGTCTGCAAGAGCAGCTTGACTAGTGCTCCAAGACTCAGCTAGGGAGCTGCAGTTAGTTGCCCCTTTGATTGCCTTGCTTCAGACTTATTACATCTGCTTTTTGCAAATGAGGCATGCATAGCTAAAAGCAGCTGCCCTCAGTTGTTACTATGGTCTTCTTTTGTCAGGTATTACAAAAGCTGAGCCTATCAGCATTATGTAGGTGAAGTTATTCCTGCTTTACAGATAGTCTGCTTTCTTTCTTTGAAGAAGATATATTAGTTAATATTGCACAAGAGCTGGATTCAGACAATAAAGGAAGCCAAAACCATAATGTGCTTTATGTTTCAGTATGTTTACTGGAAAACTGCATACAATACTCTACAATCCCCCCCCCCCCCCCAGTTGCTCTGTATGCTAAGAAAAGCTTCCATAGCTAAATTTCACTCCACCAAATCGCTCTTTAAAATGCAGGGTCTGAATAGTATTGAAGAGCTGCTTAACACAGGTTAAAAGTTTCTCTACATCTCTGATTGATCCATGGATCTCTAATAAATTTTAGCTGTGCTTTTTCACACACAAAAAAGCTGAGCCTTTGTAGATGGAGGGACATGCTGAAGTCAATGATTGAATGTTTTGAAGTTTTGAAACAGTCACTGTTTTTGGATACTGGCACTATTCATTTGTGGGCATCAATTGCTTGGCAAAGAAACTGACTGGATTGCGATCATTTAAATCACCTTGGAAAAGGATATACCATCATACTATTTCTGTAGCATACCTAAGCGTTGTTGAAAATGCCACTTTAGCTGACTTTAAATAATTACTGTACATGGTTATCAGGAATATATGTGAGTACCATCCAGAATGTGGTGAGATGTAGCTTCATTAAGTTTCTATTTAAACTAAACACCTTACTAATTAAGGTTCGTGTGGATGGCAGGAGCTTTAAGGCATCTATATTAGATCTATTAGATCAGAAATGATAAATATTCCTATTGATTTCAAATAGAAACAGACCTACTGAGAAAACGAGATAGCTTCATGATTTCATTTCCAAAGATCATTTCCCTGTACTTCTTAGGAACAATGAAGTATAGTCAACAATTTGGGTTACTGAACAACAATTTCCATAGAACTGAAATATGATACCAATGCTCCTTAAGAAAGGGACAGGCAAATGTTTTAAATTAAAAAATTCTTAGATTATTTCAGTGAAAGAAATAAGAGGGAGGTAGTGAGATGTTGCAAAGCAATGGTCTGGTAATTTATTTTTTTCAATCGTTCACTCAAAAATTGCTTTCAACTTATCAGGAAGTGAATGTTGCTGTAGTAGATAATATTATTAGTTTCCTATGACTGGACTCCTGTTTATGACTACTAAAAACTACCTAGACCAGTGATGGTTAATCTTTTTGGCACTGAGTGCCAAAACTGAAACAAGTGTGTGTGCAGGTGCAGGTGCATGTGCATGCACACGTGTTGGAGTGCCAGAACCCGGAAGCGAGCAACTGGCCAGTGCTCCGGGTTCCGTTGGAAGACCAGCTGGCAGGTGCGCATACACGCAACGGAACCCAGAACAGAGCAGCTGGCAACAATGCATGTGCCCACACAGAGGGCTCTGTGTGCCACCTCTGACATGCGTACGATAGGTTTGCCATCACAGAGCTAGACTAATCCATGCAGTTTTTCTCTTAAGGTTTTTCACAAGTTATTTGCCTGTTTCCTGAGGCAGAGTGACTAGCTCAAGATCACCCAGCAGAACTAGAACTCCCTGTCTCCTGATTTTTAATCTGATGAAATAAACTGACTCTCTAAATTTGACGCCATAATAAATTGCATTGAAGTATCATATAAAGAGAAACAGAAAATTCCCTAAACATATAAAATATTCTTTGTTGAATAAGTAAAGTATAGGCACATTTCAAGAGATGCTTCATATACAGTTGAAATACTAAGCTGTGATTATACCAAAAAACATCTTGATTATGCGTTACATTTTTGGGAAATACTGCTTGTTTTATATGGCATGTATTCTGATATCTGATATTTTGTCATTAAAAATATTTGCTGTTATCAAAGGTTTCAGAATCAGATTCCATTGTTAATTTCTCCTCCTCCTTTTCTCCTCTTCCTCCTTGCTTTTTATTAAGTGGGATCCATTCTATGACTGCCTTGGTTCACCCACCATCAACTCTTCTTGCTATGTGACCACTGATCATTGACTAGCCCCATGATGACGAACCTATGGCATGCATGCTACAGGTAGCACTCAGAGCCATTTGTTAGGGCACATGAGGCGTTGTCCTGACTTTGGCCTTTGGCCTTCTTTTAAGGCTGTTTTTAGACCTTCAGTGAAGCTTCCGGAGAGTGAAAAACAACCCAACGTGCAAACCGGAAGTTCAGGAACAGACTTCTGGTTTGCATGTTGGGCCGTCAATTCCGGGTTGCCAAGTGGGGGTGTTTTTTGCCCTCTGGAGCCTTCAGGAGGCTTCCTGAAGCCTCGGGAGGGCGAAAACAACCTTACGGGCAAACTGGGTTGCCTGTAAGGGCCATTTTTCGCCTTCTGGAGGCTTAAGGGAAGCCTCCTGAAGCTTCGGGGGGGCTCTGGGGGGGCGGGGGAAGCTGCTTTTGCCCTCCTCAGGCTCCTAGAAAGCATCTGGAGCCCAGGGAGGTCAAAAAACGGGTCCATTGTGCGCTAAAAGGGGGAGAAATTTGAGCATGCATGCAGGGGGTCGCACGCATAGCATTATGGGTGTGAGCATGCCCGGCGCATGACTCCATTGCGTGGCCCCTGCTTTTGGCATTTGATGGGAAAAAGGTTAGCCATCACTGGACTAGCTCATTTCAAATTTTTTACTCATCATATACTTTGTTTGTCTCTAATCTGTGTGCAGGTCTTTCTATATTCTCTTGTAGTGCAGAGCATGTATCTTTCCATGGCTCTTTGTGCCACGCATAACTTTTGTATCAATTGTGAGGTTAATGTTCATGTTTCACTGGCATTAGTTAGAGCAGTGGCACACACTGATCGAAAACTTTTCTCTTCAGGCATAGGGGGAGGTTGTTCTTGAACATTATGCCTAGCTTGCCGAATCATATTTAATACTTCAATTTCCTTTATTGCATCCTCTTCCATTGAGATATGTTGGCCAAGGTACATGAAGTGGTCTACTATGTCTAATTTTTCTCCAGTTATACAAAATTTCTTTCTTTGGTGAATTTATTAAATATAACCTGGCTCTTTTTCAGGTTTATTTTTAAGCCAAATGGTTATTCTGCTTTGTGTAATTCTTTTTTTTTTTTTTATTGAAAAAGTTTTATTGGTTTTACAGTTTTTCAATAGGGTGGGGTAAGGGATACAAAGAAACTTTGAGAGCATTCACGTCAAAGTCGTCGGCCCTTCCGGGACTTCAAAATAGATCATTAACAAAAAACATTTTTCATACACTACAAAGTGAAAGCAAGTACATATTTCTAAGTTCTCAGTTCTAAGCTGTCAGTCATTTACAAAAATCCAGATACACATGTTATACAATATTACTCAGAAAATCAAAGCAAAGTTATTTTTTAGATCTAAGTCTCTTGGCAATTGTATCTTCTATCTCTCCTTCCAGGCCCCCAGCGGGCGGGGGCGGGGCCCCCCCTGCCCCCGCTGGATCTTCCCCCAGGACAGAGGAATGTTTTTTAAGAAAGGCTTCCGCCTCAACAACTGTTTTGATCCTCACTCTTCCTCCTTCCCAGAACACCAGCATCCCTTCGGGCGTCACCCACCTGAACCAGATCCCGTGATCAAACAATTTTTTGGACAAGAAGGAAAATTTCCTTCTTGCTTCTCTAATCTTTCTTGGGATCTGCTTCAGGATGGCAACCTCCTTTTGTTGGTAAATTAACGGACCTCCTCTTTGCGCTTTCAAGATTTCCTCTCTGGTTGACCTTCTAACAAATTTAACATGTATCTCTCTGGGTACTTCATTTATCCTGGCATATGCAGAGTTTATTCTCGTTGAAATGTGCCCACCAGGCTACCGTGCTTTTCATCAGCCGCGGGCCCTAGGCAGGGGTGGTGGGGTAGCGGTCATTGTAAAAGAAGGTCTTGAGGCGAGAGAGACCATTGTGCCACAGACTACCGGTTGTGAGTCCCTCTGTGTGAAGTGGGGCCTAGGGAGGCAGTTGGGCCTGCTGGTTGTATACCTGGCTCCCCGCTATGTAGCAGCAGCCCTGCCCGAGCTCCTCGAGGTGATCGCTACGGTGGCAGTGGAGACCCCCAGACTTTTAGTCATGGGGGACTTTAATCTGCCATCGGTGGGCGAATCATCCGAGGCAGCTCGGGAGTTCATGGCTTCCATGACGGCCATGGACCTGACCCAAGTAATTCAAGGCCCCACTCACGAGGGTGGACATACACCGGATCTCATCTTTGTCTCAGGCCAATGGAAGAGTGATCTGGGTATAGGGGATATAGTCATCACGCCCTTGTCATGGTCAGACCACTCACTTCTCCGCCTCGACTTTCCGACCGCTGCTCCCCTCCGCGGGGAGGCGGAACCAGAGTCTCCAATCTGGTACCGCCCCAGGCGCCTGATGGACCCGGATGGGTTCCAGACGGCGCTTGGGCCATTTCCTGTATCCCTGACCCGTGCCCCGATGGAGGACCTCACGGCCGCATGGAACATTGCGGCCGTGGGAGCCTTGGATCGGGTCGCGCCCTTGCGGCCTCTCTTGCGGCGGCGAACCACCCTGGCTCCTTGGTTTACTGAGGAGCTGCGGGTGATGAAACGCCGCAAGAGATGCCTAGAGGGAAGATGGAGGTCTAGCCGTTCTGAATCTGACCGGACACAGGTAAGAGCCCATTTACGGACTTACATTGTGGCGCTGAGAGTGGCCAAACGTCACCATTGTGCCACTCTCATAGCATCCGCAGAAAACCGCCCTGCCGCCCTGTTTAGGGTGACCCGCTCCCTCCTTCAACAGAGGGAGCGGGAAGCCCCGCTACAGGGTAGAGCAGAGGAATTTGTGACTTTTCTGCAGGAGAAAACCGCTCAGATACAGAGTGAGCTAGCCCCCATTCATGGCCCAGTGGGATGCCACGAGAGAGATCTCGTTTGGGAGGAGTTTGACTCCGTTACTTCCGAAGATATGGACAGGTTACGTGGGCGACTGCGAGCCACCACATGTTTACTGGACCCGTGTCCCTCCTGGCTTGTACTGGCATCCTGGGAGGGGACACGAGGCTGGCTCCAAGAGGTTGTCAACGCATCCTTGAGTGAGGGTTCCTTACCTGCTTCCCTAAAAGAGGCGATGGTGAGGCCCCTCCTCAAGAAGCCCTCTTTGGATCCAGCTCTTTTAAACAACTATCGTCCTGTCTCCAACCTTCCCTTTTTGGCGAAGGTTGTCGAGAGTGTGGTGGCACAACAGTTTCCCCGTCACCTGGATGAAGTTGATTATCTAGATCCGCGCCAGTCCGGCTTTCGGCCCGGGCATAGCACCGAGACGGCATTGGTCGCGTTGGTGGATGATCTCTGGAGGGCCAGAGATGGGGGTTGTTCCTCCATCCTGGTCCTATTAGACCTCTCGGCGGCTTTCGATACCATCGACCATGGTATCCTATTGCATCGGCTGGGGGGGTTGGGGGTGGGAGGCACCGTTCTGCGGTGGTTCTCCTCCTACCTCTCTGGCCGATCGCAATTTGTGTTGGCAGGGGGGCAGAGGTCGACCGCGAGACCCCTTATATGTGGGGTGCCTCAGGGGTCGGTCCTCTCGCCCCTCCTGTTTAACACATACATGAAGCCGCTGGGTGAGATCATCCGTGGTTTTGGGGTAGAGTATCATCTATACGCTGACGACACCCAGCTGTATATATCTACCCCAGACCACCCCAACGATGCCGTAGCGGTGATGTGCCAGTGCCTGGAAGCCGTGCGGATCTGGATGGGAAGTAACGGACTCAAGCTAAACCCGACCAAGACCGAGTGGCTGTGGTTTCCGGCTGCCCGATTCAACCAGCTCATTCCATCGCTGGCCATAGGGGGCGAACATCTTGCCCCTGTGGATGGGGCGCGCAATTTGGGTGTCCTCCTGGATACCCGGCTGTCAATGGAAGATCAGGTGACAGCCGTGGCCAGGAGGGCGTTTTACCAGGTTCGCCTGGTACGCCAATTGCGCCCCCTATTGGATCGGGACGCCCTTCGCACAGTCACTCATGCCCTCGTGACATCCCGACTGGACTATTGTAACTCTCTCTACATGGGGCTTCCCTTGAGGTGCACCCGGAGACTTCAGCTGGTCCAGAATGCAGCCGCGCGAGCAATTATGGGTACCACAAGGTACACCCATGTAACACCGCTCTTGCGCGAGCTGCACTGGCTGCCTGTCGTCTTCCGGGTGCGCTTCAAGGTATTAATTATCATCTTTAAAGCGCTCCATGGCTCGGGACCTAGCTACTTGCGGGATCGGATCCTGCCTCATACATCCTCACGACCGATTCGCTCCCACAGAGAGGGACTTCTCCGGGTGCCGTCCACTGGACTTTGTCGGCGGGCGACACCCAGGGGAAGGGCTCTCTCTGTGGCGGGCCCAGCCCTCTGGAACGACCTCCCCCCCGATATTAGGACCACCACGGATCTCCGCTCCTTCCGTCTTAAATTGAAAACACACTTTTTCTGCCTTGCCGGCCTGGGATAACTACTCCTCTGTCTTTAGGGTTTTTTGGGGGGTGGGGATTTTTAGTTAATGGGATTTTAGCACAGGAATTAATTTAATCTGTTTTTAAATTCTTATGTATTTTGTATATTTATTGTTTTTATCCTCCCTGTGCACCGCCCCGAGTCCCTGTGGGGAGAGGGAGCGGTTAATAAATTTAACTATTATTATTATTATTATTCTGTAGGCTAGGTCAATGTCCCCCCTGATCTCATCCTTAGGTTTATGTAAATAGTCTGCTATAATTGTGCTCATGAGTTCAGGGAGACATTCACCAGGTTCCTCAGAAACATTCTGAAATCTCAAAAAATATGTCATCCTTTCCATATCAATCCTAGACACGCCCGTTTATTTCCACAACCTCATTGGTAACATTTTTAATCTCTCCCTTAGCCAGCCCCCCTTCCAACTCTTCATTCTTCTGTGTGTTCTCCAGCACTTGTTTCCGTGTGTCCAATAGCTCCTTTTTAAAGTTGATATTTTCTTCTCTCTGGGCCTTGATTTCTTGTACCAAAGTTTGTATAACAGATTCAAGAGAAGCCATCCTTAATTCTAAGCTTGCCAGTGCTGATTCTTGTGCCATGATTAGCTGTTAAAGTCAATGCCACTAAAATGGCGTTTTTTGGGTGGGGCTGTTGAGGCAAATCAGGAGCCAAAAGTTCAAATCAGGATTGTAAAGTTCAGGAACCAAGAGAGAAACAGTTTTCCAGATCAATAATTATAATAACGAAGGCACTCCAGAAAAGAGATCACAAATCCAAAAAATTTTTTCTTCTTCTTTAGTAACAAGAGGAAGTCCAAATCACAAAGAGACGCTGGGAATTTTCCATAAGTAAAATAGTCATTCAGGGACAAAGGGCTGCCATCTTCCACCGCCCAAGCTCAAAGCCAGAAGGAGAGAGTGGGAAAAAAAATTGTTTCAAGCCAGCCAGACCTAGAAACTTTGTTGCAATAGAAGCCGCAGATCACTTTCCCTGGTTGCAAACAATCCGGATTGAAGATATCCGCTTCCTCACAGCGAGGAGCCATTTTCAAGTGCTGCTTTAACAAGCAAGCACCCCCCTCCAAGTTCTTTCAGCCAGGCTGACAGCAAAGGAAAAAAAAAGTTTTAAATCACTCACTCTCCCCCTCGCAGCCGAAGCCCCGGGAAGCCTTCTGACTCATCCGATCAGCTCTCTCCATGTTAGTGAACGATGCCGTCTTCCTTTGGCGAAGGGAAAACCCCCCGCAGCATGTCCTCCTCCACCTGAGCCGAAGACAAGGGTCGCTTCCCCACTGCCGTGGGGGGGAGCAACCCAGGCAAGCCGGCCCTACGGGAAACCCCCAAAAAACGGGGCGTCTCGCGTCCCGCGGGGGGGGGCAGGAAAAGAAACAAAGCGGCGGACGAACCCTAGGCTCGCCCGTCGCCGCTGGAGCCGGAACCGGAAGTCAACTTTGCTTTGTGTAATTCTTGTATGTAGCTTTGTAGCTCTTCTGGGTCTTCTGAGAAGAGAAAAACATCATCTACAATTCTTAAGTGGATTAAATAGATTAATTTTTATTCCATTCTTTTGTCCAGTCTAGTTTACCAAATGCTTCTTCAAGGCAGGCTGGGAAAAGGCTAGGTGACTCTGTATTGCCTTTCATACACCACACTCTATGTTGATTTCCGCTATTAGATCATTAAGGCAAATTGTTGAAACTGGTTTTTTTAAATATATTGATTATAGTAAGTTTATGTAAGCAGTGTCTATGCCTCAGCTGAGCAATTTCTTAATTATTGCATGCTGGAATAACTGAGTCAAATGCCTTGTCATAGTCAATGAAAGCCATGCACAGATGCAAGGTGTACTCACTGTGCCTTTCAATGACTTGCTGAATAACTTGAATTCTGCCTGCTCCTTTGACTGGGCATCATTTAATGTTCTCAATATTCTTTTTGCTATTATCTTGGTGAAAACCTTGTAGATAATTGAAAGAAAGCTTGTTGGGCAATAGTTCTTTAAATCATCTTAGGCCTATTTCTTGTGTATCACTTCAGCATTTCGCCATGCGTCAGGTATTCTGTCTTCTCTGAGCCTTCTTGAGTTTTGCTAGTATCTCATGTAAACTATGACCATTTCAGCATTTCAACCATAACACAGTCATTTCCTGGAGTTTTACCATTTTTCATTGATTTTATGACACTACTTCCTCTACTAATATATCTGGCATTTCCTCTTTCATGGATATTGTTACTTTTGAATGATCTTGATTTTCATATAGCTCTGAATAAAATTTTCCAATTATTTCTAACATTTTCTGTCTTATTCTACACAGAGTCATAATAATAATAATAATAATAATAATAATAATAATAATAATCTTTATTGTCATTGTAATAATATTGTAATAAAATTACAATGAAATTGGTTTGAGCACCAGGTGGAATACAGACAGCAGTGACAGCCACAATAGGAATCTCTCCAGGCAAATGAAAAGGCCGACAAATGACAGTTGAAATAAAATGGCCGACAAATGACAGTTGAAAAGGATCAATTGTACTTTGTCTTTTATTATCCATTTCTTCAAATCTGTTTGGCATTTTAGGAGTTGGTAGAAGAGGAGCACGTCTCTTTTTCTTTTTTGTTTCTTGTTGTAATGAACTTTGAGGAATCGCACTTGGCATTTTTTTTTTCTTCTCTCTCAGCTTTCCCAACAGAAAAGGATGGAATAACTGGTAGGGGTGGTGCTCTCCGCTTCTTCATTTCAATTCTTGCAGTTGCCCTTGTATATTCCCAAGAGATAATGATGGTGCCACCGTTACAGAACATAAACTTCGTGAAGAATCTGCGATCATTGTTTCATCAAGGCTTTGTTTACGATACAACATAGGTTTTAAAAATTCTCCACTACCCAGATCTAGGCTTCTTCTTGAGGATCTCTCTGCCTGAAACTTGTCATCTTCAGATATTATTGCAAAAACCTTCTTTCTTGTATTTATAAGCTTGCATTTTGATTTATTCAACTGCCTTTTTCAGAAGCTTCACATTAGACTGATGAATTTCTTCTTGGATTCATTTTCTTATGGTCTTGCAAAGTTCAACATACTCTAGTTTATTAGTGAAACCCTGTATTTTTCATTGCCAATTATTTTTTCATTAAATGAATAGTTTCATCTGAGATTTTTGACTGTACAAAGTGTTTTTCCAGTGGTTTAACAGATTTAACAGATTCAAGGATATTTTTGACTGTTCATTTTGGTCTGTAATGTTCATCTCTTCTAAATCTTATAATAGAGCAAAATGATTTGATAGATTGATCTCAAAATCATTCTACTCTTCTAACAGTTGATCAGTCTCTATTTTTGTGGCTTTTCTCATTTTCCTATTCTCTTTTTGACAAGCTATCTTCACTTTAGCTCATTCCATTCTATGGTCATTTCCAACATTGAAACAACTGATGACAGTACAATTCAGAATATGATTTTATCACTTGACATGATGTAATCAATTTTGCTTGTGTTCCCAGATGGACACTTCCATATCCATTTTCTGCTAGCTTTTTTCTTGTAGAATGAGTTCATGATATAAAGTTCCTCTCCTTCAGCAAAATCTACTAATCTTTCACCTCTATTATCTCAATCACAGCTTCCATACAGACCAGTCGTGTTTTTCCCCCCAGGTATTGTTCTTATTCTTGCATTAAAGTCACCCATTAGTATTTTGTATTGGCATTTTTCTTTGTCTTGAAGGCGATTTACATCATCATAAAACTCTTCAACCTTAGCATCACTATAGCTTTTTAAATTATTTTTTTTATTTTTCCATTTTCATAACATATAATCACATGTATACTATTACATAACCAACATCATATTGTATTGTTAAATGTTTACATCAATTCATCTTACCAACAACTCCCAAAAACCAATTATTGGCTCTTCTGCTCTCTATACACCATATTTGTACTCCATCCATCACTTTCTTCTCCCTCTCTCCTTCTCCTCCCTACCTCCTTTCTTCCCTCTATCCTTCTCTTCTCAACTTCCCCTTCCTCTTTCCTTCTCCTCCCTCCCCTTACCACTCCTCATTTCTCTCCTCCTCTTCCCCCCCTTTGCCCTCTCTATCCCTCACTTCTTCTCTTACCTTTCTCCTCTACTTCCCACTCTTCATCTCATTTACCTAGTGTATTTCAGCTTCTGAGCAAGCTCCCTTTTAGGTTGATGGTATTTATAATTCTTTTTCAATATGCATATTTAATTTTTCTCCTCTTTTTTTTAGTAAAAAAAGTGATATACCAGAAAAGTATACATATATAATCATTGTGCTTTTAACCCCATCCCCCAACCTAATTTTTGTCAAGCTGTAGACCTGCTTACAATTCTCAGCTATTCTCACCATTATCTTTATATAGTTTTACATCCTTACATGCCCCCAATTTGTGATTCTGTCTTTTTATCACAATAGTTTCCCATTGTAGGTATATTTCATATTCCCTCTCCATTTTTCTATGCCTTGGATTACCCTTAGTTATCTCTAGATAACAATCTTCATGTTCATTACACTTCCCTTAATGTATTATATAAAGTAACAAGCGGTAAACATCTCACTTTGTTCATCATCTTAAAGGTTCTATATATGTCCATGTTACATAGATTTTGACCCACGCTTAGTTGTCCTTCTAGTGTCATATTCACTCAATTCACAACTCAATTTAATTATCATGTTAAAAAGTAAATCACAAACCTCTGCTTTACAAGCTCCCCATATCAGTTTCATATATATCTATATTCCATATATTTTAACTTTTATTTAGTTATCTTTCCATTATCATGTTCAAACAGATAGCAACTCCATTTTATTATCATATTTAGGAATGAAGCCCTTATCTTAACTTTATATTTTCCCATATAGTAGTTTCTAATCTGTTTTTTTCCTGGTAAGTCTTTTTTCCCACTTCTCTGTTCCTGTCTTCTACCTTTTCTTTATTTTAACACATCCACTCCCTTCAAGTTTCCCCAGATGACCACGATGAGACGGACGTGTGGTCTCGATGCTCCGAGACCGCTGCCGATACTTTTGCCGCTGGACAGTCCAATTGGACCTAAACTGTCCCGCAGAGATGGTGAACAGGAAGAATACGTCTTGCTGATCTCAAGGATCCGGCAAAGTCCCTGATTGATCCAAGAGAAGGTCTTCTAGCTGGCGACAAAAAGTTCAGCCCCAGGCTGGTGAAGTTGGGACAGTTTCGAAACGGAAGGGAAGCAGAAAGAGAAAGTGTGTCCATCTGGTGAGGAAACTTCTGTTTCAAAAACGACTGCCCAAAAACTTTTCTAAGTTAAATTAAATCTGAAAGCAGAAGAAAATAAGTGGCGAAATTAACCTACATTGGATTGCTTTGGATAGTGTGTGTGGTTTCTTTTTGCAATTTTACTTTGTGGATTGAAGTACTCGCAACTTTTTTTTCTTTTAAAGTGAACGGATCAGTTTTTCTTCTTCCATTTTTTTATTCTATTTTTTAATCTATGGACTAAAATCTTTATTTCAACAAGGGTTTTTATTTCTTGCTTTTAAATTTCACTTAAGAACTTTGTTTCTTTTAAGTTTGAAATAACATTAGAGAGGGTAAGGAAGCAATACTGCCACTTGGAGGCTGGAGGCTTGAGTTTTTTGAAACATCACACTTTCCTTTTTCCTTTTGATCTTACTGACTGCATCTCAAGATTCTATAACTTGTTTATAGAAAGTGATAAGAAGCAAGAGCACAAATTGTTTATACAGGTGCTCTTTGAGAGCCATACTGGCAGTGGGAGAGAAAAAGAAACAGAATTAAATGAATTTGTGTTTAAGCTAACTTAAAATAAGAAGCCTTGAAAGCCAGAGTGGTAGTGTTTACCAGTTTGGAAAAATGGTACAATATTCAAAAGAAACCTTAACTTTGCAAAACATTATGTCTGGAATTCAAAATTTATTAGAAGTAACAGAGAGAATTGAGAAGATGGAAAAATTAGAGTTTATAACAGCAAAAAATGAAGGGGTTAGAGTCCCAAAAATTGAAGGGGAAAATGATTACAAAGACAAGACAAGTGATGACTTTACCAGTGGAGTGAATGTGGCTGAAAGTGGAAAAAGGGGAGTATGGAAAAGGGAATTAGATGGACAGGAACTCTATCCTGGATTTCAAGGCATAGAAGAAGAAAAAAGAGGAAAAAATGATGGATTTAAGGAGAGAAAACTTGTCAGAAGCACGATTGACAACCAAAGATAAGCTGATTAAAGTAACAAATGGAGGGCATCGAGATTACCTAAGAGATGCTACATACAATAAAGTACAGAGAGAAGTCCACAAAAAAGTTATTAAGGATATAAATAGAAGATCAATTACACAAATGGCAAAAGAAATATGACTGTTTTGTTATTGGAAGGACACAGGTTGATTTATGAAAGTTGATAACAAAAAAATTAGTTAATTTTAGTAATTAGAAATTATTAATTTAGTAATTTTTAGAGTGCTATGTTAAATAAATAATTGATAATGATAATAAGGTACATACATCTGTTGGTTTGATGAGAGGAAATCTGATAGAATTAGCAAATGAATTTCTGTTAACAAATAATAATTATAACAATAATGAAATGACAAGGGATATAGTTAACTATATATATATATATATATATATATATATATATATATATATATATATATATATATATATATATATATATATATATATATATATATATATAGGTTTAATAAAAGGAATTTGGATACAAATTGCAAGCAGCAATTTGGAAAAAATGATTATAAATTTTGTTATCAAACATAATTAATTCTTACTTAGAACATGTTATAAAGGTGTAATGCTATTGGATAATATTAGAAATAATTAATGAAATGCCATTATGTGGTTGTGTTTTTTATTTTGAATTATTTTATGCAAAATGATGTTAAAACAATTATAGTCAAATGAGAATTATGGTATGTTGATAGTAAGATATATAAAGATTTTAGTTTTAAAATATATAATGTGATGTGAATTATAAGTAATGACTGTGGAAGAGATGCACAAAATTTATTTGTAACCAATCGACACACTTTCTACAATATGTAACGAAAGATGATTTGTGTGTGTGTGTTGTGCTTGTCTGTTTAATTTTTTTAAAAAATCCAAAAAAAAGTTTCCCCAGGTGACCAAAGGAATAATTTATAATCCTCCTTGTTGGGGGGGTAACCTCCTGTTTCAATTTTCCTCCACTAACAGCCTCCAAGATCACTTTTGTCAGCTTTCTTTTTGCTTTTTTGGGGGCGATGGCCATCTTAGTCTTTTGTTCTACCTTAATGTCCAGATCCAAAATTGCAGTTAGTTATAGAAATTCCACTTTGAGCCTCTGGACCACCTTGAATTCAAACCGGAAGAGAAGCTGGGGCCATCTTACTCTTTTGCCGAGCGAAGAAAGGGAAGGAGAAGAAGAAAGCAAAACAAAACAAAAAAACCTGTATATTTTCCAGTTTGGATTCTGTTATTATTCTGTTGTTATTCTTTCCCTTACCGGATCCGGTCACTTGAAAACAGCCTTGCCATCGGTGATCCTACTTTCCAAAGTTTTGATTTATGGCAGTTAGTTAATTAAAACCTCCCAAATAGTCAAAGTTAGGCCATCAGTAACAAGAAGTGCTTCCCCCCCCCCTTTTTTTGGAGTCAAGATTTATCAACTGGAAAAAGTTCAAACAAAATAAATCTTTCAAAGTGTTTGGTTTCTTTTTCAAATCCAAAACCAAGTTTAAAATTTGTATTTGAGCGGGTTTGTCATTTCTCTGCTTCCTCCTTTCTGTGCAAAAATTGTTTTATATATATACTTGCATCAGAACACCCTGGTAAGCCACAAATAAGGGAGGAAGCAAGCTGCTTTCCTTTTCTGTCTTTCGGCTCATCACAAGAGACCATGCAGACAGAAAGCTATTTGTTTTGTTGCCTTTTGTTTCTATTTGTATTTCCATTTGTGCTGATAAATAAACAAACAAGAGAGAGTAGTATAGATCTATTTCAAGCTATTTAGCTCGCATCCACTAGCCATACCCTTACTGGGAATGTGTATGTATGTATGTATGTATGCCCCTTACTGGACCGGGGAGCCCTTCGCACAGTCACTCAGGCATTAGTGACATCCCGGCTGGACTACTGTAACGCTCTCTACATGGGGCTCCCCTTGAGGTGCACTCAAAGGTTGCAGTTAGTCCAGAATGCGGCCGCGCGGGTGATTATGGGTGCCTCAAGGCAATCCCACATAACACCTCTCCTGCGCGAGCTGCACTGGCTACCTGTGGCCTTTCGGGTGCGCTTCAAGGTGCTGACGACCATCTTCAAAGCGCTCCATGGCTCGGGGCCTAGCTACATACACGACCGCCTCCTGCCCCATACATCCCTTCAACCGATCCGCTCCCACAGAGAGGGCCTTCTCCGGGTACCGTCGGCCGGGCAATGCTGGTTGGCGATGCCCAGGGGAAGAGCCTTCTCTGTGGCAGGCCCTGCCCTCTGGAACGACCTACCCCCCGATTTACGCATCATCGGGGACCTCCGCCTCTTCCGTCAATGTCTTAAAGCTTATTTATTCCAAAAAGCCGGCCTAGCATAACCCCCGTTTCTGACTTTTATAGGGTAAATTTTAAATTGTAGAGTTTTATTAGTTTTAGCACAGGGATAGTTTAATAGTTTTTAATAATTATGTATTTTTGTATCTTTGTATGGTTTTAATAATGCCTGTGCGCCGCCCTGGGTCCTTTTTTAGGAGAAGGGCGGGGTATAAATTTAAATAAGTAAATATATGAGAGAATATTTCCACAACTCCTGTTCGGGAGCCCTTTAAGGGAGGAGACAAGCTGTCTTCCTTCTCTGCCTTTCGGCTCAACCCAGAGAGCATCTGGGCAGAGAGCCATGAGATTACTGTTGTGTGAATTTTTTTAGATATGTGTTAGGTTTTTAAGGGCTGATTAATAAATAGATTGTAAGAGACCAGGATGGATCCATTTCGGGCTTATTAGCCCTCTTCAACTGGCCATACTCCTTCTACTGGGATTTGAACTGGCACTCTCCAGCATATCAGGCAAGCCTTTTTATGCCTTGAGCTATCCGGCTTCCCATGATTACATCAGCCTTACAGGACTCTTTTAATGAGAGAATATTTCCACAACTCCTGTTCGGGGGCCCTTTAAGGGAGAAAGGCAGAGAAGGAAGACAGCTTGTCTCCTCCCTTAAAGGGGCCCCGAACAGGAGTTGTGGAAATATTCTCTCATTAAAAGAGTCCTGTAAGGCTGATGTAATCATGGGAAGCCGGATAGCTCAAGGCATAAAAAGGCTTGCCTGATATGCTGGAGAGTGCCGGTTCAAATCCCAGTAGAAGGAGTATGACCAGCTGAAGAGGGCTAATAAGCCTGAAATGGATCCATCCTGGTCTCTTACAATCTATTTATTAATCAGCCCTTAAAAACCTAACATATGTGTGTGTGTGTGTGTGTGTGTTAGTTTTATGAGCTGATCAATAAATAAATCAGAGAGACTAGTATAGATCTATTTCAAGCTTTTTAGCTCTCATCAGCTAGCCATACCCTTACTGGGATTCGAACCGGGGCTGTATTGCATATCAGGCAAGAGCCTTTAACCATTCGGCCAGCCAGGCACTCCCAATTGATTCAGCTGAGACAGGAGGATTAGTATCCATAATTGTTCCACAACACCCTGTTATGGCCCCAATTAAGGGAGGAGAAAAGGAAAGGAAACAGTATGTCTCCTCCCTTAATTGGGGCCCTAACAGGGTGTTGTGGAACAATTATGTGTATATATATAATTGTTTCCACAACACCATGTTAAGGCCCCAATTAAGGGAGGAAGCACACTGCTTTTCCTTTTCTGCCTTTCGGCTCATCACCAGAGACCATCTAGACTGAAAGCTATGAGTTCCGTTGTGTACTTTTTATATATGTGTGTTAGGTTTTTGAGCTGATCAATAAATAAATCAGGGAGACTAGGATAGATATATTTTGAGCTTTTTAGCTCTCATCAGCTAGTCATACCCTTACTGGGATTTGAACTGGGGCTGTATTACATGTTAGGCAAAGCCTTAGCCACTTAAGACACCAGGTTCTCTTCCTGATCAGCTGAGATAGGAGGATAAGTATATGGTTGTGTCACAACACCCTGTTAACCCCAATTAAGGGAGGAATTCTATGAATGCTATGAGTTCCGTTGTGTACTTTTTTATATGTGTGTTAGGTTTTTGAGCTGATCAATAAATAAACCAGGGAGACTAGGATAGATCTATTTCGATACTTTTCCTGTGTAAGAATGAGATTGTCTTTGCAATGTTTCGGCAAGATCTCACTTGCCATCTTCAGGCTTTGGTCTGTCTCATTATATATATAATGGCAAGACGTGAGGCACAGATGACAAGGATAATAACAGTGGTTCAAGTTTCTTGGCCATCAAGAACTCTTGATCAAGTCAATTGGGGAGATAAATTGAATATTGCATTCTCCTAACTGGAAATAAAGGGAATTGAATGGACTAGATTATTTCTGCCCTTGCAAGGCTGCACTAGGATTACTGATGTTAGGCATTAATTATTTCCTAGTGCTGTAAAAATTAATTCAAAGATGACTTTGTTCAATGATAAATTATATTGGAAGTAAACGAATATCCAGGCTGGGAAAGATTCTGCGGGTATAAGAGGAATGGCTTGATAAGTCAATGTTCTAAATTTGTCTGAGCAACTTCATGTGGTCTTCTCTGCAGACATATACAGAGTACAAGAGAATCAGTTTTCCCATGTTTGTTGGGTATTTCTTTGTACATTTCATTGATTTGTAACTGTTTTGTTCTGTTCTCATCCACAACTGGCATTTTGAGCTTCTTATTTGCCCATAGAATATGTCAGCACCTCCTGATCATTTAACAAGAAAGGCATTGTTTCTTTACAGGTACTTGTTAAATCAGAAGAGTAAAGGAAGCTGTGCATATGTTTTGCACCATAAATAATTGCCCTGAAGAATCATTCCTCTGGACCATTTATGATGAAAACAGGCCTGGTTAGGGAGAGGAGGACTTTTGAAACTTTTATAAAAAGGGTAGTACAATTGAAGCTAAATTTATAATCCTACAACGCAGAGAATTGTACTCACTAAAAGCTGAACATGGAACTAATTTTCCAAAGTGTTTCAAATTAAGCAGCTCCAAAATTGCAAGCTGATTATTTTGGCAATTAGGTTTCATCAGAACGATACTCACTGCCAAACAAATAAGAAGTCAAGATGGAATTCTCACATTTCTCTCCCAGTTATTTATGTTGTATATATCTTTTGGATGTGGCATTATAGTGCACCAGGCTAAAACACACATACCCCACTCTACAATATGTATGACTATATAGAATTCTGCATGACTATATAGAATTCTTCATAGATATTGAAAACTTGTGGAACCTCTGACATGCATAGTTTCCACAAGCTCCTTCCGCCTTGTCTGTACTGGCCCTACTTTCTTCTCTGCAAGTTCACCCTCCCTTCTTTCTCTGATATGAATAACAACAAAGACCTTCTCACAACTTTCTCTTGTTTATGCACCTCAGTTGCCTACAAAGGTGGAGGACTCTTTCATCCTTTCTTCCATCACTATGAAGAGACTGTCAGAACCCTCCTTAGATGCTTAAATTTTGCATATAATGACAGCTGAAGCATATTTAGGAAGAATATTAACGTTCTCCATCATTGCTTAGAATGTGATAGACTGGATAGAGATCCATTTGCTTGTCTTTATGTGAGTAACTCATGTGGTCTGGATGTGAGTAGAATATTCTTATGCTGTTCACAAGGGGAAGAAAATGATTAAAACCTATTGATCTGTGTCTACTAAGAGTAGCTCATTAGTCATTACCATATTCCAGACCTTGTTTTTAACTCCTGTTCCTTTCAAAATATGGTTGGTAATAACAAAAATAATGCAGCTTGATTTGTCCAAATCTAATTTAGACAGAACTAATTGCAATAGCAATCACACTTTTGTTTCTATACCTCTCCATAGTGCTTTACAGCTCTCTCTGAGTGGTTTATAAATGTCAGCATATTGCTCCCAACAATCTGGGTCTTTATTTACTGACCTCAAAAGGATGGAAGGCTGAATCAACCTTGAGCATGTCAGGATCAAGTCCTTGTTACAAGTAGAGCAAGCCTGCAATTCTGCATTCTAACTACTGTGTCACCACGGGTCACTAAGTTAAAGAACTAATTGTAATTATTTGACTGATTGTGCAAATCCAGCAAATTCTGTCCCTAGTTATGAAGTTTGGCTGACTGTTTCTGGAAGAGTTCCTGGACTTTGTATGACAAGCAAAAGTTAAAAATTATGCAGGTAAAGTTTTTCTGATCACTTCATACTAAAATAGACAAATAATCAGAAACAGAACACCTGTTTTACTCTGCAGCTGTGAAAGACACCAGAAAAGAAAGATTGATGGTTCTGCATACCTAGAGAGGCAAATATCAATATGATTTCCACTCTCAGGTCAAAATTAAATAATAATAATTATTTTAGATGTTATAGGAGAGCAGCTGAGTCTCTAGAATGGAAGGCTGAAGGTCTCAAACATCCTTTCCTAAAAGCTCTTTATGTGTTCATCCAGTGTCCCAACATTCTGCTTCAAGTTAGAGACTAGGTAGCTCCTTCTACCATATCTAAATTCTAGAAGGAGTCTCATTTGGCATCAGTGCTCTCTGTGTTGTCTTTCAAGTGATTAAAAGGTCAGCAAGGGGAAAAAAACTGAAAATAATGTCATCTTACGGAAACAGTGGATTCTAGAGCAAGGATTTTCAAACTGAGATGTATCTTTCCCTTGAGGAAGTGCAGAAAGAGTTCAGGGTAGTGTGAAGAACTTTAGTTGCATATTATTACAATAAATCCACCTCTCTCAAAGTTTCACTGTATTGTTTTCATTGTTCATTTGTGTTCATTTTGGTCTGTGGAGTTTTAGGAAAAATTAACATTATTCTAAAAAAAAAAAGGGTAATGCAAAACATTTAGGAACCCTTGGTCTAGAGCAGTGGTGGTTAATCTTTTTGCCATTGCGTGCCAAAAGCAGGGGTGTGTGTGTCATGCACGCACATGCCCACACACATAATTCTATGGGACCTCCCCCCCCACGCATGCGTGCGTGACCCCCTCCATGCTCCCCCTGCTTTAGCCACGTGATGGCACGTTGGACCCGTTTTTCACCCTCCCCAGGCTCCAGACTCTTTCTAGGAGCTGGGGAGGGCAAAAAAGCCCCCCCCCCATAGCCCTCCGGAGGCCAAAAACAGCCCATTTTCCGACTTCCGGGTTGCTCTTTGAGTCGTTTTTCTCCCTCCAGAGGCTTCAGGAGGCTTCCCTGAAGCCCCCGGAGAGCGAAAAACGGCCCAACGTGCAGACCAGAAGTTGTTGTTGAACTTCTGGTTTGTGCCTTCTGGAGGCTTCAGGGAAGCTCCAGCACATGCCTCGTGTGCCCTCAGAAATAACTCCACATGCCACTTGTGACACATGTGCCATAGGTTCGCCATCACAGGTCTAGAGGTCCTAACCCATCTTTCCCAACCTCCCCAGATATAAATAAAATCAACTTTATTTTTTTTTAAAATGGTATAAAACCAGTTTTAATTTTATTTAAAATGTAAAAGTAATGTAATGCTCCAAGAAGACCACATGATGGTGCTGGCCTGATACAGAGAAAACTCTGACCTAAAGTCTCCATAAACAAGAGATAGGATGGAAAGTTCCAAGCCAACATTTTGGAGTGCAGTTTGAAGTAGGAATTCAGGTTGAGATTTTAGCATAGAGAAATAAGAACCTTAGGTTGTGTATCATAAAATTACATTAAGCATTCAACAGTTTTCACTTAGGGTGAAAATTCATGCTGAAGTAATAATAATAATAATAATAATAAATTTGAATTTATTAACCGCTCCCTCTCCCCACAGGGACCCGGGGCGGTGCACAGGAGGAACTAAAAACAATATAAACAATAAATACAAAAATACATACTTTAAAACACAATTAAACAATATTATCCCGTGCTAAAAATAATTAAAAACCCATTAAAATACATTTGAAATCTATAGACAGAGAGACTATCCAAGGCCGGCCAGTCGAAAGAAATGGGTCTTTAATTTCGTACGGAAGGAGCGGAGGTCAGTGGTCGTTCTGATATCGGGGTGAAGGTCGTTCCAGAGGGCCGGGCCCGCCACAGAGAGAGCCCTTCCCCTGGGCGTCTCCCCTGAAGGAGCAGGGTCACCATAGTGACATTGATTGGCAACCAGATGATGGATTCTGGGTGGGCCAATATTTCCGGATAAAGGAAATATCATAAGATCACCCATTTGCACTGTGCTCTTCATGAGTAAACTTCAGGAACTGAGGTTTTTGCAGGAAGCTCATGAGCAGCCAGGAATTGAGGGATAAACAAACCTGACCTCCATGGGAATATGTGTTTTGTTACTTATTTACTATTAAAGAGTGCAACAATTGGTGGATTTTACAAAACAAAAGATGATACCAACATAAGCCAGACAGAAATTATAGACAAATAGTTGGAAAGAGAACTAGATAATCTGTCTCTTTTGGAATTGAAAGAGAAAGAATATTGTTTAAGATTTAGAACACTTCCAGAGGATTCTGGTGAAGGTGTTACACAAAAAGTTAGTAAAGCTTCAGCAGATTCCTTGGATTACAAGAGGGAGACCCCGTATTAAAGCAGGGGTCTCCAACCTTTGCAACTTTAAGCCTGAAGGACTTCAGCTCCCAAAATTCTCCAGCCAGGTTGGAGACCCCTGTATTAAAGGATAACATGGGCATCCAAAAAGCATTCATCAATATTATTCCAACTTATATAAAGGAAGTGACATTTCTCTGGAGAAAATATATGAATATCTAAAGAAAAAAAATTATAAATTTCTCTGTATAAAGGAACTTCAAATTTATGTTGGAAATATAAGCAAGAAGGGACATTTTATTATGTTTGAACATGTAAAAAAGCTACACATTTTCAAATTCAAATATTCCCATTAATTCAGAGGATTTTAAAAATTAATATATAATGGGACCAAATGTTTTTTGGGAATTAATGGACAAACAGATGGAAAAAATCATGGGACCTTGTTTTTGTATATGACAATTGCAGTGATATTATTTTATGCACAATGGTAGAAAGATTCGGCATCACCTAGAATCAAAAAATGGTTGGTGAAAATGGCAGAACTTGCAAAGATGGCTACATTGATTTTACCTATTGCTGATGAATTTGGGATTTATGGTTTGATGACTTTAGACAGAATAGATTGTAAAAAGAAGAGGGGTTTGATGGGTTTTGAATTATATGGAACTAACCAGGACAAAGAGTCATAATAGATATACAAACAGATCAGTTATGCAAAACAGGTCAATTAAAGAGTT
Organism: Rhabdophis nuchalis; assembly: GCA_039707465.1. Taxonomy (NCBI): domain Eukaryota; kingdom Metazoa; phylum Chordata; class Lepidosauria; order Squamata; family Natricidae; genus Rhabdophis; species Rhabdophis nuchalis. Next base: position 124,932,086 of record CM077645.1, read on the forward strand.
AAGCTGTTCCCACAAGATGATCAGCTAGGTAGAATTACTTTAACGTTGTGCAAGACTGCATCTACCTTAAATTATATCTCTGGCATTAGATTATTAGATCAAATAAATTGTTCTTACCTTCCATTAATCCAGTTAGGGATCTTGTGGAAACAGGTTCTTTGTGAAATTTGAACTTCATGTTTTGTTTCAAATCTATTTTCCAAGAAATAAATATGAAAATGGTGAAACTTTAGAATCCTTTATGAATGTTCCAGGACAAATTATTGAGGGGACTATATCTGTGAAAGCCTTTTATGTACTTGTTACAGAGCCTCGGTTGGGTGCCATGTGGCAGACTGATAGTTTACTAACAATTATTTGAACACTGATCCAGTCAGACACTGAAAAGCAATTATTCTACAGTTTTGTTACTCCATTTCACCATCATACCAGCATACTGTGAATGGTTCAAGTTGGTTTATACGATAAATTGCTGAGGTTCAAAACTGGGGCTCTTCTGAACTTTTTAACCTTCTATAAAAGGAAAGAATTCTAAGAGCAATGGATAAAATTCAATTAACTGAGATGACAGAAAATAATCTACTGAGCAAACACATCAGGCAATTGGAAGCTTTCATAAAGGAAATAACCTATTTCTTTCCTTGTTATCTAATGATACAGGAGTTTATTTCTCTCACAGCAGTTAGAAAGCTACATAATATTTCCTAAATGCTTTGGCAAGTAATTATCACAGACTAATTCATTCAGTTTTATATTTGAGGCAAATTATTAATAACTAATTGTTGTATTCTGAGGTCGTATGCATTTGTGTTTATGGATACCTATTGTATCACTTGATATGGTTAATGCTTATGTTCTGTGTACATGGTACTATGAATAAATGGAAACTGATAGTGCTATTTTGAGCATGGGTTGATAGCAAATACTGAGATCGAATTTGCATTTTACCTGTCTAAATCTTTTGCATTGTCTTCTAAACTGGAGAAATTCAGAAAATTTTTCATAATGATATAATAGAGAGTTAAGACAGAATTGAGAGGGAGAAAGATAGGTAAGTACAGTTCCAAAGAATGCTATTCAAGTGTTTAATTCTCCATTTGCCTACATTTTCACAGTGGTTTTTCTCAATACATATATTGTACTTTTTCATCTACTGCATATTTCTTAAAATAAAGTCCTATTCTATGTACTTACAGAAAAGATAGTGAATTATTGGGGAAGTGTAGGAGTTTTGGTACCAAATTATTTGTATTTGCTTTTAGATCTTGACCTGAATTACAGCAGCAATGCTTTATGGTGTGGATATTGTGAAAATTTGTCACATCAATATTCAGTCAGTCCTTGCATTGTATAATTGCTTTGATTGATGTTGCAATCAGGTTTGCTAAAGGAAATTCCAAACCGTGTAATTGTGAGGCTGGTCCTGAATTGGTTTCGGCTCATTAATGAAAGCATTACACATAATTATTATGCCTAAAAAGCATTTTATATGCACAGTGACACACTTCAGGGTGTGCGATCATTGTGTCATAGCCACACTTCTCAGATACTGGTAGCACTTGAACTTTGACCTGGCTCTCACCATTTCATCTCAGGCATGCTTCGGTGGCATTATGGGCTTATACTCTCTGCTGATGTCTGAAGTAGTCCCATAGGCTGTGCCATTGCTTATGGCCAAGGTGAATGAGAGGTGCTTGGTTGCTATGTATTTGTAAGAGAGTGGCATACCAATTTCTTAAGGAGTTTGAATGAAAGAGATTCTTTTTTGACCTCTATTCATAATAGATCAATAATGATGAACTTTCTTTAAAAATAGAATAAATCCATAAGCTACCTAACATTTAGCTTTTGGTGAAGGTGGGGAAGGGCCAAATGAGGTTGTGAGAACGACTCTGAATATTGCTTTGTCCCAATTCCATGTCTACTCTGGTTGCCATGATTGCTTTGTCAATGTCCTCAGACCAGGAATCTCAAGTAATAGTATCTCCTTCATAATCTCCCATACCATTCAGGTGAGAAAGTTCCTCACAGAAAATCTCCTCTTCCATCATTCACCATTCTATTCCCATCTGATTTTCAGTTTTACTGACCTATTGGAATCCCCATTCTGAAAGTCATTTGTTGTGTTTTACTGGCATGCAGGAGCTATAACTAGATCTGGATGAATGTGTCAGCATAGTTTCATCTTGAAAGCTAGACTTTCCTTTTCCTTTTCAGTCATTTCTGATGTTATTTCCTTTTTTAGGTCCAGTATGTTACTATGAGTCAAGGGCAGACTCAGACACCAGGCATGAATTATAGATTTGGAGTGTCTTCCCTTGATCTTTTTCCTCTGTTCAATCATGTCTGATTCTTGGAAACTGCCTGGCCATTGCTTTTTTCCTAGGGCTGAGAGAAAGTGACTGGCCCAAGATCATCTAGCCAGCTGTGTACCTAAGGTAGGACTAGAACTCCATGTCTCCCTGTTTTTAGCCTGATGCCTTAAGCACTACTCAAAACTGCCTCTCCTTGGTCTGTCTCCTGATATGTTAACTCAAATTTCATCTACCTTCACACTTTTTTAAAACTTAAGTTACTTGGCATCCTTGACATCATTTAAAATGTTAGTGTCCTTTTAACAAATTATGTGCAAATGAAAAAAAATATCTATGCACAGCATATGGGAAACAAATGGAGAATTTGAATACCTGATGGAGAAAGCAAATATAACATTGTAATATAGAAGCCTGGTAGGATCTATCTTGTGATTGGAATGTATATTTTGTTTAAAAAAAAACCTTGACCCAATAATAAGAGGGGAACATTATATGCAGATTATGACAATAATTTGCTACTATATGGAAATTAATGACATTAAGGGTGAAAAATCCTGTTAAAAGCCTCCAGGAGAACATTAATGGGTAGAAAGACACTGTTGTAGACATGTGCTATTGGCCACACACCAAACAGAAGATATAGATGAAAGCGTCACAAATCCAATGACCATGGAGCCTTAGAACATCATTACTATGGTAATGGGAGATTTCAATTTCCCATATCAATTGGGGATCAAAGCAAGGGAGAGAGCCAACGGGTTCTTCAAGGGCCTTGCAGACAACTTTATCATCTGAAAGATGGAAGGGAGAACTATCAGCTGTACTGAATTTAACATTAAGGGAGAGGAAATAGTTAAAGATATTGTAGTAACTTTTGGAGAAAGTAACAATCTGATTTTAGAATTCACCAAATTGTGGGCAGAGAGAACTGGAAGTAATCTGATTAGTGTTCTAAACTGTGAGAGAGGTGACTTCAGTAAGTTAAAGGAGCAATGCCATGATTGTAAATACCGAAGGGAAAAGAAACAGTCCAGGAGGACTGGAAAATTGGAAAGCTGAGATAATTATGGTCAATTAATTACAGACAATACTAAAGAGAAAGAAAAATGAAATATACATGATAAAATCAGTTTTGGTTGCATAAAAGGCTTTCCAATAAACTAGGAAACAAAAAGCACTTTTAAAAAAAGAATGGAATATAAACAAAAGCACAATATTCATATTTGCCATTAGAAGAGTTCATTGCTTTAGTTTTGTTGTACGCTCTCCGAGTTATTCCCTTGTGAGATGGGCAGCTAAATAAACTAGACAAATGAATAAATAAATAGAAAGCTTAGAACTTAAAAACAGGATGGAATTTAGAAGATAAATACAAAAAGGAGCCTTCTTCCACCCACATTATTGATGCTTGATTATTCATTCAAGAGAGATAAATGGAAAAAGATCTGAAGATGTTTAAATGACTATTGTAATAAATTGGAAGTCAGGAAAATTACTGGATACTTACTCATAGGGATATTACTGGATACTTACTCATAGGGAACATTTGGAGTCAATTGTATATGATTTCTGTAGTGAACACTTCATCACATAGCAAACCTTGCCATTCTAAATGGTATAAATGTAAATGCAATTATAATTTTATATATAACATAATACAACAGAACACAACAACACAACACAACATATGTAATATCTGTAGCTCAGGTGTAGGATGAAGGTTTGTTCTCTGAGCTTGTGTGTTGGCTTCTGAAAGTTTTGCTACCAGGCTAACAAAACAGATTTTAGAGGATGTCAATATCAGTGTTCTTCTGTTTATAAGGGCTTCGAGTGTGTCAAGTAGGGATCTTGTGATGGCTTAGGTCTGAGTCATCAGTGAGTCTTGTGAATTGATCTTGTGATGGGTCTTATAATAAGGAAATTACATTTGGTCAGTGTCATTGGGATGTGAATGGTGGGGGGGAGGGTGTTGCGTGGGTTGACTGAGGGTCAGTGGTGTCTCTTATTGGCTGTGCAGTTGATTTGGATTCCTAGGGGTTCACAGGCTGGGTGTAGGTCAATGTGTCTGTTGATGGAATTGCTTGTGGAGTGCCAGTCTTTGATGAACTCACAAGTGTGGTGAATAGTAGATGGCCAATGATTTTTGTGTTGCTCCAATCAAACTAGTGCTGTTTGGTGTCAGTGTGGGTAGAGATTAAGGATTTGTGATCATGGCGTTTGACTGCCAGCTGGTATTTATGGATCCTGTTTTTTAATTGATGTAATATTTGTCCTACGCGGAATTTGTTGCAATGGTTATAATTTATTTTATTTTACATTGCTTCTTTTATCCTTCTGTATTTTGTCTTTGGTTCTGGATAATTCCTAGAGAAAGTGATTGTGGGTTTGTGGGCTATTGTTATTCATAGAGGTTGGAGGATTTTGTGAGATCATCAGCTCTATCAATTGTTTAAATAAAATAAATTCCATTTTTGTATTACCTATCATGTTTCACATCTTCAGGAGTTGATATAGAATATTAAATATAACATAGGAATAGACTATGTATACAAACCATATATCCCAATCAGTGGAGAAATAGAGTTGTCCTGGATTCTTGGTTTTCCTGGATTTGCCTATAAGCTTTTCTGGTGATAAATTGTTGGCCACTTTTGTTCTGTTAGCTCCATCCTGAATTTTCTTTTCTTCCATGGAGGCACTAAAATCATGGAAGACAAATAATGTTTGTGCTTCAGGAAGCCAATCCACTCTTGGGAAATCTGGGGTGCTTTATGTACAAGCATGCCAGTAAGATGGATTTGTTATTTGTCTAGGTCGAAAAAGCACACTTGGGATCTGTTTGTATCATTATGCATGACTTTGGCTAGCAGTATTCAGAAAACAGTGGACAATCTTCCCTTCTGTTTCCTAAGCATACAGGTGCTGAATTGTGATCCATACATTTTCTTTTTATTAGCCAGAAGCTGGACCTTACTTCCTACAGCAAACATAATCCAAAATGATAGTATTTAAATTATGTAGCAATTTACTTTATCATTATTTTCTTCATGCAGAATTCCAACTTTTTTTTTTTTAACAAAAGGCAAATAGGGATCTTTTCCCGGTATTAGAACCAAGAAGAAGACGTCTCCCAGTGATATTAATTAAAACAAACGAACACCTAAACTTATACCTACACCTACACAAACACCTACACCTATACTTACACATACCCACATTCAGTAAATAAAAAGTATAAAAGATGTTATAAGAGATAAGAGACGTTTGGTTCCTTTAAAATATTTATTTTGTTTGTAGCAAAATATATATAAATACAGTTTACTAAAATCTCCCTATGATTGCAATAATACGGTTAAATTTGTAATTGATGTGGCTTGTTCATATTTATTTTCCTTTTTCTGATAATTAGATAAATTAATCAGAGAATTTAACAACAGAGTTCCCTAATCTCTGTCTTTGAAAATGGGAGACATTGAACAAGAGACCCCTTTCAACACCTCTTTAAAAAAAGTAAGACACTATCCCACGGCTTGACTAATTCTAGCTCCCCTTCTCTTTTCTGCAAAACTGAAGCCACAAAGCTCAAGACTATCATCAACTGAGAATTTAAGTCTGCCATATACCAAGCCAAAGAGAAATCATGGTTGCTGCAAGACTGGAGAAGCTATCCAACCAAGCAGTATCTCACAGCAAGGAGTTTCTTGTAGGAGTATCACACCACTTGTCATCTCAGAGCATTTGATTGATTCTCTGAGTGGTAAGTAGCAGTCTTGAGCTGTTGGCTCCTATAAAGCAGAAGTGTTTCAAGATGACCTCCTCTAGCATCAGCTCTGAATTATTTCTGTCATGTAGATGGTAGGACATGGACTCTCCTGGCTCCTTTAAGATATTTATATATACACTGAGCTATGCATTCTTCAGAGCTCTGAATTTGTTTTGAAAATGTTTATTTGTGTTGAACTTAATGCATATAATATTATTAAAACTTAAATATAAAGATATTCAATTTTTAAAACCCTGTGAAAATATTCAAGCAGTGTCTAAAAGGGCATTCATGAATAGTTCCTATAAGTAATCAGCAGTTTTATTTGATATGACTTTCCTGTTTCAATAATATGTCTTCTGGGTATAGAGTGCAGTTGTTATTCATAGGATCCAGAACAGCCCTGAAGCATCCTGTTTTTCCCCAGTCTCCTTCAACCCATCTGCCAGCTGGGGGCATGCTGAGACAATGGGAAAGCATTTATATAATTGTGAAAACTCTCATGCCACTAAATAAAACATTTTCATTTTCAGCTATTTTTCTGCAGGATTAATTTCAGATTTTAAGAAACATTTACTTTGAAACAGTGTTTTAAAGCAATACATTGTGTTATGTTTTTTATATGGAAATATTTTTAGAAATCATACAAGTGAGTTTTTTAAATATAAAAGCAGCTATTTTTAAACCAGTGAAGTTGAAAAAATGCAAGGAACAATGGTGAATTTAGTTTAAGCCCTTTCATGACTGCAATGGTTTTGATTGAAACATCTGACTGGCCTGCACTCATTCATTGCCAAGTAATATAACAACATACTGCAAGGACGTTTGGTTAATATTTGGTAAAACCTACTTGATAAATAATGAAAGATACAACAAAAGGTGCAGCACTGGGCAACCACAAGCCATCTAATTGTTTACCAACAAATTTAAAATAATTAACTGATATGGTAGCTGATGCAATCCAAAAGCATCTGGTTGAAAATAAGATCTTTTCATCTGCGTAGAAAGGAAACCATCCAAACACCGGAGATTTAAAAGATCAGCTCCTAACTGACAAGGCGATTTTGTACAAGAAGGAAGAACAACGTGAATGCATTAGCTTGGATTGATTATGAGAAGGCATTTGACTCCCTGCCACATGACTAGATAACCAAGTGCCTAAAAATAACATAATAGAAATATCAGAAGCTTTGTGTAAAGTCCATGGCACAATGGAAGATACAGCTGCTGGTCAATGGTGATAAACTGGGAGAGAGAAATCTTTCAAGAAAACTCACTCTCAACACTACTGTCTGTCAGTGCATTGATTACTCTGATAACAATACTGAACAAATCAGCCCCTGACTATCAAACATCAAACATATATGCTAATCTATATCAGTTATTCATTACATGGATGGTCTGAAGTTGTTATGGAAAAACACTATCTGCTGTGCAACACTCTCCAAATAATTGAATATAACTGAAGGAATAAAGATGCCCTATGCAAATAACATCAGGGGTCTGGATGCAGATCACTAAAATACCAAGACATTCTTCAGACTGATTAGTGTACCAAACACACTAAAGTCAGGAAGGAGATTAATACAAGCAATCCTCATCTTATGACCACAATTGAGCCCAACCTTTCTGTTGCTAATCAAGACAGTTGTTAAGTAACTTTTGTCCCATTTTATGACCTTTCTTGCCACAATTGTTAAGTGAATCACTGCAGTAATTAACTTAATAACACGGTTGTTAAGTGAATCTGGCTTCCCTATTGACTTTGCTTGTCAGAAGGATGCAAAAGGGATCACATGACCCTGGGACTCCTCAACCATCATAAATGTGAGTCAGTTGCAAAGCATCTGAATTTTGATCACATGACGATGGGGATGCTTTAATGGTCATAAGTGAGAAAAATAGTCATAAATCACTTTTTTCAGTGTTATAACTTTGAATGATCACTAAATATACTGTTGTAAGTTGAGGACCACCAGTAGTGAATACATCAGAAGAGTGAAGAAGAACTTAATAGTCTAACTCAATGGTGGAAATATCACCAACACAATTATTATTCGGACAATTTCAGTCCTATAGATGTGCAGATGGAATATTGGACTTGACTCAAGCTTAAGTAGAAACCCTAAGTAGGAAGACTAGAAAAATAATGACAATGAAACCTGCCCCATTTCATTGTTATACAGTACCTGGGGAAAGCAGTAAGAGAAAGAACAGAAGAAAATTGCAAAATACAAAAACATGCAAATAGAAATAGAATCACTATGGCAAAGCAAATATAGTACCAATAATAATAGGCATCTTGGGTGCAGTCCCAAAACAACTGGAGCATTACTTGAACACCACTGGCATTGGCAAAATCAACATCAGCCAATTAAAAAAGGGCACCTTTACTAAAAATAGTTTACTATAAATCTTGTGACAGCATTTTTAATACCATAAAGCAACATCTTCTTATTGGAGGTCCTTGGGAAGGACTTGTTAGGTGGATTAAAATGCCAAGGCCAGTCTAAACATTTGGCTGACTGTGCAATAAATCATCATTACCATCACCATCATCATATCCTCATCACCATCATCATATCATCATCATTATCATCATTATCATCTGTCTTTACTTTATTGTGAGCATATAATTCTTTGTTGCATATTTGCTTTTTGAGAATTTGAATTACTTGACTATTTTTATAATTTCTATATTTCTATATCTTAAATGTCATGTGTCGGCTTCCTCTTATGCAACCAAGCGAAAGAAATGTATAATTATCTGCCTCACACTGTGTTCAGGGTTCCTCCACCTTTAGGAGGACCTGTTTTTATTCAGCTGAATAAAGACATTGGCTTATCAAGACAAACCTAGACTCGAGACTCTTATTTTTTCACTGAGTCACACATAGACACCTGCAAAACATTCTGTTGTCACACCACATTGTCGCCATTTGCAATATCAATAAGAAGGCATGAAGAATACTTTAGTGTTGATTGTTACCAGAGTATCATGATTATTGAGATCTAAACTTAACGATGATATAATTGTATAAGAAAAAGGGTTTTCTTCCATTTTAGTTATTTTCCAAACTGCACTCTGCAGAATTTCATAGGAGTCTGGAAATTGAGCCAGATCTTTTCTCTGTATTATATATATACATTTCCTCTCTCTCAATTGTATAGCCCTGCTCTTAGCTACTAGTAAAGACTATTCATGCTTAATGCGATGCAGAGAAGCCCTGAGGTTGAATAAGCCTGATCTGAGCCTCAGTCTCTGTCAGCCGGTACCCAAGCTAGGCATGTGTCCTTTGCTCCACTTACCATAGTCACCTTTATCACTTGCCATATTCTCCATAATCTCTCAGGGAAGAAATGCAGGGAGAGCTTTTAAAAAATATATACATATCCTATCCTATCCTTTCCGCAAAAACATGTTCTCCTTTCTGCAACCAAAAAGCACACCAGTATGGAATCTGCAGCAAGTGCTGAGACTGTGATAAGATAGTGGGATGACCTGATTTATGATGAATCTTTTGAAATGTTCGTTAAATGAATACACATATAAAATCTTCCACATATGAGACCTGTGAAACTAAGCCCAGGCGAACTGCAAATGATTTCAGTGAAATCATTTAGCTACCTTTTTTTAATTTAATTTTTTAATTTTACAAAGCGTCAGTTGATAACGAACTTTGACTACATGTTTAAAACATAACAAATTATGATAATGTCTATGTCCTGTAAGCAGTAAAACTAAATAGGCAGTGGGGCACACAAAAGAGCCTGGTAAACTGTCTTGTTTACTATACAAATGCTCAATAATAAAACTGTGTTTATTCACTGCCTGCTGAAAGCATGTTGTATGGTTTGCCATGCCAATCACACTGTATATACTCACATCTGTATCCCAAGACTGGGCATCCATGACATACATGGTACATGGCAGACCCTCTTGTGAGGTCCTTGATCATCTCTGAGCTTGGTGGTTTACATTTCATTACCAAACTAGGTAGCATCATCAGTGCTCCCAAGGACCCCACAATTCAACCCTGAGTTATAGAGATTCTCTTCTATAGGTAACATTTCCTAAAAATCAGGTCACTAACATTTCGTAACAAAATATTGATTATGAGACGTAAGTTTCTGTGTGGTGAAATTCTGTGTGATTTTCATTGAGGAAAAATGTTTGAAAAATGTGAAGAATTACATCATTATATAGCTATCAACATAAGCTAAAAGGTCGAAACACCAATAGCACAACAGAATCCATTCCTAAACAGTCAGGAAATTACAGCTGTATCCACTTGGCTAATATTAATTGGATGACAAAACATTCCAAAGGAAGAGCAAAAGGTAACTTGCTCCTAACATTTCTTCACTTGAAGTTCCAGAGTCATTCAGATCAAGACAATCTCTGTACCAGATCTGCACAATGAAAGTAATGGAAGGAGATATTCTCAGCAAATGGCAGCTTTTCCCCACTACAGATCTATAAAATAAGTTTATATGGTTCCTTGAGGAGGATTAAAATAACATTCCTCTTTGGACTGACAGTTCAGTTGTTTTAGGTGTAGATAGGCATATGTTAAGCTTTTTAAGTTCTTAATGAATGAAATAGAAGAGAAATTGAAGTTGCACAGTGGAAAGCAATTGTATTCTAGCCCTTATAGTTAGTGTAGTTGGGACACTGTCCTCTCCACAGTGAAAATCACAGAACACAACAATAAGGTACAAAAAGAGAAAAGACATAGTCACAAGAATAGTTAGTTAGCATTACTGTCAAACAGAGAGCTTCCCAGACAATTTACTGGTCATTTGGAGTAAAATATTACAGCTATTTGTGTTAGAATGCCAAATGGCATTTAGTGGAAATAAAATTGGTTATATGTAGAACAAAAACACTGTAATAGGTATTTGATTAAAACGAAAGAATGTCATTGTAATTTAGCTAGTCTAAGATGTGCCTATTATATTCTACATATTGCAGTACTGCAGTTAATATCCTCACCCCCCACCCCCTTTGAGCTTTGCTGGATGAATGTAGTGGATGGAAGAGAGGTGATGAGAAAAGCAATGGCCTTTGTTGACATTACCAATTTCTCATCCATTTATGCAGTTTTGTGGAATATTTATCACCTTCAATATATTCCAGACATTCCACAAACTCTATTGCAAAGGTTAAATCTGCCCAAGTAAATTATAGCTATTGCTTAATTCATATCTTATCCCCCCATCATCATCATCTCTTTTTAAATGGAGGCTGTTTTGTGTTATCACTTTGTGTACATTCAACCTCTTAATTTCTTTGGAGCTACCCAGAAAAAATCCCAGTGAATTGTACCCTTTGTTAGATTTTTTCCCCCTGTGGATAAAAGAAAGGCAAGCATTCCATTATGCTGTTAATTTTCTTTTGGTGTATTGTTACTATAACTTATTTTGTTCCTGCTGTATGAGTTATCCAATTGTGTATGATAATTTTTAAATATGATACTCAGAAAACACTTTATAGCTTGTGCAGCTTTTGATTATGAATGAGTGCTATGTGATACATGCAGGAGTGTTTATTATTTATACAAAATATATAAGCAGGAAGAGTTCTCATAAATCACTAGCTGATATTATCCTAGAGGCTTCTGACAGCTATTTCTTCTATATAAAAAAGCAGAATATATAATGAAAGGAACAGGGAAAGATTTCAGAAACTGGGTGATGTTTGTGCCATATAGTATTTAAAGTCTGGCTCCAAATACATTCATTGTCAATGACATGAGGAAGGCTATTCCACCTATATTGGTTAGCTTTGTGTTTTTCTACCTGAGACTACACTAGTAGTCTGATTCATCCCCTGTTATTTGAGGGAGAGCTCAGTAAATGGCTGCCCTGTGGTTCCAGAAGCTAAGAATCTGCTCCTCTGACCAGATTGGAGAGCATCCTCTGCTTCAAAGCTTAACAAGCACCTAACAATATCGATTACAGAAGAGGCTGCTTTAGGTTGCTGTAGTCAATAGTTCTGCCTTAGCATTTATTAAACCATTTAATTATCTACATTTACCTTTTAAAGTAAAAAAAATCATTGCTACCATTTTTTTTCTTGAGGTGAGTAGCGCTTTTAACCACTGGCTAAAGTGCACCCAGTGTTAATTAGCATATTTATGATTAAGTAGATTTAGCATGCAGTAATCATTCTCTAATTCAGTAAGAACTATCTCCAGTGAATAGTGGACATTAATGACAGTTGCAAGAGCTTAGATATTACATAATCACTAATTACATTCTGCACAATTAGTGCTGACTCCTCCATGTGCATCGCTAATGGCTGATTCGTGTCATCCGCCTATTCTGCCTGTAAAAAAATATAAACAGCCTGCATAATTCTCTGGCTATAGTAGCCTAGAGAAGGACGTTATTAATGAAGTTTGGGGACAATGAAGAGGTTTTTGTGTCAGGACAAAAGCAAAAGGGCTCTCTTCAGTCTCAGACAAATTTTTCCTTGATTTACATGTTGTTCATTATAAACCTCAAAGCCCCTCCAATTTACGGACTTTTTCCCCCCCAATTCAGACACTGAATACATTTGGCCTCCACTGACATTTTTCAGTATGCATGTGGCAAAAAGAAAAGAGAAATCCAACTGTCTAAACAGTCTATAAATATGAAGAAGTAAACATGATACAAAACTCAACTGCAAAAAATTGATTTGGGAGGCGGGGAGCCAGTATCATCTTCAATAGTGATTACAAATAATGTGAAATTGTTACAAAGAAAACATTCACTTGTATTTAAACATTCTTAATAACAACAAAAATAATACACATTTTTGTGTAGTCCTAAACTGGTGTAGTATGAAACCCCATCCAGTTCTATGGTGTTTACCATGTAGCATGCGAGTGCACCTTAATGTGAGAAGTGCTTTATCATTTTAATGCAAGATGCTCCTTTTGAATAAGCACATTTCCCTACACTGTAATATTGGATGGTGCCCTTGCTCCATTCACCCAGAATGATGCACAGAGGATGAAAAGCCAATCTCCTAAGACAATAAGCTCACTCCAAAAGAGCCAAGAAAAAACTGTGCCCTTTATGTGTAGAATGACTATCTCTCCTGCAACTGTGTTACATTCAATAACATAAAACACCAGATGAAATTGGGTATCTGAATAATATGCATTATTTCAAACACAGGACTTGAGAAGCAGATGTAAGCCAGAGATAGCAAACTCATATTCATGTGAGTAATCCTTGTTATTTTCTGATGTGGAAGTTAAAATATCCTCAAACATTGTTGAGATAAGTGAAGTATGCAACTTAACATTGCTATATTTATACTTTACAAAAAGAGTACTAGATTTTGGGGAGAAATTCTACATTTAAATTGGACATATATATATGTGTGTGTGTGTGTGTGTGTGTGTGTGTGTGTGTGTGTGTTAGTTTTTATGAGCTGTGTAAAAATATTACACAACGTAACTAAAAAATGGTTCTCTGTCTAGATGGTCTCTCGTGATGAGCCGACAGGCAGAGAGGGAAACAGCATGTCTCCTCCCTTAAAATGGGGCTCTTACAGGAAGTTGTGGAAACAATTATCTATGTATCTATCTATCTATCTATCTATCTATCTATCTATCTATCTATCTATCTATCTATCTATCTATCTATCTGAACAAGGTTTAAGTATAAAATGGTATGGGAATTGCTTAAAATTAGATTACCACATATATAATATAAAGAAAAGAGTATCTAAGAATTACTATTATTAAAGTAATCTGAATATAGTATTGCAGTGTGGTAATCTAATTTTAAGCAATTCCCATACCATTTTATACTTAAACCTTGTTCATTTTTTGCAGCAATATAGCCAAGACAAATATAATACTTAATTATAATATTGTGCTGCCAGTCTTTTCTGCTCATACTGTCAATGACTTAAAAACTTTCAGAAAATAGTGGCATAACCCAAGTGACTTCATGGTTTAGATCAGCAATATTTGTTGATTATTTCTTATAATAATTGTGCTTTAAAGATTGTACAGAGGAAGAAATATCCTTGGAAATAAACAGTTTTGATTCAACAGGAAACAAGCTGCTTTACATCAGTGCTTTTTATTAAAAGGAAAACCCTAGTCCTATTTGGAACATTTAAAGTTATGGTAAACAATGAAAACAATGCTATTTAAATAAATAAACAGAAATAAACAGAAATCCTAATTACAGGTGAGATCAGTGCATTCTTTTTTCTTTCTTTGATACTGAGATAAACAACACACTGATTAACGGTTACAGTTTTTAGAAACTAGAGCTTCTGTATATTTTTTAAAAAGAACTTTGTTTTAGCAAAAGCATAAAAATTACAGGAGAGCATCCTTTGAGTATCAGTTATAATGGGTTTGTTCTAATTATTATAATCAGGTTTGCATTTTTTTTAAAAACTGTTATTTCTACCAATAATATATATACATACATACATACATACATACATACATACATACATACATACATACATACATATATATATATATATATATATATATATATATATATATATATGAGAGATAATTATCACAGCTCCTGTTAAGAGGTCCCTTTAAGGGGAGGAGACTCAACGTCATCCCTCTCTGCCCTTCGACTCATCCTAGAGATCATCCAGACAGAGAATCTAATTAGATTGAGTCGAAGGGCAGAGAGGGATGACGTTGAGTCTCCTCCCCTTAAAGGGACCTCTTAACAGGAGCTGTGATAATTATCTCTCATTTAAGAGTCCTGTAAATTGGCTGATATATCAGGGATACTGGATAGCTCAAGGCATAGCGAAGCCTGTCTCATATGCTGGAAAGCACCAGTTCAAATCCCAGTAGAAGGAGTATGGCCAGCTGAAGAAGGCTAATAAGCCTGAAATGGATCCATCCTGGTCTCTTTATTTTCAGCCCTTAAAATTCTAACACATATCTAAAAAATGTCACACAGCAGTAATCTAATTAGGTTCTCTGTCTGGATGATCTCTAGGATGAGTCGAAGGGCAGAGAGGGATGACGTTGAGTCTCCTCCCCTTAAAGGGACCTCTTAACAGGAGCTGTGATAATTATCTCTCATTTAAGAGTCCTGTAAATTGGCTGATATATCAGGGATACTGGATAGCTCAAGGCATAGAGAAGCCTGTCTCATATGCTGGAAAGCACCAGTTCAAATCCCAGTAGAAGGAGTATGGCCAGCTGAAGAAGGCTAATAAGCCTGAAATGGATCCATCCTGGTCTCTTTATTTTCAGCCCTTAAAATTCTAACACACACACACACACACACACACACACACACACATATATATAATATGTTAGATTTTTAAGGGCTGATTTAATAATTAAGAGACCAGGATAGATCTATTTCAGGCTTTTTAGCCTTCTTCAGCTGGCCATACTTCATCTACTGGATTTGAACCGGCATATACCTAACACATACCTAAAAAACAGCAGCAATCTTAATGGGTCTCTGTCTGGATGATCTCTAGGTTGAGTCGAAGGGCAGAGAAGGATGACAGTTTGTCTCCTCCCTTAAACGGGCCTAAAAACAGGAGCTGTAAAAATATTCTATAATATATATATGTGTGTGTATATATATGTATATATATATATGTGTGTTAGTTTTATGAGCTGATCAATAAATTAAATTAGAGAGAGACCAGGATAGATCTATTTCGAGCTTATTAGCTCTCATCAGCTGGCCATACCCCTCACTGGGATTCGAACCGGGGCTATGTTGCATGCTAAGCAAGTAGCCTAGCACTTTAGCCAAGCCGGTTCCCCTTATTGCATCAGCAGAGACAGGGTATATTAGTATAGGTAATTGTTTCTCAACAACCTGTTATTAGGCCCCAATTAAGGGAGGAGACATACTGTTTCCTTTCCTGCCTTTCGACTCATCACACACACACATATATATATATATATATATATATATATATATATATATATATATATATATGTGTGTGTGTGTGTGTGTGTGTGTGTGTGTGTGTGTGTGTGTGTGTGTGTGTGTGTATACATAGCCCCGGTTCGAATCCCAGTAAGGGGTATGGCCAGCTGATGAGAGCTAATAAGCTCAAAATAGATCTATCCTGGTCTCTTCTAATTTAATTTATTGATCAGCTCATAAAACTAACACACACACACACACACACACACACACACACACACACACACACACACACATATATATATATATATCTTCTACAACCATAGACCTTAATTTTTTAAACAAATGAAAAATACATGCACTACCAACTAAATAAACAGTTCCATGTTTTCTTCTTTAACAATATAACATTCATGTTTTTTGATAAATAAGATAGTTGCATTTGTGCAAACCTTCTAAACCCCTCCATTTTTAAAAGACTGCTTAAATTTAAATTTGTACTAGAAAAAGTAATAGAATATTATTTAATCTGAATTAATTTATATAGCCCATGCAAAATAAATTAGCTAAACAAAAATATTTTACTAAATATTTTTCAGTAAAAAATATCTGAATAATAAAAAGATAAAAGGGTCTCCAGTCCAATGAAATCTGTCTGTCTATCTGTCTATCCTTGTCATTGTGTTTGTATTATTCTTCCAAGGTTGCTTGTATAAGATCACAATTCTATTTGGCACAAATATGTGGATATGGAGTTAGTAATTGCACTTAAGGTCTGTCCATTGTTGTCAGATTTCTGAACCATATTATTCAAGTTGCTACTTTATTAACACTTGTACACTTCAATGAACCAGTTTCCACTGAGGAATCTATTTTTACGAACTAGCTGACTGGTAGTAAATATGGAGAAGCAGGGACTTAGATGACAAGCATATTATAGCCAGCTGACTGGCAAAGAATGGATGGAGGAGATCACCTGACGGACCATAGTTTGAGACTCACCGATAAAGAGAGAATGTGTGGCATTCATAAGGATAAGGTATACACAACAATACTACCTGATACATATTTACCACAATGTAACAAAGCATGGAATGTTTTGAGAGCAAAGATAATCAGACAGATCATATTTAAGTAGCATTTAGCAAATAACTTGGGAAGTCAAACATTCACCCAAACAATTGTTTAACAGCAATAAGGTGGCCTTCACACATTCTTATATTTATTTACAGCATGTATTCATGTACTCATTGATTTATAGAGGAGTTAAACTGGATTCAAACAACTGTAGATCTACCAGAATGAGCTACCTTAAATGCATTTTGTTTAATTGATTAAACAGCCTTTGGTTCTTATTGTGTTATGCAAAAATAAGTCTCATTAATTTTACCATGCTGTTTAAAATGTCAATTAATATCCTACAGTGATCCAAAATATTCACCTAATATTCCAAGTAGCTTAAAACAGAATACATGCATGCATTCTTCTTAATTTTAGGCTAGGCAAAAAAAGGCGAGAGCCTTTGATTAACTAGTGAATTTGAGACTGAATGGGAATTTAAACTTGGAACTCTCTAGCTAAAATCTGGCAATTCTGACATTTATGTGTTCATTTTTATATATTAGGCATATGCTGCTCTAATTGCTGATGAGTGGCATATAAGCTATATCTGTGTATATAGATGTACTTCATAGGTGGTATTCAGCAGGTTCTAACCAGTTCTGGAGAACCGGTAGTGGAAATTTTGAATAGTTCGGAGAACCGGTAAATAACACCTCTGGCTGGTCCCACTCACATCTATTCTCTGCCTCCTGAGTCCCAGCTGATCAGGAGGGAATGGAGATTTTACAGTATTCTTCCCCTGCCACATCCACCAAGTTATGCCATGCCCACCAAGCCACACCCACAGAGCCAGTAGTAAAAAAAAAATTGAATCCCACCACTGATGTACATAGCTGACATCCATAAATCAGGTTTAAAAACAGAACAAGATTACAACAACAATAATAATAATAACCAGATAATCCATGCACACTGTAAGTTAGTTGGTGTAATGATTAAGGAAGACCAACATTCTGGTTCTCTCCTAGGCACAGGAGCTCCTTCTCTATCCCTAGATTACAAAATCAAAAAGCATTTACGAAGATGCACAACATCAGCATTTTGTCATCTTCATCATTATCTGTGTCAATTACATTTTTAAAAACTCCAGTGCTAAAGGAAACAGCATTAAAACATCTAAAAATAAGGAGCCATTCAGATTTCCAGAGTAATGTTGCAATTTCCTATCTTCCATTTTTTTAATGAGCCAAATGAAAGACACCCTTGAGAAAATCAAGTAAGTTCTTGGTATCAAAGTGTAAATGGTTTGCCATTGCTTTCTTCCATCTGGATGACTAATACTCTCTTTCCCTGAACATGGTTAGGTAAGTTTTAATGCTTACAAAAAAATCTGCCTCCCATGAAATCTGTACAGTCTGGTTTCCCAATTTTAAGCATACCAAGACATTTCAAAAGAAAGTAAGTCTGCACGTACATTAAAGCTGCTTTGGAAAATGGGGATACACCAATAAGACCCAACAGTCCTCTAGTTAGGATGCAGTATTGCAGGCGAACTCTGCCCACTGCCAGAAGTTCGATCCTGACCAGTTCAAGGCTGACTCAGCCTTCCATTCTTCTGAGATGACAAAATGAGAACCAAATTGCTGGGGTCAATATGCTGACTCTGTAAACTGCTTAGAGGGAGCTGTAAAGTTTTGTGAAGCGGTATATACGTCGAAGTGATATTGCTACTGCTATGAGCATCAGTGGAATAAATATCTTAAGTCAGATGTAGGACACTAAGCACCCAGGCAATATGCCTTGATATCTCATAAAGTTTCAAAACAGACACATGAGAACAAATGTATAAATAAATAAGTGTGCATTTAGTAAACTTTCAGCTGTGGCAAGTACTATGTTTTGAACAAATCTGAAATGTTTACTGTAGAGTGATTTAGCAGATTCTCCATAGAAAATAGCAACATCTATATAATTCTTCAAAATGTAATGCTTTTATCCTGCATAATGAGGGAAGTAAATCTACTAGCCTGTAGGTCACAAATACAATTAGATTTTGAATGGGAACATGGTTGAGAAAATTTGTGAAGGTGGTTAAATGGATCAAATTTACTTGCTGGGTAATAAAGATAGGAGATGGATTCAGACTCACAATTCATTCTTATATATGCTTGCTCAAAGGTAAGTCTATCTGAGTGCAGTGTATTTATCTCCTAGATAAATGTATGTAAAATTGCAGCTCACAATAGTTGATGTGTTCCTAAAAATAAATGGGACAATTGGTTATTATATAAATCCTGATGATTTCAATGGGAGCATGACTAATTTACTTGGATCTAAACTACATCTGTTAGGATCATTTCATATGGTAAACCCTCTCAAATGCAATAATTATAGGTTATAAACATTTCTACATTACTTTCAATATGACTGTCCCTTTAAAGAATTATCCTTTAAAGAATGAAACCCATATATAGACCCTATTCTGATCTTAGAGAGGGGAATTACAAATGCCACATCGACTTAAAACACATTTAAAAATCCATTGTTAACAATACGCTCATAACTCTACATTGGATCACTGCCAATATATTTATAATTCTCAAAAGACATATATAAAGACAATGCTATGCCCTATATTTCCCAAATAAGTAAAAAGAATTTCTACATTATTAAGTCCTCAGTATATCTGAACAATATATACAGATATAGACTTGATTCAACTTCCAATGCAGTTACAAATAATATTTTATTGGCTCTGCTAGGAGTCAAGCTAGATAAATTAAATGTTGCCTTTTAGCCAAGCAGCTATAGGCCTAATTTACCATGTAATTGCTCTAATTTTATGCCAGTTAGATTCTATAGAGATCCATGAAGTCAGCCTATTGTAAAACAGGAATTACACAATGAAGCCACTGGATTCATGTGTCGGTTATATTATCTAGAGCTGGCTATTAACAGGGTACAATCATACAATTTCCTCTGTCAAGGGAAGACTCACACTACTCTTAACTGCTGCCAAAAACAGGGGAGGGGGGAGAACCCTGCCAGCTAATTGGCAATTATTCAAGTAGATAAATGCTTTTATACTAGTGAGTTCCTAGAGAAGAAGAAATAAATCCACTCATGAATAGTAGTTACTTTGGAAGAAGAATTTCTAAACCTCTAATATAAATTGGGCTAGGATTATACTCTTTTTCTGCATAAAGGAGCAAGTCATTAGATTTAGTTTCACATGATCAGATAAGATTTAAAAACAGTTTATGACATTTCCAGTGTGTATTTTGAGACAGCTCACAGATAATATAATCCATTCCCTAGTCAGAAGGCACTAGGTTTTAAGGATCAAGGAACAGTCTTCAGAGATTAGTGTTTTCCCACAGCCTTTAGTTTCAATGGTCTGAATCTCCACTAATGCAATTCCAAGTAGTTGTGGCCACATATATGTAGTACCTACATATAAATTAGTGCGTGTAGTATAGACTTAAAAACACTAGGAATTTCAGTCCACAGTTCTACGCCAGTAGAACCAAAGTTCTCTCTCCCTCTGGCCATGATTCTTGGGCTGTTTTCTGAAGCACAAAGTGTTCGTTCTCTGTTGACAAGAGGACTAATAATTATGTCACTGTTTCCCTTTGACTTCCAAGGAAGGCTATGTAGAGATTTCTCTGGCAAAACAGTGCTCTCTTCTTGGGTGTGGATTAAATGCAGGTCTTGGATTTGAAGAGAATTTACATAAGTGCTGTTTGTCAAAGCAACAGCTATTCCTTACATTATCAGCCAAACATTTAAATCTTAATGATGGGCACTGTTGCCTAAAAGATGGCGATTTTCCTGCTGAGAGACTGCATTAGATTCAAGGGACACAGCTCATTTCCATTCACTCAGCAGTCTCTCTAGCAATGACATGCAGTGCTTGAAACTGTTTATTTCCAAATTCAGGCCTCCTCTGCATCAGTCATCAGCTTCAATTACCAGTTTTCCCGGCGCCGAGCCATCAGGCAGCCTGACATCAGGGTCCAACCTAATTCCCACCTTCTCCAAAGTCAAGAGCATAATGTGCAGATGAAAAGGTGGGAAATAGCCTGGACTTCATTAGCATGCAGAGGCTGCTTGTTCATTTGCTTGCTGCGAATGAAAGTTCTGACACTCAGGCGCTTTTCTGCAATATGAGAAAAAGGCCTCTTCAGAGTATATGATGTCCTTACTGGCAAGGAAAGGTCATCAAACAGGCAGACACTGACCTTGCTCCCTGCTCTTCATGACTAGTTTATTGATTCCAGGAACACCTCATTACATGCTGGATCAACATATTATTGCTATGTTCAGTGACTGAATTGTTTACAAGTGTCTTTATTGCTGGCAAAAGCCATCCACAGGATGCACAACTGCACTCATTTGGATGTGACCTGCCAATTATGTGTTATCCGATATGTTGCTGGGTGTCTTGATCCTTGACCGGGGCTGCTGCCCTGCATCAGTGCAGTCCCATTTACTACTTCTTTCTAACCGCTCTTTGGGAAAGTATCCATTAGCCTGTCAGTGTGTAAATTTGTTTTCTTACCTTCGCTACAGGAAATCGGGAGCGTTATTGTGCTGTCATTTGCTATGCATGAGGTTCATAATCAGTTGGGGGAAGGAATGTTTTTATTGTGTCTCATGATAACCTACACAATTTGTAGTCAGGCTGCATTGCAAGAGAGTAATGGGACTTGTTACAGAGCCACACATAGGCCCGATGAGAGAGACCTGTCATATTTTATTTTATTCAGGCACGGCTCCCGAAAAGCCATGCAAGACCACTGATTTATTAGCAAGAGAGAAAGCAGAGAAACAATCCACCACCCCCACCTCCACAAGCTGCTGATTGCCTGGCTCTAAAGTCCAATAACTTACCACACAGGAAATGGCTTTTACCCTTCTGTGTCTGTGGGGTTTTTTCCTCTTGTGGCTTGAATTATTATCAAATAAATATGTGTCTGATTTTAAGTACATCAGAGAAGTTGTGCCAGGCAGACCAAACCAAACGCCCCCTCTGGCCCAGCATACTGTCCCAACTGCAAGCATAGGCTGTGTGTGTGTGTGTGTGTGTGTGAATCCAAGTGTGTCCAAGTAGGTCCAAAGCACCATAGTACTTTGTGCTTTAGGTTGCCCAGCAACTACTTATAGACCGGTGCACTCCCTCTGATTCACAGCCATTATGGTATGGTAACATTGGGCGCAGTCTGCTCCCATTCCTACTCTTATTGTCACTCCTGAATTAAAGGAGGTGTGCTACTGCGCAACCATCCCTGATTTTGTCCTCCAGCTTTACATGCTGAATAGATGTTCTTCTAAAGGCTTCTTCAGTCTTTTGCATGGAATAATGTGTAAAAACAGCTCATCGTTTCCAGGTATGGAGCTTGCAAATCATGTATGCTTCAAGTATCTCAAAGGCACCACTTAGGAAGAATATGTCCTGTTACATTTGAGATAGAAGACATGTGTAAATCTAAAGCCTAAGGAGAAGAGCAAAAGGGGAAATATTTAATCGCATGGCTGAATTTATGGTATGCATGGAGGGAAAACACAACATCCAAGTCAGAATTACAAGAAGGCAGGGTTTATTTCTGTTAGGAGGTATGATAACAGGATTAGGGAACCTTTATAGATTTTCTTTTGATTCAAACACATGCATTTGGAAATGTATCAAAAAAATTGCGGTGGCTTGCTATGTTTTGAGAAGTGAAATTCTCAGCTATGCATTTGTCAGTCCATTCTTCTCAGTCTGAAGTAAGCAAATCATGGTTCCCGCTTGTCTTTCACTGTTGTTCTGAGGAATACTGAGATACTATGAGTGCAGCAGTGTGAATATTTGAATGAAGCTGTATCATTGTACATAATGTATCATTGTACATAATGAAACACAGCAGGGTATAATGTTTAAGATGTTGGTCTAAGGAAGATTCAGGTTGAAGGCCATTCTCAACTATGGTATTCCCTGAAGACCCACATTGCATCCTTTCATGACAGAGATGTTTTAAAAGAAACTGGCTAACAGTTCATGCAAACTACTGGCTATCTCAAAATCCTATTGGGACAGTTCTCTGTTCCAGTTGCCTTCTGCCTTTCCAAGGAATTTCTTATCTTATGGATCAAAATCTCTCATGTGTATGTACATTTATCACAAAAATGCTGAGTGATGAACTTTTAAAAAACAACAACCCAAGGGGGAGGAACACTAATTAAACATTTTCTAACAGCTTCAAACTAAGGACATTCTGGATACAAGCCAAGTATTATCACCATTAGGCTAATAAGGGAGAAATAATATTATAGCAACTTCATCAGGTATTATTATAGAAAAGAAGGAAAAATGTGGTGGGAGACATTCATGACTGTGAAATTGCCACTGAAAAGGTGGGAGAGGCACTTGTAAAACTAAACTTACTGTATATGTTCATGTATAAGCTGAGGATTTTAGTTGCCAAAATGTCCCTAAAATTACCGTACGTTTGGCTGATCTGTGGATGGGTTTAGCTTCAGGTATATATAGTAATATTTTTAAAGTACCTATATTTCTCCTATACTGTATATTACCAGATATGCCCACACCTGGATAAGCAGGCCCTCAAATTGATAATCAAAGCATCATGAAAAATGTGAGTCTGTTTATTTGCAAAACACACATTTTTCATGATAGTTTTGTTAAAATCGTGTGAGTTGGCTCCCCCTCATTGGGCATATATGTGAGTATATTTGGTACCCATTGTAGATCTGTGAAAATCTTGTTTTCTTGGTTGTGACCTGACAGACATTCATACTGTATTGACTCTCTTTCTTCTATGAATAATGGAACACACATAGTTATGTTAAAGAGACCTTAGGGCTTATGTACTAAACCAAATAGAAAAAAAGGCAGCTGGATATCCCACTTTTTAGATTAGCCACACAACTAGGTGTTTTGAATAGTCTTCCAAAAGCACCACAGAAGATCTTTTGATAAAAAAAGCTGATTTGAAATGTGCCTCGATATAACTAGTTAGCCATTTCTAAGTTAATTTTTCTATTGTGAAGCAAGCCCAATGAAAGAGAATGCTCCAGCCTTGATCTCAGGGGGAAAAAAACATTTTTCAATATATAA
Source organism: Rhabdophis nuchalis (assembly GCA_039707465.1). Lineage (NCBI taxonomy): Eukaryota > Metazoa > Chordata > Lepidosauria > Squamata > Natricidae > Rhabdophis > Rhabdophis nuchalis. The sequence continues at coordinate 124,956,234 of CM077645.1, forward strand.
TCTTGCCAGGGGGAAGTTGAAAACAGTTTATCACTTCATTTAATCAGGTTCCATGCCCCAGCTGAATAAATGCTGAAAAGATCAGTTTGTGTGGCATTGAAAATGATGATTGATTTGAAGAACTGCAGATTGTTAATTCCTTTGAGGCTCTCTGGATCTAATGTTTTGGGCTTTTATAGCATTTGATGATCCAAAAGATTTTGGGAGGAGAGTGTCAACAGGCTCAATTGAATATTAATTATCTGCACCAGGAACCTTATGCTCCCAAGCAAAGCCACTGAGGTCATGACAGACAATCTAATTATGGAATAACATCAGATACACAACACGGTGTTATAAGGACAGAGTTCTTTTATGAACTGTGTAGCTTTAGTTAATGATTGTATTTCTTCAGGGGAATCTCAAAATTGAATCAGATGCTAAATGAGCTATAATTATGTTATCTATAGTTATGTTATCAGCACCTGGAGCCTGGGGTGGGTGGGGGGAGGGTACAATGATAAACCAGTGTTTTCAACCTGCAAAATTCAGTCACTCAAAGAAACCTTTCTGAAGAGTTGGCTTAAGCTGTTTTAGCCTAGTAAAAAGAATATTGTCATCCAGTTCCTTCTCTTCTGAAGGCCAAACTAAGCACTGATATACTGTTTTCTGAATGTCATATTACATTTTATTATACAATGAAAGACAAGTGCAGCACAAGATTCAGAATAGGATTGTAGAGTTAAAGAAGGAAGCCTGATCATTTCTTCCAAATTATTATATATAAATCTGTTGCCCTTAGACAACAATGATTCCAGAAGTTAATTTTAACAGAATAATAGGATAGATTTAAATAACAAGAAGAAAATGTGAAAAAAAGTCTGAAAATGGAATGGATGCATATGCATTTTGCCTAAGGTTCCAGATGCTAGGAACAGAATTCATTACAGATTTGAGGAGCCACAGGTCTTATCCAAGTAAATGATCATTTTTATTATATTATTCTTACGTATCTTATGAATTCCAAATTCAAGATGTTTAGGACAGTTCATAGGCTTTATATAAATTAATCATATGAAGAGACAACAGTAGCCCAAAATATTTCTATTTCTTAGAAAAAGCCTGCTGAAGTCTTTGCTCTTTTGCTTATAAGAGGCAGCTGACGTATATAAAAAGCAGGAAAAGTCTGGAGGAAACCAGATAACAGAGAATGCATGTGGTCAAAGAAAGTGTCCCAGACCCAGCAGACATGACATGAGAGATGGCATTAGAATTTCCCAAGACTTAAAAGGGAATACATGTGGCCTCTTCAACCATCAGAACCTTTCTGAAAGTTGCTTTCTAATTTTTATTATTAATGAAAAGTAATAAATATTTACTTCTTTACTACCCTGTTTCTCTGAAAATAAGACCTCGCTGGATAATAAGCCCAATTGGGCTTTTGAGCGCATGTCCTAAAATAAGCCATCTCCTGAAAATATTACAACACAGCAGCAGCCATGGGGTGACCATGCTCGCTGCCACCTGCAACTCAAAAATAATAAGACCTCCTCAAAAACAAGGCCAAGTGCTTATTTTGGGGTGAAAAGAAAATAAGACCTTGTCTTATTTTGGGGGAAACACAATAAGTTGATTGAAAACTTCTTGAGTGGTGTGTTGGGAGCAGCATTCAAAAAATTTGGTTACTACTGAAGGTATTATTCTTCAAGTACATATAGGTTGAGGAGATGGTTGAGTTGGTTGGTAAGTAAATAAATAAATAAGTGAGTAAGTAAGTAAGTAAATAAATAAATGCATATCAAACTGCCTTTACTTTTTTCTGAATGAGAGAAACCAATAGACCCACTATTTATCCTGCCTTTATTATTTTTTATAAATAACTCAAGGCAGCAAACATACCTAATATTCCTCCTTCCTCCTATTTTCTCCACATCTACCCTGTTAGGCTGAGAGAGAGAGAGAATTCCTGGGTCACCCAAGGTCACCTAACCAGCTTTCATGTTTAAGATGGGACTATAATTCAGTTTCCTGGTTTTTAGCCTTCTGCCTTAACCACTAATTCAAACTATGTCACCTGAATCTACGTAAACAGTCAACTATAGTGATGAGTCAACTATCGTCCTGTCTCCAACCTTCGATATCTTGCGAAGGTTGTTGAGAGTGTGGTGGCGCCGCAGCTCCCTCAGCACCTGGAGGAAACTGTCTATCTCGACTTGCGCCAGTCCGGCTTCCAGCCTGGGTACAGCACAGAGACGGCATTGATCGCGTTGGTGGATGATCTCTGGAGGGTTCGGGATAGGGGTTGTTCCTCTATCCTGGTCCTGTTAGATCTCTCAGCGGCTTTTGATACCATCGACCATGGTATCATGCTGCGCCGGCTGGAGGGGCTGGGGGTGGGGGGCACATGTTACAGTGGTTCTCCTCCTACCTCTCCAACCAGTCATAATTTGTGTTGGCAGGAGGGCAGAGGTCGATGTCGAGGCCCCTCACTTGTGGGGTACCACAGGGGTCGGTCCTCTCGCCTCTCCTGTTCAACATTTATATGAAGCCACTGGGTGAGATCATCCGTGGTTTCGGGGTAGAGTTCCATCAGTATGCTGATGACACTCAGCTGTACATCTCTACCCTGGACCACCCCAACGATGCTGTGGAAGTGATGTCCCGGTGTCTGGAGGCCATGCGAGTCTGGATGGGGAAAAACAGGCTCCGACTCAACCCCTCCAAGACCGAGTGGCTGTGGCTTCAGGCGTCACAATATAGCCAGTTGGTGCCATCTCTGGCTATTGGAGGCGAGTCATTGGCCCCTACAGAGAGGGCTCGCAACTTGGGCGTCCTCCTGGACTCACGGCTGTCTTTAGAAGATCATCTGACAGCCCTGGCCAGGGGGGCTTTTAATCAGGTTCACCTGATACGCCAGTTGCACCCCTTTCTGGATCGTGACGCTCTACGCACAGTCACTCAAGCCCTCGTCACCTCCCGTCTGGACTATTGCAACACTCTCTACATGGGGCTTCCCTTGAGGTGCACCCAGAGGCTCCAGTTAGTTCAGAATGTGGCCGCGCAGGGGATTCTGGGAGCTTCCAGATGCTCCCACATGACACCTCTCCTGCGCGAGCTGCACTGGCTGCCTGTGGCTTTCCGGGTGCATTTCAAGGTACTAGTAACCACCTTTAAAGCGCTCCATGGCAAGGGACCTGGTTATCTTCAAGACCGCCTCCTGCTACCAAATACCTCCCACCGACCAGATTGCTCCCACAGAGAGGGTCTCCTCAGGGTGCCGTCGGCTAAACAATGTCAGCTGGCGACCCCCAGGGGGAGAGCCTTCTCTGTGGCAGCCCCTGCCCTCTGGAATGACCTACCCCCTGACCTATGGACGATCACCGACCTATGCCTTTTCCGTCGGGCCTTGAAGACCTATCTATTTCATGCGGCCGGCCTGGCATAGTTTTTAATTTGTTTTAGCAGGGGTTTTAATAGGGGTTTTATGACAGGCCAATTATTTAATGCATTTTTTAATGTATTTTATGTTTTATATTGTCGATTTTACCTGCCTGTACACCGCCCTGAGTCCCAGTAGGGAGAAGGTGCGGTATATAAATTTAATAAATACAAATACAAATACAAATACAAAAAGATCCACTGGAAGGAATTCACTTCAACAACACAATTTATGATCCCAATGTGCACCAAGAGCAACAATAAGCTTCTTAGGCTATTGGGTGAAGGTGTTTTTATGCACAATCTTGCATTGTGGACATTTTTTTGCCATTGGCTGTTTGCAGAACTCAACAAACAAAACAAGATTTATTTTGATTTGAAAATAGAAATGTAGAATCTCCATGGCATATCAACTGTACTTGTAATGCACCTGCACAGGCCCACTTTTGTATTTAACAATCTATGCCAAGCTTAACAAAAAAAAGCAAGATAATTTCTTAAATGCTAAACATTATAGCAGTGTTCCATATAACACAACTACATCTTTTTGCCTCACTCAACCTGCCTGAAAAAGAAATCACAAGATATAAGATGACAATAACAATATACTAATATTGTATAGGACACAGCAAATATCTCAAACTTGAAACTTAATTGAGAGAGGTAGTAGTTACTTTCTTCTATCCGCAATGATTATCAGTTAACATGCGTTTTATCTAATTTTCCATCACATCCAGCCCATCCAATCTGCTCCAGCCAATGCTGGCCATGAATAGGACTTCTCCCTGTTGTTCCATTATGTTGCAGCCTTAGAGCAGGGGTGTCAAACTCATGATGACATGTCATCATGTGAGGTGTCATACCTTTTTCTCCCTTCACTAAACCAGGGGTGGTGGTGGCCAGCACGTGACACATCTGGTCTGCAGGCCACAAGTTTGACACCCCTATCTTAGAGCTTTGCTTCAAGGATTGTTTTGAGGTTTTGCATCAGCCAAAACATGATACCTTCTTCTGAAAGAGTAACCATAAAAATGGCCATTCAATATTCAAATATGTAATCTAATTGCTATAATCTGAAATGGTACAGTTAACAAGCTTGACATCTCTTTTATGATTGTGTGTTAGTTTTAAAAATGTACTTGTTCTTCTTATATAATTCTTTAACAAATCCAAATATTAAAAGAGGAGCAGTGGGTTTAGCATATAAAGTATTCAGTGGATAACCCAAAACCAATGTGAATGCACATGTGTGCTTAAAATAACAACCGAAACAGAAAAAAATGCTTACCATAAATAATAAAAAGTATTTATTGATAAGTTTGTTATATGACAGAATAATAAATCTGGATAAAGGGATACCTGCTGTCTACAAAGGAAATCATAAAATTTCTAAGCATTGCAACAAGAAAATATAGTGTGATAGTAATTTTCAGAAGCCAGTATTCTTGTACTTAGCATTCATTGTTTGCATCTAACAAAATATTTTTAAAAACCCAACAAAAGTGTTATTACAAAACTCAGTGTGGTTGGATAAGAAAAAAAAAACATGGCAGAATACCAATTCTAGTGCATGTATCCACACACTGATAAGAAAAACTGAAAAGGGAACCCTATAATCTATGAATCAATATGGAATGTTCCCATTCATAACTGATATTGAATACAATTGTTAGCTAACTTCCTTCTACTTTGTTCATGGAATAACTATTTTGTCTAAATTTTGCCAATTTTGACTTGCATGAAGCCTGTTTTATATTTATGGTGGCTTTTAGCTTACCTAAGGATTAATAGTTAGAGAATGCATTTTCTACCAATAAACATATCAGTCTCTTGCTTGTAAGTTGTTGGAGCCTGGTTGACTTCTGCTAGGTATATTTTGTTATGTTATATAATTATTGCATATACTGCACCATACTGTAAACTAAAATGGTTTGCGAGGGATTCTCTTCCCTCGGAATATACTGGGAATTTCAGTTCTGTGAGAAGAACTAGAAATCTCTGAATTGTGTACTGTAGTTCCCCATTACTCACAAAGATGAATAATTATCCACCTAGTTTATATTTATAATGTGAAAACAGGCCTTACAATCCAATCCCGATAGAAGTAAATCTTCCTATTTCTAAAAAAATACCAAGTTTCAGATTGCATAGGAGATTTTCCAGAACTATTCCCCTCTTCTTATGCACAATGATGGTACTACTGTATGCCTGCCACATCTACCCAATTTATTTTCCAAAGCTTGGTGGCCTTGAGAAAAATTCAGATTTCCGGAAACAGTAATTACCAACTGAATAACAGAACAGTGCTAATATATGCCTTTTGAGCCTAGCTCAGATGACATTAACCTCCAGAATATCTTTGGAAACCTTGAGGTCTGAATAAATAATACAAATATTCAGGCAGTATAGAAGAGAATCCTGGAAGCTGTCAAAGCAAATGATAGAAAAAGGTGCATATTTTCTGCAAATAAGCTACTGCTAAGGGAAACCCTTGTTGCACACAAGAGTGTATTTAATCAGGAGTACCCCCTTTCTTTGTGGGGCCAGTAAGCTGGCAAGTAAGGAGCTTGAGAGATCAGCAAGCAGTAGAGTATAGAGAGGGTTGGCGCAAGAAGGTATCAAGACTTGTTTCTGAATTTAGAGATAAAAGTGGAAGATCTGGAACTAGATAGGAAGAGTCAGCTATATCCAGGCTATCCTAAAGGGACAAATATAAATTCTGAATTTGGAAAAAGATTTTTAAAAACCTATTAAAATAAAACAAAAGTGTTTCTCCTTCCTGATATTTCACCTAGGCGTAAAATGTTATTAGTTTGTAGTCTTCAGATAACAGTAACCAATTAATTTAACAGGCATAATTAGCAATTTTAAATTCCATCAATTTTAGTGGGATAAACATCAACACTTATATATTTTATTTTATTTACATTAAAAGGATCAAATATATCTCAGTGTGGCTACCCAAATCCTCAACTAATACGTTAAGTTTTGAAACCAGTATCATACAGGACTGTATAGAATTTCAGCTATGGGATTATTAGATAATTGGGTAATTTTATTGAGAGTGTAGAAGAGTATAGAATTTCAAATTCTCAGTATCTTCATTTATTGAAATCTTGGATTATGGCATATGTCAACATATCAACAAAAATGTTAACAAAAACAAGCATCATTAAAATTATTTGTGAAGTTATCTGAAAGGCATAGAAACTGCATATTTTTCAGGGTTTAAAAAAAAATCTGTAGTAGTGATGTAAAATGAAAATAATTGTAATAAAACATTGGTCTTGGATATGTAAATGAATATTTATGATTGCCTAATATAGATCAGCACTGGGCAAATAGTATTTGTATCCAGAATAAAACCCTGGTTGTCAGAATGGCTCCAAACTCCAGGACGCTAATAGGAAAATAGAAAATAGTCCTTGTAAATACTGAATCTAAATAGCTTGATGGGATGGTGAAATATTTTTTCTTATTCAGATTAAGTGCTCTGATTTAATCATATTAAATGTTTCATTATACTGTACTTCTGTTACTTCTAGTACCTTGCAACTCTATTCACTGGGGAAAATGTGGCAAAATAATATTTTGGTTTTTCAAAATTGTTTTTGTTTATAAAGGAAGGTTGGGTTGATATAATAGTTTTTTTTCTGAAAATCTCATTCTTAGGATGGTAGGCTTAACCATAAAATCCCACAATGAAAAGAAAAAAAGAAAGAGAAAGAAAGAATGAATGAGAAAGAAAGAAAGAAGGAAGGAAGGAAGGAAGGAAGGAAGGAAGGAAGGAAGGAAGGAAGGAAGGAAGGAAGGACAAACTCTATATTGCAAACAAACAAAATACTTAAGGATTACAATACCATTAAATTAGCTAAGGAATCACATTTTACACTCAAACAGAGGTACTGAATTGCACTGAATTACTGAATTTATGAAGTATTTTTCCCTGGGCTTGTGTTAGATCTCATTTGCCACCGAATATTATCAGCTTTCTAGCCCAAATATCTTATTTAAGGCTAAGAGCACTAACTTTGGTGTTCACAGAGGTCTCCTGTTTCTCAAATGGCCATAGTAAACAAATAGAGAAGAGAGATGGAGGACGTCTTCGAGAATTCAAGTAAACACTCCTGTTTTTTTCTTTCTTTATTCTCTTTCTTGTGATAGTAACCAAGCTCTAATAAGCTAGGTTTCTCTCATTCAGCCACATGCCTGAAAATATTATCTTTTAAAAAGAGATTTGAGAAGTGGTTTGTTATTAAGCCATTGAAGAATGTTTGCCAGTATTTAAGGATCAACACTAGTCTGCTCCCAATAAAGTGCAAGGACATCCAGTTATTTACTTCTCATTCAAGACCACTCTTTAGTTTTCAGCATTTTCAAGAGTCCTTCTGGTCAATAACATATTTAAGAGGGAGAAGAATTTGTACCTCTGAGTTAACTACAAATTAAACAAAATATTAAAGGCAAACTAAACAATTGATCCAACTAAACACTTTCAGCTTTGTAATTTCATTAGAAGAGTTAAGCACATCCTTCAGATAAATGAATAATATAACTGGACTGTTCTCAATTTGCTCTGAATACATAGTTAATATAAACAGAATTCTTATTGTTGGGAAAAATCTAGAGGGGTAGCCATTTCACCAAAGAAGCAAATTGTTTTGAATCACTGTATGAGATTAATAATTTACGGTGTTTGACATTTTAAAATTAAAATGTTGGATGCAACTTGACCTCAGGATCTGTGGAAAGTGGGTGTTAGTCCACAAAAATCCTAATTCTGTTCATTTTTTAAAGGTTGCTATTTTAAATTATCTATGTGGTAAATTATCACTTATACACCATCTAAAATACACCTTTGGATTATTCCTTCCTAGATTATTCCTAGATTAATGTGTGTGGCACTGTTTGAGATTAACATTAATTTACATCAAAGTCCAATGTATAATTTTAATGTTATCAAAGGACCTTGTATTCATCAAATAATAAGTCCATATCAGAAACCCAACAGAAATTCCTCTCATTTTAACTAAAGAATGGAAAAAGTGAGGAAATGGAACCAAAGTATGGATATACTAGTTGGACTATAAAAATCCCTAGACCCCTAGATGGCAGCTGATATATAGACATGGCAGTCTCGTTGCTGCCATCTAGCATCAGTCGGATATTTTACACTCCATATACAGTCCAATTTAGGTTGACAGCTCCAAATTTTGCAAACGGCCAAAGCTTCACCCGTGGTACGGTCAGAGAGATGTCTTTTCTTTATGATTGGGTGGGAGAACACAGCAATGCAGTCCTCTTTTGAAACTGATATTGGAAGTGATGGGTATTTCTTTCGGGATGTTCACTGAGCCTTCAAAGCCAAGATGGCTTTTGATTAACTCAACCTGATAGTTCGTTGTGGCATTTTAGTTAGTCCCACTAACTTTCGGCAACTTAGTCGCCCGTTCTCGGCCGTCGCTGGATGCCACATCGTCTGCAGGGTCCTTTTCCAAAGACAGGGTCTGCCTGGGGAGAAGCGAGAGCCACCTCGTTCCTACATCCAGCAACGTTTGCTTCAAACCCCGCTTTAGCGCTGCGCTGTTTCTCTCCAGTCCGGTCCTCCCCGGGCGGGGAAGGAACCTGAATCGAGGGCCCAGCCTGACTGGCCAGGTTTACTCTCAGTGGCTGGCGGGGGCGGCCGGTTACTTTAGGCCTTTTCGACGGCCTCGCTGAGCTTCCGAGGAAAGGCGCGGCTGAAGGGAAACGGGAGACAGAGACGCTCGCCGGGCAAGCCGACCGACCGAGGCTACCAGCGGCCGCAAGCCAAACCTTTGCGCGGGCGGCCCTGGCAAAGCGAGTCAAGCCCTGAAGAGTCTCGGCTTGGCAGATAATTCAGAAACTATTTGCGTGAGCTATTTATCAAATTATTAACTGCACAGATGTTGTTTGGCTGAAGAGCAGCTGAACCTTCTCGCTGCCATCCGCGGAGACAAAGGTCTGGAGAAACAATCGGAGACGTGCGCGGAATATTAAATTAATTTACTGCTCTTAATTCTTATGCTAATCCTGACCTCTCCTGGAGCCTATCAATTACCCCGCATGGAGAGGAAGAAGAAAGACGGGAACAGTTTCTTCGCCTTCTTTTGAGCAAAGGACAATATTTGCCATCAAGCCAGGAGCGAAGAGCAGCCTTGTTTCATTGAAGCGCCGCGCTGCAGTCCCGCGATTTAAAGCACCGAAGAGGCGAAGGACGAGGAGAGGACAGCGGCCGAGCCCCGCAAAGCTCTCCCTCGCCTCGCCTCGCCTTTTCTTTCCAGGGACCACGGAGGGAGCCCGATGGGGGTCTCAAAGACGGGTTGACTTCTCTTGGGGGGGGTGGGGGGTGGGAGGCAAAGCCTCAACGGCTCGCACGGCAACGTTGAGCCCGGGGAACGACCTTCCTCCTGAGCCGACTCCAGGACGCGCGGTGAGGGGAAAGGCTCGCTGGTTCCCGCGCCGCCGACCCCGCCAACTGGGCCTCGGCAAGGCGGCTTCTCGTGAAACGGGCTCCATTTGGTTACGTGGGATTTTTTTCTTTTGATTTTTAACGAATTTTACTTCGCTTTAAAAGGACGGCGAAGGGGCACCGGCAGAAAAGCCTTTCGTCTCCCCCCCTTCTCTCCATGCCACGCAACCGCTGACAACTGGGGGGGGGGGGGGGAGATCAACGAAAGTGTTAGTGTTTGCACAACCACGGTGGCAGATTCCACGCCTAGCCACACTGAGCCAAATCGTTCTGTTTGCTTTGGGCGTGAGGCTGCGGCTTACTTGACTAACCATGCTTAAACCAATTACGACTTAGCGCCATGTAAGAACCCAGCCGCGCTCGCCAAGGATGCGCTGATCTGTATTTGGCCTCGGAAACCTGGTCGATTATGACGTCATTCCAGCCAGGGCGCAAGCAGAGGACAAAAGATTAGTTTGTTTCCACGGAGGGGGGGTGAAGAGACAGCTTTTTTTTTGAGGGGGGACGGAGGATTGTTAGGACACCATGCCCATCCCCTGGGCTGTATTTAGAGGGCGTTGAGCTAAAGCCTTCTGCTTCCCTCCCCTGCCACCGCACCTTTTATGAAGGGGGTAAATAAATAGGAGCAAACAATCGCCATCCGTCTATTCCCTCCTCCCTCTCCGACGACCTTTGCGACACAGTCTCTCCAGAGCCTTTGCTTGGACTCCGACGTTGCGTTGCCTTTTCAGCTCGGCAATAGTCGTCCGCACCCCCCCTCCCTCCACGGCCGCTGCAGCACAATATCAATTAATCATGCGTCAGGCAAACAAGGAGATTTATTCCACTACAAATAGCCTCAAAGAGAGCTGCTGAATAGGGGTGATTAGCATGAGAAAAGCGGAGCAAAACTCCACAGTTCAACAGCTAAAGAGCAATTTGATGGGGCTGGGATGGGGAAATTACTTGATTAACGTCTGTTGGAAAAGAATCGGGCTGAAAGAGCACCGGAGCCGTAAAGCGGGATCGGTTTGGACTGGTGGGTCGAAACCAGGCCAGCGAACAAGAATCGGACGCAAAGCCCTGGGAGCTTCTCGGGGCAGCGTCTAAATATTTTTCTTTTGTTGGTCGTATATAGGGAAAGATCCAGGTTGATAATACTTTAAAATCCATGATTATTTTTACTACTTAATGATATTTACGAGGCTACTAACGGAAATTTAAGTTTTGCGACGTACACCCGACTAGCATTTTAGCGCCCGTGCTTGTCTAGCCTCAACCAGTTTCCTCTTGATTTTTCGTAGGATTTAGTTTTGACTTGAGCAACTTCACAGCATTGCAGTTTCTGCTACACTTGGCGTTATTTCCACGTAAACACATGTGCACAGTAGATTAACAATATCGGGCACGATCCTTTTATTTTATTTCACCAGCATTTTAAATCCCCGTGTCGTTCCCCCTCCCCCCAATTCCCTTTAACAGGACGGCAGTGATTTAAGATTTTAGTCCTATTCATACTTACTTGGGAGAAAGCCCCATGGGGCATAAAGGAACTTTCCTTCTGAATAAACATTTCCTCTCAGCTGGTTTAATGGGCTGCTCAACCTTCCCTGTTTTGTAAAAGGAGCCAGCAGGCATAAATTGAGTTGTCCAGATTGTGGCCTCCATCTTGCATTCACAGGATCTTGCAAAGCCAAGTACCTTAAATACCTGGGATAGGTGCCATCCTTTTCAACCCCATATTTGGTCAGTCAAGGGTTGGTATATATAACGATTGAAGGGAAAAGGGCTCTATTACATCTTCTCTGCACCAAGATACAACTCTGGTCACACCCACTATGGATCAGGAAAAAGGAGATAGTGAAGTGCTATGATTTTTTCACTACATATTGTTGCAATGGTTTTGGGGCTTGGGGTGGAAAAATAAACCCAGATTATCTTTTGGTTCTGAGCTAAGACTTGATAATGCCAAAGTGACCTGTAACTGCTTTGCCCTGGAAACCCAATGCTTAATAAATCAACATGGAATGAGCAGGGACACAGTTTTGCTGCTAGATGATCTTACTGTTCGAGGAGGTAAAAGCAAATACACATACGAGGTTATGACTCAGGTTAAATTGGGGGGTTAAAAATATCACAATTACCCTCCCTGATTTTATTCCATCCTCCCTGCCCCTGCCCCAAATTGGGTGGGGAATGTTCGTCTTTAAGCTTCTTGTATAGGCATATATAGCTTGTGTCAGATACTATACTTATGCATTTGTAAAACAGATATATAGGAGTGTTAAGACATGAATCTCAGACCATTGACGTTCCTTATGATCAGACTGCATTTCTTCAAATATGGATACACTCCAAATGCACTATCAAGAAGTAAAGACATAAGATCAGATTGAAAACATAGACTGATTAATATTGCAGTTCTATTGAACAGAAATGTACATAAGAGTTCAACAAAATGAACGTATAGCCAATAGGAGCATCACTTACTAGACTATTGATGATCATTATTTCTCAGAGAAACTAAGAGTATTAGTGCCACAAAACTCTTCATTAATTTTGATAAAAATGATGATCCCACATGCCTTAAGTTTACTGGATTCTTCCTGCCTTGACTTTTTTTTTCTTTCCTGGGTCATGGCCTCATTAGTGAATTATAATCTTACAGTAACACCCAACCATTGCTATGGTGATATAAAATCTGTTCATTGTTATTTTGGCACAATGATGGTTGAATGACACTATAAGGAACAATGAATTGATAGTGACATAATGGTCAGTGTATATGTAGTTGTTCATTGATTTACACCATATTATAGCACCAATATGTGCAACTTTATTTTCTATTATGCTCTGCAATAAGATGCATTCATATGACAGGAAATTGTCACTTATAACCAACCCATTCTGGTTTACAAGAGATGAATTGTACTAATATGCACAAATATGCAGAAAAGAGTTTACTTTAAAACCTGACCGTAAAAAACTTGTTTCAAAGTCTAATTCTATGGGTGTAAAACTTTGGCAAAAGGCTTCAGTACCCAAGACAGTGGTCAGGGTTGTGCCTTGCTTGGTCATTCAAATTAGTCATTCATTCACTTTCTCAGCCAACTGATTCACAGGGATGCTGTAACTGGAAGTAGTGAATGCTATGTATGGGAAAGGTGGGATATATATCAGCTAAATAAATGGGTTGCTGTAGACTTATTAATTGCTAGTAACCTGTGGTACTTTCCTTGACTGTTTTATTACATATAGTTGGAGTGGAACATTTATGGGGAAACAGATGGAGCAACAGTCTATGGTAGGTGGCTGAAATGAAATCCCAAATAAACATTATTGAAAGCAAATGTAAGAAAAGCAGTGGGCCTGAATGATCGGTGCTGAGTTGTTGCAATTGTAAGTGAGGAATGTATAATAAACTCTTACAGGTCAATTGAAGCCAATTTGCATATTTTGCTGGAGGGCATGGTGCGCAGATGCTCTTGTTTATATAGCACATGGATGAATCCAGCCCTTCATTCCTTATTTGCAAGTGTGGCATCATACAGGTTGATTTTGGTTCCCTACAGATCTGATGTAAATAAAGCAAGCCAGTTTATACTGCAGCTTGGCAAAAGCTGTCGGCTTCTCTTTCGGACACAGCTCGGTAACAAAATCGTGGCTGGAAATAATGAGGCAAGACCTAGCCTCAATAGCAGCGTCATAAGGAGCTGAATCGCTCGCCTGGTATTTTTGTCTGTCTGTCTGTCTGTCTGTCTGTGTTTGGCTTTAAAACCCGCGCCTACCTTCAATGCTGCATTTCAGTTAAACAGTCAGGTCTTTCGTAAAATACATTTTGGTGGAACAAACACTACATTAAAACTGAAATGAAAATAACAGTAGCCCCTCGAGGTGGGGTGGGGGGGAATGAGAGAGAATTGTCATTCCTCTGGAGAATCTGTTTCTCCAGAACTTAGAATTATTTGCTTCATAGTTGGTAAAAGAGATCTGGAAGGTGCCACTTAGAATCCTACCTCCCAATATAAGTCACATAAGGAAACCTGGTTTCCTTTCCATTCTTCCAGAGAACCACAATGTGAAGATAAATCCAACTGAAGGCCTGTATGTTATAGGGGAGAATCCCCAGAACCTCGAGCAGTTTCTGGAGGACTTCTTTATATGATCTCTGATTATGTTGGAATTTATGGTCTTATTTAAACAGATTCTTAATGTAAGCATGAATAAAGAATGGTATGTGCATATGTGTACATGCATGCACACACAATGGAACTGAGGCCTCCGTTCAAATCTTCACTCCTGATGTTATTTGGGTGATGAGTTGCACTAAATCATAATGGGATTTATGTGGAGTTGTGAAAGCCAAGCCAACAGTACTTTAGTCAACAAATCATGATTAACCAAACCACAAGAATGAGATTTGTGAAACAGATCAAAGGGGGCAAACCTTTCCTTGTTGTTCTGAGTTCATTCGAAGAGGAAAACAATGTTTTCTGAGTCTGAAAAAAGGTAAATCAAAGTACTGAGATATCATGAATAAGATTTGTGATAAAACTGTTGAACTGCTAATCTAGAAACCAGCATGCTTTCTTCTCAATAGCAGGCTTGTGAATGGTTTGATTGTTTAGATTCAAACCCAGGGTGGGTGGAGGCCTATCCAGTCATTCTGTTTATTATCATTTTGTTAATGGTTTATCATAATATGAATATCATGGAAAGTATCTGAGCACATATAAGATCTGTATTGACATTTAGAACAAATGTTTCCATGTTTCACACCTAGTTCCCATATAGAACTGAAGCATTTCCTCCAAAGCCTTCTTAACATTTATTCCTGCCATCTGAGCAAGTAGGAGGGCATAATGTACCAAGAAACTTGCTTTTCAACCAATGTTCTCAGCAAACACTATTACTTTAATTTAAAATTGCAGTCCATTCTTTAGTGCAGAACAAAGACCTGCAGTTTTTTGTCATTGTGAAACTTTTTAGATTATGCAGAAAGCCACATTCTTGAACAGAGTGTATTTGTCTATTTTTGATGCTCTTATTGCAAAGAAGAAAAATGTGCTTAAAATAACCTCACATTTCCTTTTTTGTCCAAAAATACATTCAAAATATTTATTTAGACCTACATACCAGTCAAATGGTGGTAATAGTGATGATGTCATAATAATGTCATGATGATGACGATGGCCACTAATATGAATTGTGTACAGTCTTCGGAAAAATATTTCTAAGCACATGCCTTCAGGTAGATGACAGTGCTATATGATACAGCTGTTTAACTATATTTATTCTAATTGTGGATGGTTTTGGCAAAATGAATTCAAGTTGTTGTGGGGAGACAGAAAATTGCAGTTTGTGTTGGTCCTGCTGCTTTTTAGGAAAGTTCTCCAGCAGGGGCCTAATTGATTTGAGTGGGAGCAGCATCAGAGCCCAATGACTTCCACTAATTATGATGCTCTGTGGGACAGCCCTGCAATGGATTAGGCCCACATATTTAAACACATTTCTTTGATACTAAGCTGTAAGTGGTTAAAAATGTGAAACCTGCATAGTAATGCATCTTTTAAATGAGCCTGCCTGCGCCTGTGCATTTTGATCCCAATGGTTTCTGTAGCAACTTCCAAACACACACACTGGATGGAAAATAAAAGCTTCATCTAGTGCAAAAGATCATGCATGGAAACTACATAAATTATTACAAAATAAAATACTTTACAAATTTAAAATAAATTCAATGTCATCTTTAAGACAGATCCTGGACAACTATGAAAGGAAGAGTTATAAGTCATATTCTACCTTGAGGATAAGTCATATTCTATCTTGATAAGAGAATAAGGAATATCAAAGAACAGAAGACCCGATTTATTTTTAAGAGTGAGAAGAGCAATAAAGATGACCACTTCAATGCCTTTGCGGTTTAATACTGCAAGCCAAGCTACTGCCACTCATTTCTTCCATTATCTGTTTTGCTTAGGTTGTTGTACTGGGAATTCTGGGAATTATATATATTTTTTAAGTAAAATTCAGTTTTGTATCTATCACTACTTCCATTTGCAAAACTATTTCAGGCTTGGGATAAACCTGGATTTTAGCCTTCTTAAATTCTATAAGCTCCATAGCGATCGCAATCCCTCTGCTTGGAAGCTGCTTCTCTGGATGGAGAAGGAAAATGCTTCAAAAACCCAAATTGGGAAATGTGTTACTTTCTTATCCTGGCTGAGTTACAATGTCTTCCAAAGTGTGAAAAAGAAGTTTTACTTAATTGGATCCAATATTTAATATTTATCCATTTTTAGTGGAATGCAGCGAAGAGCTATTCTTACAATATGATTCTAAACACTGATTTAGCAGCCATCCTACATATATATGTGAATTGAATTCTAAATTCAATGGAGCCCCAAAAAGTGTGTATATAGCAGTAGCTAGAAATAAGTGCCACTCATTTTGCAATCCTTGATTTTGGTTTGAGCTGCTCACGTCTAAGAAAGGAATGTGATCCACAAGCGGATTAAGTAAAATTCTTTAATTTTGGTGAGTAGTTCTTACCCAACTCTTTTGTCTCAATTATTTCACTGGAAGAATTAAGAAAATATACCTGGAATAATGCACTCTGGCTCAAAATAAGGGCAGGAAACCCAGAGAAAGTTTTTTGTTTAAAGAAAGACCAGCAAGAACGGGATTCGTGCATCCATAACCCCAGGCATGTCTGTACCAAAAGACGTCAGACTGAAGTTGAGACGCATCCGACTGCAGCCTAATTTAGATCGAGCTGCACTCATCAATCCATCTGTCCCACCAATTTAAATGAAATTTACGCTGATATTAGAGCTTCCATCACAAGCACATCGACAGGGGGAGGGGGGTTGAGAGGGGAGGAGGAGGAGGAGGGGAAACACAATTTGGCTTCGGTATAGCTAACTTCTAAGGCAAATGCTTAAGCGGGTACTCGAAACCTCTTGGGCGTCGCCTGCGTTCGTCGGTGTCTCTGGCCACCTGGGCATCTCACGTCCCAGGAACCATTTCTCCAGCCGCCAAGACGAGAGCGCAGAGGCCACCCCAGCGCCTCCTTCCCCGCCTGCTTCCTCTCCCCCCTCATCTAATTAGTGATGGGGAGGGGGGGCGAGAGGGGGGACGCTAAGTTAAGACAAAGAATGCCCGCACGTGAGATCGCCAGGAGCCCCTCCGAGGAGGAAGCTCCCCCGCCTGGGCTCCGAGCGAGCGAAGGGAACGACGCCAGGCCGAATCCCGAGTCAAGAAGGCGAGCCGTCAGGAAAAGTCCGTCGGGGCGACAGTTTGGGAAGCCAAGTCGTCATTTGAAGAGGGACCCGCGGCGCCCAACGACCTGGCAGCGTCACCCGGGCGGTGCGAGGAAGAGGGAGAGCCGACGGGAGGCTTGCTTTGCTAGGGAGCGGTAGAGCACGCGGGAATGGAGGAAAAGAAGGAAAGAAGCCCGCCTTCGTCGCGGCGGACCCGCAAAGGAAAGCCGGCAGCTCCCTTCCCACGTTCTGTAAGAAGCGAAAGGGAGGCCCCTGAGCAAGAGAGAGAGAGAGAGAAAGCCGGATAGGCCCACACGCGCCACCAAAGCATCTTAGCTTCGCCGCGGCGCGGTTCGTCTGTCCGCGGCATCTTCCCTTCCGACTCCCGGCCAGCGGGAGCCCAGTCGAGAAAGAGGCGAAGGCTGCTGCGGGTCAGGCGGAGCCGGCAGGCCGGTGTCGCGCAGTTTCCCTTGCCCCTCCTCCCCGCCAGCCAACCAGCCTTCAGGCCGAGCTTTCGTGTTGAACCACGCTGACCGGCCGCCGATATCCGGGAGCACGTTCCCCACCTGGATGAAAGGGGTCCCCGCGCATGTGCCTTGGAAGCGATGCTCCCGCGGGACCCCGGCGAGGCGCCCCGTCCCTTCCCTCCCGCGCCAGCCCCCGGTTGCGCAGGAGGCGCGCGCCCGTGTCCCTGCTTTCTTAGCGCTCGGAAACCCTGCCTAAAACTATAGGCAGGAAGAACTCCCGCAATTTCATTCCGGAGGGAGGGGGGCGACTTTTCAGAAGCTGGCAATTTAAGTCGGCTGGGTGTTATTTAGTGCAATATGAAATCAAATGATCCTATTTCTGAAATGACAGTGTCTGTGAGGGGAAGTGAATACTCTGAAAGGGGTAATTGTCTCCTGATGCTATTTCCATTATCCCCAATCTTGGCCTTAAACGCCAGTCAGCAGAGGACTAAAAAAAAGAGAGAGACGGGCAGAAGAAAGTCGCTGTGCGCGCGCGTTTGTTGGTCGAAATAATAAAGATAGAAAAAGAGACCCCGGCGACAGGCATTTTAGCAGGTTAAATGGATTCGCCGACTTCTCTTCACAGCCTCGGTCATTTTTCTCGCTGAAGAAACTGAAGTGTCCATTACTTCAAACGAAGGTGCTTCCCCCCTCCTTCGTTGAACACCTGTTTCTCTAGTTTACGTTTGGGAGTTGTTATAAAAACGATAAAAACAGTTATAAAAATAGCAACAATAAAAGGCTGACATTAAAATAAAGCGGAAGATTTGTGAACGGTAGTATGAAGTTGACCTCAAGAGTTTTTTCCTTCAGCTTGATTAAAATAACAAGTTAAACCGCTAAAGTGCTTTAAAGCTTAGGGCTGGAGAATTGAAAAAAAGACTTTCCCCCTCAGTGCGATTTCTTGTATTTTAACTGGAGTTTCCCACTATCTCTAAAAAGGGGTTGTTTCTCGGTTCCTGCTGCCTTTTCTGGCTGAAATACCAGGAGATTTAAGTATTTGCTAAAAAAAATAAAATTAAAATTAAAAATCATTTGAACAGGAACCGTACAAATAGATTAACACAGATTTACAATTATTTCTACCACCTATTCATATTTTTTTTTTAAAAATCGTATTTTACAATTATTTATAAACAATTCAATTTGCCTGCAGTATTTCAGTCAAATTGTACTGTGAAACACGCTGTTCTAATGGTTTTCTCCTCCAGGCGGCATTAAGCATAGGAAACAGCGGACCGAGCTTGTAAATCAATGTGATTAGCGCGGAGCTGTCCACATTTTCAGGAATCTCCATTTATTCTGCAGCGAATAAACTGTCTTTGAGAAACATAAACCTCTTTATTAGGGAAATGGCAAAATAAGATTTTTGCTTTGTAAAAGTTAAGAATTTTCCACCACTCTATAGTGAGAAACAGATATACGTCTTTCTTTTAAACTGTGGAATGCAAGCTGGTTTAGCGATTCCAGGACATTTTGGGAGCCTGGATTTTAATATAGTGCCTGTGTGAGGGGATAGTTGCTGCTCCGCTTATATGCACTTATACATTTCACAACCTCTCTCTCTTTGCATGTCAATAGAATCTATGCAGCATTGTTACTACCCACTTATTTGTAAATGCCTGAAATTTTGTATACAGAACTCTTTCATACCCAACACTGATGGCAATTGACAATTTAAGTAATCATCTTCTTATGCATATTACACATTTTGCCCATACTGTACAAAAAAGACCAAAAAGCTTGTTGATAACCATATTGCAAGTTGACATTCTCTGAATTTCTATGCCCTTATATGATTTCACACTTATTAAAATATAGTATCATTTTGATCTAATTTATAATAATAGCCTTAAGACAACACTAAATATGTATATCCTCAGAATAAATAATTTTCAAATCTTCATTAATCAGTGTAATGAATTGATGCATACAATTTTCTTACTGCAGCTCCATTAAAGTAAATGGAAGCTACCCCTGAAATACTCTCACTTCAATCCCTGGGCTTTGTGTAGCCTACCCAACCCTGCACTATCCTCTCATTGGATAACACCATTAGCGAAGATTCAAGATGTATCTTCACATTTTTATACATAATACATTCTCTGGGAGCTTTTTGTTTCCTGATAAATTGCTATGCATTTTTTCCTTCAATCTCCTACCTCTCTTCCTACACTCAATGGTAATTATGGTAATCTTAATTAATTGAAATGGACTTTACATATAAGTAAGCACATGCAAACCTGGGGCACAAACACAATAAAATATGAAGTAAGCATTCTATTTTACTACATTATTTTTGGAAAGAAAAATAATGATAAATTATTTTATTATTTCAGCTTTTTTTTTTTTTACATCTAATCCTAAATGCAGGACCTTTAATTAGAATCTCACTGATATCTATCAGACTTATTTTCCAATAGTACTGGCATGTTAAAAGAAGAAAGAAGAAAGGAAAAGGGAAGGGAAAGATAGAGGAGATCTATTATGTAGAAACCCTCAAAAAGGTGAGTGACATTTCTTAAGTGCATCTCTTTTAAAGTTAGATCTACATCTCATTTTAAATGGAAGTGTTTCATACAAAATGAAACTATGACTGTTATTTCCATCCCTACTCCCAAATCAAAATTCACAGCCGTGATTTACATAGATTTAACTCACATTGAAGAATTTGGGATTAAATTTGGGAATAAGAAAAACATATCTGCTGTCCTGAACATTAACTTGATCATTTAATAAGAGTATTTACAAATGATTAAGTAATCATGTTCCACAATCATCCCTCCCCTAAGTAATCACCATTTCAACAGGAAGGATTACAGAAGCTTGCATTTGCAGAAAACCAGGGTCTCTGGGTGCGAGGTGGATTTGACACTTTCCCCATTTAATATTCTTACCCTCTGGGATCTATTTCTTGGCTTTCAAAGATACTATGTCTTTTTCTGAACATTCCTTTTAAAACACCAGAAAAAGTAATCATTACTCTGAAGGCTGCCTTCGATGGCTAATGAGGAGGTGGGAAGATCAGAACTGGAAAACCTCATCAAAGCTCTCTGGCAAAACGTCAGCAAAAGGTTGATCTGCCATCAATACCTCAGTGGTGACCTCCTTGGGAATAGGACCAAAGACCCTGAGGGGTGACCCCAAGGTGTGACAACCACGGAGGGGAGGGGAGGGGAGGGGAGGGAAGGACAAAGGTCATGCCCCCTCACCTTGGAGAATTCCCTCTAGTGACATTTTGACAGCTTAACTTCATTGTCCAAACAATGCCAAAGGAAATGTACTTGCATTTGTGCCTAATCACCTTGTGTTAACTCTGCCTCCCCATCCTTCCTTCTGTTTGCATTCTGTATGGGGACAGGATCCTACTTTTTGTGGTATATTATATATTGCAAAGCATCAGGTATGTCAGTGGACTGAAAACAAAGTAATATAGTTAAAGTAGTGCTCATCTCCAATCCTGCATGACATTTGGGATTCCTTCTTTTTCTTCCACTGACATACTGATTCACTTCTAAACTATTCCAGTGCTTGTAATGCTGGTATATGCTGCTTTCCTACAGGCATCAGAAAGAACCCATACATAAAACACGAAGATTCACCTATAAATTCACCTATAAAAATTGGGTCTGATCACTTGGTAGCTTTCTCCCTTTTTTTAACCTTCTGTAATACCTGGCCAAAATCAGTCTCAGATTTATTATCTTTTGTTGCATATGTTGACACGAAATTTTGATCAAAGCATTTTTACTATCCAAAAAATCCTAGTCACTCAGTGCATCCTCTTGGGTGAGCATCCATATAATGTTCTTTCCCTTCCAGCAACCTCACTCCATAAATATTGCAGAATTTTCAAACCAAAAGGCATGCTTTTATTTCCCACAAACCCATCTGCTTATTAAGTCACACGTGGTATTATAGTATCAGACCTCCAATCAATCATATATCTATTAAATGTGAAAAAATGCAGTTTGCCATAAGCTATAACTGTTGTAACAATGAGGCTTGAGAATGTTATATAAAGTATTCTTATAAAAGATAGCTTCTCCTCTTTGCAAGAAAAATAAACTTTTTTTTAACCATTTATTATTTTCATTTTTGTTGATTGTAACTTTTTTGCCAGCAGGGGAGAATCCCCATACCTGCTCCCAATATACTGTAAATTTATATATTTTAATTATAACTCTATTTAGTATTTCTAAGGTGTTTTTGTGTATTTCACTTGCATTGTTCTAGTAATCTTTAAAGAAACATCAGTAACTATTATCCTATATCATGAATGGATATGTAAAGTGAATGGTGCAGGTGGAAAGTTTTAGGATGAGTTTGTTACTAACTTCATTGCAATTTTTTAAACTACCAGAACTTCTAGAATATTCATTAGAATTGATGTCATATATCATGTGTGATATCATGTGTAATCAAGGAGAGCAGAAGGTTATAGAACAGGCTGTGCTAAAAGCAACCATTTCTAATAGCAGCAACATTATTAAAAACCTGTTTTCACCAACAATACAAACATGTGTATTACATTTTGATTATTGCACTCTAAGTTAAATGGTATTTATCTAAAATGGTAGAGTAGCTAACTCATTGTTGGACATAATTCCCCCACAGGCACAAAACTTGCTCAATTTCTTTTGCCAAACATTTACTAAATCTTCTTAGCCATTTTCTCACTTGTTCTATCCAATCTAATTTTTCAAAATGGTATAATTAATGTGAATGTTGATATGTACTTGTAAATGCTAAATATTTGAATCATCTTCATTTTTGTTCTTTCCCACTCTTAGAAACAGTATTAACTTCAAAATTATGAATGCATATAAATTTAAAAATGAACTATCTTAATTTATAATGGACCTAACTGACCTTTACTATTGGAAACTATTATTTCCTTA
This sequence comes from Rhabdophis nuchalis, assembly GCA_039707465.1. NCBI lineage: Eukaryota > Metazoa > Chordata > Lepidosauria > Squamata > Natricidae > Rhabdophis > Rhabdophis nuchalis. Next base: position 124,978,792 of record CM077645.1, read on the forward strand.
GTTTTCAATAATTTTGACAATGAAAGTCAACACATTTACCATAGTTTATGTCATTTTAATTCAAACATGTTTCTAAGAGGGTTTATAAAATATTTCAATAATTGAAGTAAAACAGTTGTTAAAACCAAATTTCAGCCTACAAACACAAAAAACACACCTTCCAGAGTATGAAGGTGCCCTTCACCACACCTCTATTTCCAAGACCAAGGCCAGTTGAAATTTCCAGAGCTTAATGGCTTTCCAACAACCCAATAAGGTGGAAGTCACTCTGACTTTGAGAGGAATATTTTTCCAGGGAAGGGGGCCATGACCAAGAAGGTTTGTCCCCATGGTACATATAGATGGCATTCCTTTAAAAAAGGACTTAGAGACAGCGCACCTGTCTCAATCTTACACCATAGGCAGAAGCCACTAGAAGAAGGCAGTCCTTTAGCTTTCCAGACCCTAACCTATTGTTATAAAAAAATCCCTATAAAAAAAACAAAGGGAAACCACAAGCAACCACAGGCAATAAATCTTACTTTAAGATCAGAGGTTTATTGTTTCATGAACAATTTTTGAACAAGAATAGCAAACATAGCCTTATTTAAATTAGTGTCTTATTGCAATAAGGTCCACTGTCATAGCTGAATCCAGCAAGGATTAGCTACGTCCAGTGGTCCTCTTCCCAAGACAATCTTTTTATACTTTCCTGCACGCATTTCACAACTTACTTCCTTGTTCTGCCTTACTGACCATCACTCTCTGCAAACACCCGTGTACATTTGAAGTTCTCAGACACTTGTTATTTTCAGTTCCTCATTTCCCACCATCTCACTCTTCCTGCTCTCTATATATTCACATCAAGTAGAAACTTTGCAGAAAATGCAGCACAAGTCAGCACATTTGGAAATATTAGTCTGGTACATTTTGCAATTATGCTAGTTTAAAACTTTGGTACAGTGAGGCCTGCAAGCTCACTCTTAGGCCCATTACTGCAACTTTCCAATCAATATTTTCTCCCCAAATTATTTATAACTTTTGGGATGATATGGGATGGTTAAGATTGCATACCTGCTACAAATGGCTTTCAAGAAGTTTGTTAACAGAGAGTTTTAAAACTTTAATTTTATTTTATTTTACTATACATCACTAATAGATAGGTCAACAATTTGCAAATAGATTTAGCAGTTTAAAATGTTTTGGGAGGGTCTGTTTTGCAAGAGGTGAGAACTAATGTTGTATTAATATATTATCAGTATTCAATTATAGGGTATAATATGTGTAAATGTGTTTTAGTTTTTTGATGCATTTTAAAAATGTTTTGATGGTTTTGTGCTTTTTTGTCTTGGTTTTTTTTTAGTTTTGTATTTTAACCTTGCCTTGAACAAAATAAAAATTTATTTAAAGAAGAACTATTCAGAGTTTTGTTGGATTGGCATATAGACCCAGTGAACAAATAGACAAACAAATCTGGCTTTTAGACTTAAAAGATCTACTTTCCTTGTCTGAGAGAAGCTCAACCTATCTCCTGCTGTGTTTCCTTCTGCCTGTCATTACTCAGTCTGAATTCTTCAAAAGCTTCATTCAAAATTAAAACTTTTTTTATAGAAGAGAAAGAAGCTATATTTAAGAATTTTTCAAATTCACTGATTTTATTGGCTAACTTAAGTATGAACTGAATTTTGACATAGGCATTGCAATTAATGTAGTAACATTCCATAAAGGAGAACTAACAGTGTACCTATATTTTACCCAAAACAAGAGTTTGTGAAAATTTAAATCTGTGCCATTCTGTTACAAAAAATGTTATAAGTACATTACTTAAAACACCCAGTTCCTACAACCATTCCTCATATGTTTTAGCCTCCAGTCCCCTAATCATCTTTGTTGCTCTTCTCTGCACTCTTTTTAGAGTCTCCACATCTTTTTTACATCGTGGTGACCAAAACAGAATGCAGTATTTCAAGTGTAGCCTTATCAAGGGATTATAAAGTGGTATTAACATTTCACGTGATCTTGATTCTATCCCTCTGTTTATGCAGCCTAGAATTGGGCTGGCTTTTTTGGCAGCTGCTGCACACTGCTGGCTCATATTTAAATGGTTGTCCACTAAGATTCCAAGATCCCTCTCACAGTTACTACTATTGAGCAAGGTACCACCTATACTGTACCTTGCCTAAATGTAGAACCTTACTTTTTTCATCATTGAATTTCATTTTGTTAGATAGTGTCCAATGTTCAAGCTTGTCAAGATCCTTCTGTATCTTTTGGAGTGTTGGTTATTCCTGCCATCTTGGTGTCATCTGCAAATTTGATGAATTCCCCATTTATCCCCTCATGCAAACCATTGATGAAGATGTTGAAGAGTACTGGGCCTAAAACAGAGCCTTGGGGTACTCCACTGCCTACTTCCCTCCATGTAGATACAGTTCCATTGAGGACTACACGTTGAATGTGGTTGGTCAGCCAGTTCCGAATCCATCTGTTGGTGATGCTGTCTAACCCACATTTTTCTACTTTATCTAATAGTAGGTTATGGTCTACTTTATCAAATGCCTTGCTGAAGTCCAAGTAAATTATATCGACAGCATTCTTCTGGTCCACTAATTTTATCACTTTGTCGAAGAATGCAATAAGATTAGTCTGGCATGATCTGTTTTTGACAAATCCATGTTGGCTTTTGGCTATTACTTTGTTTACTTCTAGATGTTCGCTAATTCATTGCTTAATTATCTTTTCCAGAATCTTCCCTGGTATTGAGGTCAGGCTGATAGGTCTATAGTTTCCTGGATCTATTTTTTTTCCTTTTTTGAAGATGGGAACCACATTAGCTCTTTTCCAGTCTTCTGGCAATTCCCTGGTGCTCCAGGATCTCTGCAAGATATAGTTCAGTGGTTCTGCGATCTCGTCTGCCAGTTCCTTCAGAACCTTGGGGTGTAATCCATCCAGTCCTGGTGATTTGAGCTTGGTAGACAGGTGCTCACTTACCATTTTCTTCCCTATTTCAACTTGTGTTCCTAATCTGATTTTTGTGGTGCTGTTTTTGGTAGGTTGGACTGTTTTTTCCCGTTTGTATAAAGGCAGATGCAAAAAATGAGTTAAATAGTTCTGCTTTCTCCCTGTTGCTTGTCACCTTCTTGCCACTTTCTCCCAGCAATGGACCAATTGTTTCCTTAACCTTTTTCTTGTTTTTAACATGTTGGAAGAAGGGGTTTTTTTGGTTATTTTTTTTTACTTTTGTGGTAAGCCTTTCTTCATTGTGAATAAGGCTCGGGCAATTTGCTGATATTCTGCCTTAGTTATGTCCCCCTCTTTCCACTTTTTATATTTATCATTTTTGACTTTCAATTTGTCAGAGAGTTATTTTATGCAGCCATGCTGTTTTCTTTTGAGAGCTGTTATTTTTCTTCTTCATTGGTATTGTGCTAGACTGGGCTTTTGTAATCTCGTTTTTCAAAATTGTTTGAGTTTTTTTCCCCTTGAGGATTCTCATCCATGGAATTCTTCCCAAGCTCTCTCTAAGTTTATTGAAATGAGCTCTTAAAGTCCAATACTCTAGTTTGATTTTGTTCTACTACTTGTGTTTGCATAATGTTGAATTTCTGTATTGCATGACCGCTTGCCCCCAAGCTTCAGCACCTTCTATCATTTCCTCTCTGTTAGTGAGAATTAAGTCCAATATGGCTGATCCCCTTGTTCCCTTCTCTACCTTTTGGGAAACAAAGTTGTCTGCTAGGTTTATTAGGAACCTGTTGGATCTTCAACTTGGTGCAGAGTTTGTTTCCCAGTTGATGTGAGGGTAGTTAAAAAAACCCATTACTATTGTGGAGTGCTTCCTACATACCTTAGTTAGCTGACTAGCAAAAAGTTCATCTACTTCATCTGCTTGGTTGGATGACCTATAGTATAGACCTAATTAGTTAATTACAAGGTAACTAAATATCCTGTAAGAACTAAGATCCATGCTCACTTAAAGGAAATTTCAAAGAGTAAATATCATGCACTAAACTTGTTTTAGAGTGGGAGGCAGTAAGTGATAGTTGCTAGAATTATGAGGCAACAGCAGCAGATACTTATGAAAAAATAATGATCATGATTGATAGAGGAAACTCCTGAGCTTAAATAAGGAAGTTATTTAAATAAGATAATTTGTGCCAATCACTTTAGACAAGAAACAAACAGGATATTACTTGTATGCAGAGTTCTTTTCCACTGAACTGTAGTTCCATTTATTATATAGCAATAAGAATAGTACTTGGATTTATGTACCACCCCAACAATTGCTCCCAACAATCTGGATCCCCATTTTATTGATCTTGAAAGAATGGAAGGTCAACCTTGAACCCCATCAGGACTGAACTCCACGTTGTGGCAAAATTTGCCTGCAATACTGCATTATAACTACTGTATCACCAGGACTACCTATATCTTTAGTCTATATACGTTAGGTTCCACACAGAACACAAAAGGCTTCACAACTAGGCTTTAATAAGAGTGTGTATGTTTTACTAGATTCATTGTGACTGGCTGTTATGAATATTAACTATACTGGTTCCAAAGTGATAATTTTGTTATTTAAAGCTCTTCTTTAGTGAAGGATGCTATCCCAGCTTATATAATGTTGCACAACATTGCTCAATGTGCTACATATAGTTTGAAAGCAAATGGGGTCCAGTTGACTGATGTGCCTTAGACATTGCTAAGGACATGGGACATTAAATAAGTTTTCCATATAATACTGATTAATTCCAGAGATCTCTGAATCGCTAGCAGACACATCTTTGACTTTTCCTATGTGAATCAGATTTTCCAAATTAAGTGCTAATTTTTATGCTAATTTCTTTAATATTTCAGTAAAAGGCTGAAATGGACATTTTATACAAAGACTAGCTATACCCGGCCACGCGTTGCTGTGGCCCAGTCTGGTTAAATGGCCAACCAATCTGTGTGTAGATCTACACCTGCACACATACACACAACCACTATATAACCCCCAACCTACCTACCTACTGTATTTCTCCCTCTCTATCTATCCCTCTACCTACCTACCTACTGTATTTCTTCCTTTCTCCCTCTACCTACCTACCTACTGTATTTCTCGCTATCTATACACCTACCTACCTACCTACCTACCTACCTACCTACCTACCTACCTACCTACGGTATTTCTCCCTGTCTATCCCTCTACTTACCTACCTACTGTATTTCTTGCTTTCTCCACCTACCTACCTACCTACCTACCTACCTACCTACCTACCTACCTACCTACCGTATTTCTCCCTCTCTCTCTATCCCCCTATCTACCTCCCTGCCTACCTACTGTATTTCTCCCTCTCTATTTTTCCCTCTACCTACCTACTATATTTCTCCCTATCTATTTATTCCCTTACCTCCCTATCTACCTCCCTATCTACCTCCCTATCTACCTACCTACCTACTATATTTCTTCCTTTCTCCCTCTACCTACCTACTGTATTTCTCCCTCTCTATCTATCCCTCTACCTACCTACCTACTGTATTTCTCCCTATTTATCTATCACCCTACCTACCTACTGTATTTCTTCCTTTCTCCCTCTACCTACCTACCTATCTACCTACCTACCTACTGTATTTCTCCCTCTCAATCTATCACCCTACCTACCTACCTACCTTATTTCTCCCTCTCTATCTATCCCTCTGTCTACCTATCTACTGTAATACAATAATACAATAGCAGAGTTGGAAGGGACCTTGGAGGTCATCTAGTCCAACTCCCTGCCTAGGCAGGAAGCCCTATACCCTATGGCACGAGTGCCACAGGTGGCACACGGAACCATATCTTAGGCCACGTGAGGCATTGCCCTGTCAGCTTCAGTGTGTATGTGTGCCCTGGTCAGCTGATTTAGGCCTTTTTTTAAGGCCGTTTTTTGCCCTCTGGAGGTGGGGGAAGGCTGTTTTCACCCTCCCCAGGCTCCTATAAAGCCTCTGGAGCCTGGGGAGGACGTAAAAAGCATGCCAAATGCAGGGGGTCATGCACATAGCATTATGGATGTGGCACAACTGTGCACATCACCCCTGCACTCCCCCTGCTTTTGGCAGCGAGCCAAAAAAGATTAGCCATCAGTGCCCTATACCATTTCAGACAAATGGCTATCCAACATCTTCTTAAAGACTTGCAGTGTTGGGGCATTCACAACTTCTGGAGGCAAACTGTTCCACTGGTTAATTGTTCTAACTGTCAGGAAATTTCTCCTCAGTTCTAAGTTGCTTCTCTCCTTGATTAGTTTCCACCCATTGCTTCTTGTTCTGCCCTCAGGTGCTTTGGAGAAGAGCTTGACTTCCTCTTCTTTGTGGCAATTCCTGAGATATTGGAAAGCTGCTATCATGTCTCCCCTAGTCCTTCTTTTATTAAACTGTATTTCTCTCTCTTTCTCTCTCTATGGGCCACCTGGGAGTTTGCTATCCTAGTGCCTTTTTGGCCCTAAGAGGCCTCCATAGGTTTCTGAGGAAATGACTGTTGGTGGGCGGGGCTACAGGGAGTTGAAAATCTGATCAGTGGGTACATTTTACATTTGTGTACCTTGCACATGACACACATGTGCTAGGCACAAAATGACACAAAATGAGTAGATATTCTATTATCAGAAGTCCTTGTGAACATTGTGTGAAAAATTGAGGTAAATCAGTCCAGTAGTTTTTGAGATTAGTGGATTCGTACAAACTATTTTACATTTTTATTTATATAGATGAGGTCAATCTCACCTATTATCTTAAATTATCTGCGGGATCGGATCCTGCCCCATACATCCCTGCGGCCGATTCGCTGCCACAGAGAGGGACTTCTCCGGGTACCGTCCACCAGGCTGTGCCAGCAGGCGACGCCCAGGGGAAGGGCCTTCTCTGTGGCGGGCCCAGCCCTCTGGAACGACCTTCCCCCCGAAATTAGAACAACCACGGACCTCCGCTCCTTCCGTCAAAAACTTAAAACCCACTTTTTCTGTCTGGCCGGCCTGGGTTAGTCTCCGTCTATTAGGATTTTAGGGGATTTTAGTTAATCTATAATTGGGGATTTTAGCGCAGGGATAATTTTAGTTTATTTTGTTTTTATCTATTCTATTTATGTATTTTATAGCTATTTTAATTTTCCCTGTGCACCGCTCCGAGTCCCCTTGGGGAGAGGATGCGGTATACAAATAAAATTATTATTATTATTATTATTATTATTAAATATTGTACAGTATCTTTGTGAGGATTTTCTGAAAGCTGAATTAGGCCTTCTGGGTTGATGAACAGATGGTATCTTCTTCAACTAGCCTTCATATCTTCCAGTATGTATGTAGAGATAGCAACATACTAGGATAATTATGAGATTTGTGAAAGATACGAACCTGAAAACAGCACATAGAATAGGGCTAGGGTAATACTTCAGCCTCAAAGGTTACATGCAATATTAGGTACAATATGCATATGTTGACATGCGTACACATACCTGAATGTACATAAAAAATACAAGAGCCTACAATAAAAATCTCCTACCTCCTTAGTATGGTGATGCCACTAGAGATGAAAGGTTAAAGATACTACACTGACTTTCTGAAAAGCCTATTTATCTGCCAGCGTCAGCTGCACTATGAAGACCAAATCAAGAACTGAAGTTTTGAACTTCTGGCATATTTTTATATTTGTCAGTTTGGTAATAGATCTGGCCTATCTCTATAAACCTCATCTTTCTTACTCTATACAAGTACATAAGCCAGAGCATTAGACTGGTTTCAAAGAGGGGTAGTTCAATCAGGCAGGAATCAGCATTTTAAAAATTAAGTGAGTGGCTACTGCAGTGTATAAATATTATTTGAATGAAAAAATAGGCTTTTAGTCAACTTTTGCTGAGTTACTATCCCCTTGATAGAAATGTAAGCCAACCTTATTCCTCTAATATAGACTGGTGCTTGAAGGAAGCCAAAGATTGCAGAGACTCAGGTAGAAATCAGATGAATCCTACTGAACGGGCAAATGAACTGAGGCATGTTAATGGCATTATTGCCAGGTTCTACCATAAATCCTCTCAACTTCAGAGTAACTATTGGGTACAGTGATTCCAGTATGGCCAGAGAAACTGCCCAGACAATTCTCAAGAGAACTTCAAGGCCTCATGTTGGAAAGGAATAAATAGAGATTTGGGCACTTACCGCATCTAAAAATCATGTTTACAATGTTAGACAAAGACAAGGGCATTGCTGATCTGTAACAGTGCCAGCAGAAACAATATAAAATCAGAGGTGTGCTGTTTTAGTGGGGACTATGGCTTGGCCTTGAAGAAATTACAAACCCATAAAATTATGCATATATCAATTGCTCTAAGTCTCTGCATTCTGAAATAAGGATATAGCATGTCGAACCACAAACTTGCTTTGCTACAGATTCATCATTATTCCAGCTATTGTTCTAGTCATTCACACTTCATTCTTTGTCTATTTGCTATCTGCCTATCTCTTCGTAAATCTTGGCAACAGCTTTAAGTAAGGTTAAAAGTCCCAAGCGGTCTCTAAAAATACAGGTAGCAGAGCTATTTATTTTCTGGGTTCCAGAAAAAAAATAGAAGAGCCAATATAGAAGTGGCACTTTAACTGAGATAGGGAGGGGGAATTCATCAGTTTTTCCACTTAATTTCACCCAGTCTGGCTATTTCCAATTGGCTATATTTAACGGCAATCAGAATGGCCTCCGTACCTATTGGCTACTTAGATGGTGCTAAGGGGAAGATAATCTGTTATCTATGAATTTTTTCTTCATTTTCCCTGCAGAATTCTTTTTTTTTTTTTCATAGAATCCCATAATCTCCATTACCTTTCTAAGATCATCAGCATTTCCCCATGTAGACAATATTTCCATAATGTTTCACATGGAAGGGATTTCTCAAACAGTCCTTGTCCCCATTCATAGTTATTTTCCAGCTATGTGCGGATTCAAAATTTACTGCTATCCAAGCTATTGTCAATAAAAATTTATAAGTTCCTATATGTTTATATCAATTTCTATAGCTATCCATCTGGCAATATTGTGTTCTTATGTTTATATATGCTTGCAGTTTACCTTCCTTCACTTCCCTCTTCCTTGTGTTTTTGGATATCAACATCTAGCAATTGGAAGAGATTTGGTATGTAGGATTCTTATCATTCAACTATCCGTTCAGCTCTTCAGGTTTTAAAATGCATGTTTATTGCAATATTATCATAGTCATGGAAATGTATACCCAAATGTGTTTTCACAAGCAATCTTCTCTCATCACACTTCATAAAACAGCCTCACAAAATGGTGGTTTTTTGCAAGCCAAATTAATTACTTAAGATTCCCCATACGTCATTTAAATTTAATTTGGGGATTTGATTTTTCACTTGCACACATACACTTCCAGACATGCAGTGGGTTGTCCCCTCTGGCTCCTCCAAATGGAAGTTCTCCACTTAGTATCATTTGTAGACTTTCCTCTATAATCCCTAATGTTGCACCTCACCCAGTTGTGGGGGGAAGTCTGTTTGGTCATTGCAACCATCCATTCTTTAGAGCAGGGCTGTCAAACTCATATCGTCATGGCAGCATCACGTGACATATAGGGACTTCCCCCCCCTTCGCTAGGCCAGGCAGAGGCGGGGCCAGCATGTGACACATCTGGCCTGTGGGCCGCAAGAAATAAAGATGATTGCTTATCCACTTTCTCTGCTTAAACACAATCCACATATTTTCTCAAAGACAGAAAGCTGGAAAGATGAAGGAAAAGCGCACTATTCTTCTCATTGTTTGTTTGCTTGGAGAGGGTAAGTAAACAGGCAAGGGTGGCAATACTGAGCTCCAAAACATCAGGCTCCTAAGAATGCCAAGGTTGTGAATTTTGGGAGGCACCCAGCAATAACAACTGTGTCCTTGTCTCTATGTCCCCTGACTATTGTTTCATATTTGTGTTTTATATGCAGCCAATGTTATTGTCTTAACTATTTTGTCTAAACTGTTGAGAAAAATTTTAAAATAATCATGCTTGCATCTCAATATATTTTAAATTACTCCTTGTTTCTTTGTTCTGATTCTGTCATTCTTCAGATAATTTAGTGAACCATTGAGACATTTGGCATTAAGAAAATCAAGCATTGTTTCAAGGGTTATTTTCTCAAACTTCTTAGCTTTAATTATATCATCATCACAGATGCATGAAACCTCATGTCATTGCTTTATAGTAGTTAACAGCTGCTTTCAATCATTCTATAAATATTGAGAAATCTCCAAGGTATCCAATGTCATAGTGATATCGTGTTAAAACAATTATTTGTCAAGCTAAAATATAATTACTTTAAAAAAAACTTAAGTCACAAATTTCCAATTCAAGTGTTGCTGAACTCTGAAATACAATCTGTGCATATCAAGTAAAAAATAACTCCCATTATGCTCAAAAAAATTATTCCAGAAAGATGAGGCAAGCCAACTGAGTTATAGTGAAAGCCTGTGACTGTGTGCATGTGGGCGCTCACACACACACACACACACACACACACACAGCTTCAGTGGACTAAAATACAGCACTGAGGCACATCGAGGCTGCGACACCTAAGCTGGGAAAGTGGCTCCAACAGAACCTAGGAACAAAAGCAGAGCTTCCTCTCCAGCAGTGTGCAGTGCTAAGAGAACCCAATTCCAAAGCCACAGGTAGAGGAGGCACAGAGTGTAATATTACCCAAGTGGTGAGAAGGGAATGTTTATTTAGAAATAAATTACCGTATTTTTCGGAGTATAAGAGGCTGAAAATCTAGGTGCGTCTTATACATCGAATACTGCATTTTTTGCCTCCTGAAGCCCTGCCCCTTCACCAAAATGGCTGTGCCTAACCTTATGGAGGCTTTCAGACAGCTCCGGGGAGCTGGGGAGGGCAGAAATGAGCAAAAAAACAGCCCCCCCCAGCCTCCAGCAACACTGTATAAGCCTCCATAAGGCTATGCATACAATTTTTTGACAAAAAAATGGCCCGTTTTCACGAAAAACGGGCCATTTTTTGCTTGTTCTGCCCCCCCCAGGAACACTCTGCAAGCCCCCCCAAGGCTATTCATGCCTTTTATTTGAAAAAAAAAACCTGGGCCGTTTTTGCGAAAACTGGGCCATTCTGGGAAGGTTTGCAGAGTGCAACCCCCCCCCCCTTTTGAAAGCTCTTTAACTGTTTGATGAGAATTACATTGATCAAGTGCTGTGCCAGCAAAAACACTTACCTATCCAATGTATTTATCTCTCTCTCTCTTTCTCTCTATCCCACTACCTACCCTCTCTCCCTACCTGCCTATTGTACTTCTCTCTCTCTCTCTCTCTCTCTCCCCCCTTCTATCTACCTATATACCTACCTACTCTCTCTCTCCCCCTACCTATCTACTATATTTCTCTTTTCTCTACTTCTCTCTCTCTATCCCTATACCTACCTACTCTCTCTCCCTACCTACCTACTGTATTTCTCTCCCTCCCTCCCCCCTCTACCTACCTACTCTCTCTCCCCCGCTATCTACTGTATTTCTCTATTTTTCCTCTATCCCTCTACCTACCAACCTACCTACTCTCTCTCCCCCTATCTATCTACTCTATTTCTCTCTATTTTCTCTCTCTATCCCTCTACCTACTCTCTCCCTACCTTACTATATTTCTCTCTCTCTTTCTCTATTTTTCTCTCTCTATCCCTTTCCCTACCTATCTGTCTACACTCTCTCCCCCCTACCTACTGTATTTCTCTCTATTTCTCTCTCTCTATCCCTTTATCTACCTATCTCTCTCTCTCTCTCTCTCTCTCCCTACCTACCTACTGTATTTCTCTCTTTCTCTCCCTCTCTATCCCTCTATCTACATACCTACTGTTTTTTAAAATTTGCCTCTTCAAAACCTGTTAGCAACTCTGGGTTTAGAACCAGTGTTACAACTCTGGTCCCTTACCCAGTGTTAGCAAATAAATGCGGAATAGTGTAATTCATCGGACAGTAAAGAGATATGTTGCTGTAATCACAAACAAACTCCAAAACAGTGATAGTAAGAAAATAAATAGTCTTGGAGATCGCTTCCGGCTTCGGACGCGGACGGATGTGGATTCCACACGTCCGCCGCTGTGTTGCCTCAGCCGCGCCTTCGGGTGCAGAGGGGGACGGGCATAATCCCCCCCTCCATATGGGTGGCTTGCGGTGAGGGCCCCTATCTCGACGGCGGTCAGGGGGGCTGCTCCTGCCTCGCCCCAGGGGCTGAGGAACTTTCGCAGGGGGAGTTTCCCTTTCGCCGAAGGAGCTGGAACATGGAGAATTTTTACAAGGAGCTGAAACGCCGGGGCTGAAACGGCTGCGCCGAGGCTCCGGATTAGAAAAATGGTATGTGCCTTATTTGGATTTTTTGCATTCAACTTTATGGAAAGAGAAGATAGGGGGGAGTTGGAAACAACCCCCCTAGAACCAAAGCGGCATTGGAGAAAGAGTCCCGTGATGTGGAGAGAGTGAAAGTGGCATCCGTTGGATTTATTGAAAAAGGAAATCTATTGCCAAATAAGGGATTGCTGTTAGACAATGTATCCTGAGCCTTGCTACATTTTAAATTGATTGTTTCCACTTTTGTTTTCTTCACCCTGCCGGCAAGGCGGAAAGATGGCGTTCTCTTTGTTCTCAGGATGGAACTTTTCTTTTTTGAAATAAGCATTCCTCCATTTTAACAAAAATTAGACTAACTTTAAAATATATAAAAAAAGGACCTGCTCTGGTGTCTTTCAGTGCTCTCTCCCCTTGTGAAACCTTCTGCTTTTGTTTGGAAAGTTTTTTCCTTTTTTCTTTATTTTTCTCTCTGGATGTTGCAAATTTAATTTGAATCACAGCTGCTTTTGTCTCGGACTTCACGGACTGCCCGCCCAACAGTGCCATTTTTTCCCCTTTCTTCTCTATGCACTAACATGTAAAAAAAATTTTTTTTATTGAAAGAGTTTTATACAAACAAATCCCCCCTTTCCCCCCCATACATATAATGTAATTCAGCTACAAATACTGTAACCCCCTCCTCCCACCCAACATAATATAGATTTCTCATAAAATAACATTACCCCCTTGTCCCCATCTTTTAAGCTAATTCATATAAATCTTATACAAATATATTTCCCTTCCCTAACCCTCCCCACCTCCCGTTCCACCCCACCCCCCAGACTTCCACTATACGCCACTCTAATAATTCCAAACAACCCATATGTTATTCGTTCTCTTCATATTGTTCCCCTTGCTTATTACCTTGTCAGTCTATTCATTCTTACCTAAAAGCTACATGATATTTTTTAACCTTATTACAAGTCCACCATATATGAAAAAATGTAGCATCTAAACACCCACATCTCCAGCATTTTGGTTGAACATTAGGATACATACATGATAATTTCTTAGGATCTAAATATCATCTATAAAACATTTTATAAAAGTTCTCCCTTAAATTCTGTAACTGTGTAAATTTAACATTCACAATTTAACCCATATTTTTTCCCAGGTCTCCAACATGGCAGGTTCGCCAAAAATTCTGAGCCCATTTAATCATACAATCCTTAACCAATTCACTTTCTGAATCCCTTTCTAACAATACATTATATATTCTTTTGATATGCTTTGGGCCAGTCTCTTTTATCTGCTTAGTCAGTTCTGCTTCATTGTCAATGAATCCAACTCTTTGGTCTTCTTTCCATCTCATCTGTAGCTATTTATAATGTAGCCAGTTTAAAATAATTCCTTCTTCCAACAGTTGTCAACAGTTTTCAACTGCCAACTGCCCCCATCAGCAAAAAGCACATCTTTATATAAACAACCCCCGAGTGACTTTTCATCTGGATTATTGAATTCAAAAAACGTGATAGGGGAACAACCAGATCGTCTGCAATGCTCTAATTCTGTATTCCTTTTGCCTTATAGCTATACCATTTAAGGAGTTCGAGTCCCGAATTGTATTCAACAAGACTTCTAAAGTTAAAATAAATGACAATGGAGATAATGGGCAACCTTATCTTGTACTTTTTTGTATCTCAAAACTCATAAACAAATTTCCATTAATAATAAGTTGTGCATTTTGTTGCTAATATATTGCTCCTATCGCCTGTCGAAACCGAATCCCCATGTCCATTTTTTTCCAAAGTCTTGGTTAGAAAGTTCCAGTTCATTCGCTCAAAGGCCTTTTCCGCGTCCAAGAAAACCAGCACTGCAGAGATCTGCTTATTTTTGTCTAGATAGTCAATTAAATCTATAATTTGCCTTACATTCTCCTTCATATGTCTACCTTCGATAAATCCTGCTTGATCATGATAACTGGCATCAATCTGTTGGCTAATACTTTTAGCAAAAATTTTATAGTCTGTAATCAAGAGAGATATTAGTCTATAGTCCTCTGGCTTCTTAGGACCATCTTCATCTTTAGGTATCAATAATATAAAAGCCGCTTGCCATGAGGAAGGTATTTTGCCTTCTTGCTGTATTCTTTCTCCACAAGACTAATCTTCGGTCCTGCTCCTCCCATGGCTTCAACTTGCTTCTTTTCTTTATCTTTCTTAACTCGTTGTGTTTGGGGCTTCCCCTGCTTCTGCTCTTCTTGAATTTGTCTGGTAATAGATCTAGTTTCACGTTGCTCATCTAATTTAAGCATTGGCATTTCAACAGTTCCCTCTATAACAATCTTTGACGATTCCTCCAAAGGAAAGCTTAAGAGAGGTCCAAAAGGATCCACCTGAAAACCACCTGCAGCACCATCCTTTTCTTTTTGCAGCTGTCTTATTTGTTCTTCTGTCTCTTTTTCAAACTGCCTCTGCTCTTCAATCTCAATATCTGTTAGTGGAGGTGTACGTGGAGGTGTAACGCTTGCCTTCAGTACTACATAATAAAATTCTTTTGCTTTGTCTAAAGTATTCAAACGATATCTCACACCTTCATATCTCAGTATAATACCAATTGGAACATCCCACCTGTACTGTATCTGTCTTTTCTTCAGCTCTGCTACCAAAAATCCAAAATCCCTTCTAGATTTTAACATCGCTGGCGGTAACGCCTTAAAAACACCAATCTGGGTTCCATCTATTTGAAGAGCAGAGTAAAAGGACTTCTGCAAAATATCATTTCTAAGGCTTCTATCAGTAAAATATATAACCACATCTCTTGGTAGCTGTCTTTGTAGTGCTGCATGTGAGTTTACTCTGTAAATTTTGTCAATCTTAAAAAGAATCTCATCGGAATCATCCTGTTTCAGTAATATAGCCAATGCGTCCCCACAGATTCTTCTAATATCTTCTCTAGGATTCTCCCTTATTCCCCTCAATCTGATAGCAAATTCCATTGATCTAAATTGCATCATAATTATTTCATTATCAATCCTTTGTATTTTTCCATCAACGTCCACAAATTTTAAATCAGATTCTTTCATTTTAGTTCCCAGGTCCAAAGCCAGTTGCTCAACTTTATTATCCACCTTGAGCACCACATCAGACAGACCCTTAGCTATTACTTATATATTTTTATCAAGCTGATCATATTTATCCATATTATCCTGGACCATTCCTTTAACTTCTTTGATTTCTTTACCTATAAAGTTTTTCAAATCCTGGAGGCTTATTGTCTCTATCTGCAATTGCATTAGAGCTGCGCCAGCTGGGGGACCTCCCCCTTGCTTTGTTGCCATGCTTATAAAGCAAACTTCTTCCCAACTTCTCACAAAATACTCTTCAAAATAAATCAGATTATATATTAGCTGAGTTTCTTATAGTTGCTTTCTCCTTTCTCCTTTCCCTTCCGCCTTTAACTTTCAGCCAGGGTTGGATACTTTATAACAAACTGGAATACACAAATCGGTTAACTTTCGTTTCCTTTCCACTGGAGATTAATGCCATTTTAAATCCTTTGTTTTAAATCCTTTGTTCTAAATCCATACTATTCAGGTTTCAACACTGCTATTGTTTAGAGATTTCACAGGCTTTAAATACTTGCGATTTAAGTAGGGTACTTTCCTTGGCTTGGTTGGAATGTGGATTGAAGGTTGAATGCGGCATCTTGTTCCGCTAAAAGCGGAGATGCCCAGGCGCTCGGAGCATACAGCTGCTTAGAAGGGGAGCCCCTCCTTGCTCGCACCCCAGAGGCAAAAAAAACCTTCTGGTGTACTCCGCAAGGGACTCTACCCAACAGTGCTGGCTCTCTCACAAGATCCTTAGGAGCTTGGAGTTTTCCGAGGCGTTTTAGATGTTTTAAAACGCCTCTACGGGCGGCTGGGCTCGCAGGCTCGAAAAAGCCTGCCAGCGACATCCGCGTCTCAACCGGAAGTCCCAACATGTAAAATTTTAATTATGGCATCGAGGAAACCTCCATCTGGGAAATCAAGCTCTGCTCCAGCATCCACAAAACCCAGTCCATCCTCACAACCAAAGATTTCAGCCTTGTTACAGAGGGAAACAGAAGTAGAGGATCCTAAGCCATCAAATCCTCAACCATTAAACGTAGAGGAGATGTTTCAAAAAATAATGAATGAAATGCAAGAAATCCGGAAAGACAATTTAAGTACAAGATTAGAATTATTGGAGGCGCAAAGAGAAATAACAAATAATAAACAAAAAATTGAGGGGCTGGAAGGGGGGGCGGTTGAGATGAAGGAGGAGATAAAAGACTTTAAGAAAGAAATTACAGATATTACTGGTCAAATGTCTAAAATTGATTTTGAACGTATGTCTTTCTTTTTAAGATTTCAGAATGTTCCAGAATCACCTAATGAGAATTTAAAAGAGTTAAGGGCTACTATGTTAGCGGATTACATTAAGAAAGATAAGGAATTTATCTGGGGGGGACATTGATTTGATTTATAGAATTAATTCAGCATTTGCCAGAATAAATGAGGTACGCAGAGAGATACATATTAAATTTATAAGAAGGTCAACGAGGGATGAGATACTGAGAGCGCAAAGAGGGGGCCCTCTGATATATGAGGTGGCCATATTGAAGCAGATCCCAAAGAAAATACGAGATATAAGAAGGAATTATTCCTTCTTAACAAAAAAATTACACAAAAAGGGGGTGTGGTTCAAGTGGCTGATGCCTGAAGGGATGCTGGTATTCTGGGAGGGAGGAAGAGTTAGAATCAAAACAGTAGAAGAGGTGGAGAATTTTCTTAAAAAACACTCCTCAATCCTGGATGATGGTGAGATGGGAACGGGAGGGGCCACGGGTTCGCCTGCTGGTGGGGGGGGGAGGAGGAAGAGACTATAGCAAAGAGGCTCAGATCGCAAAAATAACTTGTTATCTTTTTTTATGATGGTAATTCCTGTACGGATGTTAATAGAACAAAGTAATTGAATGTATAAAATAATATGAAAATTTATGATTTTAAATGTATGTACCCCTTCCTTTTATTATTTCCTAATGGAATATGTATGAAGACTCGGAGGCAGTCATCAAACTTGATGTGGAAGCTCTAAAATATTATTTAATACCTTATCTACCCCTTTCCTTTTATAAATTGTTAAAACCAATAAAACTTTTTCAAATAAAAAAAAGAAAAGAAATAGTCTTTACTTTGTAGCAACTAAAATGCTTCTTCCGACCAAAGATTCTTACTTCTCAAATAATAACAGTCCTTCACCAGAGTTATCTTACAGTGATGCAAAACAAATACTCCTTCAGTCTTCACAGTTTCAGCTCCTCAGCACAGGAATCAAAGGGAATCGAAAAGGGACGGACTGTGATTCTGAGCTTGCTTTATGGTAGAGCTGAGACTCACAGCCAATCAGAATTCAAACACAGTTCTTAAAGCTACATGTCTCCTTAAGAACATAGGCTCATATATATTGTCAACCCAATATAAGGCTGAATATCCTAACAGTGTGTCTTATACTCCATAAAATAAGGTACTGAATTCAGTGGGACTTTTGTTCAAGTAAATGTTTATAGAATTAAAACTTTTAATAGGAAGAAGCCTTATTAGACACAGCAGGGTTTACAAACTCTCAATATCCACAATTGCACAAAATCTACCCTAGTTTTGTTTCAGTCTTTCTCAAGCAGTATTTACTATACTGCAAATATATTTCTTATCAACTGTACAAACTAATTTCATTTATCACCTTGTCCAAAGATGTATGTTAAATTTGCTCACAGAATCAAGATGAGCTGATTCTGAAATAATAATTATGGTTATTATACAAATCACTTGTTGCATATATTGCCTTTTCTGTTTGTATTATGTGAGAAAGAAAGAGATTCCTGCCATAAGCAATTATTCCTTCCGTATGTGATAGATAGATAGATAGATAGATAGATAGATAGATAGATAGATAGATAGATAGATAGATAGATGGTTGCTCAACTCATAAACAGTGGTTCCAGGTGGCTTATAACATTAAAATACCACCATGCAAAAATCCATGTTTCATGCGATATTTTATTATTATTTATTAAATTTATTCACTGCCCATTTTGCTGTCACAAGACTCTGGGCTGCTTGCAATCTGATAAAACTACATTATAAAAGATTAAAGCAGTTAGGTAATAAATCCATTAAAATTAATAAAGAAATAGCTAGGATAGCGGATACATGCTCCTGTCTGAGACGTAGGCCAATCAACAGAGCTAGGTTTTCAAAACAGGAATTGAAATTAGTTGAGCAAGACCTATTAGCCTTAATTTTCAGATGTTTTATAAGGATCCTAGTGACATGAATCCCCAAAATTGCAATATTAAAAAAGTAATGTTTGCATAAGGTAATCCTTGACCTATAACTACAATTGAGTCCAAAATTTCCACTGCTGAACAAGATAATTGCTAAGTTAATTTTGCCCCATTTTATGACCTTTCTTACCACAGTTGTGAAAAATAATAAAACCCCAGAACCAGATGGAATACCGGTGGAGCTATACAAATATAATAAAATAATATTGGAAGAGCTAGGAGTGGAAATGTTTAAGCCTCCCCTGCCCCGGAGGCCCTCCAGAGGCTTCAGCAATCTTCAGGAGGCTTCCTAAAGCCTCCGGAGCACTGAAAATGATGCTCCAAGGAAATTGGACGCTTCTGGTTTTGGCGGCGCATCATTTTGAGTGCTCCGGAGGCTCAAAATGATGCTCCAGGCAAATCGTAGGTCACTTCCAGTTTCGGTGGCGCATCATTTTGAGTGCTCCGGAGGCTTCGGGAAGTTCATGAGGCCTCTGGACGGCCTCTGGGAGGTGGAGGGGGGAGTCTCTTTTCACCCTCCCCAGGATCCTATAAAGCCTTTGGAGCCTGGGGAGGGTGAAAAAAACAGGCAAAAAAGGGCGAATTCAGCTGGCCAGCGCACACATACATGCTGGCCAGCTGACAGGGCATCGCCTCACGTGCCCTGACAAATGGCTCTACATGCCACCTGTGGCACATATGCCATAGGTTCGCCATCCCTGTATAGAGTATTACGAAGTGCATCCAGAAAAACAAATGGTACTGGTTTTCCTTGATGCACAAAAAGCATTTGACAACGTAATCTGGAAATTTATAATAACACTATTGGACAAGATGAAATTCGGAGAAAATTTTACAAAAATGATAGGACTTTATAACAGTCAAAAAGCCAAAATTCTGATGAATGGAGAACTAACAGAGAAGATTGAAATAAAAAAGGGAGTTAGACAGGGATGCCCCCTCTCTCCTTTGCTCTTTATATTAACTTTGGAAATTTTATTAAATGAAATTCAGAAGGACCAGGGAATAAAAGGTTTAAGACTAAAAAATGAAGAATATAAGGCCCAAGCCTATGCCGATGACTTAGTATTTATTCTAGAGGATCCATTAGAATCCAGTCTGAAATTAACAAATTAACAAATGAAATTAATTCAAAAATTAGAAGAATATGGCAAAGTGGCAGGATTAAAGATCAATAAAGACAAAAGAAAAATGATAACCAAAAACATGACAAAAAAGCAAGAAGAGGAACTGGAAGTAGCAAATAGAATGCAAATAACTAAGAAAGTGAAATACTTGGGGATCTGGGTGTCAGCAAAATGTTCCACAATTAAAGACAATAATTATAATAAATTAGTGACACAAATAAAGAAAAATTTAGAAAATTGGAAAAATATTCAGCTATCACTAATGGGATGTATAACTACAATCAAAATGAATATTTAACCAAGAATCTTATTCCTGTTGCAAGCTGCACCTATGAATCCGGTTAAAACCTTCTTTCAAGAATTAAACAAAATAACCGCTAGGTTCATTTGGAAGGGACGAAAAGCGAGGATTAAACTAAAGTCAATGCAAGACAGCAAGGAGAGGGGAGGTTTAGCATTACCAAATTGGGAATTATATGCATTAGCAGTAACAATAACATGGGTGAAGGATTGGATAGAGCTGAAGAATAAAAGAATTTTGACCTTAGAAGGCCATGATTTGCAAGCAGGCTGGCATACATTCCTATGGGATGATAAAAATAAAACACACAAATACTTTCAAAAACATTTAATTAGAAGAGAGTTATTGCAAAATTGGTTCAAAATTAAAAAAAAATCACTATGTGAAAATCCTGAATTGGCTATCACCGACAAAAAGGACGATCCATCCAAATTTTATAGATTTTTAACAAAATGCAGAGACCTAATTGACATACAGAGACCTAATTGACAGACAGGGAAATTTAAAAACAATTGAAGAATGGGCAAAACAAAATATGAAAGTTGGCTGGCTAACTTACTTCCAAATCAAAACTAAATACAATAATGATACTAAATTATATGACATCGAAATAGAACCACACGAATTGGATAAAATTATTCAAAGCTCAGATAGAAAGATGATAGGGAGAATATATAAATTTCTCCTGAAGTATAAAATGGAAGAGGAAATTGTGAAAGAACAAATGATAAAATGGGCACAGAACTTTGGCTATAATATTGAATTATACAAATGGGATACATTTTGGGGAACAAACTTAAAAATGACACTATCAGTTGCATACAAGGAAAACCAGTACAAAATGTTTTACAGATGGCACCTGGCACCAACAAGGTTAGCTGAAATCTCAACGAATACCTCCCCAAAATGTTGGAAATGTGAATCAATACACAGAACATATTACCAGTTATGAAGGACCTGTGAGGAGGCTAAAAAATTTTGGGAAAAGGATCAAAAATTGGCTGGAGGCAATAACAGGGGTTAAAATAGAATGGAAACCTGAAGATTTTTTTTTAGGAATAATGTCTGCAAAACAAAAAAAAGAAATCCAGTATTTAAATACTACATATAATTACGGCGGCAAGGATTGCCTTTGCCCAGAAATGGAAAAACAAATAAACTCCAAGCGAAGATGAAATAATAAGAAAGGTTATAAATTGTGCTGAAATGGAGAAATTAACTAAAGAAATCCAGGGAAAAGAAGGATCAGAATTCTACCAGATATGGGATAAATCGTATAGGTGGATGGAGGAAAGAAACAAGAACCAATGAAGGAATACAACAAAACTCAAAAACAGTAGTTATGAGTAAAATAAGAGGGTTAAGAATGGTGAAATTCAAATGAAATGTAATAGAAGGGGAAATAATATAAGGTGAGTGGTATCGATTGATAATTGCTATTAGAAAGAACAGAAAGTTCCTGTTCGTATTGTATTGTGTAAATGTGGCATGTGTCTAAGTTTTGTGTGTGTGTATTTTACATGTTTGTAAATAAAAAATAAAATAAAAATAAAATAAAATAAAAATGGAACAAATTCTAAAAACCAGAAAAAAATTAAATAGATATAATTGGAAATAGAAAACATCATTAACAAAACTGTCAAATTTAAAAATCACTTTTTCATCTATTATATAATGCCAGGTTCTTAATTTTATACAAACACTAATTGTTACCATTCAGTTTTAAAACAGTGAACTGAACCTAGACTATAAGGATTATTATCTACTTTTGCTTCTTATTCAGTATAAAGCCAGTTCAAAGGCTGTGAAATGACAATTGTTAATAAGCCAACTTTTAATGTCTGTTACATAAATTTCCAGGAATATATACTTGCTTTTTTCAGAAAAACCCAAAGACAATATATAGCCAAGGTTCTCTATAAACTGAAACATTCTAAATTTGAGGACTATAGTTTAAAAGCACTTTGACCCTTAACTTCCATCCAACATCCTGATTAAACATTTTAATAATGTCTAACCAATTAGGAATCAGTACTAGACATGTCCACAGCTTCTGCAATAAGGCATTTTTGAACTGTAACATACCAGCTTAGAAAGAATAATAATCAATCTTTTAAAAACATTCTTTGAAAATCCAATATACCTACAGTATATATTATATAAGTAAAATGTACTTCATATGATTTTCAAATATAGGTTTATATCTAACAATCCTTACAACCCAAAACCATTGACTGAACAAGATTGGTATTCCAATGTTATATTCCAAATTTATTATATATTATTTAAATTTAGTTCTGTAGTTAAAATATATATGATAGTTACAAGCTGCCAATGTAGTCTCATTGACAGCCTTCTCCATTTAATACATCTAGAGTTGGACAGACTACAAGCACATATGGGCCAAACAATGAGATAACATGTTTATTGTCATTCAATAATTTTAGATGTTTATATACTAACACTTCTAAAAGCACTGCAACAGGAAAATAATTTTTGCTGACCTCTCACTTACTGTATCACTACACTGAATAGATCACAGATTCCATGGCCATTGGGGCTCCTTTCAACTGTTATAATACTTTTGGTGATAATATTAGCAATAGTGATTACGGTAAGGAAGGTGAAGAAGAATGGTTATAATTAGAAACAAAACCTCACCCAATTAGACGCTATTTTCCTTGTGGCTCCATTTATTATTTTGGAAATACAATTCCATCACACTTCTGTATGTGAAATATAGCCTCCAATCCCCTTAAAGTTTATAAATCATAGTGGTTGACAAAATACATTAGATCAAAACAAAAGAAAAAACACACAATGCCTTAGTATGATCTGTAAATCCACATTATATACTATATGTATTTATCTTTTCCAACTGTTGAAGGATAGATATGTAACACTTTTCTCACCAGACATACTGTACTCCATGAACGTTGTGGAAGAATTATGATTTACAACTACTATTCAAATTCAAATTCAAATTCAAATTTATTAACCGCACCCTCTCCCCACAGGGACCCGGGGCGGTGCACAGGCAGAGCTAAAAACAATATACAATAAATACAAAATACATACTTTAAAATAGAATTAAACAGTATTACCCGTGCTAAAAATATAAGATTAAGAACCCATTAAAATATTTGGAATCAATAGACAGAGAGAACTATTCAAGGCCGGCCAGTCGAAAGAGATAGGTCTTCAATTTTACACGGAAGGAGCGGAGGTCAGTGGTCGTTCTAATATCAGGGGGAAGGTCGTTCCAGAGGGCCGGGCCCGCCACAGAGAGCGCCCTTCCCCTGGGCGTCGCCCGCTGACAAAGTCTAGTGGACGGCACCCGGAGAAGCCCCTCTCTGTGGGAGCGAATCGGTCGTGAGGATGTGTGGGGCAGGATCCGATCTCGCAGATAGCTAGGTCCCGAGCCATGGAGCGCTTTGAAGATGATAACTAACACCTTGAAGCGCACCCAGAAGACGACAGGTAGCCAGTGCAGCTCGCGCAAGAGCGGTGTAACGTGGGTAAACCTGGTGGTCCCCATAATTGCTCGCGCGGCTGCATTCTGAACTAACTGAAGCCTCCGGGTGCACCTCAAGGGGAGCCCCATGTAGAGAGAGTTACAATAGTCCAGTCGGGATGTCACGAGGGCATGAGTGACTGTGCGAAGGGCGTCCCGATCCAATAGGGGGCGCAATTGGCGAACCAGGCGAACCTGGTAGAACGCCCTCCTGGCCACGGCTGTCACTTGCTCTTCCATAGACAGCCGGGTATCCAGGAGGACACCCAAATTGCGCGCCCCATCCACAGGGGCAAGATGTTCGCCCCCTATGGCCAGCGTTGGAGAAAGCTGGTTGAATCGGGCAGCCGGAAACCACAGCCACTCGGTCTTGGTCGGGTTGAGCCTAAGTCCGTTACTTCCCATCCAGATCCGCACGGCTTCCAGGCACTGGCACATCACCGCTACGGCATCGTTGGGGTGGTTTGGGGTAGATATGTACAGCTGGGTGTCATCAGCGTACAGGTGGTACTCTACCCCAAAACCACGGATGATCTCACCCAGCGGCTTCATGTATGCATTAAACAGGAGAGGCGAGAGGACCGACCCCTGAGGCACCCCGCATGTGAGGTGTCTCGGGGTCGACCTCTGCTCTCCTGCCCGCACAAATTGCGATCGGCCAGAGAGGTAGGAGGAGAACCACCGTAAAACGGTGCCTCCCACCCCCAACCCCCCCAGCCGATGCAATAGGATACCATGGTCGATGGTATCGAAAGCCGCCGAGAGGTCTAATAGGACGAGGATGGAGGAACATCCCCCATCTCTGGCCCTCCAGAGATCATCTACCAACGCGACCAATGCCATCTCGGTGCTATGCCCGGGCCGAAAGCCGGACTGGCGCGGATCTAGATAGTCAACTTCCTCCAGGTGACGGGGAAACTGTTGTGCCACCACACTCTCAACAACCTTCGCCAAAAAGGGAAGGTTGGAGACTGGACGATAGTTGTTCAAAAGAGCTGGGTCCAAAGAGGGCTTCTTGAGGAGGGGCCTCACCATAGCCTCTTTTAGGGAGGCAGGCAAGGAACCCTCACTCAAGGATGCGTTGATAACCTCTTGGAGCCAGCCTCGTGTCACCTCCCAGGATGCCAGTACAAGCCAGGAGGGGCACGGGTATGCTGTAGTAAAATATTTAAATCTTTAAGAGATTATTATGATACCATTTCAAAGCTATAGTAATCATTGGAAAGATAATTGTTTTCTAGTGAACTAATCTCTGGACTATTTTGATATATTACCTTCTTTACTCAGTTTCAGTATGAAGTCATTGTAACAGGACAGATCAGGAGGGCTTAGGAAATGGAAATTGTGAATCTTGGGCTACTAATGTATTGCTCAGTTATGCTTAGGTTTCTTTTTTTGTTTTCATTTTGGTTTACTGTTGGTTTACTGTTGATTTGTATGCATAGTCTAATAGTACATACATACATACTGACAGACAGACAGTATGTTTGACATTTGACTAAAATGTTGAGGAATTTTATTATTGAGGAGGCCTTGGTACATTCTGAACTTTGTTGTTTACTTGGAATTTTATTATTTCTTGTTACTAAATCTTACAAATGTTGTAACCACCGGTATTAAGATTTAAGATTTATTGCATTTATATACCGCCCTATCTCCCTTTCGGGACTCAGGGCGGTGTACAGCCAACAGTAAAAATGAGTAATATAAAAGTTAAGATCAAATGTTAAGATATAATTAACTAAATTGGCCTGCCAAATTAAAAACCCCTACTAAAATCAATTTAAAAACTACGACAGGCTGGCAGCACAAAATAAATGGGTCTTCAAGACCCAACGGAAAAGGCGTAGGTCGGTGGTCGTCCATAGGTCAGGGGGTAGGTCATTCCAGAGGGCAGGGGCTGCCACAGAGAAGGCTCTCCCCCTGGGGGTCACCAGCCGACATTGTTTAGCCGATGGCACCCTGAGGAGGCCCTCTCTGTGGGAGCGAACTGGTCGGTGGGAGGTATTTGGTAGCAGGAGGCGGTCTTGAAGATAACCAGGTCCCTTGCCATGGAGCGCTTTAAAGGTGGTTACTAGTACCTTGAAGCGCACCCGGAAAGCCACAGGCAGCCAGTGCAGCTTGCGCAGGAGAGGTGTCACGTGGGAGCATCTGGAGGCTCCCAGAATCCCCCGTGCGGCCGCATTTTGAACTAACTGGAGCCTCCGGGTGCACTTCAAGGGAAGCCCCATGTAGCCCCAAACCTATTATAGACTAAATAGGTTTAGTATCATTTTTATTCTCTGTTAACTGTGAAATATGTAAGGTATTTCAAGCTAGTAGACTTGTGAAATTAGTGCATTTATTTTTGTGTAACAATATTAAATGCTTTTATCTTCTCTTTTAGAGGAAAAGCAGTATAAAATAGATAAATCAATGGATGAAGGAATTAAGTAGAATTTCCTCAGCGGTGTTTTTTTTTAAATGTACAAGATGCAGACCTTTTTTAGTTTGATCAGAAGTGCTTTTCCTAGAGGAAATAAAAATGGGATGGACCACAGAAATTGAGTTAAAATTCAGGAGAGAGTGATTAGTTTTCCATCTTTGACAGGACTAGATTGCTTGGTTTTGATTCTGGATTCTCATGAATAAACATAGTAATAAATTAACCTAGTTCCTTGACCCCAACATATTTTGTTATGTTTCGGAGCAGGGGTGTCAAACTTGTGACAACACATTGTAATCATGTGATGTATCTCAACTTTTCCCCCCTTTGCTAAACTGGGGGTGGGGGTGGCCAGTGCGTGATGCATCCGGCCCGTGAGCCATGAGTTTGACACACCTGTTTTGGAGGAATCAAGAAAAAAAGATAATAAACTAAAAACAATAAAAGCTTTCTCAATGCTATTATCTGTCATACTTTTTTTAAACAATTGACATTTCTGCAACTTATTATTTTTATCTTATTTTCTCACACTTTTCAAATTTCTTTTAACTTTTGTCAACAGGAAAAGTAATAAAGATTCATGTTTATTTTTTATACCTCAATTATACTCCAGTGTGGAGCATTATTCTACAAAGTTCAGGAATGAAGTCTATCTCCTTATATTTTCATTACTTGTTAAAATCATTGCAAAATAAATGTAAAGGATGTCCAATTTACACATTGTACTCAACATAGCACATCTTGCCTGCTGTGGTTTAGCATGCTATGTGAATCCAGCTACTAAGGTTTTAAGCCATGGTGAAGACCCACCCACAGTGGTACATACAATAAACCACTTTTAAACCAACCATGGCTTACTGCAATTATGGACTCAGCCGCTATTGTTTTATAATAATGTGTAAGCTTGCAATCTGCACAAGGACTTAATGTTCTGCGATTATTACGCTGTTCTGAGTCAAGAAGTTCGATCCATTAGTTAATAGAACATGAACTCACAGAAGAATGCAATTCAAAGGTAGGATTATGAGACAGGTAGTGAAAAGGACATGTTCAGTCACAAGGAGAACTAAATGATTTGGAAACTGAATTCTTTTATTATAGTGTTCCATCTAAATCCATAAAATTAACAATAATCTGAATCCTATAAAGCAGGGATCTCCAACCTTTGCAACTTTAAGTCTGAAGGACTTCAGCTCCCAGAATTCTCCAGCCAGCTTTGAGAATTCTGGGAGCTGAAGTCCTTCAGACTTAAAGTTGCAAAGGTTGGAGACCCCTGCTATAAAGGGAATGTGATATGGTGTGCAGGTTTTCTAAGATAAAAACAAGTCGAAGTTCAGCTATTTCAAGCTGTCTACAGACTTAGCTGACAAGTTCAGATTTAGCTAAAAGTTTTTAACGCATTTTTGACATCTTTTTGACTAATACCTGTCAAGACCTAGATGTAATAATGCATACAAATTAAGTAACAACCCTTGAAGCTAATTTGAATCTAAATCCCTTGAACTCATCAGACTTATTTACAGATAAAAAAGCACCACACCAATCCATGTGCATTAAACAAACATGCTAATCCAATTAAATGTAGTTGCTTTTAAATGTAATTTATTTTATCCAATAACGTACTTACTAAACTAAATTTGCTACTGCTGACTTCCGAGCAACTGCCTATAGAGTATGCTGCTAGTGAAATCAGACTTACCTTTATTTAACACCTTTGAAATGAGCCCAGGTTTCTTTCATTAATTACATTGGAATACAAGCCGATTGTCACTTTCTTTTATGGTACAGTATCTTGATTGCTTCAGAGTACGGAGAGAGGGCGTGGCTTTCACCTCGTCGATGATTGGCTTGCGAATTAGAGTAGTGAACTGGGCCGTGCTGCATGCCGGGACCACATTTTGTAGCTTAGAGACCACGGAAAATAAACAAGAGGGCTGAGGCCTGTTTGCGGCGTTTATTATGATGACTGGAAATGTGCGCGGTGCCCGAGATCCCACTGTTGCCGGCTGCGATAAAGGCGATTATGATGAACAAATCCGACGTATTCAGGCACGTCTTCGGCACAGGTGAGGTCACTGCACGTTGTTTTTTTTTAATGTATCCTGGAGGAAAACACCGTTCACTTCTAACCTAACCGTTTCTTCCTCTTTCCCGGGACTCACTCGGTATAGTCGAGGATTGCCCGCTAGCTCTGAAGGCGGCGCTTCCTTCCTTTCCATACAGCTGAGCCACGGAGCAGGCAGAACGCCTCTCTGCTGAGTTGGAACATGGAACTGGCTGCCGGGGAAAATTACAGTTTAAAAAACAAAAAAAGCTTTCTAGGGAAGAAGAAACACCGCTTTTGGCCAAAGTGTTTTCCCTCCCAAAGTGAAACGGCATAGTTTGCCCGAGTTTCCAGCAAGATGTTCAAATTTAAAGGGGCCCGGGGTAAAGAATTAAACCGCTAAAACGAAATACCTTCCCCTGATATTTGAAATACTTCCACGCACCAATTCTCTCCAATATGTATAATTATTATAAAGGTGCGGTTAAATTCATGTAGATTGGGCCCATCTGTCCATAATTGAGGGAAATCTTGCTTGCTGGTTTTATATTTTTGTTGGATTAAACCACATTTCTGAGCTTTTGACTCAGATATTAGTATGAATGTAAGAAAAAGACCTTCACACTCTATGTCTGTTCAAGGAAGTCTGTGTAAGCTGTCAGTTGATCGAAGTAATTTATACTTTTAAACTATTGGCTTCTTGAAAGATTATTAAAATAATCCTACATCTAGGTTAAAATATGCTGCATTATTCTTATGGCACTACTGAAATTTATTAAATTCTTTTGATCCTCAATGGATGTTTTAATACTATATTAACATATTAGAAAATACTACCTACCAAGTTCTGGGGTGATTGTAGCATGCCTTTGTCCCCTTTCTAAAATAATTATACGGCTGAGTTTCAACATGTTCTAAAAGCTGAAGTTGGCTTAATTTTTTAAAATTTACCAAAACAATATTATTTTTGTTGTTCATATGATAACATAGTTAATCTAACTGATCTGAAATGTTATCAAATACAGGTATTGATTTTCAATTTTATACAAATACAATATTGTTCTATACAATAACTGCTAGCCTATTAAACTTTGAATTATATTTCAAATATAAATATTTTAAAACAGAAATATGCCAATACTGCCTCTCCATACTTTATTATATTTACTCTCATTTGAATTCATTGCATACAGTATACAGAGTACGAACTGGGTTTGCAAATCTTTTCTATAAGAATGCACTATTGTGCAGTATGTAACTTTTTTAATTCAAGTTATTTTGAGCCACATTTGGTGCTGCAGATTTGGTGGAACCAATACATGTACTTTATACATCACGCTTAGTCATGGTATTTAAAGAGTGGGATTATGAATAATTAGGCCACACATAAAACATTATAATGAATAAATTCACACTTTACATTAAGAAAAAGATGCTTTTCTGAGAGCCACCTTTGACTGTTGAGTGGAATACTGAATAAGAATTGGAAAGGACTTTGTATGTCTTCTAGTCCAACCCCCTGCTCAAGCAGGACAACCTGTACCATTCTTTTAAAAAACCTCCAGTGATGGAGCACCCACAACTTTTGAAGGCAAGACACTGATTAATTGTTCTCACCGAAAAGAAATTTCTCCTTAATTCTAGATTGGATTAAGCTTGTTAAGCTTGCATTCCATTTCTTCTTATCATGCCCTCTTTGTAACAACCCCTTAAATATTGGAAGACTGTTATGTCACACCTAGTCCTTCTCTCCATTAGACTAGACATTCCCAGTTCCTGCAAACATTTATTGTATGGTTTAGACTGTATCCCCTAATCATCTTTGTTGCTCATCTTTGTACTCTTCTCTGTACTCTTTCTACAGTCTTAGCCACTTTTTGTATCATGGGACCAAAACTGGACACAGTATTTCAAGTGTGGCCTTACATGTGCAGTATAAAGTGATACTAACACTTCATGTGATCTTGACTTTTTTTGACAGCTGCAGCACACTGTTGCCTCCCATTAAAGTGGTCTACCCTGGGACTCCTAGATCCCTCCTACAGTTATTGCCATAGAGCCAGATACTTGCTATTCTATACCTGTGCATTTGTTTTTTCTTGCCTAAGTGTAAAGCCTTATTTTTCTCACCACTGAATTTCATTTTGTTCGATAGCGCCCAGTGTTCAAGTCTGTCAATTTCCTTCTGAATCTTGAACCTATCTTCTAAAAGCTTGGCTATTCCTCCCAGTTTAGTGTTGTCTGCAAATTTGATGAGTTCCCCTTCTATCCCCTCATCAAAATAATTTACAAATATGTTGAAGAGAATTGGCCTAAAATAGAACCTTGTGGTACTCCATTGCATGCTTTGCTCCATGTACATGTAGTTCCACTGAGGACTACATGTTGAGGGCAGTTAGTCAACCTGTTATGAATCCCTCTGGTGGTGATGCTGTCTATTCATATTTTTCTATCTTACCAAGAAGTAGGCTTTGTCAATATCTGAGATTATACTCCAAATATTAATAAGTGAGTCCAAGACAAAAAATAAATGTGACTTTCACAGTCACATTTAATTAACCTTAAACATAAATAAACCTGGCTATTCAAAATGCATTCATTTGATTGTTTTCCAATCTAATACTAAACATTACATTTGGGTGTTTTGTTTTCAAAGTTCCTAGAAATTGCACTGGGTGAAAACTCTTAAGATGGAAACTTAAATTCCGGGCAGAATGGAGGAGAGATATATATACTGTAAAATGAGTGGTAAAGATTGGTCTAAACAATTTGGACTGCTGAAGATTTGTTTTCTGAGAGAGCTTGGGCAAAATTTTTGAAATGGTGATGTTCAGGATTGGTCTGAATACCTACCGAAGAAGAAGTGAACCATTGTGGGACAAATCCTCCTGATACAGAAGACTTTTGTGAACGCTGACAAGACAAGGGAGCTTCTGCCAGTCAAATAAAGAGACAGATATCCAAGAGGAAGAATTCAAACCAGTACATAGGTGTGACAGTACTTTTATTTGCTCTTCACTGGTGCTTGCACTTGAAAGAAGGTAGACTTTACTGGGAGCAGTTTTAGAGAGCATACTGACTTGCTTGATAACCTCAATTCTTTCTTAAATCAGTCCTAGAAGTTATCTAGATAGCAACTCAGGTATTGACTGGGAAATTTGAATCTCCTTGGAAACTATATTTAGAATCTCCTGTTTGATGAAGGTTTGTATTGTCTCCAAGTGGTTGACAGGTCTAATCATTTTTTAAAGTTCTAGGGCAGTGATGGCAAACCTCTTTGTCCTTGCATGCTGAAGTTGTGCGTGTGTGCATGATAGCATGTGTGCATACCCACACCCACAATGCAATGCACCTTGCCAACCTGCACATGCATGTGCAACCCACCCCCGATGCAGGGAGGGGAGTTTTCACTCTCCCCAGATTTTGGAGCCTTTCCTTGAGCCTTTGGGAGGGCAAAAATGGCCTCCCACAGACTCTGGAGACCGGAAACGCCTGTTTCTGAACTTCTGGAAGTCCCATTTTTTGCCTTCTCCAGGCTCCAGAGGCTTTCCTCAAGCCTCTGGGAGAGTGAAAATGGCCTTCCCCAGGCTCCGGTGGCCTTCTGGATGCCGGAAACACACAAGTTTCTGGCATCCAGAGGGCCGCTGGAGCCTGGGGAAGACCAGGAAACATGGCTTTCTTTGAGCCTTTGAGAGGGCGTGGGTTCCAGAGGCCCTCTGGATGCAGGAAACATGGCCATTTTTGAACTTCCGGAACTTCAAGAAGTCCCATTTTTCACCCTCTCCAGGCTCCAGATGCTTTCCTTGAACCTTTGGGAGGGCAAAAATGGCCTTTCCTGGGCTTCGGAGGCCCTTCCTGAAGTCCCCTGGTGTCAAAAATGGAGTGTGGTGGCCCCTGAAAATCAGCTGGCCAGCAGGAGGTATGCGTGTGTATGTGTGTGTGTGTGTGTGTGTGTGTGTATAGCAAAACCAGTATTAAATACCAGTTTCTGGCAAAAAAAATATATGAAAATCACAGTAATGTGATTATAAAATGGTGAAAACACCCCTAAATATGGGCCAAATGGCCAAAATGTAATCACATGGCTATAAGGGAGGCAGTTGTCAGAATTTTAAAGCCATGTTGTAAGTAGTTTTGAGGAGGTCAATTATAATTTAAAAGGAGGTTTGTAAGGAGCTCGGGGGAGGTCATGTCAAGAACTAGCTACGGTTACAGCCGTTAAAATAAAAAAAAGCAATCTAGGCTGAACCAAATACATTATGAGGACCTAGGAAATAGACACATTAGCAGTTTGGAGGCAGAACATTCTCCATCTGCAATTTGAATTTTTTCTAGTATATACATTAGCCAGCTGTATGGTATGGTGGTTATCACTGATGTAGGTAACATATTTTGCTTACAGCTAACATGAAAATTTAGCTACACATGTCAGGTTAACACATGTTTCACAATTCATGGTAGTGTAATACTTGGTAAGGTAAGGCAGTAAAACATACGTCAAGGTTAGGCATATTTGATGTCTAAATGTAGTGTAATATTACCAGTCTTTGTGTTACCTTGCTTTATAGTCCCAATTGCCAAACATTGGCATTAGGCTGTGTTTGTTAATGCTCTGTTTGGCCAATTAGGCTTGGTTCTAGACGCTGCCTGCTGCTTTCTATACCCTGCACAAGATCGCTTTCTCTTTTTTAGCTCCCTCCCGGAGGGTGCCGTGGATCTCTTCTCCACTGACGCCATTTTTCTTTGCAAAAGATTTATCATTTCTGAACTTAGACAATGGGACCTAAGAAACCACCAACGGGCAAGTCACTATCGGCCCCTGCTTCAGCAACTTCCAGTCCAAGTACGCAACAGCCGAAAATTACTTCATTGTTACAAAAGGAAGTGGCTGGAGAAAGTTCAAAAGAAGTATCTGTCAACCAAATGTTTCAGTAAATTATGAGAGTCAAAACAAACTGAGGAAGGAAGTGGCAGATCTCAAAGACGAACTCAGAGGAGTACAACATAACATAACATAAAATAGACAGAGAATTGTGATGCTGGAGGAGGGAACAGCTGGGATGGGGGAAGAGGTTAAGGAGGTCCGAAAGGGAAATTTAGAACTGGAAAACTTTATGGCTAAAATAGAATTTGAAAGAATGTCTTTCTTTCTCAGGTTCCAGAACCTACCAGAGACAGAAAATGAAGATCTTAAAGATATTATGAGCACAATTTTAGCAGAATACCTTAAGAGAGACAAAAAACAGCTGTGGTGGGATATGAACCTGGTTTATAGAATTAATTCAGCATATGCTAGAACCCATAATGTTCCAAGAGAGGTACATATTAAATTTCTCAGGAGGACCACGAGGGATGAGGTGCTAGGGGCCCAAAGGGAGGGACCTCTAAAATATCAAGATAAAGACATTACCATTCTAAAGCAAATCCCGAAAAAAATAAGAGAAAGAAGGAGGAAGTATTCTTCCTTATCAAAGAAACTATACAATAGAGGAATTAGGTTTAGATGGTTATTGCCAGAGGGAATGCTGATTTTCTGGGAGGGAAGCAGAATTAGAATTAAGACATTGGATGAGGCTGAAGCCTTTATTAAAAAACATTTTTCTCTCCTAGAGGACAAAGATAACGGAGGTGGGGGAAAAGGCAGCAATGTACAAGATATGGGAAAGGGGGGGGCATGACTTCACCTAGGGGCAGGGAGGAGGGAGCAATATTGAAAAGGCTCAGATCACAAAAATAATTGTATTTGAAATATTACTGTAATTGTTGATATAGTAGAAAGTGGCAAAGAAAGAGATGATTGAACATACGGTTGATATAAAGTAAGAACTCTGTTTATGCTTATCTTTTATATGTTATTTTTAAAATTGTAAAACTGTGAGATCTGGAGGGATTTCTACTACTAACATGGGAGCTACCAAAATTTTCTATGTACCCTTTTATCTTTTCCCCATAAATGTTTTAAAACCAATAAAAATTCCTTTAAAAAAAGTTCACTTTCTCTTTAGTCTTCTAGTGTAGCTTTGTAGCATCAATGTCACAAGCGAAATTCTTTGGAGAGTTTGTTCAGTTATGGGGAGAAGATTGGTGTCATGGATGATTCATGCCATCTCTTGTGAGAGGTAGCTAACAATTTACCTGAAATGATGTACTTCTTAGTGATCAGATAGTTCCATTACATGTTTGAATAGATGGCATCTAGGTGAACTTGTCATTTTGATCTGAATCTTGGGGACTGTATCTTTGTTGCTTAGATGGGATTGTATCTGTTTTTTCCCCAGGAGTTCTATGTCAACTTGTATTAGGCTTCAGAAATGAATTGAAAGATGTGGTCCGCTGATTCTAATTGATGGACATTGTGGTGCCCAAGATAGAGGTTTTCTTTTTTAGGGGGATAGCCCTGATCACAGAGATACATTTTACTACATTGTGAATGTTGTTGTGTGGTTGGGAATGGAAACTGTTTTCTAGAACCTTTGTTTGTAGGTATGCATATTATGGGTTATCTCTGATACCACTTTAGTCAACATGTCATACAACTCCTATTTTGAAGAGATCACCATCTTCAATCTTTGGAAAGTTCTTTAATTTCTGCATATGAGGAATTTCTAGCAGTTCTAGTGCACTTTTATCAAGTTTGTTGTTTATCCCAGTCTGAATCCAGTGCTCTCTCTGGATCATTTCAAAAGATTGCCTTGATCATTTTTGATGGATTTGTGTCCCAGCCATTTTATAAAAAGGTTAAGTTGGATGCCTGGAGGTGTGATTAATAGAAGCTGCGCCTCCAGGTTCTGTGGAGGATCACTGAATTTCATAAGTCCCAAAGTCATAAGTTCTCACCTAGCTAAAACGTATCTAGATAAGCTAATGTTTTCTTCATGCATACTGGAATATACTGGAATCTTCCCAAAGACAGTCTTAAAAATGATATTATTAGACTAAGATGCTGTAAACAACCTCCATATCAGGATAAACGAAAAAGGGCTGACTAAAGACAGGACAAATATATGGAATGGCAGAAGACTGCCTTTTTTTAAAACACTAAACTGTAGGAAAAGTGGCCCAAAGAAAATATCAGTGAAGCAAATTCACAAGCTACATCTAATTTGAAACAAAATACCTAGAAAACATGAAAATCCATTATAAGAAGTGTCCTATGTCCAGTGGCACTCCTAGCAGTGTAGGTCTCCAAAGTCAACCTGGTCCAAACACTTGCTAAAAGAACTGGCAAGGTCAGATGTGCTTGTAAATTCTCTGTTTGATCTGAGACCTTTGTCAAGATCTGTGAGTTGTAGTTTGGAAGACATTAGGTGGGCATGCTTATTCCAACATATTTCCTTGATCCATCAGAGTATGTAGGAGTTCTTGCTTGCAGTTATAATCCTTTGTATAATGTTTGAGAATTACTGGGTGGGTTTTCCATCAAGGACAACAATGGTTGTAAAAT
The DNA here is from genome assembly GCA_039707465.1 of Rhabdophis nuchalis. Lineage (NCBI taxonomy): Eukaryota > Metazoa > Chordata > Lepidosauria > Squamata > Natricidae > Rhabdophis > Rhabdophis nuchalis. The sequence goes on from CM077645.1 coordinate 125,014,327, forward strand.
TGAATCAGTATAATAACACATCCCTATGAGGAAGGTTTGCTTTAGCTAGCTCCTCAGGGAGAAGAAGCCTATGCTCAGTTTTTTTTTTAAATAATTTTTTATTAGTTTTAACATTTTATAAAAGGAAAGGGGTAGGTAAGGTATTTTAACAATATTTTAGAGCTTCCACATCGGGGTTGGTGACCGCCTCCGAGTCTTCTTAAGTAAGTTCCATTAGGAAATAATAAAAATAGGAAGGGGTACATACATTTTAAATCACGTTTCATAATCAAAAGTAAATTTTCATACATTCAATTCCTTTGTTTCTATTAACATCCATACAGGAATTACCATACATCAAAAAAAGAAAAAAAGTTATTTTTGTGATCTGAGCCTCTTTGCTATTGTTTCTTTCTCCTCCACCCCTCCAGTAGGCGGAGCCGTGGCCCCTCCCGTTCCCATATTGTCATCATCCAGGATTGAGGAATGTTTTTTAAGAAAATTCTCCGCCTCTTCCACTGTTTTCATTCTAACTCTTCCTCCCTCTCAGAATACCAGCATCCCTTCGGGCATCAACCACTTGAACCACACCCCCTTTTTATATAATTTTTTCGATATGAAGGAATACTTCCTTCTTATGTCTCGTATTTTTTTAGGGATCTGCTTCAGTATGGCCACCTCATTTTGCTGATATATCAAAGGCCCCACTCTTTGTGCTCTCAGTATCTCATCCCTTGTTGACCTTCTTATAAATTTAATATGTATCTCTCTGGGTACATCATTTATTCTGGCATATGCTGAATTAATTCTATAAATCAAATCAATGTCCCCCCAAATAAGTTCCTTATTTTTCTTAGTGTAATCCGCTAAAATTGTAGCCATTAAATCTCTTAAATTCTCATTATCAGCTTCTGGAACATTCTGAAATCTTAAAAAGAAAGACATACATTCAAAATCAATTCTAGACATTTGGCCAGTAATATCTGTAATTTCCTTCTTAAAATCTTTTATCTCTTCCCCCATCCCAACTGCCCCCACCTCCAGTCCCTCAATTCTTTGCTTATTATTTGTTATTTCTCTTTGTGCCTCCAAAAGTTCCAGTCTTGTACTTAAATTGTCTTTCCAAATTTGTTGTATTTCATTCATTATTTTTTGAAACATCTCCTCTGTAGTTGTTGGCTTGGGATCCTCTGCTTCTGTTTCCCTCTGAAGTAAAGCTGTAATCTGGGCTTTATAGAGCCCCCCCCCCATTTCTCTCTTTCAAAAGTTGAACGTAGAAATTTCACATAAGTCACTCACATTACTATTTCTTCTGGTCCGGAGCCTCGGCACAGCCATTCAGCCCAGGCATCTCTGCTCGTTGAAAAAAATCCTCCATGATTCCAGCTCCTTCAGCGAAAGGGAAGCACTCCCCCCGCACTCCGTTCCTCGGCTCCTGGGGCGAAGCGGGAACAGCCCCCCCGACCGCCGTCGAGATGGGGGCCTCACCGCAGGCCGCCCTTACGGGGGGGACTCTTCGTGTCCCCCCCTGCACCCGAAGGCGCCCGCTAAGGAAACACAGCGGTGGACGTGTAGAGAACACGTCCGTCCGCATCCAAAGCCGGAAACGATCTCCTCCCATGTTCAGGTTTTATAGTGTATCTGAGTGCTTCAGTTCCTACTGTGATTTGAACAGCAGCCCCTTCTCTTCTTTGAAGTATAACTAGTTTGTTTATTACACTTTTAATTTTACATGAGGTGTTTTTTTTTAATTCAGCTGCCTTTAATTTGGTCTGTGTTACATCTGATCATCTGGTATGTTGGTTCCAACTCTACCACTCTTTTAGCAAACAAGTTTTTAAACAGCAACTGCCTCTGCTCTAATTAGGTCATTAACAACAAGTGTAGTGTTACTCAAGCTTGATGACTTTAGCCAGTTTCTCTCATTTACTTGAACTTGTAGCCTTTTCTAGTTCTAGTGTTTCCCTGGGATTAGAAGTCAGTATACTCTGTCTTTGGGTTAGTCGCTGGAGTGCTTTTGAGAGACTTGGTTTTCTAAACTCATTCATTACCTGTGGGGAGCCATTATCTGGGGTTTCTGTTCATTCTGTCCATTATGGGGCATCTAGATTGCCATTCAGTCTGACTGCAATGCTTCTTAATAGCAGGAAGTTTTGAAAAGGGTATGATGGTTTGTCTGCAGTATCAAGTTCTAGTCCTCTATATGCTTTAATGACTTAACAAAAGATATTTTTTTTACTGTGCTGATACTAACTTAAGGCATATACTGCAATTTTATAGAGTAGAAATACTATTGATTTCTTCTTGAAAATGTTAAATGTTAGAAGGAATTATTTTGGCAACTTTACATTAAATTTACGTTGCCTTTTTTCATTAAGAGTGAACAGACCCTGCTCCTAATACTGGATTCCAGTTCCATCAACTATAGCCAATATGGACAATGATCAAAGAACATGGGAATCATGGCACAACAATATCTGCAAGGGCCTAATTCTTCTTAACCTTACATGCAGTTCTTAAGTTATGACCATTTGATTAACAATCCAGAATTATGATGGCCTGGGAAAGGATACCTTAGAACTAATAAGGCACCTTTATTGTAAAACATTGCCCTACCACTCTTGCAGTCATGTGACTGCAATCTGGGTGGTCGACAATCTGTTCATACTTATTAACAGTTACCTCACAATCATGTGATTGCCATTTGCAATCTTCTGTCATCTTACTGGGGAAGGTTTCAAGCTGTTCCTGGCTCCTGAGAGGACTCTTGCTCTGGAGGCTGGCTGAAAGGTCTGCCTCCTCAGGGGAGTTGAATGCTTTTGGCAGGGTGCAGAAACAACAACTGAAATCCTGAAGATTTTGGCTTGCTTCCTGCACCCTGCTGAAGGAGTTCTGTGGATGGAGGAAGTGGAACTCCTTCGGCAGGCAGTTCTTTTCAACCAGCCTCCAGAGAGAAGAGGGAGCTGAAATATAATTGGAGAGCAGAGAGTCAGTATAGTAAAATGAGAGTTGTGGGAGGTTTCAATCTGGTAGAGTACGACCTAGGAGACCTGGTACAGGCCATGCATTAATGTCTCTTCACTCAGGAGCTGAAAATCCTGCTTGGATTTTGGTATGGAGGATTTTCAGCTCAGGAATATAGCCTCCTAGGATTCCTAATTTGATTGCCTGATGATAACAACCAGGTGTGCCAGTATTACAGTCATTTTAGTGAAGTCTCACGTGGCAGTCATGTGACACCTGCTTAACAACCACTTAGCTCAATGACAGATTCAGTTCCCAGTTGTAGTTGTAAGAGTAATTACCTGTTCTTTTACAAACATGCTGTATAAAGATGATTTACAAAAATAGTAAAACACTATAGTTATCAATAATTTGATGACAAAGTTAGCAAGATTTGTGCTCTTTAACTATCTTAATTTGAAATTATTATGTGTGGCTATGGAGATTTTATTATATGTGGCCATGGAGGCTTGAGTTCCATTGATATCGCATTACTACTTAATTCACTGCAATTGTTCTCTTTCACACATATGTTCTTTCTGACATGAAGAACAACAATATTTACTTGTTATATTTATATTCTCTTTTTCCTTCAGGAACTTAGGGCTGTATAAACACTGAGGGCACAAAATGAAAAATGAATTTCAGGTTATAGGTTGATTGTTTAGCAATTGGAGCCCACCATTTAGTTATTAAGTAATCACTAAGTGAAACTGCAACAATCTTTTATTAATAACTTTTGTAAGTTCTCTGGGGGACATTTTTTGATTAAGAGTTAAATAAAACCATTCTTTAAATAATAACTGCATGAACAATGTTTTGAAATTATTATTCCCATGAGAAAGTTGGCTGGATGACTTTGGACCAATCACTTTCTTTCAACTTAACTCAACTCAACTCACCTCCTTTGATTGTTGTGAAAAAAGTAGGAACTAGGAGTGTTAGGTATGTTTTCTGCTTTGACTTATGCATATATAATACAAAGGTGAGATAAAAATTAATAATTTGAATAATTAATTAGTAAGGCATGTAGAAAATAGTCAGCAAAAGAGTTGACATTTAAATTGCTTTATTCAGATGGAATGCAGGAAATGTATATCAAACCTGAACTTCACAAAGTCATAATTGGAAAGATAAAGAAGGTAGATCACTCAAATATTTTAATTTTCCTTACACTGAGAGAGCATTATACTGTGATGTTTGAGCCTAAAAAAATGGCAACATCTATAACTTTACTTTGTTACACCAAGTGTTGTTGATCTGCCAACTGCAAATCTGCTAGTGGCAGTGTCTCATGAATTGTTTTATTTTACCAAGAAGTGAGCTGTGGTCTACTTTATCAAATGCCTTATTAAAATCTAAGAATATTATATCCACAGCATTAATTGCTTTATTAACGTGTGCTGGCTTCAATTAATCACTTCCAAATAAATATTCCCTTGTGGAATAGATATTACTTTGTAATTCCAAATTTTATAAGTCTGTATATCCCAGAAGTCAACTTGACTACAAGTTGTTTTATTTCAACTGTCCTGAAGGTTTCGGTGACAAAACTTTATTTGGTCAGAAGTGTATATCAGAACCGTATATCTGAAGTGACATACAGTAATTTTTCTTAGTTTAGTTTTGTTTTGGGAAAAATATTGTTTAAAATTTTATTGTCACCGTCCAAAAATGATAAATGAAGAATTCTTATACAGGGGATATGACCTCTTATGAATTATTCTCTCGACAGTAGTATCTTGTGAATGTAGGCAGAGGTATTCAATTGATTATACATCAAAACTTTAATAATATTGTATGAGCAATTAACATAAGATATAAGTTGTCTTCATCTAGAGCCATGATGGCAAACCTATGGCACATGTGCAAAAACCAGCTGGCCGGCACACAGGCATGGTGTGATAGAATTCAGAAGAGCAGCTGGCCAAGAACTGTCTTCTGGGTTCGGCGCTCTGGCACGTGGTCCAGTTTCAGTACTCAGTGCCAAAAAGGTTAGCCATCGCTGATCTAGAGTATATCAGGCATACTAGAGGATACTACAAAATCCCTGGCTTATTTACAGCATGATAGTTTATTTTGTTGCACTGTCTTTCTTTTCTTTTATATGCTTTATATACCATATTTTTCCATGTATTCTTTTTTAAAATATTTACCTAAAAATGGAGAGGCGTCTTACACACAGGGGACTGAGAGGAGAACTGCGGTTGTGAAACTGCCAATATCTTATCTCTGCAAACTAGCCTCACGAGTGAAACTTCCGATTGCAGACACAAGTTAACAGGTTTTCTCCAATCACGAGCCTTATGTAACTGACATCAACTGATGCTGTGGAGAGCATGTGGCCAGTGCCCAGATTTGATGGGGAGCAGTAATGTTGGAAATTCTGAGCCCATAAAAATGTCAGAAAACAAAAGAATAAATATCGGTACCGGTAAGCAAATGTCTTACTCTGCAAAATAGATTTAATGTTTAAAATATTGTTTTTTGAATTTTGGGTAAGAAAAAGGGAGGGCATCATATACATGGGGACATCTTGTAGATGGAAAAATACGGTAGATTGTTCCTTTTGCCTTTGTAAGAGATGGATGAACATGGAGGAATTTTGGGGACTTGTGAGAAACCTAATAAAGAGGTTTAGCCTTAGCCAAAAATATTTTGTTACACAGTCCTTGGTTAATGACCACTTCTTTAGCAACAGTTCAAACTTCTAATGGCATGCAAACCTATGATCGTTTAACCTACCGTAACAAATGGTACTTATGATTGGTCCTTGATGTTCTGGCCTTCATAGCAACTTTATGCTCAGTTGATCACGATCTAGGTGCTGTGCAACCCGCCTATATTTCCAACCTGGATTTCTAACTATTACAGTTTTTTATGGTCACATGATCACAATTTGCCACCTTCCTACAAGGAAGTTCCAGTCACATGAGGTTCTCACTTAATGACCTGTACAGACATCACTTAATGATTGGAGAGTGCTGGAACTGCCATCACTAAGCAGCACATTCATGTAATGTTGCACTTTACAACTGCATCACTTAGCAAAGGAAATTCCAATCCCAGTTAGTGTGTTTAAGCAAGGACAGAACAGAATTACAGCATTAGAAGGGGTCTTGGAGGTCTGCTAGTCCAACCCCCTGCTCAGGCAGGAAACCTATACCATTTCAGACAAACGGTTGTCCAATCTCTTCTTTAAAACTTTCAATGTTGGGGCATTCACAACTTCTGGAGGCAAGTTGTTCCACTGGTTAATTGTTCTAACTGTCAGGAAATTTCTCCTTAGTTCTAAGTTGCTTCTCTCCTTGATTAGTTTCCATCCATTGCTTCTTTTCCTGCCTTCATGTGCTTTGTAAAATAGGTTGACCACCCTCTTCCTTGGGGCAGCTCCTTAGATATTGGAACACTGCTATTATAACACCTCTAGTTCTTCTTTTCATTAAACTAGACCAGTGATGGTTAACCTTTTCGACACTGAATGCTGAAACTGGAGCACATGCCAGAACCCAGAAGAGAGCAGCTAGCTGTTGCGCATTCCTGTGGGCATGCACACCAGCTGGCATGTGCTGGAACCCAGAAGAGAGCAGCTGGCCGATGCACATGCGCACTGGACCAGCTGGCCAGCACGCATTTCCGCAACGGAACCTGGAAGAGCAGCTAGTGATGACATGCGTGCCCAGAGAGGGCTCTACATGCCATCTCTGGCATGTGTGCCATAGGTTCCCCATCACGGCACTAGACATACCCAATTCCACCAAACCGTTCTTCCTCTGTTTTAGCCTCCAGTCCCCTAATCATCTTTGTTTCTCTTCTCTGTACTCTTTCTAGAATCTCAACATTTTTTTTTACATTGTGGTGATCAAAACTAGATGCAGTATTACATGTGTGGTCTCAGCAAGGCATTAAAAATTGGTATTAACACTTTATGTGATCTTGATTTTGTTTTGTTAGATAGGGCCCAATGTTCAAGTCTATCAAGATCCTTCTGTATCCTAAGCCTATCTTCTGGAGTGTTGGCTACTCCTGCCAACTTGGGTGTCATCTGCAAATTTGATGAGTTCCCATTCCCCTCATCTAAATCATTGATGAAGATATTGAAGAGTACTAGGCCTAGGGGTATCCCACTGCATTCTTCCCTCCATGAAGATACAGTTCCATTAAGGACTACACATTGAATGCAGTTGGTCAGCCAGTTACAAATCCATGGGGTGGTGATGCTGTCTAACCCACATTTTTCTACCTTATCAAACAGTAGGTTGTGGTCTACTTTATCAAATGCCTTAGTGAATTCCAAGTAAATTATATCCACAGCATTTTTCTAATCCACTAATTTTGTCACTTTGTCACAGAATGCAACAAGATTCGTCTGGCATGATCTCTTTTTGACAAACCGATGTTGGCTTTTGTTTATGACTTTGTTTGCGTCTAGGTACTTGTGGATTTGTTGCTTGATTATCTTTTCCAGAATCATCCCAGGTATTGATGTCAGGCTGATAGGTCTGTAGTTTCCTGGTTCCATTATTTTCCTTTTTTGAAGGTGGGAACTACATCAACCCTTTTTCAGTCTTCTGGTAGTTCCCCAGTGCTGTAGGATCTTTGAAAGATATGGTTCAGTATCTGTATTATAAGGGAAAGTTAGCTGAAATAGCACAGAATGCTCACTATGCTCACATGGATACAAAAGAGCAGTTGAGATGTAGTGGAAGTGCTGTACAGCTGCTATAGACAAAACTGATAGCAAGATTGCTATGGAAATACCACTATTTTATGCAGGCACAGAGGTAAACCTTTGAGGTATTTTCCACTTAGCTAGAAATGTGCAAATCTATATAAATAAAAATGTAAAATAGTTTGTATGAAGCTGCTAATCTCAAAAATTACTGGACCGATTTACCTCAAATTTTCACACAATGTCCCCAAGGACTTCCGATAATAGAATACGTACTCATTTTGTGCCTAGCACACGTGTGTCATGTGCAAGATACACAAATGTAAAATGTACCCACTGATCACATTTTCACCTCCCTGTAGCTCCTCCCATCAGGCTCCTTTTCAACTGTCATTTCCTCAGCAACGTATGGAGGCCTCTTAGGGACAAAAGGCACTGAGATAGCAAACTCCCAGGTGGCCCATAGAGAGAGAGAGAGGGAGAAATACAGTTTAATAAAAGATGGGAGACATGATAGCAGCCTTACAATATCTCAGGGGTTGCCACAAAGAAGAGGGAGTCAAACTATTCTCCAAGGCACCTGAGGGTAGAACAAGAAGCAATGCGTGGAAACTAATCAAGGAGAGAAGCAACTTAGAACCGAGGAGGAATTTCCTGACAGAACAATTAACCAGTGGAACAGCTTGCCTCCAGAAGTTGTGAATGCCCGAACACTGCAAATCTTTAAGAAGATGTTGGGTAGCCATTTGTCTGAAATGGTATAGGGCTTCCTGCCTAGGCAGGGAGTTGGATTAGATGATCTCCAAGGTCCCTTCCAACTCTGCTATTGTATTATTGTATTACAGTAGGTAGGTAGATAGGGGAATAGATAGAGAGGGAGAAATAAGGTGAGGTAGGTAGGTAGGTGGATAGATAGAGAGGGAGAAATACAGTAGGTAGGTAGGTAGGTAGGTAGAGGGAGAAAGGAAGAAATACAGTAGGTAGGTAGGTAGGTAGAGGGATAGATAGGGAGAAATACAGTAGGTAGGCAGGTAGGTAGATGGGATAGATAAAGAGGGAGAAATACAGTAGGTAGGTAGGTAGGTAGGTAGGTAGGTAGGTAGGTAGAGGGAGAAAGGAAGAAATACTGTAGGTAGGTAAGTAGAGGGATAGACAGAGAGGGAGAAATACCGTAGGTAGGTAGGTAGGTAGGTAGGTAGGTAGGTGTATAGATAGATAGAGAGAAATACAGTAGGTAGGTAGGTAGGTAGAGGAATAGAGAGAGAGGGAGAAGTACAGTAGACAGGTAGGTAGAGGGATAGAGAGGGAGAAATACAGTAGGTAGGTAGGTAGAGGGAGAAAGGAAGAAATACAGTAGGTAGGTAGGTAGAGGGATAGATAGAGAGGGAGAAATACAGTAGGTAGGTAGGTTGGGGGTTATATGGTGGTTGTGTGTATGTGTGCAGGTGTAGATCTACACACAGATTGGTTTGCCATTTAACCAGACTGGGCCACAGCAACGCGTGGCCGGGTATAGCTAGTGAACAAATATAGATTTAGCCCAGGGGTCTGCAACCTTAAACACTCAAAGAGCCATTTGGACCAGTTTCCTACAGAAAACACCAGGAGCCAATAATTTAACAACCGGTGTGACACGGTGGGCGTGGCCAATTCCACAGCAGAGGGATGAAAGGAGGGAGTCACAGAAGAGAGATAAAAGAGCCACATGTGGCTCCAGAGCCATGGGTTGCTGATCCCTGATTTAGCCAATGCAACTACACACTTTCAAATGCCTTGTATAACATTGAGCAGATAAGCATGTCCATTTTGAGTCTTTTACACATTACTTAATTTGTCCCTGCATGTCTGATCAACATTTCTGATTCGACACCCAGAAAAATACGGCATCGTTCACTTAATCTTCCAGGGAAAGATTGAAAGCAAACGAGGTCCAGGCAGAAGAAGAACATCAAGGCTTCAAAACCTAAGGGGCTGGTTTGGACAAAACTCAGCAGCACTTTTTCATGCGGCTGTTGACAAAAATAGAATTGCCAACATGATTGTCAACATCCGATGACAGATATGGAACAAGAAGAAGATGAAGATGTCTGATCAAGACTGAAGATTCTTAATAATGTTTTGAAGACTTTTAAACCATGTTCTGACTGAATAGAGCCATGGACCCAAATCTTACCACTCAACTGGCTGAGAAGTGTAGTGGATTACTTTCTCTCCCTCTTCCTCCCCCCTCTCACACACTCACACAGACACATTTCTCTTTCATTGCACCAACAATTATGTATCCTTCTTTCCTTTTCTCTCTCTCTTTAAGCTCTTCTAGCTTTCTAGAAGTTTCTTTTGCTTTACTTTACAATACTGAATCATTTCATTACACGATCAGCTTCTGGGGAGAGAGTTTCTGGGGTTCATTCTAGTTGTGATTTTGTACTAGAGCAGTGATAGCTAACCTTTTTGTTGGATGCCAAAAATGTGAGTGTGTGCGCACAATAGCGCATGTGGGTGCCAGCACCCATAATGCAAAGCGTGCCCTCACATGCACAACTCCCCACGCTCCCCCCCCATGTACCACACTGCTTGCCTCCAAACTGAGCTTGGTATTTCATCTGGGGGGCTGGGGAAGGCTGTTTTCGCCCTCCCCAGGCTCCACGAAAACCTCCAGAGCTTGAGAAAGGTGAAAATGGCCTCCCTCGGCCCTCCAGAAGGCCGAAAATTAGCTGTTGGCGTGCACATATGTACTGGAGCTGACAGCTCGCTTGCCAGCAGATATGGCTCTGCATTCCATGGGTTCTCCATCACAGCACTAGAACTTGATTCAACTGATGCAGAGAAATCAATTGTATTCCCTAACCTGGTTTCCTTAAAGAGAAACACAATAGATACGTATGGGGTAAGGAATGACCTTTATATGCGCTGACAATACTATTATACGAGAAATGCATCTGTAGCAGAATAACTTGCTTCAAGGAAGCATTTGCTTCAGAGAAGACTCTTTCAGACGTCTGTAAAGTAGTCCTACATCAATAATTATCTATTTTTAATCTAAAAGAATTACATGTATTTAAAAAACAAAAAAGGTGAGATATATTTTATAAGAAGCAGATGTATCAGTTCGATGCCGTCGAGGTGCTGTCCCGGTGTCTGGAGGCCGTACGCGTTTGGATGGGGAGTAACAAACTCAAGCTCAACTCGTCCAAGACCGAGTGGCTGTGGTTTCCAGCACCCCGGTTCAGCCAGGTAAGTCCAACACTGGCCATTGGGGGCGAACAACTTGGGTGTTCTCCTGGATTCCCGGCTGTCCATGGAGGACAATGTGACGGCAGTGGCTAGGGGGGCGTTCTATCAGGTACGCTTGATACGCCAGTTGCGCCCCTTACTGGACCGGGTGGCCCTTCACACACTCACTCAAGCACTCGTGACATCCCGGCTGGACTACTGTAAAGCTCTCTACATGGGGCTCCCCTTGAGGTGCACTCGAAGGTTACAGTTAGTCCAGAATGTGGCCGCACGGGTGATTATGGGTGATTATGGGTGCCACATAACACCTCCCCTGCGTGAGCTGCACTGGCTACATGTGGCCTTTCGGGTGCGCTTCAAGGTGCTGACCATCTTTAAATCACTCCATGGCTCGGGGGCTAGCTACATACGAGACCGCCTCCTGCCCCATACATCCCTTCGACCGATCCGCTCTCACAGAGAGGGCCTTCTCCGGGTACCGTCAGCCAGGCAATGCCGGTTGGTGACGCCCAGGGGAAGGGCCTTCTCTGTGGCGGGCCCAGCCCTCTGGAACGACCTACACCCCGATCTACGCACCACCTCGGACCTCCGCCTCTTCCGCCAGCGTCTTAAAACGTATTTATTCCAACAAGCCGGCCTAGCATAACCCCCCGTTTCTGACTTTTATTTGTATAAATTTTAAATTCTTACGGTTTAATAAGGGTTTTAGCACGGGATAATTTAATAGTTTTTTAATAATGTATTTTTGTAATTTTGTATGGTTTTTTAATATTGCCTGTGCGCCGCCCTGGGTCCTTGCAAGGAGAAGGGCGGGGTATAAATTTGAAAAATAAAAATAAAATAAATATATGCATTATTCCTATTCTTTGTAATAGTTATTGTATTATACTTATTCTCTCTATTATCATTATTTGAAATCTATATCTCCACTGAGACTTCCAATTATAACCAAATGCAGCTAATGTTGCCTGTATCATCAGCACAAATAGAAATAAAAATCTGTTTATTTTCTCTGATACAATGTACCTGCTAATTGTATTTATAGCATTATATATACTATATAAAGTGTGTATATATATACTATATACTAACTATATATATATATACTGGATCATACCCCAAACAAAATTTTGTATGATAATAAATTTAATTAAACTTTAAGTAGGGATACTATGTACCATATTTTTCAGAGTATAAGACACACCGGAGTATAAGACGCACCCAGGTTTTGAAGAAGCAATTTTTTTTTTAAGTAGGTAGGTAGATAGAGGGATAGAGAGGGAGAGAAAGAGAGATAAATACAGTAGGTAGGTAGGGGGAGAGAGAGAGTAGGTAGGTAAGTAGAGGGGGGGGAGAGAGAGAGAGAAATACAGTAGGTAGGGAGGGAGGGAGACAGGTGTAGTTAAGTAGGTAGATAAAGGGATAGGGAGAGAGAGAGAGAAATACAATAGGTAGGTAGGGGGAGAGAGAGAGAGTAGGTAGATAGGTAGAGGGGGGAGAGAGAGAAATACAGTAGGTAGGGAGGGAGAGAGAGAGGGTAGATAGGTAGGTAGGTAGAGGGATAGAGAGAGAGAAATAGAGAGAAATATAGTAGGTAGGTAGGTAGGTAGATGTTTACAGGTATATTCTGTGCTGGAGAAGGAAATCACTGACCATCTTTGGAACAAATCTTTGTTTCTGCAGGCACAGTACTTGACGAACGTAATTCTCATCAATCACTCTAATTAAACAGCATTCCGAAAGGGGGGAAAAAAAACCTTTTTTGCCCATTTTATGCGAATAAAAGGCGTGAATAGCCTTGGGGGGACTTGCAGAGTGCTCCTGGGGGAGTCGGGCCAAAACGAGGTAAAACAGGCTGTTTTTTTCATGAAAATGGACCATTTTGTGGTCAAAAAATAGCATGCATAGCCTTATGGAGGTTTATAGAGTGCTGCTGGGAGCTGGGGGGGGGGCAAAAACGCCCTGTTTTATGCTCATTTCTGCACTCCCCAGCCCCCAGGTGCTCTCTGGAAGCCTCCATAAGGGTATGCGCATGGCCATTTTGGTGAAAGGGAGGGGGTTTCAGGAGGCAAAGAAATGCTGTATTCGATGTATAAGACGCACCCAGATCTTCAGCCTCTTTTTAGAGGAAAAAAGGTGCATCTTATACTTCAAATATGTGATGCAAAAACTGATATAAGCATTTTTTATATAAAGTTTTTTTATTTTTTCATAACATATAACCATATGTATACCATTACATAGCCAATATCGTATTATATTATTAAATGTTTACATCAATTCGTCTTACCATCAACTCCCAAAAACAATTATTGGCTCTTCTGCTCTCCATACACCATATTTGTACCTTATCCATCACTTTCTTCTCCCTCTCTCTTCTTCCTCCCTACCTCCTTCTTCCCTCTGTCGTCCTTCTCGCCTCTACTTCCCCTTCCTCTCTCCCCTTTCCACGCCTTCTTTCTCTCATCCTCTCCCCCACTCTCCTATCCCTCTTTTTTTCCCTTACCTCTCCTCTACTTCCCACTCTTCATCTCATTTATTTGGTGTATTTCAGCTTCTGAGCGAGCTCCATTTTATGTTGATGGTATTTATAATTCCTTTTCAATATACATATTTAATTTTAACATATATCTTCCTCCTTTTTTTAAAAGGGGGAGAATAAAAGTATAACTATATAGTAATTGTGTTTTTAAACCCACCCAGCCCTCAGCCTATTTTGGCCGAGATGTAGGCCTGGCCAGTTACAATTCCCAGCTATTCTCATTATATTTATATAATTATGCATCCTTACATGGCCCAAATTTGTGATTCTCTTTTTAAATCTCAGTAATTTCCCATTGTAAGTATATTTCATGTTCCCTCTCCATTTTTCCATATCTTGGTTTAGGTTACCATTAATTGTCTTTAAATAACTATCCTTATTGTTGAAAGATCAATACAATTCCCTTAATCTAAACTTTATAGAATAACAAGCAGTACACAAAAAAAATGAGATGAGCAGTGAATGGCAGCAAATATTAATAATTTTCTGTATTTCTCTTTTGCCATCCTATTCATCACAATTTGGCCCAAGTATGGTAGCTTAATTTAGAGTGATATAAGACTTTTTTAGGCTTCAATATAGCTTGCAGCTTATAAAAAATTAAGTGATGAATCCAGTAAACTAATTAAAATTATGTCCATAAGAAGAGAGCAATATCTAAAACTATCAAAATTCAAAATAAATTGTTGAAAGCAAATTAGAACAAAATGTTCTGATTTTGAAGTTTGTGCCAAGATGTATATAAAACTATAATTAAATGGTTTTTTTTTTAAAAAAACATAATTTACTAATAGTTTCAAAGAATTGGCCTTCAGGAATGTTTTCTGCCTTCATGTTATCACTATTTACCTCTTTGTTTATTGAAGCCATAGGTCAGGAAAGAAAAAGAAGAAAATAATGAGCCTTCTGCAAAGTTTGCAGTGATACACATAATTTTTATTTTATTATATTTGGGAAACAACATGGTAACTTTACTTTTGTTATTGCAGATAGTTGTCTGTCCAGATATACCCTTAATAATATGTAAAAATATTTTCTGGTTACTAGGGCAAATGTATAGCACTAATATGTGAGAAGTGTATAACATATGGCCCAGAGGACTTCTTAATGTGTGTATTTAATTTGACATCTTTCAGTAGTGCATGATCCCACTGCTATGTAATTACCCTGTTTCCCTGAAAATAAGATCTCCCTAATAATAAGCCCAATCGGGCTTTTGAGCATATGTGCTCATAAGCACTCCCCTGAAAATAAGCCCTCCCCCAAAATATTGCAACACAGCAGCAGCCATGAGGTGACCATGCTTGCTGCCTCCTGCATTTCAAAAATAATAAAACTTCCCCAAAAATATTCCGGGGGTCAAAAGAAATTAAGGCCCTGTCTTATTTTTGGGGAAACATGGTAGATATTATAAATATTACTTACATTTTGTGATTTCTGAAAGATTATTCTAGAGCTGTGACGGCGAACCTATGGAACGCATGCCCAAAGTGGCATGTGAAGCCATGTCATCCGGCATGCACAGCCTTGTCTGTTTGTCTTCTGGGTTTCTGGTGGCATGTATGCGTGATGATCAGCTGTCCTTTGCGCACGTGGCAGTGCTGAAAACCGGTGTGCACATGTGCGCCCGCCAGCTGATTGTCAGCTACATGCTAGAACCCAAATGTTTTTTGGAGCATGATCCTTTTGTGCCTGCGGCAGTGTTGAAAACCGGCCTTTGCATGTGTGCCGGCCAGCTGATCGTTGGTCATGCATATGCACTAGAATCCGGAAGTCCAGCTTTTCCAGAGCATGGCCCCAATGAGTGTACGCATGACATTTCAGCGAGTACCAAAAAGGTTCGCCATCACTGTTCTAGAGTAAATGTTAATTTGAACTCACTCATTATCTGTCATGATATTGTGACCTCTAATAACTGTATAATCTTGTCTAAATAACAATTGTAATATATCAATATTTGGGACATGTGGAGGAAGGAGCCTAAGGTCATTGTGAGCATTTATTTATGCTCACAAAATGTATATATATATATTTATATATCACACAAGTCCCAAAACTCTGGGAGCCTTACAATGCTATATAGTTTCTCTTTGCGTACTGTAAATTAATTAAGTTATATAGAAGATTAAGTAACTTCATTTTATGTTTGTTTTAGTGAGTCAAAGAGGGTGGAATTGGAAAGAAAAATGCTTGAATACAGCACACCTGATACGTCCATGTAAGCTTTTTAAATCCACATGTAATTGTATTAGTTTTACTATGTATTATTATGTAATGTATAGTATGGAAATATTAATGTTTAAAATGTATTTAACAATATGATTAATCACAGTACTTTACTATGTTGATTAATCATCATAGCTGCTGTTTATTTATTTTGTTGATGTTTTTATTGTTTTAATTATTTTAAATTGTTTTAATTACTTCAGAATTTTAGAATTGTAAGCCTACCAGAGTCATTTGGTTTGAGTTGGACAGCTACAGAAATTGAATGAATGAATGAATGAATGAATACAATAAAGAAAATTGACCAGCAGAAATAGCATAGCAAATATATTGGGCTGAACACTTGCCTAGAATACTAGCAGCATACTTTCCTGGTATTTCTAGAGTCTTACTTTAAAATAAAGACTACAGTATTGTTGAGACTTTTTAGAAGGTAGGCAGAATCTTAATTTGAAAAACAGATACTTACAGCATTCCAATGGCTGTTATCCTGGATAAAAATTTAATTTTCCTTGCCCAAACGTAACTTAACACGCTGACATTGGATGTTTTCCTTGACTCCCTATTCTTTCTTAAAGTTATGCCTCTCTTGTGGCATGCATATATTTTAATGACTATTTAACAAGTAAGCATTTTCTTTGCTGTGATGAATTGCAACTTGCCCTAAGGAAGCATAGCATATGATATGCCCATCTCCAGATATAGAACCAAATAGCTGCAGAATACTAAATGGTTCAGAGCGAGCCTATACAAATTTTTTGAAAGAGGCTCCTTGAAATATGTGGGGAACAGATACAGAACATCTCTTTTGGGATTGTTAAAGCTACCATGTCTTTTTCACAGGCTCACATGTCACTATGTAGAATCACAGAAGCAGTTTCTGAAGCAGTTTTGTGAGCCTAGAAAAAAATGCAGGTGTTTAATAGTTTGAAAATGTTTTGCATTGCTCTTAAGTAAACACCTTGTGTGAAGGATTTAATAACTACTCTTTTTGACAATAGCAGAGGGATGCTAACCAGTATGTTTTGTAGAAATTTTGGGTTGAAAGGATCAAAGGAAGAAGGTGTATTTAATTCTTATCATCTCCAAATACTATTTTAGGAGTCCGGCGAATGCATGTATAACTTGACTACTACAGAGATGATTCACTTAGACCTACCCCTGTTTGCAATTATGTTTTTGTTCCTTGAACAATGCAAGCAAACAAAAGGGAGGAACGAGTGAGATAATCTTGGGCTGTATATACACTCAGATTATAACTGGATT
This sequence comes from Rhabdophis nuchalis, assembly GCA_039707465.1. NCBI lineage: Eukaryota > Metazoa > Chordata > Lepidosauria > Squamata > Natricidae > Rhabdophis > Rhabdophis nuchalis. The sequence goes on from CM077645.1 coordinate 125,031,249, forward strand.
ATACTTCATTGGAGAAATTTTAAATTATTGTCTTAAATGTGCTATTGAAGTAATAAATTTTGTGCATTTAAAGGAAAAAGGAATACCCCCTCAACATTGATTACGATTTGTTTTTATAGTTCTGTCTACTATTAACTTAAATATTATTTTGATAATCCTTTGTGTATTTAAAAAATGTTTCTCTTTACAAAAGTAAGCTGGTACAGTTTGATTTTTTGTTTGTAGAACTGAATTGAAATACACAAATCTAAAAAAATATTTAAATACAATATGTGAACGGCAGAAGAAATCTCTGCTCCGAAACCAAGATTTATTAAAAGAATTTGATTGCATTGAAGCTCACATTAGGAAGTTTGCTTCAAAATCAGAGTCCCTTCAAATGTTAAAGGTATGTTGTGTTCTATCTGTAATAAATAACAATAACTTTGAAGCCTAACTTGCCTATTCAGGAAATCTTACATGACATAAGTTGGTAAGGATAGCAGTAGGCTATTTTCATCTTTTTAAAGCTTTGGAAATGAGGTAGGCTGGAGAGCTTAAGGGTCCTGAATATCTATTGCAACATTATTTATGTACCTGAACTTTAATTGTTAAATATGCAATTTGAAGGCAGTGAAACAGGGCCTAAAAGTATATACTGAAAATGCTTTTTGACATTTCATTTTATTTCAAATTCTTGTGATTCTCTGCTACTCCATGTGTAGCATGTGATTTTTAATAGCTATTAATTCATTCTCAAATGCTCATTATGTTTTAGAAGATCTTATATTGAATTTACTACATCATCACCTTTGATGCCTTTCTTATGCATTTGAGAGTGTTATGTAGATACTACCTAAAACAAAGAATTTTGTTTCAAACTGAAGAAGCAATTAACGGAGTTCTAAAGCTTTTTGTGTAGTTTTAGATAATTCCATTTTATATACTGTATTTATCTGAATATAAACTTAGTTGTTTTCCAAATAAATTAACATTAAAATTAGACAGTTATCTTAAATTTCCTAGAATATGGTAATGGAGGCATGTGAATTTTGTCCTGTAAAATCTTCCTTTTTTTCTGGTTAATCATCTCATATTAATAACATCTTCTTACATTGTAGGGTAAATGCAGCATTCAATATGATTTGTAGAATATTTAAATTCAAATGTATTCAGAATGCTTTCAAACATGTTAATTTTTATACTGTATACTACATATTACTACATCAAAACAATCCAATCATATAAAATACTTAATTTAAAGGAAGAAGAAAAACAAATGCTTAATTGGTTTCCACTGAAATCAGTGACACATCTGTTTAACTTTGGCTACATCACAACCTGAATGCTTAATGATTATTTATAATCTCTCCCTATATTAGGCAGAGTATGAAAAAGAAATTCAAAATAGACTGTTAGCTGAGAGAAAAGATGAAATGAGAGATGCTACTGAACATCAGGTATGTAAAAATTCTTAAGGCATTTAAGACAATTTTCCTTATTTTATTTTTTCTTTCTTTTTAGTTTGTAGTCCTTATTTTTCCTTGTTCTTTATTTTTAAATTATTTCAATGGGAGAATTCAGGCATGTTTATATTTCTTTTTGAATCAGTGGAATAGAAGGTACTGATTGGATTGTAGAACTATCTTAATTGGGAAGTTTTTTGCATTAAAAAAAAAATTGGTTGTAAAACCTATTTTGCTGTTCCCACATGCCATTTAAACAATATGATTTTAGGTAAGAAGCAAAATCATTGTGAAATTAATAAACAGGAATTGAAACCCTCACTTCCGAGTACTATTCATCTAGCATTCTTAACTCAAAATAGTGTGGCAAAGTCTTGTAAATTTTAATTGAAATATGTTGAATTTATAATTTCATACATTTTGACCTTTCTTTTCCCTCTAAAAAGCAAAGATTGCATACCTAAACCACGGACAAAGCCGACAAGTAATACTCAAATATATTCTTGCTATATATCTGTGGTAATGCAGCCTTCTAATCCCCCCTCCTATCTCCATATAAATGATACAGTTCAAGACCAGAACTGTTTTTCTTCCCTAAAAGCAGGAAAGCTCTTTTAGATGAAATGACTAAAAACATCTTGTAATAACTTGGAGCATGCTGGCAAGAGTAGTCACTTGTGACTATATGTGAAACCCCCTCAGCTAGTCGATATTGTAATAAGCCAAAATTGGTAGCATCACTCCATTATTCAGAAAAGCCAACAGCATGCTTGTCCCTTAGGCTACAACATTCATTAAGGAAAGCTTACTGGGCTGAAAGCTGGAAACAGATGATAACAGGATATGATTTTCATATTTAATGCATTCCTTGGAAGAGTATGTGTGCTGCAGATTGATAGAAGAATCAACTGCTACTTTACTGAAAGACTTTCTAGTTTGCCCTATAGCTACCGATGGAATCATTCAGCCAAGAAATTAACTTTTCCTCCTTTTACCTGCTTTATGTATCAGCTAAGCAGGCTGTCTTGCTGCCAGTAAATGTTATTATGCATTTAACTGTTTGGTATTTAAGACTCTTATCAGGAAAGAAACAGAGGCAACACTATTTCGTGTGTGTGTGTGCGCGCGCACGCGAGTGTGTGATGTGTTTAATAGTGGCAGGAAGGTTTTTTTTCATTGCATTAGCAGTTGTTAATCTGAGGTTATAGATTTCTTTTTTCCTGGTTGTAGATTAAAAAGGTGTTGAAACCTTCAATTTAGACCATTCTTCCTTATATACAGAGCAAAGAACTTCACCAACCTTGACCTAGCTAAGTAGACTTGTACAATATAAACATTCATTTTGTTTATATATTTATGAAGCAATATGGATAGAATTCTAAAATACTAATTTTCCCTATGTCCATTTTTATATAATGACACATAAAATATTTATCTGAATGGTTTTTACTTTAAATATTTTATATTAGATATCAGAAAGCCATAGAGTACTTTATAATTATTACAGTATTATACTGCGAATTGTTTGTGATCTTTCACTGTTCATCTTAAATTTATTAATCCTTTGTAGAAAGGTGATAGCTTTTGCAAATGCTGGCTAGGATCCAAATGATCGTATACAGAAACAAAAACACTTCTGTAAGCATAGGTGGATAGAATTTGATCATTCTTCCTCTGCAGCTTGTATTCTAGACACTAGGCCGAGCTGTTTACATATTAGGATTCTGCAAGATCATTCAGTAAATTCAGCATAGCTCTATCATGTGTGTTGAAGCGACTTTTTATTTTTAAATGCGATCAGAACTCAAAGTTAATAGAATGCAAGATCATGCACAAAATTACACATGTGTATCAAAACTAAACAAATGAATCAAACTAGTACTGATGTGCTTTCATTTTAAATCCACCTGAAGCTCAACATAAGCAGGACACTAAAGTTGAACTAGTAAGACTATCCATGGATCAGAAAGATCTATTGGCTGTATTACAGGTAGCTCTCAACTTAAACTGGTCACTTAGCGACCATTGAAGTTACGATAGACACCCCCACCCTGATCCCAAGGTACTTACAATACAGTTCCAAAGTTCTGCTGGCTAACCCCCCCCCCCCCCCCCATTGATACCTGACCACAGGCACTTAGCAACCACAGTCATTTCAGGCACTTGGCAACCAGCCTGTTTTTACAGCCATTTAAAGAATCTTGTGATAATGTGACTGCAATTCATGACGTTTTTGATGACAACAGTGATTAGTTCCACTTTTTGACAAAAAGAAAAAATGCCACGCAGTGAACAATGGGTTTGCTAAACAATTGTGAGATTTGCTTAACAACTGTGGCAAAAAGAAATTATTTGGTCATCACTGATTGTCATGACTTATGACTGCAACAGGCAGGCTCCATTAAGGTCATATGTCAAAAATTACCTGTATGGATTTCCAGAACACTTGTCTAATGCAGCTGGTTGGTTGGATGTGATCAAGCAGTGCCAACATTAGTTAGAGTTCCAATATACAATGGCCTCCTGGATATATGAATATAGCCATATGAAAGTTGACAATGGTCATGGTGCCAAAGGGGTAATTTTTGTGTTGGTTTCCATCCTGACAAGACCATCCCACTCATTTGCTGTTTGGAGGCAATGCAGCTAATCCTGATAAACAATGGATGATAACTACTATATAGACATTGTTTCCATTGTTTGTGATCTTGAAGCTATAAATCAGGCTGACTTCTCAGTGTAATGCATCATGGTTATATTCTCCTAATATATCTATATAAATAAAAATGTAAAATAGTTTGTACGAATCCACTAATCTCAAAAACTATTGGACCGATTTACCTCAATTTTTCACACAATGTTCACAAGGGCTTCGGATAATAGAATACCAACTCATTTTGTGCCTAGCACATGTGTGTCATGTACACAGTACACAAATGTAAAATGTACCACTGAAAAAATTTTCACCTCCCTGTAACTCCTCCCACCTGGCATTTCCAACAGTCAGTTCCTCAAAAAGGCTGTACGGAGGCCTCTTACGGCCAAAAAGGCACTGAGATAGCAAACTCCCAGGTGGCCCATAGACAGAGAGAGAGAGAGGAAGAAATACAGTTTAACAAAAAGGACTAAGGGTGACATGTTAGCAGCCTTCCAGTATCTCAGAGGCTGCCACAAAGAAGAGGAAGTCAAGCTATTTTCTAAAGCACCTGAGGGCAGGACAAGAAGCAATGGGTGGAAACTAATCAAGGAGAGAAGCAACTTAGAACTGAGGAGAAATTTCCTGACAGTTAGAACAATTAATCAGTGGAACAGCTTGCCTCCATTTGTCTGAAATGGTATAGGGCTTCCTGCCTAGGCAGGGGGTTGGACTAGATGACCTCCAAGGTCCCTTCCAACTCTGCTATTGTATTATTGTATTACTGTAGGTAGGTAGATAGAGGGATAGAGAGGGAGAAATAAGGTAGGTAGGTAAGTAGGTAGGTAGATAGATACACAGTAGGTAGGTAGGTAGGTAGATAGGGTGATAGAGAAAGAGAAATACAGTAGGTAGGTTGGTAGGTATAGGGAGAAAGGAAGAAATATAGAAGGTAGGTAGGTAGATGGATAGATAGGGAGAAATACAGTAGGTAGGTAGAGGGATAGACAGAGGGAGAAATACAGTAGGTAGGCAGGTAGGTAGATAGGTAGAGGGAGAAAGCAAGAAATACAATAGGTAGGTAAGTAGAGGGATAGACAGAGAGGGAGAAATACCGTAGGTAGGTAGGTAGGTAGGTAGGTGTATAGATAGATAGCGAAAAATACAGTAGGTAGGTAGGTAGGTAGATAGGTAGAGGGAGAAAGGAAGAAATGTAGGTAGGTAGGTAGGTGGATGGATAGATAGATAGATAGATAGATAGATAGATAGATAGATAGATAGATGATAGATGGAAATACAGTAGGTCAGTAGGTAGGTCGGTAGGTAGAAGGATAGATAGATAGGGAGAAATACAGTAGGTAGGTAGGTAGGTAGGCAGGTAGGTAGAGGGAGAAAGGAAGAAATATAGTAGGTAGGTAGGGGGATAGATAGATAGGGAGAAATACAGTAGGTAGGCAGGTAGGTAGATAGGGGGATAGATAGAGAGGGAGAAATACAGTAGGTAGGTAGAGGGAGAAAGGAATAAATACAATAGGTGGGTAAGTAGAGGGATAGACAGAGAGGGACAAATACCGTAGGTAGGTAGGTAGGTAGGTAGGTAGGTAGGTGTATAGATAGATAGCGAGAAATACAGTAGGTAGGTAGGTAGGTAGGTAGAGGAATAGAGAAAGAGGGAGAAATATAGTAGGTAGGTAGGTAGGTAGGTAGAGGGATAGAGAGGGGGAAATACAGTAGGTAGGTAGATAGAGGGAGAAAGAAAGAAATACAGTAGGTAGGTAGGTAGAGGGATAGATAGAGAGGGAGAAATACAGTAGGTAGGTAGGTTGGGGGTTATATGGTGGTTGTGTGTGTGTGTGCAGTTGTAGATCTACACACAGTTTGGTTGGCCATTTAACCAGACTGGGCCACAGAAACGCATGGCCGGGTATAGCTAGTATATAAATAAAAATGTAAAATAGTTTGTACGAATCCACTAATCTCAAAAACTACTGCACCGATTTACCTCAAATTTTGACACAATGTTGCCAAGGACTTCCGATAATAGAATACGTACTTATTTTGTGCATAGCACACGTGTGTCGTGTGCAAGGTACACAAATGTAAAATGTACCCACTGATCAGGTTTTCACCTCCCTGTAACTCCTCCCACCAGGCAACAGTCATTTCCTCAGCCATGTACGGAGGCCTCTTAGGGCCAAAAAGGCACTTTGATAGCAAACTCCCAGGTGGCCCATAGAGAGAGAAAGAGAGGAAGAAATACAGTTTAATAAAAGAGGGACTAGGAGACATGATAGCAGTCTTCCAATATCTCAGAGGCTGCCACAAAGAAGAGGGAGTCAAGCTATTCTCCAAAGCACCAGAGGGCAGAACAAGAAGCAATGGGTGGAAAATAATGAAGGAGAGAAGCAACTTAGAACTGAGGAGAAATTTCCTGACAGAACAATTAATCAGTGGAACAGAAGTTGCCTCCAGAAGTTGTGAATGCCCCACCACTGCAGGTCTTCAAGAAGATGTTGGATAGCCATTTGTCTGAAATGATATAGGGCTTCCTGCCTAGGCAGGGAGTTGGACTAGATGACCTCCAAGGTCCCTTCCAACTCTGCTATTGTATTATTGTATTACAGTAGGTAGGTAGATAGGGGAATAGATATAGAGGGAGAAATAAGGTGAGGTAGGTAGGTGGATAGATAGATAGGGAGAAACACAGTAGGTAGGTAGGTAGGTAGAGGGAGAAAGGAAGAAATACAGTAGGTAGGTAGGTAGGTAGAGGGATAGATAGAGAGGGAGAAATACAGTAGGTAGGTAGGTAGAGGGATAGATAGAGAGGGAGAAATACAGTAGCAGGTAGGTAGATAGGTAGGTAGGTAGGTAGGGGGATAGAGAGATAGGGGAAATACAGTAGGTACAGTAGGTAGGTTGGTAGGTAGAGGAATAGAGAGAGAGGGAGAAATACAGTAGGTAGGTAGGTAGGTAGAGGGAGAAAGGAAGAAATACAGTAGGTAGGTAGAGGGATAGATAGAGAGGGAGAAATACAGTAGGTAGGTAGGTTGGGGGTTATACGGTGTTTGTATGTATGTGTGCAGGTGTAGATCTACACACAGATTAGTTGGCCATTTAACCAAACTGGGCGACAGCAACGCGTGGCCGGGTATAGCTAGTAAGTAACTAAAGCTCTTCATTCTGAACCTTCTTGTATGTAGCTACTGCACCAGTTCAAGGTGAAAAGAGGTAAAAGGCGTGAACCCATCTTCAAGTAATCCATGTGTCTGGAATGTAGTGCATGCTTATTGGGCTCCTGTTGCTAACAGTAATTCCAGTGTTTTCCATGCAAACTTGCTTGTTGAAGATATAACAATTTTTCAGTGAAAGAAAGTATCCATAAGAAGTTCCGGAATTGAACAATGCTACTTTTCCTGATTATGTAAAGTAATTACCTGCAATCGCATGCCTTTAAAATATTGTGTTTGCATACCAGTGTTGCTTCATCCACTAAGGCAATATCTTGTTCTGCTTAAGGTACACTACTACTAGTCAGCTGGAGAGTTTGCACACTGCAGCAATGTTAAGTTCCACCTCTTTTGATCAATAAGCCCTTGCCTTCTCGCTCTGTCCCTTTCAGTTTTCCCTCTGCCTTTCTAGATCATGAGGCTGGGAAGACAGGATTAAGCCATAAAAATGAAGCTTGATTTAAAATGAAAGCAGTCTAATAATGTATGTGCATATGTAGCCCAGCAAGTATTGTTGTGCTAGCAACCTGGTGCACACATCTCATTGGAAGAATTAATTTTCTTAATTACAGCAAATCTTTTTTTTCATATTGAAGGAAAGGGGGAAAGTTTTAACTTTAAAGGATGAGTTCTGGATTCCTATACCAGACAAGATTTCAGACTAAGGATCTCTAACACTTAATTCTATCATTTGTTGAACTGAAAACCCAATGAGGGAAAGGGCAATCTTTTTTGTTTCTCTAACTAGTGAAGCCTTCTGCTGCCTTAAAGCTAAGCAAAGTTAACATTGCAAAAATATTGCTAGAGGGTGGGGGGAGTGCTTGAAGCATTCAGTGAATCTCAGTAATAGAGCAGATTAGTCAGCGTGAATTGGTTGGTTACTATATTCTGGTCCTCCCTCTGTAATATTAAAGTCAAATCCCAAACTGGCCTTCTAACATGTGTACATTACTTTTCCCCCACAGCATGTTGGCATTCCTTACCACTTCTAATTTAACTAGCTACTGCTGTTGTTTGGGCTTGAAAAAGAAAGTTAACTAAACCCCAGAATAACATAACGATCACAGAACTTGCAAATTGAAATAATAATTTTCAAAATAACCAGGTTTTATTGTAAGTATGAATCAAAGCTACTGAATGTGAATTTTTTTTTTTGCTTGGAGTAATTTGCACATCTGTAATGTACATTTCTTCCAGGTAGTGCTTTGACAGACAATGTGTGTTGACCTATTGCTAGTTATGTTGCTAACCCCTTCAGAGCACATATGAAACTTAACTTGACAATACATGTTGCATTTTCATTGTAATTTTTACAATGACAATAAAGATTATTATTATTATTGCTATATACTGCTTGTGTTCAGTGGAGTAGAGAGCCCTTACTTCATCATCCTTGCCATCTTTTTTCTTCATTTTTTATTGTCATTTTTTGTGAGCCACTCACAGTCATTGAGAATCTGATGGCATAGAATTTTAATGCATTATTGTTAATTTTTTTTTAAAGGTGTATTTTTCAAATAATTCCTATCTACTATAATAATAATAAAAAAATAGAAAATACTTTCTTGATTTCCAACTGTTTTTCAGATGATTCCAGAAGCAAGGCAGTCAGGAATTAATGCCAGGACAGACATGTCAAGAGGACTATATCATACAGCAACTATCTTTATGGGCCGCCAAATGTCAGCTGTCTCAAGCGTTGAAGATTTCAGTGCACTGCAGAAGTCTGAACTCACAAAGAGCTTTTCAATTTCTGACCCACATTCCTATAGACAACCATCACAGAGCTGCTATATGACAGACAGCTGTGTAGTTCAAACTAATAGTGATCTACAGTACTCAAATAAGTCTGACAAAATAGATGGGAAGACATCTCTGCTGAAAGGTGAAGAAATGCCAGTCACATCCAGTGTATCGTATGAAAATGAAAGAAGGTCTTTAAAAGGGGAAAGTATAGCAAATAATGACTGCAATAATTTTGTGGAAAACAATGGCTACCCTGAACCTAAGTCTCTGCTATACAGAAAATTAAATTCTGAGAACAGATCCACCAGTTTGAAAAGTTACAAATCATTGACTTTGACCCGTGAACATTCTTTACAATATGAACAAGAAACTAAAGAGCCAATCTCATTGATTGGTGATCCCAGCGTACTTGTTTCTGCCAATGAACGCTCAGAAGAAAAATTCCCAGGTATAAAGATGATATACCATCAGGTCTTATAAAGAAAAGGAAGAAAGCTATCCTTCAGGTGTATTTTTGATGATCTTGTCCCATAACTGTAGGATCTACTTTTTGAATGATAAAAAATAATAGAAATGCAGTTAGGAACTACTATACTGCTTACATTATGTTTGGTTTATTTGTGACCTTGCTTTATTTGGAATTGTTTTCTGAGAACTCAGCCACAGAGGGATTTCTCTTTGTTTTCTTTATTATTTAAAGGAGTATATAAAGGTGTAACAGAACATAATCAAAGATCTTTTAAAATACAGTATTATTCAGGCGAATATATAGTTACTTGGCATTTCTCAATATCTAATGCATCCATACCTCTGATATTAGATGTGTATTTTGTTTAGCACATAAATCAGTCTATGACAAGATTTGAGTTAGATTTTTGTTAATTTTTTAAAAAGTAAGCATTACTTGTCTCATGAAGTCTTAGTGAACCTGCTATATAGTTCAAGACTGAAGAATTGCAATTTCATCTTTAGATTTTTTTTTAAGGAGAATTCAGAATGGATATAATTTAAAATGGAGGTACAATTTAATCTCCTTAAGCTGCAAGAAAATATTTAGTTTCTGTTACAATGTTATTCTCTTGTAGAGGTGGGTTCCTACTGGTTCGGCCCAGTTCGGCCAAACCAGTAATGGTGTGCTGGCCTGGTCATAGAATCGGCAGCGACCCAGGCTGGTCATGCCCCCAAACCAGTTCCCCGGTCACTGCTGTCACCGCCGCCAACTTTTTTTTTTTGTAGTTCTATGCATGGGCAGAACAATTTCCATTGAAGTGCACACAAGCAAAGCGCGCACAAGAGCCAACCAGCAATAACACCGGCTAGAACCCACCCCTGTTCTCTTGATATTCTTTCCAAGTATTGTGGGAATTTCTAAATAGAATTTTAAAAGGTGGTATTGTTTTCTAAAATATTCTTTCATAGGCATATTGTATGATAGTTTGTCCTAAATTTATAATGGTGGATGGTTTTATAAACTAACTAGTGTGCTTTTCATTGGCCAGAATAATCTTGTTTTATTTTTATATTTTGGGGGAACACAACATTAAAAACAGATTTTCTGCCCTATAATAATAATCTAGACAGATTCAGGACATTATTATAATTGTTTATAAATAAATATTCAGATTTAATCATTAAACATTTTTTGTTACAGTTTTGGAGAGCACCATGCACTTGGAAAAAAATATAATGCAGGAGGAAGATAAAAGTTTAAGTGGCAGCACTGATCTTACAGTTTCATTGAGTGAAGAGGAAGAAGAATCGAATTATTTGAAACTACAACAAAATCTAAACAGTACAGATTGCAAACTTGACAACATAATATGTAATAATAAAGAACATTCTCAAATATTTTTATCAACTGAACACTCATCTTCTGGCCCTGAGCTAAGGTAAAACTAAATGCTGTTTACAAATTTTCTAGAACCAATACATTGTTATTTCATAACATCAGCTTATATTAAATTTGAGCAGTGTAATATATCTGGAGCTGATACGAAACCTAGTCTGGGACTATTGTATATTTTTATACTTTCTCCTAGGCACTGCTTGGAGAGTCCAAGCATGGGTTAATTTCAGCTTGCTGCCCAAGGACTGAGTTCAAAGTTTGTGTAGCCACGCCTCCTGCTCCTTATAGAGGCCAGTTTAAAAAACTCAGGCACCCTAAAAGGACGCAGTTTGGGGAGCTCCAGTACTTGGGCAGTAGAGTTGGACTCTCCAAACAGTATAGTGTAGCCTTGTATTATTTTTGTCTTAGTTCTGTAGTTTAGGTTAGCAGTTTAATTTTTTTTTGCCTCAGCTCTTCTCGGACGCTCAGAGCAGGCTGCTTGGAGCAGGCTGCCTTCCGTGATAATCACGGTAGAGGCATCATCACGGAGAGTTTGTTCAGCAGCTGCTGACGAACCTGGGAGCCAGGTAGGAAGCTTAGGTGAACATCAAAAACTGTAAGAAGACTTTCTTCTCACACCTTAGGCTCCTAGGAGCTCTCTGGGCTTCCGACAGTCCCTGTTTTTCACTCTGAATCACGCGGTGGCCATTTTGGACTGTTTATGTTTGGCGCCTTTTTTTCTTCTGTCTGTTTGCATTGCCACTACCTGGTTCCAAAACAGACCACCACCGGGAGGGGTTTTTAATCCAGAGACCTTGCTCTTGGCTTCCAGACAGGTCTCCCCTCCCCAGGAAGAACACTCAGGGCGGCTGCAGGGTGTTTGACTGTGTGCCTTGGCCATACACTGCTTTGATTATTAGCGTGGATCTGCAGGCGCTCTGGACTTTTCAGACAGGTGCCATTTTGTTCCTGGAAGAACAATTTCAAAAAGCCCAAAGGCTTGACAGAGCCCCTTCTCTGGCTGTGGAGGCTTCTACAGGTCATTCCCTGCCCAGTTTCTCCATCCCTGGCAGAGGAAGGGGAGCTAGACTTATTGCCCAATCCATCCAGGGTGTCCCCTACATCCCCAAGTCCATCCCTGGTAGAGGACTCAGCTCATGAGTCCTGTTCCCTTGAAGAGGAGAACCTTTCATTCTCTAGGCCTAGAACCATGAGCCGTTGTCCAACTGAGGACAGGGGTCCTAATCCTTCCCATGAGATGAGAGAGGTCATTGCATGGGCCATATCTCAGGGAATTGCGAGATCAAGCGTCGTATCGTTGCGACACAGGCTCCTCTGATATTGAGCTTCTTGAGGTCCAGTATAGCTCTCCACCCCTCCAAGGACTTTGGAACCAGGAATAGGATGGAGTAAATCCCTTCCTCTTCTGGCCCAATGGCACCTGTTCAATGGCTGCTATGTCCAGTAAATGCTGAATCTTTGCCTGCATTAGTTGTCGTTTGTGCTTAAAAAGGAAAGGGGAATTGCTTTTTCCCCCTTTACAAATGCTTTTTTGAAGCCTAATTTTAACTAGAGATTTTATTCTGAATTTGAATTTGTTAAAAGCATTTCTTGAGCTAGAGTAGCAGCCCTTTTTTCTTCACTAACTGGAGATAATGGCGTATACTGAACAACAACAAAAAATGTTACCTTGCAAGAGATAATGGATGCAATAAAGCAATATTCTAATTCATTTCAAAAAAAATTAGAACATTTAATTGGAGAATATGAGGAAAAGGATGGAGTTACATATCAAATGGAAAAAAACAGAGGTGGTTTCTTAAGCACTAAAGAGAAAAATAACCACAAAGAAACTAAAATGGCTGATCTTTTCAATGAGTGGCTTATGTTTGGCAATCGGAAAAGTGGAACATGGAAAGATGAATCTGATGGATGGGAATTCCACCTCAGATGGCAAGATAATAATAATAATAATAATAATAATAATAATAATAATAATAATAATAATAATAATAATAATAATAATAATAATAATAATAATAATAATAATAATAATAATCTTTATTGTCATTGTAAAAATTACAATGAAATTGGTTTTAACTTCACTAGTGCAAAATTATAATAGAAACAAAAAAAATAGAAACAAAAAAAAAGAGAGAAAAGAAAAAAGAAAAAACTAGCATGTGCAGGGAGTGATTGCGGTTGAATTTAAAAGTCTCACAGCCCAAGGAACACCCTGCAGCCTGCAGGGTGTTCCTCTCGCAGGAGCATGTAGACAGCATCACATCCCTTGTGCTATCTTTAAACCTGTTCGTTCGGCTGGCTATACTTTTATATATTCTGCCTGATGGTAGAAGGGCAAAGAGATACCAACCAGGGTGTGAATCATCTTTGAGAATCTTCCTTGCTCTGCTATAGAAGAAGAAACAACAAAAGAACTTATGATATTAAAGAAAGAAACTTTACCAGTAACACCATTGATAACAACCCTGACACTCAAAGTTAAACCGACTAAGGAAGAAGAAGAAGAAGAAGGGCTCCAAAATGACAGGAAAGAACTTACAAATGATGAACTGCAGAGAAGTCCATACAAATTTGATTAAGGATATGTTTAGAAGAATTATGCCATAAATGGCAGAAGATGTGGTATTGTGTTATTACTGGAAAGATACAGGCTGATAGATAAAAAGTTAATCTAAAACCAGTTGAGATTAGGGAAATTTAGAGATAATAGACACAGTTAGATAAGAAATTGAAAGTGATAAATGTGTGTATATATATATATATATATATATATATATATATATATATATGCATAGTTATAAGGTAATTGGAAATGAATATTGAAAAGCATTTATTAAAGGAGATGAGTAAATATTATTGATGTTTGGTTAAAATAGTTACAGGGAATAATGATTTTGGAGGATAGTAGAATTAATAAATATGATGCCAATATGTGGCTGTGTTCTAAGTTTTTCTTGGTATGTTTTAAAATGAAGGATGTGTAATACAATTATAATTTAGTAAGTAAGAATGGAGGCATGAAAAAGATAATGTTTATGGGATGTACTTGAAATAATATGAAATAATATGAAACTTGGATGAATATTGAAGGAGATCTATGAAAATATTTTGTAATCAGCAGATACATTTTCTATAGCATGTAAAGATTTTTGTGTTGTGTTTAAAAATAAATAAAAAATTTCATAACAAAGAAAGAAGCTCAATATTCATCTGGCATATAAACACTTCAAAATGCTTCAAACTATTCTGGGTTGCATCAGGCAAGGAGACTTCCTGACGTCAATCGAATTGAAGGAACGTCCCCATCCATCCAGCACATCGCAAGTTCCTGAGGTTCCAGTTTGCAGACAAACATTAACAGTACAAAGCTCTACCCTTCGGCCTGTCATTGGCCCCCAGAACTTTTACCAAGCTCCTCAGCGCAACTCAGATATCATCCAGTGAGACTCCAGTGCTACCTGGGTGACATCCTGATACAGGCTTCGTCTGTGGCTCAGGCACATCGAGACCTCAACACCACCATTTGTATGCTTCAACAGCACGGATTCTTCATCAATTTGGAGAAAAGCCACTTGTCACCAACCTCCAGGATCTAGCACCTGGGCATAGTGATTGACTTGGCAGCCTGCAGGGTGTTCCTCTCGCAGGAGCATGTAGACAGCATCACATCCCTTGTGCGTCGGGCCCGTGCAACCAGGTCAGCATCCATTGTGATGCTATCCCAATTGTTGGGGAAACTAGTCTTGTGTATTGGAGTAGTTCCCTGGGCACGACTGCATACAAGGGACCTTCAGTGGTTTCTCTTCCCACTTCAATGACACAACGCCAGCAACTCCCAGAGAGGGGTACACGTTCCTACAAAGGTGCTCCGCTCTCTCAGGTGGTGGCAGTCCATGGCACCAACAAAGGGGTCCTTCTTCAAGGATTTGGAGCGACTCATTCTAACAACAGATGTCAGTCGGTATTTGTAGGTGCCCACCTACAAATGCACATAACACAGGGCAGGTGATCACAGGCGGAACTCTCCCACAACATAAACTGGTTGGAGCTCAGGGCCACCAGACTAGTGCTCCATCATTTCCACAAACACATTGAGGGCCACCATGTCCTAATACTATCAGGCAACATAGCCACCAAAGCCCACATAAACCACCGGGCAGGACTTGATCGTGAACCTTTATGTTGGAGGCAGAGGCCCTGGGGCGATGGGCAGAGCGGCACTTCGAATCGTTGAGAGCAGATCACATCTTGGGGTAGGACAACATGATGGTGAATTGGTTGAGCAGGACCACCATCAGCAATTCGGAGTGGTGCCTTCATCCATCACTGTTTCAACAATCCCAGAGATTCAGCCCTCTGGTAATAGACCTCTTCGCCAGTCCAGAAAACACGCACCTCTCACAGTTCTTCTCTTGGTTCCAGTGTTCCAGTGCAGAAGGGATGGATGCCCTACACTGCTGCTGGCCTCCCGGCCTCCTTTACACTTTTCCACCACTTATTCTGATACCTCAAGTCATTAGAAAGATCCTGACAGAGGGAACGGAAATTCCCCTGGTTGCCTCTCACTGGCCCAGAAGGTTCTGGTATGCTGACCTTGTCAGTCTCTTGGTGACCAAGTACTGGTGCATACCTCAGGAGCAGATCTCCCTCAGCCGGGGGGGGCATTCCACACCCGAAGCCTCAGTGGCTCCAACTGGCCGTTTGGCATTTGAGGGGGACTTCCTGAGGCAAGGTAATTTTTCTGACAAGGCATTCTGCACCATCCAGGCATCTAGGCGGCCTTCAACATTATGAATCTATGACAAAACATGGACTGTCTTTACATCTTGGTGTCATTCACATCACATTGATGCCACCACAGCGACAATCCCACAAATCCTGGAATTTCTCCAGGAGGGGTTGGACAGTAACCTCGCCCCCAATACTTTGTGGCAACAGATGGACAGCTAAAAGGACGGCTTCCTTCTGCAAATCAGAATCATTCTCCATGTCCTTCCAACTTGGCTCCATGGGAAGAAAGGTATCATCTTCGACCATAGGGCGTTGGCTGCACGCTTGCATTAAGCTGGCTTATGAACATCAGGCTAGGCCAGTTCCATCTCAAATAATGTCTCACTCTATGAGGAGTGCCGTGACTACAGCCGTGTGGGCCACACAAGCATCCATCAAGGAGATCTGTAGGGCCACTACCTGGTCCTCACCTTCTCTGTTCATCCGGAATTACAAACTGGACTCCTTTGCAGCTGCTGAAGCATCCTTTGGGAGGAGAGTCTTTCCACAGGTCCTCATGGATCTGCCTAACCAGGACACTTCTTTCCTCCCTGGGACCTCATAGCTTGGGTATGTCCTATGCTTGGACTCTCCAAGCAGCACCTAGGAGAATTACCGTTGGTTTACCTGAATAGTCATTCTCTAGGCACTGCGGGAGAGTCCAACCCCACCTTGGGGTTCTCCGTCGGTTCTGGAGTCACCACCACTAAGGACATAACACTTCAAGTTACTGCATCCTTCTGGATCTCATCCCTTTGTTTTTTCCCTGACCCGTGACTTGACTGAGGACCTAGTGACCACCTGGAATAATGCGGCCACGGTGGCCCTGGACCGGATCGCGCCTTTGCGGCCTCTCACTCGGCATCGATCTACCTTGGCTCCTTGGTTTTCCGAGGAGCTGAGGGAAATGAAACGCCAGAAGAGACGCCTAGAGAGCGTCTGGAGGTCCACTCGCGCCAAATCTGACCGGACGGGCGAGGTCGCATTTGCGGACCTACCTTGTGGCGATGAGAGTGGCGAAGTGGGATCATCTCGCTGCTCTCATCGCATCCGCAGATAACCGCCCTGCCGCCCTGTTTAGGGTGACCCGCTCCCCTCTTCATCAGAGGCCGCGGGAAGCTCCTTTGCAGGGTCGGGCAGAGGAATTTGGATGTTATCTGCAGGATAAAATCGTTGAGATCCGAGGCGAGTTAACCTCCAATTGGGTTAGTCCAGGCGGGATGACAGAGACAGGTCGTGAGACCGTTATTTGGGATGATATATACAGTAGGTAGGTAGGGAGAGTGTGTGTGTAGGTAGGTAGGTATAATAGTTAAATTTATTAACCGCTCCCTCTCCCCACAGGGACTCGGGGCGGTGCACAGGGAGGATAAAAACAATAAATATACAAAATACATACGAATTTAAAAACAGATTAAATTAATTCCTGTGCTAAAATCCCATTAACTAAAAATCCCTACCCCCCAAAAAACCCTAAAGACAGAGGAGTAGTTATCCCAGGCCGGCAAGGCAGAAAAAGTGTGTTTTCAATTTAAGACGGAAGGTATGTAGGTATGTAGGTAACGGGGGAGAGAGACTTTGTTTCTGCTGGCACAGAATCAGTTAAAGAGCAGGGAAAAACAACCCTTTTGCACTCTGCAAACCTCCCCAAAATGGCCCGTTTCTCCGCGAAAACGGGGCCGTTTTTTAAAAAAATAAAAAGCATGAATAGCCTGGGTGGGGGGCTTGCAGAGTGCTCCTGGGGGTGGAGGGGGTCAAAAATGAGCAAAAAATGGCTCATTTATGGTGAAAATGGGCCATTTTTGTGTCAAATAAATAGCATGCATAGCCTAATGGAGGCTTATAGAATGCTGCTGGGGGCTGGGGCAAAAACAGCCTGTTTTAGGCTAATTTCTGCCCTCCCCAGCCCCCAGGAGCCCTCTGGAAGCCTCTATAACGCTAGGCACAGCCAGTTTGGTGAAGGGGGCTGGGTTCCAGGAGGCAAAAAGTGCTGTATTCGGTATATAAGACACACCCAGATTTTCAGCCTCTCTTTAGTGGAAAAAAGGTGCGTCTTATACTCTGAAAAATACGGTACCTACTTTATTCTTCTCTCCCCCTCTCTTTCTCTCTCTCTCTCTCTTTCTCTCTCTCTCTATCCTTTTATCTACCTAACTACCTAACTACACTCTCTCTCCCTACCTATCTACCTACTGTATTTCTCTCTTTCTCTCTCTCTCTCCCTTTACCTATCTACCTAACTACACACACACTCTCTCTCTACCCATCTACTGTATTTCTCTTTCTCTCCCTCTCTATCCCTCTATCCATCTACCTACTTTTTTAAAAAAATTGCCTCTTCAAAACCTGGGTGTATCTTATACTCCAGTGCGTCTTATACTCCGAAAAATACGGTAGGTATTGAACTAGATCATTTAAGTCCCTAAAGCAGCATTAACAATATATTGAATTTTAATTAAATCTCTCTAAACTGAATCTCTCTGAATCTTGTATCACTGCTTGTTCACTGGGATTTTGCCATATGTGTTTTTAAAATTCAGCCACTAGTTTTCATAGGTGTCTCTATTGATCTATCTGAATTCTATCCTACCACCACATTTTTATTTTAAAATTTAAGTGTGGAACCAGCAACAAGCATCATAATGATTTCTTATGAGAATTTATTGGTATCATGCTACCGTGTAGCCATTGGCCTGTTAATATTGATACTTCTACCATAGGAAATAAATCAATGCATACTCTGTTAAATAGTGTATGATCTTTCAAAATTTTTGATGTCAGTATTGTCAAACTGAGGGAGAATCTTATTTTGCACTTTGTCTGTTCCTATCACTAACCTGAGCTTCATTTAGAGCCTTAACAAGTCCAGACTCTTCGACTTAGCACTTAGGAAAATAATGAGTATTTCAAGCTTAGGTTTAAGAAGGAATAAGGCAGAGACCTTTTGCTTGTGTTGCTTCAGCTGCATTCAAGAGGACTTAGCACAGATGGATTGTGCATTACAAAATGTAACACATAATTCAAGCTGTCAGCTTAATCAGACTGTTTCCAGGAAGCAACCTGTAAAGAGAAAGACCCCTTGTTTGCTGACCCCTGATCCATAGCCTGCTGCATCATGTCATCCATTTTGCTTTTCTTTATTTATGTGTCCTTTCCTTCCCCTTCTTTTTATTAATGTATTCCCTTCAAGTGGCACCCTGGAAAGACCACCCAGAGGGAGGAGCACAATAGGGAATGACCTAGCTGAAATAGAGATTTTGTAAGACTTCAGTGCAATGAAAAGCCCTGTTGAACTGCCTGTGTGTTCTTACTGGTTCAGTGTGTGTATTAGTTTAAAACTCAAAACTTCACTCCCACACCGCCTTCATTTTTCAACATTTACCATTACTGTTATGGGAATGCACTGTAATCATTTTCAGTAACTTAAATATTTTACTGTGCTGTGTGAATCATGCACCCTACGCATTAAAGTTGTAAATATTTTAGAAGCTTGGCAGAATCTCTGAATATTGTTTTTGTACTATATTTATAGGCCAGCTGTGTGTTTGCTTTATAGAGTTTTGCTGGAACAAAGCTGGCAGACTGAAGTAAAAATCTGAATAGCTATTTACACGTCTATAAAAGGATTAGCAGTACTCCATTGTTAAAATGCTTAAATCTTAATTTGCATCATTATAGAGGTATCCTATTATTATAATTCTCCATAAATTGCAGTTATGTTTTCCACCTGTAAGGGGATCCATTAGCCGTTTTCATTCATATAGTTATCATACTTTTTGGTTGTTTTAAATTAGAAATAGCAAAATACTGAGTTGCTTCAACCACAGTTTTCAATGTCATTGCACCGTTGGCCAAATTTGGCCCTAAAATGTATTACATTTCTTTGGTAATCATGTTATACATAGAAATAAACATTATATGATAAATCATTTGCCCTACAATAGTCTAGCAGAACAGATTCACTTTTTATACATCAAACCAGGACAGTGTTTTACTAGTTGCACGAATTCTACAAATTATAATATACAATCCTGATGTGAAAACTTGAGCTATGGTTTATACATGTTTGTATGCCTTATTCCTTTTTTTTCTTTGACATTTAGGAATTCCCAATATATATGAAGCCAGCTTCAAATTGCAAATTTCTTATCTCTGCTTTGTTGATTGCTGCTTGTAAAGATAAACCCTACACAATATGATAATGCTGCCTCATACAATGTTTATCACACTGTTGTATCCCTATCTAAATGTCACCAAAAAAAGAACAAGAAAAAGTATTTTCAGGTGATATAGCTTAGCGCTTCTTGGTATAATCCAGAGAAGACATACATACATACATACATATAATGAAACATAGCAAAAGTGCTTCTTCTTCCCCATTTATATTAATATGCCCTATTTTAATATTAATATTTTAGTAGATTGTTAAATAATGTGTTCTTGCTACTGCATGAAATGCATTTTTTCTTATTTCTGCAGGAAATGTCTGTCATTTGAAGGATTTTGTCATGTCTTAACTTTCATAGAAGAAGTGGTAGCCAAAGTACCTTCTGGATGCTCAGCATTATACCAGAGAGGAAATGCTGAAACAGCAGAACTAGAGAAGCTTATAAGGTCAATGGCTAGTTTCATTTAATGTGAAATGTGACAATGCTATCTACATAACTACTCAGATTGTGGCTTTAATAACTTCATTTGAATTTTTTTCAGATTAATGCTCCACCACAAAAATCCTGGATTGTTCTCATTTTCAATTGGTCTGTTCAGAAGAATAATACAAAGGAGATGTTTTAACAATGAGGCATGCATCGTGTACTTCAGGGCTCATATTAAGTGGAGTTCAAGTGATTAGAGCTCTCAAAAGAGACTTTTCAGCACATATAATATTGATTTTGGAGAAAGAGCAATATTATTTTGTTAAACTGGAGGAAGATAGGAAACCAAAACTTAGTGTGGCACCTTTTACTTTTCTCCCAAATTAGGGAGCTCGCTATAACACTTAGTAACTTTGCCTTCTATTTAAGATACCGGTAAATCTTCTTTTTGGAATGACCATAGATTACTTCAGTATTACTTTAGCATTACAGATTAGTTTAGTAATCTGTAGCTAAGATCTCTTTATAACAGCATTGTAGGAACAATTTGATTGTTTTAAAGAAATTGATTCCTCATTAATATTTTTTTTTTAAATTGTAGAATGGAAGGGATTTTATATTTGGCAATATAATTATGTTTTCATGATTTTGATTTATGTCAGTAGATTGCAAGTCCAACCCAGAGTGTTCTTATTGGCCACACCCTAATCCAGGACTCTTTTTTTCTCATTCCTCCTAGGAATTGTTGAAAGAATTAAGTATATATACTTCACACTTGACAATGTTGGCATTGCAGGCTCATACTCTAGCTTTGCATGTGTTACCTTGAGGTAGTGAGTTCAACTCTTGAAGCAGAAATTCTGATTATGAAAACAGACTTCCTAAATGGCCTATCACATTCTTTCCGAACGTCTTTCATTTTACCCAACTGCGTGTCACAGTTATTTCTGTGATTTCAGCTAGGTAAAATATCAATTATCAGATGTGGAATCAAATAAGGTTTTTTTGGTTCTCAGGATGCTACAGGTGAAGAGGTTGGTGCATGCCTACACTTTGACCAATTCATATTTGATCAATATATTAAATAGTGTTTTCAATTTGATTGATAAAAATAAATTATGATTATCTGTTTTTAAGTACCTGTTTTTGTTTATAGCCTCTGTAATAAAGGTGGCAACTTGGCACAAGAAAACTTTGAGGCATGTGAAGCGCTTGTCCTTTATCAACTTCAGAAATTATTGCAAAATACAATGAATGGATGCCTTTTACAAGATAAAATGCTTAATGACAAAAGGGAAAGACTGAATGAAGTACAAAGCAGGTATGATCACTTAATGTTCACAGAGCCATCATTCTTATGTCACAGGTTGAACTGTATATGATATGAAGTCAAAGCACTTCAAGAGAATTGCATGCATCAAGTTATAGTTTAACTGTTCAAAATATAGAAATTAAAGATGTTTTATAAAACAATCCTGTACATGTTTACTTTGGTTTAAGTCAATAAATTCTGTGAGACTTATAGCCATATAAGAATATATAGAATAGGAGCTTTAAAAGGAAAGAGATGAATAGGAAAAAGAAAACCCTAGATAATAAGCAGAGCAATAGCTAACACCAGGCTACACAGCTTTTGTGTGTCTGAGAATACATATAGCGTTAACTTAGGCAGTGCATCTGCCAGCATGTACATAGGTAAACACACACACACACACACACACACAAACATATATATATACACACACACACACACACAATCTATTACTAGCTTACAACTTTTAACACATCAAACTCCCTCAAATACATTAATGCACAAATAGTTCCTCTCAAATAGACTCGCGAGAGATTGTGAGAAACAGATGGGAGGAGTTCAGTGTGCATGACAAGAGATAGCACAGCCCATAAGTGGGAGCTGAGGGAAGAAAATTTGGATTGTGGTACGCTGCTAAGAGTTGTTTCTGTGAGATAGACAATCATATACATTTGATTAATAATAAATAAATATTTCAGAGATTCTGTCCTAATTGGTTTATTACCTCTTCAGATTTCAAAATTATAGTCATTTTCATTTCTTGATTATCTACTGAAGCTCCAGCTGATAATTTACTTGAAAGTACGGGTATGACCATAAGTGGGACCAGGAACTCCATTACAGTCATAAAGTCAAAAATCATGGGACCATGCAATTTATGACAGCAGTTCTGGTTGTGGTTCTTAAGCAAATTGTTTGTGAAGCGTGATGTCACATGACTGGGACTTACAATTTCCTGCCAACTTCCTCACTGACTTTGCTTGTTGGAAACTAGCAACAAAGGTCGCAAGTGGCAAACGTGACTATGGGATGCTTTGACCACTATAATTGTGTGAATCATGGTCATGTAACTGGGATGTTGCTGTGGCCAAAACTTTGAGGACCAACTCTAAGTATTAAGCAAAGACTAACTCTAATTTTGTAATAAAGAATGCGGAGAGGGGGAGGAGGTGAATCTGAGCCTGTACATTGATTATGTTTATTTTTGATTGATGAATCTTTTTTTATCTGGGTTATCTGGGTGACTAAAAAGAGAGGGTGGGAGAAATATTTTCAGTCTTGTAAGATTCTATTTAATGTAATCTTACAATAAAGATCTCACTGATGTTCCTGATTATGCTTCTGGCCTGGACTGCCTTGTAAAGCAAATATTACGACTCTTGAGAAGACATCAGAAGTTACAATAAATCAACTACAGATTGCACAACTGGATTATATTAGCTATTAAGTGAATGGTAAAACTCTGAATTCAGTTTTTGCTAAACATGGCCTTCTTGTGTGCATTGTGTAATTATTATTTTCTGCCAAACTCAGAAAGTGAATTTTGGCAATTTACACTATAACACACAAAAAGATGGGCCAGGGGAAGGGGGGGGAACAACCATAAAAGCACAAAACATCTCAATGACCAAATCAATCTAATTTCATTTTCCTATAATTAACATATATTGGGAAAAATTATTTTAATGAAAACAATATAGTTTAATAAAAGAAATAAAGACAAAGTCCAATAAGAAATCAAAAAAAGTCTGTGATCTCAAATAATTGAGATCACAGAAAGAAAAAAAGTTTGTCACTGGAATTATTCCATATTTCAGCTTTATATACACAATATCTCATGCCAACCTAGTTGTTTTTTGAGAATTTTAAATGAAAACTTTTTTTCTGTTTTGTCTAGATCGGAATTGGCATCTTATTTTGCTAAGATTTGGGAACGTTTAAGCAAACATATCTTGTTCTTGCAAAAGCACCACATTTTACTCAGACAAGAAGTGAAAAACATGTTTGGTACCCTGTTGATTTTGGAGACTCATCAACAAGAAAGCCCGGTCAGTATGTTACCTAACTCCCTGCGTGGTTGGGTAATGCCGGGGAATGACACTTGGTGAATGATTTTTCAGATGAAGGAATTACCGGTATATCTCCGTGTACTGTAGAGCAGTAATTTTACATATAGGCCATGTAATGTGCTTAATGAAAAGGCTTTTTTGGTATCTAACTGCTGATTATTTTCTGAAACATGAATGTCCTGATTGCTAATCAATAACCAGTCAGAATGCTTACATGCATTAATTTGAAGCAAGGTATAAAACAATTTCTAAAACAAGGAGATGAATATATTGTTGCATATTCTTGTCACTGAATGTTACCAGCATTTTAGATTGGTCTTTATTTCATTTAATTCATAAAGTTATATGACATATGAGTTGCCAAAGGGAAAACATAATTTCCCAGAAAACCTTTAACAAATTACTTTGATGTGAGCTGCAGCAATTTTTTTTAATGTTACATTCAACGTTGCATGAAAAAGCCAAATAATTTTAATATTTCTAATATTGATGTCCTAAATTGTAATTAAGAATTATCAAATATTTCCCCTTGTCTATTTGCAATATTTGCAATATTCTATGTTATCTAATGTCAATAATCATATTATACAGTAATATAACATTTTATTAAAATAATATAGTGTATCAAGAATTATAACAATGTAATAAAGAGGAAAAAATAAAAATAAAACACATTTTCCCTCTTAAATTTAGTAAGTGGTTGTATCATCTTAGGCTGTAATAAACGCAGCACTGTAAAATTTCCGGTATTTATTGATAGATCTCTTACATCACTATGTAAGAAATGTTGTCCCAATCTGTGGCAAACTTCTTCAACTCAGGAAGTTTTAAGAATTTTCTAGCAAACTTATTTCAGGTCCTGACAGCATTTCTCTGGGATTTAAGTCTGAACATTGATTTGGCCATTTCACAACTCCAAACTTCCTCAACTGTTCCTTTGTTTGTGTGTTAGTGATCACTGAATTTGGGCATGAGCCACTTGTGTTTCAGTTTCAATGAACAAATAGATATTGTCTTATAAAATAATCTAATAAAAAGTTGACTTCATGTTTTTGCCAATGTCAAATTGTCTGAGAAAAAAAAATCCTTTTGATGCTTCCATTTTTAATCATTATTATGAATTTATTGGATATTTTATAGTGAAATGCATGCTTTCTATCAGACATAATGATTCCCCCAGAGCCTGAAAAGTTTTATTTTTTACTTATTTTTCCATAAACATTTCCCACAGAAACCTGGAGGCACATTTTTAGAAACTTTTAGACAATGTTCTTCGTGAACAAGTCTTCCTTTTCCTATTCTCTCATGAATACTTTTATATGCACTGTTTTTCAGATAGTGAAATCATAAATATTAACTTTAGCAAGGAATAAAATGATCCCGTTGAACTGAACTTCCTTATGGACTTTTGTCTATTCTTTTGGAATGATTTTGACAGGACAGCTATTCTTGAGAAGATTCATAATTTTAAATCTACATTGTCCTGGACCAATTAAGTCATAGAAATTTAGACACATGATTATATCTATTTCAAGACAATTAGGCATCACATACATTTTTAATGTGAATCTAGAAATCTAGAATAGAATAGAGCTACAAGCAACCTTGGAAGTTTTCTAGTCCAGCTCCCTGCTCAAGCAAGAGAACCCATACCATTTCAGATAAATGTCTATCTACTTCAAAACCTCCAGTGATGGAGCACCCACGATTTCTGAAGGCAAGCTGTTCCACTGGTTAATTGTCCTCACTGTTAGGAAGTTTCTCCTTAATTCCAGATTGCTTCTCTCTTTGATTAGTTTCCAACTATTGTTTCTTGTCCTGCCCGCTGGTACTTTGGATAATAATTTGATCCCCCTCTTCTTTGTGGCAGCCTCTCAAATACTCCCCTTGAGGTGCACCCGGAGGCTCCAGTTGGTGCAGAACGTGGCCGCGCAGGGGATCTTGGGAGCACCAAGACACTCCCATATAACACCTCTCCTGCGCGAGCTGCACTGGCTGCCTGTGGCCTTCCGGGTGCGCTTCAAGGTTTTGGTGACCATCTTCAAAGCGCTCCATGGCATGGGTCCTGGTTATTTGCAGAACCGCCTCCTGCCACATACCTCCATCCGACCTGTCCGCTCCCACAGGGAGGGCCTCCTCAGGGTGCCATCCGCTGGACAATGCTGACTGGCGACTCCCAGGGGAAGAGCCTTCTCTGTGGCGGGTCCAGCCCTCTGGAACAACCTGCCCCCCGACCTTCGTACTATCACGGACCTTCGCCTCTTCCGTCGAGCATTAAAGATTTACTTGTTTCATGCGGCTGGCCTGGCATAGTTTGTTTTTATCGTTGTTTTAATAGGGTTTTAAATCATTTTAGCACGGGTTAAACTTATTTAATTTAATCTTAAATTGTATTTATATGTATTTTATCTTTTTATTATTGTCCCAATTCAGGAAAGAGGGCGGTATATAAATTAAATTAAATAAAAAATAAAAAGTTTGTTTGAAGACATGTAATGAAATGTGAATGGCCTTGGGAAAAGGGAGAGACAGAGAGAGAGGGAGAGATATGCTGCCTAGAAAACAATCAGACAAAAGAGGCAGGCACTCCTAATGGATTAATGGTCATAGGAAGAAACTTAGAAAAGCTCTGCGATTGTTCAGGGGGATAAAAGTGGTAATGGGAAGTTTATACCTTCATACTTGCAAGATTTTATCATTGTAGCTTTATAATAAATTAAAATTAGCTCATCTAGTTGTTTTTCCTGTATGGTTTATCCAGGAGAGCTGACAAGATGTTTCATTGTCCAACTAGTAATATCATTAGTGCTTCTATTATTTTGGTGGCATTCTGCAATAATATGCAACAATTCAGAAAATACAAGGGAACTAATACTTTACTCCAGAACTGTATCCATTTTGAGAGGTACAGGGCAGCATTTGCTTGCATCTCTTTTTATCAGAAATAGTTAGTTTTGCCTTTTTCTAGGGCTACTACCAACTTTTCTGGAAATCAGAACAATCCAAACATCTAATAAATGTTCAGACAGACACTGATATCAATTAATAACAAGCATTTTACAGATGTGGAATAGTTCTATGCACATTATTCAAGTGTTCTATGAACCCGCAGAGTATTTGAAATTATTTGAAAACTTGGTATGTTTATTTCATCAGAATATTCTGCACATGCCTGTGTATGCACGGGTCACTTTTATCTGTCCAGTTGGCAAAGCACTTCTTCAGGATGATCTCTGAGCTGCTTCCCAATACTGAGGAATGGATTCTGAGGCATGCTTTGACAAACAATTTGCATAGGCCTAAAACTAATGAATTTTGTTCATATAAGGTCTTTGATGAGCAATTGATCTAGGGGACTTGTATACTTTCTAAAAGAGCTGTAATAATGCGATCTCAATTTTCAGAATTCTACACATAGCAAAATAATGCAATGTGTATTAGTTAATTAGTTTCAAAATATATTAAGGCAGGATCTGAGAGACACTCATTTCAAAATTTGCATTTACTATTATAATTCTGCAAAAAATATCAAAATATTTTTTTAAATACTGCTTTATTTCTTTTGCTTTAGACTTCTCCAGTATTGAAAGATTTTGTAGAAGATTGTGAAGACAGATCATTTTCTTGTAGCAATAAAATCTCACAAGCGAAAAATAGCCCAGAAAAGCAAGGTAAACATTCAGAATATAGAGAGAACAGAAAATAATATTCTGTAAAATATGTTATATATATTTTTGCATAGAAACATTGAAGAACAAAGATATATATTTTGTTTATCGTCATATATACTTTCCATTCGTTTTACATTTGCTATTTCCTTTTTACATTTATAATTCTATAACCTAATGTTACATACATACATACATACTCATTCTACTTTCATTCGTTGTTCCTGTTCTCTAACCAATAATACCATTTATCCCATACTGTATAATAGTCTTTATCTTCTTTATCTTGCAGTTTAAAAGTTAATTTGATCATTTCCGTGCAGTCCATTGCTTTTTTAATTATTATGTTTTCAGAAGGTATGCTGTCTAATTTCCAATTTTGAGTGTAGGTTATTCTTGCTGCTGTCAGTATAATGTATTATAATTTATTTCCTTTGCAAATGTTCTGAAATAATTTTAGAAGTGGAAGGTTGTGACATGCTCAGCAAAGGCCATAAGAAACAAGCTCTTAGAAAGTGTACGTAGTCCTTGACTTACAACCAAAAAGGGGGCAGGAACCTCCATTGCTAAGCAGTGCTGTTGTTAAGTGGGTCTTGCCCTATTTTATGACCTTTTTTGCTGTGGTTGTTAAACAAATCACACAATCATTAAGCAAATCCAGCTTCCACCATTGACTTTGCTTGTTGGAAATCTCAAATGGAGATTACATGACTCTGGGACCTGCAACTGTTGTAAACATATACAGGTTGCTAAGCACTCAAATTTTGATCATGTGACCAAGGGACACTTCGATGATTGTAAATGCAAGAACCAGTTGTAAATCACTTTTTTCAACACTCTTGTAGCTTCAAATAACAAATGTAGTTTGTTAAACAAATGATCATAAATCGAGGACTATCTGTAGACTCTTTTACATAGTACTTATAAGCAATCATACCTTGTTAATTTTAGTAGAATTTTATCATTTTAAGAGCACTGGTGGTGCAGTGGTTAGAATGCAGTATTGCAGGCCAACTCTGTGCACAGTCTGGAGTTTGATCCTGACCAGCTCAAGGTTGACTCAGCCTTCCATCCTTCCAAGGTCAGTAAAATGAAGACTATGGAGTTGTACATGTCTAAATGCTATCTCTTTCGCTATTGCTATCATTAAAAGAGAGGCAGTGATGTAAATAATTATATAGGTTTAGTTTGTGTGTATGTCTGTGCCTGTGCCTTTGTGTATTCTCTTGGGATTAATAGCCAAGTTGGTTAAGTTTGCTGGCAAGTTTTTGCTGACTTTAAATACAGCAGCCCAAGATACAGTTGCTGTTTTCTTTGGCAAATAAATAGAGAGAGTAACAGCGTATTTTACTAAAGTTCACAGTAGGATCCTTTGTAAAGAACTGTAATGGACAGTTTAGATCAATAAACAAGAGATAACAAAAATGAAAAAGTAAAGGGAATGGGACTTGAAAAGAAAACAAAGTAGTCTGATCACTGTGAGTTTGAAATGTGTTTCATTATTGTTTGTGTTCACATACAAAAATCACAAGCTGGTTTGAAGATGAGAGTAACAAAAAAACTTCCTAGAAAAGATTGATATTACAGGTAAAAGTAATGGGTGTATAATAGGCTCAAATGTGGTCTTTACCTTTATTATACAATAAAACATTGCATTCCAATGGCTTGTGAATTACCCTCATTCTGTATAAATCCAGCTACTACATTCTATGTTCAGACATAAATGGCAAGAACATAATGTCCAAGCTTATGTCATACCCGCTTTAAGTCTTTGTAATGATGTTATATGTTTTAAACATTGTGAATATCTATCATTTTAGCCTTTAAGGTCCTAATACTGGTCTTACAAAGGTCAGTCGCCATGGGGAAGAATCAGTAATTATATGGCAAACTACACATGTTTCTGATTTGATTCTTTTCTTTTCAGTGGTAATTGAACATGTATCATTAGAGTAAGAGCACAAGAAAAAGTGCCAGACAAAAGCAGGATTTCTGCCTCAGAAAGCATTTTGATAATTTAAAATTTTTTGCAATAAGATCTTATCAGAATCTGTTACAGTATCTTTCTGGTAATTGCATTATGTTTTTTAAACATAATGTGAAATATAGCATGGCAGCTTTTTCTTTCTTTTATGTGTGCAAATAAGTTTGTAGTGTATATTAGTACTTGTAACAAATGCAGATCTGTAGTCAACATTTTACAATCCTTTTTTTTAAAATAAAGAAACAAACTGCACACACAAATATAGAAACTACGTGTCAAAAAGTAGCATAAAATTGAAGGATAAATGTGAAAAGCTATTAGATTTTTAATATAAAAAGTGCTTTAACATTATTATGTATATTTCTGTTTTAGCTTTTTTTTAAAAAAATCTAGTTAGACAAGCTCTATTGCATGGTATATTTTGGAACAGGAATAAAAGATTATCTTATTTTGAATAGAAGGTAGCTTTTTGGAGGGCTAAGGTGTCCATTTGCTCCTACATCTATTAAGTATTTTATATCCAGAAGTACACACAAACTACAGGCTTTTTTCTTAATTTAGCTGCATTTAACATAAATTGGCATTAAAATTAATACTGGATTCCCACTTTAAATTAAGTCATGTTGTTTAACCATAACTTATTAAATACACATTTGGCTGGGATTGAAAAAAATGCAATCTTCAATGTGATGATGATGATGAAGAAGAAGAGGAGGAGGAAAAATAGTTTATTAGCTATGGCATAGAACAACATGCAGTTAATGAACTTCCTTCAAGATTTTGAGGGTTGGAATAGAAACCTGCTATTCTGAGACGCTCAAGGATGGTCATCTAAACCATTTTAAAATGACAACTTCAAGTAGAAGTGGAAAAAATCTGCAAAATGTTTATAGTGTGCTCAGAAGCAAAAACAGAAAACAGGCAGGAAGAGAAACCAGTAGGTTAGTTTATTTTTCTGAAATCATAGTGAGGAAAAAATAAAGAATAGAAAGTAGTAATCGCTGTGATCAGGAATAAAATGAAACCCGACATTCACTGAATGGCACTTTGACCACTCAAGATTTTGCTGCAGACCAAAGGGACCTTTTGAATCTCAAACAACTACTTATACCATCTGTTGCTGACCGAAACAAAGTACATGCCTCTTCAGTAAGAGGCCAAGAGGGCAGCAGTGATGCTACCTTGGGCTTTCTCTTGTTTTCTACAGACAGAGCTAATTTTAATAAATCTATGGCTGTTGGGTTTTTTATAAATAGACCATCCACCTGGTCCATTTCCAAGGGAAAGTGATAAGAGAATCTGATTATTTAACCATAAAACAAATGTGTGGTGCAAGTCCAACTAGAATAGCTCTGCTCTTCAATTTAAGATTAAATACATCACCCAGCACATTGGCATTTTCAACTAGGAAACAATGAGTGGTTAGATGATTAATACTTGTGGCTAACCTCACTTAAAAATAAAAATTTGAATTCTTGAAGCATCAGAGCCCTGTCACTGCTGATTTGCAAGCAGTGCTGCTCTAGAACCTAGAATAGATTGCTCAAAGCTTTTAGAGAACGATCAGTCTCACCATGATCTCGGCTCATTTTAACTTGCTATTTAAAGGGTATCACTTTAATGGGGAGGAAACAATGCTCTGTGATGTCATGCTGACCTCATGACTGCAGAAATGTCTTCGAACAGCACTGTCTCAACAGCTCTTGAAACAAAGATGAGTGCATCCCTCTACAGTTGGTTATATCCACAGGGACCCATTTCCTTTTCTTTTCCTTAGAGGTTAGAGACAATAATACATTTCACATGGATTCTGTGAAAATGTACTCTCTGTAATCACTCTTTTTGTAAAATATGATTTGGTGGATCTTCTAGAAAAGTTGTTAATAGCAATAGCAATAGCAATAATATACTGCTTCACTGTGCTTTACAGCTCTCTCTAAGCAGTTTACTGAGTCAGCATATTGCCCCTGACAATCTGGGTTCTTATTTTATCGACCTCGGAAGGATGAAAGGCTGAGTCAACCTTAAACTGGTGAGAATTGAATTGCCGAACTGCTGGCAGCTGGCAATCAGCAGAAGTAGCCTGCAGTACTGCACTCTAACCACTGTGCCACCTGGGCTCTTAAAAATGAAATATGAAGCAATCAAGTATCCGACATATAGAGTGAACTTAGGTTTCTTTCTAATTTTGTTGAGATGCAATTAAAAACATGTCTATAAAAATGTCATGAGAGTTCCAGTTTTTCCTCTGATTATGGAAGATATTAATAATAATAATAATAATTTTAATATTTCTAAACCGCACCCTCTCCCCACAGGGACTCGGGGCGGTGCACAGGCACAGTAAAACAATAAATACATATAAACATTTCATTAAAAATAAATTAAATCCAAACCTGCGCTAAAATTCCCATTAAAACTAAGCAATATTACAAAACCCCAATAAAACCCCAAAGACAGAGAGACTATCCTAGGCCGGCCAGACAGAAGAAATGAGTTTTTAATTTGAGACAGAAGGAGCGGAGGTCCGTGGTCGTCCTAATGTCGGGGGGAAGGTCGTTCCAGAGGGCCGGGCCCGCCACAGAGAGAGCCCTTCCCCTGGGCGTCGCCCGCTGACAAAGTCTAGTGGACGGCACCCGGAGAAGTCCCTCTCTGTGGGAGCGAATCGGTCGTGAGGATGTATGAGGCAGGATCCGATCCCGCAGATAGCTAGGTCCCGAGCTATTGACAAAGATCAGAATAGTCAGGTGGTTCTACTGACTGAGCGTGGGTAATGCATGGACAAAATAGAATAGAAAAACATGCTATTTCTTCAAATTTAATTAGTTTGTGCTACCTGCCTATTTTTTTAATCATACCTGTAACAGTGGCAGCTACGGAGAGGTCACTTTCTACATTTAAATTTATGCAAATACATAATTGAAAGCAACTTTTTCAGACATGACAAATCAGTTGGTCATTCTCAACTGAGAATGAATGTATCATATTCCAAAGATAATAAGTGTAGCTGCTAAGGAAAGAAAAACAGTTGAGTGAACCTTTACAACTCTGCACCGTGGTCCCCACCTGCACACTGCCAAGGATGATGATGTGGGGGCCCAATCACTGACCCACCTAAGTTGTACAAGATGTGCTGGCTCTGAGGTCATAATAACAAATATGGAACATAGTTGCTTTGGCTAGCAAATGACACAACTCAGAGAGGATACAGAGAAAAGTGACGACCAACTGCTTTATGCCATTGCCTGGAAGGCACATCGCTGTGCTACGGTTTGTTTTTTAAAGATTTTGCTTTGCTTGTTGACTTGATATGCTACTTATTATTATTTGGTGAATGTTATTGATCCCAGTCTACATTTAAAAATGTAAAACCAATTGCTTTGATTTGGTTGGTGGCTGATATATCTTTATCCTCTGTATACATGCTCTGAGTCTCAGTTTATATCATATTGGGTCCCATTCCATTCTAGCTACAGTGTCTCCCAATGTACAGATAATTCAGATAATTCTAGCAACGCAGGTCAGTTGTGTTTGCATAGATTGCTACAAAAATTGGAAAAAGCACTATAATGTAGTTTAGCAGTGATATTACTTAAAATCTGATGAGGACAGTATCTTTGTGTTCAAAGCTGAATATTAATGATTTGAAAGGCATTTTAAAATATAGGTTAGAATTTTTGAAATACAGTTGCTAAACATGAAAAACTAATTTAAGTTTCCAGTTAAAATGGCCTTTTGAAGGGATTTCAGAGAGAAAATTGAGAACAGAATTATTTACTCAAATTGAGTATGTATTATTTCGGCTATTGATATTTTGATTTTTACTGTAGTTTTTAAAAAGACTGAATATGCTAGCATTAACGTGTGTAGTCATTTTTTAATAATTTTATTTCATAGCTTGAAGTTAATTTTTTTTAACTGCAGTATCTAAATTTTTTGATAAACATCAAGAAACTTGCATGTTCAAAAAGAACTTGGAGCAGTGATAATGTTTCCTACACATGCCAGATGTGTGGAAGAAATGTGTATAAAACCTTTGGGTGTATGCTTGTGTTTAAAAGAAAGAAAGCATGCATCTTTTTATAGATTTGACATAGCAGTCTCCTAAATTTTAATCAGGCTTTTCAATCAAGAATAATCAAAGAGGTTGGATGATGAAACTTCTCATGCCTATAGTATATAAATAGTAACAATATTTTAAAAACATATTTTCATGTAAGAAATAAAGGGAATGTGCACCTCTTTGATTTGATTATTTCTACACAAAAGGACATATGTTGTCTCTTAAATGTCAATTACTGCAGTATAAATTATTTGGAAGAACTGATACCTAAGTACTTGTACTGCCCTATCAATTAATATGTTTGGTCACTTAATCACTTAATGGAATTTCCCCTTCTACAATGTTTGAAATTATTATGGTTAAGAAGTGGCAGTACTGGAACTGATTCCCCCCCCCCCCCCACTGTTTTCAGTGCATGATAATTATAAGCAAAGCTCTTACTCTAAGATGTATTCATAATTAAAAGTAAGAATGTTAAATTATTGTTAGCAGAAGAATTTCTTCTGCTTGTTCACTCTTTGGAAAAGGTAATACTGTACTGTAAAAGAAGCCTTCAGGATTTTAAGGAATATTGGATGCTCCAAGGAAACAATTACTGTGTTTGTGTTAGCCGTGTCTAAATGCAGACAATTGCTTTATATTATTGTAAAGGTAAAATTCCTTGTATCTACTTCAACTGTAGCACCACCTAGCGTCTGATAGTCATGTCTTATCATTTTGGAAAAAGAAGTTTACATTTAGTTAAGGTAGACCAGATCAGAAAACAAATTCCATAAAAAGACTAGAACTACACTTTATTGAAATAGCAATATGTAGCCTCTCTCAGTAAAATGTACAGGTAGTCCTTGACTTACAACAGTTCACTTAGTGACCATTAGAAGTTACAATGGCAGTGAAAAAAGTGACTGATGACTATTTTTCACACTTATGACCGTTGCAGCATAATGTCCGTTGTCACATAATTTACATTCGGATGGTTGACAATTGACTCACATTTATGATGGTTGCAGTGTTCCACGGTCATGTGATCCCTTTTTGCACCTTCTGACAAGCAAAGTTAATGGGGAAACCAGTCTCATTTAACAGCGTGATACTCCACTTATTCACTTAACAAATGTGGTAAGAAAAGTTGTAAAATGGGGCAAAGCTCACTTAACAAATTTCTCAGCAACATAAATTTTGGGCTCAATTGTGGTTGTAATCGGATCCTGCCCCACACATCCTCACGACCGATTCGCTCCCACAGAGAGGGGCTTCTCCGGGTGCCGTCCACTAGACTTTGTCAGCGGGCGACGCCCAGGGGAAGGGCGCTCTCTGTGGCGGGCCCGGCCCTCTGGAACGACCTTCCCCCTGATATTAGAACGACCACCGACCTCCGCTCCTTCCGTGTAAAATTAAAGACCCATCTCTTTCGACTGGCCGGCCTTGAATAGTTCTCTCTGTCTTTTAATTATAAATTTTAAATGGGTTTTTAATTTATGTTTTTAGCACGGGTAGATTTATTTAATTCGATTTTAAGAAATATTTGTATTATTGTATATTGTTTTTAATTATGCCTGTGCACCGCCCCGGGTCCCTGTGGGGAGAGGGTGCGGTTAATAAATCCCAACTTATTATTATTATTATTATGTAAGTTGAGGACTACCTGTACTAGTCTTCCTGTATTAATCTGTTTTCTAATCTGGTCTATTTTGAAGTGCTGACACCACTTTGGATGAATAGGCAGATTCAAGAGTATTAGAAAGATCATACTTTTGTATACTACTAATGAGTGATTGGGATGCACTAGAGGAGCAGACTCTGGGGAAACATGGATTGAATAGTTTTGCAAAAATATTTTTTTATTGCCTGTGCCTTTGGCTTCAAGCAGAATGAATGCAGCTTGAAGGATCTTGCTTGAGAACAACCATGAATGTAATAGGAAACAAAAGATGGAGAGTGAAATGTAGTCAGCATTACAGATTGTGAAATAGTTATGTGTTGGCTAAAGCAAAAACATTAAATAGAGCAAGTGTTGCAGTGTTTCTCAATCTTGACAATTTGAAGATGCGTGGACATCAACTACCAGAATTCTCTAGCCAGCATGCTACTTGGGGAATTCTGGGACTTGAAATCCACACGTCTTCAAGCTTCCCACAACCTAGATTCATCCTCAGCAGAAAAACTCAAAAGGACTTTAGCCTAGTCGCTATGTCTCAGTCTAACCTAAGTAATTTGGAAGTATGCCATCTTGAGTTCCAGGAGAAAAGCTGATAGAAAAATGTAATGAGCAAAAACAACAACTTCAGTTTCTTGTAAAAGAGAACCCACTATTGAATCATCAATATGCATTGTTAAGATATCTGAATAAATAATTCCAGGAGCATTTTCCTTCAGAGTTTTTATATTAAAAATAATTCACTGCTAGTTTTTTATTTAACCAATGCTTACTCCAAATTAATAATAACTTAAAATACACTTATGCACAGCACTGTTTTAAGTGAGGCTTTTTTAAAAGTTCAAATATCTTCAAAATATAAAAATGCTGATTTTTACCAGTAGAATACCTAAAACAATTCAGCCTAACATCAAATGCTTATGATATCTCATTAGGTATCTATTTTTCATTTAATTATGTTATGTCATAACATATGTAATTATGAGAATCAGTTAATTAAGCTGATATATCAAATGTATTGCCAAAGTTTGGCAGAGAAATGTATAACATACATACATCAGTTTTTTTCTTTAGTATAGTGAGCAAGTAATAAGTAAATGAGAAATGTATAGCATGTTGTAAAATGCTTTCTTAACTAAGATAGATAAAATATGTGATAGCTGATTTAGTGAAATTCTTGTTCAATGAGGCTGAAATTTACCTTCTGGTCTTCTTTTAATTATATGATTCTAGATACATTTTGAACTCAAACTTACTTTAGTATAAATTCTTCAGATGAAATGAAATATAAGTTTGGCAGACCTAGGGATATGACTATTTTTTAATTTCTTTCCTCTGAGAAATATTCAAGACATTTTTCAAATACCAGGTAAAGATATATTAGCATTAGAAATAAATTGACTGAATAAAATAGAGTAGATATATTAAAATTAAGTGTGGTAAAAATACTATAGTCTTTCCAAAACGATTGATTTATGAATGGATAATATAAATAATTGTGAATAATTTAGGCTGCAGTTCTATACCCACTTTATCAGAGAATATTAAAAAAAATTTATTAGTGTTTTAATGCATAAACTTTAACATCTCTGTGTGTGTGTGTGTTGCTTGTGTGTGTATTAGCTTTGTTCCTTTATAAATCATCAGAAAATTTGAGATAGTCATGCTTTTCATGTGTGATCCTAGTCTTCACTAGCAACTAAATAACCTTAACTTATTTACTTGTCTGATTTAGTCAGAGACCTTTTATTGTCTCTCTAAAGGTACGCTATACTTAATTTTAGCCAAAAAGCTGCTGGATTAAATAGTAGTTTTATAAAGCTGCCCTCAGGTTACCAATGAAATTCGCAGTGAATTTTTACTGTTTGGCCCATGTAGAATATTGAAGGGGAAAAAACAGGTGCTATTGAGCAGATGCTAGTGTTCATTTATGTTTTCCTGGTTCAGTTTTGAGTTGTGGAACGGAACCGTGTCATCTTAGGAAAAAAGTACTTTAAGGAGTTCTCAATAAGTACTATATGACCTCTTTTGTAGGCCTCACTTTGCATAGGCCTAAAATTATGCCATCTTTGAAAAATTAAGTGCATATTTTACCAGCCTTATATATTAGAAATGTTAAATACATTTAGCAGAAAAACAGTAAAGATATAAGAAGAATAAAGTTATACAACCATGGAAGGGCTGGCATTTTTAAACTGCAGTTAGAGCCACAGTAAATATCCATTTGAAAGTCATGCTTAGATAGTTTTGTAGCTCTTCTTTCAATCTCCCAGCAACATTTTTGACACAGTTATCTGTACTATAGAAAAATAGTGGACACTCTTTATCTAAGAAAATAGTTATTAAGTGTGAAGCAATATTCAATCCAAATTATTATTCTCGATACTAGTAATTGGTTGTCATAAAAATTGGTAATAGTCAATGTTTTGTGGCTGAATTGTGCCATTATTGTTTTTTATTAAACTGTTTCTTTATTGTTTGCTTTCATTTCTAATGAGTTTTTTATCCCTTATATGTTCTGTCTCTGTGTTCTGATAACAATATTATCCATTCAATTGTGTCTGATTCTTGGCAACTCCATGTTCTAGAGACTATTCTTATATATGAAATATATGACTTAGAATCATATATTTAACACAGTATCTTAATATGTTGGTTTTTAACTTTACCTATGGAAAAATGTATGTTACTTAATAGGTAATCTTGAAACTATTCAACTGGATAGAAGTCTTGTACATCATAACTCATTCTAAACTCTCCACATAATTAATTCCATGTCAAAAAACATACAAGAGAAACATTTAGCACACATTCTACATACAGTCATTAATGTCTTTCACCCATTGAATTCTATGTTCTTTGGAGGGTTTCATGATCTTGAAAAAAAGATGAATTAAATCAAATTGATTTGATTAGAACTTTTTAAACTTCTTTAATTCATCTTTTTTTAAATGCAATTGATTTAGTTTGGTTTTAAATTGCATACAGCTGCTACAGACTCCAAGCATTTTTTTGTTTATGAATCTGAAGTGCTGTGTAGTCCTAATAATTATTGCCTAGCAGAAAAAAATCATTTTCATTTGTTACTATTCTCATTTTATTTTATGAAAGAGAATTTGCTCATGGTTGGAATTTGTTAATGGGTGGGTGCAATTCCCGTATCCTTTATTATATAACCATCTTTTTTAGCATTTCGCACCTTCCTCGCTTTCTACATTTCAGGATGGGAAAAAGTATGGAGGGAATATTTTTTAAATAGCGTTGCTACTATCATTATCATGGTAGAATCTTTCCCCCAAGAAATTGTTGGAGAGGTATCTATCCGTTGAAAAGTTCAGAGAAATTATCCACCCAGTGGTATCTCCCCTGCCATATAAGTATGTCACCCAATATCTTTGCCCATAAAAATTTTAAAAGGCATTTGTGCTAACCTCTAATTTTAATTGGAAGATCTATCTGCCTGGAGACATGGAAGCAATGGCTGATTTTAGTGACAAACTTATGAGAAGCCATTTTTCCTGTAGAGCAGAGGAGATATTTTTGTAAATTATTTCTATTTTCTTTCCTCTCTGAATATTCAATTTTCTGGTTATCAAAGCACCTTCAGCTTTACAAAATGCCTTAAAGCTAGGTTCTGATTTGAATCTTAGTTTAAATGCCTGCATTGTGAAAAGTTTAAAAAATATAATAAAGGATCATTTATTCAATGAGCTTCCCCCGCCCGCCCCCCCCATTTTGACTCATCAACTTTTAAATTATTAGTTTTTCTTTCTTGATTCACCCTATTGGCACAAGCAAAAATTTGATAAATATTTACTGTTTAAAATAAATTTTCATTTAGTTTTATTTAATTTTAATGACTTTTTAAAACTAATTGTGAGAGACAGAGAGAAAGAGAGGGAGGGAGAGAGACGGAGAGAGACACAGATAGAGAATGAATCGGAATCGGATTGAATCGGAGACAGACGGGGAAAGAGGGAGAGACAGACATACAGAGAGAGGGAGGGAGGGAGAGAATCAGAGAGAGTGACACACAGAGACGGAGAGACAGAGAGAGGGAGGGAGAGACAGATAGATAGAGACTGATTAAGTGAGTGAGAGACAGACAGAGACACACACACAGAGTGACAGAGAGAAAGAGAAAAAGAGAAAGAAAGAAAAAGAGAAAGAAAGAGAGAGAAAGAAAGAGAGAGAAAGAGAGACAGAAAGAAAGAGAAAAAGAGAGAGAGAAAGAAAGAGAGAGAGAGAAAAAGGGAAATAAAGAAAGAGCGAAAGAGAGAGAGAGAAATGGAGAGAGAGGAAGAAAGAGAGAGAAAGAGAGAGAGAGTGAGAGAGAAAGGGAGACAGAAAGAAAGAGAAAAAGAGAGAAAGAGAAAGAAAGAGAGAAAGAGCGAGAGAAATGGGGAGAGAGGAAGAAAGAGAGAAGGAGAGAAAGAGGTAGGTAAGTTTTTTTTAAATTTATTTTCAATACATTGTGAAAACTCAACTGTCAGTTGATCTTAATGTTATGAAATGAAAAGTATGTCATTTGCAATTAACTTGGCATAAAATAATTTATTTGCATTTAATTGTAATGGTTCAAAGAATGTTCGGAAAAATGTTCGGCCCTCCACCATGTTCACTTCATCCAATCTGGCCCTCTTTGAAAAAAGTTTGGACACCACTGCTGTATATGATATAATATATAAGGACATGAGAATGTATAATGTTAAACCAAATTACAATATTATGTCCTCTATTTAGAAGACATACATTATAACACTATGTTCTATATTTAGGTTCCTGTTTATTTAATATTTGTGATTTATTTTCTACTATTATGTACAATATTTGTTTATTACAGCCCGACCAATGCTGGGTATTAAATTACCACAAATGTTTTCTAATGCCTTACTATCAATCCAGATTTAAGACCATTTCTGCATCTGAAAATAAGTATCAAACATTAATATAAAGAAGAATAAATTCTAGGAAAATTTAAGGATGAAAAATTATTATTTTAAAGAAAACACAATGTTATAATACTTTGTTAACAAGAAAATAAGCTCTTATAAAAACACTATTAAAACTTCTGCCTTACTTTCTACCATTATATAGTGTTCTGATAAAGTATAAACAGTAGTAGTGGAAAATATATACACATTATTTGTAGGAATCATTAAATTGCCTAGATGTACTAAAGGGATCTATGTTTATTAATAACACATTGTAAAATCTAAATGTATGTTTAAACTTTTTTTGCTACACGACATCTATTATTATGGGTTCTTCAGACCAGAAGTTATAGTGCAGGATTATAATTTCTCATTTATTTTCGCCAACAACTAATGAAGTATTTGGTTTTTATTTTTCAGGTTTGAACATCAATGGCTTAAAGGAACAAAAAAGTAATGGAATCAGTTCTGAGCCCAGTTTTTCATCTCTGGAGAGGGAAAGCTCTTTGTCAAGGTAAAATCGTTAAAATGTTTCATTAGTGAATTGTTTCAACTATTTCTAAGAAATGCCTCTGGAAATTTCATGGCATCCTGACAGCAATATTTTGATCTCTGGGCTACAGTTTAGATTCGTGTTTCTAAAATAATATCATTAAAGACAAGAACACCTTAGAAAATATTTGTACTAAAGCCAGGTATTGTTTTGTAGCTGTTGTTCTCTTATTTTAAGACTCCCTTGACATCTCAGTGAACCACAGATTAGTATGTACAGCTGCTCTCAGTAGGACTACTTAGAGACTAGACAATGGAAGTTGTCAAGAAAAGGGCAGACATAAAAAAGGAGTCTTCAAGAAATAAAATAGAGCGTCATCTCCTGGATAGAGTTGATATGTAAATGAACTTCAGCTCAATTCCTGTTTTCATATTCACTAAAATGCTAGATTATCTGGTTTTTGTTTTTGTTTTGTTTTTGTTTTGTAATTTCAAATCGAGAGCATTTAATTAATGCCCTTGTTTTTCCTAAAGAGATGCAATTTATCTACTCCCCCCCCTCCCCCCACCCCAGGGTTCTTTGGGTGATTTTGTGTTACACTTTTTTCTATCAGCAGCATGATTCAAATTGCTAGCAATCAAGAGGTATAAGTAAATGAAGCATAGTAAATAATTCTGGAATTTTAAATTGGCTTTAGATTGTTACATAATAATTGTCAACACACTTCCATAACCTGATTGTGTTGCTCTGTTTGAAAGTCTCCTTTGTATTTTCTGATCTTTTTGATTATGTTATATAATAATATGCCTGTTCTACTTAGCAACATTTATAACATTTTAAAATTTTAACTATAATTATGTAAAATTGGTACTATATAGTCATGGACTTTATATACTGTACAGTGCAATTTTCAGATCTGATTTTCAGGAAGTTAGAGAATAATACTTTCTGAAATTAATTTGTTGAAATATATTGGTTATATTTTCATTTCATGTTATTGCTATTTGAAGGAATAATAAGCCAAAGAAATATCTTCAAATACTGTTTTCTATATAAATGTTGTAAACACTATCAACATTTTTAAAATGTTCTGGAAACATGCTTTGAATAATATGAGCAAGCAGTTTCTTATACTTATTAAATTATTGTTCATATAATGCATGCTCTCTAGCATAAAGAAGCAAGGAACATTCTTATTCTAGTAGGGAAAAATTCATTGCACAGTATAACATGAGTTAGTAATTATTTTTAAAAGCACCTGCATTTTAATTTTCTCTATAAGAAAAATAAAGGCCTTTTAAAAACCACATTGATTAGTAACATTTCCAAGCTTATATTGGCTGCTTCTCTTATAAAGGTGTTACAAATAAAGTACAAATAAAGTGTGAAAGAAGGGATAAGGCTCATGTATTTATTTGCAGTTTGGATACAGGGAAATTTCTTGCAGGCTGATGTCTGAAGATTCCACTTATTGTTACTTCTTGTACCTTCGTGCTATTACAAGTGGTCTTGAAAACCAGTACTTGAAAATAAACATAACAGTCTAGTACCGCTGTGGTACGTTTAATTCACACACACACACCCTCCCATAGTGTTTAGTCACTG
Organism: Rhabdophis nuchalis; assembly: GCA_039707465.1. NCBI lineage: Eukaryota > Metazoa > Chordata > Lepidosauria > Squamata > Natricidae > Rhabdophis > Rhabdophis nuchalis. Next base: position 125,073,301 of record CM077645.1, read on the forward strand.
AGCTGATGAGCGACTCGTGAAATACCCTGATGGACCTATTTTTTTTTAAAATGGCTTCCACTGATGTCCTACAGACAATAATTATGATGTGCTAGTTAAGCCCAAACTACAGCTGAGGGATTTTACTTTAAAGCAGAGGCTTGGGCGCAAAAATGCATTTATAGCTCTTTGTCTGGCACCTCATTATGCGTGGACCTGATTCATTAAGTAATTGGTTTGCAGTTGTTTACATGAGTATTAAGGCTTTTATTCAGCAGTCTTTGAGAGATACATTGTGCAAATGTTGCATGTTATGAATGCAGAATGAGGGGCAGTGGACAAGTCCTATTGGCTAAACACTGCACTCTGTTGAAAAGCAAGTAAAAGAGATTGGGTGCTGCTTTGCATAGCAATGACTTTCTTAATAAGCTTTACAGATTAATACACACAAGCTATAAAAGATGCAAAGAGATACTCTTAGCACATTTATCCATGCTCATTTCACTATTATGGCACTGAAGATGGGAAGAATTGAGTGCTTTCATATTCTTTTTTTCCAGCGCAACTTCAGTGCATGAGACTTAATAGAATCCAATGTTTATTGTATTATAAATTGTGGGGGAAGTAGGCAGACCTGCAACAGTTTATTATTAAAGATTCTTTCAATGTAAATCTTTTCCACCATTGTGTGTCCAACAGCAAAATCATTTTGTGGTTGAGTGGGGATGAAAGGCATAATGTACGAAGGAGTGAGTCTTAATAGAAAGCTGCTCTCCAATTGAAGGCCACTTGTTCCCTTTTGTATGGAGGTGCATGCCACAGCTTCCTCTTCTCCAGCAAATATTACCCTGTTGTATCCTAGCTGAAAACAATTTTCTTGCCAGAGTTCCACTGCTTAGTACAAATACGCTTAAACTTGGACAAAAACTTTCTAACTTAATTATTACATTACATTCAAAGGAAAAATATTGATATGAAACAAACGATCCAAAAGTAACATATCCTTAGTAGTTATAGCATAATTATTGAACTAATGGTTGCAGCAATGTGTGTGGCATTTGACTGCTCTGTAGCAATACAATCAGCCAGTGGATGTCAGTAGCAGTCCTTGCAGGTTTGGGCTAGTTGCAATGTCTTTTCTTAGAGGCCTTTTGTATTGCAACATCTGAATGTAAAAAATAAAACCCAAAATATTTAAGTTAGCTTCCTGAAGTATGCCTTAAGTTTTCAATATTCTTTTATTTACCAAGTTATCTATCAAGGACAATATGCTTTTGAGTTTCATAAAATTCTTATCTGATTGGATATTTAAATTGGCTTTTTAAACAGGTGTCTTTTTCTTTAAATATTGTATTCACTTGAATAAATTGTAGCTCTTTATAGTGGTGATTTCAAATATAGCCTCTGATAAATGCTTCATTTTAATCTTCACAGATAGCTACAATGACCAGTAGGTGTCACCGTTTCTTTGCTAAATTCAAGTTGCATTTCTCAGTCCATTTCCAAATGAAATTTATTTTAGCAACTATTCAAATCTGGGCTGAGTTTTAGTTTCAAAAAGCTTCAGGGCAGTTGGTATCAGTTTATCTCCTGGGGAGTAGTAGAATCTTTTGATGGCCATTGTAGATTTTGGGGATATTTGCATAAGATGCTCAAGGTGGGCTTTTCTGGATTCTCTGTTCATGGAAGACATAGCTCAGATATTTAAACTAATGTTTGATTTTTTTTCAATTCTTCTCAGTTATTCAAGCCCACTGTTTTGGTTTCTGATTGAGAATCATTATTTTAGATTTCTGGTAGTTTCTAAACAGTCTGTTTCTTATCAATACTATCCCCAAATTAGCAATATAAAAGAATGAGACAGTTGTTGCTCTTATTCTTCTCTTCCTTTAAACCTTCTAAATAAATGTGACCAAAGATTATTGTGGCACTAGTCTACTGAAACTACAGCACAGCACCGTTCAAAAAACTGATAAAAACACTGATAAAAGGAATAGCTTATAGAGAGAAGCAGATGAATGACTTTGCAAATGTTGCCTTAATACTGCTTAAGCTAAATAAGCTTTTCCCTTTGATCATTGAAGACATATTAAAATATGGAGAGGTAGTGAATTTGGAAATTAATTTTAGAAAGATGGCTTTGTTCATCAACATGAGGCCCAAATTAGAGAATGAGGTAAGGGTTAAATAGTCCTTTAAGACTGGTCTTAAAGGAATTATCTTGGATAATAATTTTTCTCAGTTATGTACACTAACTCTTGAACTAGAAGAAAGGGGGGCAATGCCAGGGTCAGATTTTTAAAGTGCAAACTTAGTAATTAAAATACTTATATGTATAGATGGTTGGTTATAAAAAGAGAAATGCTTTATGGATGCAGAAATCATTGAGGTCCTTAAGTTCTTAAAAGAAAGTAAAGTTTACTGAAACTAATGCTCTGATGGTGTTACACTCCAATTTCTTTAGCATAAATGTCAATATAAGAATTGTTGAAGGAGATATGGTAACATTAGAATAGAATAGAATAGAACAGAATAAACAGAGTTGGAAGGGACCTTGGAAGTCTTCTAGTTCAATCCCCTGCTTAGGCACGACTTCAGACAAATGGTTGTGTAATCTCTAAAAACTTCCAGTGTTGTTACAACTTATGGAGGCAAGTTGTTTCATTGATTAATTGTTCTAACTTTCAGGAAATTTCTCCTTAGTTCTAGATTGCTTCTCTCCTTGATTAGTTTCCACCCACTGCCACAAAGAAGACTCCCTCTTCTTTGTGGCAGCTCCTGAGATATTAGAATACCACTATCATGTCATCCCTATCCTTTTCATCAGACTACATATCCAGTACCAACAACCATTCTTTATGCAGATACAATTCCATTGAGGACTACACATTGAGTGCAATTGGTCAGCCAGTTACGCATCCATCTGGCGGTGATGCTGTCTAACCCACATTTTGTAAATTATATCAACAACATTCCTCTGGTCCACTAATTTTGTTACTTTGTCAAAGAATGCAATAAGATTAGTCTGGCATGATCTGTTTTTGACAAACCCATGTTGGCTTTTGATTATTGTTTGTTTCTAGGTGTTCACTATTCGTTGCTTGATTATCTTTTCCTGAATCTTTCCTGATATTGAGGTCAGACTTGATAGGTCTATAGTTTCCTGGATCTATTTCCCCCCCCCCCCTTTTTTGAAGATGGGGACTACACAACTGATCTTTCCAGTCCTCTGGCAGTTCCCTGGTGCTCCAGGATCTTTGAAAGATATAGTTCAGTGGTTCTGACATCTCGTCTGCCAGTTCCTTCAGAACCTTGGGGTGTAATCCATTTGGTCCTGGTGATTTGAACTCGTCTAGGATAGACAGGTGCTCACTTACCATTTTATTCCCTATTGAAACATACTGGCACGTTTTGGTAGATGGTTCAAAGATTTACAATCTTATTACAATGACAATAAAGATTATTATTATTATTTGAAAATTAGTAATATTCTCATTTTTCTCCCCACACTTAACCAAAACAAAAACAACCCACCACCACCATATCTAAAACTGTTGGCTTGTTTTACTTTGGGGGCTTGCAAAAGAGGTATATGAGGTCCATGGAGGTAAATAAGCACCTGCTTTTTGTATTTTTGCTTGTGGATTGTGCATTAATAGTAGAAGATTCAAAACTGACAAAATGAGTATTTCTTCACATAGCACAACTGTAGAATTTTATAGAAAGTGGAGTAATTCATAAAGGAAAGATGTTTTACAGTTTTTAACATAGAATACATTATGAAATAACATTCTTTATTGAAAAGCATAGTAGGGAGATAATTCTTCCTTTTGAGTAGTTTGAGTAGAAATCAATTCCTTATTCAAGCCCTTTTTATTTCTGGATTCATTTAGCTGCTCCAACTAGGATTTATGTAAATAGTGTAAAAACCCATAAGACAAAGTGATGTAATCAGCTTTTGAAGATTGACAAGGTATTGTGTTTCAGTAATTGAGAAGTCGTAAACCGTGTATACAAAATGGGTTTATGTGACATTGTGGCATACTGCTTACTTCTGCTGTGGACATCTATCAAGCTTCCTACGAAAATGAACAGAGTTTTGAACTCAGCTATGTAGTTTGTGCCTACACTATTTAAGGTTAAAAACTCATAAAACAAATTGGCAGATGGTTTGTTGTAAAACACTGAAGAGCTAATTTTTAATTATGGAAGATTTTTCTGCAGTAATTTGTTTAACTCTTAATTGGATGTCTATGACTAGAATAGGACTCTTACCTGTTTGTGCCATATCACTCCTCCTAACATAAACAAGTTACTACAACTGTGGCATCAGAATGTATAACAATTATGGCCATACAGAAATGGCAAAGGAAGACCTGAGGGGATGAATAAATGGAGTAGGGATGAGCATTTACTCTAATCAGATGGAAAGATATTGGAATCCTATCATAGATGACAAGAAAATAGTCTGAAGTATCATTCGTAATAATAATTTTAATATATTGAATTGATACATATGTATATTTATACATTTATATAGTGGGGAAATGGGAGGGGGGATAGTAAGCAGTAGGATGTGATGTAACCAAAATAAAATTCCTTTTAGATTGCCAAGGTCATCCTTTGTCTTGGTACCTCTGTACCTGACCGGAACTGGATGGGTGGAACTGCCAGCATGGCAGTGGGAGATTGGACCATGTGATGGACTTGTGGATGTGGGGACAAGATCTTAAACTTTCAACTGGGTGGGGAAAACCAGGAACCTTTCAGATTCGGCTTTTCCCAGATGTGCCAACATGACTGTAAATAAATTGGAACTTTGAGGAATACGTTGCCTTGGACTCTGATTTAATTTTGGATGTTATTTGGAACCCTGACACAATATGAATTTCTTCACATTAGCCATTATTTATGCAGACATCTTACAATAAATATTTTACATTTCTTTCAACACGCTTATAGCAGTTCTGTGGAAATCTTGAAAAAGAACAGTGCATTATTTCAGTTGGACACTCTTTCATAATTATAGTGTTACTGCCATCTGAAAACCTAATTAGATATTCCCCCTGCCCCACCCCTCCCTAATCTATCCCTAACCTGAACTTTTAGGTCTTCCAACAGTGCTTTGTAAATGAGTCCATCCAACTTACCGTATTTTTTGGAGTATAAGGCGCACCAAGAGTCTTGAAGAGGCAAATTAAAAAAAAAGTTTTTGCACTCTGCAGACCTCCAAAAATGGCCCATTTTTCATGAAAACAGGCCCATATTTTTTTCCAAAAAAAGGCATGCATAGCCTTTAGAAGGCTTGTAGAGTGCTCCATGCCTTTTCAAAAAAAGGCATGCATAGCCTTTAGGAGGCTTGTAGAGCGCTTCTGGGGGTGCCCCCCCCCCAAAATGAGCAAAAAACGGCCCATTTCTTTTTAAAAATGGGATTTCTTTTTGTCAAAACAGGGACATGCATAACCTTTAGGAGGCTTATAGAGTGCTCCTGGGGGCGGGGGGGGGGGGAAGTGAGCAAAAATGGCCCATTTTTCGCTCATTTCTGCCCTCCCCAGCCCCCAGAAGCACTCTGAAAGCCTCCTAAAGGCTATGCACAGCCATTTTGGTGAAGGGGGCAGGGTTTCGGGAGGCATAAAATGCTGTATTCAGTGTATAAGATGCACTCAGATTTTCAGCCTCTTTTTTAAGGAAAAAAGGTGCGTCTTATATTCTGAAAAATATGGTACATGTCCTGTTCTTCTCTTTCCTTATAGCTTCCTTAAAGCTTTTCCAATATTAGACTTTCTCCTGAGAGATAGGTCTTAGTATAGTATATCCACAGTAGGATAATTTGTACCTGGTCTGTACCTCTAGTGAGAATTCTGACTTGATCTGTTCAATTATCCTTTTGTTTGTTTTCATGGCTGTCCCCCAAATTTGTAGCTTTCTCCCACATCAACATTCAAAAGCATCAATACTCTTTCTACTCTGGTTCTTTAAAGTCCAATTTCTATTTCCATTGAGTTTTGCAGAGAATATTATTACTTGCAGAAATCTGATCATTGTAGATATCCTTTCCAAGGCCTTCAGGGCTGTTGCACTTGGTAAATTTTTTGATTGCTTGTTCCATTATATTAATAGTTACAATACAATACAATACAATAGCAGAGTTGGAAGGGACCTTGTAGGTCTTCTAGTCCAACCTCCTGCATGGGCAGGAACCTTATACCATTTCAGACAAATGGCTGTCTAACATCTTTTTAAAGACTTCCAGGGTTGGGGCATTCACAACTGCTGGAGGCAAGCTGTTCCAGAGGTTAATTGTTCTTACTGTCAGGAAATTTCTCCTTAATTCTAAGTTGCTTCTCTGCTTGGTTAGTTTCCACCCATTGCTTCTTGTCCTGCCCCCAGGTGCCTTGGAGAAAAGTTTGACTCCCTCTTCTTTGTGGCACCCTCTGAGTTGATTCCAAAAGGCAGAAGCTATCCACCATTTCGATATTTTCACTGTGTTTTTAAAGGGTGGCAGTTCTACTTGTTGTCTTTAGTTTACTCTCCATCATATTTAATTTTAGTCCCATTTTTAAAATGTATTTTTTGACTTTTACTAGATTTCCCATAATTAATATACAGTTGAGGACAATCAGGTGTTCTGGATTCCCATTTTTCTAAGCAGATTCTACAGCTTGATGCGATCATCACAATTGAAGGTGTTTCTGTAATACATAGTGACTTTCCTTGGATATTCTATAGATAGACCTTACTTTCAATTTTCTATAAATATGCATACTTTTATTAAACTATTTACAAACGTATGTTTCTTTGCTAATTTTTAAAAATGTTGTTCAACTGTTGTTTCTGGAGTACAATGTTGGTTTGCTACCTGCTGGATATTTTGTATAAACATACTCAAAAATGTATAAAAACCTTAATCGAGAGAAAATGATCTGGAAACTAGAAAGTCTTAAACAGTGAAATATAAATATTTATTTATTTATTTATTTATTTATTTGATTTATATACCGCTCCTATCTCCATCGAGATGGACTCAGGGCGGTGCACAGGAAATTAAAAATCACCAGCAAAAATAATAGATACAGTGATAATATTTAAAATGAATTAAATTAAATAACCTGTGCTAAAAATTCCCATTAATAAATTCTAGAATCCCTTTACAAATTTGCTAAAATTAAATCGCATCTGAGCTCTAAGCTCTAGACTAAACCGGCTTGGTGGAAAAGGTACGTCTTAAGTGAGCGGCGATAGAGGGGTCCGTGATAGTGCGAAGTTCGGGGGGGGTAGGTCGTTTCAGAGGGCTGGCCCTGCCACAGAGAAGGCCCTTCCCCTGGGCACTGCTAGTCGGCATTGACCTGCGGTTGGCACCCTGAGGAGGCCCTGCCCGTGGGAGCGGATCGGTCGATGGGAGGTGTGTGGCAGGAGACGGTCCCGCAAATAACTAGGCCCTGTGCCATGGAGCGATTTAAAGATGGTAACAAGCACCTTGAAGCGCACCCGGAAGGCCACCGGCAGCCAGTGCAGCTCGCGCAGGAGAGGTGTTACATGGGAGCATTTTGAAGCTCCCAAAATCCCCGCGCGGCCGCATTCTGCACTAACTGGAGCCTCCGGATGCACCTCAAGGGGAGCCCCATGTAGAGAGCATTACAATAGTCTAGGCGGGACGTAACGAGCGTTTGAGTGACAGTGCAGAGGGCGTCCCGGTCAAGAAAGGGGCGCAACTGGCGTACCAGGTGAACCTGGTAAAAGGCCCCCCTGGTCACGGCCGTCACATGGTCGTCTAAGGACAGCCCTGAGTCCAGGAGGACGCCTAGGTTGCAAACCCTTTCCACGGGGGCCAGTGACTCGCCCCCGATGACCAGCGATGGAATCAGCTGGTTATGCTGGGACGCTGGGAACCACAGCCACTCGGTCTTAGACGGGTTGAGCCGAAGTTTGTTACTTCCCATCCAGATCCGCACGGCTTCCAGACACCGGGACATCACTTCGACGGCATCGTTGGGGTGGTTGGGGGTAGATATGTACAGCTGAATATCATCAGCGTACTGATGGTAGTCTATCCCACAACCACGGATGATCTCACCCAGCGGCTTCATATAGGTGTTGAACAGGAGGGGTGAGAGGACCGACCCCTGAGGCACCCCACACGTTAGGGGCCTCGACGTCGACCTCTGCCCCCCTGTCAACACGAATTGCGATATCATTGTTGGCTTTGGTTAAAACTGAATTCTGAAGTTTTTAGTCCACTGTTCTTAGAATTAGTTCTGCTCTTAAGTTATATCTGAATATTTATTGATTGATTGATTGATTGATTGATTGATCGTATTTGTATACCGCCCTATCTCCCCAAAGGGACTCAGGGCGGTGCACAGAAAGGATAAAAAGACAATACATACAATAACAATATAAAAGAGGATTAAATTTAGGGGTCTGTGCTAAAATTATGGTTAAAAACTTTTAAAATCACTAAGTTAAAAATATAGTTAAAAATATACCGTTAAAACTATGCCAGGCTGGCCACATAAAATAGGTGTGTTTTTAATGCCCGGCGGAAGAGGCGCAGGTCTGTGATGGTGCGGAGGTCGGGGGACAGGTCGTTCCAGATATTCACCTATCCACCTGTAAATGAGCACTGATATATTTTTCCTTTTTTATAGAGATGAAAATGAAAGAATAATATCTACAATAAAATCTAAAGGTAAGGATATTATCAGTTGTAGTCACCTAACAAACGATTTTTATTTATTTTTTGCTTTCCTTTCCAGCAATAGAGAATCTTGCTAGGGTTCAGGTAGTCCATATAGTGGCACCTTGGTTTTAAAAAGTCTGTAAGAAGGAATTTTTGCCCTCAAATAAATCTGTGCCCTTATGCCAGTCTTCTTTTGAGGACTACCAGAGCAAGCCCTCTAGTTTTCTTAACAATATTTTCTGAAAGGGTCTTTTTCTTCTTTTGGGGCCAAAAGAGAGTGACTGACTTAAGCTTACCCATTTGCCAAGGTGGTACTAGAAAAGCAATCTCCCACACCCTAGCCAGATCCCTTTAACCTCTACAACAAACTACCGTATTTTTCGGAGTATAAGACACACCCTTTTTCCTCTAAAAAGAGGCTGAAAATCTGTGTGTGTCTTATACATCGAATACAGCATTTTTTTGCCTCCTGGAACCCCCCCCCCCTTCACCAAACTGGCTGTGCCTATCCTTATGGAGGCTTCCAGAGAGCTCTTGGGGGCTGAGGAGGGCAGAAATTAGCCTAAAATGGGCCATTTTTGCCCCCCCCCCAGCCCCAGCAGCACTCTATAAGCCTTCATAGGGCTATGCATGCAATTTGTTTGACACAAAAATGACCTGTTTTCGTGATAAATGGATGGGTTTTTTGCTCATTTTTGACCCCACCCGAGGAGCACTCTGCAAGCCCCCTCAAGGCTATTCATGCTTTTTATTTGAAAAAAAACCAGCCCCATTTTCGTGGAGAAACGGGCAGTTTTGGGGAGGTTTGCAGAGTGCAAAGGCTCCCCCACCCTTTTCAAAAGACTCTGTTTCTGTGCCAGCAGAAACAAAGTCTTAAGGTTTGTCAGCAATTTCCTTCTCCAGGACATGGATAAATACACTTGGAAACATCAACCTACCTACCTACTCTCTCTTTCTCTCCCTACCTACTGTATTTTTTTCTATTTCTCTCTCTCTATCCTTCTGCCTACCTACCTACGCACACACACTCCCGCTCCCTGCCTACTTACTGTATTTCTCTCTATTCCTTTTTCTACCTATCTACACACACACTCTGTCTCCATACCTACCACTGTATTTCTCTTTCTCCCCCTTTACCTATTTACCTACCTACACACACTCTCTCTCTCCATACCTACCTACTGTATTTCTGTCTCTTTCTATTTCTCTCTATCTTTCTACCTACCTACCTACCTACCTACTTACCTACCTACCTACAGATACACTCTCTCTCCCTACATACCTACTGTATTTTTCTCTCTTTCCTTTATCTACCTCCCTACCTACTCTCTCTCTCCCTCTACCTACCTACTGTATTTCTCTTTCTTTCTATCCCTCTACCTACCTACCTACTTTTTTTTGTAATTTGCCTCTTCAAAACCTTGGTGCGTCTTATACTCCAGTGCGTCTTACACTCCGAAAAATATAGTAGCTTATTTACAAAATAAGTTTTTCTTTTGTGACCATGGCTGTTAAAAGAATGCTGAAAGGGGGCTAATAGTTATCTTCAGATCTGTGGCATCTGCAGAGGGGTAAATGGAATCGTAATGATGATATAAGTAGCATTGTGATGTAAGCTCTATCTCAGTGATGGTGAACCTATGGCATGTGTGTCCAAAGTGGCACACAGAGCCATGTCACCTGGCACATGCAGTGTCACCCATTCCTGTTCTGGGTTGCTGGCGTGCATGCACACACAACGATCAGCTGGCCTTTGTGTGTGCGACAGTGCAGGAAACTGGAAGAGATGGTCTTCCGTTTTCCTATGTGATAATGTGCCGGCCAACTGATCATTGCACGCACATGATAACCAGTAACTGGAAGACTAGCTTGTGGAAACCAGAAGTTCATTTTCTGGTGCGCGCATGCCCACTGGGCAGTTCCTCTTCCGGGTTGTGGCCCAGATGAGCATGCACACTCCCTTTTCGGCACTTGGTGCCGAAAACATTTGCCATCACTGCTCTATCTGTTAGGGGACTGGAGGCTAAAACATACAAAGAACAGTTGCAGGAATTCACTTTAATGAACTAGTGGTGAGATGATATCAGTGTTCCAATATCTAAGGAGCTGCCAAAAACAAGGGGGTCAACCTGTTTTTGCAAGCACTTAAAGGCAGAACAAAAAGTAATGGACGGAAACTAATCAAGGAGCAAACCAACTAGGAGGAGAAATTTCCTGACAGTTAAAACAATCAGTATTATTATTATTTATTATTATTTATTTTATTTTATTAAATTTATACCCCGCCCTTCTCCAAAAGGACCCAGAGCGGCGCACAGGAATTTAAAAATATATACAAAATCAGGTAAAAAATTTAAAAAACCTATTTAATAACCATCCTGCGCTCAAATCAAATTAAAATCCCAAAAAATTTAAAAACTATCTAAAATAGTCATTTGTGGAGGTTACGCTAGGCCGGCTAGATGAAACAAATGTGTCTTTAAACACTGGCGGAAGAGGCGGAGGTCGGAGATAGTGCGAAGTTCAGGGGGTAGGTCGTTCCAAAGGGCAGGGCCCGCCACAGAGAAGGCTCTTCCCCTGGGTGTCGCCAGTCGGCATTGTCCGGCCGACGGCACCCTGAGAAGGCCCTCTCTGTGGGAGCGTATCGGTCTAAGGGATGTATGGGGCAGGAGGCGGTCTCGCATGTAACTAGGTCCCGAGCCATGGAGCGCTTTAAAGATGGTCGTCAAAACCTTGAAGCGCACCCGAAAGACCACAGGAAGCCAGTGCAGCTCGCGCAGGATTGGTGTTATATGGGAGTGTCTAGGCGCTCCCATAATCACCCGCGCGGCTGCGTTCTGGACTAACTGTAGCTTTCGAGTGCACCTCAAGGGAAGCCCCATGTAGAGAGCATTACAGTAGAACGACTTACGGTTCTGGGTGCTCCAACACTGGAGGTTTTAAAGGAGAGATTGGACAACCACTTGTCTGAAATTGTATAGGATTTCCTGCTTAAGCAGGTTGGACTAGATTACAAGACCTCCAAAGTCCTTTCCAACTCCGTTATTCTGTTATTCGTTTTCTATATGCATTTCAGTACCGTGTGTGTCCCCCCCTCCCCATGGCTGGCCTTACACTGCAATCTCCTTTCATCATTTTGATGAAAATAGTGAGAACCGAAAAATGCTGCTGCTTCATATTTTTGGCAATGAGTTCCACACATATTACACATTATATGAAAAACACTTTTTTCCCTGTAATATACAAAATTAACCCAGGACCATCTGTTACAATAAATCCTTAAAGTTAATTTGGATTTGAGCCCTCCAGATATTGCTGGATTTTCATTATTCTTGACCAGAGGCCTTTATTACTGAGTCTGATGGAGGCCTGAATCCAACATCTGAAGAGCAACAGGTTCCTTGCTTCCTAAGTAGCCATTAATTATAAGGAAGGCGCTTGAGTCCAGTGATTTCTGCAGCATTTTTAATGGTACAAAAGCTTTTTTGAAGATAAGCAGCAGAATATATACCATTCACATAGCCATTGCATTACCTTAAATATGTTGATTCCAGCTTTTATTTGACTGTTCAAAACATAAAGTGGCCATAGATCATTCACATTTATGTTTTAACAATTATGGCATTCCTGAAGGTGCAGACCCAGGATTGGAGGATGCAGGTGGCCCTGGGCCCACATATTGTCTTCCTCTATCATAAGACAAAGAATCTTCTTAGCTTCGTCTATCATAATGCGGATACCATTTTTGTATACCAAATGCTAATAGTAGTAATTCCTGATTTTCACTGCCCAAAATTTCTTGCAGTTTCTGCTTCTTCAGGATTAATATATCTAAGTCTGAATTTCTCTTGTATTTCTAGCTTTTTAAAATCTCTTTACTCCACTCCTCCATTTTTTCACCTTCATTCGCTCAAGAAACTTGTTTTCCCTTTGTCTTTTTCCTCAAAAAAGATGAGCCAGAATTTTTTTTTTAATAAAGGTAACAATTGCACAATCTCTTAGATGAGGATGATGAAGCAGATGGGCCAAGTCCAGTCCATATACCAATGGAAGGAGAACTTCTATGGCTCTGATTACAGTTAAATAGGGGTCATATAGAACTTAATATCTGTACTGTTATGTAGTTGCCATTCATTGAAGGCTCTTAACATCCTAAATAATATAAATCATTGACTATGTTGACATTAAAGGCCTTTTCATTTCTTTCTCCATCTGTTTCCCAATCCAGCTTTTTGGGGAGAGTCTGATGACAGCAATTCTGATATTGAAGCAGCCCTACGCCCCCAGGAACACTGTTCACAAGAAGATGGATTCAGTGATTTCTATGACTAACTTGATGCTCATTTACAAACAAATGATAAAAAGCCAGTAGCAATTTTTCAGGACAAATGTGGTTTCAGGTACAGTCTATCTGGAATGGATATCTGGATGGCATTTTTATGTACCTTACCATAGCCACTTCTTCACACCAAATTATCCTGTCAGCCTACTTTCAACCAATGCTTATGAATGATTGTAATATTCTTCTGAAAGCCAAGCTAAAAGAGCACCAAAACCACAGCAAACAAAACAAGGAAGAGTAATTTTGGAACTGGAAAATTGTAGGTCTTTATATATTCCCTCCTATATCTGTTCCTTCATCCAGTTGCTTGGTTTAAAGATACTTGTTCTTATTCTTGAATGGCCATCAGATTAATGGATTCAGTTCATGTCAAAGCAACCATGTTTATTAATGACATTATGAATTTTGCATAAATAAAAAGCAACCAATGAGGTTGGGATCTTGTTTATATTTGTAGCTTTAACCATTCACTACCATTTACATCAGGAGGGAAGCTTTTAGTTATGAAAATGGTTGCAAAAAGAAAAGCATGATTAAAAGACGATCAGGGGGAGTGTCACAATGAATGATTGAATGAATTTCTGGCTTAGCTCTATAGCTATTTTTTTAGCTATAGAAGTAAAGCATATTATTTCAGAAATCAGATTTGTAAACATGTATCTTACCTTCAGTTTATCATAGACGATGCAAGAGGGCGGTCTAAAAATTTAATAAAAATTTAATAAATCCTAAATATATTTGTTGTCTTTTTATACTCCTAATAAAATGTACTGAAAACTTGGAAGAAACTGTTTTCACAATCTTTTTTTATATTTTGAAATTGATAAAATGATCATTAAATCTTTGCACATTGAAACAAACAGGATCTTCACAGTGAAAAAAAATGTTTTTTTAACCCAGCAATTCATTGTAATGAATTGTGGTACTAAGTGTCTCATGCAGGACTGATTATTGAGTCACATAAATTTGCAGTCTTGTTTTTTGTCTCAAAGTGTTTTGCAAACATGTCACACTGAACTATTAAGGCTTCTGTTAGACCAGGGGTCTGCAAAGTTGGCTCTTTTAAGATGGGTGGACTTCAACTCCCAGAATTCTGGGAGTTGAAGTCCACCCGTCTTAAAAGAGCCAACTTTGCAGACCCCTGTGTTAGACCATTCGCCTCCACTGCATGAAATAAAGTAGATACAAGCTATCCTTGACTTATGATCAATTGCTTCGTGACCAAACTTATGACAGGCACCCCAGATGCTTATGACCAGGTTCCGAAGTTGCAACTTCTGCCCCCCACCCATGGTCATATGACATTTCAGGTTGTCCCTAACTAATCACAACATATATGCAATATGCCAGTTATTGTATATGTAACATATAAATCATCAGAAAATAAGATAGCCAAATGAGATTTCTGTGCCCTGCAATGCACTCTGCAATGGAGGAATTATATGGAGTTATGTATCCCCCCCTTAAATTAATTTGATTAACTGTTTAATCAAATGGACTGTCCCCATTGTGTGTAAAATCTCTCCCTGCCCACTACAATCTCATACAAATAATGGAAAGGAAGGACGCCATGTTAATTCAATAGTAGGTCTCAACTCCACCATCATTCTAGCAAAAAACTACAACTCCAGCAAGAGATTAAGACACAGATCTTGAGTATGCAAATAACGAAGTGCTTTTGTTACTGAATCGGATTCCTTCAATGAACACACAATACAGCAGCCTTCTACAATGTGATTCCATGCCAGATGGGTGGAACCTTCACACCAAAAATTCCGATAATAGGTAAAGAAAGTCAGTTCACTTGCGGGCCGTCGGATTGACCAAGGGTGCAATCTAGTTGGTTATAACTTCAAATACAGATTTCAATATGTCAAATTCGGATGTATGGAGGGAGCGGTAAGCCAGTTGGTAAAAATTAGAGAGGATGGGGGGGGGGGGTTGAACAAGGGAAATGGAGCACAAATAAAATGACGGATATGCGGGCTTTTTCCTCGAAACGTCCTCTAGCCAATATTACTCTCGTTTGACTGACTAGCTATCAATGAGTACCCAACACAGTCCTGCTTACTCTCCCGCCTTTTTCTGCCGCGAGAACGCCTGGCGCCACCAGCAGTCACTCGAAACCGTTCGTCCCTTCACTTGGAGCAGGAGAGTTGGAGAAGTTACGTCATTGCCAACGTCACTTTACGCGCTGCGCAGTTCCGTCCTTTACCCATCGTGCTAGGTGTGACCCGGTGACCCGGACGTCTTTCGTCGCCGGTTTTGTCACGCGAAGGTCTGCGCAGCCAAGGGTCCGGGCCAACTAATGGGGGTCCCGGCATTTTTCCGGTGGCTAAGCCGCAAATACCCCTCCATCATCGTGTCCTGCACTGAGGAAAAGGTAAGCGAGGAAGGAAGAGTGTTTGGCGGGACGAGCGCTGGGTGCTGGGTTGCCGCGGCTTTTGAGGCCGCGTTGATTAGGCCGGGGGGGGGGGGGGGGGCAGAACGGAAGAGCTGCTCGATCTCCTGACTTGTTATTTCTCTCGCGAGATGTTACGACTGGCCAGTATCATCGCTTCCACTTTCTCATGGAATTGGTTGTTGGGCTTCACAAATGGGTGGCTGGGACTTTGTACAGCAGTGGTGGATACTATGTTTTGGTTTTCCGAATTCAAACAAAACAGGCTTTTTCGACTTAAATATGGCGCTTTCGGTTGGTTGTATTATGTGCGTGTTGATGAGGAGCTAGGAGATTAAAGGACATTTCGATAAAATGCGATTCATAGAAAACAATGGTTTAGATTAATGGTTAGCTTATTGAATCTGGTTCAGTTTGGTAAAGCCAATTCTCTAAATAGAATGAATAGCTGATTTAGGTACATGACACACTTTTTGAACACGTACACATGCTGTATATAAATAATTACCTTCTTCTACACGCTTCATAAGGGTGAAGTGTATTAATAAAATGCTGCTGCTTAAAGTGTTACACTGTAAAATTTCCAGGTTAAACCCGTTATGAATCATTCTTATTCTTTGTTCTTTCATAAAAGCCTGCCACAATAATTAGTAATAAAGCAGTAATAAAATTAGCGTTGGAAAGGAACCATTTATGTCATCAAGCCCGCTTCTCTACTCGCCACCGCTTCTCTGATCTCATTGTTAGAATGTTTTTCTTAGTGTGCACTGTATTTTTCAGAGCATAAGACGCACCAAAGTATAAGATGCACCCAGGTTTTGAGGAGGCATTTTTTTTTAAAAAAGTAGGTAGGTAGATCGAGGGATAGAGAGGGATTTATTTATTTATTTATTTTATTTTATTCGATTTGTTAACCGCACCAATCTCCGTCAAGACGGGCTTTGGACGGTGCACAGGACATTAAAATTTACAATAAATAACAATATACAATAATTAAAAAGAAATTAAATAGAAAACCTGTGCTAAAATTCCCATTAAAAAACTAACTAACTTGGCTGAAGCTGTATTATTCTAAAATTCAAGTTCTACGCCAGTCCAGCTTGCTGAAAAAGAAGTGTCTTAAGTGAGCGGCGGAAGAGGGGAAGGTCCATGATGGTGCAAAGTTCGGGGGGGGGAGGTCGTTCCAGAGGGCGGGCCCTGCCACAGAGAAGGCCCTGTTCCTGGGCGTCGCCAGCCGGCAGTCGGCACCCTGAGAAGGCCCTCTCTGTGGGAGCGAATCGGTCGGTGGGAGGTATGTGGCAGGAGGCGGTCCCGCAAGTAACTAGGCCCCGAGCCATGGAGCGATTTAAAGATGGTAACAAGCACCTTGAAGCGCACCCGGAAGGCCACTGGTAGCCAGTGCAGCTCGCGCAGGAGCGGTGTTACATGGGAACTTCGAGATGTTCCCGAAATCCCCCGCGCGGCCGCGTTCTGGACTAACTGGAGCCTCTGGATGCACCTCAAGGGGAGCCCCATGTAGAGAGCGTTGCAATAGTCAAGGCGAGATGTCACGAGTGCTTGATTGACTGTGCGGAGGGCGTCCCGGTCCAGAAAGGGACGCAACTGGTATACCAGGCGAACCTGGTAAAAGGCCCCCTTGGTCACGGCCGCCACATGGTCATCCAGGGACAGCCATGAATCCAGGAGGATGCCTAAGTTGCGAGCCCTTTCCACGGGGGCCATTGACTCGCCCCCGATAACCAGCGATGGAATTAGCTGGCTATGCCGGGGCGCCGGAAACCACAGCCACTCGGTCTTGGACAGGTTGAGCCGGAGTTTGTTACTTCCCATCCAGAGCCGTACGGCCTCCACACACCGGGACATCACTTCGACAGCATCGTTGGGGTGGTTGAGGGTAGATATGTACAGATGAGTATCGTCAGCGTACAGGTGGTACTCTACCCCGCAACCACGGATGATCTCACCCAGCGGCTTCATGTAGATGTTAAATAGGAGGGGCGAGAGGACCGACCCCTGAGGCACCCCATATGCTAGGGGCCTTGACGTCGACCTCTGCCCTCCTGTTAGTACAAATTGCGACCGACTGGAGAAGTAGGAGGAGAACCACTGTAAAACAGTGCCCCCCACTCCCAGCCTCCCCAGTCGGTGCAATAAGATACCATGGTCGATGGTATCGAAAGCCGCTGAGAGGTCTAACAGAACCAGGATAGAGGAATAACCCCTATCTCTGGCCCTCCAGAGATCATCTACCAACGCAACCAATCCTGTCTCCGTGCTGTGCCCGGGGCGGAAACCGGACTGGCGTGGGTCTAGATAAGCAGTTTCCTCCAGGTGTCAAGGGAACTGTTGTGCCACCACACTCTCAACAACCTTCGCAAGAAAGTGAAGGTTGGAGACCGGACGATAATTACTTAACAATGCTGGGTCCATGGAAGGCTTCTTGAGGAGGGGTCTCACCACCGCCTCTTTTAAGGAGGCAGGCAAGAAACCCTTGCTCAAAGAAGCGTTCACTATTTCCTGGAGCCAACCTCATGTCACCTCCCAGGAGGCCAATACCAACCAGGAGGGACACGGGTCCAATAAACATGTGGTGGCATTCAGCTGCCTCGGCAACCTGTCCATGTCCTCGGAAGTAACAAAGTCGAACTCATCCCACAAAACGGTCTCAAGACCCAACTTGGACAGTCCGCCGAGATCTATTGGAGTGGAGGCCAAGTCGTCCCGGATCCGAGCGACTTTATCCTGCAGATAAATTCCAAATTCCTCTGCCCTGCCCTGCAAAGGAGCTTCCCGCGGCCCTTGATAAAGAAGGGAGCGGGTCACTCTAAACAGGGCGGCAGGGCGGTTATCTGCGGACGCAATAAGGGTGACGAGATAAGAACGGTTCGCCCTCCTTATCACCACAAGGTAGGTCCTTAAATAGGACCTTGCCTGTGTTCGGTCGGATTCGGAGCGAGTGGATCTCCACCTGCTCTCCAGGCATCTCTTGCGGCGTTTCATCACCCTCAGCTCCTCCGTGAACCAAGGAGCGAGGGTGGATCGGCGCCACGTGAGAGGCCGCAAGGGCACGAGCCGGTCCAATGCCCCCGTGGCAGCACTATTCCATGCTGCCACTAGACCCTCAGTCGAGTCGCGGGCTAGGGTTACAGGTATAGGCCCAAGCTCCGTCTGGAACCTATCAGGGTCCATCAGGCGCCTGGGGCGGAACCATCTTGGTGTCTCTGGTTCCACCTCCCCGCGGTGGGGTGTAGTGGTTGGGAAGTCGAGCCGAAGGAGAGAGTGATCTGACCATGACAGGGGTTCGATGGCTAGTTCCCCAACTCCTAGATCATTCGACCACTGGCCAGAGGCAAAAATCAGGTCTTATGTGTGGGGCCCTGAATTACCTGGGTCAGGTCCATGGCCGTCATGGAGGCCATGAACTCCCGAGCCGCCCCAGATGACTCGCCTGCCGATGGCAGGTTGAAATCCCCCATGACTAAAAGTCTAGGGGAATCAACCGCCACCTCGGCGATCACCTCGAGGAGCTCAGGCAGGGCCGCTGACACGTAGCGGGGAGCCAGGTACACGACCAGCAAGCCCAGCTGTCTCCCAAGTCCCCATTTCACATACAGGGATTCACACCCGACTACCTGAGGCACAGTGGCCTCCCTCGGCTTCAGACTTTCCTTAATAATTACCGCCACCCCCCCCACCCCTGCCCTGGGCCCTAGGCCGATGAAGTGCCAGGTAACCTGGGGGGCACATCTCTACGAGGGGAACACCTCCCTCGTGCCCCAGCCAGGTTTCCGTAATACCCACCAGGTCCGGGTCCCCTTCTGCAACTAGATCATAAATGAGGGGGGCTTTGTTCACCACGGACCTGGTGTTGCACAACAGCAGCCTAGGGCCTGGGCTCTGTAATCCCCAACCTCCTAGGTTGCGGGAGGAGCCCCGGGGGTCGGGGCGGGCGACCGCTTGCAGGCAGCGGGTACGCCCCCCCGACACTTGATATGACCCCCCGACTCCCGCCATACCTGCCCCTCTCTAGGACCGTCATGATGGAATGGCCCTCTAGGATCAACCCTTGTCCCCCCCCTAATATCGGACCCTCTACCCTCACTCTCGCCGCTCACGGCTGGACTAGCAGAGCCAGCATGGCCAAGCCCACCCACCACCCTGGAACCCCTTAAAACCCGATTTAAAAAACTAACTAAAAATTTGCGCAGCTTCCGTTTCTCCAACCTCTCCTGGCTGATGAGCCCGTCCTTGAGGTGGGCCCTTGTTAACTGTGAGGGCCAAACCTGTGCGGGAGAAGACTCCCGCAGGGAGAGGAGAGTAGCCCTTGAGTACGAGGGAGACGTGATAGATATAATAAAATAAAGTGTAGGAAGGAGATCTAATCACAGTGGCCCTGAGGGAAAAATTCATACAGTTCTAATCATGAAAAAAAAAGGGGGGGGGGGAAATCAGCAGGAAAGATTTAAATAATGATATTAATTTCATAATTCACGCAATTGATTCGTCCGGAGTTAGGATGGATCAATAAATAACAACAGGAGGACAAATGGCCCTGAGGTTCTTGGAGTGCTTAAATTTCTTAAAGTTCTTGAGATTCTCAGAGTTAATCAGGCAGGAGATGTAACGGGGGAGTTGAGTAGGGGTCAATCAATGAGGGGAGTGCCAAAAGGTTTCCAGGCCGGGCGTCTAGGCCGATGTTTAAGTTGTCATTTGGCTGAGATCGTAATTCAAGCCGGTGCTGCCTGGTCGATGGTCGGGCCAGGCGCCATTTCCATAAGTTGTAGTTCAGGATTAGCCACTCACCCCTGGTCCAAATGGCCACTACAACCCCCATTTCAGACCAGATAGTCACTTCAACCCCCAATACACCCAGTACATGAGTTTCGCTGGTAGGGATAGATGATAAAAACCGTAATATACCACGCCGCGCCATGATGCGCTGATTTTCCGCGCCGCGCCAAGTGTCCATGCCGGTCTCCAGACCATGCTGCACTGAGCCGCACCGTCCAGCAGTCGTACACCCTCTGCCCTCCACCTGGGCGGCCTCCCGAGCTGTTCCTGGGCCAAGTTTGACTGGCTGTCATCCTTGCAGGCAAAGGCCTTCCCTCGCCTTCCCTCCGCATTTCAAAGGTTCATCTCCATTTTGTCACGCATGCGCAAAAGGGAGAGAAAGAGAGAGAAATACAGTAGGTAGGCAGAGAGAGAGAGAGTACTTAGGTAGGTACCGTGTTTCCCCGAAAATAAGACAGGTCTTATATATTTTTTCTACTGTATTTCTCTCTCTCTATTTTTCTCTCTCTATCCCTCTGTCTACCTATCTACACACTCTCCCTCCCTCCTGTATTTCTCTTTCTCTCTCTCCCTATCTACTGTATTTCTCTCTCTATTTTTCTCTCTCTATCCCTCTACCTACCTACCTAACTACACTCTCTCTCTACCTACCTACCCATCTACCTACTGTATTTCTCTCTCTTTCTCTCTCTCTCTCTCCTTTTATCTACCTACCTAACTACACACTCTCTCTCCCTACCTATCTACTGTATTTTTCAGAGTATAAGATGCACCCAGGTTTTGAAAAAGCAAACTACAAAAATAAAGTAGGTAGGTAGATAGAGGGATAGAGAGGGAGAGAAAGAAAGAGAAATACAGTAAATACACACAGAGAGAGAGAGTAGGTAGGTAGATAAAGGAATAGAGAGAAATAGAGAGAAATATAGTAGGTAGGTAGGGAGAGAGAGTGTGTGTATAGGTAGGTAGGTGGAATATAGAGAGAGAAAAATAAAGTAGATAGGGGGAGAGAGAGAGTAGGTAGGTAGGTAGATAGAGGGGGGGGGAGAAATACACTAGGGAGGTAGGGAGAGAGAGGTTAGGTAGGTAGGTAGATGTTACCCATGTGCTGGAGAAGGAAATCGCTGTAGCACCTAACACTTTGTTTCTGCTGGGACAGTACTTGACCTCATCAACCACTCTAACTAAACAACCTTCTGAAAGGAAAAACCTGCAAACCTCCCCAAAACTGCCCATTTTTTGCAAAAACAGGCCCGTTTTTTCCCAAATGAAAGGCATGAATAGACTTTCATGGGGGGGCTTACAGAGTGCTCTGGGGGGTGGGGGGAAAACCTCAGGTTTCAACTCGCGTCTTTTTTTTACAAGGGGATTCACTGGACGAAAGGGCGAGGAATGCAGCAGGGCTAAACAGCTTCTCCACCTCCACCTCTCATTCCTAGCTAAAGGGACGGTGGGGAAGAGAACCAGGCAGGCTGCCTTTACCCATTGGGGTGAGGTGAGAATTGTTTTTGCATGAGAGGAAACAGGTGTGTGTGTGTGTGTGGTAGCATTGCTTGCCTTGCCACTCTTTTTACAGCAGGCTCTTTTTTACACAGGAGGGAAAGGCGGGGGGGTGTCCTTTGCTTGCCTTGCCGCTCTTTTTGCGGCAGGCTCTTCGCACAAGAGGGAACGGGTTTCCTGCTGCTCTTTTTGCGGCGTGAGGGGCATGTCCCGCTTCCCCCACTCCAGCCTCACCTCCTCACCTTGGTTGTTTGCATTTAAAGCAACCAGTGGTAATGGCAGGGACCGGTTGTGCATGCGCATAAATAGTTGGCGCAGGCTTATTTTTTTGGGGGGGGCTTATTATGACGCATGCTCTGAAAAGCCTGATTGGGCTTATTAGAAGAACATGTCATAGTTTTGGGGAAACACGGTAGGTAGATAAAGGGATAAGAGAGAAATACAGTAGGTAGGTAGGTAGAGTCAGTGTAGATAGGTAGGTAGGTAGAGGGAGAGAGAGAGAAATAGAGCCTTCTGAAAGGAAAAAAAAGTTTTTGCACTCTGCAAACATCCCCAAAACGGCCCATTTTTTGCAAAAACAGGCCCATTTTTTCCCAAATGAAAGGCATGAATAGCCTTGGGGGGGCTTACAGAGTGCTCTGGGGGCTGGGAGGGGGCTCCAAAATGAGCAAAAAAACCAGCCCGCTTTTCGCGAAAACAGCCCATTTTTTTTGGTAAAAAAAATTGGCAGGCATAGCCTTATGGAGTGCTGCGGGGGGGGGGCAAAAACACCCTGTTTTTTGCTCATTTCTGTCCTCCCCAGCCCCCAGGAGCTGTCTGAAAGCCTCAATAAGGCTATGCACGGCCATTTTGGTGAAGGGCCGGGTCTTCAGGAGGCAAAAAAAATGCTGTATTTGATGTATAAGACGCACCCAGATTTCCGGCCTCTTTTTAGACTCTTCTTATACTCTGAAAAATACAGTAAATGAAATCTGACTTAAAGCTATTTTTCCATGTTGTGTAATATGTGGCAATATAGAAGGGGTTCCTTTTTTTGTATTCGAAGAGTTATGTTTTTCTCAATAATGATTTTTTCAAGGCTTAACAAAGTTGTTTCAGTCTTTTCAGGTAGGATTTATTTCATAGTCTGATCATTGTTACCAGTCTTTGTATCTATCCTAATTTCTTAGAATCTCTAAAGTGTTAATCCTAGAATGATATTCGGTATACAGGGGCAACAGTAGATGTCATTTATCTCTATGTCCCTGTTGAGTGTCATTTGTCTGAGTACCAGGCTTCCAGCAGTTCTCTAGCATTTTTGGACTTGGCTTGGTGTAGGATGTTAGTTTCCCACTTGAAACTATGCTTAAGTCTGTCCATATGTTGTGAGATTAAGTAGTTTTCAAAATATCTTTATGCATGCACATGTGCTAGTCTTTTGCCTGTTTATCCTAAATAGTGATTGTTACAGTCATTATTCTGAATGTTGTAAGTGAGGGGTCCCCAACCCCCAGTCCGTGGACCAGTGCCGGTCCGTGGCTTGATAGTAACTGGGCCGGAGTGAGTGGCAGAGAGAGTAGCGCAACTCTTAGGAAAGTGTAGCAAACGCTCCGCTATCCTGGCGGCTGGCCGGGGTGCTCCCCGGGGGGCAGGACGGGGCAATGGCCTGCACTGGGGGGGTTCGGGGCACCACCTAGCCCTGTGCAGGGGGAAGGGGCTACCAGCCCCTCCTGCCTGGGACGCAGCCCGTCCTTCCCTGACCCAGCCGAGGATCCTTCTCCCAGGACCCCTGGCAGCTTTCCTGCCTGGTTGCACATGACCGCTGAACGCGTGCGGGGCCCACGTGACTCGACTCACCCACTGGAGGCTCCCACCGGTCCGCGGAATTTTTTTTACATGAAACCGGTCCCTGGTGTCAAAAAGGTTGGGGACCCCTGTTGTAAGTGACTTCTTGTTTTTCTTCTGGACTGCTGGTTCTTTTGGTATATTTGAGATATTTTGGAGGGTTTTAAGTTGATTTGTGTGCTGTAGTGATATCATGTGGTAGTAGTAATCTGATGATTTCTGAGATATTTTTGATGTATCATAATCTAGAGCAGGGATCGCCAACCTTTTTGGCACCAGGGACCGGTTTCATGTTCAAAAAATTCCGCGGACCAATGGCCATGGCTCGGCCGGCGTAGAGGGGGAGCAGGGGGAGGGGGAACAGGCGGCGCATGCGCGCGGGGGTGGTGGTGAGTCGGCTCACTCGTCCCTCTTGGGCCCCCAACAGCAGAGCGACCGCGCCTGCGCTCTTCCGCCCCCGGTGCACGCTCTGCCCAGGGGGCTGCCCACTCCTCCCTCTTCCTCTTCTCCGGCTCTTTCTAAGAGTTGCGCCGCTCACTGAGGCCCGGTTCTTATCAAGCCATGGACCGGCACTGGTCCGCGGCCCGGGGGCTGGGGACCCCTGATCTAGAGCATAAAATAGAATAACAGAGTTGGAAGGGACCTTGGAAGTCTTCTAGTCCAACCCCTACTGGAGCAGGAGACCCTATATCAGATAAATGGCTGTCCAGTCTCTACTTGAAAGCCTCCAGCGATATGGCGCATACAACTTCTGAAGGCAAGCTATTCCACTGGTTGATTGTTCTGACCATTAGGAAATTATAGATTAGGAAATCTATTGTTTCTTGTGTTGCTTTCTGGAGCTTTGAAAAATAGGTTGACCCCCTCATCTTTGTGGCAGCCCCTCAAATTTTGGAATACTGGTGTCATGTCTCTTCTAGTCTTCCTTTCCACCAAGCTAGACATACCCAATTCCTGCAACAATTCTTTATAATACTTCATTTTGGCAGTATTAGCCTTTTCACAGCTTATGTTGATTGTGCTGTAGTGAGTTGAGTGGTGATGCACTTTTTGATAAAGTTGTATGGGTATTCATTTTGTTGGAAGATGTATAGATTATCTTTTTTCTTTTCTTTTTCTGGTGTTCAGGGTTGCTGCAGTATACAGCATTTAAATATCGAGTTTCGCCAAAAATAAGACAGGGTCTTATTTTCTTTTGACCCCTGAAATAACCACTTGGCCTTATTTTCAGGGAGGTCTTATTATTTTTGAGGTGGAGGAGGTGGCGAACATGATCACCTCATGGCTGCTGCTGCATTGCAATATTTTCAGGGAGGTCTTATTTTTGGGGGAGGACTTATTTTAGTGCATGCGCTCAAAAGCCTGATTGGCCTTATTATGCAGGGAGGTCTTATTTTCAGGGAAACAGGGTAGTGTTCTTACAAAGCTGCTCTTATGGAAGGTTAAATTATTATTTTTGTAGTGGAGCACTTGGGTGGTATGGGTGGTTTTACAATACACTTGTATTTCTAATTTGCCATTGTTGCCTCTGCTGATAGGGGTATTCAGAAAAGGTGGGGTATTGTTGTTTTCTTCCCTTGTGAATTTTATTTTGTTGAAGATGTAGTTGATAGTTCTGAGAATATTAACATATTACGTTAACATGATAACCTTTCCCAGAGTCATCTCAGAATCCTGTGTCGATTGAAGTAAATCTAGATAAAAGTGTCTATTTATGCTGAAGCTTGTCATTTACCACCTGCTTGAGTATTTTCCAAGGAAGAACATATTAGCTATTAATCTAGCTCCCCTCTTGGTCAATAATAATTTAATTGCTACCTTCTTTTAAATAAGCTCACATTCAATCCTTTTATAAACAATATATACCCATATCTACTCGTTACCTTTTTGTTAAATAAATTTGCCCAAACAAGCAAAGATTATTGTTGTTGTTGTTGTTGTTGTTTAAATTTCTATACCGCCCTTCTCCCTTCTGGGACTCAGGGCGGTGTACAGGCAACAATAAAATCACAAGTAAAAAACCTAGAAACCTTTAAAAATACATTAAATGATAAATAGCCTGTCTTAAAACCTTGTTAAAATCCCTGCTAAAAAACCATTCAAAACTATACCATTTAAAACTATGCCAGTTAAAAACTATGCCAAGATTAGCAGACAACTTAGCAGACAACTTTGTTTCCCAAAAGGTAGAGAAGGGAACAAGGGGATCAGCAATATTGGACTTAATTCTCACTAACAGAGAGGAAATGATAGAAGGTGTAGAAGCTACAGGAACTTTGGGGGCAAGCGATCATGAAATACTGGAATTCAACATTATGCAAACAAAAGTAGTTGAACAAAGTCAAACTAGAGTCTTAGACTTCAAGAGAGCTAATTTCAACAAACTCAGAGAGAGCTTGGGAAGGATTCCATGGATGAGAATCCTCAAGGGGAAAACAACTCAAGAAGCTTGGGAAATTTTGAAAAATGAGATTATAAAAGCCCAGTCCAGCGCAATACCAATGAAGAAGAAAAATAACAGTTCCCAAAAGAAACCAGCATGGCTGCATAAAGAACTCTCTGACAAATTGAAAGACAAAAAGGATAAATATAAAAAGTGGAAAAAGGGGGACATAACCAAGGCAAAATATCAGCAAATAGCCCGAGCCTGTAAAGATGAAGTGAGGAAAGCTAAGGCTCACAATGAAGAAAGGCTTGCCAAAAAAGTAAAAAATAACAAAAAAAGCTTCTTCCAACATGTTAAAAATAAGAAAAAAGTTAAGGAAACAATTGGTCCACTGCTGGGAGAAAATGGCAAGAAGATGATAAGCAACAGGGAGAAAGCAGAACTATTTAACTCTTTCTTTGCATCTGTCTTTACACAAAGGGATAAAACAGTCCAATCAATCAAAAACAGCACCACAAATATCAGATTAGGAACACAAGTTGAAATAGAGAAGAAAATGGTAAGTGAGCACCTGTCTGCCCTGGACGAGTTCAAATCACCAGGACCGGATGGATTACACCCCAGGGTTCTGAAGGAACTGGCAGACGAGATCTCAGAACCACTGAACTATATCTTTCAGAGATCCTGGAGCACCGGGGAACTGCCAGAAGACTGGAAAAGAGCAGATGTGGTTCCCATCTTCAAAAAAGGAAAAAAAACAGATCCAGGAAACTATAGACCCATCAGCCTGACCTCAATACCAGGAAAGATTCTGGAAAAGATAATTAAACAACAAATAAGTGAACACCTAGAAGCAAACAAAGTAATAGCCAAAAGCCAACATGGGTTTGTCAAAAACAGATCATGCCAGACGAATCTAATTGCATTCTTTGACAAAGTAACAAAATCAGTGGACCAGAGGAATGCTGTTGATATAATTTACCTGGACTTCAGTAAGGCATTTGATAAAGTAGACCATAACCTACTATTAGATAAAGTAGAAAATTGTGGGTTAGACAGCACCACCACCAAATGGATTCGTAACTGGCTGACCAACCGCACTCAACGTGTAGTCCTCAATGGAACTGCATCTACATGGAAGGAAGTATGCAGTGGAGTCCCCCAAGGCTCTGTTTTAGGCCCAGTACTCTTTAACATCTTCATCAATGATTTGGATGAGGGGATAAATGGGGAACTCATCAAATTCGCAGACGACACCAAGCTGGCAGGAATAGCCAACACTCCAGAAGATAGGCTTAAGATACAGAAGGATCTAGACAAACTTGAACATTGGGCACTGTCTAATAAAATGAAATTCAATTGTGAAAAAAGTAAGGTCCTACATATAGGCAAGAAAAACCAAATGCACAAGTACAGTATAGGTGGTACCTTGCTCAATAGTAGCAACTGTGAGAGGGATCTCGGAATCCTAGTGGACAACCATTTAAATATGAGCCAGCAGTGTGCAGCAGCTGCCAAAAAAGCCAACACAGTTCTAGGCTGCATCAACAGAGGGATAGAATCTAGATCGCGTGAAGTGTTAATGCCACTGTATAGTGCCTTGGTAAGGCCACACTTGGAATACTGCATACAGTTTTGGTCGCCACGATGTAGAAAAGACGTGGAGACTCTGGAAAGAGTGCAAAGAAGAGCAACCAAGATGATTAGAGGACTGGAGACTAAGACATATGAAGAACGGCTGCAGGAACTGGGTATGTCTAGTTTGATGAAGAGAAGGACCAGGGGAGACATGATAGCAGTGTTCCGATATCTCAGAGGGTGCCACAAAGAAGAGGGAGTCAAACTTTTCTCCAAGACACCTGGGGGCAGGACAAGGAGCAATGGGTGGAAACTAACCAAGGAGAGAAGCAACTTAGAACTAAGGAGAAATTTCCTAACAGTAAGAACAATTAACCTCTGGAACAGCTTGCCTCCAGCAGTTGTGAATGCCCCAACCCTGGAAGTCTTTAAAAAGATGTTAGACAGCCATTTGTCTGAAATGGTATAAGATTCCTGCCCATGCAGGGGGTTGGACTAGAAGACCTACAAGGTCCCTTCCAACTCTGCTATTGTATTGTATTGTATTGTATTATTTTATTTATTTTATTTTATTAGATTTCTAGACCGCCCCCTCTCCCCAAAGGGACTCGGAGCGGTGTACAGGTAAAAATTAAAACTACTAAAACCATAACAATACATACAAAGTTAAAATCAAATTAAATAGTCTTCTGTACAAATTTATAAAAGTTAAAACTAGACCCATAAAACCGAATAAAATAATTTAAAATTACAGACTGGGGCGAGAAGCATGAAGTTAGGCTAAGCTGGCTAGATGGAACAGGTGAGTTTTGAGTTTCTGGAGGAAGGAGCGGAGGTCCGTGGTCGTTCTGATATCAGGGGGAAGGTCATTCCAAAGGGTCGGGCCCATTAGAGAGAAGGCCCTTCCCCTGGGCGTCGCCTGCTGGCATTGCCTAGTGGACGGCACCCGGAGAAGTCCCTCTCTGTGAGAGCGAATCGGCCGAAGGGATGTATGGGGCAGGATACGATCCCGCAAATAACTAGGTCCTGTGCCATGGAGCGCTTTAAAGATGATAACCAACACCTTGAAACGCACCCACAGGCAGCCAGTGCAGCCTGCGCAGGAGCAGTGTTACGTGGGAGTATCTGGTAACTCCCAAAACTGCCCGCGCGGCTGCATTTTGGACCAGCTGCAGCCTTCAGGTACATCACCACCGCCTCTTTCAAGACGATAGGCAAGAACCCCTCACTCAAAGAAGCATTCACTATTTCCTGGAGCCAGTCTCGTGAAACCTCCCAGGATGCCAGTACAAGCCAGGAGGGACACGGGTCCAATAAACATGTGGTGGCTCTCAGTCCCCTACGCAACCTGTCCATATCATCAGAAGTAACAGAGTCAAACTCCTCCCAGAACGGTATCTCAAGACCCGCCTCCGACATCCCCTCCAGACCACTTCCAGTGGAGAGCAACTCTCTCCGAATCTGAGCGATTTTGTCCTGCAGCTACTGCCCAAATTCCTCTGCTCTGCCCTGTAGAGGGGCTTCCCGCGGCCTCTGTTGAAGGAGGAAGCGGGTTACCCCAAACAGGGCGGCAGGGCGGTTATCTGCAGATGCAATAAGAGTGGCACAATACTGACGCTTGGCCACTCTTAACGCCACAAGGTAAGTCCTCAAATGGGCTCTCACCTGTGTTCGGTCCGATTCAGAGCGTGTGGATCTCCACCTCCTCTCTAGGCATCTCTTGTGGCACTTCATCACCCTCAACTCCTCGGAAAACCAAGGAGCCTGGGTGGTTCGCTGCCACAAGAGAGGCCGCAAAGGCGCAACCCGGTCCAAGGCCCCAGTGGCCGCACTATTCCATGCAGCCACTAGGTTCTCCATCCGGGCGCGGGTCAGGGGTACAGGTAGTGGCCCAAGCTCCGTCTGGAACCTTTCAGGTTCCATCAGGCGCCTGGGGCGCAACCATCTTGGAAATTCCGGTTCCGCCTCCCCGCAGTGGGGTGTAGCGGTTGGAAAGTCGAGCCGGAGAAGTGAGTGATCTGACCATGACAGGGGTATGATGGCTAAATCCCCTACTCCCAGATCACTCCTCCACTGGCCAGAGACAAAAATGAGATCCAGTGTGTGTCCTCCTTCATGTGTGGGGCCCTGAATTACTTGGGTCAGGTCCATGGCTGTCATGGAGGCCATGAACTCCCGAGCTGCCTCGGATGTCTCACCTACTGATGGCAAGTTAACGTCCCCCATGACTAACAGTCTGGGGGCCTCAACCGCCATCTCGGCGATCACCTCGAGGAGCTCGGGCAGGGCTGCTGATACATAGCGGGGAGCCAGGTACACAATCAGCACGCCCAGCTGCCTCCCTGGGCCCCACTTCACGCAAAGGGACTCACAACCGGTTATCTGTGGCACAGTGGTCTCTCTCGGCTCAAGACCTTCCCTCACAATGACCGCCACCCCTACCTAGGGCCCGTGACTGATGAAATGCACGGTAACCTGGCGGGCACATTTCCATGAGAGGAAGTCCTCCCTCGTGGCCCCGAGGGGAGAGGGTGCGGTTTAGAAATATTAAATTATTATTATTATTATTATTATTACTATTATAACCAGGTCTCCGTAATTCCTGCCAGGTCCGGCTCCCCCTCCGACACAAGGTCGTTAATGAGGGGGGCTTTGTTGATAACGGACCTGGCATTGCATAATATCAGTCTCCAGCCCTGGCTCTGTGAACCCTGACCACCTAGATCGCGGGGGTTGGGACATGTGACCGCCCGTATCCATCGGCCACGTTCTCCCAACCGGTGATGAGATCTTTGTCTACCATCGCACCTGCCTCTCCCCATGACCGTTTGAATGGAAAGACCCTCTTCTGGAGCATCCCTACTCCCCCTCCTCTTAACGGACCCACTCACTTCCTTATTAATTCCGCCCGCTGGCTTGTCACTGGTCCCGCCCCAGCCTGACTAATCCTTCCCCCCTCCCTGGGACCCCCTAAAATACGAATTATAAATTTGAATAAAAAACCCCTGAGACTGCGCCTCGCCCACCTCTCTGGATTAATTAATCCCTCATCAAGGTGGGCCCTCGTAAGAACGGAGGGCCAGACCTGCGAGAGGGGGGACTCCCGCAGTAGGAGAAGGTCTGCCCATGAGTACGTAACGGGTCAAATTAGTTGCAGGGCATCAATTGGTTTCAAGGGATGATTAAAAGGGTGTTAAAATAGATGTTAAAATAGATGTTATAATTAATTCCAATAAGCATATGGTCCAGCTCACAGAAGTTAGAGTCTTGGGTAATAGAATGGTCAATATAAGGTGCAATGTCTCAGGTATGGCCTTAGAAAGTCCAGTCCAGCATCTCTCAAGCCTCAGGCCTCGGCCTAAGGTGTTAATTGGTCGAGGCCCCACTTTCATCGATCTCCCGGCCCCCTTATCGGGTCTTGGCTTAAGCGGCTGGATCTAAGGGCGGCGGGGAGCGGGCCTTGGCCTGGATGCTCTTAGGCCTTGGTCCTGCTGTTATACGGCCTCCCGGCCTCGCGGCTGCCCGGTCTCCAATACCTCCACTCGCCCAGCGCGATCTCCCGGCGGAATCCTCCGACCAAGGGGCCCGGCCTAGATCATCTCAGCCGCGGCCCTGCTATTTTCGGGCCTGGGTCATCCAAGGCCTCGGCCCAGTTCTTATTAGACGTCCCGGCCTCCAGCGCTCCGTTCTGCATCCTACCCGGCCTCCAGCGCTCCTGGCCCCGGCCTCCAGCGCTCCGCTCTCCGTTCTCCCGGCCTCGGCATCTCGGCCTCCAGCGCTCCGCTCTTCTCGGCCTCCAGCACTCCCGGCCTCCAGCACTCCCCTCAGCTCTTTCTGGCCTCGGTATCCCAGACTCCAGCGCTCCGCACACCATTCTGCCCTGCCTCCGGCGCTCCGTTTACTCCCACCCGATCTTCAGCGCCGCCCGACATCCAGGCCGACACCCGGCACCTCCAGCTGGCTGGCACCTTCCGGCCGGCACATACCCCGTTCTGGGCCGCCAGCCCACCCTGGGAGGCCATTCAGGCCTCGGTGGAACGCCAGGGTGGGTACTTACTGAGCCCAACCCTCAAAGTTGGTAAAAAGGGCCGGGCAACATGCGGAGCTCAGCGGCAGACCGCCATCTTTCGCGCATGCGCAGAAACATACAGGCAATCCACAAACATATTATGCTACTAAGGGTTCCAGGTATATGTATTTTATGATTATTTGAAAAGGTTCAGACCATTTTGAAAAGTTTTGTTTAATAATACTGAAAGTACCCAAAACATATCGAGAAAAAAATCATCTTCACCACTACAATATAGACTCAGTAAGAAGCTCTTGTGTTTGGTTAATTTCATCATGTCTTTGTCCCATATTCGTTTTGCCTTTTAATTTTTTTTCATTGCCCTAATAGCAAGATTAACCTAAGGAACTTCATGGGCTTCATTGGTATATATGTATTGGTTATAATAACATCAGCTGCTTGTGAAATGTCAATATTCAACATATTGGGTAATCAATTATTTTTGGGGAATTAGAGATCTCTCACCCCTAGAGTTAGATAACTATTGAAAAAATTGTTGCTGTAGAAGCTAGGATATGAACAAAGATTGTTTTATATGTTAGGATTTAAATAAATGAAATCAGATTAGAAGATACATACTCTGCTTAACCTTATAAAACCCATTCTGATGAACTAAAATGTTTTATAGTTGAACGAACTTCTGTATAAAGTGGTGGAATGCCTTTTATTAGACTCTTTAAAATAGATAATCACCTAGGCTTTATCTGGGAACACTGTAATAATAGATTTCCTATATTGATAGGATTTGAATAAGAAAGCTGAAATCCAGCTTATAATCATGAAAATGAAGCTGACATAAAAACTGGTTTAGAAACCATGTTCAACTGCTCGGTTGATAAAATCAAAATCAAACAGGTCTTGCTACATTTATTAAGCCAATGGTGTGTTGAGACTGTACCTTTAGATTATTCTGAAAGTCCTCAACATCAAATTGATGACTACCCACTCAGCTGAAATAGGAATGAACACCTGAGTTCATGTTAGTAAAATTCCTAGTGCTGCCGTTGTACACATTGCAAGATACAGATATTCATAGCTGTCATTAAAATGTAAACCCTAGAAAGGAAAACATATAATAACTTCAATAACCAGTCAGCTGCTGAACCAAAGTTACTGCAAAATAATAAACTAATACACATTAAACTAATTAAACTTTTTGACCTTCCCCATCTCCGCAGGGAGCTCAGGGATTGAAGATGAAAGAAAAGATCATGAGCTTCTATTCATGCTTCTAGACAAAAAAACAATAGTAATTTCTTCCATTTATTGATACTATGCAAATTCTTTAGAAGTATTCCACTGGAAGTAAAGAATGCAGATGAAGCTCTTATTTGAATAATTAAATCAGATTTTTTTCTAAGTTTATGTGGCTGCTTTAGGAGTGTATGGATATGGGTCTCTCTGTACACATCCAATGTGCTTCTCTAGAACATGCAATATGCAATATAACACATTGTGTTATAGTCATTACTGAGTCATAGCCTGGGTATAAAATAATTTTATGTTGTAAAATCATAATTTAGCTGGAGAACCAGAATATATAAAATTTTCTTCTCAGTCTTGGCCTAGGAACAATTAAGGTAGAGTTAAGCAAATAATAATAATAATAATAATAATAATAATAATAATAATAATAATAATAATAATAATAATAATAATAATAATAATAATAATAATAATATTTAATTTGTAGACCGCTCCCTCTCCCCAAAGGGACTCAGGGCGGTGCACAGGGGGATTAAAAGACATACAAACATAAATACATCATAAATATATAAAAATCAAATTAAACAAATTATCCCTGCGCTAAAAACCCAAAATGCTAAAAACTAAACCCCTTAAAAACCAATTAAAACAATAAACAGATGACTAACCTAGGCCGGCCAAGCAGAAAAAGTGCGTTTTTAATTTTTGACGGAAGGAGCGGAGGTCCGTAGTTGTTCTAATTTCGGGGGGAAGGTCGTTCCAGAGGGTCGGGCCCGCCACAGAGAAGGCCCTTCCCCTGGGCGCCGCCCGCTGGCATAGCCTAGTGGACGGCACCCAGAGAAGTCCCTCTCTGTGGGAGCGAATCTGTCGCAGGGATCAGCCCAGAATTATTATTATTATATTCCCATAAAAAAATCTAAATCCAACCCTCTTGCATTCCATTAACTCTATCTAGCACCAATTTAGTACTGAATGTTAGTTGACTAGATTTTTCAATATAGACTTGAACAATAAATTTCAACTGCAATTTAGTATATGGTTCTGATTGTGTCTGACAGCTTGCTTTTCTTGAATATTTGCTTCATAATATGATTATAATATTTCAGAATCATCTATCATTTATTGTTTGCAGGCTAAAGAATGTAATGGTATCAAAATTCCAGTTGACACTAGTAAACCGAATCCCAATGAAGTGGAATTTGATAATTTATACTTGGATATGAATGGCATTATCCATCCTTGTACACATCCTGAGGACAAGTGAGTGACATTTTTACTTAAATAAGGAGTTGGCATTTGTGGTATTTGAAATATTAATGTGATACCTTACACTGCAGGCCAGCCCCGAAAAATGAAGATGAAATGATGGTTGCAATTTTTGAGTATATTGACAGGCTATTCAACATTGTGAGACCTAGGCGACTTCTCTACATGGCAATAGATGGAGTGGTAGGTATCAAAAAATTTGTTCACTTATTCGGTTTAAAGAAAAATAGTATGAGACTTTCGTAGCAGAAATAATTCTTTGCAAAGTAGAAATTTAAAAATGATATTTTAACATTAATGTTAATGTTTATTTCATTTATACAGTATTAACTAGCCAATATCAGTACTTCGATATTTGTGACAAAACTTTGAGGAATAGTGAACTACAGTGAAAGCCTATTTAATTATTGCACATTTATTTATGGAGATTGTGTACATGAAAAAGTCAGTAATAAATACATTTTCTCACTTAACTTAATCAGATAAATAATATTAATATTGATCTTTAATAGTACTTTAAAACGTCTCAGAATTGTTCGTAGTGCAGCAGTTTATAAATATTGCTGCTTGTATGTGTCTGTGTAATTTCTCTATAAACTTTCAAATATAGTGATGCAATCTAAACTTCATAGTTTAATAGGAAGGCAAAAAATAATAATAATGTCAATTAAATTGTTGATGCTAATACTTTTCTTCTAGGCTCCCCGGGCAAAGATGAATCAGCAAAGATCCAGAAGATTCAGAGCATCAAAAGAAGGAATGGAGGGTGCAGAAGAGAAACAGAGAATTAGAAAAGAAATTATGGAGAAAGGTAAAATGATAATCTAATATTTTTCATTAATAAGTAATTTGAAGAAGGGTTTCTTCCCTGCTTTTTATTTTACTTAATCCTGTAGCTAGTAAAGCAAGATAATTATCAAATGCATGATTGAATGATTAAGTTGTACAGTTTCTGCCTTATCTATATTAACAACATTCTGGTTAAATGAATTCTAATTTACACTTAAAATGCCATGATTGGAATCCTTTGACAATCTTTGTCTTGAGAGAAGAGCCACCAAATATTAAAGAAATTTTTTATTAAGTAAACAGCTAGATTGGATTAGAACCATTATGATAGGTGGTCATCAGATCTACTTGTAAATTCCAGACTATAGTTATCAGTAAAGTAAAATGCTATGGGTTAAAAATTAATAGTATGAAATATATGTCTGTCTTCCTCCATCTCATAATTTTGTCTGTTAGACTAATCTTCAGTTGTTACATTTTTTTTAAAGGTGGCTTTCTACCTCAAGAAGAAATTAAGGAAAGATTTGACAGCAATTGCATAACTCCAGTAAGTAGAACTACTATTATCTCCCAAACTGAAACTAGACATAGCTTTGGTCACAGTCTATTGGTTGATTAACTACTGCTTGGCTTTGGGTTTCTAACTATCATCTCAGACTCTGATTACAGGTTAAGATCTAGCAATTATTTTTGCGAAGACTGTTGGCATTTGCAGAAGGTGAAGGTGCCACCTAAAAGGCTACATTACAGAACTAATTAGGAAAAATCCAGGATGCTACTTTGATTGCAGTAGTAGTGGTGTCAAGTCTAAATAGGAACTTCAGCAAGACATAAATGGAAGAGTAAAATGTCAAAAGATATCTCTAAGTGCACTTGATGTTTTTTCTCTCTCTCTGAATTGAGTGTGCATAACATAACTAAAATTCTTCTTATGTGCATTTCTCTCCTTCCCTTGCCATATGTTTCCTAAGGACAACATGAAAGGGCAAAGTCATCCAAAAGAAAATAATGCCTTTGAGAAAAGTACCCCAAGTTTAACTTTGGGCTGGGTTTGTATGAAGAGAGAGGATAAAAAGAAGTTTTTCCATAATTCAGTTGCTAAAATAAGAACCTAATTTTTTTACCCTCAAAACTCAAGTGTGGACAATGCCAGAAACATATGGTTCTGCTGGATAATGTCGTAACTTAATAGCAGTGACATATTTTATAAATCTGGAAACAGGATTTTGCGAGATTCAAAGTGTAAAAGGTAAGAGTATTCTAGACCAGCTCCCCTCGCTGCATAATGACATTTTTATGGAAGAGAATATGTTAGATTCGTGAAATGGATTGAGGGAAGACAATTCTTCTGTCTACAGGAGCCCCCACCCAACATAAACATAGTCATGGGGTAGAGATAGATTATCTCAATTTAAAATCTCTGATATGCTGGAGACATATGTCTCCCCATTTCAGGATAGCAATAAAAAGGTCACTTTGAGTATATCTTATTAAAGAAGGTAGCAGCAAAGGTGACAGTTAATAATGTTTTTAATTCAGCTGATTATACAGTAACTTTATTTTATGACTTAGTCATAAATTTGCCAGTGGCTTCTTTTTTTCACTTTTCATGCTACCACAGCTGATAATTGCAAATCTTTTTGATACAGTTTTAAAATACAGATTTGACAACTAACCTAATTTTTGAACTCTTGCTTCTTGCCATCCAGTGTTTTTCTTGCTGTTTTCTGCCATATGAAGCATATGAACCTTACCTGTGGCAGAAGACAAATTGGATATTATAATTCTTGGTGTTTTCAGAATCTGGAAGATCATCCATTTTTGTCCTTGACTGCTAGCTGTTGGTTGCTTTTTATAACATCTTCCATAAGGAATAATTCTAACTGAATACTTAGACATATTTTGGTGCCATTTATTGGTTCTAGTAAAAGTATTGTTTTACCATCTATGTTGGATCATGTTTTTTTCTATAATTTTCTTGTGGACCAAAATAGACATCATTTTAAAAACTGGTTATAGTTTTGTTCTTAGATTTTTCACATTATCCAAACTGGTGTTATGGGGTCTTCTGGCTAGATGGATATTATTTTATAGTTAACTTTAAATGTACTTGCAGCAACTCTCTCTGCATTGTTCCATTCAATAAAAGCCTTGTGTGTGTTTGAAAAGGAGAGGATTACAAACATATTTCTGATGGGAAATATGTATGTGTGTGTGTGTGTGTGTTACATATATATA
Source organism: Rhabdophis nuchalis (assembly GCA_039707465.1). NCBI lineage: Eukaryota > Metazoa > Chordata > Lepidosauria > Squamata > Natricidae > Rhabdophis > Rhabdophis nuchalis. The sequence continues at coordinate 125,110,347 of CM077645.1, forward strand.
TGTATACATACAGCCCCTGTATATGTTCAGGGATAACTAAGCTAATCTTACTATGTTCAAATGCATAAAAATTGTCTGTGTGTCTGTAAATTTGTTAAACTGTTTTAAACAATCCTGCCAATTCAAATAGGGTATATTAACACTATATATCTAAGTTTGAGAATTAAGATCAATTTTGGTTTATGGCTAAAATGCTCACTGCAATTTTTGGCCGGTTACAGCAAGATTCGTTTTTCTTTAAGAGACCCAGGGATTAACAGTATGATTTCACAACTTCAGAAGCTTCAGGTTTTTTACCTACTCAAGCTAATGTATATTTATGTTTATTAAATATGTTTAAATAAGACAAATTCTTTTGTGTGTCCAATCACACGTGGCTAACAAAGAATTCTATTCTATCCAAATGGATTCGAATCCAAATGGATTCGCAACTGGCTGACCAACCGCACTCAACGAGTAGTCCTCAATGGAACTGCATCTACATGGAAGGAAGTATGCAGTGAAGTCCCCCAAGGCTCTGTTTTAGGCCCAGTACTCTTTAACATCTTCATCAACGATTTGGATGAGGGGATAAATGGGGAACTGATCAAATTTGCAGACGACACCAAGCTGGCAGGAATAGCCAACACTATCTTAAGATAGGCTTAAGATACAGAAGGATCTAGACAAACTTGAACATTGGGCACTATCTAATAAAATGAAATTCAATTGTGAAAAAAGTAAGGTCCTACATATAGGCAAGAAAAACCAAATGCACAAGTACAGTATAGATGGTACTTTGCTCAATAGTAGCAACTGTGAGAAGGATCTTGGAATCCTAGTGGACAACCATTTAAATATGAGCCAGCAGTGTGCAGCAGCTGCCAAAAAAGCCAACACAGTTCTAGGCTGCATAAACAGAGGGATAGAATCTAGATCACGTGAAGTGTTAATGCCACTGTATAGTGCCTTGGTAAAGCCACACTTGGAATACTGCATACAGTTTTGGTCGCCACGATGTAGAAAAGACGTGGAGACTCTGGAAAGAGTGCAGAGAAGGGCAACCAAGATGATTAGGGGACTGGAGACTAAGACATATGAAGAACGGTTGCAGGAGCTGGGTATGTCTAGCTTGATGAAGAGAAGGACCAGGGGAGACATGATAGCAGTGTTCCGATATCTCACAGGGTGCCGCAAAGAAGAGGGAATCAAACTATTCTCCAAGGCACCTGGGGGCAGGACAAGAAGCAACGGGTGGAAACTAATCAAGGAGAGAAGCAACTTAGAACTAAGGAGAAATTTCCTGACAGTAAGAACAATTAACCTCTGGAACAGCTTGCCTCCAGAAGTTGTGAATGCCCCAACCCTAGAAGTCTTTAAAAAGATGTTAGATAGCCATTTGTCTGAAATGGTATAAGGTTCCTGCCCACGCAGGGGGTTGGACTAGAAGACCTACAAGGTCCCTTCCAACTCTGCTATTGTATTGTATTGTATTTTAAAAATTGCCCAATCTTGTCTCTAAACATTATTTTATGTTCTTGTTATATAGGGAACAGAATTTATGGACAATCTTGCGAAATGCCTTCGTTATTATGTTGCTGATCGTCTAAATAATGATCCAGGATGGAAAAACTTAACGGCAAGTTTCACTCTGTTGACTTAACTCCAAAGTATTTCCTAATGTAAATGAATTTTAGGTAGGATAACTTTTAAACTATTGTTGAGGAACTTTCCCCCCATATATTATGTAGGATGTGTAATTTTGGGAGGAAAATACATTTTAAGAATTTATCAAATAACATTTCAATCTACTAATAAAATGTCAAGATTTTTTTTATTTAATATCCAATTAATATATGGTTTAAGTCTTACAATGAGTTAGGTTATATGACTTAAGGTTTGACTTGAGGTTTACAATGTTGATTAAAATGATTTAGAAGTTAGAGTGATTTAGAATAATTAGAATGCGAAGAACAAAGACCTCTTTGAGGAACAAAGCTCTTTTTGGTGTATAAGAAAGGAGATCATGTATGTAACCTAATGGTTAATTAAAATGCTGGAAGGGAGAATCTAGGAGGTATGGGTGTTTACGATGGGTTTGCAATAAGGCGTTAAAAATATTATATTAATTATATAGTTTTTAGGTACGAATGAGTAGATTGGTAACTAAGAGTTGGATTGATGGATAAAATGCTTTACAGATGGTATTTAGATCCTAAGAATTATGTATGTATCCTAATATTTAACCAAAATGTTGAAGGTGTGGGTGTTTATGATGGGTTTGTTATAAGGTTTCTTTAAAAAAAAAAGTATTATGTAGTTACTAGGTATTTTAGGCAAGAACGAGTAGATTGATAAGGAGATATGTAAGGGGTATAATGTGAACAGAGAAGATAATATCTGGGTTGTTTGGAATTATCAGAGTGGTGTATAGTGGAAGTCAGGGGGGTAGGTTGGATTGGGAGGTGGGGGAGGGTTAGGGGGGTTTAGGGGAGGGAAATATATCTGTATAATTAGTTTAGAAGATGGGGATAACTGGATAATACTATTTTGTGAGTAATTCATATTATGAGGGTTGGGATGAGAGGGGGTATAGTACTTGTATTTGATTTATATTACATGTATGGGGAGGGGGGGGAAAGGGGGAAATTTGTTTTTGTAAAACTTTTTCAATAAAAAAAAAACGTCCAATTTAGGAAGCATAGATATCAATGTTAGGAATATGTACCATACATAATTTCTTTCATATATAATGTTATAATGCTGTTTATTTCAAACTCTTTATATTTGTAAGTTTGTAATTAACTTTTTTGTTGAGAGTTGAAACTAAACTCACTTGAGAAATTGTTAAATTGTTGTTCCAAGGTTCTTTGATGTCTTTGAAGTTATTAATAAATATGTAACATAACAATTTTTTCATAGTATAAGACGCACCTTGTTCCCCCCTAAAAGAGGGTGAAAATTTGGGTGTGTCTTATACACCAAATATGGTCCCGTCCACCCACCAGCCCCCCACCCTTTGGTCTTTGCCTCCCAGCATTTTACCTCCTTGCAGCAAACAGGAAAATGGGGCTTGCGGAGGCGGCAATAGGCTATGGCAATCTCTGCTGCCTAAAACAGCTGATCATTGGGAGGCCCTGCTGAAACTGCAATTGCAAGTTAAACTTGCTGTTTGCTGCAAGGGGCAAAATTGCTGGGAGGCAGAGGCAGATTTTTTCCCTTCTAATCAGGCGAAATTGAAACAGGCTGTTTGCTGCAAGGAAGTAAGTCAATAACTATAAATGCCTATAGAATGCTCATATTATTAGACTTATTTTTTAAAGTCTGCTTTATTATTGTTCTAGACAACTTATCAAAATGAAGAAGCTTTTTAAAATAAATGATTGATCTGAAGATGCCCAGTGCTATTGTATCTTCTTTTAAATAGCAGAGAATAAAATACACTTCCAGAAAGCCACATCAATTTTAACAGCATCTGGACAAGTATAGTTTGAAATGTAACACCACAAACAGTGTATAACATCTTTGCTGTTTGCTGCAAGGAGGCAAATTGCTGGGAGGCAGATCCCCCCCCCCTTATTTTCCTCTCCAAAAGCTAGGTATACTCCAAAAATACGGTAAATATTTGATGATTTTAACCCACCCAGATAAGTGGCCAATAACATTATAAATAAAAAATAGAAAATTCCTGACAGTGATCAGAAAGTAAAGCTTGTGAATTTAGTGTCTTTTAATACAGTCTCCTCATGAGGAGTAGCCATCTGGTGCACATGAGTCTCTCCTATCCTTTCCTTATCTGGGGAGGTACCAAAGAATGAGTCACTGGTTCTTCAGTGTTTGTTGTGGGCATCAGCTCTGCTTTCACTGAGATATCTCCAATTTTCCATTTCTCCCTTGCAGGTACTAGATCTAAGTATATCTGAGATGATTTGTATTTCTGAGAATATAAAGAACAGTGTTCTCCCAGTTTTTGTTTTTTAAAATTATTCAAGGAATCAAAAGTTTAGAAAATATAAACTTTTAGTTAGATATAGATATACATTAGTTGTAATTTTCATGCTGATATTGAGTATTTCAATTTATAGCTGATGTTGTTTCTTTTTGTTGTTGATAGGTTATTTTATCTGATGCAAGTGCTCCAGGTGAGGGTGAACACAAAATAATGGATTATATACGAAGGCAAAGAGGTAGGGATATTATGCTTTTTACAGGAGAATATGCTGTTCACTAGAATTAGTAGGATAACTTTGGACAGTTAAAATTAATGTATTACTGTTTTATACAACATGATTTGTCAAAAAAACACATTGAACATGTGCAGAGCAATAGGTTTCATGTGATTGTAGCAGAGGTGGTATTCAGCAGGTTCTGACCAGTTCTGGAGAACCAGTAGTGGAAATTTTGAGTAGTTCGGAGAACTGGTAAATACTTCTGACTAGCCCCAGTCCCCATCTATTCTCTGCCTCCCGAGTCCCAGCTAATTGGAAGGAAATGGAGATTTTGCAGTATCCTTCCTCTGGAGTGGGAAGGAATGAAGATTTTACAGTATCCTTCCCCTGCTATGCCTATCAAGTCATGCCATGCCCACCAAGCCACGCCCACAGAACCAGTAGTAAAAATATTTGAATCCCACCACTGGATTGTAGTAATAGTTTAGTGCATGCATAGTTTAAACAAAGATATAAAATCAAAATTTAAAAATACAAAAATAAGCTTAACGTTCTTCATGTTAGTCTACATAGCAACTTAAATTGTGTACCTAATTTTATAGTACAGGAAGTCCTCGACTTATCACCATAATGAAGTCTTCTGAGTATAGTCAAAAATCATGGCAATCTTTAAGTGAGGTACTCACATAATTGTCTCCCTTAACAACCACAATCTCTGCTTTTCCCATTACAATCTTTAAACAGAACATGGGGTGCCTTCGGGGTGGGGAGGCCCTGGGATAAACGGGGGGGGGGGGGAACGGACAATGGTCGGTGGTAAGAGTGGATTGTCAAGCACACAGTTTTGTTCATGTGATGGTGGAGATGTTTGGGCAGGTGTTGTAAGTCCATTCAGTGACTTCATATTTTGAATGGTCACTAAACAAACAGTTGAGGACCACTTGTATGTAAGAAATGTATACTTCATATGAACCAACTTGCATTTGTGAAGTGAGATAGTACATTTTAAAAAATGTGGCTTTTTGGAAGCTTCATTCCTTAAATATGTTCTTTTGGTGAAGAGTTCTAGAGAATTTCTCTCATTTATGAAATATCTCATTGTTTCTCAAAATGTTTGCAATAGAATTTAAAAAACAAAACTTTTCTAATGTGTCAAAAACATTTTGGACAAGAATAAGTAATGTCTTTCTGATTAAAACATAAGGGTAGGCTAAATTGAAGAGACCCAAAAGTTGAGTTATATAGCAGTTTATTTTTAATGCTTTAAGACCTTAGTTCAACAATAATCGTTACCTTATTTAATGGGAAGTTATTGCATCTAGAGCAGGGGTCTGAAACTCATTTTACCTGAGGGCCGCTGGAGGCAGAGGCTGAGTGAGGCTGGGCTGCATAAGGGATTCCAGAGAGGTCCACTCCCCCTGCGGGCTGCACTAATATACTTTCATATCACGGTGGGGGCCACAAGATACCGTCCTGCAGGCCACAATTGGCCCGCGGGCTGCGAGAATGAGATCTCTGATAGAGAAAGGACAGGGCAAGATAAACTATGCAGCAGAATTTAAAATCCATGTCAATATATGCTCACTGAATTAGCTAGCTGGACACATTGATACATGCTTTGTTTCTTCTCAATGTCTTTGAACTGAATTGATGTGTCAGATTTTTAATCATCATATAATATATATATATATTGCTAGTATTGGTTTTGTTAATTTATTTTTAATGTATTTCAATATTATTATTTTATCCTATTGGATTTGATTATACTTGTTTTCATTGAGTTATATGCAAGAGCTATACAAAATCACTTGATTGCATAACTATAGAATCTAGAATATTTTGGAAAACTTGCTTCATTTAAAAATTACTGATCTAGCTCTTATGGTGCTATATGATGAAAAATGAAATAGATCTATAAGACTATGTTGATTCTTCTCATATTGAAATTAAACCCCTGATTATTTCCTTCCATCAGCCCTCCTCCAAGTCCTGCTATGGCAGGAGACAGTTCCTGGGAGAGATTACAGGTAGTCCTCGACCTACAACCATTTGTTTAGTGATCATTCAAAATGAAAATGGCACTGAAAAATGTGACTTATGACCAGTTTTCACACTTGCAACCGTTGCAGTATCAGCTTGGCAACTGGCATGTATTTATTACAGTTGCACTGTCCCAGGGTCATGGGATCATCATTTATAACCTTTCCAGGTGTCTTCCGACAAGCCAATGAAAGAAGCCAGATTTGCTTAATGACTATGATTCACTTAACAACTGCAGTGATTCACTTAACAACTGTGGCAAAAAGGTAATAAAATGGGGCAAAACTCATTTAACTGCTTTGCTTAACCACATAACTTTTGGGCTCAGTTGTTGTCATAAGTCGAGGACTACCTGTAATGACGAACATAGGAACTGTGTGCCAAGAGTATATACAGTTATATTAAAAAGAAAGTACACTTCTTTCAGTTCTATGGTTTTATGTATCAGGACATAGTAAAAATCATATGATCCTTAGCAGTTCTTAAAAGTAGTATATAAAACCATAGATCTCAAAGAGATCATTCCTTTTCACATGACTATGTTTTCACCCAGGTCACCTAAGGCACAAAGGTCACCCTAGTTGCTTAGGTAAAATAAGCCTGCATCTAGATGCTGGAGATAAACAATCATTTTAGTGACAACAGCAAAGGCATCAATTCATGCTATGCAGGAGAAGGGAATGGTAAACCACTCCTGTATTTTACATAAATGGAAAAAAGATCTGAAGGACCAACTTAGGAACATACCATCATGGAGAAAAATTCTGTGGCAACTGAGAGTTGATACAAATTTGCTGACACATAATCAACTGATAAATTTGATTAAATGACAAATAGTAATTAACATTGTGGCAGTAATAGGAGCTTTGTTATTCTGGTGAATACTTTCTAGTGAACTTTTCTAGGCTACTGTTTTTTTCTAGATTGCATTTTCTTTGTTGCTATTCTTATTTCTTCAGTCTAGGGATGCATTTATTAATACTACAGTATCTTTTTAAATATTTTAAATAGTTAAGTAGAGTCTAAACAATTTTTGTTGTATCATGTCTTTGAAATATCAGAATTCTGTAATAACACAATGTCCTTTTGTTTTAGCCCAGCCAAACCATGATCCCAATACTCACCACTGTTTATGTGGTGCTGATGGTAAGTCTAGCTCTAGGCTTTTCTGTATTAGTAATAAAAGAATACTGCGTGGAGAATCTTTGTTAATCAGTTCAGGGCATGGTATCATTTTAAATAAAAGTTCATTTGGCTAAGTTATATATTAAACTACCACTTATATTATGTAAATTCAGATGAACCACCTAATTAAATTTTCTTCCTGTACTTCTTAGTACATGATTTCCCTCCATTTTCTACTTACTGCACATCCTTCTGAGTGCATTTAATTCTAACAATAATTTTCTAATTCTGGTAAATTGGGCATGAAAGTTGGGAAGAAGAGACTATACCAAGCCTGTATCCTATTCTTAGTCGCTCCAGAGTTTTGGTGGCTTATCAGAACTGAGGCCTTATTAATCAGTTGGGGTTTGTTCTGTTTCTTTTGTAGCTGACCTTATTATGCTTGGATTAGCTACTCATGAACCAAATTTTACTATAATCAGAGAAGAATTTAAGCCTAACAAACCTAAACCATGTGGTCTTTGTAACCAATTTGGGCATGAAATTAAGGACTGTCAAGGTCTACCAAAAGAAAAACAAGGGGAGGTAGGTTGAATTTACTTAATTTCTTTTCATTACCATTGGTGTGCTATTCAGAATGAAAGGTTGAGAACTGCTTTATGCAGTTTCTTGCTTAACATTTGATAAATAGTTGCTTTATTTTACATATATCATGGGAGGGCAGCATTTGTAAGAAAAGACACACATAGCAGTATTTATTATCTTGTGTTATGATGGAATTTATTTAATTTAATATCCTTTGCTTGAACATCTGAATCCTTTTTTTGAGAGAGATGAGCTGTTTAGAAATATGAAAAATAAATAAATCTACTCCAGACAATACATTTGATTCATTTTTTTGGCAACAAAACTCCATTTGAAACCAAGGTTTGAATATAATGTATGAGTCCTAGTTTGCTATAATGATTCAGATGTTACTATTTTTCCAATTATGTCTGAATCCAGCATTGGTGACTAATGTTGTTTGTTCCTGTGCCCCAGCAAAGTCTCATAGACAACAGGCAATTCCTTTGCCTGCACATGGTTTGACTTCATCATTCTTTTTGTTTTGCCTAAACTGCTTAGGATTATTGCAAATTGTTTTGTTAGGATATGGACCTAGTTATATTTTAATAATATCTCAAGGATTACAAGTAAATAATATAACTTTAATATCCTTTGTAAGTGTTGGTGTGAAAATACAGTTAATTCAGACCGTTATTATACATCTATTAAATGTATTTTTAATATTTTTAATTTTTACTAAAAAGTTGCTGACCTCCAAAAATATGGCATCTCTTCATTTTTAATATTTAGGAGAGTAGTAGTAAAAATATTATCCTAGCATTAGATAACAAGCACTTTTTATAATGTTTTCTCCACCAGTGCACAGTTTAGCTATCATAAAAATGAACAATAAAAATCAAGCAATAATTGAATTTATGCAAAAGTAATAAAATCAATATGCAGCATAAGATATTTGCAGAGGAAATGATGAAACAAAAATATGTACTGTGGATGTCATCTTCTCTATCTAATAGATACAGAAATATCTGATTTTCAGGAAATGAGGGGAAAATTGGAGAGAGAAGAACAACTAAGGTTCAGAGCATATCACTACATTAAATTACATTCAGTCACATTTTCTTAATCTGATGTTCTATCATTATTAACAGTTCAAACTGAATATATTTCATAATCCCCCCCCCCCTTTTTTTGAATTCAGTTGAGTAGAGAAATAAAAGCCTTGTTAGGGAAGAGGGACTTTTTTCTGAATTCATCTGTCACACCCTGTTTCAGTCTGACAAGTATATCTGATTTTTTATGTCCACAATGAAAAATGAGAAACTATCAAAGGGAATAGGAAAGACTGACTTTTCTTCTGCTTTTTTCAGCACTTCCCCTCATGTTGTTAAGAAAATCTCAAGGCTATTAGCTTGTATCAGCTTAGTACAGGGGTGTCAAATGCTTAAATTTGGCCCACGGGCCGGCCTGGAAATATCAAATATTTGCCTTTGCCATGTGCATGCCCCTCTGCCCTGCTTTTGGCCTCTATGACCACCTGCAGCACTCTGCCGACCGAAAACAGGCTATGCAGGACATCCGGGTGTCCCGTTTTTGGCCTCCTGCAGCACTCTGCTGGCCGAAAATGGGCCACACAGGGTGCTGCCGGAGGACTGGATTGGACTGGATTACAATTATGTGGCCTCAAATAAGTGCCTGATCTGGATAGAAAACAAGCAACATCCTATGTTAATACTACAGTTTAATGCCAGATTTTACACTCTGTACGTCCATTTAATCTACAATCAACAATATATAATTGACAGCCGTTTCTATTTACTATCCTGAAAATTTACCTCTGATGTTAGATCTTGAATTATATTATTTATGCTATTGTATTTTTATTATTAGTTGAATAATAAAAATACAATAGTATAAATAACTTTTCTGCCTGAAAAGCAATTTACTATTAAACAATGGGGTATAAATTTAGAAATAAAAAAATAGTGGAGTATGAAGAATAAGTAATAATGTATGCCACTAATATCTGGTACAAGAGATAGGAAAATGGTTGTAGTAAAAAACTGTGGAAAAAACAAAGAGGAAAAAAGTACATCTTGAGCCTGTGTCAAATGTCCACCATAGCCACACAGGTCCGGCCATTCCTACCCCCAGCCACACAAACATACACCCTGGCCCTCCGAGGTCAAACACAACACTGATGTGGCCCTCAATGAAATTAAGTTTGACACCCCTGGTTTAGCACATATTAAAATATGAAGCTAACAGACATCTGCCACCAGGGAACTATTATAACTGATCTTGGCATCCCAGTTTATTTATCTAGTCACTAGAGCAGAACTTTTCAAACTTTTTTAGGCTGTGCAAATTATAAGTTAAAAACTTCCCAGAGCACCTGATCGTTAGGCCAGTTTCCAGTGATACAAAATCAGCTGTGTTCAAACAAATTATGCTGTACTCAAGAAAGTTAGGATTAAGAATTTTGCTTTTTAATCAGTCTCTAATAGGTAACTACGAAGTGGGGAAGCAATAACCACGTTAAATTTATTAGTTTTGCAATTTTTATTTTTATTTTTATATTGAAAAAGTTTTATTGAGTTTACATTTTTTGTGGGGTAGGGTAAGGGTTACATAGAAATTTTGAGAGTGGTCACGTCAAAGTCGTCGGCTCCTCCGGAACCTCAAATTACATTATTAAAAAGAAAGAAAAGAAACATTTCACATAACACTACAAGCTGGGAGCAAGTACATATTCCTAAATTTTTCAGTTATATACTGTCAGTCAATTGCAAAAATCCAGATTACAAATATCATACAATATTACTCAAAAGAAAAACCAGGGCAAAGTTATTTTTTAGATCTAAGTCTCTTGGCAATTGTATCTTCCCCCTTCTCCCCCGGGCCCCCAGCGGGCGGGGCCATGGCTCCCCCTGCCCCCCCTGGATCTTCTCCCAGGACAGAGGAATGTTTTTTAAGAAAGGCTTCCGCCTCAGCAACTGTTTTAATCTTTACTCTACCTCCTTCCCAGAGCACCAGCATCCCTTCGGGTATCACCCACTTGAACCAGATCCCATGATCAAACAATGTTTTAGACAAGAAGGAAAATTTCCTTCTGGCTTCTCTAATTTTTCTTGGAATCTGCTTCAAGATGGTATTTTTGATATCAGGCAAAATTGAAGCAACATAATTATAAATCTCCTAATCAGACTTGTTTAAGAAAGGAACAAGGAAAGTGTACCTGTATGAGTATGTGGACCATTCTAAAAAACTTTTCATGCTGTTTTTAAAGCCAACCAAGATAGGTAGACTGGATGATATGATAAAGTTATCCTTTTTGTACTACTGGATAGTAGTAGTACAGACAGATGCTGCCTGTGAATAAGCAGAAAAGGTGAGGGAAAACAGGCTGTGATTGTTGCTATCAGCAAGTGGGGGGACGGGACTGCATTCACTTAATAACCAGGTAATTCACTGAACAGCCAGTTATTAACCATAGCAAAAAAGGTAGTAAAATCTGGCGTGGCTCATTTAACCGTCCTGCTTAGCAACAGAAATTCTAGTCCCAGTTGGGCTTTTAAGTTGAGAACTATCTGTATTCCTAAACACAATTACTTTAACAATTAATTTTGTTGAACAGGTAAGGGATTTTTTTTAAATAAACTTTGTAAGATTGAAAAAAAAAATCACTTAAATTTATAATGGAAACTACAGTCCAAAACTCATTTCCTAAATGCTAGTTAATTTAAAGGAATTTTTATTAAGTTTACTTTAGGGCAATACTTTCAATACACACTATTTCAAAATGAATCTTAGTCTAAATGGTATGTCATTTTTCATCTTTGCAGCACGATCAGTTTGCAGATTGTCCTCCTGGTATGGAACAAGAATTTATATTTATTCGCTTATGTGTTTTGAGAGAAGTAAGTAACATTAGGATATATTTTGAACAAAGACAGCTAGGCTGTACAATGAGTCTCGAGATCCATCGCACACACTAAGATACTTCTAAGTAAACATGCACAGAGATGTTATGCATCAGTCAGCAAACAGGGTTGCCATGGTAGCCAAAAATTTAATTCTGACAGTCAGCTAAGAAGCCAGATGTCTTGGCCTTCTTGTTTTTGTTCATTGTCAGCATTTTCCCCACTAAGCAGCTAAAGGTGCCTATAAAGCAAGATGCTCCTGTGTCATGAGGAAATGACCAATTACTTGAATTCTACTAAAGGGAAAGGTTAACTGAACACTTCCTTCTAAGGGCGGTTGGTGGGAAGCTGAAAGAACTTGAGAGAGGTATGAGAAGGGAAGCATTTGATAGCTGACCAGAGTAAGGGACAGAGTAAGGGACAGTAAAGAGAAGGGCAGGATATAAATGTGATTAAAATAAAAAAATTTAAAAAAATAAATAAAGGAAAAACCAGAAAAAACAGGTGAGAGCCCATTTGAGGACTTACCTTGTGGCGTTAAGAGTGGCCAAACATCAGTATTGTGCCACTCTTATTGCGTCCGCAGATAACCGCCCTGCCGCCCTGTTTGGGGTAACCCGCTCCCTCCTTCAACAGAGGCCACGGGAAGCCCCTCTTCAGGGCAGAGCAGAGGAATTTGGGGAGTACCTGCAGGACAAAATCGCTCCGATTCGGAGGCCCCACTGGAAGTGGTCTGGAGGGGACGTCGGAGGCGGGTCTTGAGGCTCCATTCTGGGAGGAGTTTGAATCTGTTACTTCCGATGATATGGACAGATTGCGTCGGCGACTGAGAGCTACCACATGTTTATTGGACCCGTGTCCCTCCTGGCTTGTACTGGCATCCTGGGAGGTGACATGAGGCTGGCTCCAGGAGTTAGTCAACGCTTCTTTGAGTGAGGGGTTCTTGCTGGCCATCTTGAAAGAGGCGGTGGTGAGGCCCCTCCTCAAGAAGCCTTACCTGGACCCAGCATTGTTAGCAAATTACCGTCCCGTCTCCAACCTTTGGTTTGTGGCAAAGGTTGTAGAGAGTGTGGTGGCACAACAGTTTCCACGTCACTTGGAGGAAATTGATTATCTGGACCCGCGCCAGTCCAGCTTCCAACCCGGCCACAGCACGGAGACGGCATTGGTCGTGTTTGTGGATGATCTCTGGAGGGCCAGAGATGGGGGTTGTTCCTCCATCCTGGTCCTGTTAGACCTCTCGGCGGCTTTCGATACCATCGACCATGGTATCCTATTGCATCGGCTGGAGGGGTTGGGGATGAGGGGCAACGTCTTGCGGTGGTTCTCCTCCTACCTCTCCGGTCGAGTGCAATTTGTATTGGCAGGGGGGCAGAGGTCAACCTCGAGGCCTCTTACTTTGCCGCAGGGGTCGGTCCTCTCGCCTCTCCTGTTCAATGCATATATGAAGCCGCTGGGCGAGATCATACGTGGGTTTGGGGTAGATTACCATCTGTACGCAGATGACACCCAGCTGTGCATCTCTACCCCAAACCACCCCAACGATGCCGTCAAAGTGATGTCCCGGTGTCTGGAAGCCGTGCGGATCTGAATGGGAAGGAACAGACTCAAGCTCAACCCGTGCAAGACTGAGTGGCTGTGGCTACCGGCGTCCCGGTTCAACCAGCTGATTCCATCACTGGCCATTGGGGGTGAACATCTGGCCCCCGTGGATCGGGCACGCAACTTGGGCGTCCTCCTAGATGCCCGGCTGTCAATGGATGACCATGTGACAGCCGTGGCAAGGGGGGCGTTTCACCAGGTTCGCCTGGTGCGCCAGTTGCGTCCCCTATTGGACCGGGACGCCCTTCGCACAGTCACTCATGCGCTTGTGACGTCCCGTCTAGACTACTGTAACGCTCTCTACATGGGGCTCCCCTTGAGATGCACCCGAAGGCTGCAGCTGGTCCAGAATGCGGCCGTGCGGGCAGTTCTGGGAGTCACTAGATACTCCCACGTAACACCACTCCTGCGCGGGCTACAGTGGCTGCCTGTGGCCTTTCGGGTGCGTTTCAAGGTGTTGGTTATTATCTTCAAAGCGCTCCATGGCACAGGACCTAGTTATTTGCGGGATCGTATCCTGCCCCATACATCCCTTCGGCCGATTCGCTCTCACAGAGAGGGACTTCTCCGGGTGCCGTCCACTAGGCAATGCCAGCGGGCGACGCCCAGGGGAAGGGCCTTCTCTGTGATGGGCCCGACCCTCTGGAATGACCTTCCCCCTGACATTAGAACGACCACGGACCTCCGCTCCTTCCGCCAGAAACTCAAAACCCACCTGTTTCAACTAGCCGGCCTGGGTTAATTCCATGCTTCCTGCCTCAGTTTGTAATTTTAAATTATGTGATTAGGTTTTAAGGTTAAGTTTTAATTTTTATAAATTTGTACAGGGGATTATTTAATTCGATTTTAGTTTATATGTAATGTTGATGTCATAATTTTAATTTTTTACCTGTACACCGCCCCGAGTCCCTTCGGGGAGAGGGGGCGGTCTAGAAATCTAATAAACTAAAACTAATAAACTAAACTAAGTATGCGAGGTTATTGGAGAAATATTGGAGTTATTTGCCATTGAAGGAATTCAATAGAGATTCAGGCTGATGGGAAACATGATTATTTGTGCTTCTAGTCTTCTGATTAAGAGATAGACTGTGCTTGCTTGGTGGAAGGGAAAAGACATTTCCTATGTTCTCAGATGCACATTCACAATATCCCCACTAGACATTGACATTTGGTTTCTGTTAATGCTTGAGAAAATGCTTCATTTTTGTGTGTTTCTCACTCACTCTCTTTAAAAAAATTCTAGTATTTGGAAAGAGAGCTAACAATGGCCAGCTTGCCTTTCACTTTTGATGTTGAAAGAAGCATCGATGACTGGGTTTTCATGTGTTTCTTTGTGGGAAATGATTTTCTCCCTCATTTACCCTCATTAGAGATCAGGTAAGAGAAACAACTTTATATCTAGAAACCCTTAAATGTTAATAGGTATTGATTATTGCACTTAAAAGAAATAAAGGGCATTTTAATGATTCTTGCTTTTTAGATTTGCAAGTTCTTGTGTCATGGAGAGTGCTGTTTGAGAAACACAAGTCTAAAGCTTCTTTGGGATTCAGTTCACTCATTTGGATCTAGCTAAAAATAGAATTGCTGTTCCAAATCCAGTGAACTTTATAAGCATGAGTTTCAAATATCTTGCTATTTTGCTTTGCTTAATTATGGTGCATGATATCTCTAGTTTTTTTTTGAGACTGTACTCACTATTTCTAATGAATCTTGGTTCATTTCCTTAAATTAGTAGCATGCTCTTTAGTTATTTGTGTAGGCTTGTTGGCTTTTGGTCTTGTACATAGGGGATTTAAAGAACCTCATGCATAGATTAAATGTTTTTTGATGTTCCTATCTTATCTAGATTCAGTAAATATTATAGAAAGTAGGGAATGGCAGTCAATAGTAGCTTCACATATTAATAGTTAAATACTGGTTTAAACTGCTAAATTTAGTGTTGTACAAGCATATATCTTCATATCCAGTAGAATTTTTCTTTGCTCTCCTCACTCTGTGTGTCCCAAATCTGTTTCCAAAATAACCCAACCCTGCAGAATAGATTTAGAGATTGTGGCATGGAGGAGGGAGGAAGAATTTGTTCTGCCAGTAATAATAATAATAATAATAATTTTAATTTATAGACCGCTCTCTCCCCGAAGGGACTCGAGGCGGTGCACAGGGGATTTAAAAATGCATATATAAAAACATAGACATAAATACAATTTAAAAAGAAATTAAACTTAACCCTGCGCTAAAATCCCAGATTAACTAAAATTAAATCCCTAAAATAGATGTCATACCATCACTAGGATAACAATTTGAATATAACCCTTACAATGAGACCATCCAAGAAATGGGTGAAATAATTTTATTCTTGTATTGCAGGGAAGGAGCAATTGATCGCCTGGTGAACATATATAAAAATGTTGTGCACAAAACTGGAGTAAGTGATTCCTCCAAACACTTAATGTAGTAACATAAGAAGGAGAAAAGTTACTTACAATTTTATTCTACAATTTACAGGGTTATCTTACCGAAAATGGTTATGTTAACTTGGAGAGAGTACAGATGATAATGTTGGCTGTTGGAGAAGTTGAAGATAGTATTTTTAAGAAGCGGAAAGATGATGAGGTGAAAGGGCTATTATGAAACTCTTGTTTGGTGTGTTTTTCTTTAACAACATTTTAAAAAAATGAATACATATGGTTATTTCACTCTAGGCTACAAATAGTTCTTCACTTACGACTGTTTATTTAACAGTGCTTCAAAGTTACAATAGTTTAGGAAAGCATGACTTACAACTAGACTTGATCATGTGTTTGCAATATGGGTACATGTCAACCAGCTCATATTTACAACCAGTTGCAATGTCTCATGGCTATGTGACTGCAATTTGTGGACATTTTTGCTCATTTCTAGCAAAAAAACGACCATTGAGGAAGCTAGTTTCACTTAACAGCCACAGTGATTCACTTAAGAACCACTGTAAAAATATCATAGAATCTGATCTGATTTGACATACAACCACGCCGTACAATCCTGATCTCAGTTGTGGCTGTAAATCAAGAACTACCGTGTTTCCCCAAAACTAAGACAGGTTTTATATTTTTTTTTAATGCACAAATTACACCCTTGGACTTATTAGAGGGGAGGGCTTATTGGTTTCTGGGGAGGCACACCTTTTAACTGTCAAGCTCCATTGCGTTCCTCTGGCCAGAAGGTGAGCGGTGAGGCGAGCTAAGCCAGCCGGGACCCCTTGGCCCTGCAGCTGCTATTTGCCCACGTGGGACTGCTGAGCCAAGCCAAAGCTCAGCCTACATGGAGCTGGATGGAGGCACTTAAGTCCTCTGCTCCGTGGCTGGGCTGTGCAAAGCGGGCAGTGGCGGGGAGTCCGGCGCTCCACCTAAGCAGCGAGGCCGTTTAGTGTGCGACTTCCGCCGGGTGCCTTTCTCTGGCCGCAGCACCTGCAGCCGCCTGGGTGAGAAGGAATCTCAGCTGGTCTTGGAGCTGCAGGAAGTGCTGAAGCCGGCTGTGCGCTTGGCGCACTACCCACAGGCAGCTGGAAGTGAGCGCGCTGCTCCTGCAGGATGGCAGCTGTTCCTTTGCATCGCCGGGCTGGTGCTGGCCAAAGCTAGGATCTAATGCGACGACCTGGTGGCGGCTTGCGCGCTCAGCCAGCAGGCCAGGCCATCAAGACCACCAAGCCTGGTGCACAGGAGGCTCTGGCATAGGAGTGGCTAAAGGCGCTGGCAGCCATTGAGGTCTCGGCAGAGCGCTTGGGCCCAGCAGGCCAGACACCTGGTTGAGGGAAGGCAGGAAGCACCATGGTGAGGCAGGCGGCGGTGGCGGCGCGCTTCTCAGGCTTGGTAGTCTTGATAGCCTGGCCTGCCGGCTGAGCGCACAAGCCGCCACCAGGTCGTAGCACTCAATCCCGGCAGTGGCCAGCAACAGCCCGGCGACGCAAAGGGTGGCGGCCAAGGAACAGCCGCCATCCTGCAGGAGCAGCGCGCTCACTTCCAGCTGCCTATGGGTAGTGCGCCAAGCACTTCAGCGCTTCCTGCAGCGCCAAGGCCAGCTCGGATTCCTTCTCACCCAGGCGGCTGCAGGCGCCGCGGCCGGAGAAAGACACCTGGAGGAAGTCGCACACCAGATGGCCCCGCTGCTCGGAGGGAGCACCGGACCTGCAGCTGCCATCCGCTTTGCGCAGCCCAGCCACGGAGCAGAGAACTTTAGTGCCTCCGTCCAGCTCCACACCTGACATTCGCCCTTGGGGCTTTTTACAAGGGGAATCCCTGGGATTCCCCTTGTAAAAAAAAACCTAATGAGTTGAACTCGTGAGGTTGGTTTTTTTTTACAAAAAACCTCATGAGATCAACTCATGAGGGTACAAGGGGTATCCCTGAATGCAAGGACGATGAATGCAGCTGAGCTGGACAGGGAACAGGGAGAGTGAACAGGTGGGTGGAGGAGAGGTGATCGCATTGCTGGCCTGCTGCTGTTTTTGTGGCAGGCTCTTTTTGTACTTAAATAGTTGGGGGGGGGCTTAGTTTCGGGGGGAGGGCTTGTTCTGTGGTGCATGTTCTGGAAAGCCCAATTGGGCTTATTAGGCGGGCATGTTGTATTTTCGGGGAAACACGGTACCTATAAATCAGATGGAAATGAGTTTGCCTTAGTAAGTTGTCAATGAATTTATATTGAATTCAACATTATGTTTTTATATTAGTTTTGATTAACATAAATTAAGGATTTTGAGGAAAAACATTCAGAAAGCAGGTTGGTTAGTTAGGAAAAAGTATATGTAAAATTTCTCTGTGTGCATAGAACTTCCCTTATGACCAATTTTTGCTAATATTTCTACTTTTTCTATAAGGAATATGCTGAAACCTCTGGCTGATATAACATACCAAACATATATACGTAGTTTGTTTACTACATCCAGAGAAGTTAATTCTGAATATAACCCACTTTGTAAAATCTGTGAATTAGGTAATTGACATTTTATGCATATGTACTTTAATAGGGTTCCACATTAGTTTAGAAGAGCAATTTACTTTGAAATAGGAAAAGGAATCTGCAAAATTATTTTTTTAGCAAAAATGAACTATATATATTTGAATTTTTTAGTTTCCTAATCAATGTTAATGTACACTTTCCATATTTTATGGGGCACACAGGAAAATTTCAAAAGAAGGCAAAAAGAAAAAAGAAAAAGAATGAAGGTGAATATAAATCTATTCCTATTTATTTATAATGTCTTTATTTAAAACAATGGAACTATTTAGTAGCAGCTACCTTGGTATAGAGAAAGGAAATGTCTTAAAGTTATATTAGGAATACAAATAGAATGCTGTAACAGTTCTTCAAGGCTGAAATGCAAAGAGCTGCTGCAAATACCCCAGTGCTTATATTCATTCCACAGTTTTTTATTGAATTCTAATTCACAAATTTGGACTGCAAACTACTAGGTATTTTCTAAGACATACAGCATGGGGGTGCAACTATGACAGAAACACAAAGTTCACTAATTTCCTGAGCACATACATATTGGCTGAACAGTTCTTTGAACTGCCACAGGCAATAAATTCAGACTCTAAACTTCCCCTTGCACATGCGTGTTAGTCATTCCTGACTCAAGGGGGTAGTGCTCATTTCCATTTCAAAGCTGAAGAGCCAGCACTGTCTGAAGACATTTCCGTGATGATGTGGCCAGCATGACTAAACGCCAAAGGCACACGGAGCACTGTTATCTTTCTACCAAGGTGGTCCCTATTTTTCTACTTGCATTTTTAATGTGCTTTCGAACTGCTAGGTTGGCAGAAGCTGGGACAAGTAACGGGAGCTCACTCCGTTACATGATGGTAGGGATTTGAACCGCCGAACTGCCAACCTTTCTGATCGACAAGCTCAGCGTCTTAGCCACTGAGCCACCACGTCCCTTCTAAAGAACATACATACATATATTGAAGGATTGACCTGCTAAAAAATATGGTCTTTTTTAACTTGAACTATAAGCTTGCATTGTTAATCTAAAATATTATTTGGATACACAATCATATCCAGTATATGATCCTAAATTAAGTCAGGCACAAAAACACAACACTCTGAATATTCAGAATTTTCCTTGGACTAAATTTTATATTTTCCCATATAAAATTATGGATAAACTTGCAGTCAAAGTGATTTGGTAGTGTTCACAATATTCTTTTCTGAAAATTTGCATCTTTTTCCCAATCTTTGCTGCCTTTTGATGATAATTTTAAATTGCTTACTGCTTGAAAATAATTGAGAATTCCTGTTATCTCTATTGCCTTGACACCTATCTCAGTTCTACCACTTTCTCATGTACTGTATACCATTGAGTAAAGGGCAGCTTAATTCAGGAGATAGCTTTTATAATTGTTGCAAAATGTCTCATAATTATTGAATCATTCTTTTACAACTGGTGCCATTTTATCTACTCCAGCCACCATAGTCATCATTGGCACTAATAATACATGTATTCAAATTACTCTTTTTATTATAGTGTCAACATGCTTTGACTGATGCTGTTAATTAATTAAATACATACATTTATATTTGTATTTCTTAAAGAAATTTGGAACTGGCAAACTAATTGTAATATAATATAATTTACTGTTCGTCTGATAACTGTCAGAGGTTTTCTGTTCAAGAATGACCAGAATATTCTTCTAGAGTTTCTAATAATGATCATACTAATTATTATTTTTATTTTACTGCCATTTGTTAACTACTGTATTTTTCTGAGTATAAGATGCACCGGAGTATAAGGCGCACCCAGGTTTTGAAGAGGCAGGTGTTTTTTTAAAGTAGGTAAGTAGATAGAGGGATAGAGAGGGAGAGAAAGAGAGAGAAATACAGTAGGTAGGTAGGGAGAGGGAGAGAGAGAGTAGGTAGGTAGGTAGATAAAGGGAGGGAGAGAGAAATACAGTAGGTAGGTAGGGAGAAAGTGTAGATAGGTAGAGGGATAGAGAGAGAGAGAGAGAGAGAGAGAGAGAAATACAGTAGTAGGGGAGGAGAGAGAGAGTAGGTAGGTAGGTATATAGGTAGAGGGGGGAAAGAAATACAGTAGGTAGGTAGGTAGGGGGAGAGAGTGCAAATAGGTAAGTAGGTAGGGGGAGGGAGAGAGAGAAATAGGGGGAGAGAGAGTAGGTAGGTAGGTATATAGGTAGATAGAGGGGGGAAAGAAATACAGTAGGTAGGGAGGGAAAGAGAGTGCAAATAGGTAAGTAGGTAGAGGTATAGAGAGAGAGAAATAGGGGGAGAGAGAGTAGGTAGGTAGGTATATAGGTAGATAGAGGATGGGGGAGAAATACAGTAGATAGGCATGGAGAGAGTGTAGATAGGTAGGTAGAGGGCTAGAGAGAGAGAAATACAGTAGATAGGTAGGGAGAGAGAGGGTAGGTAGGTAGATGTTTCCAGGTGTATTTACCCATGTGATGGAGAAGGAAATCGTTGACAACCTGTAGCACTTTGTTTCTGCAGGCACAGCACTTGCCCAACATAATTCTCATCATGTAATTAAACAGCTTTCCAAAAGGGGGGGGAACCCTTTTTGCACTCTGCAAACCTCCCTAAAATGGCCCATTTTTCACGAAAATGAGCCCGTTTTTCTTCAAATAAAAAGCATGACTAGCCTTGTGGGGGGCTTGCAGACTAGCCTTGGGGGGGGGGGCAAAACAAGCAAAAAACGGCCCGTTTGTCGTGAAAATTGGCTTTTTTATGGTCAAAAAAATTGTATGCCTAGCCTTATGGAGGCTTATAAAGTGCTGCTGGGGGCTGGGGGGCAAAAAATGGCCCGTTCTAGGTTCATTTCTGCCCCCCCCCCAGCCCCCAGGAGCTCTCTGGAAGCCTCTAAGGCTCTGCAGGGCCATTTTGGTGAATGGGTGGGGTTTCAGGAGGCAAAAAAATGCTGTATTCCATGTATGACGCAGATTTTCAACCTCTTTTTAGAGGAAAAATACGGTATTTGAGCATATTAATTGACATATGTTCTATAAAGATCCCAAATAAAAATAAGACATCATTATATTTTGACCATAGTTTTAAACTGAAATAATGCCACTCAGTTTTCCTTAATAGATATTTTAAGTTGCAATTTTATAATCAGTTAAGATAAATTATTTCATAAACATATTTTTCTGAATTCTAGCCAAACACTCTCTACTGGCCGAGGGGCACGTCTATCTCAGTGAGTGCCATAGGCTTGTGGTTACTCTATTAATGAGCCAAATAGAATATGCCAGTATGGATGTGTAAATGTTGCATATTCATTTGGAAATTAATATCCTTTGTAATGTAAACATAGCTATTCATATCTCTATGTAGTGTTTGCTCTCATAGCTGATATTCAAAGTTTACGTTTATATTCTGCTCATTTCAGAGGGAACAACATACTATGCTTGGTGGACAATACACCCCACAACCTTTAGGAAGAGGAAACAGGTCAAGCCATCAGCCAATTAGTAATCCAAGACACACTGCCTATGAAATGAGAATGCAGGACAGACAAAACAGTGTAAGTGATTATTTTTCAAATACATATAGATAAGGTAACAAATGGAAAATGACTTAATAAGGATGGCTCAGTTTCTACAAAGCTCAAACTTATATACATCCATCTTTCCTTTACTATGCTGACTCTATCATATCCTCAATTTGTTGCATATGGGTTCAACCCATATTAGCGACATATACTCTCTCTGGATCCCTTAAGTCTGAGAAAAATTAATTGATTAGAAAAAAACACTTTTTGCCTAAACACTTTAATGTTAAGCAGTTAATCTTTTCACATAATGAAAAAGCCCTGAAAGGATAGAAATTTAATCCCATTCCCTGACTTTGCCTCAGCTCAAAATAATGAGTAAAACAATGGTGCAGTCCATTTAACAACTACTGGTACAAAACGAATTGGTGCAGAGGGAAGGATTTTATGGATAATATATTATCTATTAAATATGTAAACTTTGAATTCATAAATTGGGTTGTATCCAATTATCTTCATTAAGAAGCAGTTAAGATTTTAATTGAATGCACTTAAACTTTTGTTCTATTTGATACACACACCTTGATTTATCTTAGATCCTAGCATATTATTTCCCTGTGAACATTAAATAGAATCATAGTATATACACTCATTATGGTTTTAATTTAATACATACTTTTAATATGTACTAAACCAATGAGTTCATTATTAAATTTATTTGTTGCCTATCTCATCATGGGGCTACTCTAGGCAGCTGACAGGTATAAAAACAAAAAAATGAAACCTTTAAACAAAGTGAAAGTAAAATAATAGAACAATAAAATAAGCAAGGAAAAAACAAAGAAAATACATCAATATGACTACTAAAAATGATGGGTGTGTGGGGAGAATAGAATAATTAATAGGATGGTTTTCTTTTGAGTATCGGGATCTATTGTTATATCAGAATCTGCTTTTGAAAGTTTGTCAATTTAAAAGTGGTTTATTTCTTGTCATGAAATGTTGCTTTCTGAGTATATTTAAGATCCCCTTGGTAGCACGGAATTAGTTTCTTCATTGTTCTTTTGAATTCCTGTATCTATAGTTACGTAAAGTAGATGCATATATTTTTCTGGTGGTGTTTTTTTTTTTTTGCAAAGTCATTAATTTTAATTTTTGTAAGTGTAATGAGACCTTTCCACTAATTCTCTGCATGCTAACTATATCCCCAGACTCCTTCAGCTTCTCCTAATTCAAGCTTCACATCTGATGGTACGCCATCCCCAGCAGGAGGAATTAAGCGAAAGATAGAGGACAGTGACAGTGAACCGGAGCCTGAAGATAATGTCAGGTGATACATTTCATACTTTGTTAGTGAGTTGTCAAAAGGAAGAATGTCTCATTAATACTATTTACCTTGCATCTGCCACACCTTGTAATGCTTTTCTATGATCTTTTTATCCAGCAATAATTAATGTGGAGAGTTGGGATACTCGGTAAATTCCAGTGAGATGTGTAGGCTGTTGCTGTTAAATTTAAGTGTTTCCATTAGTATGCATGCTGGTTTTCTTCCTAAAAGCTGCTACTCCCTTTGAGACTAAACACCAGATTGGCTAGAGGTTCAATATTCAGCTCAGTCTCTGTGAACAGAATCTTATTCTACTAACAAAAATGGAAAGGTTTAGCTCTTAAAGTTTTATAATCAGGTGATTTAGTTTAGTAAGGGGTTATTGGCTATTAGTGAGGAATATATTATGTATACTCTAGGCTTCCTGCATTTAGAAAGAAGTTCTAAATACTTCTATTGAAAAGGTTCTCGGGATCAGTTTTCAAGATACTAAATCTAAGATCTGGGAATGTGACTACCAGTTAGGACTAAAAGACTGGTTCTTATTAAGAAAACTCCATAATTTTAACTTGTTGATGGATAGAGGATAGATCCATTACTAGACAACAAAAAGAGAAATGTTGCTTAAGTTCAAAGTATGGTAGGATTACAAACATGTCACAGATAGATACCCCTTAAATTACATGAATATAAAAGAGGGATGAGGGGACGTAAATCAGGCTTGTAATATTATGTTTACTGTGGCCAATCTAAATAAAAATAGTTTTTAGTCTTTTATTTAGTTTTTAGTTTTTAGTCTATTTCTTTATCTGCTCTATCTCTCAGGATATGGGGTTTGAGCTGCTGCAGTATAGAGATTGATCCCCCCCGCCCCTCCCGTGGTTTCTCCATTTCCGCACTTCCCTAGCACCTGCCTACAGCCCCCCTCAATGTCCCCACAGTCTTGTCTGGGACTCCCACCTCTTCTTGCTTAATGACTTGCGCAGTCCTGAGGTTATGATGGCAAATGGGGACTGCCAGGATTGCCATCACTAAGTGATATAGTCACATGATATCTCACTTTACTACTGCATCTCTTGACAATAGAAATTCTGGTCCCAACTGCTGTCATAATCCAAGGGCTACAGTCGTCTGATACAATTACATGGGAGCATGATTTAAACCATACCACAGTTAGTAAAGCCTGTTCTCCTTTTTTTTGTTAAAACCATTTGCACATTATGTAGATTCACTATTGTTTTTATGAAGGTTATGGGAAGCTGGCTGGAAACAGCGCTATTACAAGAACAAATTTGATGTTGACATCAACGATAAGAAGTTTCGTCGTAAAGTTGTACAGTCTTATGTGGAAGGGCTTTGCTGGGTTCTCCGATACTATTATCAGGTACTGACCTATTATGTCATTACAGAGGATTTTCTATCATCAAACTTCCACCTACTTGGCAATGACAAACTACTTCTTTGTGGTGGTCAAAAAAAATACATGGAGTCAGTAGGAGTAAAACTTCACTTGAGGGAAACATAATTCTTTGCCTTTATATCTTGATATTTTCATTGCAAATATGTAATGCCAGTTCAACCACAGCTTTTGATCAGCATCTTAATAAATTGATTCATGCAGCAAATCATATTGTTTATTACAGCCATGTGGCCAGATACAATATTCAATAATATGTGTGTCGGTTCCAATGGGGAAAAAGATTTGAATAAAAACATTAACAAGTGCAGAAACAAAGTGGTTCTGTTAATTCATCTGTAACTAAAATTCTCTCCCAAGACGTGACCTGACTAATAGAGGCAGTCTTAAGGTATTTTGAATATCAGCCTAAACCAGAGGTCTTAAACACTCAAAGAGCCATTTGGACCCATTTTCCCTAGAAAACACCAGGAGCCACAAAACCTGGATGGGCATGGCCAACTCAACTTCACTCACTGTTACCCAGTCACATGATGCCCCCCCCCAGCCTCGCCTACCCAAGTTTTGTGACTCCCGATATGTTCATTTCTGTGGGGAACAGGTATCTCTCTCTCTCTGCTCTCTGCTCTTTGCTCTCTCTTTCTCTCTCTCTGTCCCATCCATCCATCCATCTTTCTATCTTCGTGCTCTCCTGCCCAGCTTCACATGTCGTGTGAATCCAACCACTTGGGCTGTGGAAGGGAAGTGGAGGCTGGAAGGCAAAGCTAAGTGTTGGAGATCCATGCAAACTAAGGCAACTTCAACCTGGATCCTGTCGGGAAGTAACTCCCCTTCCCTCTCCCTCTCTAGTGGGGGCCCGGGCAGCCTGAGGGCTAATCCATCCTCGGAGGCCACTAGCAGGCAAACAAATGTACTCTGGCTGGGAGGTGGCGGTGCGTAGCCTGTCCTCTGGCTGGCGAGTGTGGAGCAGGCAGGGCACGCACCTTCCCCGCCGCCGCGACAATGGTGCTGTCCGACCTTTGACGGCAGGTAGGCAGAGGTGCAGGTAGGCAGAGGTGCCGTCAAGTGGCTCCGGCTGCTGTGCCTTGCTAGGAGTGCTAGTGGGTGGTCCTTGCTCAGCACTATGAAGGCTCTGACTGCCGACACCACTGCGTTCCTCGCCAGCTGGAGGGGGGCTGGACGGCAACAGTGAGAAGTGAGCAGAGCCCACCCCCCACCTGCTCTGGGACGAAAGGCAGGTGCTGTACCGTCTGGCTCAGCCATCTGAGTGGAGGCAAGGGCGACAACAGCCAGGAGGGGCACATGAGCGGAACGTTTGGAGCTGCGCTCGGCAGAGTTTGCAAGCCGGCTCGGTGGGCCGCTTAGTGGGGAGGGAGATCTGAGCCCATTTGGTTCTCTTCAGTGTGGGTTGGGAATGCAAAAGACGGAGGAAACCTGTGCCTCTTGGTGTCCAACCCTCAAAGACTCTGTTGCACCCCAGAATTTGATCCTGCGCTTGCTTGCTCTCCCCTTTCTTTCTCCCCTCCCTCCCTCTCTCATTCTGATTCTCTAGCACCTCATCTTGCTGAGTTTCTTGGGCGCTTCTTCCAGCCCTTGTTGCTGCTGCACGTACCTCAGTTGCTTGGGGTGACGCACGACCTGCCCCTTACCTTCTCAGGCCAGGCAAGGACTGACTGGGAGGAGAGGGTGAGGGGCAGGGCAAGCCAGTGGTGGGATCTCACCCAACAGGGAGCCGCAGCAGAAGGACAAAAGAGCCACATGCAGCTCCAGAGCTGCGGATTGCCAACACTCAACTTAGACAAATTGGCAAAATAATTTTTATTAGGTTTTGAATTATGTTGTACATTTTAGTATAATGGAGCTACATATACATGTTAATTGTTTAAAATTGCTAAGTGTAATGTTATCTATTTGCTATGTTGATAAGAACTTTAAAGTTTATTTTTGAGCATACATATTTTTAGATTTATTACAGTTAATATTCTGTATTGGGTTTTCATTATGACAATAATAATGTAAAATAACTTCCTGGAGAGAGCAAAGGTTTACAGCTATCATTTTATAGGTTTATTTTAATATCAGTAGCTCAGTGTTTCAAGATGATTTTAAAAAATGTATGTATTTGATTGCTTACGCCTTCCTCTGTGATAATTCAACTAGAATAATTAAGGTTTACCATTTAATAGTTAAATGCAGAGAGAAGATTTCTGAATCATCCTTGATTTAAATTCTTCTTTCATTTTCCAAACTAGGGATGTGCTTCCTGGAAATGGTATTATCCTTTCCACTATGCACCATTTGCTTCAGATTTTGAAGGTATTGCAGACGTGGTCTCAGATTTTGAGAAAGGAACCAAACCAGTAAGTTTTATTATTCTGTTTATAATTCATCTTAGTAACTAAAGATTTAAAAATTTAAATAGTTACTACTATCTACCTTTCTTTTTACAGTTCAGACCTCTGGAACAACTGATGGGTGTCTTCCCAGCTGCCAGCGGTAATTTTCTCCCACCAACATGGCGAAAACTTATGACTGATCCCGTAAGAAAATTTAAGGGTTTTTATTTGTTTGAATATTCATGTTAATATTCTCTCAACTACCTCACTAGTTGTCTAAAAAAAGAGATATTATTTATTTAACTGTCTGGTAAACCGTAGATCTTTCAGTTGGAACTTGTGTGGTTTTAAATGTTTCAGCTCATTACAAATTTAATTTGATCTATATTAGATTCCAATTGTAAAATTATGCCCACAAAGAAATGTTACGGTTCCTGATAAAACATTTCATTGAATTGATGCAACTGCTTAAAAGGCTGGCCACAGTAGGCAGTATTTGTGACAGACCTTTAGAGTTCTGAAAAAGTGTGAGGAAGATCAATATAAAATGTGTTCCAATATAAAGTAGCATTTACAAAATGGCTACCACATAGTACTGTATGTAGTAATTAATTTATTTCGCCACTATCCAATAAAATAAATGGATTTCTACCATGACTACTCTTTTAAACTATATGGATTTATTCTGATAATGATACTTGATTTATTTCTATTTAACCACCCTTGAAAATACATTTTTTGCATTAAATTTTGTTCATAAGTAAAATGAGTGTGACAGAGAAAATATTGCCATAGCCTTTCATTTAACTTTTCAGGATTTACTAACAGCTAATTAACTGTTGTCTTTTTGTGGTTCTATTTGACCGCAGCACACAATTAATGAAGCCCTAGCTGAGGAAAGAAGGGAAATATCACCAGTTTTATCTCCACTTTTTACATATTTGTTTATGAGGTCTATAGTAGTTGAATCAAGGGATGAACAAGGAAAGAAAACTTTGCTTGTGTAATGGGAATTTTGTTGGAACATTGGATAGAAAACAGTAAGGATATAAAAATGAACTTTAATCACATTAACCATTCATGCCTGAACTATTGAATTTTAATGGCTTTGCCTGCCAGTTCCTGGCTGGAAAAAGAGATTCCATTTTGACTGCAGGGGGCAAAAGAGATGCATGATTTTTCAGTCTCTGACATGGTTGAAGGGATGATTAGGCTTGAATAGAATGAAAGTGAAAGAGGAGTAACTAGCCAATAGGCATGTTCTCTCCTTGATCATGCCCCTCCCTCTTGATTTGAATGGCTAAGGGGAATTGAAAGTTGAGCTCTCTTTGGATCAAGCTCTGAGTTTCTCAGCATTTTCCTGCAGAGAAACAAAAACCAGCCTTATCCCTGCTATTTGCATGCTGTTGTAGATATGTTCCACAGGTGCTACTTTTGTGAGTCCTTATGTACATTTTTGTGCCCAAATTATCAAGCACTTAGAAGGTTTATTTTATTTTATCATGAAACAGGCTGGGAATTTGGGAGAAGAAAGAGGCAGTGGAACATAGGAAGCAAGACTTTGCTGGTTGCATACATATGCTTTTGCACCTAGTTTAATGAATCAGATTCAGGGCTTAAAGTTAAAAGTGTAAATTTTACACCTTGAAAATGTACTTTTTAAATTCAAATTGTTGTTTTAGAATAGTTTTAAACTGCTTTCTTTAAACAAAATGCTCTTTGAATTATGTTTCAGAAAAAAGTAAGTGCCTCTCTCCAACACTGCAGATTTCTAAATCACTGTAATAATACTTTATTAAAACAGGATTCAAGTATAATTGACTTCTATCCTGAGGACTTTGCTATTGATCTGAATGGGAAAAAATTTGCTTGGCAAGGTAACTATTTCATCATGAAGTCAATATTTGTATGGTTAATCTTAGGAATAATTTTAAGAAAACAGAAAGACATTCCATTTACAGGTTTGCTAGCAGTTTCTAAACTGATTTCTATGTGCTGTTTTCCTTAATGAATTTGTAGAAAATAATAAACTGATTAATGAGTTGTGATACATAGTAATTTCAGCAGTATCTGAATGAAATTTATTGTTACTAAAATAAAATTTAACATTTTAGATACTTAATAATAAGCTTCTTAAATAGTTTTTATAATAGAAAAACCAGTGTGAAGTGCTGTGTTTTATATGTTCTGCCCAGGGACTTGCAAGAGGACTCTATTTGCACAGCTGTCCTCTTCCTCAGTTGCATTTTGCCTCTCCTCAACCCATTTTTCCCCTCGAGAAAGCTGGGATATGTGCTTGGCTGTAGTGCTCTTCCACTGACAACTTACCCTGTTGAATGTCACTCTAAAATAAATTACTTGATTTTGCAAATTCTTTGTATTTTTATTAGGATGTTTAGAAATTCAGAATTTGTAATAGGTACAACTGCAAGCTTTTTGCACTTATTATAACCAACACATATTAATTATGTGTATTATCATCCATCTTAACTTCAGTCATGACCCTAATCCAAACTCAAGAGGTTTGTTCTTTGTAGTGAAATGTGGTTTAAGATGGCTCCAGATTGTACTGAACATTTGTTACATTTGCTTAGATTGTATGTTACTTTTTTCCTTTAGTTAGACCATTCACATTAGACTAAATTTTCAAAAAAAAATCTGTTTCAGAGATAAATCTAGGTTAGTCCCATTAATAGCACTTAGACTTATGTACAGCTTCACAATGCTTTACAGCCCTCTCTAAGCAGTTTACAGAGTCAGCATATTTCCCCAACAATCTGGCTCCTCATTTTACCCACCTCGGAAGGAAGGAAGTCTGAATCAATCTTGAGTTGCTCAGAATGGAATTCCTGGAGTGAGCAGTTGAGTTAGCCTGAAGTACTGCATTCTAAGTACAGCACTACAATGGCTCTTAAAAAACATTATTGAAAATTATTCTAGCATTTCTGGGAAGGGAAATGGTGGATATACAGTAAGTGAAAAATTAACAAAAGTGGGTGAGTGTATTTTCTTTTCCTTCTTTCCCCACCTTCAGGGAAAGTCAATGACCTTACGTTAAATTTTTCAAGTCCCTGATTTTGGTGGAAGAGCTAAATATATACTTAATTATCTCTTCTTGAAATCCAGTGTTATGATTTGGTTTTCCCAAGTATCTTTTAAACTTTCTCCTTTATATTGTTACAGATAGGTTCTAATTGCTTATTTTCCTAGGGGTTGCTCTGTTGCCTTTTGTTGATGAATGCCGTCTAAGAGCTGCTTTGACACAAGTGTATCCTAGCCTCACTTCTGAAGAAAGTAAGAATTGCAGGATTGTAAAATGGTTTTATATAGAACATTTTGGAAGTGATATTTATATATAAATACAAGACATTAATTTCTGTTTCATTCTCAAGTAGTTAGACAGTAAATATTTGTGCCCTCTTACATTATTCCAATTTGGATCCTTTTAATTATATATAGTATAAAAATATCTCATCACCCACCCACATAACATTTTAAGTTGAATATTATTTTTGTTAGAATAATTTTGAATCATATTTTGTTCAAATTTACATCAAATACTCAACTCAAATGCTATGGGGAATTAAGTTATTCAATACAATAATTCTACAAATTGTAAAAGAAGAGGCAGAGTCGGAGGTGGAGTCGAGAGGACTCAGCCTAGAATTATGAGGCATTCACAAACATTCCAAGTCCAGCCCCCTTTGAATTCCATTGACTCTTATCCAGCAATAAATCTTCTTCACCGGAACTTAATGTATGGTCTTGATTCTTTCTGCCTGACACAAATTCAACATAAAAATGCAATTTTGTCAGTTTTGTATGACATGCAAACTATTTATATTCACCCTTCAGTGGCAAATAATGATAAAATCTGCATGAAGAATTGGGGGATGTAGTAGTATCCTCCTATAGCTTTTCATGCCCCATACTTAGACAATAAAGAAAAACAGCAGAACACAGACTTGGTCTTTAGGAATTCTGACAAGCATCCAAGTATCTTTATTACATAAACTGTTACGCAGATTGACAAGTAGTCACAAGTGATGGAGAGTGAAGGAGAGAGATGTTAAGTTTCTCCTGAATAAAAGTAGTATAAAATTTCCTTTCGAAAAGTGGTGTACAATTCTTATATAATCAGAAGTCCCTGCAAATGATTCCCATGCTTTTGGAATTGTTTAAAAAATTGTAAATAATGCATCTCTTCGACAGAATCTATTTTGTGGAATTAACCATCTCAGTGATGTAGAAGCAGAAATTACTTTTAAGAACAGTAAATGTGCTTCTCGTGCCAGAGCACAATGTAATTGAACTACATGTAAACTAGGCACACACCAAGGCAAATGTCTTACAATATTTTAAATGGTGTTTTGTGTTGTATTGCAAATGCATACCATATTTTACTTTTGCTATGTCTTATGCCTTTTAGACATTTCATAATGAAGTAAGTATTATTACTTTCTTTTCTAGCCAGAAGAAACAGTCTTGGTGGTGATATCCTTTTTGTTGGAAAACACCATCAGCTTCTTGACTTCATTCTTGAACAGTATAAGTCTAATGAAAAAGAGGTATGCCTTGTCATATTTGTTAGATATATGAAATGAAGTATGTATCAACTACGTAATTGTCATAAGAGCTATTTTGATTAAGTTAAAAAATTTTATTCCTCAATAGCCAGTAGATATACCCCCTGAACTGTGTCATGGAATACAGGGAAAGCTCACCTTGAATGAATATCCCATCCTTCCAGATGAGTAAGTACAGCTTATACTGCAGTTAGTTTGCTGATGAATTGCTCATGGTTAATTTATTCCATATATGATAAGACTGGTTTGTTTTATTAATTGACAATGAATTTTTAAAAATCTAGTCATATTAGAAGGAAAATAATGAGGAAGATCACCTGTGGATGTGAACGTTGGAAAGAAGTATATACATTTGTGAAAATAAAGATGTAAAACACCATCCCTCCCCAAACCCCAAATACTATCCCATGTGGGAAATCACTAAGGGATTGATTAGATTGATTGATTGATTAAGTCTCTACATCTTGAAACTCGTGGCACTTCACAACAATTGTGCAACATTTACAATATTTGCATTGCAGTGTAAACATAAGAATACAACTTTGGCAACATCATATTGACCAGCCAAAAGCCTATGGAAGAATAGAGTTTTAACTCTCTTCCAAGAGTCTGTTGCTGATGGAGTTGGTTTTGTTTCCAGATTGGCAGTAAATCCTCTTGTTCTTTGGGACTTCAGTCTATTCAGGAGCAGTGTGGTATCCAGATACCTCAAGAGTTTATGACAATCATGACTCTAACCCAAATTATTTGAAAGCTTGACACATAACAAGGGATGCATGTTAGAGCTGGTTTTTGTTTCAGGACAAAATGTGATAAGGGAATGAAGGATTTTACCATCAATAGTTCCAATAGTTAGAGTGTCTTCTGATTGCTTTCTGGATTAAAATATTTGTACATTTTGTGTTGGTTACTTAGACCACTTAAATGTCCTTTTACACAAAAGGCAAAAGTTTTGGATTATGGCCATGTGACAATTTATATTTGTGTTCCACCATTCTCTACAATCATGAGTGTTTTTTATGTTGAAATGAACAGTTTTTACTTTTTCCCTTAACCGTTAGATCAGTGCCATCTCCTGTACCGCTGCTGCGTGATCTGACACAAAATTCTGCCATAAGGTAAATTATAAATTCAGGTTATAGTGTACCATCTTTTATGAATCCTGGTTTATCATCTGTGTCATAGATTGGTAGAAAAGAAAATAGAGGTGATCCCCTTATATTACAGGCTTTTGGTGTTTTGAGTTCACGGTAAACTAAAATGTTAAACCTTAGAAAATAATTTGCTTTCTGTTCAGTAATTATGATCTCACTTCCATGAATTCCTTTGCTAGTCTCATATGCAGGCGGTGATTAGATGCCTAACTCTGTCTTTATCCTAGAACTTCATAATCCTGCTGTATATTTATTTACATGCTGTATTCCCCGTAAGATTATACTAGTGAATCTGATGAAGTAACATGGATGATTCTAAGAGAATCTATACAAGAGTTTGTTCATTGTAAACCATAGATCGTTCACTTCTCTGGCCTTATTTAGTTCATGTCAGGAGGCAAATACAATTCTGTGACTCATGTAGAAATAGACCATTGCCTGCTGAATCTATCATCCTCTGTCAAAGGAAATCTATTTATTATGGGACTGAAACGTGCCTTCCATTTTAATTGCGAAAACAATGTTTTCCTGAATCTATAGGAAAAAACAATTTATTTCTCTTTGATATGGCAAGTCTTAAACAAAGTTTATTCAGACAAAATAACCCTTTAGTCTTTGCTTACCTCCCACAATAATCCTTTGTTGGGAAGAAAAATGACTGCCAGAATCAGATTGCCAAGGGTTCAGGCAGCCAACAGAGGCTGTTCTCATGAAGAATGTTAGGTAGACCCTAGAAGCTGAGTTCCCTCTTATGCATTCAGAATAGCTATACTTCGGATTGCCTTTGATATGAAAGAAGATCCTAGCTTTTCCCTTCCAACTTTTGGGAAGAAAAGGCAGTGAAAATTGTAGATGGCTAGAGCAACTCCACAGAGCAGTTCAAGGAAGCATGTAAACCCAGTGGGTTGTTCTTGCTTATACTGTACTGTACATGCACCTCATGTTGCATTTTCTGTCTTGTTCTTCTAAATCAGAACAGTGATGAACAAAGAAAATCATCTCAACCAGCATACTAAATGATTTTCCAACAGATTCCATTGCTTCTCATTTCATGTTCCTAAACTCAAATCTAGTCACAGGATGATTCGACTTACAACCGCAACAACTTATAGCCAAAATTCTGGACTCAATCGTGTCCAGAATATTGGATCACAAGTTGAGGATTATCAGTACTTCTCCCCCAAAGTAATTTATGACCTCAGTGATTACTATAATCTCATTTTCTTTTTCTTTTATTTTTTGTCAAAGCTAGGGAATTTGCTGTGGAATTCCCCATTCTTGTAGGCTTTATCTCTATCATAAGCAAAAGAAAAAAACAATCTAATAATAATTCTGCTGGAATAGAATGGAGACAAAAAGATAATATGTTTGTGCAGTTCCCACTTTTGATAGGGCATCCTGTCTTCAACTGGGTTTTTTTTTAATGAAAAAGTTTTTTATTAAACATAAATTACAACATTGGACACGGCGTAAACTGTCTTGGCAGAATCTACGCCATACATGCTAAGATACTCAGTTATACATTATATTCACCCTGTTTTTTTAACATTTGATCCATACCATATTTACAAAAAAGAAAAAAATAACCTATTTCCAGCCATGTTGGTTTGTGTTTATCTTGTACATTCTCACATTTATCATTTCATACATAATTCTAGTCTCCTCCTATGGATCTTGACTCATACCTATTTTGGGCCTTCCCTTTTATATTCCAACCATCGATAAAATTTATCCCAGATCTTAAAATATTCTCACTCATCTTTATTCTTCCCATGTCTATTTGTCCATTTCAGCGCAGCTCAAAATTTTCCTAATTATTTCCCCTACAATGTGGAGTTTCCCTGTTTTTCCAATTTTGGGCAAAGATTCTTTGCTGCAATTCTTGCTGCCATGATAATATGTATTGTTAGAAAGATTACCCCCTTGTTTTATTTCTTGTTTATAATTCTCAAGAGAAATAGTTGCAGTGTGAATTCAATTTTTTCAAAACAATTTTGTTCCTAGTGTCAACTTTAAAGATCCACAATACCAAGAAGATTATATTTTTAAGGCAGTTGTATTATCTGGGGCAAAGTAAGTATCTCTTTTTGAAAATATTTCTGAACCATTTACCATGGCTAGGGGCCTAGCTGTATACGAGAGCGCCTCCTGCCCCATACATCCCTTCGTCCGATCCGCTCCCACAGAGAGGGTCTTCTCCGGGTGCCGTCGGCTGGGCAATGCCGGTTGGTGACGCCCAGGGGAAGGGCCTTCTCTGTGGCGGGCCCGGCCCTCTGGAACGACCTACCCCCCGACCTACGCACTATCTTGGACCTCCGCCTCTTCCGCCAACGTCTTAAGACGTATCTATTCCAACAAGCCGGCCTAGCATAGCCCCCCGTTTCTGACTTTTTATGTATAAATTGCAATTTGGCAGGGTTTTAAATGGGTTTTAGCACGGGTTTAATAATTTAATATGTTTTTAATGATGTATATTGTTTTTATTGTGGTTTTAATAATGCCTGTGCGCCGCCCTGGGTCCTAACAAGGAGAAGGGGGGGGGGTATAAATTCGAAAAATAAAATAAATAAATAAATACTATATAATAGAGAGTAGGTAACTATATTATGCTGAAATTTGGACCAGGTGACTGATGTCTTCCATTGTCCAGACATATATTATACTAAATAATTTTGTCTTAACAATCAGAAAACCTGCAGCAGTTCTGAAGCCAGGTGACTGGGAGAAAACTAATAATGATGGCAAATCTTGGAAGCCACAGCTTGGCTTTAATCGCGATAGGAGACAGGTTCACTTGGACCAATCAGCATTCAGAACATTAGGGTAAGTAGTTATGAGCTTTATTGATTGTTAATTAGTATTGTTCATCTACATTTATTTACTCATATACATAGTCCACAATTTACAACAGCTTGTTTAGTGACCATTCAACCATTACCACAGCACTGAAGAAAGTGACTTATAACCACTTTTCACACTTACAACCATTGCAGCATCCCCATGGTCAAGTGATCGAAATTTAGATGCTTAGCAACTGATTCATATTTATGATGGTTGCAGTGTCCCCTGCGATCCCATTTTGTGATCTTCTGACAAGCAAAGCCAGTGGGAAAGCCAGATTCACTTAACAGTCGTGTCTTTCCTAACTGCAATGGTTCACTGAACAGCAATGGCAACAAATTTCATAAAATGGGGCAAAGCTTACTTAACAAATGTCTCACTTAGCAACAGAAATTTTGGGCTCAATTGTAAATCAAGGACCATCTGTATTTAGCAAGGAAACCATACAGAGATGTTTATGTATTGAAATAACTTGATGCATTTTGTTGAG
Organism: Rhabdophis nuchalis; assembly: GCA_039707465.1. Taxonomy (NCBI): domain Eukaryota; kingdom Metazoa; phylum Chordata; class Lepidosauria; order Squamata; family Natricidae; genus Rhabdophis; species Rhabdophis nuchalis. Next base: position 125,146,385 of record CM077645.1, read on the forward strand.
TAGATTAAGAGTGTTAGAACATTTTATGTTGAGTAGATGGTAAAAAATATGAATGTTTTTGGTGTTTTGCATTATTTTTAATGAAAAATAAGTCCACAAGGTGTAGCTGTAGCAATCATTTTGGGTGATTTTAGCAATAGCCCTGAGACTTATATACTGTTCCGTATTGATTTACAGCACTCTCTGAGTGGTTTATAATGTCAGCATATTGCCCCCAACAATCTGGTCCTCATTTTATCAACCTCAGAAAGATGGAAGGCTTAGTCAACCTTGAGCAGATCAGAATCAAACTCCAGACTGTGGGCGGAGTTAGCCTGCAATACTAACCACTGTGCCATCACCATGATTTTACATTAGGAATTAAACACATTTCATGGGAGAAAGAATATCAATAACAATTAGTAATATAATCTTCAGTAGTGAAAAACTATACATCTTAGTACCCATCATGGGGGGGAAACCACATGGAGAAAGTTATGTCTATTAATAAGCATGATTTAGCCACTATTGGTATAGAATAGACTATATCAATCCTTAATTTGGTCTAATAGGATTCTCATATTCCTCCAAAACAAAACACTTTGATTTTCTCTTTGAAAAATAAGCATATTTGAATCCCCCCAAGTATTCTCAATTTTGAAATATGTTAGCACTAACTATGCTCTTGCTTTGGTTTTTTCTCTGGTTTCCTAAGATTTTTATCAGGCTGCTTGGTGCAAGGGAGCATTTCAAATCATCTTGTGTATTTGTAAAAAGCAAGTCCCCACCCTCTAGTTTTCTAGGAAATTTATTATATGGCTCTTTATAATATGCTTACTTTAATTATTCCCTATTAATGGCAAAAGGCTCCCAAGATGATACTGTATTTATGTGTCAGAGTTTATTTGCATGATATGTGAACCTATTCCGTGAAAAGAACCATGATTTACAACCATCATGGATAACTTGAAGCCAAAAACAGAAGCAAATGAGTGATGAATCATGCCCCCAAAATTCACTATCCTTTGAAATACCTATCATTATATTTTTGATAAGTTAGTAAAGTAAGTTAAATCAAGATTTAGTCTTTAGTGTGCTCTGTAGTTTTTTCCATTTGATCAGACAAATGGAATCATGAATTCTTTCTCCCCTAAGTAAAGAGTCATATATAATCTTAGTTATATGGATTATTATACTGTATTTACATAATCTTATTTTCTTCCAGTTATTCTGGAAAGACTTTATAAAATCAGTGTGTATATATTTTAATGTGCAGAAAGCTGCTTACATAAGATTGGTTTCCCATAGCAATGGACACGCATAGTGCATACGTCTATGATTAGATTTATATCCTGCCTTTCCTATGGTCAAGGCACAGGATCCCCATTCATTTTATCCCAACAACAGCAAACCCATGAGTAGGAGCTGAGATGGAGGACTGGCCTAAAATCATCTAGGGAGAGTTCACGGTTAAAAGTGGACTGGATCTTCCTGGCTCTAATTCATCACAATATCAGTTCTACATGACGCAAAATAAATATATTTCTACGTCCCTAATATATCTGTTTGACCAGAGCTTTGGGAATGTACATTGGTGCTGATCTGAAATGCAAGCCTCCTGCTTCATAGAATAATGTGGAGGTGAGTTTCCTTTGGATTCATTTACTTCCTAGAAAATTAATACTTCCTTTTGTTTTTCTTCCCTACTTTATAGACATACAATGTCAAGGGACAGAGGACAATCAGGAAGTGGAGTATACAGTAATATTGCCCCCCCTGGGGCTTACAATCAAGGAAATGCATATAGACCATTGCTAGGCAGACCACAACATCAGATTCCCAAATTGCTGTCAAGTAAGTATTTTTTTTCCATTTGCCTTCTTTGTCAAGGTTCATTTTTGCTGATGTCATAGACATAACAGTAGCTTTTTGTTTTTGAGTCTGTTTTAAACTAATTAATAGCATTTCTTCACAGAAGAGCTTCTCTTCTGTTAGGGATGAGAAGATGATCTGCGAATTATCCCATTCAATTGAAGCACAAATTCACATGTGGCCCCAGATCTTATGTTTTGCAGCTCCATATTTTAAATAATCAAACCCAGCCAATTTTAGAAGTGGCATTGCACCTTTTTGTACTAGTGGACACATAGCAAATTTTGAGTAACTATAGATGCTATCAGAAAATGGATCTGGTGGCATATACATCTTTCCCCATTGTAGGGAGTGTTGTGGCCTGCAGAGCTGGCAGCAGTTTCAGACAGGAACATGGGCCAGTCCTGGATTCTGGGGAAGGCTCTGATGACGGTTCTGTGTTGGAGGCAGAGAGGGGGCCAGAACTGTATGCCAGTTATCAGCTGCTTTCAGAGTCAGACATCAGTGAGGCAGACGAACAGCTGGAACCTATTCCCAATGTGTACATGTGCAGAGTTGCCAGACGAAGGGAACAGCTAAAGAACAGGGGTCAACTTGGGAGTAAGGCCAGAGGTGGACGATGAATGGCCCCTCCCAGAGGAAATAAAAGAGGAGCGAAAGGGGAGTGGAGTTGCAGTACACAATTCGTTCACTTAATTGGCTTGTGATTCTACGAGACTCCTTGCCAACTTTTGTAGATATCAGCCTGGAAGCTCTGGACGCCAGATAAGGTCTGTGACTGTAAATCCTTGAAAGACTTTGCTGTATGTGGATGAGCAGAATTCACAGTAAATTAATAAAAGGGGTTCACTCAACATGCTAAACTTGATTAATATTAATCAAGATTTCTTAAGGGCAGCTGTTGTATAAACCTAGCCCATTGGTGTTTGGGATATTTAGTATTTCAGAGAGATTGTGTCTACATCTTTGGTGCTTTCCTAAAGAAACTATGTTCCCAGGAAAATGTATATGAGATAAAGAAATACCAACAGGGTCCTCCTGAAGTTTATTTTGTCTCCATAAGATATGAAAAGAGCTATAAAATTCTTGTTCCAGAATGGTTCTACCCTAAATGTGAATATTACCCTTATATTTAATCCTACTTGATGATGCAGCAGTACCTCCCTCTCATTGTTGATAGCTGCTGATACCTTGAAAGGGAACTTACAGTTCCATGAAAGATCATAGAACAAAGTAACCTAATGTGAGATCCTTGGTGTTCTGTGAACTTGCTGGTTTCATTGCAGAAATTTCATTACCAAAGTAGGTAACATCACCAGTGCTAACAAAGCAGTAGGATTTGCTCTTATTTTTATATATTAGTGGCTTACCCTGTCAGTGTTGCTCAGATATTCTTGATGTTCTTTGGCTGTTATTAACTATTACCTTGTTTGTCTGCATTGTTAGTTCTTTGATTGGGGTATTGTTTACTTCTTGATTGTTGGTATAAGCCAGGGGTGTCAAACTTGATGTCATTGAGGGCCACATCAGGATTGTGTTTGATATTTGGGGGGGGGGGCAGAGTGGGTGTGACTAGTTTGACATCACTTGTGTTGGGGTGCCTGTGGTGGCCTGAGTGCTCTGTCAGTGAAAACAGGGTCCCAAGCTCCATTTTCGGCTGCAACAAAATCCTGCAACCCTATGCCAGTGAAACTGGAGCTCAAGACGCCACCTTTAGCTGGCAGAGGCATCATGGGCCAGTTCTTTGCTGTTTCCAGGGCGGCCACGCGGGCCAGATCTAAGCACTCCGTGGGCCAAATCCAGCGCACGGGACTGTTTGACATCCCTGGTCTAAGCGATTGTGATTTGTCCAAATTTTTGTTGCTTCAGGTCTGAGTTTTATGTTTTGGGATAAACATATGGAAAATATGCTGATCAGGTTCAGATTAGTGCTTATTCGGGTTGGACTACTGAAACCTCAAGATGCATATTTTTTGTCATGCTCTGACTTTCTGTGTCAGCACTACTCACCGGTAATCAAGATAGCAAGCTTGATTTTTGCTTAGTGCTACAGTAGCAAACCTTAGGTAGAACTTTTAGAGGAAAAGAATCCTTTTTTACCAGGATCTTAATAATAATAATAATAATAATAATAATAATTTAATACTTATAAACTGCACCCTCTCCCCACAGGGACTCGGGGCGGTGCACAGGGAGAATAAAAACAATAACTATATACAACATTTCATATTAAAAATAAATTAAACAATACCTGTGCTAAAATACCCATTTAAAACTAACTAAACTAAAAATCCCCAATAAACCCAAAACAGAGGAGTAACTATCCCAGGCCGGCAAGGCAGAAGAAGATAGCAAGTACAAATGCAATCACACCCTTGGCAGAAGTTGAGTCCCTGAATCAAATAAACAAGCAACAAATCCAAAGAAAAAAGACAGGAGACATGGTGAGGCAAAATCCAGACACCACATGACACAACAAGGTGAACACAAAAATGCCAAGACTTGAAAAGTTGTTCTCAGTGTTTTGTCCCAGGGAGGGAAGCCAATAAATAAGCCAAGCCAAACTGAACCTCCATGCAGATGCTTAGCTGGGATAAAGGTTTCCTTCAACTCAACTCCCCTGTCAGTCTACTTTTTGGCCAGTCTGCCTGACCTGTGATGCTTAGCTATCTATCTTTGTATCTTTCAAGCAGGTATCTGCTTTGAGAGGGTAGGGGCGGGAAAGGAGGGGACTGAATTTCAGAATCTGAGAGGCTATCAATGGGTGCACACAAGAAATCAGTGGGCTTGCTAGATCTGCCTCAGACAAAGGAGAGCTGTTGGCTGCAGCACTGCTGCAGTCACCATTCAGGACGAAATGCCCCTGGCGCTCCTTCCTCTTCTGCCTAATTCAAAGACAGGTCCAGCAAGGAGACAGATGCAGTTCAAGCTATTGTTATTTGTTTCTTTTACTTAATTATTTTATGCATTTTTGTTGCTTCCCTTTGAGAGCAATATAAGTATATTGTATCTCAGTCTGAACCTTACATAAATTTCCTGTGCACAACAATTTTCCATGGTCGGTGGTATGGTGGTGTTAAATGGAATGAAGAAAAAGCCAACCTTTCAGATCATTCTCAAATTTTATATACCGTATTTTTCAGACTATAAGATGCACCAGAGTATAAGACGCACCAAGATTTCAAAGAGAAAAACAAGGGGGGGGGGGTTGGTCTCCATGTGTCCTGGTTTTGCTCTCTCCAGCCCCCAGGAGCATTCTGCATACCTCCCAAGCCTTCTACGCACCCCGTTTGTGGTCTCCCAACCCCCCTCCCCTCAAGAGTGTTGCTTTTTTGCTCTCTCCAGTCCCCAGGAGCACTCTGCAGGCCTCCCAAACCCCATAGGTGTATCATTTTTGCTCTCCCCAGCCCCCCAGAGCATTCTGTAGGCTTCCAAACCACCTGGGTTTTTGCCAAATATTGACATGTGGGGCAGGGTTTTGGGAGGCCAAAAATGGCCATATTCAGTGTAGATGAACCAAAGACGCACCAACATTTCCACCCTCTTTTAGGGGGTGGGGGGAAAGTGTGCCTTATAGTTCAAAAAGTACGGTACTTTACAACAAATGAAATCTGATTTTGGAAATCATGCCAATGAAAGTCAGTACTGTGGTCAATGGGGGCTGTGGGTAAACTGAAAAAGGGCTTTAGGGCAGCAGATTGGCCATTCTGTAAAGAAATGTCAATAAAAATAAGTAAGTGTATCCTAGACAATCAAATTTGCAGTGATTAATCTTAAACTACAATTCCTAGTAGCGCCATTGAAAACCAGAATTATATACCTATGCAGTATTTGTTCAGGTATCTTTGGGAAGGGAATGTTTATTTGAGAAATCATGTTAAAAATATTTGTTGATTTTACTGGCTTGTCAAGATGCAGCTCAAAAACTATTTGTAAAAAAGATTCAATTCCACATTTGGTTTTCTTTTTTTTAAAGCCATAATGTGTTTTTATAAGTGAATCAATATTAAAATATGGCAAAGTAATATAGTCATTTCAGCTTCGGCTCTCTCGGTTAGCAATGGAGGTTGGTGGCACTCCATGATTTGATATTGATGTGCCGATTTTCAGTTGATGAATAATTATATGCTGATAGCTTCTAAGAGTCAAGAGGGGTCTGGAAGCACTATGTGAATACAGGTTTGGTTTTTGCTATCTTGAGTATGATTGTATTACTTTCATCTCAGTCAGAAATTGTCAATTAGCCGACTTTCTATTAATCAAGCCGTGGGTGGGTGGGCAGAACATTTTTAAATTGGTAAACATGAAATCTTTGATTGCCATACTGATTGCACAAGTTGTCACTTGAGTTGCTACTAGAAAGAGCAGTTTAAATCTTAGCACAGTTCAAAGAATTGCTTACATTTTATGCACCAATGAATTCTTTAAGTCCATTTTTTTACCATAAGCTGTATTATTGGTCTGAATTTTTCACTTTTATGTTTCCTTCTATTTTCTTTCCCAGCTGTAATGAATAGTCCAAAGTTAGGTATTAATTGTTTTCCATTATTATCATTATTTTCTCATTATTTATTTTTTTCCACTGAGAACTACAGTGGGGCAAAAAAGTATTTAGTCAGCCACCAGTTGTGCAGGTTCTTCCACTTAAAAAGATGAGAGAGGCCTGTAATTGTCATCCTAGGTACACGTCAACTATGAGAGACAAAATAAGAAAAAGACATCCAGAAAATCACATTGTCGGATTTTTAAAGAATTTATTTGCAAATTATGGTGGAAAATAAGTATTTGGTCAATATCAAAAGTCCATCTCAATACTTTGTTATATATCCTTTGTTGGCAATGACAGAGGTCAAATGTTTTCTGTAAGTCTTCACAAGGTTTTCACACACGGTTGCTGGTATTTTTGCCCATTCCTCCATGCAGATCTCCTCTAGAGCAGTGATGTTTTGGGGCTGTCGCTGGCAACACGGACCTTCAACTCCCTCCAAAGGTTTTCTATGGGGTTGAGATCTGGAGACTGGCTAGACCACTCCAAGACCTTGATATGCTTCTTACGAAGCCACTCCTTCATTGCCCAGGCGGTGTGTTTGGGATCATTGTCCTGCTGAACGACCCAGCCACATTTCATCTTCAATGCTCTTGCTGATGGAAGGAGGTTTCCACTCAAAATCTCATGATACATGGCCCCATTCATACTTCCCTTTACACGGATCAGTCGTCCTGGTCCCTTTGCAGAAAAACAACCCCAAAGCATGATGTTTCCGCCCCCATGCTTCACAGTAGGTATGGTATTCTTTGGATGCAACTCAGGATTCTCTCTCCTCCAAACACGACAGGTTTTTACCAAAACGTTCTACTTTGGTTTCATCTGACCATATGACATTCTCCCAATCCTCTTCTGGATCATCCAAATGCTCTCTAGCACACTTCAGACGGGCCGGGACATGTACTGGCTTAAACAGGGGGACACGTCTGGCACTGCAGGATTTGAGTCCCTGGCAGCGTAGTGTGTTACTGATGGTAGCCTTTGTTACTTTGGTCCAAGCTCTCTGCAGGTCATTCACTAGGTCTCCCAGTGTGGTTCTGGGATTTTTGCTCACTGTTCTTGTGATCATTTTGACCCCATAGGGTGAGATCTTGCATGGAGCCCCAGATCAATGGAGATTATCAGTGGTCTTGTGTGTCTTCCATTTTCTAATGATTGCTCCCACAGTTGATTTCTTCACACCAAGCTGCTTGCCTATTGCAGATTCAGTCTTCCCAGCCTGGTGCAGGTCTACAATTTTGTTTCTGGTGTCCTTCAACAGCTCTTTGGTCTTGACCATAGGGGAGTTTGGAGTGTGCCTGTTTGAGGTTGTGGACAGGTGTCTTTTATACTGATAACAAGTTCAAACAGGTGCCATTCATACAGGTAACGAGTGGAGAACAGAGGAGCCTCTTAAAAAAGACGGTTACAGGTCTGTGAGAGCCAGAAATCTTGCTTGTTTGTACTGTACTGTAGGTGACCAAATACTTATTTTCCACCATAATTTGCAAATAAATTCTTGATGTTTTTTTCTTATTTTGTCTCCCATAGTTGAAGTGTACCTATGATGACAATTACGGGCCTCTCTCATCTTTTAAAGTGGGAGAACCTGCACAATTGGTGGCTGACTAAATACTTTTTTGCCCCACTGTGTAGTTAAGTGTTGTCTTTTAATATGGAATTGTATATTTCATAGTAGATATTTTCAGAACAAAATGCACTCAACTAAGATATGCAACTTCTAATGCTTTGTATAGTATGCTGAGGACTGCATTACTAAGGTGGGTGGGACAGCTTTTGTTTTTTGTTTTTATTTTAATTATTTTCCTTTTTTTTCTTTCCCAAAAATGGATTTTGTTCGAAATTGGGGATCAATTTTGGAATAAATTCTAGAAATTAAATGCCTTGTGTGTGTGATAGTCATTGCTCTCCCTTGTTTTCCTTATGAAGATGCTATTAATTACCATATAAGTAAACTTAAATCTGATTTTCAAATCTCTATAAGGGAGTAATGAGAAATACTCTACAAAGTTAAATTGTTTTGCCTGTTAGGCATAAATGATTTTGATCAAATAATATACAAAGTGGGAATTACTATTGTACTATTTCAACTATTGTTGAAAACTGAACTAGACTCAGTTTCATCCTGCAAAGATCAGTTGCAGTCATCTCTGCTCTGCATGTACTTCTCTCAAGTACTTCCATAAAAGCCTTTTTGTTCAGGTCAGATCTTTCAAACACAAACCTTCTAGAAGCTCAGGTTTTCTTCCAGAGATTCCATGTTTTTAAAGTTTCAGTTGACAAAGACAGTGTGACATTGTAGAAATTACTAGTCCCAAGGTCCTTGAATATTAACAATTAAATGGGTGTAATAAAGTAGTCCTTGACTTACAATCCCAACTGACCTCCAAAATTTCCATTGTTAAACAAGGCAGCTAAGTGAGATTTACCTCATTTTATGACCTTTTTGGCCATGGTTGTTAAGCAAATCACTGCACGTTAAATAAAATCATGCAGTCATTAAGCAAATCTGGCATCCCCCATTGACTTTGCTTATCAGAAGCCATCTGGGAAGGTTACAAATGGTATGTGACCCTACCCTCCCAAGACAGTGCAACTGTGATAAATACATTTAATAGCCCAGCTTGTTAATGTGATATTCTTCTCATATATTTTTGTTGTATATCTTATATTTGTAGTACAGGTAGTTCTCAACATATGGCCATAATTGAGCCCAAAATTTATGTTGCTAAGCACGATATTTGTTAAGTGAATTTTGCTCCATTTTATGACCTTTCTTGCCAAAGTTGTTAAGTGTATCTGGCTTCCCCATTGACTTTGTTTGTCAGAAGGCCAAAAGGGGATCACATAACCCTGGACACTGCAGCTTTCATAAATATGAACTGGTTGCCAAGCATGTGAATTTTGATCATATGACCATGGGGATGCTACTGCGGTTGTAAGAGTGAAAAGTGTCATAAGTCACTTTTTTCAGTGCTGTTGTAACTCCGAATAGTTGCTACACAAAAGATTGTAAGTCGAGGACTACTTGTAAAAGAAAAGTTTAAGAAGATAGTGGCTAGGCTTTTGGATAGCTGAAATGCTTTGTGTTATTTAGCAATTGCTGCATAGTTTGTTTGTTTTTTATTATGTATTAAAACATGTGTACTTATTATCTTATTATATAGCTTCCCCGAACTAAAACCAGGATGGACAATAAGGGATTAAGTCTGGGAGTTAAAGTCCACAGGATTTAAAGTTGCCAAGGTTGAGAAACATTGGATTAAGTGGACAATGCCTACCACATGGGCCACAGCATAACCATTTAAACAGTCATTGTCATTTGTCATCAGTATGCAATATAGTATTGTAACCTTTAGTTAGTAGTTCTTACAGTAAGACTTACTTACCATTACATACAAGTAAGAGTTTTCATTGATCACTGTTGCTTTGATAGGGAATTTGTTTTGTTATATTTATGACTGTTGTATCTGGACTGAAAAATCTGGATAGCTGCAAGAACCACAGGCTCCAAAGAGTTAAAAACCAAACCAAATCTTTATTATGATCATAGACCAGCATAAACAAAGAGTTAGCATTTTCTAGAGGTTATCTAGATTTCTACAGTCCATATGATAGCCCTATATTGCTTGTATTTAATGTTTACACTGTTAATATTTTAAATTTAAATGTAATGCTAATGCTTACTTTGATTTAATGTTACATTGTTTTGTTTATAGATCTTAGGCCCCAAGATTCCTGGCAAGCTCCTACACCTCTATTTCAACAACCACCACAAAGATTTGACAGGTATGATGAAGTATATATTTTGCAAAATATATTTTAGGCTTTAAATAACTATTTTCCTTTATGATATTTGAAAAGTTTTGGGCAAGTTATAATTTCATCTTTCCTAATTTTTTGTTCTTAATGGTCATGGTTTCTGTGTAGTTTTTGTTGTTGTTGGATAAATTTTCTAAAGGAAAACCTTTTCCTTGAATATATCAGAAATTTAATTTTGATGGGATGTTGCATTCTTCAGATTTGGCCCTTATTTCATTGAAGCTTTTACAACACTGAATTTCAGCACAGGCAGCTCAGACCTGCATTAGGTTCTGGACAGGCTAAACAAATTTCTTTTTAGTAGTGTTGTGAAACTTAATGAGGCATAACTAATGGTGGTCCACTTTTATCATCTCTGTGTTGGAACCAGAGTATTAACACAGACCAGCCATTGATTCTTGCTACAGACCTCTTGAAGTCCTAATCAGCTTCTTTGGTACAGCTTTTTCAGACCTGACAAGTCTATTGTAGGGCTGTGTCACTATAGGTCAGTAGTTATTAGTTGCTACTGAAAACAGTTTCTTTAACTACTTAAGACTGAACTGAATTAAATACAGGAGGGACTCTGGGGAGGATTAAGGAATCTGCAGTCCAATAAGTACCATGGAACAGAGAGAATGTGACATGGTTTGATAATAAGGGATGTTTTGTATATGTGTCCTTCAGTGAGAAGCTGAATGTGTGCCCTTAAAACCAAATATCCTGGAGTTTGCAGAAGACTATTTGTCATTAATTTATATCTATATTATAGAATAAGATTGTACATTTAAAATTATTGCTAATTTAAACATATTTTCACACATTGTTCCATGGTAAAATAAAAGTCATAACAAAATATATTGCTTTACTTCCCAATTCATTGCAATTTTTATTATGTTCAGTGAATCACAGATTTGATTTTTCTGTATGATAAGGCAATATAAATATTTCTAAACTTCTGTCTTCATTAGTAAAATGCTTTAATGGTTTCATTGTGAGTTTCTTTGTGACAAGGTTAATCTTTTCTTCAGCTACTTTATATTTATTTAACAAAGAAAAAATATGTCAACTTGAGTAAAATTAAGGTAAGCAGATAAAATATAGAGGAAATGACATGATTAAGATTTTAATTTTATACAAAGATAGAGAGTAGTATTGTTTTGTTTGGGGAGCTTGTTTATTTGTTCATATGTTAACTATTGCATTTATTCATGACAGGGAGACTTCTATATCTCTCAGGATAATTAATTTTTAAATTACATATTAAACTCATATATTAGTTTATATAATTTTCAGAATCTTTATTTCATCAGTTTCCCTCCTACCGTGTTTCTCCAAAAAGACAACCCACCTTGAAAAGAAGCCCTATCATGTTTTTGAATGCATGGAATCTAATTAAGCCCCACCCACAGAATTAGCCCTAATTAAGACCCTGCCCACCATGGGGAGGGATGGTGGTGGAGCTGCCCTACTTACCTAGCTTTGCACACCCCAACACCCACCTGCCTCGCCTTCTCAAGAGGAAAAAGTATACATTGTACACTCTCAAATAATAGTGGGGGTAATGTATTTAAGAAAGTAGTAGTTAATCACAGAAGAGAAGGGTAAAAACAAAAATGTAATATAAAAGTTTACAAGTATTATATTTTACATTTTGTTTCCATTTATTATTGATGCCATTTTGAACATGAAAATTCCAGAACAATGCGGTGGAATATTCCAAAGTACATTCTCTATATTCTAGGTTGTATATTGTATATTCTCTAGGTTGAGACTGCATGATATTGGTGGGTCAAATGTATATATCCATTGTCTTCTCTTTAAAAAAAAAAACACTTGGTAAACAATCCCAAATGCAGCAATTGCCAAATGAACAATCTGTGATTATCCAAAGTGAAATGGTTCAGATGGACATCAGTAATCTCAGTTTAGTCAGTACTTGGGTGGCAAACATGAGGAAATAATTGTAGGATAGAAATATAATACATAAGATTTCATGAAGTTGTATTTTGACTGCTTATTAAATTATTTCTATTATGGGACTTCTTATAATTAGATGTTCTTTTAATTAGATGTTTTAAAGAAAATATATCAAGCATAAAAAGAGAAAAAAAGAATAAAATACAGATTAATTAAGAGATTTAGAAATATTATGGACATTATAGCTTTCCAGTATATCATTAGTTGATCATAAATAATTGAATATATTGTATTGTTTTAAAGGGCTAGGAATATTAATCTTTAAGATACAATGGAATATCAAGAACCTTGATCAACCCAGTATAATTCACATTGTAACATTATGAGCTTTAATAACTTCAATCCAAATTACTAAGAACCTATTCTGATGTAGATAAGCGAGTAAAATTGAAATACAGATTTTCTGTATCTGACATATAATTCAGATCAAACTAGAAGCAATTATTATATAGGTACTGGAGTATAAGACGCACCAAGATTTTGAAGAGGTAAATTTAAAAAAAAAAGTTTTTGCCCTCCCCGGCTCCCAGGAGCACTCTGCAGGCATCCCAAACCATCTGCAGTTTGGGAGGCCTGCAAAGTACTCCTGGGGGCCACGGAGGGCAAAAATGCAATTTGTGGGAGCTTGATCTTCTTAAAGAGTAAGGCTTTTATTGATCTCAAATCCACTTTTCTCTTCAGCAAGGAGGGAAAGACATGCAGGGGCTGCTGAATGGCTGCTGCTGTGCTTGGCTGGGAACGGCCCATTGGATGAGGAGGGGTGGGTATCCCTTCCATTTGGATTAATGGTTCCTCGCGGTGGCCCCTGAGCAGCAAAAGGGAAGCATAAAGGAAACGAGGCTGCTTTGTCACACACACACACATACCCCAAATCCGACCGGATCTGTCATGCAGCAAAGAGATATGGTAGCTGGGTTCAATAGCAGCAGTAGCAATAAGCGCTGCATGACAGATCCAGAGAGATTTGGGGGGGGGGGATTAAGGGAAGAGAACCAATCACCTCTGCACTAAGACTTTTCTCAGGACCGTAGACCTCCATTTTCTCTCCAGAAAAAGCTATTGTCATCGTTGGGATTTTGGCTAGTGAAAGAAGCGCTGGATGGAAAGGAAACTTCGGAATGCGGCAGCTGCCAGGCTCCAGGAATGCGGCACCTCTTTACATCCTGTGCTTGTTCCATTAGCCAAAATCCCGACGATGCAAATAGCATTTTTCCACAGAAAAAGTGGAGAGCTAGGGCCCTGAGAAAAGCCTTCGTGGATATTATTTCTCTTCCCTTCCTCCACCCCCTCCCCCAAGCAGCCCGGATCCATCATGCAGCGAAGAGATACAATAGCTGGGCGTAATAGTAATAAGCAGATCGGGAGAGATTGGGGGGGAAGGCGAGGGAGGGAGGGAGGGAAGAGGAACAATCTCTCTATGAAGACTTTTATCAGAACACTAGATTGGATAGTTAAAAACCTAGAATGAGATACAATCAAGCTAGATTCAAAGGCTTTGGCTCCTGAAATCGCAGTGCTGCCACCCAGAAATGCTATTACCGTGATCTCTGCCGCCTGGAAGCACCCGAGAAGGGGCAGGTAAAGCGGGCACTGCAGAGATCGTGGTATCAGCGTTTTGGTTGATAACGCATCAATCTCAGGAGTCAAAGCCTTTGAATCAAGCTTGATTGTCCCCATTTCAGGTTTTTAACTTCCCAAACTAGCGTTCTGAGAAATCTACCATCTCTGAGGCATCTTTCATTTGCAGGAGGAGGAGGAGGGCAACTTAAAGCAGCGCCTCCTTAAACCAAAGCCTCTGAGTAACTGGGAAAGAAAGGCGTACTTTTCGGGTGGAAGTTTCCAGCAGATTCCAAGCACGGCTTTCTCTCCCAGTTACTCAAAGTCTTTGGTATACCCACCCTCGCCCTCCTCCTCCTGCAAGCAAAAGGTGCCTCAGAGATTCGGCGGGCACCTCAGGGGAGACAATGGCCACAATAATTTCATTCCCCATCAATGTGAGCAGCCGCTGTCACCACCCCCACCCCCTAAGCCCTCCTGGGAGTCGAGTTGAGTAGGAGTCCTGAAAGCAAAACCTCTTACCTTTCCAGCCATCATGATCTCTGCAGCACCAGATTTGCCTGTCCCTTTTTCAGACGACCCAGGCAGCTACATTCAGAGTATAAGACACACCCAGATTTTCACCTCCTTTTCTGGAATAAAAGGGTGAGTCTTATACTCTGAAAAATACGGTAATCTGTGATTTATAACCAGTTACCAAGCCTTCAAACGTCTGACAGATCTACCTGGCGGGAGAATAGTTATACCCTGGATTCCAAGTTCCGCAGGTGACATGACCATTCCTTAGGCGCTAAACATCCAGGTCACACTTATGGTCCTTTTTCAAAGTCCCATGGTCACATGATTGCATTTTATAACAGTTTTGCAAAAACTGGCTTTTACTTCGTTTTCGACAAAATCGTGCTCATAGGGAACTATTGGTTCACTTAATAACCACTGTGTTCCCTTAACAACTGTGGATTCATTTAAAGATTGCAGTGATTCACTTAACAACCACCACAAAAAACGGTCTTAAAAGTGGATCAGTCATGTGATCAACCTATTTTACAACAGTCATAAGTTACATCTGTAATGTTCAAGATCCATTATGGTCTTAACGCAAGGATTACCTGTACTATAATGTAATTCATAGATACATTTCCAAAATGTTGGTTTCTCTATGGAGTATTATTTCAGAGTGGGGTGACATTTTTATGGCTTAATTATAGATCTATGAATATTAGATACTGAGGTCAAATACAAGTATATTCATTGTTGCTTTTAGTTGCTATGGGTAAGAACAATTGTAACTTGATGGATCTTTAGTTGGCTCCAGCACCAATTTATTATATAAAATATATTTTAGAAAAAAAGTCATCATAGGCCAGGAAACAGTCCGTGTTTCCAAGCTCATTACTAACTGGGACTGTTTAGTTTTTTGGATTCACTTAGAAGGAACTGTCTTGAAACACATGGGAGCACAGCTATTTCATTCAACACCTGAAACACCTATTTCTAGGGAGGCTTCTCCTGCAGTTGAGCAATCCTGGAGACAGATACATCTTCTTTAATGAGGTGCTGTATTTGGGCTGCCATTTCATTCTGAAGCATCTCTTCTGGACTGAATCTGACCCATTCTACAGCATTTACCACTTTGTAGAGCAATAATCCCTGCCTACTCACCATGGAAAATATCACTCACCAGTAGTTATCACTTCTAATCAGTGACCCAGGAGAATAAAGTCCCTTCTTGTTAAAGGGCATGCACTGTTGGGATATTGAAATCAGAGCACAAGGGTTTTACTTCAACTGGCTTCTCCTTGGTGAAAGAAGCAAAAACGCATAGAACAGTTTAGAATACTTTGCAGCTCTTTAATGGAAACACAGACTACAAGCTAACATTATGTTTCCTCCACATTTCAAACCTACTTGCGGGATAGTTTGTGTATAAACAGGAGAAAGAATTTGGAATTCGTTCTATCAATTTCATTCATCATTCACTAACAGGGTGATGTCATTGGATTCAATGTGTTGCAAAGCTGTCTTTGATTCACCAAAACCAAAGAGTTATTTGAATTCTTAGTTATCTAGTTTTATACAGGTCCACAAGGAACTTTAAAAAATAACTCATTCTTAGACCACATGCAGGTAATTTTTTACAGATTAAATTATGGCCCAAAGAGCAATTGTTAATTCTCAAATGTGGTCTGATGTCTATTCTCTAAGCACTGTGTACATTGGTATCTACAACTATTCTGCAGTTGTAAGAAATTGCCTGGCTAGCCAATTTTATTAATCACCTTTATTAATCATCCAGTATTTAATGATCCAGTATTTTGCTTTTTTTAATGATCACATTGATTAACTTGTTTCTCAGGTTGCTCTTGGTGTTAATCTGTTTTTCTGAGGTTTGTGTGTGTGTGTTTCTAATAAGTCATATTTGTACACCTGTTGATGTGGACACTTGAATCATTTCTTATTAGCGATTTAGTATAGTATTCTCAGTGATAATAGACATTGCATTTGTGTTCCCATATAAACTGCAGAGCAAATGTTGGTCTGTCTATGCCAATTAGTGCTTATGTTGCTAGGTCACTGGTCAATTGAAACTGGCATCAAAAGAACTTTAAAAGGTTTCTTTCTGATCAGACCTCCTAACATATCGAGTAAAATAATAAAGGTTTGTAGAGACAACAGCTTATATTCCTACCCTGGATTCAAACTACTCAGCAGTAAGAATTCATTTACAACCTGCAATTAATTAGAAAGAATATATTCTTAATTGTGGTCTGAATGTCCTGAGAATGAAGCTTTACTATTCCACTTGCTTATTCTTGATATTTTCTGATAATGTGGTTTATTCTAAATTGATGCTTCAGATCACAGCATAAACATGTTAAAAAGTCAGTAATGGATGGTTCCTATTGTCTTTAAGAACTGGGCGTATGAAAGATTTTTAAATCATTGTGTTTGTTGCTAATTTATATGTGAAAGTGAAAAACATTCCATATTATAGAATATTTCATTTTTTCTGTATTCACTTCAAGTTCTATTAATAAGAAAGGAGTGACCTTATTCTAATGAACTAAAAAGGCTTCAATTGTTTGAATAAATTAGCTATACGCTAATCAGAACTGAAAAATGCAGTCAACTTTAATTATTTGCAAAACTATTGTTTTCCAATAAATAAAAATAATAACATTGCACAGCATATATCATCTCCACCTCTATTTTTGCTCCTTTTAGGAATTCTGGAGCCACTCCTCTTCTTGCCTGGAACCGCATGCCCCATTCCCAGGGATCACCATATCAGCAAAATCAATATCAAGGTCCAGGGGGCCCAGGGGGACTCATGAATTACCCACAAAGGCCCAGTGATCAGAGGGAACGTGGAAGACAGGTAATTTTTGAAAAGTGTGATTTCTGTGTGACCCCCTAGAAGGAGACCACACAGCCTCCTTAATTATCTTTTGATTGATGAATTAAGAATCTACTTGAATGCATCTGCCATTCCAAAATATAATATCAACTACTAGAAAAATAACTTGGGGGATAGAATCAGTTTACAACTGGCAGTCTGATTTTGAGGAGCAATCATTTCATACCAAAGACTATGCAGAAGATGCCTCTTTTTTTGTCTTTGCCTTTAAAGTACTGTTAATAGAATTTGATCACTCAGGATGGTATACCAGTAATGTGAAAATGAGCACTGATATAAATTTGGCCCCATTTTCTAGACTTGGCTTTCTGCTTCCTACCATTGCTGTCATGCATGGGTTGAAGCTGTTGCAGGATGTGTCAGTGTTCAGCTTGTTCATCTGTTCAATCACTTATGATGTTTGTTAAATCTATTATGCCTCCGAGGCTAGCTTTTTATTTATCTACTAGACAACATAAGTCCTGTTGATTCCTCATTTCAGCGATATTTCCTCACCTAAACAGAGAAACAGCAGGATGCAGGGAGGGCAAAAAAGCAATGGAAGCAGGAACAACTTCTGACTTCCTGCTGTCTTTCCGATTAAGTTTCCCTGTGGGAATCTGGCAGGAAGCATCAGAAATCTTCCTTTCCCTTTCCAGCAGGTAGATAAGTGTCTGCTGCTGGTGTGTGGGGGAAGAAGCAAGGGATTGCATGACTGGCTGGGAAACTGTCACTGAATGTTCACAGTGAAAATCACATGACCACAGCATCAGCCAGTAGCACTGAAGCAGCCACAGCTTCCCCAAGTTTCATTTCCTCAGAAGTCATAGGTCCCAGATATAGGTCACATTTTGCAAGTTTGCCCACTTAAGATACCTTGGTTCAAAAATTGTTGCCCTTTGTTAAAAGTCATGACAATGAGAATTTTAATAGTATGTAGATAGATGATGGAACTACAAAACAAAACTATGTAGCCAGTCCTCAGTAAGCAAATGAGTAAAACCAAGGACTCTTGATATTAAAAAGTTTTATTGTTAATAGGACTCTAAGCTTCATAAGACAAATACTGATTAATCAGAAACTCTCTTGATAAGCGTTACAATACTTTTTTGTACTTCTCTTTCATAAGGAATATGATTATCCAGTTACATATCTCACACACACATTGCCACAAGTTAGATAACATTCTAGTTGAAAACCAAATCTTTCCTAATTATTTCAACCCAAGTATCAGTGGAAAATTAGAAATTATAGATTATGGATAGAACCCCATGCAGCATTTAAATTTATTTATTTTATTTGTCCTGTGTGGTGTTAAGGGATCAGGGACTCAAAAAGATTCCTTCTGGAATATTTCAAAATATCCTATAATGCTACACTCTGAAGTATCTGGCCTACTGAGATATAGGTTACTCCCCAACTTTTTAGCATTTGATATCTTTTTATTTTGCAAGGCATTTACAATTTCATAATATATTCATAATTTTAAAATAATTTAAAATTACAATTTCATTGTAATTTTATTACAATATTATTACAATTACAATAAAGATTATTATTATTATTATTATTGTGCTAATGACTGGACTGTCCTAATTAATTTCAGTCATTGGAATTGTAATTTTACTTGTTTTTTGTGACTTCAGCTTTGCTTTATATTTTGATGTATATCCTATCAACTGCATTTTTGTATAAATACAAATGGTCCCAAACTTAGAACAGTTCATTTAACAACTGTTCAAACTTACAACAGCACTGAAAAAAGTGACCTATGATCATTTTTTACACTTAGATTGCAATTTGGCTCACACTCAAAATTCAATGTGCCCCACACACATGCACACACCCTGTGCAGGCGGGGGAGTGTTCGCCCTCTCCAGCCTCCGGAGGCTTTCCTGAAACTTGGGGAGGGCAAAAATGGCCTCCCCCAGAGGCCCTCAGGAAGCCAGAAACAGCCCTCTTGGAAGCCAAAAACAGAAGCCGGAAAAAGGCCATTCAAGAAACTGAATTCCCATAGCCATGTAATTTGGACTTAAGACGTGATTCACTTAACAACAACCATAAAAATGGTTTAAAAAATCACATGCTTGTTTCAGCTTACAACCACAACTTAAATAAAACTCCAGTCCCTACTTTGGTTGTAAATCAAAAACCTCTTGTATAAAGAACATATTTATCATACAGGTGGTCCTGGCTTAATAACAATTCATTCAACAACTGTTCAAACTTGCAATTTAGGTAAACAAATTGTACTTACAACCAGTCCTCCGATTTCCACCCTTTGCAGCATGCCCGTCATCATGTGTCCACACTCCAGGCACTTTGCTCATGTCTCACAATCACAATCCCCTGCAGTCACATGGTTGCCATTTGCAAATTTATTTGCCAGATTTCAAGAAACAAAATCAATGGGAAAGCTTTCAGGGGGATGCAAATGACAACCATGTGACTGCAGGACATTCTGGCTTATTGACCAGTGATTCATTTAATGACAGCAACCGGGAGTGCTGGAATTCCCTTCACAAAGCAGTGCCATCACATGATATAGCGCTTTATGACCATGTCACTTAGCAATGCCAATTGTCCCAATAGTTGACATTAACTGAGGATCATCTGTATTTCCTTGTCTTTGCTTGTTGTATTACACAATAATGTTTAGATAGGGGTGTCACTTTTGGGTAAAAGCTGGGAATTTATAAAATAATTCTGCATTATTTACTTTTCAGGGTTATGGAAGACCTTACCCATTGCCACCCTCGTCCGGAAGATACAACTGGAATTAGGCTTCTGTCACTTTCCACTCTTGTTTTTATAATCATATAGATCACCTGGATAATTTTTGGGTGGATAAGCTTTCTTTTTAAGATGTGTACATTTTTACCAGTAAGATTTGATATTACAGCTGTGTTGATTTACAATTGTACTTGAGAATAGGAGTACAGGTCTGTCTTTACCAAAAGTAGAGACTTTATTACATTATATTGCCAATGTTGTTCACATTAGGGTTTCCATTAGCGCACACACCAGAGAATGCATTGTTAAGAAAAATAGCAATGGAAACATTCATACAAATTATGTAACTCTGGACCTTGTCTTGCAAAGCTTCAGCACAAGCGTTAAAAACTTCAGTGGTATTTCTTTTTAAATGCTTCATTTTTATTTCTTCCTTTAAGGTATGGTTATTGGATTTCCCAAGTAAATATTTCAGCTTTTATAGCATCATGTTGTTTATTTCATATTGTAGCATTAAAAAGAATAGGAATTCTTAGGTGTAGCTCAATCAAGATTGTATTTTATCAGTTTACATGAAAAAATATGAATTGGTGAATTTTATACACAGTAATTTTATGTACTTTTTTGTCTCTATTCCAATCAAGAGCAGTGCGTGTGAGCCTTAAGTTTATCTAAATCTTACCTTGCTTAATGACATTTATACTGCATGTATATACAAATACAAAGTTGAATAATATGTGGTTGCCCATATATTGCTGAATTATGGCCAATATCTGAAATTCCTGTTTGTCCACTAAACGTTATCCAAAGCCTCAAGGCACACTATTAGTTACACATACCTTCATTCAACAGAACATTTCTTGGCAGAACTACAGAGAGGAGCACAAGATAATTCTATATGGGACATGTTAGAGAAAAATACTGTAAATCCAGTAACCCAGTTGAATCCCATATTTTTTTCAAGAAAGCATTGAAAGTAAGTTGCAGTTTTAAAGTGTTAAAATTTAGAAGAAATTGCATATTTGGGCTTATTTGTATATTCTCTTTCAATAGTTTTTCCTTCTATCTATAAATGAGCTGTCAAATGTCCAGGTTTAAGAGAGCACTGTGGTGTTACTTCCAAGTGCAGTATACTTTGATATATTTTGAGATAACCATCTAAATTAGCTATTGAGAAATTGAATGATGAATATGCACTTTGCCTTCTAGTCCTTAGCATAGATTTAATTTAAAAATGAAGAGTTTTAACCCATGTTCCAACAAAAATGGTAAGGAACTCCTTATTTTAAAAAATGCCTAAAGGGGTAGTGTTCTTTCAAATTGAACTCGACTCCTGGGACTTAATGGCCTTGGTTCAAGTCTTATAATTTTATGGGATACAATGAATTTTACTGATATTTTTAAACTGTATATAGAAAATGGGCTGAGAAGAAATCAATTCAGACAAAATAATCCCATTCTAGCATCTCTAGATTCTATCATTCCCCTTGCTTGTCTGATTTAAGAGTTTAAATATATTTAGGATGGAACTAGAATTAAATTGTCATTCTGTGTTATAGGAATTTCTGACACATTTGTAATAGTTGAATAGTATTCATCTGTAGGAATAATTTTTAATATTTGAAAACAACTACAGCCACTCCTTGTTTAGCAACTGCCTCAAGAAGTATTTGCAAATTTGTCAATAGTAAAAAGAAAATCATTTTCTGACTAATGCACCCACTTAAATCAAATTTCTGTTTCTGTCAATGCATGCCAGAGTTGAGAATAATGCTGGCATAGCTGCACAAGAGAATTTTATATTTACCTGAATGAGACAGCAATCAGCAATCTTCACAGCATCTCTTTCTCTCGTTCTCTTAACAACCATTTTGCTTAACAACAAAGAACTGATTGCAGTTGTGAAAGAAGCAGAGAAGATGTATAGTATATATAGTTCCACTGAAATACTTAGAAATGCAGATACTTGCTCTTAAAAACATATAAACTGTAATTTTGTCATGAGATGAAAAGGGATGAAATACATTAGTGATTATATGCTAATTTCTGGACTAACATGTTGCTTACTTTGAGTAGAGACTAAGCACTTATATGCACAATCAGTGTTTACTATCTTCAGCACTTATTACACGATAGCATATTTACACACGCCATGGAAGATATGAGCCAATAAAAATGGCAACATTTCTAATATTGTACTTACTGGTTGAATCAGAATAATAGAAGCGGGGCTGAATTCAAATATTCACCAATTCTCATTTGTACAAATGTCAAAACAATTTACATCTTAATGTTATAAAACAACCCAGTAAAAAGACCCTAAATGTTAGTTGGGAACTTTCACTGAAAAGTTAACACTGGAAAAAATGAGATTCAAAGTATGGAATGCTGCCATGGGCAGATAAATCCCCAGGATAGGCATCCTAAACATATTTATGTTTTTAAGAAAAATGGACTACCTAGGTGAACAAACATTTCCTTCACTGTTCCAACAATCACTGACCCTTTTTATCTCCTGTGCTTTTCCTATTTTTGAGATAACATAAGCACTTCACTTTTACTATTAAAGAGTCTTGGCCATTGTGTACAAATGACTGTACTAATCACCACCATTCTGGAATAAGAGATCCTTTTAGACAACATGAAAGTCTAAACTTAGAATGTTTACAGTGAAAGCTAGGGAGTAGAAGATGGTGTGAAAACACAAGTTGCCAAAGGCTCTTGCCAAAAAAAATGCAGGTTGATGGCAGCAATTCACAGGACTTTGCATCAACTATTTAATTTCTTGTTGCCAACCTACATGGTGGCCTGGGAAAGATATGCCTATAAAGAAGTGTTTCAAAGTGCAAGGAACTTCTTTGATCTGGAATTTCGTCCCAGGAAACCTATAAAGGATCAGATTTTAAGAGAGAGACTCTAGAAGACCTGTGCATTGTGCAAACAAGGCTTAAGATCCAGTAGAATTTGTTTTCAGTGCTAAAGCTTTTAAGAGAATCTTAAGTCAAATCATAGCATATTGCAATAATGAAAATATTAACCCTAAGACTTCTGCATGCATCTATTATACTCATTTATGTAGTTGGACTAACAAGTAAATGTTTGCATTCACATATAAACTAATAAGAACCGAAGTCCCCCATCTTTATTACTCTCATTCAGAGAGGCTACGTGAGTAGTACAAATTATGGGACTAAATATGTCGTGAATTGACGGTTTCAAGATGCTATGGTAGCAAACGGTTTGCTCTACCTATGGAAAGCAGCAACCAGCCGCGCAACTCCCGGAAGACTGCGCCTTAAGACAAATTACCCTTTAGCTGTGCGCTTTCCAAATAATCTTTCACCAAGAAAAGGCTTTTGCCAGGGGTAAACCGACGTTCTCGTCTTCAGTCTGGCCGCTTTCGGGCTCAGGATGGTCTTTAGCCCCCACCGCCGTTCTTCCTTAACACCCTGATTTGCGATCCAGCGGTGACAGGGCCTTCCCGCCAAAACCGATCCCTTCCAAAGACGCGCGCGTTCTGCTTCCCGCCGCCGCGATTGGCCCAGCAGCCGCCACCACCACCACCCTGAGACCAAGATCGCTTGCAGAGGAAGGGGCCCAACTTTGGAGGGGGAGGCCTCCGCCTCCTTTCTGCCGCCAGGGTCTCTGCTGACGGAGCTGAGGGTCCTTGAGTGGCTGGGCGGCCATCGAGGTCTTCCCATGAAGAAGGCTGCCGCCTCCCCCTGTGGGAGTCTCGTCTCCTCACCCATCCCCCGCGCGCTGTGGCCCCCAGAGTTGCAGCGGACTTGCGTCCAGCGCTGCAGAGGAACTTCGGGAGGTTCTTTGTTCCCACTTGAGACCCCTTCCTCGCCGGGCCGCTCCAAAGACACTTATTCCCCTCTTCAGATAATGAGCTCCGCGAAGGCTGCCCGGCTTGTCTTCGCCTTAAAAGCCTGGCGAGCACTAATTGCCGGAGAAAACCCTTTCTTTCAAATGCTCGGAAAAAATGCTGCTGCTGAATGGGTGGAAAGCTTTTCCCTTCGTGAGAAGGAGAAGTGCTCGCGGCTCTCCGCAATGGGCCAGCTTTGCTTTTCATTAGAAGAACCTTTAAGTTTGAAAGCAAATTAGGAAGAAATGCTTAGGGGAGGTAGCTATCCAGGTTTCGCTTGCTTGCTCGCACAGAAAGGCGTGGAGGTCACTAATTTCAGTACTGGCAGCCTAACTGCCGGTATAAGCGACGGGACTTCGGTTCTAGTGCGGGGTTTACCAGTCCCCAGAAACTCTGTCTCTGGGCTTCATCGATATGAGATACGTAGTTAAATTGGCGGGGATATAGCATATATCGGTGTGCTGAAATGAGGTATTTGCGCAAAACAGCTCTCTCGCTCTCTCTCTCAATCCAGCGTCCACGTCCTGGGCATTAAGAAGCCTCCCGGGTTTTTTTTTGGGGGGGGGGGGTGTAAAATGTACGAAACAACTAGGATTAAAATTAAACCTTTAGCCCCGACGTAAACTGTAAAGCTGTTGTGGGGCTACTTTAATTCTTTTTATTCATTTTGAATAAACGTAGCTTTAAACAAAATAGTTTCTTAATAAGAGTTTGTTTTTAAAAGCATCACTCAGTTTCGCCATTTTCTCAACTTTCCATCTAGCTTCTTGTTCTGATTTTCTTTTTTAAAAAACCCGTAGAAATTGAGATGCTTTTTTATGGCTTGGAGTCTACTAATATATTAGGCACCCGAAAATTATTCGACATCTCCATTCCTTTAAGTTCTCGAAATGGAAAAAGCCTTGAAAAGAATTTTTACTTAAAGTAATACCTTCAAAGCATTCAAACTCTATTGTCTGCTGTGAAATTTTGCTGCTCAAATGTTCGCTGAGACCTGCAGCCCTAGCCCACCTGCACCTCATTCTTGCCAAGCAAACTCTTCTTTCCAATGATTTTCGGCCTGTCTATGTAAATAAAATTGGGTGAATGAGCAATTTTGAAAACCTCGCACCTACCTAAGTTTAGGTCTCTTCTGAATGGAGGGAGTGGAGGGCTTATTTCAAGCTTTGGTCTGCTGAAATGTATCTTCTCACCTGTTATATTATTGGGTTCAATGGGACTCCTCTTCGACCCATTTTAGCAACATTCCCTTATCAGAGCGCTAATTCAGATTGTTTCCTTTGGCGAAAACAGGAGAGAAGAAACAATCTTCTCCCCTGTTTTTATCAAGGAAATAATTTGAATCCGACTTGATAAAATGCTCCCAGATTCATATGTAGCCCAATCCAATTCCCCCATTACAATATTTACAAATGAATTCTTCAGAGAATTAAGTTTGAAGCCAACTCAGCCATATTTAGGAATTAAATCCATGCTGCAATCTCATGCTTACTCAGGAGTAACTATCTCCAAGGAACTTAGTTCTTGGCAAATGCGCATTATAATACAAAGCAGTCACATAAAAGAAGGCAAATAAGCAGTTAACATAAATTCTGCAAATTTCTGTCTTGAAGTTAATGGCTCAAATAATCTGTTCTCTACAGTCCCAGGTCCTGTATATTTACTATCTTGCATGTATTCCTTGCTGTTTCTTTTCCCCTACAGTTGTCTCTCTCCTCCTTTAATTGTCTTTATTCTTTAATATTAAAGAAAAGTATAGTTAGGGGGGGAAAGGGTGGGGTGGGGACCTTAAATCTTTAATACATCTTAGGTAGATGAGTTGGTCCAAAGAAAGTGAGCAACTTTCTTACTACACAAGAAAATACAGTGGTGTTCTTAAGTAAATAGCTAAACTATGTTTTGTCCATCATTTATTCAACATAATAAATACAATAACAAAAGGGCAATGGAAAAAGATAATTGGACTACAGCACAATCCTACATGGGTCTATTCAAAAGAGATGATGTTGCACTCAGTAAGGGTACTCCCGGAATATATAGAAATAGAGGATTAAATTTAGATTACAATTTTAGCATGGTTACTCAGAAATAAATTCCACTAAGTCCAACCAGTCTTTCTCCTAGAAGTGCTTGGAATTATAGACTAAAGCTGTTTAGAACTGATGCCTGCGCTTTGCAAGCAAGTATTTTTCAAAGAAAGTTTTACTCAGATGCAGCCCTGTATTTATTTCAAACAAACCTCAAAGTGTATAATCCGGTGCAATTCTATGAACAGTATTCCTCCTGAATTGATATTCGGAGTTCCAATTTGTTGAAGTATATAAGGCATTTGATCACTTTTGTGTGTGGACTCTAAACTTTTCCAATAAAATTAGTTCAGCTTAGAATAATTTGGTCCTACTACAAATTCCCATTAATTGTATTAGTTCCCAAACCTGGGTTTTACACGATTCTGGGAATGATTACAAGGAATGAAGTTCTGCTGTGATCCATTGCTTTTACTTCTGAATAGGTTAACAATCCAAAATCCTTCAAAAAGACGCAATCCAGCGAATGATATTTTAAAATCCGCTATTTTAAGTGAAATTCTAAGCATATATACTCCAAAGGTAAACCTCATTTAATACAATGGAACTTCTTATCAGGTGAATATTATCTCATATACTTTTATTTAGAAACTTAAACAAAATATAAGACAAATGCATCCGAAATTTTGGTGGTGTGCACTGGCCTCTTCTAAGTTATTTTAGTGGAACTGGTTTCTGCCGTCTGCATAATTGAAAGTAAATATCACTACTCTAAACTAAAATATTTATCCCCAACTTTTTGCTCATCTGAATCAAGGTCTCATCAAACTTCTCACCCGCACCCTCGAGCCTTGTCTTTCCATGGACTTCATGTTCCCTCAGGCACATTCCAAAGGGATTTTTTCCTTCCTTACTTGAAATGAATGAGAGCTGGACAACAGCTCTGCAGTTGGTTTCTTTAAGTTCCTATGCTGAATGACTTAACCTAGAAGAAAAATCTATTTAAATCGGCAACAAAAATGCTTTGGACTATGGTTCCATTAGGATTTGCAAACTGGAATATTAAAGGATTATAATGCCCCCATACACCTGAAACCGAGACTTTCACGGAAATGGGGGAAATTCTGATCTTTGGTGTCTTCCTTAATTGAAGTTTCCATAGGAAAATTTCTTGTTTAAAAATGTTTAAGGTTTCCTGTTATCCCTAATATTTGCATGAATTCCACCAATTGCTTTCCTAACTAAATCATGAGTAGACTCTGATTCAAACTTTATTCAATTTGTATTCATTTCAAGGTGGTCAAAGTAATCAGCCAAACCTTTTTTCATGTATTAAAATATACATCTCAAAACAAATGGAATTGCAGCTCCCCTAATATTGTTGATTTATTCCGGATCAAACAAAAATATTATTCACCAATTGTATGACAATTAAAACCAAATCAATCATAGAAACTGGATTAGGAAATACCTTCATTTTTTAAAAACAATAAAATATATATGTAATGACTGACAATATTTTGTAGAAGCATCGTTTGGGGCCAGATCAAGGTGCAACATGGCTGTAATCTTGCACATAATTGAGACTGCTTGTATCCTGCAGAGTTTAAGGGGTTTTAAACAGCCTTTCCCCAAAAGCAGTCTTCCTAACTACCCCAAAATAAACCTTCCTGGATTCATTTATCCTATAAAATGAGTATAAGATAGCAGCCTAACTATTGTCACAATTTGAGCTTTTTGGGGTATAGTATTTTATATTCATAAAGTAGGAGTGGAGTCTGAGAAAAACTCATGCAAACGTGTTTTTCGTTTCCTCTTCAGCCCCTCACAATTTGCATTTTGGCTAATTCCTTCTTTTTTCTTGGTATGTTTTCTACACCTCCAGCTAAATAATTCAAAGATTTTTTTTCACTGATTCTGCATCCTGTCAACATTATCTTTTCCTTCGATTAAGAAACCACTTAGTAATTCAATCATTTTTACAAGCATGAAAGTTTAAAACGATTAGAGGTAGGTGCGCCCTTTCGCGAAGTTTGTCCGTGCTCTTTCTTAGCTCCTTCTGCAGGAAAAGTCCTTGCCACATTGAACCTTTGATAAGAAATCCACCGGGAGGCAACATTATATTTGCTAAGGACGATTTCATCTTCGTTTGCCATTTGCCTTTTATTGGAATGAATTGTAGTTTGCATTACAGTTGACGTTTGCCAGTCATACAACCGAATCCCTACTAGATAATACTTAACAATAAATTTTTGTTATGTTTTCCTCTCTTAAATCTGAACCCGAGATTCAACGCATTAAAAAAAATCATTACTGGGTGCAACGATATAAGTAGGTCCCTCCCCTCCCTTCTCCTCTCTGCGAGTGTCGCCCCTTCTCTTTTGTGAAAATGGCGGATAATGTTCGCCAGTCGACCTTGAGTTACAATTCAATCAGCTCTCAATCAGTAATAATGAGATTGCACTTAAGGGGTTCCCAGATAAAATTATTATTAGCATTATTTGTAGTTCGGTTTGATTCACCAGAAGTAAGCTGCACTTCAGGAGGCGGTGGTTGATCTTGTTTAGTTGCCTTTCTCAGCTAGATGCGCAGGGAAACTTTGCCCCAGCCAACATCTGGAGCTACCCTCTCCACTTCGGGGATTGTTCTTGGAGGAAACGGGGCCTTTCCCCCTTCCCTGAAGCTGTGGAGAGGGACCTACTGTACAGAGCACCTAACAAAGTTCCCCACCTGTTTTTGTTTTTGTTTTACACTTGGCCATCGAAGGCCTCGCGTGGGTCTACTGGCTTCGGGTGGCCAGAGCAGCTGAGGGTGGGCGGGAGGACTGGCACGGGAGAGAGGCCCTTTTTCCTCGGCAATGCCCGATTTAGCAGGGAAGATTCTGTGCCGACGTTGAACCCCGAAGGGGAAGGACAGAAGCCAGGGGAGCTGTCGATCCAGGATGCCATACTAGAAGGAAGAAGAGCCACCTCGACGATTCGCTGGGGAGGAGGGCTTATTACCACGTCCGCCCGTAGAGCAAGCTGGCATTGACCAGGCCGCCGCTATAATCGACAGCAGCCGCGTCCATCTGTGCCAGAGAGCTCACTTGACCGTGCAAGGGAGGGGGGCTGGGAGACATCTCCTCCAGGTCCGGGGCTTGGCCCAGCGAGGTCCCTTGCGTTTGCGGGTGCTGATGCTGAGCAGCGCTCCCGCCTGCCCCGCTGCCGCCCCCGGCCCCGGACACTTGGCCGGCGGCGGTTTGGCCGGCGGCGGTGGCGGCTGCGCTGTGCGGACAGGGCTTGCCGTCCTTGACCAAGACGGGCACCGCCACGCGTCTCGGAGATGCCGCTTGGGTCGAGGCCGGCGGCTGGCACAGGCCGGGTCCCTCCGGCGGCTGTTGCTGTTGCAGCTGTTGAGCCGCCTTGTCTTTGGCTTGCCGCTTCATCTTGTAGCGGTGGTTCTGGAACCAGATCTTTACCTGCGTGGGCGTGAGATGGATTAGGCTGGCGAGGTGTTCCCTCTCGGGCGCCGAAAGATACTTCTGCTGCTTGAAGCGCCTCTCCAGTTCATAGACCTGCGCCTGCGAAAAAAGCACCCTCCTTTTCCTCCGGGGAGCGGCGTGAAGACCGGGAGCCATGGATTTGGCAGCTTCCGCGATTCCCGACAGAGCTCCCATGCCGGCCATGTTCATGGCCCCGGAGGGCCCCATCAACCTGGAAACTGAGCACACAGGGCACAAGTTAAAAGAAGTTCTCTCCAAAGCCAAGAAGCAGAGAAGGGGCGACCCTGAAGACAGAGACCAGCGGTCATAATCACCAGTGGTATTTAAAATAACTTTAATATTCGCGGTTCCCCTCTAAGACAGAAGAGGACCTCACCACTCGGCCCTGGGATTCTCTGAACACACCCAACAATTCTCCTTTTCCCCACTACAATTGATCCCCAAACTCGGGATTTTCTCTGGGAAAAAGACACTCGAGGAAGGACATTATCCCAAAGAGGGCTTCATATGGGACGCCCTTCAGAGCACACACCTCCACCCACCCACCCCTGCAAAGAGAACCCCCCCCCCAAGATGATCCAGTCCCTCCCTCTGTCGCCCCTCCCCGCTTACTCGTGGGGTACCGGGGATCCGGGTTGGCTCCATACCAGCCGGAGGCTGCTGTGCTGCTGCGCACGCTGTCTGGATAGGACGCCAGGTCGCCCACGTTGCCCAGCCCGCCGTTGCAATAGCCAGCCACTGAACCGTGAGCGAACTGCGAGACCCCCGCGTGGGCCATGGGGTGGTAGGCGGCGGTATTGTGGCCTGCCATGGGATGATGCTGCTGGGACGGGAGGGCTGAACTTGAGGTCTGGCGGTAGGCGGTGGCGCCCACTCCCACGCCCAAAGGTGCGCCCAGGCTCCCCTCCATGGCGCCGAACTTCTTGTAGGTCTCCTCCATGGGACTCAGGATGTCGGAGACGGAGAAAGGAGTCGTGTGCTTGGGGCTGAGCGACATGGCTCGCCGGGCAGCCCCTGGGCTCCCTTCCTGATCGCCCGGCGGACGCTGCTGTGGAGTCC
This sequence comes from Rhabdophis nuchalis, assembly GCA_039707465.1. NCBI lineage: Eukaryota > Metazoa > Chordata > Lepidosauria > Squamata > Natricidae > Rhabdophis > Rhabdophis nuchalis. The sequence continues at coordinate 125,176,688 of CM077645.1, forward strand.
AGAGAAAAAGGGGGCTGAGCGGCGCCGCCGCCGCCACGCGGGAACCCGGCAGGAGGAGGAGGAAGGGGAAGGGGGGGCGTCGCGCCAGCCCTCCCTTCCCTTTCTCTCTAGCTAGCGTGTATTTTAGCCCGGTGGCGCCAGGTTTACGACAGATACCATGGGGGCGGAGCCATAACGCTGCCACCAGCCGCCAGCCCCCCCCCGTCCCCCCCGCGCTCTGTCTCAGTCCTGGATCCTTTGCCTGGCACCTTCTCCAGCAAGGGAGGGGTTCCCCGAATTTCCATTCTCAAAGTCTGAAAAGATTGGAAGAGCCCCTCACAACAGCTCTTCATTCATGGAGGACAGTCCAACAAGGTGTGGCGGGGGGGGGGGGGGGCTCCCATCGGTGAGTGTTGCCAAAGACCTTTAGCTTCAGCCTCCCCCCCCCCCCCCCGCAAGGCCGGGCTCCTGACTGGAAGGGTTTCTTTCTTTCACAGTTCCCGCACCGGTGGGAGATACTTAAGAGGTTATCCGACAGAATATCCTGAAGCTTTAGCCACTCTGATCTGGAAGGCCAGCGGCGTCTCCATGAAGGGAGTGAATTTTGGGCTTCCTAGTACAACGCGGCAGGACATTGCGAACGAAGGGGTGATAGTTTGCGATACTAAGGCCACTCTTCCTTATAGGGTTGTCGTTGAGGTAGCTGATACGTGGACAGCTAAGCGCGCTGAACATTCAAAAAAGGAGGCTGCACGTGTAGCGTGCTGAACTACAAGAACCTGCTTGAATTAGTTGACTACAAGGTGGGGAACCACCCCAACCTCTTTTCAAGAAGAAGCAGTCAGAAAAGCGGGGAAGGTGTGTAAAAGTGTTTTAAAAGTACGAGAGACTCTTCCGCTCCAGGGGCCTCGGCACTATGGAAAACATCTGGAAACCTTTGAACTGGGATAGAGGGATACAGTAACTGCACGGCGCCCAAGAAGATCCAAGAATGCGGACACGGCCTCGGGAAACCGAAGGATGGCACTGGCGACAGAATAACGCATAGGAAAGGCTGGCTCAGTCTCTCAGACCTCGGTTTTTGGAGAAAGGCAAGAGACTCCCGGGTAAGACTGCCACCATGGGAATCCTGCCAAAGATCAGTGTTGCATCCTGTCTACAACAGAGTTGATCCCCGAGCTTCGTGGTGCTGATGCCGTTTGGGAGGAAATCCCTTGGTAACACACAGGCTTTGTTCTGGCTTTATCCTTAAGAGGGAGTTACTTGTCCCTAAAGACGTCCTCAACCATTGAAGTTTCTAAGTGAAAAGAGACCTCTGTAGATAATTGTATAATTGTACCAAATACTTGGGAATCCTCTTTCTCTCTTGTAGTTGGGAGAACCAGACTGACTAGGAAACACACACACACACACACACACACCAGGTCAATAACAATAATAAGCAAACAAATAATAAATAAAACCATCTTAATACACAAATTTAATAAATGAGCAAATAACAATATATTTGCTACTGAGCAAACACTGGGCTGAAAATATTGGGGGGCCCAACCAGCAGTTGAAGACACGTGCTTTACAAGACTCACAATGGAGCCTTGTAAAGATATCTCGCCTCACAATCAGGAGGTTGTGATTTCAATCCTAGGCAGAGGCAGATGTAAGATCTCCTGCTTGGGCAGGGGTTGGACTAGATCACCTGCAAGGTCCCTTCCAACTCTTGTCAATCTGTTAAAAATGTTGTCCATAATCTGGGCAAGACGGTTCTTTTTATTAAGAGAGGGCTGAGAAAGTGCATTAAACCACGGTGAAGAAAGCCAAGCAGAGGATGCAAACGAACGTTGCCTATCGCGACAGAAGTCCATCTACAACCGGTGAACAATGTCCCGGGAGAAAAAGAATGAGTTTCCATTAAATAGATGGAGTATTGAAGACGGTCAAGGATTTCTTGAGCGAGAGCCAGTGGCTGGAGAGATGCTAACTACCTCGCGATCTAAATCGAAGGACCTTAAAGCGCACGTCCTCTTTGCTTTTCCTCGTAGGTGGAGAGGTTTCAGACCGATTCATGGGCACAGAATAAAACCGAGTGATATAGGACCCGTCAGAGATTCTCCTTGTCCTGCCCTCGTTTATCAGCATGAACCAAGGAAGAGGGGTTCCTTCCCGAAGTTGCCACGAATCCCAAGGGGTAATCTGTAGAGGTAACGAGGCCGGGAGATTTAGCGCTGGCGATACCACGTACCCACCGTAGAATCACAACTCTCGGGTTAGGGGCAACACTGCCAAGGCAAGGCTCACACTGTTGGCGGTCGCGAGAGAAACGAGGCGGCGCTCAGCTTGGAAGGCGAGAGGGGTGCGGAGGTCAGGGCGCCCCGCGAGTGCCGCGTTTCGTTCTGAAAGCAAGCCGTCTGCTGTAATTGCCCTCCCCCCCCTTAAGTAAAAAGTGAAGAAGGGCCCTTCCCTCTCCAAGCTTAAGACAACTCCGCTGTATATGGATACTTCACGGCATTTCATCCAAAAGGAGCAGGGCCCCAAAGAGGTAGAGGGGGGCACTAAAACGGCCGGCAGGGAGCTAAGACGCGTGGAAAAGAGTCCCCGCGCGCTCTCCAAGGCCCCTCCCCTCCCCCGTAGCCCGAATTCCGGGTGCGCGGCTAAAAAAATGGCTGACCGGCTAGTGCAATGTTTCTCAACCTTGGTGACTTTAAGTCCTGTGGACTTCAACTCCCAGAAGTCCACAGGAGTTAAAGTCGCCAAGGTTTGAGAAACACTGAGCTAATGGGGCGAACCAACCTGAAGCGCCAAGAATGCAGGCCCGCATTGGTTTGCGCCCGTAAACCGTTGCCGTTTTCAGATTAAAACAACTTTTCTGCAACATCCCAACAACAGTAGACCCGCAGCTATTGTTTGGCCAACCGTACTTCAGTCTGCAGATGGGACTCACTTGACTGATCTGCTTCGCTGTGGAAAACATGCTGGCCAAAAGAAAAGCTGGCAGGTGGGAGAAGAGCTGCCTAGGCTCACACTGGTTTCTGAGGGTCTTTTGATGTGGAAGGGAGCTTTCCCTCATTGTTCCAGCTTGAAGTGGCACAGCCTAGACAAGGGTGTTTCTATTGTTTAAAAATGCACCACAATGCTATATTTAGGCTTATGTTTCTCAGGGCTCTTATGATGCAGACCTCAAGTCAAGAGTTAAGTTCTTTTGAGGATGAGGAGCAGGAAAACCCCCAAATATTTTAAGGAGCCTTAGAAGAATGATAAACCCATATTAAAACTTTCACTGAAACGAATACTGTTTAAAATATATAATTTAGGCTGAAATTCAATCTCTAGAATACAAATTTACAGAAGCAATTTTGTCAAGCTTTTCATTAAAATGTATTGACATTTGTTGCACATTTGGTCAACTTCTTGGGGAAGCTGTTACTGACCAAACGACACACAGATAAAGAAGAGGAAGTGAAAGATCGTTGTTGTTTTTTGACAGAAAAGAATTCCATTTCAGAAGTGCTTTGTGTGCACCTTAAACTATAAAGAAATCCATAGAAGATTTCTGTGGAGAGCCCCAATCAATCATTAATCACTTACTAGCTGTAGGGCCCCCATAAAGTCACAGGACCTTTTCTCCGAGAAAGACCCTTTCTAGATCCATTATGAAGTGGTTCTCCCTTACTTGCTCCTCAATCATGTTTTGAATGAGCCAGTACTTTTGGGCACAATTGAGAATTGTTATTGATATATACATTTTATCAATGACATTGCAAAGGATTTTTAACCAAAGTAATGAAAGCTCATAACTAAAGCCCTTTTCCCAAATTATGATGTTTATAGTAATTTATTTTACATAGAATTCCACTGATGGTGGGGATGGGGGTGGTGGAATATGAAATACCCAAGTTTTAACATTCTCATAATGTTCCCCAAATGAATTTTCTCTGCACATATTCCTTGCCATAGGTTGATTGTCAGAGGCAGGTTTCCCACTGCTTATTCCAATATTTCAGATTTCTTTGCCGCATAATTTGGGTCTAAAAAAAAAACCAGAGCAAAATATTTCCTTGTTCTACTGATTTCTCCCTAAAACTGTGGTGGCTTAAAAGCACTACCTGTTGTTGTTTCTTCTGCTTCTACTTTATGATTAGAGCATTGGAGGTGTAATTGTACAATTAGTCTGCACTTAGTTTGAAAGCTTCCCTTTGCTTTGCCTGGGTGGGAGGTGTGGAAACATTTAGTACTCAGTCAGTTTGAGAAAAAATTGGTTTGTTTTAATCCTCATTCATTGGGTGGGGGGACTTGAAGAAGAGATTAGACAATTATTTGTCCAGAATGATATAGGGTCTCCTGCATGAGCAGAGGGTTGGACAAAAAGACTTCCAAGGTCCCTTCCAATTCTTTTATTCTCTATTCTATTCTGTAATATTTTTAAAGATTTCCACATATTATAACATATTAATCTCAATAGTATAAAAGCCCATTTAACTGAAAACAGCAACACTTAAAAAGAGACTTTTAAAGTTTAAAAAGATCTTATTGCTGAGAAAACATGCAGTAAGAAATACAAAACGCAGTTCCCAAAGAATGAAATACAGATAGATAGAAAGATAGATAGGTAGGGAGATAGGTAGGGAGAGGGGGAGAGAGAGAGACAGATAGACCGACAGAAACACAGATAGACAGACAATAGATATCAGATAGAAGATAGATATTAGATAGGCAGGCAGGCAGGCAGGGGGTGCCTTTAGCATAGAGAACATGGTTGTTCACATATTTAACAATTCAACTTTATTATGAGGAAAGCCTGCTGGGTATATATGTCTGAGTCTTTTGACACAAACAGGCCTCAACCGAGGAAGGGGGCTCTGTCGGTAAGTTCAATTTCAGGGTGGTTAAAATCACATAGCCAAGGAAACCTAATTATCCATCTGATCCCAGCTGGCTTTGGGACACGGTAGGATAACTCTGGTGGGAGACACTCCCCTCAGCTATCTTTAAAGGCTGATACAGGAAGCTTCCTTAGTCAGATAAACAATGTGACTACAACTTTGTACACACAGAAACAACAGAGCATATGCTTCTGTTACATAGACATTTTACTTACTCATTTCACCATTAATGAATAAATACTCAGAGCACGCAGGACAATTCTACACTTCTCTGCTGCTTTCAGATACCAACCCTGCTACAATATACTCTTTTGCTAAGTTATGCATTGTAGCATTTAAAATTCATCAGATGGTGGGATGTGACATAAAGGACTCCTAGACTTAAGGAGCATCTAAGCCATGATACTAGCATCGCTTCGTAATTTGATAGATATAGTCTTCCACATACTAAGCTTAATGCTCCTCTACACCAATCTAATGCTCCTGAACCTTCTTTTAGATTCTTTTAGACTTTATATATACTTTCTTTCTTACTATATCTTCTAGTTTTCCATTATTTTTATGTAACTTCTATGCTTTTTAATTAAATGTAGCCCATGCTCCTTATGCTGTTTTATGATCAGGTGGGATTATGCTTTCTGGATAGATCGGATACGATATGCATTGGTTCTGTCATGTTCTTAAATGTCACTTTTACATTGCTAGACCTTCTGAACCAAAACGAAGTTTTATGGTTGCTTTAAGGAACAAAATGGATTTTCCCCACACATTTATAGCAATTGCCTTTGTACTTTTCTCCTTCTCTTTATAGTTGGTGCTTTGCAGATTGCAATGGGAAGGAGAATTGTGTGATAGATAACACATGATCTGTTCCCTTCCAAAATGCTAAGATGAAAAGTATTTTTTGGAGTATAAGATGCACCCAGGTTTTGAAGAGGCAATTTTTTTAAAAAAGTAGGTAGGTAGATAGAGAGAGAAATACAGTAGGGAGGAAGGGAGGAGAGAGTAGTTAGGTAGGTAGGTAGGTAAATAAAGGGAGGGAGGGGGAGAGAGAGAGAAATACAGTAGGGAGGTAGGGAGGGAGAGAGAGTGTGTAGATAGGTAGGGAGGGAGAGGTGTAGAGAGAGAGAGATAGAGAGATAGAGAGAGAAATACAGTAGATAGGTAGGGAGAGAGAGAGTATGTAGGTAGGTTTGCTAGGTAGAGGAATAGAGAGAGAAAAATAAATACAGTAGATAGGTAGGGGGAGAGAGAGACAGTAGGTAGGTAGGTATATAGGTAGATAGATGGGGGGGGGAGAGAAATACAGTAGGTAGGAAGGGAGAGAGAGAGTAGGTAGGTAGATGTTTCCAGGGGCATTTATCCATGTGCTGGAGAAGGAAATCGCTGACAACCTGTAGCACCTAAATGTTTCTGCTGGCACAGCACTTGACGAATGTAATTCTCATCAATCCCTCTAACTAAGCCTTCTGAAAGGAAAAAAAAAGTTTTTGCACTCTGCAAACCTCCCCAAAATGGTCTGTTTTTCACGAAAACAGGCCTGTTTTTTTTCCAAATAAAAGCCACGAATAGCCTTGGGGTGCTTGCAGAGTGCTCGGAGGGGGGGGGACTAGCAAAAACCGGCCCGTTTTTTCGGGTCATTTTTTGGTCATAAAAATAGCATGCATAGCCTTATGAGGGCTGATAAAGTGCTCCTGGGGGCTGAGGGCGCAAAAAACGGGCTGTTTTTTGCTCATTTCTGCCCTCCCCAGCCCCCAGGATCTCTCTGGAAGCCTCCATAAGGCTATGCACGGCCATTTTGGTGAAGGGAACGGGGCTTTGGGAGGCAAAAAATGCTGTATTCGGTGTATAACAGGGGTCCCCAACCCCCGGGCCGCGGACCGGTGCCGGTCCATGGCTGGGTGGGAGCGGGGCCGCAGGGCTGGAGAGGAGGAGGAGGGAGGAGGGGGCAGCCCCTTGAGCAGAGCGTGCGGGAGAACGCAGGCGCGGCTGTTCGCACCATTGGAGTGTGGCTCTTCCTCCACCCTCATTGACGGAGGGACTCCTGGGCGCCTCCGGACCGGCCACCGATTCCCTCCCCTGCTGGCATGCTGGCCACTCGTTTTCTTCCAGGGGCTGCGGAGGCTCCGCGGGCGGGGGAGGGAACTGGCGGCCGTAGGGAGGGTTGCTCCAGCGGCGCACAGGAGTCCCTCCGTCGACGAGGGTGGAGGAAGAGCCCCCACCATCCTCCTGCGTTCTCCCGCGCGCTCTGCCCAATGGGCTGCCCCCTCCTCCTCCTCTCCAGCCTGGCTCCTACCCAGCCACGGAGCCTGACCGTGCGAACGAGCGACTGCAGGTGGGCTGAGGAGGCTGGGGGGGGGGGGGGAGACGACAATGACGACGACAGACACACATAGAGAGACAGAGAGAGGGAGGGAGGGAGAGAAAGATAGACAGAGACACAGATTGAGTGAATGCAAGACAGACAGACACACGCGCACACACACAGAGTGACAGAGATGGGCGGATGAAGGAGAGAGACAGAGAGAAAGAAAGAGAAAGAAAGAAAAAGTGGGAGAGAGAGAAAGACAGACAGAGAGAAAGAGACAGAAAGGAAAGAAAGAGACAGAAAAAGATACAGAAAGAGAGAAAGAGAGAGAAAGAAAAAGAGAGAGAAAGAGGGAAAGAGAAAAAGAAAGAAAGAGAAAGAAAGAGAAAGGGAAAGAGAGAAAGAAAGAAATAGCGAGAGAAATCTCAATGTTATTCTTTTCTTCATCATTTCAAACATCGTTTTCTCCAATTGTTGCCAAAACTTTTTAATTTTTCCACATTTATACCACATATGTTCATAAGTTCCCAATTCCATGTTACATCTCCAACATTTATTACTAATTTTTTTATCCATCAATGATAACCTTAATGGAGTCCAATACCATTTCCAAACAACCTTAAAGTTGTGCTCTTTAATCCTTATAGACAAAATCCTCATAATTCGACTCTTCCAATTCACATTCCAGTCCGAATCTAATATTTTGATCTTGAGTTCTTCCTCCCAATTCGTCTTCATTACCATTTGTGGATTTCCATCAAAGTTTATAATCTTATATATCTTACTAACGAGTCCCTTTAACCTAATTTCATCCTTGATAATTTGAGATACTAAGCTTTCAAATTCAGTTTTACTTCTACTTATTTTACATGTTCCCCTTACTTTCATAGTCCATTTTTCTACCTGTATTTTTTCAAACCAATTCAGCTCCAATTTTTCAATTATTTCTTTTTTTCTACTCTCGGTTTCTAAAGCTCTTAACCAATTTACTATGCTTCCTATATTTTCATCCTCAATTACTTTATCTCGACTTATGTTGGTTTTAATCGGCCAACTTCCAAGTGTCTTCCCCAAGAAGGATATGTCCGGAATCAATATTTTAACAAATTTATTCCAAATTTTACTCAATCCCTTTAACCAATAACTGTTGATTGCCTTTTTTGTTTTTACTTTATCTAAAAACCATGTAGGACCAAATCTCTTAATGTCCTTTAACTCTAGATCTCCCCAATGACCGTCTCCTCCTTTAAGTATTTTTATCACAGTTCGAATATTATAGGCCCGATAATAATTAAGTAGATTGGGAATTCCCAATCCACCTTCCTTTTGATTTTGATACCACATTTTCTTCATTAATCTAGGTCTTTTCCCACCATTGCAAAATTTATCTAATTTCTTCTGATATCCTTCCATATCTTTCTCTGTCAAATTTAATGGTAACATCTCAAATAAAAAATTAAACTTTGGTAACAACATCATCTTACACATTGCAATTCTGCCAAACCAAGACAACTTTATCTCTTTATATTTATCTTCTTCTCTACTTCATTCAACATCACATCATAATTAATTTTTTTCAATTCTCTAACTTTAAGTGAAAGTGTTATTCCCAAATATTTCAATGTATTTTTAATTCTTATCCCAAATTGTTCTTGCGTACTCTCCCACTCCTTACCATTTTTGTTCATTAATAATTCGGATTTTGACCAATTTACCTTTAAACCTGTCATTTCTTCAAATTCTTTCAAATGTTTATTTATCCTCTTCAAATCTTTCTCTATATCTTTCAGAATAATCAAGGTATCATCCGCGTACAAATTTATCTTATATCCCTTGTACCCTTCCAGTTCTTCATCTTTTTCTATCAATTTAGTCAAAACTTCCATAACTAATAAAAATAATGTTGGGGACAAGGGACATCCCTGTCTCGTGCCTGCTTCCAATTTAATCTCTCCCGTCATTATTCCATTCACCTTCACTTTTGCACTACTTTTTTGATACAGTTTTGAAATAACATGTATAAATCTATTACCAAAGCCTAATGCCTCAATAATTACTTTGATAGTTTCCCATTGTACAGAATCAAAGGCTTTAAAAATATCTAGTGATACTATACCTATTTTATCACCATTACTCTCAGCTACATCTATAATATTTAATACTCTTCTAATTATGTCACTCATATATCTACCTTTAACAAAACCTACTTGATTATAGCTTATATACTTGTCTATAAATCTATTTAATCTATTACTTATAATGGCAGTAAATATTTTTGCATCTTGGTTAATTAAAGAAATGGGTCGATAGGACTCGATCCTCTCCAGATCTTTATCTGGTTTAGGAATTATGGATATTACCGTTCTATTCCATGACATCAGGACTTCTCCACCGTGTAAAATTCCATTAAATAATTTTTGCAGTTTTGGTATTATTATTTCTTTAAAGTCTTTATAAAATTCAGCAGGTAATCCATCTTCACCTGGAGTCTTCCCTAATTTTATCTCTTGTATTCTTTCATTAATCTCATCTTGTGTTATATCTCCTTCCATCAAATCCTTATATGTTTGATCTATTTTCACAGCATATTTTCCAAGATGATTTTTCAATTTTTCCAAATCAATTGATTTCTTTGAATATAATTTTTGAAAAAAATTCCTAACTACTTCACATTTCTCCAGTCTCTTATAACATCTTGTACCTTTTTCATCTATCAGAGAGCCAATTTCTCTCTTTTCACTTTTATTTTTCACCATCCTTGCTAATAACCTAGAGTTTTTATTACTAAATTCAAAGAAATCCCTATTTAAATATCTTATATTTTTTAACCCGTTCTATATCTTCTTCTATCAATTTAGTTTTTAGTAAATTCAATTCCTCCAAACATTTTTTATCTTTCGTAAGTAAAAATTGGTTCTCCAATACCTTAATTTGTCTTGTGTCCTGTTCCATTTTACTTCTATATTCTCTATATTTCCTGCTTGACAACTTAATGCTTTCTCCTCTAAATACTGCCTTCATCGTGTCCCAAACAATTTCAAATTTAACCTCTCCATTATCATTCAGTCTCCAACTTTCCTCCCATTTTTTAAGTATCCATGTTTTATCCTCCTCCTTTTTATACAATTTTTCATCATATCTCCAACCTCTTTCTTTTTTTCCAATATTGAAGTCTATTTCCATCATAACTTCTGCATGGTCAGAGTCCTTGAAAATTCCCACGTCTATTCTATCTATATTATTCAACAGGTCTTTAGAGATGAAAATATAATCAATTCTTGAATATGTATTATATACCTTAGAGCAACAAGTATACACTCTTTCAGTACCTTTCAACTCCCTCCAGACATCTACCACGCTATTTCAGAGCATCCATTTATTTAAAATTTCCCCTTTATTTGTTTCTCTAAAGCGGGTGGGATAACATTGAGATCAGAAACTATATTATTATTGATAATTAAGGAATTAGAATTAACAAAATATGAGAAAGAATTGATTAGAATTATGATTATAATGGGTAGAATTATAATAGCAAAATACTGGAAAATAGAGGTAAATATTAAAATAGAAGAGTGGTATTGTGAAATGTGGAAATTAGCTTTAAATGATAAAATGACATGTGATATTAAATTTAGAGAGGGGGTCTATAAAAAAGACATTTTCTGGAAGACTTGGAAGCCATTTGTGGACTATGCACTTGGAACTTTGGATGCCTCGATACCTGTACCCAGAGAACGTGGATTTTGGAGATCCTAAAGATAATTGAAGATATCCGAAGAACCAACTCTTCCTTTCGTTTTGTATAGCACTGGGTGGAATATTGTAAAATATAAAAAAATTTAAAAAAAAAAATAGCGAGAGAAAGAAAGAGAGACAGAGACAAAGAAAGAAAGAAAGAGAGAGAGAAAGAAAGAAAGAAAGAGAAAGAAAGGAAAGAAAGAAAGAAAGAAAGAAAGAAAGAAAGAAAGAAAGAAAGAAAGAAAGAAAGAAAGAACTTATGACCACAGTTGAGGCCAAAAGTTTGGTTGCTAACCAAGATCATTGTTAAGTTAGTTTCACATTTTCCAAGTTGGCCACGCCCACCCAGTCACATGACTGCTGAGCCACTCAACCGGCCCGCAGAATTTTCTTTAAAATGAAACCGGTCCCTGGGGCAAAAAAGGTTGGGGACCCCTGGTGTATAAGACGCACCCAGATTTCCAGCCTCTTTTTAGAAGAAAAAAGGTGACATAAGCACTGCTGAAAAGAGATGTGTACATAATAATAATAATAATAATAATAATAATAATAATAATAATAATAATAATAATAATAATAATAATAATAATAATAATAATAATAATTTTATTTATAGACCGCCTCCTCTCCCCAAAGGGACTCGGAGCATTGTACAAGGAAGTTAAAAAGCAAATATAAAATACATAAATAGTTAAAATAAGAATTAAACAAATTATCCCTGCGCTAAAACCCACTATACTAAAACTAAACTACAATCCCCTAAAAACCCAGTTAAAAACGGAAGACTAACCTAGGCCGGCCAAGCAGAAAAAGTGTGTTTTCAATTTTTGACGGAAGGAGCGGAGGTCCGTAGTTGTTCTAATTTCGGGGGGAAGGTCGTTCCAGAGGGCTGGGCCCGCCACAGAGAAGGCCCTTCCCCTGGGCGTCGCCCGCTGGCATAGCCTAGTGGACGGCACCCGGAGAAGTCCCTCTCTGTGGGAACGGATCGGCCGCAGGGATGTATGGGGCAGAATCCGATCCCGCAGAGGTCCCGTGCCATGGAGCACTTTAAAGATGATAACTAACACCTTGAAGCACACCCGAAAGACGACAGGCAGCCAATGCAGCTCGCGCAAGAGCGGTGTTACATGGGTAAACCTCGAGGTTCCCATAATTGCTCATGCGGCTGCATTCTGGACAAGCTGAAGTCTTCGGGTGCACCTCAAGGGGAGCCCCATGTAGAGAGAATTGCAGTAGTCCAGTCGGGATGTCACGAGGGCATGAGTGACTGTGCAAAGGGCATCCCGATCCAATAGGGGATGCAACTGGCGTACCAGGCGAACCTGGTAGAATGCCCTCCTGGCCATACCGCCCCCACAACTGCGAAGGGTGTAGTACATCAAGGCTGGCCAAGGTGAAAGCCCAGTGAAATTTCAGAATAAGATCTGGAGAAAGATAAGATGGTTCCACATTCCTATTTGAGAAGAAGCCATAAACTGTATGGTTGGATACTTGGCTTAAAGTGGTTTTAAAATCAATATCCCAGAGCTGTCTCTAATATAGAACAGCATTCTTGATACATCCTGGAACTGGGAGTATTGCTGTTATTGGATAGCTTTCAGGATATTAAACTTTGTAAAAATGTAAATTGAACACCATAAAGAACCTGGGAGATGATCTTAGCAAGAAAAACCTTGTAAGTTAGAACAACCTTAAGATAGCTGTGGAGATACACCTGACCACACTTGCCTGAAAGGAGAAATGTAAATTCCAGGGTAAAGAAGCCTAGAACACCTCAATTTTTAAAATAAATACATACTTGCTCTATGGGAAGGAATGTTTCATTCATTTGTCATTTATATAGCTAAATGTTATGTCTTGCAAACACTAGTGCTTGATAATTTAGTACAATTTTTTTTTTAGGCAGAAGAAGCCAGTGCCCTCAATGCCTTCTCATTCCCACTTGGGAGACAGGCAGAATGGCTACATTGTTGACATATAGCAAAGCTGAAATTATTAGGTCCTTGATGCTCTCTGAGCTTGGTTGCTTTCTTGCAGACATTTCGTTATCCAAACTAGGTAACATCATCAGTGCTAGTTCTGGAATTACATGGCCTGTTAACCTTGGAGAGTGATGATTAGAAGTTGAAGGACTCTGAATTATTGAAATGATTGGCAAACTAAAAAAAGGGAGGGCTAGAATATACCCTTGTTTTACCCCTCTTTTGGTGGAAACCACCCCAGAAATGTGCTCTCATACAACAGAATGAGGACTGTAGGAATAGATAGCACATTGTCTACTCCCTTCCAAACTACTAAGATGGAAACTCTGTATAAGTATTGAGCTTTTTCTCTAAAATCTAAAATGGAAGGGAACTGTCCCCAGTATGCCCCTCATTTCACATACCCGTGTTCCCATGTTGGAAAAGAAAGTCTAAATAAGCTTTCTGTTCACTTTCATGTGAGGAAGACCCTCATGGAGAAAACAGAATTGCTGATAGTGCTGAGGATACTATCCATGCATTTATCAGCAATTCCCTACCACCACCACCCCTGATATGAAAATGAGCAAGTCAAGGTCTAAGGCAGAGGTCTAAGGCTTAGCAGTCGGGAATAGGGACACTAAACAGGAACTTTCCTGAATAGCCATCTCTGATTTCAGCTGCCCCATGGAAAAGCAGATTTTTGTCTGTCTAGAGGTAGGGAAATGTTAAGGTATTTCTCATCCAGAAATGGGAATACGCTGTAATTGTTTTAGGAGTTAAATTTGCCTTTTAAAACTGATCTGAATTCTCTGAAGGACAGTAAATAATTTTAAATGCCTTATTTTTGTAGGTCAACCCAAGAAATATCGCAGCCTGAAGAAGAGGGTCCTATCAACAAAACACCATCATACAAAGCAAAAGAAGTTATTCTGCCAGTAGATAGACACACAATGCCATCTCCCCTTGTGGGATAGAGCAACCGATCTTACCTTATACCATGTGGTTGGATGACAACAAGAGAGTCCAATGGGTGTGATTAAAAAGGTGACTATATGGCTCTTCCTGTTTTTTTAATGTGAATTACATCTGTGACACACATAAAAATAGGTGTGGCCATCTTTTTTTTAAATCATAAATTATGGATCCCTTAGATGAGAGGATATTTTTCTTTGACAATGAAATATCTTGGCCTGGCTATACAATTTCCCATCATAGTTGAACAGTATTTTTTTAAACTATCCTTTCATCATGGGTAACATTTAACATTTAATTTATACCTTTTTAACATTTCTCACCATTCAAGTTAATTCTTTCATAGCAAGTGTGAATCAAGCAACGACACACAAAAGGAATGAATGATCCATGTTAGAGTAAACATGCAAATTAAGATCCAGTATAAAGATGCTGGTTGCTTGATATTATGTGGTCAGAAATAATAGGTAAAAGGTAAAGGTTTCCCAGTCCAGCTGTGTCCAACTCCAGGGCGAACTGTTCATCAGTATTTTTTGGAGGGAGAAACAGGGAGTCAGCGTTGCCTGAAGGCATTTTCATGGTCGTGTGGCCAGCATGGCTATATGCTAAAGGTGGACAGAATGCTGTTGCCTTCCCACCAAAGTGATACCTATTAATCTACTTGCATTCACATACTTTTGAATTGCTAGGTGAGCAGGAGTTGGGGCAGGAATAAGAGCTCATTCCGTTGTGCACCATAAAGATGTTGAATTTTGGCTGTCAGCTTTCCAACTGACAAGTTCAGCATCTTTAACTGCTCAACAACAACAATAATAATAATAATGTTACCACCAACAGCAAATGTCGCCTCTGTAATGAGAAAGATGAGACAGTCGACCACTTGATTAGTGGGTGCAACAAAATTTCACAAACTGACTACCTACAATGCCATGACTGCGTTGCTAAGATCATTCACTGGAAATTGTGCCAGAAGTTTGGATTTGAGTACAGCAAAAAACATTGGGAACGTCAGGTTCAGAAGGTTTTAGAAAATGAGAAAGTCAAGATCTTGTGGGACTTCAGAATTCAGACTGACAGGCACTTGGCCTACAACACACCTGACATAACAATAGTTGAAAAGAAAAAAGTATGGTTCATTGACATTGCAATACCTGGTGATGCACGAATTGAAAATAAGCAGCAAGAAAAAATCACAAAGACTTTCAAATTGAAATTGAGCGACTGTGGAAAAAGAAATTGTGTGTTGTCCCGATTGTAATTGGAGCCCTTGGAGCGATACCTAAGGGGCTACCTCTCTATTTGGAAATTCTAAATTTATCAGACTTGAACATACTGATTCTACAAAAAAACACCCTATTTGGAACAGCTTATATCCTCCGACGTTACCTTAACAGTTCCTAGGTCCTTGGTTAGGACTCGAGCTGTTGAGCTACCAACCAGCCCCAAAAGCTGTGAATCTCACTGAAGATTAACCACAGAATAATAATAATAATAATAAATAAAAATGTTACATAATAAAAATTATGTAAAAAATATGATTTACCTGTATCTAGAAAAGTTATTGAAAATGAAAAGGTAAAAATCTTGTGGGACTTTCAAATACAAAAGGATTGTCATTTGGAGCACAACACATCAGATATCACAGTTGTAGAGGGCCAAAGTGTACAGTTTATAGATATTGCTGTTCCTGGAGATGCCAGAGTCGAAGAAAAACATCAGGGCACTTGGCACCATGTCCAAGAATTTTACAAGATACATCAACAAATTGCAGCTTCCTACAATAACACCAGTGGAACTGCAAAAAACTGCGCTACTTGGAACATATTATATTTTAAGGTGCTTGGTTGATACCTAGGAGCTGGCAGCAAACTGTATCAACCATTAGCACCAGTCAATGGTATTTGTAATGCATTTGTAAATGTTCAGTTCACTGAGTTTCATGTTTAATGAATAAAGTAAATAATAATAATAATAATAATAGGTTCTTGGTTAAGATTTGAGCTGCTGAGCTACCAACCAGCCCCAAAGGCTGTGAATAATAATAATAATTCCAGTTGATAGAGTTTCATGTTTAATGAATACAGTATATAATAATAATAAGGCATGAAAAGTTCAATGACCTGGTTTTCAATTGCTTGAAGAGGGATGAGATTAAGGTCCTGTCATAAGGAAAAAGACATTGGGCATGTTTGTACCATAATCAGGCTCAAGCAAAAAAAGGTCCTAGGAAGTATGTACCCCTTTTCCAATTAATAAAGATGTGAGTATGCACAATTGAAACCAGCGTCTATGAGCCTTGCCAATAATATGACTGCATTCAGGGGCCACCTGTTTCAAAGGCTCTGCCCAGTTCTATAGTCTTGGATGGGAAAGGATATATGTGTTATGACCTGGAACACACCCTTTGATAATTTCAGATTCCTGGATGAGTGCGATATTGTGCAGACACCATAATTGCAAAATTATGGCATAGCAGAAACACTTTCAAAAACCGTCCCATTTATGAGCAAAATCAAATATTTGTAATATTTTGCAATTATGGTGTCTGCACAATATCGCACTTCATATCAAAAAGAAAGATAAATCTACCTTCTGCAATCCTCCATTGAGAAATTAAATAACAGCAGGTCATCAAGGACTTGATAGTGCTAGATAAATTGCTTTAGAGTAGACAAGTAAGAAGTCATGATACATGGTATGCAGACATTCTGCACAATGCAAAACACAAAATTCAAGCCATTGTTTTTTGACCTGGAGACTGGAATGTTCTTTTTCCACATTTCAATCGTTCTGTCTAGTCAAAGCAGTGTGAGGTTCTGTCTTACTCATTTTAGCCTTTACAATCGAACATACCATGGTAAGAGATAAATTAGGGTTGACTCAAACCCTAACAAGAGTCACTTTGTGAGGAAGATGGATGTTGGATGGATAGATAGGTAGATGAATCCGAATTTATTATTATTATTATAGATGGCTAGATAGATAAATTACTCAATAATATTTAATGTGCATACACAGGAATCATCTGAAGGATTCAAAGTAGGTTGTAAATTGGAAATTCTACCTGTCCTGTCTCCCTTCTAGAGTAGACCAACCTACAGAAATTTTTTATTTGTTCTTTATCTTTTAGTGCCATCGGACCAGTTTTAGAGGTCTCTTGGCACAAAGTCCAGGGGCTCTCCTTGAAAAAAAATTCCTCGATTAAATTCTTAGGATTTAAAATATTGACTAGTTATGTCAGTGATCTGGTTCATATTTCATGCTAAGCCATCGTGTGGTTTGTCTGCTTTTGGCTTTGCATGATGTGTGAAACCAGCTATTATGATTATACAATGCACACACTGTGTGTGAATTTGGTCATCATGGCTTAGCCTTAGCACAATGTCAGAAAGCATTTTGCACATTTCAGTTTATTGTAAAAACCATTGAACAAACTGGATTTTCTGATAAATATATTCAATAATAATAACGTGGATAGTAGCAGTGAATATTAAGTAAATAACAAAGGGAACTTTGTGACATATTCTACTTTGCAGGATAGGGAAGATAAATGTCTGTCTTGGGGTAGAGGGGGATGTTCCATTCCCCAGCTTCCCTGAGAGTTACATAAGGGGAGTGGGGAGACTAATTAAAATAACGGTTTAAGTTATTGGAATCTTAATAACTGATATTACTTTGAGAATGAGACAGAAGCTCAGATGTATGTAGGCCACCTCTTCTACTTTTCTGTGTAGTAAAAGCTTCTGAACAGATTAGGCACAGTGGAAAGCCAACTATACAGCAAGACTGTCACAAGTTTTTAGGATTTTATTATAAAAAGGTGGGTGGCCAATAAAACAATTAAATAAATAAAAAAATCTAATTCTGTGGGGGAAATTCACAGAAAAGGGGAAAGTTGCACTTGGAAGAAAGCAAACTACAACATATTTTGATGTTCTCACTGAAAACGTACTAGACTGGAGTCAGGCAGGATGAGACATCTTAGGACAGTAATGGCAAACTTTTTCGGCGCATGGTCATCTGGGCCACAACCTGGAAGAGGAGCTCCCCAGGGGGCATGCATGCACCAAAAAATGAACTTCTGGTTACTGGCAAGCATGCGTGCATGACAATCATCTGGCCAGTGTGCATGCTTACATCAGAAAATGGAAGACCAGCTCTTCTAGTTTCCGGCATTGCCACATGCACAAAGGCCAGCTGATTGTCACACGCACATGCAAGCCAGCAACCCGGAAGAGGAACGGGCGGTGCTGTGCGTGCCAGGTGACATGGCTCCATGTGCCACTTTGGGCACGAGTGCCATAGGTTCGCCATCACAGTCTTAGGAAATGATGGGAAGAAAAACAATTAAAGTGTTAGGGAAAATACCCTTTTTATGGAGTCTGGCTGCAGAATGGGTCAACTCTAAATCACCAATCAGGGTTAAAATATGATTCTTCAGAATGAATCCCTTTCTCAAATGCTGTATGCTGGAAGTGGATTTCAGAAGTTACATTTGTTTTTCTTTTTTGTTTTTACAGGCATAGGGAATATGCTATACTGTATACAGTTATACTGGAGAAGATTTTGGCATTTCCTGACAGGTGACCCTCCCCCCCCCCCCCCCTGTTCAATTGTGTCCAGTTTTCCAAGACAATTCCTTGTCATTTCCTTGGCAACTTTTTAAAAGAAATTGTTTGTCATTGCCTCCTCCTTAGGACTGAGAGAAAGTGACTGGTCCAAGGTTACCCAACTTGCTTTGTGCTTATCTATCTGTGCCTTTCTATCTTGATGCCTTATCTAAACTAAACTGGGTCTCACCACCTTGTGGTTTTTACAGGGAGTGTGTTAATTATAATGGGGAGGATTTTGGCTAACCTCTCCTAAAAGATGCCCTATATCATAGCCTATTAGTCATAGATTGGACAGGTTTTTTTGCTTGCCTTCTACTGCCTTTAGCTGAAAAGAATTGTAGAGCCAACATTCTACAGGGAACAGACTCAAATAGAGCTTGAAGCTGAAGTAATGGTAGAAGGTGATTCAAGATTCTGAAAGAAAGCATCGTGCAGGTTCCATTCACTTCATGGGCTTCCCAAGAGAGCTTTCCACTGGATTGTCACCCAAGTCCTTGCTATTATCAAAACACATTGAAGGCATATGCTTTTCTCAGGTCTGATCCTGACAAAACAACTCTGGTTTGCAATTGCAAGTCAAAAGAATTGAGAAGTGCTAAGCTCTTTGGGTAAAGCTATAGAGTTAACAAGTCAAAGCAGGCAGAATTATTGTTGTTAAAGAACTGAATAGCATATAATTCAATGCGTAAGACAGAAAGCCTTGAGGTAACTATGAAGGTCATTTTCCTGAAATATGCCATTATACAATGTAGTGCAGTAATTATGCATTTGAAAGTAAATACAGGGGAGTTGATATTTCAATAAAATAGCATTAAAGATAGCAAAAGTGTCCAGGGCTGAACCAGTTGCCCTTAATAAAAGCTTCACAATAAAATAATACTGTATTTTTAAAAAAAAGTTGAACTCAGCCTCCATGGTAGTTGTTTCCCAGATTCAAGGCTTTATTCTTTTAGAAGGCGCTTGATACATATTGCCATGAAATAATTGGATTCTTTCTTCTGTTTGTTGTTTCTTCTTTCCTATGCAGGTGCCTCAGAACACAACAAATAAAAAAGCATAAAGTCGTTTGGTATAAGTCTAAAATTGGCACTGCTCTGGTCATCAGCATAGATGTATTTTCTGAAGGATTATCTCCTCATCGAAAGAAATGGTGGCCTTTGTCCCAAAACAGCAGTGTGAAACAGTGCAGCAATCTACCTAAGGTCCCAGCAGACTAGGGATTAATGGGAGAGGAAGGCTTTGTCATTGTGACAGTTGTTTGGAAGCCAGTTCAGGTCAGAACTGATCAAGGCTGATATAAACCTCATTACAAACAAAAAGATGCTTGGAGAGAGGCTGGAGGTGAGCCAAGCTTTCCTTCCCACTTAATGCTGTATCAGTCTAGACTTCAGTTACAGTCCTACTCTGCAAAACCTAAAAGTAGGAATGTGAGTGTGTATATTGATAGAGAGGCCTCAGTTACAATCTAAATACATAGATGACAGAATGCAGGATTTCTGGAAATATTATGGAGGGTTTTTTTTGCTAAGGTTTTGAAGAGAATGTTCTTTTGATCAATTTGATAGAATTGTTCTTTTGATTAATTTACTAAATTTGCTTCCATGGAGATGGTGATGAGAGTTGATGTTGTATATTGCTGAAAAAGATGGTTAAGAAGTTATAATTGCATTTATTGCTATTAGACACGAGAGCTTCAGAATGTTGTAGCTCAGGGATGAATTATCAGATCATAAGCAGGAAATTATTTGTTTATTTATTACTGAATATATATTCTGCCTTTCTTTTTAATCTAACAGTCAAGGCACCTTACAATAACAACAAATAAATGGACAAATGAAATAAAGCAAGCATATTGCAATGTTTGAGATTCAGCTGACTCAGGAAGGGACATAGTGTAAGCGTACAAATAAAATTCTTGCCATAAATGCCACCTTCAAATCTAATGACATCCTATGTGTTCAAGGAGCATTATCACACTATGAACCCTCAGTCTCATTCAGGAAAAGCTTCATCTCAGACTCCAGCTTCACTGGCCATTCTGACCTCTGATCCTTTATAGTGGAGGCAATGCTATTCCCAGGGAACACTTTTTCCTTGCTCCAATGTAAAAATTGATCTTCTTTTCTGAAGTTTAAAATTTATTTATTTATTAATTTATTTATTAAATTTATACCCCGCCCTTCTCCAAACGGACCCAGGGCGGCGCACAGGGATGTTAAAACACATATAAAACATATAAAATTTTAAAAAAACTTATTCTAATAGACCCTGCGCTAAAAACCGAATTTAAAAACCCAAATTTAAAACTATCTAAGAGTCAGTAATGGGGGTTATGCTAGGCCGGCTAGATGGAATAGGTGTGTCTTCAGACACTTGCGGAAGAGGCGGAGGTCAGAGATGGTGCGGAGTTCAGGGGGTAGGTCGTTCCAAAGGGCAGGGCCCGCCACAGAGAAGGCTCTCCCCCTGGGTGTCGCCAGTCGGCATTGTCCGGCCGACGGCACCCTGAGGAGGCCCTCTCTGTGGGAGCGTATTGGTCTAAGGGATGTATGGGGCAGGAGGCGGTCTCGCATATAACTAGGCCCCGAGCCATGGAGCGCTTTAAAGATGGTCGTTAAAACCTTGAAGCGCACCCGAAAGACCACAGGGAGCCAGTGCAGCTCGCGCAGGATAGGTGTTATGTGGGAGTGTCTAGGCGCTCCCGTAATCACCCGCGCGGCTGCGTTCTGGACTAGCTGCAGCTTTCGGGTGCACCTCAAGGGGAGCCCCCTTGCACCTCAAGGGGAGCCCCCTTGCAATAAAATATCAATCTATTTTTTATTCATCAACTAGTTTTAATATTATGTAGGTGGCTGTGGCTTGGTAAGACGCTGAGGCCTGCGCACTGCTGAGGTCGGCAACTCGATTCCCATGAGCGAATAAGCCATGTAGGGATAAGAAAGGAGCCTCCCCTGATTGCCTACCGACATTCATGCATCTCATCCCATGGGTGAAAGACAACACTGCCCGAAAAAATTCCTTTTACCTTGGTGATTTCTGGAATACTGGTGCCATACGCTAAAAAATAAAATAAAATAAAATAAATAATGAAATTTTATGTAGTTACATATTTAAGATAACTGATAAAAAGCATCGTATTCTCATTAGCATCCATCTTTTTCATTTGTTGTACATATGAACACCGGGTAGTTCGTAGTTGTATAAATAATGAATTCTTTAACTATTAATAGTCATGAATTCAGGAATGAACAAATTGCGAACACATAAACTGAATCTCGGTTTATAGCATTAGTCATAAGATTAGTCTTTGATAAAACGAATGAACGTTTTGTAAACTATAAATCTACAAATAGCTTTAAAAAGAAAGATAATCTTACTTTATATCTAGAGTGATTTTTTTTGCTTAGATATTCTTTGTTCAGCAAAATAGAATTAATAGAAAGATATTACCAGTAAAACAAACGTTAGTTGTTAAAACAGCAAATGGCTGTTTATAATGCTTCTGCCTTTTATGATACTTAGTCCATAGTAAATATCTTTAGAAACACTAAATTACAGTGATTCTTAAAGGTTTGTCAACCCATTTGAATCTTCAGTATTTCTGCATAAATATGACCTAAGCATGATCTGTTCTCCAAACATCCTAAAATTAGACGGAGAACCCAGTTAAGCAAATGAGGGGGAAAACATGAAGTAGAACCTATGCCTAGGTTCTGCATCATGAAATTGCTATGATAGTAAGACTTTTTAAATATAGTTTTTATTTGCTATAATATACATAACTGGAGTAAGGGATAAAACAAAATGGGAAAAGAAACATCAAAAAGGAGAAACAAATATATAATACATGCAGGAAAATAACTCAGCTTTTAAATATGGCATTAAATCTTCACGTACAATAACGTTGATCAGTCTTTTCCGTACATGTACAAAGAACCACTGAGCTTTGGTGGCACAGTGGTTAGATTGCAGTATTGCAGGCTAATTCTACTGTCTGCCAGCTGCCAGCAGTCTCAAGGTTGACTCAGCCTTCCATCCTTCCAAGGTCAGTAAAATGAGGACCCATATGGGGGCAATATGTTGATTCTAAATGCTTAAGAAAGGGCTGTAAAACACTGTGAAATGGTATATAAATCTAAGTGCTATTCCTATTGTTATAGTAAATATGGATTAGTAATCTGAAACTGAAAGGTGGGGATGGCACTGTTTTCCACTGTTTGTTAAATGCATTGTAGTTCATACAAAATGGATGTTAGCAAATAAGGCACATGCTTCCTGCTTTCCACATCCCAGTGTGAATGGTAAAGGAGAAGGAAGGAATGTGTGCAAAATACCCACTGGGTATTTACTGCTGGTTCACTTGCATGTGCTGGGTGCATACTGTGTGTGCATGAGCAATTCAATTAAAATTGTTCTGCATGCGCACAGAACTTAAAAACAAGATGGCACCGCCGAGGAGGCCAACCGGGGAACCAGTTAGGGGGCATGGCAGGCCTGGGTTGCTGCCGGTTCCAGTGACTCAGGCTGCCATACCACTACCGATTCAGTCGAACTGGTAGGAACCTACCTCTGATCCCTAAGCTATGAATCAGAAGGAGGCAGTTCCTCCATGTACTAGCCCTCAGTTCTTAGGTATTGCTTTTGTGAAGGGTTTGGGAAAATCAATATTACCTTATCATTTTCCAGTTCTTATTGGAAGGGGATACATGCAAAGGCTTTGATGCATGAGCAGAAAGCGACTTATACATTTTCTGTATCCCAGAAGCCATCCAAATGTGTCTCACTTAATGCAAACAACAATAAATAAATAAATGAATAAATAACATAAAGCTTGCTAGACCTGTAATAGAAACAAACACAGCCCTTTCAGCTATCCACTTCCTTCAGATGACAGTGAATTATCTCACAATTATCCTTCAGACAGTGAATTATCCCACAAACACAAAATGCTAAAAATGAAATGGAAGGTGAGTAATGCTTCTATAGGGCCTCTCATCTGGAAAACATATTAAGTATTACATGGTTATAGGCAGTGCTGATTTCCATGGTATAATTTGTTTGCATCAGTGGAGAGGTTCCTTCAATGGCCTGCACTATGATTCATGTTCCTGGGGATTAGCAGGATGATGTCAAAACTGATCCAATGCAAAAGGTGTGTGGTGGGGGGTGGTATTGCAAATAGTCTAAAACTGCAAGTCATCTTTGCAGCTGCATTTCAGCTTGTTCATGACCAGGATTTTGATTGCAATATATAAAAACAATTCCATATCCCATTTTCCCAGCAATGAATCTTGATTATATTGTGCATTTCATTCTTTTGGGTGTAGTAGGAATATGTTAACTACCCAAAATATAATTTGCAAAAGAAAGATATATAAATATTCCTTTTCCAGACTTCTTTTATAGGTGAGATTTTGGGGTCATAAAAGTATGTTAACTTTTAAGGCCATGTGTTATTTAATAGTTTTTTTAATGTCTCTGTTAATGAGATTTAAACAACTTTGATTGTATCACACACACATATGATGGCAATTCAGGATTTTACATTGATTAATCATGGCCAATGAATTTCTTATTTTCCCCCACTTAAACAAGTGAGAGGTATGTCACAATTTGTTATACACGTACACAATAAGCAAACATTATTGCTCTGTTCACAAAGAAAGCTAAATCTTTATGACTGTATCTTAGAGCACTCGAAGTATAATGCAAGGAAAATAGCTTTACAGTTGTGCTGAAAAGGACACAAGAAGAAACGTGCTAATAGAGGCAAACATGTAGAGCATTGTTTCCTCTGTCGATTGCTGTCTCATAATCAACTGAAGTGAGCGTTTGGTTTGTTGCATTGAAAAGGTTTATGATTATAGATATGATTTTGTTGCAGTAATGGAGTTGACATACCAGTAATAGAGTTGACATTTACTGAAATAAAAAAAGAATCAAAGAGGGTCTTTGTTAATATATCTACCTCATCAATTACAACATCTTTGAATAGTGTTTCATGTTGCCAACACAATAAACACTCAGATAACAGTAAATGCTTCAGGAATGTTGTTGGGAATAAAGAAATCAGCTTATACTTGAACCTTATTCAGAAATCAAGGCAACACCTTCACCATTAAATTGCAGCAAATCAAATCAGTTTTCCTTGGGCCTGTATGTTTAAAATGGATCAGTACTGACAGAGGCCAGGCATTTAAGCCTGTACAAATTGCTGCTAACTGATGGTTACTTGCCCATGAGGGAAAATGAGACAGCCCTTTTGGGTGATGGATTTTGTGTGTATATTCAGTTTGAAGCAGATGAGAAAATGGGGAAGAAAACAGAAACAAAAATGAGTCTTACTTGTTTCATTAAAAGGGAGTCACAATAGGTACAATCGCAGGGGCAACAGGAGAATGAGAGTGGCAGCAGTTGTTTCATAGGGATAGAAGTTTAACTGTTAATTACAATGATATAGATGGTGTTTTCAATTAATTCATGTTGTATTTTATTAATTTTAATATTAATCACATTGGCTCTGTTTCAGCAATAAAGAGGAGATGAATGTCATTCTATGCTGTTTTTTTCTGTTTTTATACAGTTGCATTAAAAATGGTAAAAACTCCCTTAAGTTAATTTCTGGTGGTTTCAAGCACTTCTCAATTGAGTTTTGTTGACAACAGTAAAGACTGGATTTGCCATTCCATGCTTCTAGGCTTTCTTTTTATTTCCTAATCTTTAATTATACACATATAATTAAATATTTCTTGGTGCTGTTCTTTCATATTGGTGAGTCTGATCCTGCTTTTTTTTTTGATCAGTCCAAAATTTTTTGACTGCTATTGAGATTCTTTGTCTATTTGTTATTCCTAGAAGTCTGCAATGAACATGCTGACCTTTGACTATTTTTCAGTGTTATTTTTATTTATTTTATATTTTTATAGATTTTTTATTTCTTTTTCTTCCAGCTGACAGAGAATGAGTGAATGAATGAATGAATGAATGAATTGAAATGAATAAATTGTTACATCCAATCTGGTGCTCTTCAGTCTAGTGGAACTGGAACGGTACCTTGCATTCAAAACCAACCTCTCTTCTTTTCTCCCTTTATACGATTAAAGAAATATGTTTCATGAAATTATTATAGGTAGCTGGTAAGAAAGCATGAGGATAAATCTTCTAATGCAAGGAAGAAACGTTTTCATTTATCTTTCATCCATATTCCTTATTCTACCAAATTTTATCCCGCTGCTGTAGAAACAGATCATGATGATGATGATGACGACACTGCATGCAACACTGTATTACATTTTCCCATTCATTTCCTTTAATGTAAATTACATCTTATAATACATCAACCCGTTGACATTTATACTTCTAATATAATACTCAAATGCTAAAATATAGAGATTAACTTTAGATCAACACATTCAGTTCTTAAATCCTGAAAAAAGTAATTATCTTTCTGCACAATTAAATGAAAATTTTATCATGCTAACAGTTTGCAAACTTATCACCAGAAAAATGAGGCCTCACATCGGGGAAGAGAGCTTTATGCAGTAGCTGTATAAATCCTTCCCAAATAGTAAGGAAACTGAGTTTTTCTCCCGTTCCAGCTAAGAACAGGAAGGAAAATACTCTCTTTTACTTCTGCTTTATTAGCATTTGTTCAGTGAGGTGTTTAATCTACCAACATTGTAGGTTACTGAGATAGAGTAATAATAATAATAATAATTAATAGTAATAGCAGTCATAGTTTATTTATTAACTTCTCTCTTTTTAATATATAGATAGATTTTATTGTAATAAAGTAGGAAAGAGATATATTAAAAATTGGATATAAAAAACTGCTAAGATTCAGAAAATATTTGCTAATTTTTAATATTCAAAAACTATTTGGCCATTTTTAATATTTGAATAGCAATAGCACTTAGATTTATATACCGCTTCACAGTGCTTTACAGCCCTCTCTAATTGGTTTACAGAGTCAGCGTATTGCCCCCCAACAATCTGGGTCCTCATTTTACTGACCTTGGAAGGATGGAAGGCTGAGTCAACCTTGAGTCGGTAAGATTCGAACTGTCAAATTGCAGTCAGCAGGTAGTTAGCAGAATTAGCCTGCACCTCTGCATTCAATGTTTGCATCCAGAGAAGAAAATCAGCTGTAATAATGAGCCATAAAACACCTGGGCATAAAATGTCATTGGAGTTGAGCCATTCATCAGAAAGGTGTGGGGTCTTCTACTTGAGCGGGGGGTTGGACTAGATGACCTATAAGGTCCCTTCCAAGGTAAAAGATTCTGTGAATCTTTTAAATCTGTTAAATTAGTAAACACAGAATTTTCAGCAGAAAGAATCAAACCCTTCTTTAGAAATACTATGCACATTAGATGGTATCCATCTTGTTTGAGATTAATAGATAAGATGTTTAAGAATAATGTTACATTTTAAAATAATCAAAAGGAGAGGCCCAAAACTTAGGTGCCCCTTTCTTGGCAGGAAAAGCTTGTATAAGAAGAATTGTTGTAGAAGAGAAAAATGAAGGGTCGAGAAGTTTCTTGTCCCTGCTTTTCATCTCTAATTTATTCCTCAAAAATTAATGTTTTCCCTAATAGCATATATATGGAAATTCATATATCTTAGTAGGGATAGTTTAGGGTAGAGAGAAATTCAGATTATGAGTAGCCCATCAGGAGAAACCCGAATAGCCCATCTTTCCATTACAGGTTATTCATTTCCAAATCCGTATTTTAAAATAAAGATAAAAGTTTATTGGAGCACAATCATGAGCTTTAGTGCTAGCATATCTTAGGAACTAATTTTTAATAATTGCACATACATCTGACATCACCCAGTATTGTCATCATAGCTGACTATGCTAGTTTCCACATGATTTCTCATCCACAGATTTGACCTATATGTTTTATTGAATAATAATAAATAAATAGCCATAAAGTTTTTTTTTAACTTTTAAAGACTTTCTGGAGTACTGTAGGAAGCAAATTAATTAGCTTTGTTATTTAAAATGATTAGGTCCACATTTAATACAATCTTCATTTGTATTTTAAAATTATGCAGAACTTCCCACCCCCATTCATGAATTAGTCCTTGTAGTGGTGAGGGAATGATGCTATGAAGGATACTTTTGGGGTGCACATGCCCAGAAAGCTCTATGACTGGCAGGTCACAGATGTGAGATCAGGTCAGTGCTGGAAAAGGAAATAGAAGACTGCACTAGAAATCAGCAAGAGAGCAAAGTGACCTTTGGCAACCAGGACAATGTCATGACTCTCAGGTTAAAAGTTAGTGTTGGCTCAACCTACTAGGCAGACCAACAATTCGGTTACCAGTTGATTTCTTCCTTGAATTCTGTGGGCCCATATTGCCGAAAACAGCTCCATCATCTTGCTATTCTGGAATAAATCACCATCCATCAGATTCCTGCTTTTCGGAATGATGCACTATAGAATAGGAAACTAAAGTAATGAACAACAAGACTGATATTAACATAGTGTTCTAAATGCAAAGCTTAAGCTAATTTTGGCCATAACTAATTCTGGCATTCGTGGCCAGAATGCGTTACAGTTTCTGCATTCAAAAGGTATTTGATGATGGCTTCCTTAGGATCAAAGTTGCCACATATGTCCATTTAGGTTTATTATCATATTGGTTGTTCTTTCAACCAACCAGCAATGTTTTTCTGTAATTTTGTTGATAATTTAACAAAACAACAGATCCATCTTCCATTCAAGCAATACAAGGTTTGATTTCTCCGGGATTAGAAAAGTCTGCTGAGCTCCGTAGCTGTAGCTCTGAGGTCCTCAGGAGAGCATCCCCAGGGAAATGGGTTCTTTGGATTCCTAGCTCCAAGAGGGAGGAGAGAGAGCTCTAACCTTGGAAGGGGAATATAATGTCAGAAACGGTATTGTTGCCCGATGCCATCAGCCTCAAAGATTGCTGTACAGGGTCAGAAGCATGAAAAGAAGACAAGCGGAAGTCACCACCCCCAGCCTTTCAGGAAGGCAGTAGATTCTCCATAACCCTTTCAAAGTAGTTGCAGGGGGTTATTCATCCTAGCCATTTAGTAATTGCAAATATGTGAGGAAAAAGAGAGGTCAAGGAAGCAAAGCAAAGCAGGAAAGTGTCTTTCAGTCACTTTGCTTAGGTGAACCAAGCAGATGGAGTGGATATCTCTGCACATGCTGGACAATTGAAAGAAAGCAGAAAGGTTACATTTTTCTATCCTAATAATGGATTAATTATTATGAGCTTCTTTATATTGAGTAATTCACACAAGTACAATGATTAACATTTCTTAAGGAAAAAGAGAGAGAGAGAGAGAGATTTAAATTATAAGTTATACTTTTTAGGGAAGAGAAAGAAATGGGCCAGTCTGGGAAAGATGCCTTTATCTCTTGCTTCTCAGGATGAAAATGTCCTAGCATGACCTTTTCCAAGTGCAGTGTCCAGCTCTCTGTACTTGCACTTATTACATGCGTCAGTGTGAAAGGGACACGAACTGAAAGCTCACCAAGTGTACTTCAGGCGGTTTCTGGTAACTGAGAAACCGAAAGAGCTCATAAAAGCAATAAGGGCATCTGAAGAGGAGAATTAGCTGCTGAATGACTCTGAAAGCGCTATCGGAATTAAAGCACTTTATCAGGCAAGTGTTATAATTTTTGATGGCTCAAAGTACTATGAAATACTATGGATGCAGAGGTAGGTATGGAGAATGCTTGTGCAATTGAGATACATTCTTTTCAGGAATGTATGTTATTCTCCTTGCTATTGAGATGCTTGGAGGGAAAAATAATACACATGCCCCAGGAACTAAATTGCTGTAAAGATCAGATTCTTTCACTGCTTGCATAATTTAGTTTGAAAAAGCTGGTATTGATGCCAATACAATAATGGATTCCATGAATCCAGCTTCATGTATATCCGGATAATGCTGATGATTCCAACCCCATTCAAATATATTTTTGGATGGAATGTAGTATTAATCTTGATTATAACTAATGCTTGAAACTGGACATGATTTCCAGCCTATTCAGTGGTAACTTTAACTCAGGGGTCTGCAAAGTTGGCTCTTTTAAGCATGGCTGGCTGGGGAATTCTGGGAGTTGAAGTCTACCAGTGTTAAAAGAGCCAACTTTGCAGACTCCTGTGTTTAACTGGACTTCAGGGGCTTTACAAGCAAGCCTCCGGGACTCTTCATCACAGCTGGGACTGGAACTTCCATTGCTATGCAATGTGGTTGAAAAGCACAACATCACATGGGTGCATCTTGCCATTGTAACTCCAGCACCATATGAATCATTAAATAGGAACTGGCAAGAGTCTCAGGCAAGTGCTATGGAATGCAAGATTTTGAGTAGGTGCCATGGATCATAGTCAGCCCTGTGGAGGTCACAGGTAGGCACTACAAAGCACGGGTGAGTGGGGCATGGACAGGCACATGCTGTGATACAGTTGGGCATGGAAGGGCTGTTGCAGACTTCCTGCATGAGTGATTTATGAGTGATTTATGAGAACAACCTGTGAACTTTCCTTCCAACTTCTCCATTTGCCTAAGAGAAGTCATCAGGTCACAAATGGTGAGCCTGTGGATGTGGATTCTGCAACAGCTGGAATTGCAAGGACCTGTTATAAGAACCCTTCATTCATTGCCATTGTAACTTTGAATGTCACTGAATGAATGGTTATAATTTGAGAACTGTCTGTATTTGCTGAATAGACTTTGGATGGCAACAGGCTTAGTGAACTACAAATGCAAGTTTACTCAGGAGGAAATTTCACTGTGCAAATTATAATTTGCAGCTAAGTTTATACAGAATTAGCTTCTTGATTTATTTTAGGATTGTAAATGAAAATAGGGTCAGGAATCCATTCTATAATTTATTAGAGTTATCATGATCAGAACATCTTCCAAATGCCTCTCCAAGTGGGGGCACAGGAATCTTCTGGTGAAATAATGTAATAGCAGCAGCCATTGACGGTCAAAACAGATAAGATGATAATCACAGCATTGAGACTGAAGCCTCAATGCTTTTCTATGTTCTTCAATGGTATAGGCATGGGCAAAGAGCAATGCTTCAATTGTGATGCTGTGGCTGCCATCTTACCTTCTTAAACTCCACCCCACAAATACCACTGGGATCTAATCTTTGAAGTATCAGTATTAATTCACAGATCATATTTGTACAGGCAAAGTCACATTCTCAGTATTGATTTCGTATCTAGGAAAATCATTTCAAGCTCTTTTGATATGCATGGATTGATAAAATATTGTCATGACAAAATGCAGATGAGATTACAGATTACAGATTAACAAGAGTTGGAAGGGACTTTGTAAATCATCTAGTCTAGCCCCCCCCCCCCAAGCAGGAGACCATTTCTGACAAATGGCAGTCCAATCTCTCCTTGATGAAGCTCCCACAACTTCCAAATGCAAGCTGTTGCATTAGTTGATTGTTCTCACTGTCAGAAAATTTCTCCTTATTTAAAGGTTGAATCTTTCCTTGGTCAGTTTCCATCCATTTTTCCTTGACTGGTCTTCAGGTGCCTTGGGAAATAGTTTGACCCCTTCCTCTCTGTGCTAGCCCCTCAAATATTGAACCCTGCTATCGTGTCTCCCCTGGTCCTCTTCACTAGACTAGTTCCTGTAACCATTCTTCATATGTTTTAGTCTCCAGTCCCCTAATTATCCCGATTGCTCTTCTCTGCACATTTTCTAGAGTCTCAACATCTTTTTATAGTGTGGGGACCAAAACTGGATGCAGTATTCTAGGTGTGGTCTTACTAAGGCTTTACAGAGTGGTATTAGTACCTCACTTGATCTTGATTGTATCCCTCTGTTAATGTAGTTTAGGATTGCATTGGCTTTTTTGGTTTCCACCGCACACTGCTGGCTCATATTTAGCTGGTTGCCCACTAATACTCCAAGATCCTTCTCATAGTTACTACTATTAAACCTGGTTTCACCTAGTCTGTATGTGTACTTTTGGTTTTTCTTGCCTAAGTGTAAGACTTTACTTTTCTCTACAATGCGTTTCATTTTGTTAGATAGAGCCCAATGTCCAATTTTGTCAATATCCATCTGTATCTTGAACCTATCTTCTAGGGCAGGGGTCCCCAACCTTTTTTGCACCAGGGACCGGTTTCATTTTAAAGAAAATTCTGCGGACCAGCTGGCCTAGAGGAGGAGAGGGGGAGGGGGAGCATGCGCACGTGGGGGGGGGGAGTCGGCTCACTTGGCCCTCTAGGGCAGTGGTGGGAAAACTTATTAGTCAATAGAGCCAAATATCAACAGTACCACTACTGAAATTTCTTTTGAGAGCCAGAAGGTGTGGCCTTTTTTGTGGGAGTGGCTCAGTTGTCATGTGACCCGTGGCCAACTTGGAAAATGTGGTGAAACTCACTAACGGTCTTGCTTAGCAACCAAAATTTTGGGCTCAATAGTGGTCATAAGTTCTTCCTTCCTTCCTTCCTTCCTTCCTTCCTTCCTTCCTTCCTTCCTTCCTTCCTTCCTTCCTTCCTTCCTTCCTTCCATTTCTGGCTGGTCTTTGGTCTTCTGAAGATGGTAAAAATGGATTTATGGGCACTCGTTATATATAAAGGCAGTCCATGATTCTTTCGGATGCTGGTTTGAATCCAGGAAATGACTCAGAGGATGTGATTCCTTTGAAATGACCGCTGGGAGAAAAATAGATCTTTAACCTGGTTAACTAAACAGGTAGCTTGAGGTGGAAGGAAATAGGAAAATAGATTTCTTCCTTTCCTTTCCATTCCTTTCCATTCCATTCCTTTCCTTTCCTTTCCATTCCATTCCTTTTCATTCCATTCCTTTCCTTTCCATTCCTTTCCATTCCTTTCCTTTCCTTTCCATTCCTTTCGATTCCCTTCCTTTCCTTTCCTTTCCATTCCTCTCCATTCCTCTCCATTCCTTTCCTTTCCATTCCTCTCCATTCCTCTCCATTCCTTTCCATTCCTCTCCATTCCTTTCCATTCCTTTCCATTCCTTTCCTTTCCATTCCTTTCGATTCCCTTCCTTTCCTTTCCATTCCTCTCCATTCCTCTCCATTCCTTTCCTTTCCTTTCCATTCCTCTCCATTCCTTTCCATTCCTCTCCATTCCTTTCCTTTCCATTCCTTTCCATTCCTTTCCTTTCCATTCCTCTCTATTCCTTTCCTTTCCTTCCTTCCATTGCCTCCCTCCCCCTCCCTCCCTTCTTTCCTTCCTTCCCTCTTACCCTCCATCCCTCTTTCTTTTTCTCTTTCTTTCCTTCCTTCCTTCTTTCACTGCTCCCTTCCTCCTCCCTCCCCCTTCTTTCTTTCACTCCCTCCCTCCCACCCTCCATTCATCTTTTTTCCTATTTTTCTTTCTTTC
Source organism: Rhabdophis nuchalis (assembly GCA_039707465.1). NCBI lineage: Eukaryota > Metazoa > Chordata > Lepidosauria > Squamata > Natricidae > Rhabdophis > Rhabdophis nuchalis. The sequence goes on from CM077645.1 coordinate 125,209,506, forward strand.
TCCTTCTCTGTTTCTCTCTCTCTCTCTCCTCCCCCCCCCACCCATCTGTCACTCTGTGTGTGTGTGTGTGTGTGTGTGTGTGTGTGTGTGTGTGTGTGTCTGGGTGTGTGTTTGTTTCCCCCTCTCTCTCTTTCTGTCTCTCTAAGTCTGCCTCTCTGTGCGTCTGCCATTCTCTCAGGGCATGGCAGGGCGCTGAGGTGGCCGTCGGAAGGAGGCGTGGAGGCGCGCTCGCCCATCCTCTGCCCAGGGCGCTGCTCCCTCTTCCTCGCCGGCCATGCGGCCCGGTTCCTATGAAGCCGCGGACCGGCACCGGTCCACGGACCGGGGGTTGGGGACCCCTGTTCTAGGGTGTTAGCTATTCCTGCCAGCTTAGTATCATCTACAAATTTGGTAAGTTTCCCTTCTGTTCCCTCATCTAAGTCATTTATGAAGATATTGAAGAGCACTGGGCCTAAGATGGAACCTTGTGGTATCCTTCTCTCCATGTAGACGTAGACCCATTAAGGACTACTTGCTGAGCAAGGTTTGTCAGCAAGTTACAAATCCATCTGGTGGTGATGCTATCTATCCCACTTTTTTTACGCTTACTAAAAAGTAGATTGTGGTCTACTTTGTCAAATGCCTTGCTGAAGTCTAAGTATATTACGTCCACAATATTTCGCCACTCTACTAATTTAATCACTATGTTGAACAATGAAATAAGATTGGTTTGGCATGACCTGTTTTCAACAAACCTGTGCCGACTGCTAGTTATTACTTTACTTGCTTCTAGGTGTTGGCAGATCTAGTTTTTTAAAATATCTTTTCCAGTATCATTCCGGGTATGGATGTTAGGCTGATTGGCTGATTGGTAGTTTTTTGGGTCTGTTTCTTTTCCTTTCTTGATGGGAACCACATCGGCTCTTTTCCAGTCCTCTGGTAGTTCCCCAGTGCTCTAGGATTTCTGAAAGATGTGGTACAGTGGTTCTGAGATGACATCTGCCAGCTCCATCCAAATTCCACAATAAAAGAAGTCCTTCAAAGTCAGGTGAGATAGCAAGCACATTTCAATTTTCATTCATGCTTCAGAAAAACAGCAAATTGGAAATTAAGTGCTTAATATCTGGCCAATATAATCTTAAAACTTTACTGAGCTTGGTATTCTGTTACAGATTTTGAAGTCATAATGCCTGCCTAATCTATTTTGATACAATTCTCATTATTCTAAACAGCTGCTACACTATAGTGTTTGTACAGAACAGTCACACACAACAATCATCTCCCTATTCCCTTTTGAGATAACCAATATTATGTAGAGCACAGAAAAGGCATCAGAAATAGAAAGCCAAAGAAATGAGAGGCATTTGGTATTCCGGGCACATTTATTCAGCCCCATTCACTCTTGGTGCTGCCTTTTGCCTTAGTGCACATACTTCTTAAAACACCTATTCCTTGCTGCATTCAACTCATGTTTATTTTCTTTTAATATACCCAAACTTTACTTCCATATAATAAAGTAATATGTTCCTTTATACTCAGCCAGTTTTAGTTCTTTTATTCACTGTCAACTTTTGTAATCTTGTAAGTTTTTTCCATCTTCAGTAAATATTCTATTTCCAAAGCTTCTAGTTTTTCACCATTCATGCTTAACGTGTGATAATTTATTCTATTTTTTTTCTTGTCAATAATCTTGGTCCTTCATTAATTTTCAGATCCATTCTCCTCATTACTATACATCATAAAATTTATGTAACATTTCAAAGTTGTGTGCATGCGTGCAAGATGCGCTTGTGAGCAAAGTGCATGCGCGGAAGGACACGCACATGCGCAGAAGGTCCACTCACTCATGAAATAAGCATGTGCGTGAGGTGAACCAATGGCAAACTTTTGTGAAACCCACCTCTGTACAAAACCCAGTGATAGTCATAGGATACTTAATAATCAATCAATATAAATCATAATAGGATACTAAATAAAAGCAATCAAGGTAAATCATGGCATACAAACAACAAAGTTATAGTCATAAGAAGCTAAGGAAATAGATAATAGGAAAAGTGAAAAGGATGTCAGTAATACAGTCATACTAGGTAGTTTGAGATCCCAGGGCATAAGAAAGTGTTGTGGGAATTCATTATTTAGCAGAGTGATACCATGGAGGGAGGGGGGGGCGACTGTCTGTGTCTGGTTGTTTTGGAGTGCAATGCCCTATATAGCATCATCTTGAGGGAGAAAGTTATGTCCAGGATGTGATGAGTTTGTAGATATCTTCACAGCCCTTTTTCTGGCTGATGCAGTATACAGATCCTTAGTGTAAGGCAGGTTGGTTGCAATTAATTTTTCTGCAGTCCTATCAGTTGAAGTCTGTGTCTGCTTTGTTTGATTGCTGTACCAAACCAGACAATTATAGAGGTACAAGTGACAGACTCAATAATTCCTTTGTAGAATTATATCAGCAGTTCCTTAGGCAGGAAGGAGGTGGTACAGGAAGAACATTCTTTGTTGTGCTTTTTTGATGACATTTTTGATGTTAGAGGTCCAAGCTAGTTCATTTGTTGAGAGCTTATTCCTCAACTTTTCAGATTAGCTTCTTTTTGTTGCTCTAATCTCCCATGTTAATACATTCCTGGCCTGATTGTACAGCATTCTATCTCCTTTCCTGTAGGCTTCCTCTTTGGCACGACATAGCTGCTTGAATTTACCTGTGAACTAATGTTTGTTGAACCCGCAACATTCCCTGCATTCCCGCTGTAGTAGGTCGGGTAGGTGTAAACTGCAAGAGATGGTCTCTCAGATAACCTGGCCCCAAGCCATGAATGATAACATCCTTCATCGATTCTTCTGCATCTTCATAATAAAATCACACATGTTGTAAATTATTACCGATTCCTTTGCTATCTATGTGTATAGATCAGGGATGTCCAAACTTGGGAACTTTAAGACTTGTGGACTTCAACTCCCAGAATTCCCCAACCAGCTATGCTGGCTGGGGAATTCTGGGAGTTGAAGTCCACAAGTCTTAAAGTTCCCAAGTTTGGACATCCCTGGTATAGATAGACATAGACTTAAAGCACTTGTTTATAGCAAACAAAACATTTTCTAAGCAGATAATCACCAATCACCATTCTCATTCATTTCTGGCCATCTGAACAGAGCACCTTTATTACACTCTCTCATCTTGTTCTAGCCATTCAGCCTATCCAGAAGAAGAATGTTTTTCCTGGATTGCACTCATTCAGAATGCTGCAGTTTTTCCTCAAATTAATTTTAGTTCTTGCATGATCATCTCTTGATATGAGAGGACCTCATTCTCTTGGGTTCAAAAGCCAGAATGAAGTTGAGGCAGGTGGTATGTCATATTCTCAGGCCCCAAGATGTTTAGGACTTTATTGGTAATAACCACATTTTGAATTAATTACACTTACACATTCATCACATTTAGTGTAGCTATGAAGGGAAGAATTACACAACAATATGATGATTGCAAATATGCACAGAAACAGTAGCATCTGTTGAGGTTTTGGGGTGATCTTCAAAGGCAGACCCATATACAATGAATTGTAATGATCCAGTAACAAGGTAACAAAGGTAAGAAGAAGCTGTTTTCAGAGAGTCCTGTGTTAGGTAGGGCCACAACTGACAAGTAACTAAAGCTAGAAAAAAGCCTTCCTGCCTTCCGACTCCACTTCAACTGCTTTTTTGGGCCTCTCCTATTCATGACTCCTCTAAGATTGGATTGCCTTTGATCCCCAATCACGTAGCAACTTGGTTTGCACAGTATGTTCCCCTTGGCTTGCTATTGAAACTGGAAGCTAATTGCATGGCTTCTCCATACGGAAGAAAACTTTCCTTTAGCTGCTGAGCAGAATCCATTGTAGTATGAATGAAGCTCTTGATGTACAGTGAATCTTGTTTTAATAGATCAGTTGGAGGGATGGCATGTTGACTATTAGTGAATGTCCATTAAGCTAGGATAATAATCACCTGCAGCAATTTGCATAATGAGATCATTACACCAATTACCTCATTTGATTTCTGGCCACCCGAAGAGGTGGTCAGGGGTGACAAACTGGTAGCTTACGGGCCAGGTGTGTCACTTGCAGGCCACGCCCACTCCAGCTCCATGAATGGGGAAAATGTCACAAAACGTCACGTGATGGCAACGTGACACAGCGAGTTTGACACCCATGGTTTATGTCCTTTCTGTCATGATATCATGACAGAAATGACATCAAATACATCATTTGCATCCATTTTTATCATGTGCATACAATATCACCCATATGGTTGAAATTTTGACATTTATATTGTTTGCCTATTGACACCATAACTCAGATGACATTAATTGGTGCAGAAAATTGATCCATTCCTTCAGAAGCCTATTACATTGAAATTTGGTAAATAAAGGTTTCCCTATATTCAAGTTACCAATACTATTCAGGGGAATGAAAAGTTAACCCAAGTAAAGAGACGAAATTAGTATCAGTGACAGTCTAAAAATAGAGGTCCTACAAGATCATCTCAACTTTTAACTTATTCCATAGGTCTGTGCAAGAGAGCCAATGGGGTGTACTGTTGCATAGGAATGGGTGAATCCCAATTCTTATCCTCCCTTAGGCACAGAATCCAGTTGAGTCATCTGGAATCAATCGTCTCCTCTTAGCATCTCTGCAAGAAACTAATTGATAAACAAAATTACTTGTTGTATTGATATCCTTGTTTTGAGAACTAAGTGAGCGCACGGCAAAACCAAGTTGAACTTTCTGCCAAGTAGGACAGATGTTAAGAGCTACACTATTAGGACTGGTGGGGTGGTGAGATTTAAAAATGATTTGATTGAATCAATTCAGATCTGTGAAACAATCCCAGCTGCTTGAAACAAGGAAGTTGCTTGCCTTGTTTAGAAGATCTCTTTGAGTAGTAGTTCCAGAGGGCTAGAAGAAGACATTTCTGGTCAGCTACTGAAAGCAATGAAAAAGGTTGATGCACGCCTGTAACTCATCTGCAGATGAGTTTCTGCTGGTAAAGCCTTGAAGTGACACAAAACAGTGTTGAGGAGATTGGTGTCACATTCTTGCCTTAATGAGATAATGCATTATCATTATTGTAGTAATTAAAATATAGGGTTTCTTACATCTGAGAAGAATCCTTTGCAGTGTGTTCCTTAGATGAACCTGTATGAATATGAAAAATTCAGGATTTTGATTAGTTATCCAGGGGAATTGGTACAAAGAGTGTTTCTAGTGGAACTACCAGGAGACAGGAGCCTCACGTGACTGATTAAGACCTTTCTGTTATTTTTTTCCTGCTGATGTTCATTGTAACTAATCCAGTTCTTATGCCTTTCTGGATTTTGAGCTAGCCAACTCAAAATACTGCATTTACAGTTTTCACATCTTAAGAGGCTCCAACTATTGTGACATGTACTGATAGGTGTACCGTTTGCATTAGTTCTCTGCTTTCAGCAAGTTAGCTAAATTAAAGGAATGGACTACTAGAGGAACATGCTTGGTGATAAAGTTTGCCTCACGTTCTTTTATCCATCTCAAGGAATGAAAACTAAAAACCAGAGTCCAATATCAACTCTTGTAACATTCACAGTTGAATGAGATCAAAATTTGGATTGGTTTTCATTTTTTTAGAAAGGCAAAAGGAGATCTTATATCTTATAGACCAGGGGTGTCAAACTCGATTTCAATGAGGGCCATATCAGCATTGTGTTTGACCTCGGGGAGGCTGGGGAGGGGTTGCGTGGCCAGTTTGACGTGACTCATGTTGGGGGTCGCCTGTGGCAGCCCGAGCGCTCTGCTGGTGAAAAGGGGCTCCCAGGCTCTGTTTTTGGCTGCAATGGCCTCCTGAAACCCTCTGTCAGCAGAGCTCCATTTTCACTGGCAGAGGCACCATGGGCCAGTCCTTCACTGTTTCCAGGGCAGCCGTGCAGGCCAGATCTAAGCACCCTGTGGGCCATATCCGGCCCCAGGCCTTGAGTTTGACGCTCTTGTTATAGATGTGTACAGCAAATGTTTACAGACATTTACAGACAGATGTTCTATGCTCTAAGATGAGACACATCTTAAAGCTCCTCAAAAGGTGTCTCAAAAGAGAAGTAGGTGGCCTCAATATGCTTCCCAAAGGCTGATAGAAGTTTCTATACTTTTGATGTAGCTGTTTCTGGCCTTTCAATGCAGGTCTCGGTTCATGTCAAGACAGAAGTGAAAATACAGAGATGAGGACTGGAACTGAATTGCATGAAATGGACTATATAAGTTTAGAAAGGCAAAATATTGTTTTAGTTCCTGACTTATTAGATTGTTTGAGCTTTGAAAAGGAGGATCTCCAGGGATCCTTTCACCCTACAAAATTAGCAGGATTTGGTAAAGAATTCAGAGTGGATTGAATCCTGCTAATTTTTTAGGATGAAAGGAGATATCAGTTCCTGGTTCATATTTTTGGAAGTGCTACTTTTCTACTCACATCATTTCTCAAGATTCTGCTGACCTCTAGAGATGATGGGCTCATCTGTCATATGTGTACAGTAGTTCTTGACTTATGACCACAATGGAGCCCCGAATTTCAGTTGCTAAGCAAGGCGGTTGTTAATCATGCCCCATTTTATGACCTTTTTACCCTAGTTTTAAGAAACCACTGCCGTTGTTAAGTGGATCATGTGATCATTTCCCCCATTGACTTTGCTTGTCAGAAGCTCCCTGGAATGATTCCATATGACAATCTGAGGATCCTGGGATGCTACAACCATTGTAAATGCATGATAGTTGCCAAGCATCTGAAGTTTGATCACATGACGAGGGGATGCTGCAATGGTTATACATGGCAGAATTGGTTGATCATTTTTTTCAGTGCTACTGTAAATTTGGACAGTCATTAAACCAACAAGTTGAGCACTATCTGTGGTCTTTGCAAGCTTTTTTTCATTGGTAGGTAAATGAAGCCAAATCTAAGATGAATTACCTTTGTGGTAGGAAGGATAGATACCCAGCTGAGTTATTACATATTTCAATGAGCCCCATCGCTCGTGTGTGTGTGTGTGTTGGGGGAGGAAGGTATTCTACCTGGCCAAATCCTTATGGCCAATTGTATCAAGAGGATAAAAAATGTTTGTGTTCAGGACACTTTTACAGATATACAGTATTAACCTAGGATCTTAATGCAATCCTCAGCTACACATGGTAGTGAGTGTTTGTGCTTTGCCTACGTTTGTTGATGTTCACTACAATTTAAGCTAATAAATAGGATCCAGGACCACTGCTTACTGGTGAGGTGCCTTTCTGCAAAATGTTTTTTGCCATCACATTGTCAAGCCGTGTCACAAGGCATCTGCATCTTCCCAGCACTTTGTTCTCCCTTTTCTTCTACAGGAGACATACAGACACAGGGGAATCCACAATCTGGTACCCTGCAATGTAGCACTGGGCTACAACCATCCCCACCATTTGGTGCGTGCACGTGCACACACACACACACACACACTTTCACAGTCATGTCATGGCTGGCATGATGCTTTTGTGCAGCGTCACAATTGACACACCTGTTTGACATGGTCCTTGTGTGACTCTTTTCTGACTATATTGAAAAGGCAAAGAAAAGAAGAGAGATTTGAGAAAAGAAAGGAAAACCTGCAATGGAACATGGCATGATTTTAGAAATGGTGAACATTAAAATCAAAACCTTTTCTACATACAAAGAGGCTGTTTTTTTTAATAGGGGGTTATGAATATGTGTGTACTTTTCTCACTCTTATTGATAAGATGCATCTTCAGCAATTCGGCATGCATAAAGTTAATCTGAAAACACAATCCACCATTTATTCCAAAGATGTTGCAGTTACTGTCCTTCTGCTGAAAGACAAAAGAAAAGCCCTTTAACTTTCTAAAAGGAAGATATCAGAGTAAGCACAGGTAGTGTGAGAGCGCTGTGATTTTCCATCCATTTTCTGAGTCCATGCTGTAGTAGAGGTAGAGATTTGTAAATAAAGAATGTCCTTGTTTTCCCATTAATGCATCCCCCCCCAAAAATAGGTGGTTTCAAATTGATTTAACTATTCAATGCACACACATATTATAATGGCTTGAACAGAATCTTCATATAAAAACAAAAACAAATAGAATTAAATCAACTATTTGAATTAAATTGCAATTATAAATCAGATCTTGGCTGATTTTCCCACCTTTAGTGTCAACCAAATTATTATGAATTATTGTCTGTCCATTATTTTTTAATTTATTTTTGTTCTAGATTTTGAAGTTAATATATAATCAGTAATATAATAGAATGTGAGATACTATTATATAAACTTATGAAGTGCTTTATGAAATGAATTGTACACTTCAATTATGCATTTTTCTCTGTGTAACATAAATGTCCTTAAGTTTCCACAAAAAATAATTCCTGAACAAAAAGGAGTAAACTAGCCAAATACATTATTCACTGCTACTGTAATTGCTTGCAAAAAAAGAGCATGGTATAGCAAAAAAACAGCATGCTACAGCATCCCCCAGTTATGTTTTGATCAGGGAGCATATGAAAGCTATCATATATTTCAATGGCTTAAAAGGTTATATAAATATATAAAGTCTGTATTCTGGAAGGTTATTGTATGTGACTCAGGTGGGTCTGCAGCCGTAGATTTGACATTCTTGGAAGAAGAAGCTAGAGAAGAAGAAGCTATTTGTTTGATATCCTTTTTTTGTAATCCACACACTGGTGCAGCCTAATAGTAATCCACTCCAGTTAGAGATGATCCCTAAATACGTAAAACATCTGCATTCTCCAAATGGAATATTCAATGCAGTACATATGATATAAACTTCAAATTGTGAATGTGAAATTCTTTCTTTCAAGACCTGAGACATTCATTATTGTGTAATTGCTTGAGATGTAGTAAATGTCAAATACATTTTGAAGGCATTTTGAAAAACAGAAAGGTTTGATATTGTTAACATGCCAAATAGGCTCTGGTAGTGATTGCATAGAACAGGCAGGCTTCCCTTCCTACTTTTGGACATCCAATCCCACCTCTCTGTGTATGCCAGGTCCTCCCAGCTTCAAGGGGAGGAGGAAACTTTGGGATCAATGCCACAGGAGCTGACAGGAGCCCTACAGCAAATCAAATCAAATCAAATCAAGTCTATTATGGCCACAGACCAGTATAAAGGAACTTTGACATATTTAAAACTTGCATACCTTTATATAGCATTTGCAGTAGATAAAGGGAGGGGGAAGATTAAAGGAATGGTTCCCCAAACCTTCTATTGAGGTAATTCCCAAAGTTTTTTTCACAAGTGAAAGAGGAAAGATGGAGAGATTGGGGGCAGTTAACAGCCTTTCTTTCTCATTAGGCAGTGATTGGAAAAAAAATATAAATAAAAGAAGAAGGCATTCTCCTACAGGGCAGTGAGGGAACACATTTGATGAAAAGACAGAAATCCTTCATTTTAGAGGTGAATAAAATAACAACAACAACAACAACAACACAGTCTTGCTTTGCAAAGTTGGTTGAATAACAAGCTATGTTTGTTCTAGAAAACCCCAGCCAGGAGAGACAATTTGAATGTACCCAAAAGCTGTGAAATTCTTAATGGAATAGGAATGGATGTAGCCATGGACTAAAAGTCATTGCATATTGGTTTAGTATCTTCAGTCTTATGCTGTGTCTAGAAAAGACACCAATCTGCCACATCAGTTTATTTAAGAAAGCTGTACAAATCTTAATGGGGGGAATGGGGGGAAGGCTTCTTCTCCTCAAGAAGCCTTCCCTGGACCCAGCATTATTGGAAAATTACCGTCCGGTCTCCAACCTTCACTTTTTAGTGAAGGTTGTAGAGAGTGTGGTGGCCCAACAGTTTCCGCGACACCTGGAGGAAATTGATTATCTAGATCCGCGGCAGTCCGGCTTCCGACCCGGTCACAGCACCGAGACGGCATTGGTTGCGTTGGTTGATGATCTCTGGAGGGCACGGGATAGAGGATGTTCCTCTATCCTAGTCCTTTTAGACCTCTCAGTGGCTTTTGATACCATCGACCATGGTATCCTATCGCACCGAGTGGGGGGGGTTGGGGCTGGGAGGCACCGTTTTACGGTGGTTCTCGTCCTACCTTTCTGGTCGGTCGCAATATGTGTTGGCAGGGGGGCAGAGGTCGGCCTCGAGACCCCTCTTATGCGGGGTTCCTCAGGGGTCGGTCCTCTCGCCCCTCCTGTTCAACACGTATATGAAGTCACTGGGCGAGATCATCCGTGGTTTTGGGGTGGGATATCATCTGTACGCTGATGATACTCAGCTGTACATATCCACCCCAGACCACCCCAACGATGCCGCCGAGGTGTTGTCCCGGTGTTTGGAGGCCGTAAGGATCTGGATGGGTAGTAACAAACTCAAGCTCAACCCATCCAAGACTGAGTGGCTGTGGCTTCTGGCACCCCAGTTCAGCCAGATTACTCCAATTCTGGCCATTGGGGGGGAAACACTGGCCCCCGTGGAGAGGGCGTGCAATTTGGGTGTCCTCCTGGACTCCCGGCTGTCCATGGAGGACCATGTGGCAGCCGTGGCCAGGGGGGCGTTCCATCAGGTACGCCTGATGCGCCAATTGCGTCCCTTACTGGACCGGGCTGCCCTTTGCACAGTCACTCACGCACTCGTGACATCCCGACTCGACTACTGTAATGCTCTCTACATGGGGCTTCCCTTGAGGTGCACTCGAAAGCTACAGCTAGTCCAGAATGCAGCCGCGCGGGTGATTACGGGATCTCCTAGACACTCCCATATAACACCGATCCTGTGCGAGCTGCACTGGCTTCCTGTGGTCTTTCGGGTGCGCTTCAAGGTTTTGACGACCATCTTTAAAGCGCTCCATGGCTCGGGACCTAGTTATATGCGAGACCGTCTCCTGCCCCATACATCCCTTCGACCGATTCGCTCCCACAGAGAGGGCCTTCTCAGGGTGCCGTCGGCTGGGCAATGCCGACTGGTGACACCTAGGGGAAGGGCCTTCTCTGTGGCGGGCCCTGCCCTTTGGAACGACCTATCCCCTGAACTTCGCACCATCTCGGACCTCCACCTCTTCCACCAGTGTATAAAGACACACTTTTTTCACCAAGCCGGCCTAGCGTAACCTCCGCTGTAACTATTTTAGACTTAATTTTGGGGATTTTAATTGGATTTTAGCGCAGGATGGGTATTTAATATGTTGTAAATTTTGTATTTTGATTTTGTATGTGTTTTTAAATTCCTGTGCGCCGCCCTGGGTCCTCTTCGGAGAAGGGCGGGGTATAAATCTAATTAAATAAATAAATAAATTAAAAAAAACACCACAAACCTCTATAGAATCATATAATACTAAATATCATTGTCCTTTTATATAAAAGATATCCTGTGTTAAAACACATACAACTTATAGTGAAACTTTCTTTCTTGCATATATATTTGTACAATTCTTGTAAGTTTTTGTTCATGATAAATGTGTGTTACTTGAAAGCCCGCAAGTACTGTATGCAATATATTCTGTAGGTAAGTAGACAGAAAGGCAGATGTATAATATATGAACAAACCTGTTTTGTGTATCTTATGGCCTAGCCCTAATGACTTATTTTTATTTATTTTTATTTTATTAAATTTATACCCCGCCCTTCTCCTTGTTAGGACCCAGGGTGGCGCACAGGACTTGTTTTTCACAATATCTTTGAAGAATTTGGGAGGGGAGGCCAGTCATATCATAAAGTATTATCATTTATTATTATTCGAATATTATTTTTATACCTCAAACTTGTTAATGTATTTATTATTTTATTTATAATTATATTGGCTGGTATATCATAAATAAAAAAGAACATTGAGACAATAGAGCAATTAAAATAGAAATTAAAACGCATATGTAAAATAGATAAAACAATTGTAAGTCACAGTTAAAACCTGCACAAAATGATGTATTTTAATGGTCTTCTGAAATGCTTGTAAAAATGTTAGTCCTCTTAATTTTGCAGCTGCTCCAAGAGACTCACCCACATCTATGTATATCTGCGAAATGTGTACTTCCAAACCAGTATTTCTTAACTTCAGCCACTTTCAAAGTTGTGGACTTCAACTCCCATAATTCCTCAGCCAGTATTCTAGCTGGGGAATTCTGGGAGTTGAAATCCACACATTCCACACCTCTTAAGGTAGGTGAGCTGAAAAACACTCTTCTAGACAATTAAAACCTGCAGAATCTCTTGGCTCCATCAAAATGCCACAATTGAACTCAGTTTTCATTGAGTGGGCTGAAGAATAAATGTGGTTACAAGAACATAAGGCTGTCACCTGTCCTAAAGGTTCATACTTGAGTATACTGAAGAGCAAAGCAAAGCAAAAAAAGAAACTAAACCAAGCAGTACAAATGTGATTTTATGTTAATACATCGTAATTGCAGCAATATTAAAAATACTATTTGGTCACCCATTTTATTTTCACTGAAAATATATGAATATTAGTAAAAAAAATTAGGCTGCAGTCATTTACAAATGTCCCAGCAAACAAATCCCAATGGACTTCTCAAAATGTACTTCTGAAGGTTTGCATTGGTTAACTGCTTATAAATGAAGTCTGGAACAAATGAATAGCACAGATGTTTAAGTGCCCTTGAAGAATAATTACATGTGATCTGAAACATGTAGCCCCCTATTCCATGAAGAACTAGCATTCAAGAAGTAACCTCCTTACAGACTGTGCATGTGTATACACTTGTATTTGTGAGAGTCTGACCTTTTCAAATGCAGAGACACACAACCACTGCCTCACTTTTCCTTTTAAAAGCTTGCATCTAGAATTCAATTTTATTTCCAACCTTGCCTGATGTTTTGGTAAATATCTGCTGAGATAGTTTTGCAGGAAAGTCCTAATATACAACCAGCTCCCATATCCAGTATTTTCAACTGGGGTCATGTTACACGGTATACATCACAAGCATCTATGGGTGAAAACAGCAACAAAACCTGTGTCATCATGGCATCACAAATGCAACTTATATTAGACACCAGCACATTGGATTTTCATCTTGGCATCATCATTTGACATAATTTTGGAATTTTGACATAATTATGTTTTTCTCTGGAGATAGGTATCCAGAGTTCATCTTTTACTTTTATGTCCCCTAGTCAAAGGATGGAGAATGTAGGCAGGCAGGCAGGATGGATGGATATTACACAAGAGAGCCAAAACACATTCATTGACGTATGTCCATATAAATAAATTAACTCTTAAAAAACAAAATAGAGATTGCTTTAATAGAAGCATTTCTTCTCACTCATAACAAATAATTAAAATCTGTCTGGCTGCATCTCAATTACTGGACACACCATATTGACAAGATATCTAAAGGAATATGATCAGGATAAAGAAGTTTAATTAAGATCTGTTGAATTATTGCGCATGTTTAGTCTAAAGGGAAAAAGATTAAGGGGCAGCATGGCAACAGTATTCAATTATCTTGAAGTTTATCAAATTAATTGGTTGATGTGCAGAGAACATAAGATTGGCTAAAAATTAGGAGAGATCTCTTGAGGTATAATATGCCAGAAGGTAAATATCACTAGATAACTGTAAGTAACACCTATAGAACTATGGGGAACAGGGGTGAGAAATGTAGTAGGTACACTCTGCATTATACATCCTATATAGGATGTAAAGAGTATATTCAATTATGTGTAAGGTTTCTTTCAACTTTATAAACTGACTTTGGGAAGTCACAGGTCCCCTTTAAGGTCTTTGAATTTCAGGTTTGGATGTGCTGGCAGGTAATAAAAAAAATCTGGGTAAATAATTGTGCTGTCACACTACAAAATTAATTGTGCTAATCAAACATGTTCTGTAATCATATTTATCTTCAAGCATATGTTTGATTAAGTCGATGGGTGCCCTACTTTCATCACCCCATTCCGATTTGTGTTTTTCAAGATACAGTCTGAAAATTGAGAAGAGTAGCAAAAATATAAATGCGGGAGAGAGAAACAGTTTTGGGAAACAGTTGGATTTCAGAGTAAATGATATCAAGAGACAGAACTGCATTTTATTGTGTTATGTTGTCTTATATTTGATATTAATTTTAGCCTCTCTTCTTATCCAGTAGTGCCCCCTCATGGTTGGCTGCAGCACTACTCCTTCCCCCAGTCCTGTTAAAATAATTGCTGTGACAGAAATGAAACCCCAAATCTAAGCATTATATTCAGAGCCATTCACATCGAGAAAGAAATGACCATAGAACAAGATAAGTGGTTATATTTCACAAAGTAAATGTGATGGAGAAATAGAGTATTTTTCTATTTCAGGTATTATACCTGTATGTTCTACTCCTCATATCATATCAATTACCATAGCAATATCATTACAGTAATCTTGCAAAGTGGATAGGGTAGTACTCCAGATATCCCCAAAGAATCCAATCCATGGGTAAACAGAGTTATCAGCCAACTTGGGAGAAACCAAATGTTTGTTTGAATACAAGAAAACATTAGATAAAGAAAAGCATTCAGAATTGGCAGTATCAGTAAAACAGCATTCACATTATTCAAGAAAGGAATGAAAAAATGGGTAAGGAATGGAGAAACACATTGGAAGAGGGGGATGCTTCAATTCACAACATTCTGTAGGAAGATCACACTTGTTGGAACTACAACTTACAGTCCTATCGTCAAGGGCAGCTTTACCTGCTCCATCAAATGACTCAACACCTTGGGAGTATATTAACACAGGCAGACACTGTGCTTTTCAGCCATGGATGGCTCTAAACTATGAAAGAGGCAACCAAAACAAATCTCTGCCTCATTACCCCAAAATATTCTTATCTTTGTAAACCTCCAAAACTATATTCACTGTTTTCCCATCCTTGGCCCTCTTCGTTAAAAGCAGATTGGTTCCTGATGGGCTTGCCAGGGGTCAAATGGCTGGTGCATGGATCCATCCGATAGCTATCTATGTCTATGGATCCAACTGCAGAGTGCCTCTGATTTGCACTGTCTTGCGTGTGATGGGGAAGATGGGGAAGAGAAGAAGGCCTGATTAGCAGAAGGTGGTTTTGGATCTGAATAGCACCTAGAGAAACTTGGCTGAGCGCCAAAGCCAAGTAGGAAAGCCCGGGGTTATAGGCTAGACCGGACAATCGAAAACATTCCCCTCAAAGGCAAAGAAAGCAACCGAATGGCCCCGCGCAGTCAACGGACTCCGGATCCACTGGAGAAATTCTTCCCTGAAAAAGGAGCGCTGGCGCCTAAAGGAAAGTCTCGAGTGCCCCCTTGTGGCGACAGGGAGTCTCTGGAGGGAGCCTGACGGAGGCTTCTCTTTCCCGCCGCCCCTCCCCTACCGATGGTAGGCGATTAAGGCTCGCCTAGCTCGCTTTATTAATAACAGCGCTTATAATCGAAGAAGCTTCCAAGAGGAAGGGAGGGAGGGAGGGAGGGAGAGAGAAACGAAGCAATAAAACTAAATTGTTTTCTTTTGATAGGGGAGATCAGAGAGAGTTTATTTGCAGATGTTAGGATAAAGCGGGTTGATTTATCGACAGAGCAAGAGTGTCGCTCTTAGGACGCCACAAGTACATATTTCCTGAAATATTGCTCAATACAATATCTAATACACACCAGCACTTCACGAGTATCTGCTACTACATCGCTCCGCCCGGGCGCTGCTGGTGCTGGGCAAGGCGCAGGAAGCCACCAGGAGGGCGCGGGGGCTGCAGAAGCTCCCAGGGGGCAGGGGAGCCCGCCAAGATGCGGGCCGATGCCCAAGCTGGAGCCCATCCACCCGCCCGACCGCCACCCTTCTCCGGTCCCCTCGAGCCTTCTCCCCGCCAGTAATAGCGCTAGGATCGTCCTTTTCCCTGGTAAATATTGGATTAGCTTTTCATTGACCACAAAAGCTCTTAAACAGACTCCTCTTAAAATAAAATAAATAAATGACTCTCACACCAGGTCTAAACTAAGCCCAACAGTCAATAGGTCGTTTATTTCCCAAGCTTAAAGATTTTGTTTTTCAACACAAACACCCAGGCCTCATTATCAGTTCGCTCTGCTCGATAAATGAAGCCACACCACCGAGGGAAGCCCAGGCTAGCGGCATGGGAAAGGTGTCAGCAGTAGACCTCAAGGGGAGATGAGAAGAGGGGCGCGGTGCACCCCCCAAATCGGATTCAGCGCCAGGTCCGCTGAGTATGGAAGTGCTCGCCCTCTTTCCCATTGTTGCCCCTGAATAGCGCCTTTTGCCTGATCTCCCCCCCCCCCCCACACACATTTATTACCCACCAGTTAACAAGGCACAAACAGGCAAATGAGGCCACGCAGTCGCTCGTGCTTCTGGGTACCAGCTCCGACGACGAAAGAGGCCTCGCCTGCCCCGAGCCCACTGCCCTGTTAATCAGGCCGCCGGGGTCTGATTCCGCTGGATTTCGCAAAGGAAAGAGGCTCGCCAAACCCATAATTTGCATTGATGTGACTGTTACTGTAATTCTCGGTGTGGTTACTCCTAATTTCCCTTCGAAAGTTAAGCATATACTTACTACGTTTATACTCCACTTTTTTTCAAGGAATTCAAAGCTGGCTACGGAGCTTGGCCTTCGCTGGAGTCTTATAACAATCCTGAGAGGTAGGCTAGCCGGATAGAATTTGCCTGTCGCAAAGTCACTCCGTTGGGATATGAGCTGGAATCTCCCTACCTCTACTTATTATTTCAATTAAGCGGATTTGTTTTCACTTCAAGGCAGGCGCACTGGACAACAAGGCCTACACAGTGAGACTTTGATCCTGGTCGCTGTGTTAAGGACTGATACACCGAGTGGTCCTCCTCCTCCTTTTGCCTGGGTTTTGCAGATCTGTGGAAAGACGACTCCCCACTTCCCCTCTCAAACTATGGCCAAGCTGGCTTGGAATGGCGGGAGTTGCCGTCCCCCAAATCGGGGAAGGCTAGTTGGGGTTGGACAGCCTTGCTGTCTATGGGAACTTTGTCCCACGAATGGACACTCACGACTTTCTGTTTTCAGGACCATCTCCAGATAAATGAATGAGAGACAGTCTTAAGAAACACCAGGCCTCCCTAGAGGGTGAGGTAGAGAGATAGGCAGAAACCAGTAAGTGGATGAATATTAATAGTTTGGTCTTTCTTCTTTTTTCTTTTAAAGTGTTTTTGCGCCAGGTAAATCGAAGGATCACGGTTGAACGGGGGAGGGGATGTCAAAGCCAGCCACTCGCCGAGGCTTTATGAATAAGGCAGCCTGAGAGGCAGGCTCATCTCTCCAATTACTTGGTTAGTCTGCGGTTCATTTTGATCGGATCGTGGCCATAAATCCAGGAACTTTGTCGCATCCCCCGAGAATGTTTTGGAGGATTCTGACTTTTTTGGGGTGGGGGTGGGGGGTGGGGAATAGCGCATCGATCTCCAATTTACCTCCAGGGTCCGGCGACCTTACCCAGCCCCAATGACTTTTCTCTCTTGCCCCGCGCAACTAAATACACTGGGTAGCAACCGAAGGATAATGATGAACTGTGAAAGACGGGGGGAGGGGGGGGCAGCATGGGCTTTAAAAAAATTCAATACTATGGCTGAGGTCTTATTTTAGTTTATGCAGAGATGCAGGCGCCAACTTGCCTATGAAACTACACGCGCATTTTCAGGGGCTCTGGAGAAAAAGGGGCCTTGTTTGCTTTCTTAAAGGAGAAAAGAGATTCTCCCTGCCTTTTCTTCCCCCCCCCCCAACCTCCCCGAGAATAGATATAGCACGAATTTTTAATTCGTCTTCCTTTCACAGACAACAATGCTCGTTTTGAAAAGCGGATACAATTTGGGTTTTGTGAACGTCTCTTTCTGCCCTCTCCCGGCCCAGCTGTCCATATGGAAGACCGCCTGTACAACGTGGCTCACAATGGCACCAACTGACAGGCGGAACAAAAACCCGAGGTACTTCCCTCGGACTCGGGGAATGCTCTGCTCCTTCCAAATGCGCCAATCGACGATTGTCGTTTTAAAAGGGCCAAGAAAAAGGAAGGCGAGGAGGAGGAAGAAGTGGGGTTGGGAGTCTCTCTGCCTCTCTCGCATCCCCCTGCCCCTCTCCCTGCGGCTCTGTCTCTTCTCCCCTCAACTTAATATGCACGCCTCTAACATCCCCAAGGCCCAGCCTCCCCCATTGTGCTGTTTTGTGACGGGCGCTGTATATAGTGCAAAGATAGACTCCCACCGACGCTCTCGCCGTCCCCAGCGTGTGAAGTGCAAGGCCACGGGGGGTTAGGGCCACACAACAGTCCTCCAGCTTGATAGACTTAGCAGGAACTCAAGCGCGAGGGTCTCCCCGCCCCTCACCACTGAGGGAAGAAGCCGGGGCGCGCAAAAATCGAACCCCGCGGCAGCGCTCCCGAGGTGGGGTGGGCCGCCGCCAGTAGGACTTGGTGTTTGCGGAGCGGTGCGTCGGAGTGCAAGCAGCTCCAAAATAAATGCATAAATAACAATAATAAAAAAACCAAGGCCTGCGATGAGTTGCGAACGCGGGCCTCAGCTAAGGAGCCATTTAGGAAGCCTCGGCGTTTCTGTCCAGCCCCGAGCGAAGCTCCAGAAAAGTGGCGGGCTCTCGTTTAGGGAGAGGCAAGCCCAGTGCTCGAAAGCTTCTTCCCCGGGATAGAAAGAGCCGGGAGGTCTTTCCGGGGAGAGAGTCCAGCAGAAGGAAGGGAGCCTTCCGCTTTCCCAACTGGCTGCCGACGCTGGAGTAGCTAACGCAGCGCTCAGGTCCCTTGCCTTGCGGCCTTGGCGCCTCAGGCCTTCTGCGCCAATGAAGTCGGGCTGCGGCCTAGATCTTTAAATACCAGACACAGTATTTGCTTTGAATTCTGGGCAGCGACTGGGCAGCAAGCTCCGCCGAGACTGCGCTCCCAGCTCCCAGGCCCCTTGGGCGGATCCAGTTGTTCGTTGAGCCGCGGGAAAAGCTTCTGTCTCCAATGGGGCAAAGTTCAGAGACCAGTTTGTCCCGGCCGCGTCTTCCATGCAAGAGTTGCACCGGCTCCTCTGATCCGCTGGCGAGGAGATTCAAACTGCGTTAAGGGATCTTTCCGGGCGCTCCTTCTTTGCGTCCTTGAAACTAATGTGCTGCCTTCCCCTGGTTGTTCCGAAAGGATCCTGTACGAGAAGGCCGTCCTTGGCCGTTTGGGTCTAACGTAGCACCGCTCCGCCTTGCTGATGGTGGAATCAACGTACAGAAAATTGTTGCCTAAAATGTCATGTCCTGGGGACGCGTGGCTGGGATTCAAACGCCCAAAGAGAGGTCGCTCTAACATGAGTCTCTTGCACCATTTTGGCTTCCCTCATCGAAATCCATAAACGGGGCACGAGTTCCAAAATGACGACTCTCAATTTCGAACCACACACATCACCCACCGAGAAAATAAAAGCATGGAATTGTTTTGAGAATCAGAACCTTCCCTTCAGGCCGAGGCGATGGCGATGGGATCTCGCCCCCCCCCCCTTCCTGATCTATTTATTAAGTTTAGCCAATAAACCTGAATAAGTGTGCGTATGGGGGGGGGGGAGAACAAGAATAGATCCTGCCTCCTGCGGGGTAGGGTGGATAAGGGACGTCTGCGTTTGGGGCCAGGGCAAAGCTCAGCTCGATGGGAGAAGGATGCAGCTTCCCCTCCCACCTCGAGCGCTCTGCCTCCAGTATTTTGCGACTCCGAGCTTCGGGATTTCGGGCTACCGAGGCAGCCTCAGAGCGAACTTCGTCTGAAGAGGCACGTCTCGTCTTCCCACTATGAGTTCCAGACTGAGCCAAACTTTAGAGATCGAAATTTAATTGCGCCCAATTCCTAGAAAGTTCCCCAAAGTGGGCAAACCGGCCCAAGCCCCGAACTATTGAAGTGTTTCAAGGAAAGAAAGGAAAAAGACACTCTTTTGTTTCCGAAAGAAGAAAGTCGTTAATGTGCGTTTAAAAAGCCCAAACAAAAGTATACCATAAATAAATTCCCTACAAAAATGTTATATATATGTGTACTTTTTGTGTACTTTTATATATATATATGAAAGTACACACACACACATGTGACAAAAGTATATATATATATTTGCTATTCCGCAACATTTCTATGAAGACGATCCTTATATGCGTGTGTACGTGCGCATATTTATATATCCAGAAAAACATGCGTTTATGTGTGCCTATACACACATAAGCACATATGGTGTGAAGTAGATGTGTGTGTTCTGTTCTTTTGGATTTGTACAGTTGTAGATTGGGGAGGGACGACTCTTAATACAAACAAACCAAAATAAATTCCTCCTTCAAACATAGCAACCTATCATATATTTAAAACTCGCTAGCTTAGAATCTTTAATAATTGTCAGACGTTTATTTCCATTTTTAAATTTTGATATCTTAATTTTTCGATTTGTAATATCGCTGACCACAGCTTCAGTATCACAAAGCATGCTTTATAAAAATCACGAGAGCGTTCCGTTTTTATTCTTTTTATTCTTATTATAATTATTTAAAATTTGTCGTTGTAGGTAGACAAGACCAGTAGCAACGTCGCAATTTTTTCTTGTAAACATGGAGCACAAAACACGCCCGAAGAATGGAAACCGACCCCCGCCCCAAAAAAGGAAGAAGCAAGCCCCTCCCGAGCTCAACCCCGGGCCCTCCACCCGCCCCGAAGTCGGACCGGCCCTCGATCCACTCGCGAGTCCTGGGCCTCCCGAGCGTTCACCAAGTCCACTGCTGGGCTTGTACCAAGTGGTGCGCTGTGGGGTACTGGGGGGTGCCGGCCGAGCTGTACTGGGCATTGTACTGCATGTGCTGGAGAGACTGGGCGCTGTAGGCTGAGAAGGGGATGCCCGCCTGGAAGGTGGCAGCCAAGTCCTGGGCTTTGAGCGTGTGGCACGGCTTGCCGTCCCTGACTAAAACCGGCACGGCCACCCGTCGCGGGGAGGGGAGAGGAGTCACTTCCATACCTTTCTCGGCCCGGGCCCGCTTCATTTTGTAGCGGTGGTTCTGGAACCAGATCTTCACCTGCGTCGGGGTAAGGCGGATCAGGCTGGCCAAGTGCTCCCTCTCGGGCGCCGAGAGGTACCGCTGCTGCCTGAAGCGCCTCTCCAGCTCGTAAGTCTGCGCTTTGGAGAAAAGCACCCGCCTTTTCCGCTTCTTCCCCGAGTCTCCGTTGCTCGAAGGTTCCTTGTCGTTGTCCGGGGACTCGTCCGCGGAAGGCTCCGGAGATTTGGACGCTGAGTCCTGCTGGGAGTTGCTGGACGTCAAGCCGTGCACTGTGGGGAAAGCCACAAAGGGAACAACTCAGAAGAGAGGGGGTCGGCCGGGTGGGACAGGAGACTCCCCCTTCCCCACCATGGGGTCCCGCCAGGCGCTGCTGCTTGTCGGCTCGCTGCTTGGCTGGCCGGGGGGGTGGGTGGGGGAAGTCCCGGGGCCCTTTGCCAGCGGGCGGGGGCTCTTGGTCCCTGCCCGGTCGGAAAGGCGCATCTTCGCCACGGAACGGTTTTGTAAGGAGAAAGCTCGTCTCCCTTTGAATATTTGGATGGCGCGTTGAGCCTAACATCGACCTCCGATGTTTGTTTATCGTGTTTACACGCTTCTTCTCCCTCCCTCCTCAGTGATTATTGTGCGCTTTATTTTTCTTTCAATTAATGCGTATTGTACACATAGAGCGCACATGAAAAGATACATGCCGAAATATAAAAGAAGATAAAGACAAAAGCCATACATGTTAGTAATTTTTCGGGAACTTAAATATAGAATATTTTGGTCTGGAGCAACCTACTTTTTAAAACTAACCATAGCGAGCGCCGTGCACCGTTCTCTTGCGCATGAGAGTTATGCGGAGGAGAACTTCCCTAATTGAAATGTCTTCTGTTAAAACAGCATTTGGACTTTGGACAATTCCCTTAAAAACAAACAGAATGGATTTCTTCTTTCTGGGCTACGTGGATTGATTTTTAAAGGACAATTCAACAAGCCATCCTTTGATCCAGCAGAGCCTGGGGCGATTTACAAACGTCTAAAGCAAGGCCATCCAAAATTTCCCCACAAAGCACGCTCTGTTAGTTGGAAAAGTAGAGAGGAGGGCTCGGGGAAGAGAGGAGAAAGCAGCTGAGTTGAAGGGGAGTTTTAAAATCTATTTAGGATGGGCTTAGTTCGTATTCTTCGCCCCTCCCCTCAAAACCCCTAAATAAATAAGGATTCAACCCTATTATTCATCTTATTAGCATCTTTAGAAAAGAAAATTCTTTATTTTTAGTTACTTATTTAAAAAAGAACTTTAAAAGACAACCAATTTGGCGGAGAAAAAGTAACAAGGACTATCACAGTTCATCCAGTCTGGGGTTGGAGGGGTGGGGGAGCAAGCTCACAATAAGAGGGAACCCCAATGTGTAAGTTTGCTTACTTACAAGAATACTGGATGCTCTCGGTGGTGGCGAGCCAACGCGTGTAGGGATTATCAGTATTGTCATAAAAGGGGTTCTTCAGAGGCAGTGTCTGAACAGCGTCCAATGCGGTTGTCCCCAAAACGCCCGGCTTTTGGGGGGACTCCGAGCCCTCCGTCTCTTCCTCCCCCCCTTCCGCGATGGATCCGTCTTCGTCATTGGTGTCAGGCAAGTCCAAGATGTCCTTTACAGAAAAGCCGGTCTTTGTGTTGGTTAGAGACATATTCTGCTCAATTTTTATGCAGGAAACTTTGAAGGACCAGTTTGTCAATCCTCTCGGTTCGCCAAACATTCACCGGGAAAGGGGGTGGGTGGGTGGGAGAGAGAAGAGGAAAGGGGGGGATGGGGGATGGGGATGAAAGAAGAACGGAAAGGCTGGGGTGGTGGGGTGGAGGGGGGGGCACAAAAATCAGCTGCCGTCTTTGGGCATATACTATCTGTTGTTTCAGGCTTGGGGAGCGGAGAAAAGGGGAACCCGGCGTTTGGGGGGGGGGGCGACGCGGGCTTCCTCAAGACTTTGTAACTCCAGGAAAAATGCCAACGTGCATTTACTTGAAGGTCTGCTTTAAGCCCAGTGCGCTGGTGGTTCCTCCTTGAAAAAAACAAGCCATGGCTGAGACGGGCTGTCCATATAAGGTTGGTCTTCGAACATGAACCTGCTGAGAGGAGGGAGAAAGGAGGGGGGGGGGGTTGAAAATGCATTAAACGCAAAAGGTTGGCCACGTGTGGGCGGGTCTTGGGAGTCAAGTGGATGAAGACAGTGTTTGCAGATGTGAAATTGTGGGGTTTTTTGGGGAGGGAGGTGAGCCTCCACCATTGGTGCTGTAGCACATGATGAGTGGTATAACGTGTCAATTAATTACAAAGATGGGGAGGGCCTTTTCTACACAGTATTTACATACAAAGGCGATCCAAGTAGCTAGATATTCCACATACTTGAAAATACGTTTTAACAAATTGCTTCTGAAATATCCCCTCCCCCCTCACACATACACACTTCGAACGCAATTTTGCATTCATTTTCCATTTTATTACTGACATATAACTGCTCTTCCTCCCCTCCCCCGCTCCTTTATTTGCAAGCAAACTGGAAAATTGACAATTGTGCAAAGGCTTGAACTAAACTACCACCTAAAGGATAGCCGAGAAGAGCACAAAGGAGAAATCTATTCAAATTTTTGATTGTTACCAAAAGATGTTGGGATGGCAAAAGCCCAATTTATGTAAACCTCCTAGGTCAATATTGTGGTTGAGGCTTAAGGATGAGTGTTAGAAATTAAACAGCAAGTAATTGATTCCAGTTTGCTCCAAAATAAGCTAAACTAGCAGTAAAGAGGATCATTCTGCTTTTGGAGAGTCGAATGATTTTTGGTGGGTTCTTAAAAAATATTTGCACAAGGGTAATTTGTTTCAGCCTTTCGCTTTCTAAGAGATTAATCTGGGAATGACTCTATAATAGCCAATGCCTGAATTCAAGAGGAGATTGTAGATTAAAAGACATTCTTTTAAGCAAAGTTGCGAATAGATTGCATTTTTCACACATATAACACATCCACTCCAAGCCTATGATGTTGCAGCTTATTCAGAAAGCATCTTAAGGATACTGGGAAGAAAATAAACCTTGTGGAGGAGACATTTTCAGTCTTCACTAGAGCTAAACTCTTCTTTTTTCTTTCTTTCTTTCCTGGCTGCCTGCCTTCAGTCCCTGCATCTTACTCCAGTCTTCAGAGATTCGTGGTTGTAGTCCTTCCGTTGCTCTATCCGACCCCCTTCTGCCTCCCCCTCTTCTTTAAAGTGAACTTTCGGGCTGCCTCTTGCTCTGGGGCCGGAGACGGAGTGCGCCAGGCTGGGCTCTTAATCTCCGAGGGAATCTGGGTGGGGTTGCGCGGTGGCAGCGCTGGCAGCCATGCGGAGGGCAATTTAGGACTTAGCCTTCTTTGGGGAAGAGGAGTTACAAAGGAAGTCAGATGGGGTTGCCCCTCTTCCCAAAGCCCTCTAGCTCTTTGGGAGGTGACCAAGAGACAGGGCTGCTTGACTTTCTTAGGCGATGACCAGTACGCCGCTCTGATAGACTGGTGTGTGTGTGTGTGTATGGGTGTGTGTGTGATCAGAGAAATCCTTCCCCAAAGCAATTAAAGATCGTTGATCAGTATATTTCCCCGTGTGCCGCCCCCCCCCCCCCCTGCCTCCCATCTCGTATGCGAAGCGGATGACAATGCTTCGGGTGTTTTCTTCTTCTTTTAAAGCAAGTCCCTGAGCGCATCCTGGGTGGTCGGACCCGGGCAAACACAAATACAAACCGATTGCTAAGCTGCGGACAATGGGCGAAATGTAGACAAATGTCCGGCTTCTGTTGGAAGCCTTTGTCCTAGACCAGGTTTTGCATT
Source organism: Rhabdophis nuchalis (assembly GCA_039707465.1). Taxonomy (NCBI): domain Eukaryota; kingdom Metazoa; phylum Chordata; class Lepidosauria; order Squamata; family Natricidae; genus Rhabdophis; species Rhabdophis nuchalis. The sequence goes on from CM077645.1 coordinate 125,234,314, forward strand.
TATTTCACTGGCGAAATAATACATGATTGACGCCCTCTTTCAATGTGTTCTAACTGTTTGGAATAAATCTGAGGTTGTTCCTAGTTGTCATGGCATTCAACGCCTTTCAATGGACTATCTCTTCATTCATTTCGGAATCTTGCCACAATATTAAGGAAAACCCCTTCATGTGGATGCTTCCTAGCTGGTCTTCTCTTTTCACTCCAGTAAAAATAATAAATAAATAAATCACAGGGTGGGAGTGGAGCGGCAGCAACAATCGGCTCAGGGCAAGACCAGGTTTTCAATTGATACACAGCCTTTTATTCGGGTGTAGTGAGAACCAAGAAGGGTGGGTGAAGGGAATCTGAACGCCAGGCAAAAATCTTTAAAATCAAGATGAGGACGCCCCAAAGTTTAAAACAAACGAGATATTTGCTGTAATACTGGGAGGCAGCGCCAAGACAATGGTCGTGAGGGGCTCTCTAAATGGCAGGAGGATTAACAGGAACAAATGTAATAAATAAATAATTGTAACTGTTGAGTAGCCAAATAAAGAAAGAACCCATTGTTCTTTCACACTGCAATATAATTTTAAGATGGGAAAGAATGGAATATATCCCTTTCTTTTAATTTGGAGACAGGCCCAGGCTCCAAAGGAAACAATTAAGGAATAACAGTAAGGAAATGCCAGTTGCAGCACACAACTATAAATAGCAGAAAAAAGACAGATATAAGTAAACCACGTTGCCAAGCCATTCTGGTCCCTTCTCTAAAAAAAAACCTAGCTTATGGCAAGAAGGGGAAAGGTGATGAGGAGTAGAGATTGAGGAAAGAAAGAATTGTGAGGAAAGCATCCTTTTTTGCCTAGGGCTTTCCACAGGCTGGATAGGAGTTTGGTTTTTGATCAATACTCTTTCTGTCTCCTCCTCCTTTTGATGTGATAGATCTCTTGATGTTTGGGCTACTGAACCCTTGATTACATTTACAACTTGTGGGGGTGGGGGGGGGAGAAGAGAAATCTCACTTGTTGAGTTATATCAATAAAGACCTCCTGGGAGCTACACTTGGGAGCACATGCTCCTCATGTGATATACTCGGACAGATTTGCTCCCACCAGCCACCTGATAAGCAAATATTTTCCTAAGGGAAAATCAGGGCTCCTAGAGAACATTAATCAGCTGCCCTTGGAATGGGGATGACAATAGGCCATTGAGAAGCACATACACCGACTAAGCAACACAGCTGGACTGTGACCAGCCATTCTCTTTTGTACACAAAAGACCTGCAATAAGTCATAATTCCACCCCCAATGCCCTCACCCCCCACCCTCAATCAATCCACGAGGCTTGCAAGTCTACCTTATACAGAAAGTTCCCACAAGTGCAGAGAAATGGTATGTAAAGCAGCAACACAATCAACACACATTTTATTTCCTGTCACATTCTCTCTAGTTTGTTTGGTGCATATTTCCAGTAAGCATCTACTGCAAAGCTTTAATGGACTAGTATGTTGTAGCAACCAGTAGTAGCACCTTGAACCCTTCCATAATACTAGAGGGATAAGGGGAGAAGCCATGGGGTCTTAGTTATGAACTAGTGAAACACACAAAGGCAAGTTCCACCCTATTGAGATGTGGTGGGTAAGGGAAGGGTGGATACGAATGCCTCATCCAGACCAAAATACACTACAACATCCCAATTTGGTTGGCAACAGGGCCGACTGGTCTGAAAAACTGAGGCAGATTGATGAAAATCTAAGCAAGTGGCAAGCTTTGGCAAAAAAAAACAACCCTTAATTTAGATGGATTTGTACAATGCTAAAGTATTCTGAATAAGGACTTCTCTTCTAGAAGTGTTCCCTCCCTCCTATTCCTAAATGGATACTGGCTTTCTCTTGCGCTTCCTTTTCTTCGAGACAATTTTCTCTTACTCAGGCTATCCACTATGCAACTTAAAAAACATTTTCTTTTAGCTTCCCTTTCATAGGGTGATTTATTCCAAAATGTGATGTCCCATCTGAGCTTTGAACGGTGGACTGTGGATTAGTGTAGAATAGTTAATGCTGTCTACTAAATATCCAGATATTCTTGAGCTGAAACTTGTGGGTCTACATTTTCTCTCAAATTACATTCCCATTTTTTTTCTTGTCACCCTTCATATGTGAACTCCAATGGACTGGGAATTTTAGGTGATGATGTTGATGGAAATGGTCACATTTTGGTGTTCTAAGTTTTAGGGAAAGATCAACATTTGATTAGAATATTGTATCCTTATTGGGTAATTAAGGAGCACCTTAATATTCATTTGTGTGTCCCCCTTTTTAAAATTCCTTTTCATACTCATATAAGTAAATAAACCCGAGAATGAATGAACAAAAGTCAAATGGCTGGTGCTTCTAGAGTGTTGACATGAGTCTAGTAAGGATGTCTGCCCAACAGATTAAGAAGCCAGGAATGCTGGCCATCCTAAGCCCTGGAATTAAAGTAGCCGGGTGGTGGTGGTGGTATTTGAACAATTGAACAAAGAGGCTGAAAAGGAGAGGTACGTGTACACAGCACAAGTGCTTGTACTTCAAGACAAGTGCCCTCTAGGAGTGGGGAAGTGTTTACCTGTTTACTTTTACAGGTAGCTCAAACACTGGGCAGTTGCCTCTTCACAGATTTTGCAGCTGTCTTCCCCACATCTCAAGCTATAAGGAAGGGTATAGTTTCCAAAACGTGGGTTTAACCCTCACTCAGGACTCTATTTAAAATAATGCAGGGGGATAAGAGAAGAGAAAGAGACCTCTTAGCTGCTACATTCATGTAAATTGCTGGGGCACTTCTATCATGAAAAGCTATGGTAAAGTCAGGGGTGGCTGGAGATAACACTACTGTCCACAGCACCAGATGATCTTAGCAGTCCTTGACTTATGGTTAATTCAAAAACAAAATTCGAAAACCAGGGCCACTGATTACACTGAGCATTTAGAATTACAGAAATTGTAAAGGTGAGGAGAATATACAAGATTCTTAAAAGAAATGATTTTGTGGGTTAGTTCTGAAAAATATGGTAGTTTTTTTTCACGTGTCCATGAATGATTTACAATGACAGCAATGTGGTGTTATTTAAGTATATGTTTGGGCAATTACTACAATAGAATTTCAGGCGATGCTACTTTACAGTCTGATAACACAGAGAGAGACACAAACACACACACTGCAAGGTGTGAAAGAAAGATGAAGGAGCTAGTTTGAGGTCCCATTTGGCCCTGATGCTAGACAGCCAATTTCATTGTCTTTCCACTCTTCTCCTTTCTTTATCTGCTATTGGACAGATGCACACCAGGTCATTAAAAAATACAAGGTCTTTCTTTTCCCTTTCAAAAAATACATTGTTGGTTACCATTTTCTTGTACAGTATTTGGGAACTGAGGAAAAAAGAGTTTATCAGGAGTTTCTCCTTTTGAAAGATGGAGGAAGGGAGGGAAGATACTGTATAGTGAGTATATAGGGCTGATCTTTCACCCACCACAACATCCCACTTCGGATAATAGCCTTCAAGTGGATTAGTTTATTGTTTGATTAGAGCAAAGGTGCAAGTAAATTGTTTTCATTCATCCATCTACAAAAACACATTGCACCTTTAGCGCTCCTAGTGAGGATTAGTTGAAAGAAGATACAAAGCCTTACTGTGTGGACGGCCTGTTTTATCTCAGGTTTTATAATCTTAGGATAGTACACTTGAAATCAATAAGAACAGATAACACTCACATATAAAAATCTGCTTTGAATAATTATAAGAAAGTCATTCACTTCAGCAAAAACCACACCTAGAACATTGAGGGCAAATCCAGTCTGTCTTTGTTCTAATACTGGGTGGTAACAATGCTTAATCACCAAAGGATGCTATTCCGGCTTCCAATAAAAAGGTTATTTGAAAAGACTAGATTTACAGTACAACTCTTGTATGTATCTGCAACATGTAAGGCCCAATGACTTCAGTGGGACTTGCAGCCACAAAACTGTAATTGTTTTCAGAATTTTAATTTTGATATGAGCCATTTGTGACTACCATTGCTTAATTAAACCTACACAGCCTTTACCTTCACAACATTTTAACAGTAATCTTGAGCTCTTGATACAAATCCAATCCTTCTACTTTTATTTGACAGAAACCTAAAGTAATAGCAATAAAGTGGGACACCCCCTCCCCTCTTCACAAAATGCAGTGTTGGAAAAAGAAATTGGAGAAACTTCTCTGTCTGAAAACAGATGTCCATGAAACTATCTCCAATACTTATTTAACTATCTGTGGTTGTGGTACAGTAGTGGGGTACTGTAGGAGCAGAGTTAAATACTTCCACAATGACAAAAGGCAGGGAAAGCTTGAGAAATGAGCCGCTGTCATCTCTCTTCTAGCTCTGACTTCCAGCTTTTTCAAGAAGCAATAGGTTCCTTGTCATTTGCAATGTAGAAAAATTAAACTCTGTTCAACACTTCAATATCTAAATGAGTTTTTTTATTATAATGACTATTATGATTTCCCCCCCTCTAGCACTGGCTTTGATAACAAGCTTTTTCCTAATTATTTCAGAAAATCTCCCGAGGTTACAAATTGTAATAGACATTGTGGTTTTCTTTCTGCAGGCTAATCGGTTATTTACGGGCTGTGCCAAAGCCAGAGGGCATGTGTTAAGTCTTTGATAAAACCGCATTTATGAGATTTTCTCAAATATACTGATGCAACAATATGAAGTACAATAAGCTGTTTTTTCAACTAACTTAAACAAAAACAAAGAACGAAACCACTTGACATTATCATATAGACAAGTAGAATTTAGAGCTGCCTTTCAGCTGTAAGTATTATTTTCTGCAAAAGTAGGATCTAACCTCTGGTTATCCTTTTGGTTCCAATTTATTATGGCCATTTAATATGTAAGGCTAAAAGCTTCCTTCCCTCCAGCCAATTCTTCAGCTTTATTCGTTAGCTTCCCTCCAATGATTAAACGTGTGTCAACGGGATTAAACATTGTCAGCTTGCCTTCAGAACTGTTCTCCTGTCCAAAGAAAGGACCTATTGCCTCTGGTTGCTTTTTTGTTTTTAATACAGACAATTATACAGACAAGATACTTATCTTTCTTTATACAGCTCTTGGCTATCCAAATTAACTTCATGCACACAAGCGCACGGCGGGTACCATTAACGCCGAATGTAGGTAGTTGTAAAATCAAAATGTATTTTAGGCCCTTAAAGCCTAAATTTCTTGAAATACTTTGCACGTTTAAAAAAAATGAAAATATTGGTGCTCCCAAAGAAACTGGATCACAACTTCCTGATGCTGTAAGGCATTGTTCAAGAGAAGAAATGAATGAAATGAAAGGCCACCTTCTCTCTGTGTGTGCACATTTTTGGTAATAGAATGAAAACGTCAAGTTGCAAGAGAAATTTGCCCAATTGATTCGAACAGATTTTGTATTATTTCTCTGCCGACTCAGTCAAGAAGTGTCTCCCCGCCTCTCTTCTCGGCCCTGCCAAGATCAAACTAGGCTTTCGGGAAGGTAGTAACCTACCTGTCCCAGAATCCGCCTTTCCTCTCCCGCGAGGAAAAGCCAACTGAAAATGATTAATAATCTTTGTCTCTGCTAATCGAGCCGAACCGCCCTGGAAGCGTTTCGGAGTTTAGGAAGAGCCGCGCAGAGTCCCGACGCGAACTGCACCGCAGAGCCGGCGCGGGAGGGCGCGCGCTGAAGCAGCGGGAAGCAGCGGGGCCGCCCAAGCAGGTAAAGGCGGGCGCTGTTCGCCTGCCGGAGGGGGCGGGGTTAGGAGCGAGCTCTCCAGCAGGCGCCGCTGCACTTGAGGCTGCCCAGCAGCGGCCGCACTTTCCCCTCCGCGGCCAGTTTTTTACCCCGCGGCCAGGCAGGGGATGCTGGCTGAGACCGGCGCTGCAGAGGCACCTGGCGAGTCGCCTCTTCTCCCTCCGGCCTGCGCGCCTCCTTTCCACCCTCCCGCGGTCCCCTCAGCCACCTCGCTGCCGGGTAGCTCCCTCTCCACCTGGCCAGGTGAGCGCTGCCACCTCCTCCACCTCCTCCTCTTCCTCCTCCTCCTCCAGCGAACTCTTCGCCCGGAATCCGTGGAGCAAAGGACGGCGGTCGTGCAAGGGGGGGATCGAGCCGCCCACTTGGGGGTGTCGAGCCCCAGGCCCGGAAGGGAGCCTGCAACTAACCCCCCCCCATCTCGCTCCAACTCCCCGGCGCCTCCTTCTCTTGCGCGCCAAACCCAGCAGCCCCCCTCCCCCCGAAGACCTCGGCGCGCCTCAGTCTGGCCAGTGGCCCCGGGGCTCCCTCGCCCGCCCACCCACCCACGCACGCCCCTCTCCCGCTCCACAGACCCCCAGGGCCTTTGGGGGCTCCCTGACCGCTCTGCCGCCTCTTCGCCGTCGAGCGTCGAAGTTTGCCTTCCTTGCCGGGGAGCCTATCCAGATTCTCCCCGATACTCTAACCCCCTCTCGGCCGCATCCCTGCGTTACGGGACGAGACCCCGGGCGACTCCTCCTCCTCCTCCCCCCTTCCCTTCTCGGCGAGAAAGAAGCGCCTCACCTGGAGGCGAAAGCCTTGTCTGGGGCTTCGCTCTGGCTCGCCCGTCTCCGGCTCTCCTCGTGCGTGGCTGAGGGGTCTGCGTCTCTTAAGAGAGTTCGGGGCTCGGCTCGAGTGCCGGGCTGGGGTTTCGCTGTATAATTGGTGGTGGCGTGGAAGGGTGGGCTGCCTCTGCCGCGCTTTATATAGCAAGCCCAGAAGCCTGGACTCCTTCCTCCCACTGCGCTCCCTCACATTGTCTCAAACCAGTCAGCGGGCTCTCGACGAGCCGGGCTGGCTGAGGAGTGGGGCTGCCGCGCTGCATCTCCCCCCACCTCCTCTCCTCTCCCCTCCCCTCCCTCTCTTCTAGACGACGCGATCTTGTTTGTTTTGCTTCCTGCTCTGACGTGGGACAAAATATTGGCCATATGTTCATCGGTAATAAATTGGTAGGAAGCGCAAACACGCCTGTTCCTGCATGGCTCTCTCTCTCAACCTCCACCAACACGGCTAGGCTCCTCCTAAGCAGATGGACCTACAACACCCAGCCCGCTGCCGCCCCAGCCCAGCTTCCTCCGTCTGATCTGCAGCTCTCCGACAGCAATGGACCTTCCTTTCTTTCTCTCTCTCCCTGCCCGGTTTCCTCCCGTAGCCGCCCTCGAAACTTATCCAGCTTTGCTAGCCCACCATCCCCATTTCCCCCTCCCATTTTTAACATGCGCACCTTCCCATAAATCGCTCCGTAGCTAAGACACTGTAAAACCCCCAGGGGCCAGATGTGGCACGTTATTTGTGTGCGAAAGCTCGTTTACATTAGATATGCTGATCCAAGCTTTGATAGTGGGCTTGCAAGAGATTAAGGTTGGTTTTTCATCGGCGGTTCCAGCTGCAGCTTTTTTCTCTCCCTTCTTCTTCGTGACGGCGGGGGTGGGGAGGGAAGGAGAAACAGCCTCGGTTCTTCAGTGCCAGCCTCAGACGGGGTGAGTTGACACTTTCTCCTTGGTCCCTCATTGCTGGGTCCAGAAACGAGGCCCTTGCTCCCAGCACAGAATATGGCTCCTTTTTTTCGTTCCCTGTATCTGACCAACAAATTCTGAGACACAGTCCCAGGTGACAGAGCACTGGTGTGGCGTTTTATTCCACCCCTTCCTTACATAAGAGACAAAATGCAGCATACAAAGAAGCTCCACTCATCTAAAGCTTCTAAGTGCATCTCTACTTCATCACATCACATCGGGAAGCCCAAATTTACCTCTCCCTGTCCTACACAGTCTGGCACCTGGGATCTTAGGAGCCATCACTGTGCAACTCCATAACTAGTCTCGTTGCAAGTCCAACAAGTGTATAAAGGATAGTTGATCTATATAATGAGGCTTCCCAACTTCTGTCTTGTCACTGTAACAGGGATTGTGACTTTTAAGTACACCTTCCTTCCCATTAAAAACTCACTAGCAGCCTGACTTCATCTGCCACAGCATCATATGGGACCTTGGAAGTCTTCTAGCCCAGCCCCCTATTCAAAGCAGGAGACCTTATTGCATCCATGACAAAGGACTGTCTACACAATCCATGCAAAGCCCAAATGCATTGTTGGAAGTACAGGTTATCACCTAGGCTTGGAGTTTGTTTTTCGGTTGGGTGGCTTTCTTTCTGTTTTAAAAGAAAATTATCTTGAAAAATAAATTAGTAGCTTGAGCCATATACACCTTCATTTCTATCTCCATCACTATGGATATACCAATCAGGTCTCATTGAATAAAAGCTACCTTAGTGTTAGCATTACAGATTATTAATAAGGGGTTAGAAATAAAATGGTAGGTATGTGTCTTTCAGTTATAGACTGCATCGCATAATTCTGCTGATCCATTGCAAAAATAAAAATACCAGAAAACACGAAAAAGAAGAAAGAGAACTAAAATGATGGAAATGTTAGCTCAGATGCCTCTCAAAGAAAAGGCTCTTCCCCCTGTTCAAAACAGGATGGAGTATTTGGGTCTGGAAGAAGCCATGAGGTGACAGCGATAAAAAGAAATGCTTCCTCCTGCCTTGATTTTCAGAAAGAACCCTGGGTGAACCTATGCAGTTTTCTGAGCTTTTGTGGGGCAGAATACTGATCTAGGAGAGCCTTGAATTAACTCAGCAGCAAAGCAGTTCTCATCTACTCACGACCTCCCAGTAAGAAGAATTAAGCACCTGCTCCTTTCAGTTGGAGCATTGCTGGATCGAGAGAGAATTGAGTGCTCACTTTTAGATTTACAAGCATAAATCCCACAATTTTACTCCAATCCAAAGTAGGTATGCAGTGTCAGGTAAAAGTGTAAAGTGCAATCAGACACCTATTTACTTCAAAGGAAGTCATGCACGGAATGCGTTGGAATCAAATTGTCCAAGGAACAGGTCATAAATGGGCCTCTTTCTTCTGTCTCTTCTATCCCACTGGTTGTTACCTTCAGTAATCAGAAGAGTAATACTATACAAACATAAACAGTAATCAATTCAGAAAGGGAAACTCGGTCCTGCCTCTTCCTGGCCTGAAAGGCAGAAGAGACCGGATCTCCCATCTTTCATATCACAAAAGGAAGCTATTTCTTGCTCCCAGTCATTGCAAGAAGAAACACATTTTAATCCCCTTTTTATTGAGTAACTACAGTTGGGAAGCATGTAACAGTGAGAAAAGGTGAGTTTGGATATGAGAAAGGAGACATTTCAGCAGATGCAAAGAGAGCTAGCTATACAATGAACCTTTTACCCTGAAGCGCTAAACACCAACAATAGCTCTCTAACTGTGAGTTACCTCTTGGCTTTTCACAAGGGACACAGAAACCTTTAATTACTGCTGTAAAATCTCAAGTCTAGCTATGCCTAGCAGTAGCTGTTGATCTTGACAGGGTTACTATACTGTACTTCACACTTCCTCAAGGAAATTAAGTCTTTATCTATGGTTAAAAACAGGTTATACAGCTTTACTAAAAGCTTTATTTCACAGGTAAGAAGAGAAGCTTTCTTGAGCACTCTTCATGGAAACATCTTTCCTGTGTGAATAAGGTTACATTTGAATTCTCTTCTTCGGACAGACGACCCCTGATTCCATATAGACTGTTCCACATAGCTGTGTTTTTTGCTGCTCATCTGTATAAGAAACTATTGCTAATGTGTGCTGGGGTAGGGATGAATTAAGTAATATTTATGGCTAGTGCGAGTACTAACAGTATTCCACATAGTGTAAGATTACCACTTCTGGTAATTGAAATGAATGATTTTGAGGGGTGGGTCTATGAACTATAACGTCTTTTAAAAAACAAACTTAATTTCCATTTCTAAGTATAGAAATCACATCCCCAAGGAGATGATTCAGCAGAAGATGTCTACGGTAAAGTAATTTCAATGGGAATCTCAAGCAAGCGCTTAGGTATCTTCTACTGAATCTGGGATATAAATCCTTGCAGGGAGGTAGTCATTTTCATCTTTTACAATAAAAACAGCAAAAGGTATTCTGGTACCTTAGATTAACATTGCTATCACGTGGCTTCCCTGATACACAATACACTTAAAAGGTCTACATTTGATTGAAATAAGTCTAATATGTTTCTGATAGACACTTATCTTTATTTCTCTATATTAAATCACATTGGCTTCCCAGAAAATATGATTGTCAATGTTTTATTTTTACATTATTCAGTTTAACGGTATGAGTACAAATTGAAGAAAATTAGAAAAGGGAATTTTGCTGGAAATTTGAAACTAGCTTACATTCTGAAATTTATAACCCAAAATGGAAACATTTATTTTTTAAAGAATTAATAGAACTTTGAGATATTATTTCAACAGATATTAGATTTATGGAACTTTAGTAACTTTAAACAAGCCATATTCATTAATTCTGTGAATAACAGGAGATTTGTACAAGCACTTTGAGAATCTGAACTAAAATGGCTGTCAACACTAGAGAGCCATCATAATCTTCATCATCTTCATCAGCTACACTGGATTAACTGCTACACTAACAGTAAGTACTACATCCATCTGATAATATGTTTTCCATTAGCAACACATACAGTACTCAGTGATGCTGTAATTAGAGGCCTACGTATGAAAAATGCCCATTTATTCTCAACCCTAGTGTCCAGTTACTCTCCCACTACTATTTTTCAAATAATTCCATCTCTCCCCTTCCCCCTTCTTTATTCCCCCATGTGCCTGGTCTTTCTACATCCTTAACTGCACCCAAAGGAACTCCAAATGCCCAGTTAAGAATTGACACAGACAGGCCTCAAATTCAGGTAAGAGCCTGAAAGATGATGATCATTCATTGGCTTAAAATGCATTTCTTTCCAGAGGGACTGTCCCCACTAGTGTTGACTGACAACTTCCCCGCCCCCTGGAAAAAGGCAATAGATCACAAGCTAGGCTCTTATGGGCTCTCACAGGTATTCTTAATGTCTTTAGGCTTTGGCCAAGCAAAGCAAGTAGTAATCAATAGAATGAAGGACATGGAGTTCCAAGAAGAACTAAATAGGTTGCCTCTCCACGGTAGGGACAGAATCAAACAGAGTGTGTGGGAATTGGCAAGATACCTGGTCTTCCCAAAACAAAGAATAGCTTTCTTCAGAGCCAGATTTAACATTCTTCCTTCAGCACTCCTCCAGGGCAGGTATAAGAGAACACCTATAACAGAATGGGTTTGTATATATGGTTAAGGAGAAGTGGAAGATATCTCACATGTTCTGTTACACTGTGAGCTATACAGAGTTTGTAGGTCTGCATATATTCTCCCCTTATTAAAGAGATGGCCGGGGGGGGGGGGGCAGACAATTTTTTATTTAGGCCTTCTCCTCCAGGACTCAAACCTGTCTACCATGCATGCAGTGGCAAAATTCTGTGTTGCTGCAATGTCCACAAGAAAAAAATTGCTTACAGAATTATAGCTGTCATTTGGAAACCAATTATTTGGACATATCTCTAACAATTTCTGGACCATTGTATTTACTCCCATACTTATCGGCTTTGCACCTAGGAAAACCAGGGAGTGACTCAAACCATTTGAGAACATGTATGTTATTATCCACTTTTAATGTCAGTACTTTTTAAATATATTTTAATGTCAGTACTTTTTAAATATATTGTAAAAAGTAATGTCTATTGCTGGTCTTTGACTGTAATAAGGATATATTATTATGATTATATCCCTTACTATATCCCTTAAAGAAATTTGGGATATGATATAGTAATATTGCAGTTGTATCAGTTACCTCCATCTCTTCAGATGGTCCCTAAGGGAGGGAGAAGTAGGCCCTTTCTGTTTAAAAAAACTGGTAATAAATTTGGGGGCCTCTAGGAGCCTGGACATGAACATAGCAGTCTAGCTTTAAGAGCATATACCTGAAATTGATAATAACCTATCCAAACTACAGATAGTCCTCAACTTGCAATCATTTTTAGTGTCTGTCTGAAATTATATTCACCTAAAAAAAGTGATTTATGATTGGTCCTCACAGTTATGATAGTCATAACATCTTGGCCATGACATGATCAAAATTCGGGTACTCAGCATCTGACATCTATTTATGATTTATTTTTAAAGTTCTACATTGAAACTAGAGATTCAGCCAGTGGAGCCTAACACAGGATATAAACATTGTGCATTTGTATCCTAATACATTTAATCATGGCACAATAATTCTGTGATTACAACAGTTACCCCAGTCTGATTCCTCAGATGTTGCCTTTATCTTGTTCTCTACCCAATAATGTGACAGACAAGTCACTGCTAGCTATTCTAATATTGGTCTTTTCCTCTTTCTTCTTATTCACTGATCAGGACTATCCCATAGAGGTAGAAGGAATCTTTAAGGAATCTCTAACAAACAAACAAATAAGAGGAAGTACTTTTTCACCCAGAGGATCACTGGTCTATGGAACTCCCTGCCAGAAGAAGTGGTGACAGCTGTCAGCCTTGACACCTTTAAGAAAGGATTAGATGAGTTCATGGAGAACAAGGGTATCAATGGCTATCATTATGGATGCCTAAGGACACCCTCCGGGTTGGAGAGATAGGCAGGATATTTCTCAATGCCATTTGCAGGGAATCATAAGCAGGTGAAGACATCTGCTTGGGAACACCCTGAAACAAATGGGGAGCCACTGTGTGAGACAGAATGCTGGACTGGATGGGCTGTGGCCTGTTCCAGCAAGGCTATTCTTATGTTCTTATGTTAAGGTGGAAGGGGGGAGGGGTTGGCACTGATATAATTTTCTGCTGTTCCAAGGACAAGTGAGTAGAAGGGCCCATGCATGCAGAATCAAAGATGTCTGAACACAGGAATTTGTTCAGGGAAGGGGTCCTAGTGCTCATACACAAAAACCCATTCTTGATCATCCCAAGCTTTTTAAATTTTCTGGAGTATAATTTAGGAGGAGGGTGGAAATACAATTATATTGCAACTATTTTTGGCATTCGGGAGTTAGAAATCCTTATTGATGTACTATAAATTATGAGTAGAACCAGAACATTTAATCCAAATCATGTAATAAAACAGAGTACTATTATGATGAATTATCCTCATCAGTTTTTCTTGCTGGATCACAAACAGCTTATTTATTGCTCTTTCACAATAGCATTGAGGGATAACTTGTTTGGGCCATTAAGGCAGAATTTCATACATTACAATATAACATTAAACACAACAACCTTGGATGGTTATGGTTAATATGTGTCCTCAAGGGTAGGTTAATTTAATGTTGCTGGATTAAATACTGTGCATTCGGGTAAGAGTCAGCAAGTATATTGTAATTACAAGTTTTGCTCAACAGGTTTCTATATGTATAATGAAGATTGCCATTCAGAAATATCTCATGTATGAACCACTTAGCTAAATGTACCCTATCAGTTACATACAGCAGATCAGAATTTTGGTTTTGCCTCCTCTGATTATAGAAATTAGGTTCAAATATTTGAAATGCTATTATGGGCAAGTAAGCTGTGTTTGGCTTTGGAGAATATAAATTCCACACTTGTGGATTAATGAAATCCACTTTGACTCCCATTGAATTGTATGTGATAATATCTGTGCAACAAAGGCAAGATGTTACCCGATATTTGTAAGTATCATTGAAGAGTTCTGGTTAAAACCATTGCTCCCACATATTGGAGTGACAATATCCTAATGAAAAAGCTTTATAAAATACTTGAAACTGAGCAATCCTTTCACCTTCACATGCACATTGGTAAAGACTGCCTTTATATTTAGGTAACCAACCCTAACCATACACCTCGTGTAGCAGATACACATCTGTGATTAACAGATGGCCATTGCTTATGGTGTGTTTTAAAAGTACACATAGCAATCTGTCAGCAGCAAACAGAAATTAATTTCATATTTACCACTTTACAGTTTATTTTGATTTTGATACGATAGTTTTTGCCTAGGGTTTGTTTCAGTTGAATTTCAATTTTGTTATAACATGCACCTCCAGTTATATATTTTTTATGTCACAGATTTTCTGTTGCATTTGCAACTCTGTTACTCAGAGTTGCAATTGTGTGTTTGAGTTGAATAGGCACATATAAGATTAGACCAGTGAAACATAATGCTGTTAAAGTGTAAAATAATCAAGTAGTACAAGAATAAGAACCTTTGTCATGATAACAACTGAGATTAGAAAAAATTTCAGAAATAGTGATAAGAAAAGGGGAAGAAGAAGAAGAGAAAAGAAGAAGAAAGAAGGAGAAGAGGGAGAGAGAGAGGAGGAGGAGAAGGAGGAGAACAAAGTGGAAGAGGAAGAAAACTTCATGACAAGCCATGAAAAAAATTCCAGTGATTACAAAACTGAAGTTAGGGATTGGGGAGGGATTACTAGATGTCACTGCTCTATCCACAACTGAAGATGTTCTGACAAGCAAGAAAATCTGGTGTGCTTCAACTATTTGATGAGTTTTTTCTTTTGCTTCCATATTTAGGGCACCATGGAACTATCGTGGTGCGTTTTGTAGGTCTCATTAAAACCAATTCTCTTCTTTCAGAGAAAGGAACATAAATGTATCTATTTACCTCTAATAGCGAAGTTGCCTGAGTTGGCTTGGCACACGACCACTTACAACTAAATAGAGCCCTTAGATGTATTAATGATAATAGAAAACTTTCTTATGACAGAGTTACACCTGCATGCATGTATGAGACACACTTCCTCTGTGTACTGTGCCATGGATGTGGAGCACTGATTTGCTAAGTTAAGAACCCAAATGCAAACAGCATATGGTTCCTAGAGGGGAAGCATGTGCTTAAGTTAAATATATCAGAGAAAGAACCAATAATAGAGACAAATAAGAGCTTTGTGTGACCCAGACACTTTTGCTTTTTATATTAGCCCAGTCACATGTGTGGCTAGATCATGTTAGTAATGCTTGCTCTGTTGTTAAATTATACAAAAGAGATTTACAAAATGATTTTGTCATGAAGTTTCCATGTAAATGACAATTGATTGGAAGAAATACATAAACCCCACTAAGGTAGCTTGGGTATTGTAATACTGTTATTAGAATCAGAAAGAAAGAGATGGAAAGACACATAGGAATTAAAACTGGAACAATTTTATTGTTATCTTGCATAACAGAGCTGCAATAGACGAAACCTGTGAGTTGATGTCCTATTATTTGCCCAATGAGATTCAGCCAACGAGACAACTGACAAAAGCATTTCCATTCTTGTTTAATCTTTTAGCCTCTGGCCATTTCCTGTATTTCTCCTCAAGTCTCATTACCAAAATTAGCCAAACTATTCAAAATCCCTTGCCTATTCTAAGTATGTAACTCAAATCTTGAAATCTTCTTTCATCCAGAAATGTTACCCAATGCTGTTTCATTCCTGTAAGACCTTTCCACATAATTCAATACAGATATTTTTGTGTCCTTTCCACCTATCTATAGAGAATAAGCAAGCAAAATGTTGCTAGGAGTTCTCTGCTGTGGTCAAGAGGTCATGTCATCTCTTCTATTTATTTCACTAAATAAAATTTGATTTCTGCCAAAAGCAATATTTTTAATTCATTCCCCCCAACTTTCCACAATGGCAGAAAATTACAGCAGTACCTTTTTGGTGATGACATCATATCATTGCCATATCTTTCTTCAGCCCTTGACTATTAAATAAACAACCAAAAAAAAAGATTGGCTACTGGTGCTGTAGAGATTTGCTTGACGAACATGGTCAAACAAGCCCAAATGCCTAAAAGTGCCTTCTCTCCACCCCCCACCCCCCCATGCTTAATAGATTAGGAAAGGGATATATAGTCTCTCTGAATAATGATAGCATTATTAAAGTTCTTGTATATATGTATGTATGTATGTATTGTAATTTTTTGGCCTAATATTCATGAATAATCTGCATTCTCATATCTTAGATCCATTAGTGTGTGAACTGTACTCCAGACTAATAGAAAACAGATTTGGGATTTATTTATCCATCAAATGTCTTCCAATATTTGAGGAGTTCTATTATATATTCCTTTAGTCTTCTTCAGATTGAACATATATACTATATTCCTAATTTCCTGTGAAACTATTTAGCTTTTTGCTTCATTATTCTTATTGTCTGAGCTTGTTTTACTTTGCATGAATCTTTAAAGTGTAGGTGCCCAGAACTGGACAGAATATTCAATTCTGCTTCCCCTATTAATATCAAAATATTGTCTCCTGTATGGCCTTCCTTCAAGTCCTATGATGATGTGGTTGATGATAAGCTATTCAGGCCCTGAAAAAGTTTCTTTCTTTGGTCCCAGTCTCACGATTCCAGATCTAGTGAATCTTCTTTTATCTTAAAGATGCCTCTCAGCATTACCCATCTCTCCTGTAAACCATATAAAGGTGTTTATGTCACCTGCACTGGAAGAGTTCAGGTAAGTATGGTACAGCCCATGGTTAGTCAACCGTTTTATACCTACCACCCACTTTTGTATCTCTGTTAGTAGTAAAATTTTCTAACCGCCCACCGGTTCCACAGTAATGATGATTTATCAAGTAGGGAAGTCAATTAAATTAAAAAAAGGAAAGTGCTTCAGTATTGGACAAAATCCCTACCGCCCACCATGAAAGCTGGAACGCCCACTAGTGGGCGGTAGGGACCAGGTTGACTACCACTGGTATAGCCTAAGAAGAACTAATTGCTTTCATACAATTTATGCATGTCTTGACCTCTGTTCAAGCTTTGTCTGGCTCGGGGGTCTGCAAAGTCGACTCTTTTAAGACTGGTGGACTTCAACTCCCAGAATTCCCCAGCCAGCTATGCTGGCTGGGGAACTCTGGGAGTTGAAGTCCACCAGTCTTAAAAGAGCCGACTTTGCAGACCCCTGGGACTCTGGCTAGTTGAATTTTCTGGTAACATACGGCCTTCTAAAATTTCCTATTTACACCTTTTCTACCTCTATATAAACACTTGTTCTTTATAGCTTCTCTGATGATAGTTTTTGTGTCCAGATCATTGGACCTGAATTCTTTACATATCTTTCCTAGTCAGTAAAATCATAACCTTACCTTTCAATAAACGTTTCCTGTCTTCAAACTGCAATATCAAAACTTTATGGAGGTAAAAGGCGAAAGATTTATACGATCTGAAGAGAAATCAGAGCGACCAGGATGGCTATTGCGCAACATTGGAAAGACACTAACACTAGCGTACCACCAGAGCACCTAATTATAGCCAAAACTTTCAACTGTGCAGAATTGGACAAATTAGCATATATCTTAAAAGATAGACAAGATTCAACCTTTTTCAAATGTTGGAATAAATGGTATGCATGGTACAACAGGAAAGTAATGGATACCAAGAAAACCAACTAAATAGACTATCTAAGAAACCAATGTGAGGAATAAATAAGACAAGAGGATAGTAAATTTGAGAGAGAGAAAAATATAATTATTGTATAATTATAAATAATAACTGATAAGTTAGACTGGGATAAACTCAATTCTCAATCTAGGGGACTAGACATTTCCCCGGTATGTTTACGTATGTCTTTCCAGTTACCCTTACCCTATATTTGTTGACTGTGTGTTTTTATATGGCAAATATTAATAAAGATATATTTTATTAAAAAAAACTTTATGGAGGTTATGCCATTCTATTTCCCCCCACAAGGTGTAGATTTTATTCTAGCCACAGAAAAGATCTGTGGCTATACACACATAGCAAATTCCACTAGAATTAGATTTGTTGTTTAGTGTCTCTCAATGAGAGTAAAAACACCACATAGACTGAGTAAAAATAGAGAAAACTCCAGGTGAGATTGGAAATCATGCAAATCCTCATAAAATAAGGTCATGCCATAATATACAGTATTATCTGCAGTTCTGTGGTTTGGGATTTTAAGAAAAGGGACATGGACTGTACATACATTGTGTGTGTGTGCGTGCGTGTGTGTGTGTATTCGTGAAATCTTTTATATAAAGTTTTTAATTTTTAATTTTTATACATATCATTGTGTGAATGGTTTGATTCCTGGGTGTCATACATTTCAATACAAATAAACATAACTGTTATTCCTAATAATTACATTTCATTTTCATTTTTAGTTTTACTGGCACATACCGTATTTTTCGGAGTGTTTTCCTCTAAAAAGAGGCTGAAAATCTGGGTGCGTCTTATACATCAAATACAGCATTTTTTGCCTCCTGAAACCCCACCCCCTTCACCAAAATGACCACGCGCATACCCTTATGCAGGCTTCTAGAGAGCTCCTGGGGACTGGGGAGGGCAGTAATGAGCAAAAAACAGGGCGTTTTTGACTCCCCAACCCCCAGCAGCACTCTATAAGCCTCCATAAGGCTATGCATGCTATTTTTTGACCAAAAAATGGGCCGTTTTCACGACAAAAATGGGCAATTTTTCCTCATTTTGCCTACCCCAACCCCCCAGGAGCACTCTGCAAGCCCCCCCAAGGCTGTTCATGCCTTTTATTGGAAAAAAGGGCCCATTTTTGTGAAAAACGGGCCATTTGGGGGAGATTTGCACAGTGTAAAAAGGGTTTTCCCCCCTCTTTTGGAAAGCTGTTTAATTAGAGTGATTGATGAGAATTATGTTGGTCAAGTACTGTGCCTGCAGAAAGAAAGATTTTTTCCAAAGGTGGTCAGTGATTTCCTTCTCCAGCACATGGGTAAAAACACCTGGAAACATCTCCCTACCTACCTACCTACTCTCTCCCTCTCCCTACCTATCTACTGTATTTTTTTCTCTCTCTCTATTTCTCTCTCTATTTCTCTCTCTCCCCTCTACATACCTATCTACCTACTCTCTCCCCCTACCTATCTACTGTATTTCTCTCACTCTCTCTATTTCTCTCTCTATTTTTCTCTCTCTATCCCTCTGCCTACCTACCTATCTACACACACGCTCTCTCTCTCTCCCTACCTACCTACTGTATTTCTCTCTCTCTCCCCTCTGTCTACCTACCTACTCCCTCTCTCCCCTTACCTATCTACTGTATTTCTCTCAATCTCCCTATTTCTCTCTCTATCCCTCTACCTACTTATCTATCTACACACACTATCTCTCCCTACTTACCTACCTACTGTATTTCTCTCTCTCCCTATCCTTCTATCTACCTACCTACCTAACTACACACTCTGTCTCCCTACCTACCTTCTTACTGTATTTCCCTCTCTCTCCCCCCCACTACCTACCTACCTACCTACCTACCTACCTACCCACCTACTCTCTCTCTCTCCCTCCCTCTCTACTGTATCTCTCTCTCTTTCTCTCCTTCTCTATCCCTCTATCCACCTACCTATCTCTTCAAAACCTGGGTGCGTCTTATACTCCGGTGCGTCTTATAATCAAAAAAATACGGTAACTTCTTCTATCACCCTTCAATTCTAAACCTTTTCATATTTCTACCATATGCTGTATCATCTTAACATCTGTTTTTTTCTATTTACACCTCCCCCCTCTTATTTCTACCTCTATTTAGTTTTTCCCCCTTTTCCCTGTCATTCTAATATTCAAAGATGTGATCCTTCCTTTTTTCATTATTCAATATTTCAATATGCACTTCAAGATCAATCAATCCTTCCCATTGGTGGGAAGGAGGAAGAAGAAACAATAGCAAAGAGACTCAGATCACAAAAATGAGTTTATTTTGAAATTATTATTCTAATTCCTGAAAACAGATGTTAACATGAAACAAACGATTGCATGTATGATGTTTATGACATGATATATATGTATCTCTTCCACCATTTACTTAACTGTATTTTATATGAAGCCTTGGGGGCAGTCACCACACCTGACATGGAAGTCCTAAAATGTTAAAAAACACCCTATATACCCCTTTTCCTTTTGTATACTGCAAAACCAATAAAATTGTTTCCAAAAAAAAAGATCAATCATGATCTTTCAAGCATTAAATGTGTATTCATTTTTTTCTGAAAAGTTTTTTTTATTTTTCCATAACCACCCTTACATCAGTAATCTTACAGTGTATTATCTGGGTACAATCTTTGTGCCATCATATTTAACAGTATTCATCATTTTAAATCTATTTTTATCTTCCATTTACCTTTACCTTTACATTTCAATTGCGTTTTAATTCAACTCCTCCCCTATAAATTCTGCGTTCTTTTCCAAATTATTCAATTTTCTGTTTCTTTTTGTGTATATTCATTTTCCATCCAGTGATAAAAACATTTATTTTTTATTTTATTTATTTATAGTCGAATTTATATAACCGCACCCTCTCCCCGAAGGGACCTGGGGCGGTGCACAGGAAGTTAAAACACACAGTATCAAAATATAAATAATTAATATCAAATTAAATAAATATCCCTGTGCTAAAATTTAAAAGTTAAAACATAATCCATTAAAAACCCAATTAAAACAATTTATGGTGCAGACTGTAGGCTAGGTAAATAACTTAGGCCAAACCGGCCTGATGGAACAGGAGTGTCTTTAATTTCTGGCGGAAGGTGCGGAGGTCCGTGGTTGTTCTGAGGTCGGGGGGTAGGTCGTTCCAGAGGGTTGGGCCCACCACAGAGAAGGCCCTTCCCCTGGGCGTCGCCCGCTGGCATTGCCTAGTGGACGGCACCCGGAGAAGTCCCTCTCTGTGTGAGCGGATCCGCCGCAGGGATGTTTGAGGTAGGATGCGATCTCGCAGGTAGCTTGGTCCCGTGCCATGGAGCGCTTTAAAGATGGTGATCAACACCTTGAAGCGCACCCGAAAGACCACAGGTAATGAGTGCAGCTCGCGCAGGAGCGGTGTTACATGGGAATATCTAGACGTTCCCAAGATCGCCCGCGCGGCCGCATTCTGAACCAGCTGTAGTCTTTGGGTGCACCCCAAGGGGAGCCCCATGTAGAGAGCATTACAGTAGTCCAGCCGGGATGTCACAAGCGTGTGAGTGACTGTGCGAAGGGCGTCCCGGTCCAATAAGGGACGCAATTGCCGCACCAGGCGTACCTGGTGGAATGCCCCCTAGCCACGGCCGTCACGTGATCTTGCATAGACAGCCGGGTATCCAGGAGGACACCTAGGTTGCGTGCCCGATCCACGGGGGCCAGATGTTCACCCCCTATGGCCAGTGACGCCGGAAACCACAGCCACTCGGTCTTAGATGGGTTGAGTTTGAGTATGTTGCTTCCCATCCAGATCTGTACGGCTTCCAGACATCGGGACATCACTTCAACGGCATCGTTGGGGTGGTTTGGGGTAGAAAAGTACAGCTGCGTGTCATCAGCATAGATGTGGTACTCTACCCTAAAACCACGGATGATCTCACCCAGCGGCTTCCCCATATCTTATAATACTTTGATTCTTCTTTCTCTTTGATTGCCAATATTAATCTGTTCATTTCTGCACAGTCTAATATTTTTTTAAATTACCTCTCCCTCTGAGGGTATTTTTTCCATTTTCCAATTTTGTGCAAATACAATTCTAGCTGCAGTTATTACATGAATAATCAAATTTATAATTAAATAATTAAATACATTTTCTTTACTATATTTCTCTGGTAACATACCCAACAAAAACAGTTATGGCTTTAAATCAATATGCTGTCGTATCATCCTTTCCAACCACACATAAATTTTTGTCTAATATTGTTTTGCCTCTGAACATGTCCATTACATATGATAATATGATCCTGGTGTCTGGTGACACTTCTGATACTCAGTTTATTTATCTTTAAACATTTTTACCAATCTTTCCGGTGACATATGTTATCTACAAAACATTTAATACAAATTATCTTTAGATGCTGTTGCCATTGTTAATTTATAATTCCTTTCCCATAATTGCTGCCACTTCTCGAGTTCTATTGTATATCCAAATTTTTTTGCCCCTGCTATCATTGTTTCTTTTACTTCTATTTCTTCTAACTTAATATGAAGTAAATAATTATATAATTTTTAATCATTCGCTCTTCTGTTCCTGTGAGTATTTCCTCCAATTCTATCAACTCCAAATAAAAACCATAAAGCTTTGTATCTTTTTCATATCTCGATTGTATTTGCAACTTTGTATACCAAACCATATCGGTTCTTCTAACACGTTTCCCTTTTAACTTTCCCTTTTCTGATAAAATGTCTTTATATCTAATAATATTTTCCATCTTAATAAAGTTTGGATGTATCAGTGCTTCCATTGTTGAAAGCCACATTGGAATCTTCAAATATTGTTTTCCTCTCACTCTTTCCCAAACTAATAATAGAGAGTTTCTTCCATAATGTCTTTGAAAATAACTGTGTATCTTATTTTTCCCATACCACAAAATGCATTGCAACCTAGTTGTAGATCATGCCCCTCCAGTGTCAATAACCTTGTTTCCATCAATGTAATCCAACCTTTCATCCATGACAATGCTGCTGCTTGGTTATATATTTCCCAATTTGGGAGTCCGAACCCCCCTCTAATACTTCCATCCAGTAGCATTTTTATGTTAATTCTTGCTTTTTTCCCTTGCCATAAAAATTTTGCTAGCATTTTATTAAGAGTTTTAAAAAAAAATTTCTCTAACTTTATTGGTATTGTTTTAAATAGAAACAACAATCTTGGTAATATTCATTGATAATCACATTTTTTACATAATTAATATTTTCCCAATCCTTCAATCCTTATAATTCTGCTGTTAATACTCTTGTTTTCATTGGAATATGTTCTTTCTTTGTCTAATCTCAAATTACTTAATCCTAGCTTTTCATTGGTAATCACATTTTATACATATTTAATAATACCCTTATACAAATTTTGTTTATCTAGTTTACAAACTTTTTTCAACCTATATAAGTCTAATAATAATATACATTATATTACTGCCTTACTAATTTATATATTCAAAAATGCTTATCTCTTACACCACATATAAAGCAATTGCTCAACTTATATAGTTCTAATATTCATACACATTGTTAAAATACTTTCATGAAATGTTTTGCTTTACATTCCTTTTCTTTCCCTTTATCCCACATCTTTCACCCTCTTCCAACTTTTTAATCTTTTGGGGGGGGGGGTTGTCTTCCATACACTTCTTTTAATTCTTTTATTGCACCTACTTTGATCTGCATTGTAACTATGCCCTCTAGTTTTCTCTCCCTTCGCCGTTTCCTCCCACTATCTAGTTCTTTGGCTACCTATTCTAACCCCCTTTTCTTCTCTCCAGCTATCTTTCTGCTTCTCCCATTTCCTTTTCACATTTTTAAGAATATTTTCCTTCTGTTCTAATGCCTTATTCACCATCAATTGTTTACTAGTAACCTCTTGTTGTTGTTGCCTTCTTCTTCTTGATTTCCCGATTCTGCTGCCTCCTCTGCTTTTTCTAGTGATTCCATTCTTTCCTCCTTGTCCTGTTCTTTACTTGTTGTTCCTTATACTATATTGTCCAATTTTTGATCTATACAATCTGTTGTGTCCTCTACCTGCGACCGGTCTCGACCTATGACCGGCCGCAGGTCTTCCAGGCTGCCGCTTTGAAGCCATGGAGACAGGGTGTAGCAAGCCGGCTAACCGCTAGCCGGCTTCCTGGCGGGAAGCCGGCTCTTGCCGCAGCCTGATTGGCTTCCCGTTTGACAGCTCCATATATAAGAGCTGTCAAACGCGGGAGCCCCTGTCTACCGCTCCTTTTCAGTATTGTATATAGTTGATTTATCTTGCTGCCTGAAATAAACGGCTATAGTTTTTCTGAGTAAACCTGGTCTGGACTCCCTCATTCTCTACAACAACGGAGAATCTAACACTGGCGACGAGGGCTGGGGCCAGGCAGAGCTCTACTTGCGGAGGAAAGAATTATTTCCTCACGAAAAAAAAAATCCCCCCCCTTTTACCCTTTTCGTTAGCGGTACGATCCACCATGGGTTCAGTTCCTCCCTTCGCTCCTTTTGACTCTTCAAAGGAGACCTGGGTCTCGTTTATGGCACGCTTCGAGTGCTTTATCCTGGCCAATGATTACGGGGCGCTGCCTCCGGCCAGGAAGTTGGGGCATTTCTTGGGCTGCGGCGGCCCGGAACTCTAACACAATCTATACAACCAAATATTTCCTTCATCTCCTTGTGTTTTTCTTTTAAAAAATCCTTAATGTTTGGTACATCAGCTCCATTTCATTGTCTCCACTTGCTTCCATTTCACAATCAATCCAATTTAAGAAAATAAACCAGGGGGGTTGTCCACGCCTCTTCCAATCACTTTGATTAGCGCAACAATATTCAGAATCACTAGCCTAAAGGTCTTGTTTATTGTAAGATTCTCCAGTACTTTTAAAGTAAATACTTATAATCTAGCAATGTAAAAGGTCCCAAAGTTGCACAGATCTCCTTTTAGCAGCAGATGGCACTCAAACTCCAACTTGGTACTGCCTCTGCATAATGCTGATAGTCTAATTTTAATTATTTTAAATTATAAATCCAGTAGGAGGGCAATATTTATAATAATAAAAAACAAGCTCCTGATTGAATTCCAGTATTTTTCAAAATATCTTTTCAATACCACGTCTTCACTTTGAGAGTTCAATTTTCTTTTCCATATATTTCTGTAAAATTTTTCTCTTCTTAAATATTCTGATTTTTTAAATGTGCTTATTCAGCTGCTAGCCAATAGTTCTAACATGCTTCCCCCTTGAATTGGTTGGGGTTGCTTTTCAGTAAAAAATATTCTCTTACCCAGTTCACAAGCCACTCATTTTCTTTACTCCTGCACAGTCTTAGGTTTTCAGGCTGTCTTTGGCTTCATGGCAGCCATGTTTGCTGCTGCTGCTCCCTGTTGTTAGCTGAGGGGGCTTTCCTAGTCAGGGAGGGGAGATGTGGCTCTCCTCTACCTGCTAGGCAGTTCCCCTTTGCTTCGCCACTCCTTCACAGTGGCTATGGTTCAAATTTGGTCCCTCCAATAAGGAGAGTTAACACAGTGGCCACAGAGTTAACGGACCAGGCTTCCAATGGCTCCGGAAGTACAAACGGAAGTCCGTTTCTTCCTGAAATCTTGTTGATCACTGAACCAGTATAGCTGCTAAAACTACTACAATGTGTGTAGTCATCTAAAATTCAATGGTCCATGGCTTCTATTTCCAATAGCTCATAGAACAGATCTGTTACTAGTACATCTGATGAGGTCCAACTAGAATGAAATCAGCCATGTATGGCTTACTGATGATAGTACATTATGCCCAGATTTCATTTGCTTACTAGATAAGGCTTTATCTGTGGGTATTCAAATGTGCAATAATTGTACAAAATCTTATTTTTTCAGAGAAGGGATATACTTTTCTAAACTTATTTTGGGAATAAATATACTGCTGTCATCATTCTAAAATTATAAACCTAATGATTCTATTTTGAACTTATCCCCTGTATTGATTCTTTCTTGGTAATCTATAAAATACCAGATCTGCATTGCATTTATCCTATCAATCACAAGGTGAAAGCAAAAAGATTCAGAAAGCTGGTCCAGATCTTTACAACCCAGATCTGGTGACCTTACTAACATTGTATCTTAGACTTGGGGAAGATGGAGGAGGTATCCTGACTCTCATTTAATCAGAGGAACAGATGATTATGAATCATTAATACTTTATTTAACAAGACGTTAAAGTACAGGATATACAGCATGTTCTTTCTTTTTACAGAGGTACATAAACAAAACTCTTCTTTACGCTTTATTATAAAAATATTGTTTAATTTACTGCAAATGTCCCTCCCTTTTCCTATTTTATTTTGTCCCAGTGTTAGAAGACACTTAAAAATTTTCTTAGATGTCTCTTCTTCTTTCCTTATAAGGAAGTGGCCAGTTAACTAATGCAAAAAAGTACAAATTGCAATGTCTCTCAATTCTTCATACAATAAAAGCAAGAGGCCCAATTCTCAAGTCTGTCAAGAGCCTTCTGGATCTTGAGCCTATCTTTTAAGTATTGGCTATTTCCCAAACTTGGTGTAATCAGTGAATTTGATGGGTTTCCCTTCTATCTCCTTATCTAGGTAATTTATGAAGATGTCGAAAAGACCTAGGCCAAGGACTGAACCCTGAAGTACCTCACTGCATACTTCCCTCCATGTAGATGTAATCCCACTGAGGATATCTGCTGAGTGTGGTTGGTCAGCCAATTGCAAATCCATTTGGAGGTATTGCTGCTTTTACTTTATTGTTCTAATTTACCAAAAAGCAGGATGGGGTCTATTTTGTCAATGTCTTGGTCCAAGTATGCTGTGACCACAACATTTTGCTATTCCACTAATTTAGTTACTTTATTTAAAAAAGGCAATAAGGTTTGTCTAGCAAGATTTTTTTTTTTAACAAGCCCATGTCGGCTTCTAGTAATCATCCTGTTGGTTGGTAGGTGTTCACAAATCCTCCACTTGATTATCTTTTCCAAGATTTTCTCAGGTATTGATATCAACTTGGTTGACTTATAATTTTCTGGTTCCATTTCTCCCCTCCTTTTTGTAGATTGGAACCAAGCAGTGTGGTGGCCTATGGTGAAGATGCTCATCTCCCACTCGAAAGGTTGAGAGTTCTGCTGATGGTGTCAGGAAGGGCATCTGGCCAGTAAATGCTCAGCTCCATCAGTTGCTCTGACTCTAATTTGAGTTAAGGGATTACAAGATCAAAAAAGGAGGGATTTTTTTTTGTAGATTGGGACCACCAGTTATTTTACAGTCCTTTGGTATTTCTTCTGTGCTACATGAACTTTGAAAGATTACATTCAATGGATCCAAAATTACATTTGCCTCATACTAATTCCTTGCCTATTTTGACTTGTATACTTGTTCTATCCCCCTTGGTGCTGCTTTTGATAGGTTGATACTTTATACAGATTTGAAGTGCCTATATAAATGTTTCCGTAAACTTTACAATCTTTCAAGGTAAGTAGGTAGGAAAGTAGGAAAAAGTAGGAAAATGAGTCTATACAGTTTCAGCTTTAGCTACCAATTGAGTTTATAGCTAGAATGGGTTTTGAACCAAAATTAGAAGTCAGACTGACTGTTATGTGACAAATAATGTTCAAACCTCCTAGTTTTTCAAAATGAACAGCAATTGCAGGTGGTTTGGATTACAACCATGACAAGTGAATTTGAAAATGCTAAGACTAAATTTGATGTGGAGTTGTGCACAAGTGATGGTATTATTGCTAACATATACAAACATTTATTAAAAATGGAAGCAGAGGATGAACAAGTTAAATAAACATTGTATGATAAAATTGACAAAAAATAGGATCCATACTCACAGATGGATCAGTATATGAAAGAAAGGGTTGGAATATATATTGAAAGGTAACCTTAAAGAGAATTTTTATAAAATGAAGCATTGCTGGAAATGAAACAGGATAAGTGGTCAAACAAGCATAAGGAATTTCAAATATTTCCTGGAAATGTAATCAAACTGAGGATACATCTTTGATGGATATGTAAGACAGTTAGAAAATATTGGGATCATATGTACATTCTGATTTAGAAGTTTTTAAAAGTGAATGTACAGTGGAAACGAGAGAATTTTCTTTGGGGTTTAATCAATAAACAACTGAAACCATCTTATGGATAGCAACAGCAAGACTTCTACATATTCAAAGGTGGAAAGATTTACAAATACCTAGAGTACAAGAATGGATAGTGAAGATGGAATTGATGGAGATGGTGAAATTGATAGTTTTGATTAAAGAAAACTAATTAGTTTTATTTCTACTTGAAAACCACTTTTGGATTATTATTTTTCATGAAAACTAAAGAAATGGAATATTGACTTTGGGATTTGATGATAAGAATTTTATGGAATTATATAAATAATGCAGACATGTATTAAGCTTAAAGTTTGATTTGCATCTATATCAAAGACAGTCAGAAATTATTCTTTTCCTATGTTTCTTAGTTTTTTCTTTTTGTACTTCTATCTTATCTATTTAATTTTTTTATTTTTTTCAAATCTTTTTTCTTCTCTGTTTAACTTTTAATCTTGGGGTTTTTTAATCAGTACATATAATAAAAAGCAACTTTTTTGGCAAGCAGCCATGGCATTATGAAATAATCTAGTCCTTTGTCTCTATACCTTTTTGTTCATGGAAGCAGCTATTAGATTTACTATTAGAATTTTTTTTTAGAAAAGTTACATGTTTCTTAAGGAATAAACTAACATTGTAAATAGAAAGTATGGGGAGGATCTTTTAATTAAGAGTTTCCAATTCCTATGTAAAAACTTCACTTTGTCAATTTTTCAATTATTTTTTTTAGAATGAACACAATTATAAATGCAGAAAATAAAAAGAGAGATTCAACCGTGGTCTAGAAATATTACTAACACAACTGTTTATTGTTTAATTCATTAAAGGAGCTTAGATTTTTCTTAAAAAATAAATACAGCCCAAAAACGCTGTGATACTGGCTCCACAAAACTTGCTGTAACTAATTTTTATTATCTAGCTTGCATACAAAGGCAAATAGAATATGGAATCCATTCCTTTAAAAAGGGTCAAAGAGATAAGTGAACATATTGAGCAAACTAAGCATATTGAATGAGCAAACAGGGGTGTCACTGTTAACAGAAGGAAAAGACAAAAAAGAAAAAGGAAAGTGACTTAAAAAAAATACATGCTTTGAGAAACTGTGCTCAGCTGTGAAAAGGTGAAAAGACCATATTTTAAATAGTTGCTGTTTTCAAGGGGTATATGCTGAGAGTTGCTGATAGCTCCTTGTGGTTGACTAACTGCTTTCTGCAGAGCAGTCAAAGGTTTCTACTGTGATGGTAGGTAATAAGAATTTAAGGTAGTATGCCTTACAATTTAGCATATGCCAGAACAAATGATGTATCCAGAGAGATATATATTAAACATGTAAGAGGGCTGACAAGGGAAGAGACCCCGAAAGCACGGCACAATAGTTTATTGATATATGAGCTAAAAGAACTTGCCAGTCTGAAACAGGTCTCGGAAAATATACCAGACAATAAGAATTATTCCTTCTTATTGGAAAAAAATATATTATTTAAGAATGGGACCTGCTTTGGATGGTTGATGCCTGAAGGAATGTTGGTGCTCTGGGAGGGGGGGGGAGAGTAAAAATTAAAACAATTGAAGAGGCGCAAGCCTTTTTCTTTTTCAAAAAAATAATATGCCTGAATCCTGGAAGAAGAAAATGGGGGAACGGGAGGGGCCATGGCACCACCCACTGGTGGGAGGGAGGATGAGGATATAATATTTACAAGACTCAGATTACAAAAATGATTTCCTTTAATATACTGTAACTTTTTCTTTCGGATGTTTTGTAGAAACAATTTATTGAATGCATGAATTTTATGAAATGATACATATGTAACTCCTGCCACCTTAAATAGAAAAATAATTAATCTTTGTATGAAGCCTTGGAGGCGGCCTGCACCTCCAATATGGATGCCTCTAAAATGTTCTTTTACACCCTATATACCTTTTCCCTGTAAAAAATTGTTAAAACCAATAAACCTTTTTTGCATAAAAAGAATTTAAGGTAGTCAGTTCCCAAGAGGGAATGAACTGAGTGCCTTAACTCAGGGGTCCCCAACCTTTGCAACTTTAAGTCTGAAGGACTTCAGCTCCCAGAATTCTCCAGCCAGCTTTGCTGGCTGGAGAATTCTGGGAGCTGAAGTCCTTCAGACTTAAAGTTGCAAAGGTTGGGGACCCCTGCACTCATAGCACTAATAGGAGCTTGACAGTGAAGTTCAGATTGAGAAGGTGCCATGGAGAAACAGAAAGCTTTCTACAGACAGACCTTCCAAGTAGTCATAGCTAAATCTACCTAAAACAACTTTAATTCATTCTGCTAAAAGTAACTAGTTAAGGAAAGGATGAAAAAGTGGGACGGGTTTTAGCTGAACCATCTGTAAGGTTATTTGAATAAGCAAGTGTATTTGTATGAATATACCTAATCAATATGTAAAATAGTCTGGGGGAAAAACCCTGAAAGTAGAACTAAAATAGGAAACACAAACACACTGGTTTTTCTTGAAGCAAACAAAAATTATAATGATGGTGATGATGACAGCCAGAGTCATTTACCTGGAAATGAAAACAGATAATGGCTTTCACATTTACAAAGGAAATAATTTGATCCAATAAATAGTCAAATTACCACACAGCAGGAGACTTTATACAGGATCATGTATCTAAATATGAGTGATAAAAGTTTATTGTTATTGTTTTCTTGTTTCTTACTATTAGGAGGATTGAAAAAAGATCAGGCAATAATATTATTCAAGGCTTTATTCTTATGTTAAGCCATACTGTAATGTAATGTGATTTTTTGTCTTTTCTTTGCATTATGTCACCCTAACCAATGAAACTATTCTTTTAAGCATATGAATCTCACTCAGGTTTTTCTGACAACTACTGGCATCTTGAAATGAACTCAGAAATTGGGGCCAATGTTGAGAAAAATGTTTTCTGAAGAGAAGACACATAGAATTTCAGTGGCTGCATTTTATAGTAAATGCAGTTGTTTTGCAAACTCGGAGTAAACAGAAAGTTGTTAGAATGTGATTAATTGTGATCTAAAATATAACTAGAACTGAGAGGGTATCATTTCTCAAAGAAATATCAAAAGAATGCTTTCCACACTGGAAGAGGTATAAAACTTTCCTTAAAATCTAAAGGGGAAAATATGCAAATCTGATAAAAATGTACACCATTAATGGGTTTTTCAATGTAAATAATATAAGGCAAATCAACAGACCCTAAATAAATGTATACTATTAATGAACCTTTTAATAAAAAATAAATCATCAGAAGGGCAAATAAATGTAAGAAACATGTTAACGTGTCAAACATTATGGAATTTAGCTTCTACGTATTGTTAAAAGTGCTGAAAAACTGGGAAAATCATTGTGTGAATGTTGATGGGAGCTCACAGGAATGGTAACAAAAGCTACAGAGCAAGTGGGAGGACAACAACTATAGTGAAATGTAAGCCATTAATGCAAGTGAATTTCATTACTGGAAGGTTAACAAATGTCAGGGAGAGTAGGAGGAAATAGCAGAGCATAACTACATTCCAGACAAAGCAAAGAGATTGCATTTAAGAGAAGCAGGTAGCCACGAGTGTCACATCTCTAGGTAACAGATATTTGGAAGTATAAAAGGTGATCATTGTTCTGACTGCTGTAAACAAGAGTTCCCCACCCCCCCACCCTGAATTCCACCATATGATGAAGCAAACAATTCTACAAGCTTTTTTTTTTTATAAATGCCTGCCACAGTAAGAACCATTATTTTTTCTTTACCTCCACAGAGGTAAAATGCATCTGAGTTGTAACTTGTTCAGGCTATTCTTTCTTGAATTTTAATTCTGTTGATAGATGTGGTTGATATATGTCCAGCTATGATCTTTCATGCTTCTTTTTGACCATTCAACACTCTTGAAAGACTTAGTATGGACAGAAGTCATGTTTGAGAGTATATCAATGCAGGCTTTGACTTTGAAATCTAAATACTGGTCACTGTTCAAATTAAGTTGTTTTAATACTGCAGGGACAACTGCACTATGAAAGGGAATTGTGATGTAATGCATGTCTTTTGGAAAGCCCTTTGCTCTCTCCTAAATTTGGCATCAAAGGCTTTCTTTAAGGAAGCCAATTTAAACAGATGTTGGATTGTTCCAGCTTGACCACTAAACCTAGCCAAACTAGACGTTACAGCTGCCTACAAAGTCAATGGAACAATCTGAGATAGAGCTCTGACTGAGATATTCATAGAACATAGAATAACAGATTTAGAAAGGATCTTGAAAGTTTTCTAGTTATCATTCAGTCAATCAGACTGATGTTCAGATTGATAACCACATTGAATATCACATTCAGTTATTATTCAGATTGATATTCAGTTATCAATTTGCTAATTTTTCCTTGGCCAAATTCCACAAATAGGCTTTGCCAACATGAAGACTGCTAGCCTTGGAGAAAAAATGTATTTTAATTCATCAGTTTAATCCATAGATACATTAACTAGATAAAAATAAATTCAACTGCTAATCACTGAAGGCAATCCTGGGGGTTCCTTTGAAGAAATGGCTATCTATTTTTGCTTCTCTGTTACTGTATATTTTCTGTATATTGTATTAAATAAGGCAATCTGTATAACAATTGCCTCATTTAATAGCTATCAAATGATAGAATTATACAAGTATGAAGTTAGAAAGGAAAGTTTAGACCAGTGTTCCCCAAACTTTCCTGCTTTACAGACTGACGGCGGAGGTGGGGTGGGGTGGGGGAAGAGTGGATGGTTCTCTGTGAGTAACAGGAAGCATGTTGGGAGAATCTCAGTAGTTCTCACTTTGCCCTGTATCTCATAAAAGAAAGCGTTTATAAATTTCCACAGAGATGATGATTCACATCTATGTCATTCTATCAGTGGCAGTGACACTACAAAGAAGGTCTCCTGGAGCGGAATGGGACCTAGGCTTCCCAAGAGCATGAACAAAAACCCCTTTTATTAATTTGCTGTGAATTCTGCTTATTCACATCCATCAAAGTCTTTCAAGGGAGGATTTATAGTCACAGACCTTATCTGGCTTGGAGAGCTGACAGGCCGATACCCGCAAAACTTGGCAAGGCGTCTCAGAAGAGTCAGAAACCAATTAAGTGAACTAATTGTCTCCTGCAAACTCCACCCCCCCTTTCACTCCTCATTATCAGTGGCAGTGACACTACAAAGAAGGTCTCCTGGAGCGGAATGGGACAACTCGCCACAGCCAACTCACTGCGACCAACTTGGCAAGGCCAACTCACCATGGCAATTCATTGCAGGACAACTCACCATGGCCAATTCTCCATGAGACAACTTGCTGTGGACTCAAGCCATATGGTCCTGTCCACCATTAAACCATCTTTCCAAACAGCCTCCATGTCTCCAGTGTCTTTTTCCCCACTTGGAGCCAAACTCAGAAGGACATTTCTTCCAACACTACTATGCTGTTTCCCAGTTTGGTAGGGAAAGGAAAATTGTTATGTAAACCTTAAAAAATACTACTACTAATATAAACCATATAGCACATTATATATAATTGTATAACATTAATGTAACAAATTAGTCTTATTTATTGTCAATAATAATATTTTCTTGTCCCCTCCCAAAATACCAACAACCCAGAAAAGTCAGGTGTGATTTGCTTAATTTGTATACAGCTCTACTCACAACCCTTCCCCCCGAATATTTACACAGAGTGCTAGGTACCATAAAGTTTAATCTCTATGATCCTACAATATAGAAAGAAGACTAAACCTGGGCAGCAGAAACCTACTTAGGACCCTTATTCTTTTGTTAGGTAGAAGCTCTAAAACCAAATTCACTATTTGTGTTATATTACTTCTCCTTTTTCTGATTATGCTGTTTCTTTCCTGTTCTCCTTTGATATCCAGGTAAGGGCAATCATAGGCCTTAAATAACTTGTACAGACACTGTAATTGGGCATAACTGTTCCCTCTAGAGTCTCCTTTTCTATTTACCACTGTTGGAAGAAATGTCCTTCTGGGTTCAGCTCCAAGTAGGGAAAAAGACACTGGAGACAGGGAGGCTGATTGGAAAGATGGTTTAATGGTGGACAGAAGTCCTGAAAAGAAAAAGGTGATCGCATGCTTCAATGTTGGGTGAAGAAGAAGAGAAGGGGAAGGGGCTTGCTGGACTTTTAAAAATCTGTTCAGTCCCACCTCTCTGTTTCCTGTCCCGGTGTAAGAAATGTATTCTGATTGGTTGTCAGACTCCCATGGGGCCATGCAAGGGCAACTCTCTAGGCCCGTGATGGCAAACCTATGGCACACGTGTCAAAGGTGGCACGCAGAACCCTCTCTGTGGGCACGCACGCCGTCGGCAGCTGTTCTTCTGGTTTTCGGCATGCACATGTGCGCCAGTCAGCTGGTCTTCACAGATACTGGAGCGGCAGAAAATGGCCTGAAAACAGCCAAAACCCAGGGCATTTTCCGGGCCAATTTTAGGCTGTTTTCCAGCACCTGGGTGCCCATGAAGACTAGTGAAGACCATTACAAAAACATCCTGAAAAACAGCTTGGAAATGACACCAAAACAGCCAAAAAACAGGCAAGTGTGCGCTGGCCAGCTGGTCTTCGGGTTTCCAGTGCTCCGACACGCACACATGCATATATGTGGACACTCGGTGCTGAAAAGGTTCGCCATCACTGCTCTAGGCTGTGTTTTGTGTCCCAAGTTTGATTGAGTTCTCAGATGCCATGCGGTGAGTTGGGTAAAGGGCTAATACTATCCTGCCTTAATCCCATCACCCTGGAGCTGAAGGGGAGGGGGTCTTTGTTATGCAAATAGACTGGTTTGGGGATTTTAATGGCCCATTAAGGAAAATGGGGGCTATTAAGAGTGAGCCTAAAAACATGTTTCTCCATTTCTGATCCATGGGTAATGTAATATTCTGCCTTTTCAATATTTCCTAGGATATTTCATTTTTCTAGGAGAGGGCCGGGTTTTAACTTCCTACACCACGAAGCTGGAAATTGGAAATGCTGGATCTGTGATATATTTCAACTCACCATAATAATCCACTACCAAAACAACAGGTTTAATGAATGAAGAGCCAATGTTGGGAGCACTTTGTCAGTGTTGAAGTGCCCACTCTCTCTTTTAGGCTGAGGGCTACACTTACCTTTGGAATGATGAGCTTAAAATCCCGGTCCTAAATGGGCACAGCCTGGATAGAAATATTTGCTTTAGTAATTAATTACTCCTCATTTACCCAACATTATTTCCTCTCATGCTCTTAAAAATGAATTCAATAACTTTTGGGGGCATGTGAGGGCATATGATCATGCATTTTTGTTTTAAAGAGGCCTAGAGTAAGGATTGACTTTCTTTCCACATACTTGATACCAAGGGTAAAAATTAATTTTGCCGTAACCAATGTGAAGTGTCTCAGTTCTGCTGTTTTCCACACAGACGGGAGAGGGGAGGGGGGAGAGTTAAAGATACATGTGGAAAAATATCTAATCAGACCTCTGAGGTTTAGATTTTGTTTTTCTTGCATTTCTTCCAGTTAGATGAAGCCAATTGAGTCCTTGAAAATTATTTGTATTTTTGCCTTTGTAATCTCTATGTTTATTTGAATGCTTTCGTTGGAGTTATTTTCTCAAACCCATCTTATTTGCAACATCTCCTGGCAGATAACTTTCCTTACACTGTAATTTCAGGATCAACAATAATGTTGACAATGGAGGAAAGGGCAAATCATATCAATAAGAAAACAAGGAGGACATATTTATATTTTAACATTCAGACAAAAAGTATAGCTTACATAAATATAGTTATTGAAAATTAAGTTGATAATAAATTTCTTACTTTTTCTTACTTTTGATCCACTGTATAGCATAGGAATAAAGTATAGGAAGCCTGATAAACATCATACACATTAATATAAAACACATACATTGATACATAAGTGGAACACCTTGGAGCTAAGAGCCTTCAGTCGAAACCTCTGAAAATACATTATAATAGAATATCGCGTTCTGAAAAAGTTGTGTGTTAATGTAGGTTTTGATTTCTGGTCAATCAAGTACTTCCTTGAGTGACCTTGAGGCAGTATTGGCTCTTGACCTTAATCCATTGTCTGCTTGTTGCAAGAAGAAAACAATGAGATAACCTTCACATGGGCTACGTTTCATGGAAGAGTACAGTGTGTCCCTAGGTTTCAATCTCTTCAGGTTAAACACTGAGAAATCTATTTTATTTCAAAATGTTATTATAACATTCAAAATGTTATTATTACAGGACAGGGCTGAAATAATCGTTATCTGAAAGTATTTAAAATTAGACAGATAATTCTAGTTACCGGTATTTTGTACTTGGTGAAAATGAAAGCACAGGTAGTCCTTGACTTACGACCACAATTGAGCTCAAATGTTTTGTTGCTAAGAGAAATATTTGTTAAGTGAATTTTGCTGCATTTCACCACCTTTCGTGCCACAGTTGTTAAGTGAATCACTGCAGTTGTTAAGTTAGTAATACAGTTGTTAAATAAATCTGGCTTCCCCGTTGATTTTGCTTGTCAGAAGGTCACAAAAGATGAACCTGGGATACTGCAACCATTATAAATATGAGCCAGATGCCAAGCACTGAAATTTGGATCACGTGACGATGGAGATACTGCAACAGTCTTAGCTGTGAAAAACAGCTATAAGTCACTTTTTTCCGGGCAGTTGTAACTTTGAACAGTCACTAAATGAACTATTGTAAGTCGAGGACTATCTGTATTCTGCAAAATGTGAATCTTTTATATATATTACATTTCCCTACTACATTATTCTGCCCTTGTCACTAGCAATGCTATTGGGAAATTCAGCTTTTAGAATAAAATAAAAACTTTATTGTCTCTTTAAATCAGGGGTGGGTTCCTGCCAGCTCTAAGCTTTTCTATAGAAGAGGTTCCACAAATCTACAGTGCCGTTTAGACCCAGTTCCAGCTCCCTCCCCCCCACCCGTCCGCATATCATCAAGATGAAGAGTGAGAAGAGGAATTCTGGGAGTTGAAGTCCACATGGGGCCAAACTGTCGAGTTTGAACACCCCTGGGTTTTTTTCTCTAAAGGTTTAGGGTGCAAGGGTTTTGTAACTTGACAGCTTTAAGACTTGTGTGCTTCAATGCCAGTGTTCTTAAGCGAACATCACTGGAAGAGGAATTCTGGGAGTTGAAGTCCACAAGTCTTAAAGCTGTCAAGTTTGAACACCCTTGGGGTTTTTTTTCCTAAAGGGTTAGGGGTGCAAGGGTCTTGTAACTTGACAGCTTTAAGACTTGCGGGCTTCAAATGCCAGAGTTTCTGAGCCAACATTTTGATTGCTAAGCAAGAGCGTTGTTAAGTGAGTTTCACCACATTTTACAAGTTGGCCACTCCCATCCGGTCACATGGCTGCCAAACCACTCTCACCCAGTCACATGGCTGCCAAGCCACTCCCACAAAGCAGGCCACACCTACAGAAGAGGGTCTAAAATTTTTTGAAACCCACCATTGCTTTAAATGTACATTAATCAGCATACATTAAAATGAAATTTTGTTGCATTCCGCTCTCAAAAGATAACCATTATGCATATACCTACATACACATACATATATGGCCCAGAGAGACATCACAGTCTAATTCGGATATATAATAATAATAATAATAATAATAATAATAATAATAATAATAATAATAATAATAATAATAATAATAATAATATATTTAATTTCTAGACCGCTCCCTCTCCCCAAGGGGACTCGGAGCGGTGCACAGGGAAATTAAGACAATAAATATATACAAAACAGTTAAAAACAGATTAAACATTAAGACCCTGTGCTAAAATTCCCCAAAACCAATCACTAAAACCCTAAACCCTATAATACTGTAATAAGAGGCTACCATAGGCCGGCCAAGCAGAAAAAGTGCGTCTTCAATTTCAGACGGAAGGAACGGAGGTCCGTGGTAATTCTAATATCGGGGGGGAGGTCGTTCCAGAGGGCAGGGCCCGCCACAGAGAGAGCCTTTCCCCTGGGCGTCGCCCGCTGACAAAGTCTAGTGGACGGCACCCGGAGAAGTCCCTCTCTGTGGGAGCGAATCGGCCGTGAGGAAGTATGGGGCAGAATCCGATCCCGCAGATAGCTAGGTCCCGAGCCATGGAGCGCTTTAAAGATGATGACTAACACCTTGAAGCGCACCCGAAAGACTACAAGTAGCCAGTGCAGCTCGCGCAAGAGCGGTGTTACATGGGTGTACCTTGTGGTACCCATTATTGCTCGCGCGGCTGCATTCTGGACCAACTGCAGCCTCCGGGTGCACCTCAAGGGGAGCCCCATGTAGAGAGAGTTACAATAGTCCAGTCGGGATGTCACGAGAGCATGAGTGACTGTGCGAAGGGCATCCCGGTTTTCATCATATACATATACATGATGAAAATAAAAGAATCCTGCGAGTTTACAAGATGGATGGCATAAGGAATAAGTTCTTTGAAACCTCCTCCCAGATGGGAGCAAAAGTAACAGACTGTAAAGTGGGTGTGTAGGGTCTCTAACAATGCTTCGAGCTCTAAGCACATAGCAATATCCTCAATAATGGGAAGTGAGCTTCCTATAATCTTCTCAGCTGTCCTTACCACTCTCTGTATGGACCTTCTATCTGTGGCACTGCTGTCACCAAACCAAACAGTGATGCAGTTTGTTAAAACACTCTGAAACGTGCCTCTGTAAAAAGTGGCCAGGACAGAAGCAGGAAGATGTGCTCTCATCTGACCCAGGAAATGTAGACACTGGTTTGCATACTTCACTAAAGAAGTCAGATTGTTAGTGATCTGCGACCCCAGGTACTTAATACTATTGACCACCTCCACAGCTGCAGCCTTGATACAAGGAGTATGACTATGCCGGTTCTTTCTAAAATCAACAATGATCTCCTTCATTTTGTTAACATTATTGCACCAGTCCACCAAAGCCTTCACCTCCCCCTTATAAGAATCTTCATTGTCATCCCTGTTAAGCCCACCATTGCTGTGTCATCCACATATTTCACACTATGATTCATCGCAGACTTGGCACAGCAGTTGTGGGTCATCAAGGTGAACAGTAGTGGACTCAAGACACAGCCCTGTGGGGAACCCGTACTCCAGGAGATGGAATTGGAAATCTTTCTTCCAACTTGAACAAACTGGGGCCTCTCAATATGGATATCTAGTATCCAGTTAGATAAAAGAGTATTAAAACCTATTAGGCTCAGTTTGTTCACCAAATGCTGAGAAATGATTGTGTTGAATGCTGAACTAAAATCAACAAATAGCATTCGCACATGAGTATTTGTCTCCTCCAGGTGCACCACACCAAGATGAGTTGCATCATCTATAGACAGATTCTTCCAAAAAGAATATTGTAATGAGTCAAATGTAGGGAGAAGGCATGACACAATATAATACTTTACCAACTTCTCAAAGCACTTCATCATAATAGAAGTGAGAGCAACTGGACGATAATCATTAAGGCATGTTATTATAGATTTTTGGGGGACTGGTGCAATGATTGCAGTCTTGAAATATGATGGAACCATGGCATGATGCAGCAAAATAATGAAGATGCCTGTAAGAACAAAGTCTAGCTGGTCAGTACACTTCTTAAGTACTCACCCAAGGATATTATCAGGGAGAGTCAACCTTTTGTGTGTTGACTTTCCACTGGAGCTTCCAAACGGCAGTTGTATGAAATCTGAGCAGCTGTTCATCAGCCTTTCTTGCTACATTATTTGAGGCCTCAAACCATCCCAAAAATATGTTTAGGTTATTTAGATAGTCCATGTCACTCGTACATTCAGGGAAGCTGCCCAGTGGAGGGTTTCAATTTATTTTACTACTGGTTCTGTGTGCGTGTGGGCGCTCACATGATGCTTCTGTGCATGAGCAGAAGTGTCCGGGTGGATGGGCGGAGCCTCCTGCCGCTGTCACTATGGGTTCACCCAATCTGGGGTGAACCGTCAGAAACCCACCTCTGAAGCTGCCGTATAGTCAGTAATAACCTGGACACCCTGCCATGCGCATCTACCGTCCACAGGATCTTGAAAAAAAAAATCTGTACTTTCTGACAATAGGCCTGGTTTGCTGTTTTTTATAGCACATCACAAATCAGGTCTTGCCATAGTAAATGCTGCCAGATTGCCTGATTTAAAAGTGGTGTTTCTCACAATCATCACACGTATCTCTAAGACATCCAAAGGTTTCTCATTTGCCTGCAAAACAATAGTCTTAAGAACACTGACATCCTCCATACACTTTAGAATATAATCAGACACAGTAGAAGCAAGCTCGTTCATATCAGTATTCTGACCAATAAAGTCAGCTTATTTTCCAAAGCACCAGAAGGCAAGAGAAGAAACTAAACAAGAAGATAAATAATCTGGAATTTAGGAGAAACTACCTAACAGTGAGAACAATTAACTAGTGGAACAGCTTGCTGTCAGAAGCTGTGGGTGCTTCATCACTGGAAGTTTTAAGAAGAGATTGGACACTTGTCTCAAATTGTACAGGGTCTCCTGATTGAGCAGGGGTTGGACTAGAAGACCTCCAACTCTATTCTGATTGGTGGATTGATTGAGTCTGTAATACCTGACAATTACATATTTCGTTAGCATATACTGTTGGGTTGATTTTTCTTTAAAAAAAAAAGAACCAAGAAGCTTTAAATATATTTGTAAGCTCTTTTGAAAAGTACATAAGTGAGGTGATGAATGTCAAGTGACTAAACATTTTAACATTTTAATGTTAAATGCTAGCACACAATGAGCTAGTCAAGGTTTCCAGTACAATATAATATTTCCTGTACATTGTGCAACATGGTCTGTTCTTCTAAAAGAAGAACTCTCAACTGGCAGATAGTTCATTCATATTAAATACATCTACTAGTTAATGGATAGTATAACATCACGAATTGGACTCTTTTTTGATTGTAAGCATCCTTCTTATTTGCCACTATGACATTCTGGTAACAAGGTTTTTATGCAACTTTGTATTTAATGCCATTATTTCATATCGGAAGCTTGGCAATATGGAATGGTTTCAGTAATACACAACACAATAATAATATGCAAAAGAATATCTCAGTTGACTTTGGACTAGTTGGCTAAGAACCCATGGTAGAGAGATGTTTCCTTGTTTCAGGCAATCCTAGAGTACCCACTCAAATCTTGTTGTATGCTACAAATGTTTTTTATGGAAGAAGACCAAAGAAGAAAGAAAATTCTCACTGGTTGTACTTCTATTGAAAAATAGTGAGGGATGCTCATCTTTTTTACTAGCTTTCCCTTGAAATTATAATAATCCCTAATGATGATTATCATTAAATTTTAATCCTATTTTTTAATAAATAACTCAAGGCAGCAACATGCATAATACTCCCCCCTCCATTTTCCCCACAGCAAGCTCCCTCTGATGTAATCTGGGCTGAGAGACAGTGACTGGCTGAAAGTTACCCAGCTGGCTTTCCTACATAAAATGGGACTAGAACTCATGGGGTTCTGTCCTGGAGCCTTAGGGTTGAGACCAAACTGGGTCTCATAAGTGAAGGTTGGGGGCCATAGCTCAACTTCCTCATCTTCCAGAGGTTCACAAAAATATCTATACCCTTCCAGAATGTGCTGATGTTCTATCATTGGAAGGTGGGATCAAATAATTTTAGATATTTGGTTAGGGATTACAGGATAAGAATGGAAGCAGGGTATTTTGGCTATTTCAACAGTAGAATTTGAGAAATCCTGAAAGGATGCAAGTAAGATTTTTGGGAGTAGAGGTGCTATCAGTTTAGGTTGCTATAAAAGTTGCTTTGTATTGATTAAAATTTCATTAATTTTAAAGTAATATTATGTTGACTGGGAACTGAAAAAGCCTGCTGTATTATAAATGTGGCTTGTCTTAAAGATTATGCTGAATTGTTGCCCAATTACATAAAAAGCAATTTATAAACATTTTAAGAACAGGATAATTTGTTGAAAATTGAATGATTTGGGCACATGTTGTCCACTCTGATTCTGGATGTATAGACAGAATCTATGGTAGCAATAACAGTAAGCAGGTTTGATTCAACTGGAAGTTCTCCAGCTGGAGAGACGAGGGAGGTGTGAGCCCTGAAGAACCTCACATGAACTCTGTCTGACAAACCAATGCTGAGATCCTTTTGGATCAGACCTCCCTGTGCGTGTGGGTGTGTGAAGAAGGAGCAGCGTCTCATCAGACCCAGAGGGAGTGCAACAGGTCCTTTGTGGGTCAGAGATTTGCTCTCTGAATCAGTGTTGGAGCAGGCAGCATGGCAACATGGCTGCACAAGAAGCTGGCTTCTGGCCAAAGTAACTGAGCAGGAGCGTGTAGGAGATGGAATGAAAAATTTGGTAAGAAGATCTAATTAACCAACAGTGATAAATCAGAATTTGGAAAAGGCAAAGAACCTTGAGAGTATAAATAATATTGATGGACAGATCGGGATTTTGGCAGAAAAAAAGAAAGAAAGAAGGGGAAAAATTGAGGGTTAAATCACTAGCTCAAAAAGAGCCATTTGCTTTAAACAACTTAGAGTCAGAAAGGAGAAAGCAGGGAAGTGACAAACCCATTCAAACAAACTTTGAATTTGGATTTGGATTTGAAAAAGATTGTGTCTTTAAAAGAGATTAGGAGGGTGAAATGGAAACCAAAAACATACCAAGGAGATTTGCTTCATTCGAGTTTCTTCTAACTAACATAACTTAAGTAACTCCAATTAATGAGAGATGGAATGTAACAAGGGGGGGGGGGAAATCAAGAAAAAAGCACCATTTTCTCACTTATAACCTAATCTTGTCTGTGCAGTGAATGGAATGTGAAACCCTGAGCAGGAGTTTTAATTAACCAATTGTCATAAACCAGAATTTGAAAAAAGCAGGTGGTGAAGAGAAACATACCAAAGAGGTTTGCCATGTTTGAGTTCATTCCAATTAATATATTTTAAGCAACTCTAGCCAACGAGAGGTGGAAGGTAACAAGGGGAATAATAATAATAAAATCAAGAACTGGGAAAATGCAAAGGTTTTTTTTGCCGGAGGGAGAGCAAAGGATCAAGATGGCTCCTGCTTCTCTTCCTTTTCATATTGACTGAATTAGCTAACTTTAAGGTGGACCAGAAATCGGAAATAAGAACTGCATAACTAACTGTAATTTTGGAACTGGACTTTATGGAAAGGTGGGAATTTGAAGAACTACATGAAA
Source organism: Rhabdophis nuchalis (assembly GCA_039707465.1). Taxonomy (NCBI): domain Eukaryota; kingdom Metazoa; phylum Chordata; class Lepidosauria; order Squamata; family Natricidae; genus Rhabdophis; species Rhabdophis nuchalis. The sequence continues at coordinate 125,277,023 of CM077645.1, forward strand.
TTATAAAAAACATGCATAAATAATGAAAATCAAGTATAAATAGAATTTTGAAGTTAGATATTGAGGAGAAGCAGGAAGTGAAGGAAGAAGTGAAGGAAGAAGAGGGGGGATAATGAAAGGGTAAAAATGGTGGAAAATAAAAAGCAGACAAAAAACTTCATAGGGTTTGACAGTGGTATAGGGAAAATTGAAAAGGGGGGACGTGTCCCAAGGAAATAAAAAACAGACAAAAGATCTCACTGAGTTTGACAGTGGCATAGGGAAAACTGAAGAGGGGAGTTATGCCCCAACAAAGCGAAATACAAAAGATTTCACTCGGTTTGACAGTGGCTTGGGGAAAATTGAAGAGAGTGGACATGTCAAAACAAAGAAAAGGGAGAAGACAGGAATAGAGAAGTGAAACAAAAGACTCACTAGGAAAAAAATCAGACAATTAGAAATTATTATATGGGAAATAAAAGTTGAGATATGTGGTTTACTCCTATATATGATAATCAATCCTATATATGATAATCAAACTGAGTTGCTAATTGATGGAATATGATAATGGAAAGATAATTAAATAAAGGTTAAAATATATCAAATATGGACAAATATGAAATTGTTATGTGGAGAATGCAAAGTAGAGGTATGTGATTCACTTTTATACATAATAATTAAACTGAGTTGCTAATTGATTGAATATGACAATGGAAGTACAATTAAATATAGGTAAAATATATGCAATATGGACACATATAGAACTCTTAAGATGATGAGCAAAGTGAGGTGAGTACCACTTGTTATTCTACATAGTAGATTAATGGAATTGTAATGAACTAACACATTAATTGTAATGAATTCAGAGCTGCCAGATGAAGGAAACAGGTAAAGAACAGGGGTTGGCTTGGGAGTAAGGCCACAGGTGGACAATGAATGGCCCCTCCCAGAGGAAATAAAAGAGGAGCGAAAGGGGAGGGGTGTTTGCAGGAAACAATTACCGTAGCTCATTCTTGCATTCTTGCCAAGTATTGCAGCATCTGGAAGATATTGGCCTGGTCACTCTCCAAGCCTGATAAAGGTCAGTAACTGTGAACTATCTTGAAAGACTGTGGGACAGGAAAGACTTTGCTGGAGAGGAATTCATTGTAAATTAAATAAATGGAGTTTATCGGGTTGAGGACTTGACTTTGTGCTGCTGGGGAAGCCTAGGTCAGAACGTTTCTCAACTAAAGCAACAAGTGATTATGGGGTTCAACTCATTCTCAGAGAGATCCAAGTTCAAATCTCAATTATCACCCTGCTGACTGGATGATAGAGATCTATCATACTTAGCATGACACAGCTCATGGGGCTATTCTATTATATGATAGCATGGAAAACCATGTTTGTCACCTTCTGCTCCTGGATGAAAGATAAGATTTAAACCTAGTGAATGATTTTTTTTGCTTCTTTACAATTGAATTTCTCCATATTTTTAATCATATGTGTGTGTGGGGGAAATATTCCACTCTTGCAAATATTTGCATCCGATTAACCACAAACTCTCAGATATTCAGTCCAGCTTGAGGTATTTATTCCAAATAATTCTGAAATAAACAAAACCACTGCAATGTTGTATAAAAATGTGAAAGAATGGTTGAATTGTGTTGGCCAACTTAACAATGGCTTAATTTACAGCAATTAGCAGGTGACATTTTTCATTGCCCAGGCCCTAGAAATAAACATTATTGCTTGCTAAGTGTTGCAGGTCAAGCCATCATTAAAGGCACAGATGCAATTTTTTTCTTTTATTAAGTCCAAGGCCAAACAAAAGTGAACCCATGAGTGCATACACTGTGTAAGGTAAAGAAAAAAAATGCTTTCTGACTAGTCTATTTATTCAACATACTGATTCAGTTAATATCTATCCTGCACATTCCATATACAATACAAATACTTACAGAGAAGATCATAATTAAACAAATTGATGTACAACTACATTCAAAATTGCAGGCACCTATGCAATGTGGGAGGATGCCTGAGACATTCTTGGAAGCAAAGATGGTGTTGAAGGCAGATGCTTTTCTTCACAGCATGTTTACTTCCCGTTTAATTTTTAATTAAAAGACTCTTAGAAAATTGGGTGGATAAGCTAATCTGGAAGGTATTTATAACTTAAACTTGTTGGATACCATACAGCCTCCTTCAGTTGTAAGCTTTGAGAACTACAGCTACAAGTCTGTGAGGAGCAGTATTAGTTGTCATAGAATATTTTTCATAGAATAATCACACAAATAATTCTCAGAAATATCTCTCCCAATCCTCTCTCTCTCTGTGTTGGGAGGCTGTCATAACATTCACATATCATGTAAATCATAACAAAATTGTAACAGCCACTTTTTGGATTGATAGCAATAGTTTGGGTTGTCCTCTGCTGTAATTAAGCATAAATGGGCAAGGCAGAAAGGAAACGTTAGGATGAAAACAGAATCATAGAATTGGATGAATGTATAATACAAAATGAACTATGCAGCATCAAAAGTCTCCACTAGATAAGAGTACACAATCTCCGACTCCTATCTTTGCCTTTCACGACAACTATCCTCAATGTGTAATTTTCATATGCTGTTTTTTGTCTTATTCCCTGAAATGAGGGAGATGAAACTGGTGAGAAAAAAATAATGCCAGCTTGTGGTGTAAACAATTCTATAACTTGATGAGCTGAAAACAAAGTTTTGAATAAAATCTGGAGATTTGGCGTAGCTTAGAATGTTGAATGAATAAATCAAGAAACTATGAAGAAGTCCTGACACCATGTATATTGTGACTGCAAATGTGAGTTAACAATAGCTATAGCAATGGCACTTATATACCACTTCAGTGCTTTACAGCCCTCTCTAAGTGGTTTACAGAGTCAGCATATTGCCCCCAACAAACTGGGTCCTCATTTTAACCATCCAACCTTGGAAGGATGGAAGGCTGAGTCAACTTTAAGCATTGTGAGATTCGAACTGCCAAATTGCAGGCTGGCAAATCATGAATCTGTGAACACCTAGAGGCAAGCAAAGTTATAACTAGAAGCCAACATTGGTTTGCAAAAAACAGATCATACCAAACAATCTAAATGCATTATTTGACAAAGTGACTAAATTAATGGGCATAATATATTTGGACTTCATAAGGTATTTGGCAAAATAGACTACAACCTACCGCTTGGTAAGATAGAAAAATATGGGTTAGATAGCATCACCATCAGATGCATTCACAACTGACTGACCAACCAACCAACCGCATTCAACCTTAGTAGAACTACTTCTATATGGAGGGAAGTATGGAGTGTGGTAACTCAAGGCTCTGTCTTAGGCCCAGTACTCTTCAACTTCTTCATAAATGATCTAGAGGAGGGGATAGAAAGGGAACTCATTAAATAAAAATAAAGTTTTACACTTAGACAAGGAAAACCAAATGCACAGATATAGAATAGGTGGATCAATAACTATACCTGTGAGAGGGATCTTGGAGTCCTGGTGGACCATTGCCTAAATATAAGCTAGCAGTGTACTGTAGTCACAAAAAAGACAATGTCCTGAAGTTCTAGGCTTCATTAATAGAGAGCTAGAATCAAGATCATGTGAAATGTGACTAGGCAAAGGTAAACGTTTCCCTCGCACATATGTGCTAGTCATTCCCGACTCTAGGGGGTGGTGCTCATCTCTATTTCGAAGCCAAAGGGCCAGCGCTGTCCGAAGACGTCTCCGTGATCACGTGGCTCGCATGACTAAATGCTGAAGGTGCACAGAACACTGTTACCTTCCCACCAAAGTGGTTCCTATTTTTCTATTTGCATTTTTACATGCTTTTGAACTGCTAGTTTGGCAGAAGCTGGGACAAGTAATGGTAGCTCACTCCGTTATACAGTGCTAGGGATTCAAACTGCCAACCTTTCTGATCGACAAGCTCAGCGTCTTAGCCACTGAGCTGCCGCGTCCCTCTGAAGTGTTTATGCCACTTTATAACGCCTTCATTAAAACCATAGTTGGAATACTGCATCCAATTTTGGTCACCATGATACAAAAAGTTGTTGAAACTCTGAAAAGAATGCAGAGAAGAGCAACAAATATATTAGGGGCCTGGAGGCTAAAACATATGAAAAACAGTTGCAGGAACTGATTTAACGATGAGAAGGACTAGCATTGACATGATAGCAGTCTTCCATCCCCTCCACAGAGAGGAAGGGATCAGCCTATTCTTCAGAGCAACTGAATGCAGGACAAGACGTAATGGATGGAAACTGATCAAAAGAGATCCACTTTAGGAGATACTGTATTTCCTTTACTGAAATGAATTCCAGTGAATGAAGCAGAGAATGTTAATAGGGTTACTTGAAAAAATTGACTGCAATAATCCTGCAAAAAAACCAAACAGGAATTTAAAAAATATATTATTTTTCATTTCTACATTTATATGAACTTTTTCTAGTTTTAAACTTCTACATTTACTTTTTCTGAAATTCTAAAACCTTCATTCTCCCAGAAGGGTTTCTAGTTTGTAAAGATCATTCTATTGACTTGAGCTTAATTGTGTAGCAAAATGGTAACCAATGCAGTCTTTTCCAAGGAGAAGTTGGTGCTTCTCATTATAGACATTGTAAGAATGAAAGGTGTTAATTTGTACTGGTGAAACAAAAATAAGTCTGGTAGCACCTTTTCTGACTAGCAAATTATCTTTCAACCCACAATATCAATACAAAATGACATTAGAGTCAATGGTATCAAGCAGTATCTGATAGCTTACAGAAGTAATAGAAACAACAGATCATATTTCTTTGTCTTTCTCTTTGTAAATTAATCAAAAGGATGCTCATTCAGACCCACAATCAAACACCCAAGGCTATTTCAGTCTCATAACAAAACCTAAATTTAATTTGGAACGGATCCAGGAAAATCCATATCTTCCAAAAACAGTTAAGCTGAGAGTCACCAGACATAGCTTGCAGACCAGAAGTTCCTTAATTAAATTAAATTAAATTAAACTGGAATGTATTTAAGAGAAACATTTGTAGTGTCCATTGTTACCCAGTTTTCCAGCTTTTTCTGGCTTTTCAAAATCTGTCTGATCAAATTTGTCTAAAACTCAGAATTAAAAGCTGTATGATGTCTTCAGTACCAGCTCTGATGTTTCTTGTTAATATACTGTAGCATCCAAATTAGACCAGCCATTCAGAACAGAAAAGGTCTGAGACTGTTAGAGGAACATGTCGATCAGCACCATGGTTTTCTTTAACATAAAGAGGAAAGAGAGCTAGTTTTCATTCAAGTGGAAAAGAAAAGGAAAGGCTTTTACAAAAGCAAATTAAGAAGGATTGAGCATAACTGTGCTCTGAAGTCATAGAAAGTGGAAACTAAATGATTGAGCTTCTAATAGATTATTACAATAAAATTGGCATTTTATCATCCATGCCATCTTGAAATGGGAGGAAGCCATTGTGGGAGGATAGATGTCATCAGTATTACCTCACATTGAACTCAACTCTTGGTTGAAACTTTTAGGGATCCTGACAAGTAAAGGGTAATGTCTCTTTTAGCTTGAGGCTAGAGCAGGGGTGGGCAAACTTTTCAACTTTAAGTCTGAAGGACTTCAGCTCCCAGACTTCTCCAGTCAGCTTTGCTGGGAGCTGGGAGCTGAAGTCCTTCAAAGTTGAAAAGTTTGCCCACCCCTGGGCTAGATCCTGATGATTTTATGAATACCGCGTAGCTCCTTGACAGAAACAAGACATTAACGCTTTGCAATTACCTTCCCCCAGCTTGATTTTCCAGCTTCCCAGTCTATCCTGTAGGCTCAGCATTCCCTGCAGATCACTTCTCCAGGTTTCACTCAGTCCAGGAGAAGATGTTATCTGCCCCCAAAAGTAGTGGGCAGACACTGTACTTTCCAGAATGGAAAATCACATTACAATACAATACAATAGCAGAGTTGGAAGGGACCTTGTAGGTCTTCTAGTCCAACCCCTGGTAAATCTTACTGGTAAATCTTTTTATCCAAGAAGTCCAGGTGCAACCTGCAGTCTTCCTGGGCATTTCATGTATTTCTCTGCATCTCAATTTGCAGCTCATTTTAAGACTTAACAATCTCAGGCATATTACAAATACCACACAGGATATTTTCTCTCCCCACACCTTGCTTTGTTTAACCTGTAGTTTGATGAAGAGGTACCAGCAGCTCAAAACAAGTTTCCAATTCCATGATGTTTCATCAGGCACAAATGAAGGTATTACCTTATTGTGGCTTTGGGATACATATGTCTATATTTTACCACATCTAGCTGACAGCAATATTACATTCCGAACAAGCACTAACGTAAGACTTTCATTCTTATTCTTGAGCTGCTATGTTTATTTAACTGAATCAGTCTGCTGCTGCTGCTTAGAGTGATGGCACTCAACCTTTAGCAGTCCAAGAGCCACTTCATTGCTAAGCAGATGCAGAGAGGTATAGAGCAGTGTGCAAACTCCCCGAAGTATTCGCCACGCTGAATGCCCAGGCGCACGGAACAACTTTACAGCATATTAATAATTCATGACCTTGTCAAGACATCTTAAGAAAGGGGCAATTGGAGAGGAAGTAGGTGGAGCTCGTAGAGGAAAAATAGCAGAAAGAATCTTAATTGCTGGACAAAGAAGATCTGGATTCAGATGGTATGTAACCTTGGCATGTATAACTTCATCTTGTGTCAAATACTTTCTTCTAGCCCAATCTTTTGCCCTTTTTACCTTAAATAAGACCATGGTTTAAAAGAAGTCAAAGCACCATACCTAAGTGATAGCTAAATACTTGATTGTGCTAAAAATGGTAATGTTGGTGCTATAGTTCCTCAAGTGTAGAAGTTTGACATACAATCTGGCATGAAGCAAAAATATTTACTACATATTATTTACAGTGTTCTAAAAAAACTGCAGTGCAGCACATGCTGTTCAATATATTCAATTACATCTGAGAGAAAGCAATAACAATAGCAATAAGCCCGTATACTTATATATATATGTAAGTGGTTTGCAGAGTCAGCATATTGCCCCCAACAACCTGGCTTCTCATTTTATCAACCTTGGAAGGATGGAAGGCTGAGTCCACCTTGAGCCTGTGAGAATTAAACTGTCAAATTTCTGGCAGCTGGCAGTCAGCAGAAGCAGCCTGCAGTACTGCATTCTAACCACTGCACCACCATGGCTCTATAATGAGTTGGTTAACTCTGCTGGTGATATATAGTAATCCAATATAATATAATAATGTAAAATGTGAAAAGTTACTTATTAAATCTAAAACATGGGAGCATGGGCAACAGAAAGGCCAATGAAAGGAACAGAAATTTGACGGCTGGCGACGCCCAGGGGAAGGGCCTTCTCTGTGGCGGGTCTGACCCTCTGCAATGGCCTACCCCTGAACTTCGCACCTTCACGGACCTTCGCCTTTTTCGCCGATCACTAAAAGCGCACTTTTTCCACCTAGCTGGCCTAGCTTAGAGTTAGATTTTAGTCTATATTTTAGCTTAGATTTTAGATTTGAGGATATTTTTAATGGATTGGTAGATATTTTAATATTTTTAGTTTAACTTTTTAGCACAGGCTATCTAATTTAATCGTATTTTATCATTGTATTGTATTCATTGTTGTTGTCGTGGTATTTTAATTTCCTGTGAGTCCATTCGGAGATAGGAGCGGTATACAAATCCAATAAACTGTAACTGTAACTGTACATAACACAGTGAATTTCAGTTGTGTTTTCCCAGTCAGAAAGAAGAATTTACTTTATGTGTATAATGCATATAAACATTATTGTATCTATAAACTTTTGTTTTACCTACAAAACCCAACCAAAAGGGAAGCTGTTCTCTAGCAATTCCTCACCTGCTTTCCCTTTACTGTAAGGGGACAGTTTGGTACTTAATTCAGCAATTTGAAATGATTACCTGGAAGCTGCACCACATGGCTTCTCTAGGTGATATGGCTGGGAACTCCACCTCAGGTACAAAGTCTCTGGTGAAATCTGTGTGGCAGACTAGCTTGTTATCAATAACATGGGCAGAATAAAAGCTAGCAGGGCTTTTACTACTGCTGATTCAGATCCTTTCTTCGTGTGACCTGTTATAAAAGGATACTTGTATTAACTGGAACAATGCTCTTTTTGGTCTCCTTCTCCAGTCTTTCGAATGGCCACAGAATTTAAAACTATAATGGATTAGAGGAACATGGCATGTCTCTAATGTTATGAGAAGGCATTTTGTATGTGTGTCAGAGGTGTTGAATTTGAGGATCCAAGGCAGTAGTGGGTGGCAGATATTTTTACTACTGGTTCAGATGTGCTCCCACATGTGCAACACTTCTATGCATGCGCAGAAACATCCCAGCAGGTGTGTGTGGTCTCCTGCTGCTGCTATTACCAGTTCAGCCAAACTGGGCCAAACAGGGAGCAACCCACTACTGATCCAAGGCCTTGTGGGTCACCAAAAGTTTTTAATGTGGCGCTCAGATTTTCTCCCAAAACTGGAATGAATGGTAACTTTTAGGTGAAATAAGACAAATATTATTAAATTAGAGCACTAAAGTTGCTCTAACAATACATAACATTAACAAGATTGAAACATAAATGAATCACATTTTTTCTTGATCCTACCCACTCTTTGGGGCAGGAGGTATCTTTCCTAACACTCTGTGCAAAGGCCAAATGCAGCAATCCTTAGTCCTGAAAATCTCTTTGAAGAGTTGTTCCAGAAATGTTTAAAGATGAAAGCAGAATAAGAGAAAATGCAGTCTTGAAAATGTCTACCAGCAGCTGACAAAGGTTGTGTGGCCTTCTGTTTTCTGTGATGCAGAAGAACCTCCACTTAAAATAGCCATCAGCTCCTTGTCTAGGATGTTCAGGCTAGGTGGGCAAACTGCAGACATAACAGTCTTCCTGTTGTGTCCTCGTAGGAACAAGTACGAAAGAAATAGGCGGTAGACAGGGGCTCCCGCGCTTTGACAGCTCTTTATATTTGGAGCTGTCAAAGGGGGAGCCAATCAGGCTGCAGCAAGGGCCAGGCGCGCCTCAGCCAATCAGGCGCGTCTGTCAGTTGGCTGCCTTGCTACAGCCTGTTGCCAAGGCTCCAAGAGGCAGCCTGGAAGACCTGCGGCCGGTCGTAAGTCGAGACCGGTCGCAGGTCGAGGACACAACACCCCTTTCCCCCCTCGGTCTGCGCATGCGCGAAAAAGCTGTCCATCAGGAGAGCGGAGCATGCGCAGTCCGCTGGATTGTCCCAGAGTCTCGTCAGGAGCCGGAGGAAGAGGACGTGTCCCTGGAAGCTCCTCCTTGCCGGGGTGTAGCTCCAGGCGACGTCATCGGAGAGGCCTACCGGATAGGCGGAGTCCTCTGGAACGGTGAGTCGGGGCGAGGGGGCGTGGCGATTGTTGTGTAGGCCTGGTCGTCCGCTCGGCTTGAGCTAGGCCTATGAAGGTTGCCGGTAGTCAGGCGAGGAGGCGTGGTCTTCGATAGGGAGGCCTGGTCGACTGGTCGACTTGGGCCAGGCCGATGATGGCGGGAGGCAGGACAGGCCTGACAGGGAGGTGGCAGGGAGGCCTGACTAGCGAAGGCCCTTTTGCAGGTCTCACGGATCTCGGCGTGGTCTTCGATGGGAGGGCCTGGTCGGCGTCAGCCCGGCCAGGCCGAAGATGGTTGCTGGGAGTCGGGGAAGCCCAGGCCCGGCCGGGCGGGCTGTTGGGCCCCGGCGAGGCAGCCGGATGGTTAGCCGCTGTGCTGCTGGCGCTGCGGTGGTCTGGTGCCTCGCCTTGCGTTTGAAGGCTTGTCGGTTTCCTTTGGGTGCGAAGGCTTGTCGGTTTCTTTTGGGTGCGGAGGCTTGTCGTAGCGGCAGTAGGTGGGCCTTGCACGGCGACTCAGGAGTCCCGTAGGCCTTGGCTGCTTCTGTCGGCTCGATCCGAGGAAGAAGCGGTGCGGTTCGTAGTTCCTGGCTGTTTCTGGTGGCTTTGTCCGAGGGCGAAGCGGTGTCCCGCGGCAGGTCGTCGACCGCTGCCGGGGTAGCCACGGCTTGCGCGGTTTCGAGGTCTCGGCCGCCGCAGCTCGAGGGGTCTTCGAGCGTCCTGGCCCGGTCGTACTAGCCGGCAGGGAAGCGCTCGAGGCGGGCCGTAGGAGACCCAGGTTTCCGTGGCCGCTTCGATGGGTCGAGCGGGATCGTACCGCAACAAAACAGGGAGGGTAAAATTCTTTTCGCTATTTCTCGATGAGCGCTGCCTGATCCCACCTTCGTCGCCAGTGTTAGATTCTCTGCACGGTGGAGAATAGAGGGAGTCCAAGCCAGGTTTGCTCAAAACAACAGCCCTTTATTTTAGGCAGGTTAAAATATCAGTAGGAACAAGTACGAAAGAAATAGGCGGTAGACAGGGGCTCCCGCGCTTTGACAGCTCTTTATATTTGGAGCTGTCAAAGGGGGAGCCAATCAGGCTGCAGCAAGGGCCAGGCGCGCCTCAGCCAATCAGGCGCGTCTGTCAGTTGGCTGCCTTGCTACAGCCTGTTGCCAAGGCTCCAAGAGGCAGCCTGGAAGACCTGCGGCCGGTCGTAAGTCGAGACCGGTCGCAGGTCGAGGACACAACACTTCCAATATTTGAGGGGCTGACACAGAGAAGTGGGAAATCAACTTATTTTCCAAAGCACCTGAGGGCAGGGCAAGAAGTAACTAATGGAAGTTTATCAAAGAGAGATCCAACCTAGAGTTAAGGAGAAATTGCCTCGTGGTGAGAACAATTAATCAATGGTATAACTTGCCTCCTGAGGTTGTAGGTGCTTCATCACTGGAGGTATTTAAGAAGAGACTGGACAGCCATTTGTCTGCAATAGTATAGGATCTCCTGCTCAAGCAGGGGGTTGGACTAGAAGATCTCTAAGGTCCCTTCCAACTCTGCTAATCTGTATTATGTAGTTCTCCCTTGGGGAGGTAATGGGATGTGGGACTAGAAACAGAGCTTCTTGGTCATAACTCTTCACTTTGGAGTAGTCTCTCCACTCCCAAAAATCTCCTTACTGCTATATCAGAAGCCTATTAAAAGAGCAAACTCTCTCACCTCCCCCTCCCAAAGGCTTTGGTACCACTTCTTTGGAAGCAGCAACTGAACAAGGCCTTAGTATTTACAGAAGTTGCAGACTGTCTTCCGAACAAAAGCTATTCCTGCTGAAATATATTGGGGTTTTTTCCAGAAAATAAATCCAAACTACATGTTATATTAAATGCAAATGTTTGTACTTTTATACTACCAATTCAAGTGTTTTTTTATCTTTGTGCTTGTGAATAAACAGGAGACAAGATTGCTGTCCCCCTGCCAAGATCCATGGAAGCAAAGTGCAGTCAAGGCTTCCTTCCAATTCTGAGATAGAAGTTGTAGGTGAGAGGAAGGGCAATTTAACTCAGAGGTGGAGGACATAATCTGGCTGAAGGACAGGATTGTGCCCCCCTACATATTTAGTGGGACAAATGATGTCAGATGGGTAGCGGGGTGGGGGGGGTGGGTGTCTTATGGGAAAGGAATCATTTGCTCCAGCAGAGCCTTTTCTGGGCTAACCGTATGTTTTACAAAGAAAATGATGAGTGAGTTGGCCTGCCTGAGGAAACCGAGGACGATCTCTGCTGACACCTTGTGGCAGATGAAGAGAGTCTCAAGGTAAGAATATTTTTTTTATATTTTAAACTATTTTCTCATGAAGAAACCAAATTACGTTTAGTGGTATTTCTGGCTTCCATACTGTTTAGATGTGTTAATGCAGAAAAACAGCCCACAATATTCCTCAGTGTAAGAAACAAATCTGTGATTTAGGAAACAGGATATAGAAATAGATCTCTCTCAATGTCTATTTCAGTTCTGACAAATAGAATATAGAGGAAATGACAAAGAAATGAACTGCATTTATCCAGGTTTAAACTTTCCTAATAACCACAAAAGATCAAAATCCCATAAAGATGCTTTTGGTTTTAAAATCTAAACCTTGCAATGCGACACAATAATGTGGTTGTCTTAGGTAGCAAATGTTAATGATACTGATATAAAGCAGACTTGGAATTACTATTTATGTTGAAATGTACTGTCATCAACAGAAACATCAGTATTTATTGTTCTTTGCATTAATTGTGGCCCAGGAGAAGATCAATAACACACTAGTATGTGCACTGCTTAAGAAGTTTATCTTTATTTGCCATCTATGTAAAAGCATTGGCTGTACTTGTCAGTGTATAAATGCAGTATGGTACACAGATGAAAGAATTAAAGATTTGTAAAAGATGCATAGTCCACAACAATCTCCCGTAACCTGGCAGCCTATAGCTGTGATGAGCAGTATCCATAATTCCCTGCCAACAAAGGCATTGCTCATTCTGGCCTAGGTGGGTACCCTATAGTATGTTTATCAAGAAGTGTTGATGATGAGAACTGTGAGTTTTCCTGTGGGTTTTGGAATTACAGTATTTGAATTGGCCAATCACAGCAAGCACATCTTTTGTTGGATTGTTTGTGGCCAAAGTCTATCAAGGGAGGGAAGAACTACATCTCCCAGCCAGAGGGGCCCATACTGAAAGATGGTGGCAGCTGCAATTCAGCTGTATCCAGAAGACAAACCTTCTTTGGCACATCCATTTCTCACATAAGACATGATAAAAGAAAACATCTTTCATGACATCTTACAGGCTAGGCCTCCTGAGATAGAGAAAATCAGGAGTGTGTTTTTAAATTAGTTTTTAAGTCAGAAAAGTAAATCAATAAAGTTTTTAAAGCTTTGGTAAGTCATGGAGTTTACCAGCAGCCTGGCTAGCCTCTCAAAACATATTGTCATGGGAAGAAAAACAAGGCCTTTTCCATCATGGTGCCTTTCCTGTGCAATTTATTTCCCAAGAACCATAAGAGATAACATAACAATTTTATTTCGTATTCTAGCTGCTGGCTATATTTTCAGTATGACATTTATTTTATGCAATGTTCTCTGCTCAGCTTCTTTTATTATTTGTATGATAATGGTTTGGTTGTGGGAATCACCTGGAAGTCCCTGGTAAACTGAAAGCCAGGCTACAGATATGAAAACAAACAAACACCGGATCCATGTCATCACTTTTTCTTAGCATGCGCTCTGGGATTTCTTGCCAATGTGTGGAAGGTTAATTAGTACAATTAATAATGAATACTGTAATTATAGTCATTTAAAAGCATGAGAGTTTGCTGTTGTTATTATCTTGTATGCAGTCATTACCAAACACGTGGGTGTCTTTTCATTAAAACAAATAAGACAACAATTAGGCACAAAGCAATCCAAATGCTAGCAGGAGAAGTGTATAGACAGTAGTATTCCATGCAAGTTGTTCATACAGTGATAATCATATGGAGGAATGATATGAAATGTATTCACACAATGCCTGGAAGAATTGGTAGAGATATCCCAAAACTACTTAAGATTATGATGTTGGATGTGAGCAGGTTCACGTTTATACATACAGCTTATCAGTTCACGATGCACAAATAAATGTATAGAATATTTTAGTTTTCCACAACAGAATAGAATAAGTCTCAACAAAGTTTGGCATTTAGACTGCTGCCTCTATTTATTTTATTCAGAGCAAGTCCCATTGAGTTGAATGGCTATGCAAAGTTTCCTTTCAGCTAAGTGTGGGTCCTGCTTCAGTCTTTAAATATGTCTGGATGGTTTTCCTGGCAACAGTACAACGTAACACTGTGAAGTAATTTGCTATTCCTTCTTCTAGCATGTTTTTTTTAACTTTTCAAATCTTATTATAGGTCAACAGATCTCCAACAGCTCCTGAGAAAAGAACCATAAAAACTGAGATGATTTTGGTAGAAAAGAAAGTGAAAGAGCCGAATGGATGAGTAGAAAAGAGAGTGTAAAAGAATCAGTAAGAAAGTATGATAGCATAACATATATGTAGAAAAACATATCTGCAAATAATGTAGTCAAAGAGAGCAAGGCACAGTTAAGTTTGAAGCAGGAAAAGAAAATTAACAGCAATTTTGATGGAAATAAAGTATCTAAGAAAATATGGAGAAATGTGAAATACAGATGTGGTTTGCCCATGAACTGGCAGTGTGACTTGCTTCAGGTGTAAATAAAGACACAGCCATGTCTGATGATTGGAAGAATGCCATTATTGTACCCCCATATCATGGGCAAGGTAGCAACAGTGAATGCAACAACTTCAAGAGGATGTTTTCTAACAGTACCTAACAACGAGCAACATTTGAGAAATGTTTTGCCACCCAGATTTTTACTCTTCAGTAAATATATGAAAGTGAGAGGTAACATGAATTGCATGTTTGCTGACTTGGAGAAAGAGTATGATCCAGCTTGAATTATGAAAAGATGTATGCAAATATGGATTTTAAGGTTGATTGCTAAAATGATTATAGTGGTATATGATGGAACTAAATCACACTTAAAATGGTTCAATATTGAGAAGGAAGTAAAACAAAGGTATGTAGTGTATCCTTGGTGTTATTATCTTCTTATGCGTGTGCATAAATGGATAATGAAAACTTGTGGTTATATGTTTTGTCATGTTATTGATTGGAAGCCTGAACCCATTTGCAGCAAATCTAAACAGGCTGTATCAGGGGTCTCCAACCTTTGCAACTTTAAGTCTGAAGGACTTCAGCTCCCAGAATTCTCCAGCCAGCAAAGCTGGCTGGAGAAGTCTGGGAGCTGAAGTCCTTCAGACTTAAAGTTGCAAAGGTTGGAGACCCCTGGGCTGTATGATGCCCTGAAGCACATGGACCTGAAAGTTCACAACTGAAGCTCAAAAAAGGTTATATTTTGACAGAGAAAGCAAACAATTTCAAAGGCGCATACATGGTGAAAAATTAGTGAGTTGATGAATTTTTGGACTTTGATTTATTATTTATTCATATTTATTAAAGATAGAAAATGGATGGAGAAATACAATTGTTGGTAGAAATGTATTGAATAGCATTTGGCCTAGTATGATGAATGAATGTTTATTCAAAAAGCAAAAAAATGGCTGTGTCTAAGAGCATGATTCTGCCTACTTGTTATATGAAAGTGAGAATTGGATATGTCAGAAGAAATGTAAAAGCTGAATGCATTGGGAATGATGTAGTTAAGAAATATGAGTGCTAAAACAAGAAGAAATAGTGTCAAGAATGAATGGCTGCTGAATGAATGTGGACTGAATAATAAAGTGAGTGATCAGTGCATTGGATAGTTTGATTGTAGAGAGAGGAAAAAATGAGGATCAAACTATAAAACAAACATATGAAGAAAAAGTACACAGATTGAGAGGAAAGGAAAGACTGTGAAAGTTGTGGTTGAGTAGAGTTGATGAGATCATCAAAAATAAAGAGAGATGAGAAATTTAGAGAGCAGATGGCAATGCATGAAACAACTTATGGAGGTGCTAGAAGCAATGATTGTGTACAAGGATAGAAAGATAACAGTATAACAGCATAATAAAGTTGGAAGGGACCTTGGAGGTCTTTTAGTCCAACCCCCTGTTCAAGCAGGAGACCCTATTCCATTCAAGAAAAATGGCTGTCCAATCGCTTCTTAAAAACACCCACAAGCAGCACCACATGCTTTCTGCTGAATTAACACTTGCTCATTGTCACCGCCATCATGACAGCTAATTTTTGATACAGCCTATTGCGTGTCATTTTTAGTTTTAAAAAAGTGCTTCATGGCCTAAATATACATGGGGTTTCTTGTATTTTCAATAAACTTAGCTATCCTGTAGATGGAGATTATATATAACTGAAGATTTTTGGTAAATAAGAATGCCTGGAGATTTTGGCTTCAGTTTACGCATAAGATGTTTACTTGATGCTATAGTCTTGTACTGTTGATATTGGATTGGATCAACTAGCCTGTTGATCTGGTCCACATGTTCATTGGTATGGATTTATGGTTGACCAGATATAGGACACACAGTCATTCCCTCACATATGGAATGTGCATGGTGGAGACCCCCAGAAGGAGTAGAATGACAGTCATTCATTCTACTCCTTCTGGGGGTCTCCACCATGCACATTCCATATGTGAGGGAATGACTGTGTATCAGCTCACCTTGACATGGTGAGCTGATAAGAACACAAGTTAAGGACACAGCGATGAGAGCTACCTCTATCCAGTCTTTCCTAATATGAAAGAACCCATGTGGGGTGAGATAAGTATCTACATCTGAATTTAGGTTTGATCTTCATCAATAGCACAATAAGAATAAATCATAAAGTATAAGTAATGTTATGATTTGAAGGCTATTTGGAGATATTTTGCTACCTTAGTTGAAGGATAAGATAAACCCTTTTCCTATTTCACATATACATTTGGCAATGTTGACATCTGAGCCTCACTTCAAAACTACCGTAATCACACTCCATACAGGCAGTGGCAGATTGGTGGCTCACTAGTGCCCTAAGCACTGACAAATCTTGGTGGCCCCCTCCTGTACAAATCTTCATTGGGTTTTTTTTTCTTTCCCAACTTTGTGGTGCCCCCTTGGGCCTGGTGCCCTAAGCATGTGCTTAGTCTGCTTGATGGGTAATACCCCACTGCATACAGGGCAGGTTGCCTGGAGAATATGGCTCCTTTCCCTGAAGAGAGGGAAGATCACAGCTGTTCTGTGCAGTCTAGCCGCCCTGGGTCCCGTAGGAGATAGGTGCGGGATATAAATTTAATAAAATCTAAAATCTAAAAAATCTAGCATCTGGTACCTGAAGGAAAATTCTGTTCTGCCCACTGCAAATTGCAAGTACTTTAAAGTATCAGGAGAGACAGAAGTTTCCCCATGTTAAAATCTCTCTGTAAACAGAAAGTTAACATGCTATGAACATACACAAAGGCATGTTTTAAATATATATGTATCCATTAAATAATGACATCCTACTATGTAATTTCAAGAGGTTTAATCTACTAGCATATCATGGTTCTGCCATCTGACTGTACTGCCTAAAGAAAGCAAGGCAAACTGTGCCTTACTGAAAAATTAATTTCTCCTTGCAGTTACTTATATTCAAGGAGATAATTATAAATACTAAAGGGCTCTTCAGCTGCATAAGTATTTGGTTTGTGCCTTAAGATACTGTGGCACATTCAGCCTATGTGATATGATAGTATTCTAAAGCAATTCCTTTGCAATCAGAAATTAAAGTTTATAGTGTGTATTTTAAAACTATATAATCAAATGTGTTATGGCTGGCATATCTGTTGATTGAAAATATTTTTTTAAACTTCACCTTGGCATGCCTTTTATCAGAAATCATTCTGAAACTTTTTAATTTATGAGCTTTTATTGCAATCCTCAATTCATCCTGAGTAGTCTATTATTAAGTGTTCTACTGGGCTCTTATTGTTCTTTATCAAAGTATTGTATCTCCCTGCAATTCATCTGTAGTCATTCTTCACAGAGAAAATCTTTCATATTAGGTTCCTTTCATCATTCGATGACAACTCTTGAATGCATCATTATTCAGCAATGGGTTTAGAAATTATAATCATTAGACAATTTTTCATATAATCTGATTTTATAAACTGCTTCTTTTTATTATCTTTTGATGGAAAACAGTAAATGTATCTGTCTGTTTTGATCCATCGTGATAACTGTAATAGAAAAACTAAGTAAGAACATCTTATTGAGGAAACAGCCACACTGGAATTCTTATATGTATGAACTGAAAGGTTATTTAATGTGAAGGAAGAAAATCCTTCTCTGACTTAATGAGGCATTCTCACAGAAAATATCTAAACCTGGTACTCTACTCCTGCAAGGCTGTCAGGGTTCAATTGACTTTGTACTCCAGAGAGGGGGGGGGGGGGTTGAGTCACATAAAATGTACAATTAAAAATAAAACAAAGATAGAGAATGGGAGCAGGGCTACATATTTAGGGCTCAGTTCTCAGCTACTTTATGAAGCCATCAATAAGATAAATGGTTATATGTGATGACTGTTGTTGGTCTCAGCTGCCATTGTATGCATTTCATTCTTATTAATCCCATGTTAGCTGCCCAAAATCACTACTAGATGGATGACCGTCTACATTGATTGAACCAAACAAACAAACAAACACATATCTTTAAGGATTTCTATGGAAGCTTTGAAGGAGAAAAACAATATTCTATAATGATTAGTTAATGAAACCCAGCACCAAATATCCTGGCAGATGCACTCACCAAGAAAGTGTCTGCACTACAAAGCTACATGGCTTTTAGTGAATCTGACCAGTTTGGTACCTTCTGGTCACTTGACCCTGGTCCAGACACATCCTTACCCCCAGGGCTCTGGATTAGTCTTCTAGGACCTTTCAACTTTGGGTAGTCTGCCTCTTTTACCTCAGATTCTCCCACCCTGTCTGCCAGTATCAGACCTGGATCAGTAAACTGTAGTGGGTGTGATGGGACCATAGGGTAAAGAAAGAGAAAGAGTAAAAAGAGATTGCTCTCTCTGATGCTGTTTTCTAGTTCTAGTCATGTCAGCTGTTGTTTGAGCTTTTTAAAATGTGGGCATTCCAATCTTCTGGAATGCTGATCCCAAAAGGGTCTGTCCAGTAGGTAAGAGCTGGGCTTTTTCAAATACAGCTGCAGAAAATACTATACAAAACCTAGTGAATTTTGACATATATCTAGTCACAAGACCCATTTACCATCATCAGAGTCTTGGTCCATATTTAAGCAGAGTGATTTGTTGATATTTCCCCCCTGGCTGGTGATGTTCAGAATAACAAGGTTGGAAGGTCTTCTAGTCCAACCCCAGGCTCAAGCAGAAAATCTTATACCATTTCAGTAAAAAAAAAATAGTTGTCCAATCTCATCTTAAAAACTTCCACTGTTGGAGCACTCACACTTCTGGAGACACGTTGTTTCACTGGTTAATTGTCCTAACTGCCTGGAAAATTCTCCTTAGTTCTAGGTTGGTTCTCTTTTTGATTAGTTTCCATCTATTGGTCCCTGTTCTGCCTTCTGGTGTTTTGGAAAATAAGTTTACCACTTCTTCTTTGTGGCAGCTTCTCAAATATTGGAACTCTGTTATCGTGTCACCCCAGTCCTTCTTTTCATTAAACTACTAGACATACCCAACTCCTGCAACCTTCTTTTAGCTTCCAGTTCCCTAATTATCTTTGTTGCTCTTCTCTGCACTCTTTCTAGAGTCTTTCTAGAGTCTTGACATCTTTTTTATATTGTGGTGACCAAAACTGGATGCAGTATTCCAAGTATGGTCTTACCAAGACATTATAAAGTGGTACTAACACTTCACGTGATCTTGATTCTATCCCTCTGTTAATGCAGCCTAGGATTGCATTGGCTTTTTTGGTGGTAATAGGAGGGGAGCAATAAGAGGGGAGGGAAATAATGCTGTTGGGATCCAACAATAGCAATAACATTTAGATTTATATACCGCTTCACAGTGCTTTACAGGCCTCTTTAAGTAGTTCATAGAGTCAGCAATCACCCCCAACAATCTGGATCTCATTTTATTGACCTTGGAAAGCTGAGTCAACCTTGAACCAGTGAGAATTGAACTGCCAAACTGCTGGCAGTCAGCAGAATTAGTCTGCAATACTCCATTCTAACCACTGTACCTGTACAACTCTCTATCCATAACATGCCCTGCATACTGTACTCACACACAGTTCCAGTTTCTTGCTTGTTGCAGGATAGAAATCACCAGTTGGAATAGCATATTTTATATTGACACCATTGTGTGGCAGTGCAAGGACTGATAGATAAGATTGCAACTCAGATGTGAGAGTGAGCTATGAGTAGAATGGCTTTGGAGTAGCCAAAACCCAGTTTATTTGTCTTTGGAAACTGGGAAGCTTATGTGCAAAAGGGATTTTGTTTGACAGGGATAAATTGATTTTAAACAATATTTTTGGTAGCATCAAGAACTATTCTTCTTTTTCTATTTAAAGCTCTTGTCTTTGCTGAATTATTTACATCACTTTATCTCAGAGTTGCTTTTACTGCATTAGCTCTCAGTAATTGGGATGAACTGTTCACCTGGAGAATCAGTGAACAAGAGTTTGGCAAGATTAATGTCAAGGCCAAGCCCAAAGATGACACATTGAGATCCAATTAACTCCAATCCTTTATTTGCTTACACCTAATGGATGGAATCTTGCCAAATTAAGACTATAACCCTTTAACCTTCTAGATATATGCTGAGAAAGTCTAGTAGGTGGTGACCCTGAATATCTTCCCCCCTCCTCCTCCATCTGGGGACTACGCAGTCTCTTAATCTAGGCCCCTCTCTGAGAAACTTCTGGGTTCATATATAATATCCATTGATTCTCCAGGTGCACATTCCATCACATCAATCCCTTGTATGACTAAATATGACCTTCATCACTGGGCTGCAGCTTCCGCTTCTGTTCCAGTGTACCATCTACCAGTCATTATCTCCAGCAGGGGACTGTTCTATGAGCCATCAGCTGATGGACTTTGAGCTTTGGATTTGAGTCACAGGGACATTATGGACCTATGTTTACTTACCATCAGTGGCTTGCTCAAATGCTATGACCTATATATGTGTGGAACAAGGACTGGCTGAAACTAACTGCATTGTAGGAACACTGTGATTTCTGACTGGACAACCATCTGTCTGAAATGATATTATAGGATCTCCCACTCAAACGGGGGTGCTGGTGTTGGACTAGAAGACCGCCAAGTTCCCTTCCAAATCTATAATTTTATGTTTACATGTTGCCTATGTCTCATGATGTCTATTATGTAATTGCTGATTGAATGTCTTTTTATATAGATTTGCAGGAATGGAAAAAATGCATGAGGGGGAAGCAGAAACATACAGAAAGCAATGGCCCTGAACAGGATCAAATTACTATTTCTATTAAAAAATCACTAACATTTTGCACTTCTCTCTAAGATCACCACTGAATATAAAATGAATGGTCAATTTGCAGAAGAGTGGACTTCCTAGAGCATTTATAAAGCTCTTGGCAACAAAGAAGGAAACAGGATGACAAAATGGAGTAGCAGTGGAAGCAAACTAGACAACTGCATGGGGCACTAACATTCATCCATTACGTAGAAGATTTGGCACAGATCTTTGTATTTACTTTTCCAATATGTGCACACAGACAAAAAGGTCCAATAGAAGATAGTTAATATAAACCTTTTAAATGGACATGTGAACCCTGAATCTGGATGTGTTAACAGTAGTTTAGTTACTGTGGACCACTGGAATTATTGATATTTAAAATAAGTGAGAGAATACACTCAATATAATCAGCATAAACTACACTCAAGTTAGTACACTCTTAATAATATAGTGCAATGTGCTTAATACACATATATGATAAGTTATGGAAAGAGCTATGCTAGTAAAAGTTTATTTTGGGGGGTAAATCGAAATTTTTTGGGGGTGAATTTGATTCTGGCAAATTCCTCATTTACCCATGCCAAATTATTGGCCTTTATTTTAATATATATAGGAAATAGCAACAAAATGAATCTTTGGAATATAACTAGAGCTCAAAGATTTAATTTTTAAAAACTTGAAAATGTATGAGGCAGCAGGTGACAAAGATACTCAGCCAAGCCTCCTTGCTGTTCAAACAGAGGGGGGAAAAGCCAAACAATCCATTTTATCCCTTCCTTTGCTGAAGATTGTGATACTGCCTGGTATTCTCCGAATGGGGGGGATGGGCTTCTCCTCACTATGCAGAGCTGCAGCTTTTCATTTCTTTCTACATGATGGATCATTTCTATATCTTGGAGACAGATGAGAAAAAGAGTCTGAGTAAAAGTCTGGAAAGATCTCACATATCTCGAAAAGCCATTAAATTTCTGGTCCTTCCTCATTCATGCACTGAAGAAGATCAAGGGAAGAAATTGTCTATGATACCACATTGACGGGTCCTGGCCTCAGTGTTTGATGGGACAGAATTTCTAAACAAATCATATTGTGCTAACCTCACCAATCAATTACCAACCAATTCAATGATCTGAGAACTCACTTTTGACAGGCACCTAACTTGTTTCAGTATCAAAATGGAGATAATATCTAGATAGTTTTCCAATTACCAATCTATCCAGAATTTCATTAGATTAGAAATCCATACAGTAAAAAGATACAGAAAAGTCTAACCATTTGCCATCATAAATTTCATAACCTGGAGTTTTTCAGTTTACACCTAATGGCCTTAAATCTAGAGTAGCAATCCATATCTCTTTAATCAAAACAATATTCAATGTGAAGCCCATAAATCCAATATGAACCAAGTAACTTCTGCACTCTGGTTTGGTAATGAGAGCTTTGAAACTGAATGCAACTTATTTTCATTATGACTTTTAACTTGTAGCTTAAGGAGCATAATCGTGTTTTTCATTAAGAATTTAGATTCAGGGAGGAAAAAAATCCATGGTGGTTTTTTTTTGAAAAATCTGTTTTACTACATATAATTCCTTGGTTTATTTTGCAAATATGATTTATCATTATCGAAGTCTTGTGCACCAATGTATTTGGAAAAAAAAAAGAGAGGATTCTTTGCAGAACGACTGTCTCTTTAAAAAAATCATGCTAACCATTAAGCATATATTTCCTAAAGAAGCAGAAGCTGAGTGTTCCCCATTTACACTGGGCAACAGGACAGTCTCTCAAAGATTTTAACCAAGCAGATGACTTGATGTCTTACTCAGCTCATTTGTGCTCATTTGTGACATGAACCAATAAAACATTGTTTATTCAAAGCTCAGAGGGGCTCATGATGACTCTAATCCCTCTGTAGATAGCAAACAGATAGCACAGACAATCACATTTTCCTTACATGAGAGAATCGACTACAGAATAGAATGAGCACACTGCAAGGGAAGCCTGTTACTGTGCTAATAGGAAAGGAGCCATTTTAAATGGGGAACTCAAGTTTGGATTCATATACTGGATAAAAACTGCAAGATGTTAAAAAGGACCATGAATACAAGGCAGCTGCGTTTTGAAAACTCCTATGGACAAAGAAAAAGAAAAGCTTACTTGTACCGATGCATACCCTTTTGACTCTTATGAGCACCTCAGTTGGGTGCAGCATGATTATTCGATGAACAAACAAGGCATTTACTGTTTTGCCATTTGTGTAGAGCAGGGGTGTCAAACTGGCAGCCCGCGGATCAGATACATCACACACAGGCCATGCCCACCCCACGAATGGGGAAAACGTCATGAAATGTCCTGTGACGGCAGTGTGATGCAGTGAGTTTGACACTCATGATGTAGAGCAGGGATGTCCAAACTTGGGAACTTTAAGACTTGTGGACTTCAACTCCCAGAATTCCCCAGCATAGGTGGCTGGGGAATTCTGGGAGTTGAAGTCCACAAGTCTTAAAGTTCCCAAGTTTGGACATCCCTGATGTAGAGCATGTCACACTGTTTTTTTTTTAATGCAAAAATAATCCATGCTTCCCAGTAAAATGTTTTCCCAAGGTATGATATAATAGCGTTATATTTGTGTATTGCTCTTCTCTCCTTTTTTTTCTACTAGTTTTTTTTTTCACTCTTTAATTTTTATTTCTTTTTCATTATGTACAGGTATCCTCATTTAGTGACTGCCTTCTTTAGCAACTATTCACAGTTACAGTAGTAAGGAAAAACTAACTTTGTTATCAATCCTCATATTTATTACTTTTGCAGATTTATAAAGCAAAGGAAAGCTGAAACAAGATCATAAGCACAGTAATGGTTTTACTTAGTGACCGCCTCATTAATTAACTGTCCCAAATGTGGTTGCTAAATAAGGACTACCTGTAATGGAAAAATATATATTTTCTTTGAAAATGTCAAACGGATTTATGTTCTGAATGCTCCTCTATAAATAGAGACATCAGATGTGACTATAGCCCCTGGCACCCCAATAGTCATTACTTTTAATTAGACTGACCTTTCGTGTGTTTCTCAGCTGGGTTTTTTAGATTTTACTGAATGTATCTGTATGTTAGCTGTTTTATATGTTTTATCAGATGTTTCCTATGCCCTGGGAGCAATTATCAACCTCAAATACAGATCATATATTCATCAATTCAACAGCATGATTGCCCAGAAGCCAAGTGCCTTTATTTCCTAAAACATTTCCAAATGACAGCCTTTTGAAATGCATATAAAAAACAACAACATGTAACCTTTAATTGAATTAAAGCTAATAGAGTACTTATTTGGCTGAAATGTAGAAGTCAGAGGATATTTTAACAAAAGACTAGAGTGCCATCTTCTGGCAGATTTCATAACTATGTTCATCATTCAAAGATTTAGCATCTAATACTAGTTGGATTGCTATCTGTGACTCTTTTCTGAGTATCCACATTTTCTATTCCTTAGTAGCTGCTTCAGTAGAAAGATCAGCTGTTAAAGTGTGTAGTAACTTACAATTGCTCACATAATTGAGTCCTCAATGATATTCTAATTATCAACGGAATAATATCATATTTTGTGTCAGGTCAAATAGCATTACATTTCATAATGAGAAATGTAATGCTATTCTCTCTTCTGATATTTTGGGATTTATACAAATATTGCATCATTGTTTGTTTTGCCCAAGGGCGTTGAGCTATGCTGCCTGTCACCGGGTCCTCTTAATTTATCTGCCTCTGCATAGCATTGGTTTTCTTATTTGTGTTAATGGTTGGAATCATATATTTCACAGCTACAGAATCCTAAAAATCTTTGTGCTTAGCCAATGGGTGCAAACTGATCGAAAGAGCATCTCACAATCCTGGTACTCCCTCATTAGAAATTGTGATTGCCAGGTGACAGCTGCCTGTTAGTACCCTTGGTACTATTCCTTACCTTGATTAGAATTTCATCATTCCTCATTATTCTCAGCCACTAGCATCTGTTTTAAAGGAAAAGTATCTTCATTTACTTTTCTGCTCTACATGAATCAATCCCATTACCACAAAACTACTATGAAAGAATAGATTTATGTTGGCTGTAAGCCTGGAATGTTTTGAGTTCAGTTGCCTGTTAAATAAGATTCAAGTCACAGAGAATGTGAGAACCAATCAATGTTTGAACCAGAATTTAGGATGCTGCATAAATCATCTTTGGAGAGAATTGTATCCTCAACTATGATCAATCGATTTCTTGCAAATAAACCAGTATTTTAGGAAGAGAAAACTCATTATCCAGAGGGAGAAAGTATTCTGGGATCCAGAGATCTGGTGCTGCCTGGGTAAAGACATCCCCACCCTCTCCTTTGCTGTAGAGTTTGTCCTATAGAATAGAACAAAAAGCAAGCTAGAGGGTGGGAATAGCAGGAAAAGGGGTCAAGTCTGAGAGACAGCAGAGAAGTGAGAAAGAGAAACCCCAAGACAAGCACTTCAGCTGCAGTCTTTGGACAGCAAAAGAAAAAAACTGCAAGTCTTGGAGCTGCAAAACCAGCTTTGCTGAGAGAGGGAGGAGGAAGAGAGTCTCCAAACTCAAAGCACGCTTGAAAGCCAAACCAAGTCCACTCCACTCAGCAGCTGAGCTGCAGAGCTCTGCAAGCCACCTCCAAGAGCAGAGAACTGGGAGTGCTGGGAGTGGGAAGGAGAAAGAGAGAAACCCACTCCCAAGTATGTTGGGGAGCAGAAAGGATTTCACTGCAAATCAACTGACACTGTCTACAAAAGCTGAAGATGGGAATGGGGTGGGTGGTGGGGGGTGGAATGAAAAGATTTAAAGAGCTAAGAAATAGCTGGGGGAGAAAAACATAGTGCTACAAATGTAGATATTGGAATAAAGGCAGAGAACATAGACGAAGAAATTATCTTAAATAGAGTACCTTAAACATGATACAAACAGTTATAAATTTATAATAATAGGAAGTCAGTAAAATAAGATATGTAGGAAAAATAGAAGCACCTAGAATTAGCATTATGTTTAGAAGTAAAGGAGTTCAGTTTTGTACATAAAAGCAATGTTTGTGAAAGAAACAAAATACAGCTTTTATGTCTGCCTATTAAGAAAAAATCTAACATATACTATTGCAACATTGTAGCCTCCAGTGAACATTTGTCCCTAAAACAGCCTAAGAATGCAAGTCGTCACTGTTGATTCCTTTTCCCAATGACTTGGTAGCGCTAGTGATGGTGACATGGATGTAGCTGGCTTAGAGTGCTGGAGAGACTGGTTGCCATTAAGGATGCAGCAACAGCCTGATTAACTGGTAGCTGAGATGGATACTGGCTTGGATCCAGTGGCGTTTGTGGAATCTATCAGTCTTTACTTGTCACCTTGGATCCCTGAACCTATGGATTTCCAGCTGTCTTTACTGTCTCTAACAATGCCTTCCATATTATCAACCTCCTTGTTGTGAGATGCACTTGGATAGACAAGGACTAAATGTTACATTCAGTGATTTTGAAGCAATAGCACTTAGCACTCGTATAGCCTCATAGTGCTAAACAGCAGTTTACAATGTCAGCATATTGCCACCAACAATCTGGGTTCCCATTTTACTGACTTCAGAAGGCTGAGTCAGCCTTGAGCCCCATCAGGACCAAAATCCAGGCTGTGGGCATAGTTTGCCTTCAATAATGCATTCTAACCACTGTGCCACAAGGATCATGAATGGGTTTCTTAGACTGGACATGACTGAGTTTGTTTTCCCTCTGAATATGAGATAATGGAAACAATGATATATCCCTGTCAGGTTACTCAAGATTGGTATAACATTGGGGAGTTGACAGAAAGTTCTCCAGCTGGACAGACGTGGGGTGTGTGGGCTCTTAAGAGTCTCACATGAACCCTGTCTGACAATCCAATTCCGAGATTCTTTTTTTCCCCACAGTGCTTTTTTCCACAGCAATTAAAGTAGAAAAGTCCAAGGTTGGGGGGGAGGGCGCAAGAAAATGAAAGGGAAAAAATGGAGGGAAATAAAAAGCAGACAAAAATCCCCATCAGTCTTGGCATTGGTATAAGGAAAATTGTAAAAAGAGATGTCCCAACAAAAGGGGAAGAAAGCAGACAGAAGTGGCTTTGAAGGTTGTTAATGGCATAAAGAAAATTGAAGTAGGAGGCTATCCCCCAACAAAGAGAAATATAAAATACTTGAGTGAGGGTGGTTTGGGGAAAATTGTTGGGAGTAGAGGTGTTAATACAAAGAAAAGGGAGAAGACGGGAACAGAGAAATGGGACAAAAGACTTACTAGGAAAAAATCAGATATCTACATATGGGAAAATATAAAGTAAGATAAGTGTTTTATTCCTAAATATGAAAATAAAACGGAGTTGCTAACTGGTTGAATATAATAATGGAAAGATAATTAAAAAGCCCAAAATATATTGAATATGGATAAATGAAACTGATATGGGGAGGTCGTAAAGCAGAGGTTTCTGTTTCACTTTTACACATGATGATTAAAATGAGTTGCGAATTGACTGAAAATGACAACAGAAGGATAACTAAACATTGATTAAAAGATATTAGACATGGACATATATAGAAATTTTAAGATGATAAATAAAGTGAGATGTTTACTGCTTTTTTTTTTACATAATAGATTAAGGGAATTGTAACAAACATTGAACACTGTGGTGTGTCATTTATAGACAATTTAAGGATAACTTAATCCAAGTAATAGAAAAATAGAGAGGGAATATGGAATATATCTACAATGGAAAATTACTGAGATTTTTAGACAGAATAACAAACTGGGTGTGTGTAAGGATGTATAATTATATAAAGATAATAATGAGAATAGCTAGGAATTGTAACCAGGTCTATATCTCAACCAAAAATAGGCTGGGGGAGGTTTAAAAGTACAATGACTATATATGTATACTTTTTTGTTCTATTTTTTAAAGAAAGGATGTTAAAATGAAATATGCATATTGAAAAGGAACTATAAATGTCATCAACATAAAAAGGAGCTTGCTCTGTAGCTGAAATACACCAAGTAAATGATAAGAGTGGGAAGAAAAAAAGAGAGGCAAGGGAAGAAGAAAGGAATAGGAGAGAGGGCAAGGAGGGGGGAAGAGGAGGAGAGGAAAGGGGGAGAGGAGAGGGAGAGAGGAGAGGGAGAGAGGAGAGGGAGAGAGGAAGGGGAAGTAGAGTAGGGAAGGATGAGAGAGGGAAGAAAGGAGGTAGGGAGGGGGAGGAGAAAGAGGGAAAAGAAAGTGATGGATAGGGATAAATGTTGTGTATGGAGAGCAGAAGAGCTAAATACCAGTAATTGTGTTTTGGGAGTTGATGGTAAGATGAATTGATGTAAACATTTAATAATACAAAATGATGCTGGCTATGTAATAGTATACTGTACATGTGACTATATCTTGTGAAAATGGGAAAATAAAAATTTTTGCAAGAAAAAAAAAGATTGGTATAACATTGGGAGCAGGCTATTTTCACCCCCTTGAATAGCATAGAGTGGGTACAAGATCAGGGAGTGAGCCAGTGGTGAAATTCAAATTTTCTTACTACTGGTTCTGTGAGCGTGGCTTGGTGGGCATGTCAGAGGAAGGAAACTGTAAAATCTCCATTCCCACCCCACTCTGGGGCCAGCCAGATGTTTTTTGCTGGTTCTCTAAACTACTCAAATTTTCTGCTACTGGTTCTCGGCTGTCAGAACCTGCAGAATTTCACCCCTGGGGTAAGGGTAAGAGTGATGGGATATGTGGTTGAGGAGACAGCTAGTGTGGTTAGGCCTGAGGTCTGAGTGCTGCATATCTAACAGAAGCAGACCAAGGTTCACTAAGTCTTGCCAGTAAGTCCAGACAGAAGTGACTAATGACAGTTATTTCTTGAGATTGTTTGGACCTGAGAGAGAGATAGCCATTGGATATAATTGGTTTGGTTAGAGAGAGAAAAGAAGGGGAGTCAGTAGTTGTGATGAGGGAAACATGGCAATCTGCTCTTGGGGAAGGCATACTTAGTATCTTATACTGATTCTGCCTTCAATCTCCCTGAATAAAATTTGTTCTCCAACTCCTTTGGATTGGGCGGCTGCTGCTTAATCCCAGGTCAGCCTTAATAAGGCTTTTCTTGTCCAGACTTTATCATGGATAGTTGGGCTGACTTCACATGCATTACCAAGAACTTCTTGGGCTCAGGGGGGAATTCCTCTTTCATGCACACACTTGTGTTTTGAATGTGGCATCAGACACAGTCCCGGGGGGCAGGTATTGTCCTTAGGTTAGAGCTAGGTATTGTTATCAGTGAGTTTCTTGTGGCTTCCAAAGATATTCCGCAAATAACTGAATGTGAGGTCCTGTTTGCGAAACTGAGCTTTAGTGAACAGATGGGATTGTTCCTATCAACTACCCCCTGTATTACACACTGACTTCTTTACTTGAGCTGCTCAGTTAAATGGCTGGGCTTGGGGTGTTGTTAATTTATACTACATAGAAACTTCAATTTGC
Source organism: Rhabdophis nuchalis (assembly GCA_039707465.1). NCBI lineage: Eukaryota > Metazoa > Chordata > Lepidosauria > Squamata > Natricidae > Rhabdophis > Rhabdophis nuchalis. The sequence goes on from CM077645.1 coordinate 125,306,371, forward strand.
TGTCCCTGTGCTTTTCCTGCTTTTTCCAGAGCTAGTTCCATTTGTTTTGATGGTATGTGGGGATGAATGCAGCAGTGAAGTTATAAAGGCAAAGGGTCCCCTTGCATATATGTGCTAGTCGTTCCCGACTCTAGGGGGTGGTGCTCATGTCCGTTTCAAAGACGAAGAGCCAGTGCTCTCCGAAGATGTCTCCGTGGTCATGTATCTGGCAAGCCTAAATGCTGAAGGCACATGGAACGCTGTTACTTTCCCACCAAAAGTGGTTGCTATTTTTCTACTTGCATTTTTACATGCTTTCGAACTGTTAAGTTGGCAGAAGCTGGGACAAATAACAGGAGTTCACTCTGTTACGGGCGCTAGGGATTCGAACAGCTGAATTGCTGACCTTCTGATCGACAAGCTCAGCATCTTAGCCTCTGAACCACTGCGTCCTAGTGCAGTTATAGGCACCCTTTAATTTGTCCATATAATATTATTACATCACAAGTTGCATGTATTGCTGTGGGCTTCCAAATACATTTTAAAAGCTTTATTATCATCTATAAAGCTTTTTTTAGAGCAGGGCCTAGTTACTTGCAGGACCACCTGTCTCCAATCATTTGTGTGTCCAATTACATCTGATAGTGCTGGAATCCCTTCTGCTAAGAAATGTCATCTTATGGGATTCAGCAGATATGTCTTATATTTCTGCAATTCTATAACATTATGTGGGCCCCGGACAGCCCCAATCTGCCTGCCTTTTGTAAGGCCTTGAAGATCTGGTGTTCCCCCCCAGGCATTGGATCAGGAGGATTTGAGAACTGGCTGGTAAAATAGCCTTATTGTTGAATTATCTTTGGTGAGCTTTGTTGTTTAAATTATATTTTATTGGGTTCTATTGTTTCAATTGTACACTACCCTGATTAATATTTGAGAATGTGGCAATATCACTTGATTAAATAAATAAGATTAACTTGCATTAAAAAATCTACCAGATAGATGAACACAAGAGAGTTAACTTAGAACTTCTGACTGCGCCTCCATTGTTCATATAAAATTGGCCACCTCCTTTTTCTTCTTCTTCTAAAGGACTCAGGCAAAGCCAAGATTAAATAAATAAACCTATTGCCATCACATCTGGATTTGCTGTCTGTCATATTCTTGCTCTTATGGATTTGGTTTGATTCCAAATGAATACAGTATAAGCATCATAAAGACAGAACTTTCCCCAGGCTTCCATTATGCAAACTGACAGCTGCTATCATATTATAGTTACTTGGTCATGATCTCTGGTGTGCCAAACATCTTCTACTTTGATAAACATTCTTCAACATGCCTGTCAGAGATATAAGGTTGAGCTTATATAACCTGTACTATTTATGTAGCGTTCCCCTTTTTGCTGAAGCAACTACTGGTACTACAGATTCTTTAAGTAAAGGAATTCACAATAGTTGAACATCCTGATTCAGTGATATACCTACTGAATTTGAATTTATTTCTCTGGCACTCTGCTAAAATGTAGAGAGGTGTGGTGTAGAATAACTTAGCTGCCACTATTTACTGTACAGTAAACTTTAAGCTGCCAATTATTGAGTGGAGGTAGGAATCTGAGGGTAGCTTAAATGGTAAATTACTCAAGCTCTGTTACTGTCTCTACTGACCCTTTATCACTTGCCACACGGCAAAGTTGTCTGTCAGTTGAGCTTCCGGTTCTTTCAAGGAAATGGCCATTAGTTTTCATGGCAAGTACTGAAATGGCGGGCCAAGGTATTTTCAGCTTCCCAGTTTAGTGGCTGCTCTAGTCTTCCCAGATGTCCCATATTAAACATTTAGTTTTCTAGATTAAACAAGGTTGACTAGTCATAACGATATACACCTTGTGTTTCAAGATACAAATGAACATAAAGCAAAAAGAACAATTCACCAGGTAACCTCAACATTTGGAGGTGTCAGGACAGTCCCCTGGCCTGCCTTACCTTTCCAAAACAAAGCTCAGTGTTCACGGTTGTTAATAATAATAATAATAATTTTATTTCTAACCCGCTCTCTCTCCCCGAAGGGACTCGAGGTGGGGCACAGGGAAATTAAAACAATAAAAACAACAAAATACAAAAATAAGAACAATAAATTTGTTTTTAATGTGTTTGTATATTTATTGTTTTAGTTTTCCCTGTGCACCGCTCCGAGTCCCTATGGGGAGAGGGAGCGGTCAACAAATTAAAATTATTATTATTATTATTATTATTATTAAATATAAGATAAAAACAAATTAAACAGTTAATCCTGCGCTAAAATCTCCCAATTAATTACTAAAAATTCACCCTAACCATAAAAGAGACTACCCTAGGCAGGCTAAGCGAAAAAGATGTGTTTTTAATTTTAGGCGGAAGGAGCGGAGGTCCGTGGTTGTTCTAATGTCGGGGGGAAGGTCGTTCCAGAGGGCTGGGCCCGCCACAGAGAAGGCCCTTCCCCTGGGCGTCGCCCGCTGACAGAGTCTAGTGGACGGTACCCGGAGAAGTTCCTCTCTATGGGGGCGGATTGGCCGTGAGGATGTATGGGGCAGGATCCGATCCCGCAGATAGCTAGGTCCCGAGCCATGGAGCGCTTTAAAGATGACAACTAACACCTTGAAGCGCACCCGAAAGATGACAGGCAGCCATTGCAGCTCGCGCAAGAGCTGTGTTACATGGGTAAACCTTGAGGTTCCCATTATTGCTCGCGCGGCTGCATTCTGGACCAGCTGAAGTCTACGGGTGCACTTCAAGGGGAGCCCCATGTAGAGAGAGTTGCAATAGTCCACTCGGGATGTCACGAGAGCATGAGTGACTGTGCGAAGGGCATCCCGATCCAATAGGGGGCGCAACTGGCGTACCAGGCGAACCTGGTAAAACGCCCTCCTGGCCACGGCTGTCACTTGATCTTCCATGGACAGCCGGGTATCCAGGAGGACACCCAAATTGCGCGCCCCATCCACAGGGGCAAGATGTTCGCCCCCTATGGCCAGCGATGGAGTCAGCTGGTTGAATCGGGCAGCCGGAAACCACAGCCACTCGGTCTTGGTCGGGTTGAGCCTGAGTCTGTTACTTCCCATCCAGATCCACACGGCTTCCAGGCACTGGCACATCACTGCTACGGCATCGTTGGGATGGTTTGGGGTAGATATATACAGCTGAGTATCATCAGCGTAGAGATGGTACTCTACCCCAAAACCACGGATGATCTCGCCCAGCGGCTTCATGTATGTGTTGAACAGGAGAGGCGAGAGGACCGACCCCTGAGGTTAAGAAGAACTCACAAAAATAAATTTCAGCTCTGGGAAATGCAGAAGCAAAAAAGAAATTATGAGCACATGTCTTAGGTTTCCACAAATATATAAGGAGCAAAGTAAAACTGACACCCATATTTCCTGCTATATTTTATGCACCAATTGGAAAGGGAAAAAATGAGAAAAATGCAAAACAGAAAGAAAAGAAGACGATTTCCCAAGATTCTGTTGTGTAATGATAGCAAATGTCAATTCTTCACATTCAAGGGCCTGACTCATAGGCCTGTGTTCATTGTTTTATAATGACTATGACACCCCCTTCCCTTTGTGAATGAATGAACCACCACAAATAATACATCACGAAGAGCAATGCCAGATCGGTTCACACCATCCCTGCATGTACAAACTGGGTCATAATATTTTTCTACAAACTGAAAATGGCACTCCACCAGAAATGTAAGCGATGGTTTTACTCAGTTTTCTCCACGTGCAACAGCATTGTCATAAGAAACTGTTTATTCTGAGTTATACAAACTTTGCATATCCCTTCTTTCAATAGCACATGAACTGCCTGCAAGAGTCAGTTCTATAATTAGATCAGGGAGGGGCTATAGGACTAAAGCAGGAAAGATTCCAATAATGAGGGAAGCTCCCTATAAAAGAAAGCTGGAAAAGCGAAGTCCAGAGGAGCAAAAGAGAGTTGTTCTTCTAGAGAGCCTCCCTTTGAAATAATGAACATTTCCTGGACTGTCACCTCACTTGCTACTTACTCATTATTCCTTTGGATCCTCAGGGAATTAGCACTTTCTCCTCTAGCCTCTCAGCTGTGGAATGAATATAGTGAGTCCCTTCACAGAGTCATTGAAGGGGTTACTGAGTGGCACTTGCAGTCCTCTTAAGGTCTCTTAAGGATTGTGGTACACTTCTGAATCAGTACACATTGATTGCTGGGTAGGACATTTCATGTGCTATGAAACAAGCAAAGGCACTGGAAAATACAACTTTAAACACCACCACCACCCACCCTCCAAAAAGAAATAATATTCTTGTGATGGAAGAAAGGAAAAATAGGAAAGCAGTTAAAATTTATGGAAGGATGAGCTAATTCATTTCTTTCTACGTTTGTTTTTAATTCTCTAAAGAGGCTGATAATAATAATAAATAATAATAATAATAATAATAATAATCACCATCATCATCATCATCATCATCATCATCATCATCATCATCATCATCATCATCATCATCATCATCATCTTTATTGTCATTGTAATAAAATTGTAATGAAATTACAATGAGATTGGTTCGAGCGCTGTGCCAACATTTGCATCAGGTGTAATACAGGCAGCAGTGACAGCCATAACAGGAATCACTCCAGGCAAACAAAATGGCCGGCAAATGACAGTTGAAAATCTACTGTTAGTACACCAATTATTATGTGTGTAAAATTCAAATCTGTTTGGCATTTTAGGAGTCTCTTTTTCTTTTTTCTTTCTTGTTGCAATGAACTTTGAGGAATCGCACTTGGCATTTTTCTTCTCTCTCAGCTTTCCCAACAGAAAAGGATGGAATTACTGGTAGGGGTGGTGCTCTCCGCTTCTTCATTTCAATTCTTGCAGTTGCCCCTTGTATATTCCCAAGAGATAATGATGGTGCTACCGTTACAGAACATAAACTTCATTGAAGTGATAACATTCACGCCGTTATCAAGCGGGCCAGCCCACGGAGAGGGAGAAAAGAAACACGACACCATATCTTCTCTGAAATGGGATGGAACTGCGCACAGACAAAAGCCTGCAAGCCCTTTTATTAACTTTATCAGAAGGCAGGGTTAAGCATAGATTGTCATAGGTAAACAATACATAAATCATGACCATAAAAGGAAATCAGACAGTAGAAATAGGCGTTACATGCTGTTTGTTGATAGTTAGCACGTTGCACGTAGTTAGCACGTTGCAAGAAGGTGGGAACTTTTCTCCAAGGTGTTAGGTGTCAGGGCATGACTAGTGACTTTTCATGCTAGCTTCCATGTTTGTGTCCAACCGGCCAAAACCAGTCTGCACTAACAGAAATGCTGAGCACTTGATGCAGCGTCATAACGCAACATCTCCTCTGTTTTTATTTTTTCAAAAAAGATGTTCTTCGTCACCATACAGCAGCCTGAGAGGAGGCTTGATTCGATGTTTGGAAATTACCTCTTCCTCCTCATCGCTGCCCAAGGTTAACGGTTTCTTCTCCAGGGGGTCTCCCTGGGGCTCAGGAGCATACTTCTGTTCCCACAAAGCGTTGATGTGAGCTATAGCTCGTTTCTCAGCAAACAAAGATAAGCTATTAGAAATTGCACGAGCAAGAATAGGCAAAACACAAGGTAAAACAATACATCCTAAAGCAATCATACCAATTAAAGCTACAATAGCTTGCAAACCGGGTAATTTTGGAAACCATGAACCAAACATTTCTTTCAAATTTAAACCATGCCAAGTTTGTACAGGCACATGAGCAATTTTTACCATTTTGTCTGATATTTCTTGAATGACCTTTCCACTATCATCAATTTCAATACAGCAATTAGTCAAATTAAATTTACCACATACTCCTCCTTCCTTAGCCAATAAGTAATCAAGTGCTAAACGATTTTGCATAATATATGTTCTAGACTTTGCACTTTCTTGGGCTAATGTAGTAAAGCTCTTTATTGTCTATAATGTCTCTGCGGTCTCGCACATTGCCTAGTTTTTCGTAGACTGGTACTCCCAGATCTTGTCGTTGTCGTAGTGGGAGTAGGAAGAAACCAGGGCGAATGGTAGATAGGATGCAAGACCCATACCAGTTTGATGGCAATTTGTTGTAAGCAAAACGTCCACAAACCCAATACAGTCCGTCTGGGGTGGACCAAGCAAGGTCATTGTTTTCTGGCAGTGTCAAGAATTTCATGTCAGCAATTTTCTCCAAAGATTTGTTAGGGGCTTTTGTGCAGTTAGCCAGTTTTGTGGAACAAGAAAGGTGATGTTAATGGGATTGCAAGTGTATTGGTAACAGTCAGCTGATGGGGATAGTCTTGTTATGTACAATTCCTATGTTTTTCTTGTTTTGGGATGGTGTCTGGCGGAACAGTGAGTAAGTGATTTTGATGCAATATGTGGTATCTCCAGACAGCACATTGCGTTTGGCTGTGTGAAAATGTTTATCAAGGTCCTGTTGCAGCCGCAAAGGGACTGGAGATATTGTAAAGTCAGTATGTTGATGTAGTGCTTTGGTACCTGATGTTGTTTTGTTGATGTCTTTAGTTGAAAGTCCTTTACTGATCTCGATGGTTGTCACAAGCAGCAGTTGAATCTGGAGAAGTGACAGGGTCAGAAGAAGATGTATCTGCATCTTTGGTCTTTGGTGGCAGATGACAGGGACGAACGTGTCGAGCAGGAATCCACAGAGTCTTTTCAGGAAGGGCGATGGCAGCGTAGCCACGCCCCCACGTGATGAGCTCTGCAGGTCCTCGCCAGGTCAGGTCAGGTAGGCACCGATAGTAGACAAGCGGTCGCTGATGTTCAGCAGAGGGAGAAGAAGAAAAGTGACGACAAGCAGCAGACATTGCAGGTTGACCAGTCAGGTTTAGAAAATTAAGAGTATAGAGACACAAATTAAGAGTGGCTTGCACAGCTGGGAGGCCAGGGGCTGTTTTCCCCCGTGAGCCAATGTAACGGTCAAGAGCATGCTTTAAGGTTTGGTTTGCTCTTTCAACCAAGGCTTGTCCTAGGCTATTATATGGAATACCAAATTTGTGAATTATGCTCCATTTTTGACAAAAGGCAGCAAATGCGGTGCTTGTATAAGCAGACCCATTGTCTGTTTTAAGTTCGTTTGGGCGTCCCAGCGTTGCAAAAGTGCGAATGCAATGATTAATTACATGTTTTGTGGCTTCGCCCCTTTGAGGGGTAGCCATGATGAAACCTGAATACGTGTCAATAGACACATGAATATACTTCCATGGAGCAAAGGAAGCATATTGGGTAACATCCATTTGCCAAATTTGACGACATTCTGTCCCTCGGGGATTGACTCCCATAGGAATAGAATGCGCTTGTTTACTACAAGTAGGACACTGTTGTAATATAGCAGTTGCCTCTGCTGTTGTTATACCCAATTGTTTTATCAGCGCCTTTTTGTTTTGATGAAAGTAGGCATGACTTTCCCAAGGGGTAAGGGAAGAAGCAGAATAGACAGTTGATAAAGATGTAGCATCTGAAGCAGCTTGATCTGCAACATCATTTCCTTGTTGAATAATACCTGGAAATGGTTGATGGCTTCTTATATGAGAAACATGAAAGAGATTTGTTCTCTGAGAAATTAAGTGTTGAAGAGTGAGAAAAAGTGACAAAAGTGAAGATTCAATAGAAGGTGAAAGGTAGGCTTGATAGATAAAGGAGATAATCTGTGTAACGTACAGACTATCCAAAATGAGGTTAAAAGGTTGATCAAAAAATTGTTGAAAAGCCAAAATAGAAGCATAGAGTTCTGTACGTTGGGCAGAAGTCTGTGGTGGAGTAATTTTGGTGCAACCTCTGTAACAGCATCTGGAATTGGAAATGAAGGAAAAGGAGTTTCCCACACGAAAGGTGTGGTTTTCAAAAGTTGTAATCTTGGATCAGGAGGATGATGACAAGAGACAGAACCAGGCCAATCAGCAAGAGCATACTGTAATGCTTCGCTGGAGGCCAAAAGAGTTTCCCAAGTAGCAAGAGAAGAAGGAACATAGATTGTAGTTGGTTCCTGTCCAGCAAGTGCTTTAGCACGATGACGACCCTTAATAATAAGGAGTGCCAATTGAGCTGGCTTTGTAGTTAAAGTAGAGCGAGGAGTGTGTGAAAGATGTATCCATTCAAAAATTAAGAGTGAAGGTGTAACTTGTACAATTGCAGCTGTAAGTAATTGAAATGTGTTAATTATCAAAAGTGCAAGAGGAAAACCATCCAGCAATCTGTCAACCCATTTTGTTTTCAAGGCTTGGTTAACTAAATGTATTGTTTCAAAGTGTTCTTTCTGCAATGGGATTTTGTCTGCTGGTTGCTTACCTTTAGTTAAGGCGTTGAAAAGAGGTGAAAGTTGAACAGTAGTAAGACCTAGATAAGGACGTATCCAGTTAATGGAACCCAAATATTTTTGCAATTGAAGTAAAGTTGGTTTTGGAGGTAACTGTACCTGAGGAGATGCAGGAACAGCATGAGAAGAAAGTAGTTTATGACCTAAATATTGAAAAGGAGGAAAAGTTTGAACTTTGTCAGAAGCTATGTAAAGACCACCCTGTTGTAAAATTTGTTGAAGATGAGGTAGAGTTTTCAGGACTGTACCCTTTGGGCCAGGAGCAGCCACTAGGATATCATCCATATAATGATAAATCAAGAAATTTGGATATTGGATTCGATAAGGATTTAAAACATGCGCTACAAAAAAATTGACACATGGTAGGACTATTGAGCATGCCTTGAGGTAACACTTTCCATTGATAACGTGAAGTGGGCATGGAGTTATTAAGCTCAGGGACAGTGAAAGCAAATAAGCATCTGTCCTCAGAATGCAGAGGAATGGAAAAAAACAAACTGTTAAATCAACAATCATAGTAGCTAATCCACCTTATAGCGCCCCCATTGGTTGTAAAAATCTGCCGTGGGGCGTGAGGTAAAGAGACTTCTGGGAGCATAATCATTTGGCAACCAATTCCCCTTTTTTTTTGTAATTGGAGAATTGATCATCATAACAAGAGCAAGATCTGAAAAAGATTCTGAACTTCGCATGAAAGGTGAGGCTAAGACTCCCCTAAATGTAAGTTCCAAATGTGGAAAAATTATTACAGACAAAGCAAGAAGTAATGGGTAAAACAAACTATCAAAAAACTTGGAATCAACACTCAAAAAATTTAAAAAAACAATACAGATGGAAGGAAATTTTTCCAAAGGCAGATATCAGAAACAAACAAACAAATAACATAGGATGGGGTACATTAAATCTGACATCAAAAAAAGATGTGAGAAAAAATCAGCTTCCTTGTTATGGAAGCTAGGTAACTCTCATTAAGCATGTGGAAAATTTTTAAAATGCAGGCAAAATAGCAGAGAATCATTCCTGCCAATGGATTAAAATAAACGTAAAACTCAAAAAATGTCCAAAAGAAAAATCAAAAGTGTTGTGAAAAAGAGTGAAATGGGATTAATTGTAGGTAAATGTGGGTATGTTGATGATAAAATTAAGGCGAATGTACTTTGAGTCCCCTTAAGATGTGTGTGTGTGTGTGTGTTATGTGTGGTGTGGGTGATCTCACCCCTCCCTCTGTGTTAATCTCCAGAGAGATGCAGGCAAGAGGGGGGAAAGTTTGTGGGCAAAAGAATGTGTGGGTATCTGCTTGTTTTGACTGTGTCTGAATGAGAGGGAGGGAGAGAGGCTCCAGTGGGCATTCCCTCCCACCTTTCCATTGAGGCTTTTCTGCTCAGTTTAAAAAGTTTTTCTTGCAACCTGAGCAAGCAGTATTGGAGCGGAAGGAGGGGTCCTCCTTCACCCCCACTTGGAGGAGGGCAGTAATTTTTAACATGGCCACTCCACCCACAAGTAAGGCAAGTTCCGGTGGTGCCTCAAGGAAGAAGCAGGAAGTGAGTTCCTTGCAACGCCACAACCAAAAATCTTTTTGGCGTCCATTTTTCAGACTCAGGGTTTGGTGTGACCATTCCCTTACAGTTAAAATTTCACTTTTATCCCAACAGACACACACCTTTCAATGCAACACTCATTCACATCAAAGGCCTTTCCTCACATACACACATACAAAGCAAAAGAAAAAAATTATCTATTCACCTAATACAGTACAATCTTGTTCAAGCCTCTTTGGCATTCAGGTCTGAGTGTATTCAGGGTCTTCTGGTGTCCAGCCAAGGCCATGTCACTGGTGCAAAAAATGACCAGGAGCGCTCTTTGACATCATCTGTGGCCCACACCATTGTCCCCAATCCACCATATTGAATGCCTGTGAACCTCAAAGGAGTTCAACTGTGTGGGAAGCCAAATATGGCTACCCTTAAAAAATCTCATTGAGTGAAAATTCATTGAAACCCATAGAAAACGTTCAAGTCACAATATGCCAAACAATAGACTTAAACGGAGGCTTGAATATAATAAAGAACACACTTTACGCTTTGATCAAAGTTAAAGTTCTGAGAGAGGATTTCCATTCCCATGTGCAAAAGACACGGAAGGAAAATTCTACAAAATTCAAAAGTGCATTATCCTTACTTATATACAAACAATCTTTAATGTTCAAAATTCCTATTATTCTATAACCTTATACCTAGCAACTTTGTAAACTCCTAAGTAACATATTCCAACTTTTATGTACATTTAAACAGAGACACTAGCTAGAGAGAAAAAATTAAAACATTCTTACAATGTAGTTTTCCTATGCAAGAAATCCTTTTGCATTCCTGAAAGCCAATTACATGTTGTCTTTTGAAGTTCCAATTAAAACATTCCATGCAATGATTTATCAAGGCCAATAGATAACGCTTGCAAAAAGGATTCTAGCGTGCATCAAAAAAATTAAAAAAAACTAACACAGACTGTTCCTGATAGCTGAAAGAGCTGAAAGAGGTGAAAATCTCTCTCCCCCCGCTTTTCTTTTTTGTTATAGCAGGGAGAGACAAAGCTGATGGTAAGGGGGGGCAGACGATGTTACTGTAGCCACCCCCTGCTTTGAGGAAGTTTTGACGGCTCATTCAGATAGTTTAAAATTCTATGCCAGATTGTTACTTTTGTTGATCCATCTACAGAATTAAATCGGACATTTAAGCCAAACATATTTTAGGAGTCCAATTAGTTGAGCCTTTGTAATTTGCGACAAGGGAGTGCCCTTATCAGAAAATTTTTTGGAAGCCTTCAGAGGGCCTCCAAAATCACAGATGTGTCAAATCCGCTTTTTAGAACGACCACTCAACATACTTACGAAGGGAACTGTAAAACAGTTGGCTCGAGAGCCCGGAGGCGGAGGATAAGCATGAGGAGTTTCTGAGGCTGGACGTGAACGACACCGACACCAAAGGCAGGCCGCACCATGAAAATGATGAATTGGAATCCACGTCAGGGTTCACCAGTTGAAGTGATAACATTCACGCCGTTATCAAGCGGGCCAGCCCACGGAGAGGGAGAAAAGAAACACGACACCATATCTTCTCTGAAATGGGATGGAACTGCGCACAGACAAAAGCCTGCAAGCCCTTTTATTAACTTTATCAGAAGGCAGGGTTAAGCATAGATTGTCATAGGTAAACAATACATAAATCATGACCATAAAAGGAAATCAGACAGTAGAAATAGGCGTTACATGCTGTTTGTTGATAGTTAGCACGTTGCACGTAGTTAGCACGTTGCAAGAAGGTGGGAACTTTTCTCCAAGGTGTTAGGTGTCAGGGCATGACTAGTGACTTTTCATGCTAGCTTCCATGTTTGTGTCCAACCGGCCAAAACCAGTCTGCACTAACAGAAATGCTGAGCACTTGATGCAGCGTCATAACGCAACACTTCATGAAGAATCTGCGATCATTGTTTCATCAAGGCTTTGTTTACGATACAACATGGGTTTTAAAAATTCTCCACTATCCACATCTAGGCTTCTTCTTGAGGATATAGCATTATAATTGCAATCTGGATTAAAAATATTTCATATGGTAAAATAAAATGATAAAATTAACCTAGCAATCATTATGGGTAAGATTGTGGTCAGACTCCCTTGTTGAAATGGAGATATTAAAAATGAGAAATATAGCCTCTCCTCAACTCTTATTCTGAATCCCGTGTTCTTTGTGACATCTTCTGCCCATATGTTTTGCAACTTTGGAAATCATGGACTTCAACCCCCACAATTCCCAGCTAACATGGAGATTTCTGGGAGGTGAAGTCTATCAATCTTTGTTGAGATTTGTGAAGACTCATTTAGATCAGTGTTTCTCAACCTTGGCAACTTGAAGATGTCCGGACTTCAACTCCCAGAATTCCCCAGCCAGCGAATGCTGGCTGGGGAATTCTGGGAGTTGAAGTCCGGACATCTTCAAGTTGCCAAGGTTGAGAAACACTGATCTAGATAGTCAAACTGCTAATCAGTTCAGTGGAATGGTATCACATCTCACAAGGGGTGTGCTATCAAGAAGGCAACCCTGCTCCGGAGTTTTTCAAACTGTGTTCCAGGAAATGTGATGGGGCTCTGTGCAAGACTCAGCAAGGGGGGGGGGGGGACGACTTCACTTGAACAAGCTACATTTCTATCACTAGAGATTTGCCTCTTGATCAAGGGTGGTGGGAATATATATTTTTTAAATTAAAATGTTCAGTGCTCTGAAAAGTAACTCATGTGCTACTCCATTTGCTCAGCTGCTTCATGTTAAAAGGCAAGCGGGGGGGGGGGACATGCAGCTCTCTACCAACTGATATGCAACAAGGGCTGTGTTGTGCACATGAATATTTCAGGCTCCTACATTAGGTTTTGTTGAATGGCTGCTATAATGGAAAACATAACCTTGTATTCACATAATACATTATGATGATTTATTGCAGCCTTTCCCAATCTGGTGTCCTCCAAATGGATCGCAACTGAAAATCCCAGAAGGTGCTGTGGGTCCTTGTGAACATTAAGTTGAGTACTCATTTAATGAAGAGCAATAAAGGAGCCTCACTTTAGATCCAAAATCCCTTGCAACACATTCCACTATAACAGAGGCACAAACGGAGCCAAGCAAATAACTGTATTGATTACATTTAATCATTAAGTATAATTTAACTTCACTTTGATCAGAACTACTGTATATCCCATAGGCTGATTCCTATATATATGCAGCATAGAATGTTTAACTATAATGTGCAGTTTATAATCAATCAAGCCAGACTGCAGTTTTGATTAATGGAGAATATTGCTTAGCACTAGTATGGAATAGGTTCCATTCAATGGAATGAAGCTTTTCTGAATGAATGCATAATAATATGTAATAATCATGAAACATAATTATATGTAAGGAAGGAGGAGCCAATGTCACAACGATACGGACGTGCGGTCTCGATGCTCCCAGACCGCTGCCAATACTTTTACCACTAGACGGTCCAATCGGACCTAAACCATCCAGCAGAGATGGTAAATAGGAAGATTAATCCTTGCTGATCTGAGGGACACCACAAAGTCCCTGATTGATCCAAGGGAAGATCTTCTAGCCAGCGGTAAACAGGCAGCCTAGGGTGATGAAGTTGGGACGGCACCAGAATGGAAGAAAAGTGGAAAGAGAAAGTGTGTCCATTTGATGAGGATTTTTTTCTATTTTGAGAAAAACTGCCCCCCCCCAATCTTCTTTAAGCTAAATCAAAGCCCTAAGTAGAGGAAATAAGCAGAGAAATTAACCTGCATTGGATTGTTTTGGAAAGTGGTTTTTTCCCCCTTGTAACCATACTTTTGTGGATTGAAGTGCTTGCAATGTCTTTTTTTTCCTTTTAAAGTGAACGGATCAGTTTTTCTTCTTCTATTTTCTGCTATTTTACCTTTTAATCTATGGATTAAAACCTTCCTCTTTACTTTAACAATGGTTCCTATTACTTGCCATTAAACTTCATTTAAGAACTTTGTTTCTTTTAGCATGAGACAAACATCAGAGAGTGAAAGGAAGCAACACTACCACTCGGAGGCTAGAGGCTGGAGTTTTTGAAATATTGCACTCTCACTTTTTCCCTCTTTGATCTTACTGACATTGTAGTTTAAGGGATTGTAACTTGTTGATGGAAAGTGAAAAGTGATAAGAGCCAAGGGCACGAATTGTTTTTACAGGTGCTCTTTGAGAGCCATACAGGCACTGGGAGAGAAAGAAAGAAAGAAAAAAACAGAACCATTTTCTTTTGAAAATCATAAAAGAATTTGCACTTAAGCCAACTTAAAATAAAATAATTTTTTTAAAAAAGGTCTGGAAAGCTAAAATTTAAAGCTGCAAAACATTTTGGCTGGAATACAAAAGGTATTGGAAGTAACTGGGAGAATTGAGAAGAAGATGGAAAATCTAAGTTCTTTTCAGCAAAAAAGGATGGGGTTGGAGCCCCCAAATTTGAAGGGAAAAATGAATATGAAGATAAGATAACTTATGATTTAACCAGTGGGGTGAATGTGATTGAAAGTGGGGAAAAAGGGAGTATGGAAAAGGGAATTTGATGAACTGGAGCTCTACCCCAGATTCCAAAATACAGAAGAAGAAAAAGAAGAAAAAATGATGGATTTAAGGAAAGAAATTTTGACAGAAGCATGATTGACAACCAAAGACAAGCTAATCCAAATAGCAGATTAAGGGCAACGAGATTATTTGGGAGATGCTAGAAGCAACAAGGTGTGGAGAGAAGTAAAAAAAAAACTTTATTAAGGAAATGAATAGAAGATTCATACCACAAGTGACAAAAGAAATGACTGTATTGCTATTGGAAAGATACAGTTGATATATGAAAGTTGATAATAAAAAATTAGTTAATTTTTGTAATTAGTAAGTAGTAATTTAGTAATTTTTAAATTGTTATGTTAAATAAATAATTGAGAAATAATTGATAATGGCAACAAAGTACAAAAATGTGTTGCTTTGATGAGAGGAAGTTGGATATAAATACTAAATGATTTCTTGTTAACAAATATCAATTATAACAGGAATAATGAAATGACAATGGATATAGTTTAAGAATATATATATATATGTACTGGTTTAATAAAAGGAACTTGGATACAAATTGTAAACAGCGATTTGGAAAAAAGGCCTAGAAACTTTATTAATTAATTCTTATTCAGAACATGTCATAAAGGTATAATGTTATTGAAGGATTTTTGAAATAATCAATGAAATGCCATTATGTGGTTGTGTTCTTAATTATGAATTATTTTAGGCAAAAGGATGTTTAAACAATTATAGTCAAATGAGAATTGTGGTATGTTGATAGTAAAATTTATAAAGATCTTCAATTTAAAACTCATAATTTAATATGAATTATAAGTAATGACTGTGGAGGAAATGCACGAAAGTTATTTCTAATCACTTGACACTCTTTCTACAAGATGTAATGAAAGATGATTCTTTTTTTGTGTTATTGTTCATTTAAAATAAAAAAAAATCTTTAAAAAAAACATAATTATATGAAGTTCTTCTGAAGTAAACAATATATGGGATTGCTTTGCCAGTGCATGTTTTGGCTCCTTTTTGTTGGCTCAGGTAGAGAATAAATGGATACTTTATTTATTTGTTTGGTTATTATGTTGATACGCCACTTTTTCTCCAGGAGCTTCAGGCAGTATACATAGCACTGTTTCTTCTGTTTTTCTTTTTCACAATAACCCTGTAAGATCGGTTGGGATGAGAAAGAATGACTGCTCCAAATTCACCCAATGAGCATCTGTGGCTGATGATAGACTAGAACCCTTGACTCCTCATCCAACATCTTTGTAACATTGACTCTTCCAGTATGTCCCACAATAACAAACCTAGTAAATTGGGGTGAGAGAATGACTGGCTCAACCTCCCTCCCAATGATTTTTTTTTTGAATAAAAGTTTTTATTGATTTTACAATTGTATAATATTAGGAAAGGGTAATTAGGGTTTATATTATACATTTTAGAGCTTCCATACCAGAGATGGTGACTGCAATCGGGTCCTCATACAATATCATGTTAAACAAGTAGTGTTAGGAGATATATACATTTGGCACATTTTTAAGATTCATACAATCAATCTTTAGTTTTACATTTTCATCCGTTTCAAGAATTACAATAGTTCAAAATTGATTATTTTTGAGATCTGAGCCTTTTTGCTATCGCACCTTCTTTCTCCCTCCCCTCAGAGGGCAGGGCCGTGGCTCCTCCTGTCCCTTCTTCTTCGTCGCCCAGGATTGAGGAATGTTTTTTAAGAAAGGCCTCTGCCTCTGCAATTGTTTTAATTCTAATTCTGCCTCCCTCCCAGAATACCAACATTCCTTCAGGCATTAACCATTTAAACCAGATCCCGTTTTTATATAATTTTTTAGACAAGAAGGAAAATTTCCTTCTTGCTTCTCTAATTTTTTTTGGGATCTGCTTTAATATGTGCCCTTAGTATCTCCTCCCGTGTGTACCTTCTTAAAAATTTGATATGAATCTCTCTGGGAACTTCATTTATTCTAGCATATGCTGAATTAATTCTATAAATTAAATCTATTTCCCCCCAAAGATATTCTTTAGTTTTTTTGATATAATCTGCTAAAATTCCACTCATTAAATCTGTTAAATCTTCACCTTCCCTTTCAGGAACATTCTGAAACCTAAGAAAGACATTCTTTCAAATTCAAATTTAGACATGTGCCCAGAAAATTCTGACGTTTCTTTCTGCAATTCTTTTAACTCATCCCTCATCTCGGCTGCCCCCTTCTTCAACTCTCCAATTTCCTGTTGGTTAATTGTTATAGTTTTTTGTGACTCCCGCAGTTCATCTCTTAAATCTGAAAAATCTTTCGTCAAGCCTATCCGCATTTCTTGTATTTCTCTCATTATGTCATCAAGCGTTAGTCCTTTCTCTTTCTCTTTGTCTCCTCCTGTTGCCCCTTTCTGTAACATGGTAGAAATGTTGGCTTATTGTGAAGTCGGGGTGGCTCTAGATGAAGTTTGAGCTGGAAGGGCTTTTCCCGTTGGAGATTTTTTTTTATGAGGCATTTGTGATTTTAAGTTCGTATGATAAAAATGGCATTGAGGAGTGGGCAGTCTATGAGGTTCAAGATATCAGGAACACATTAAGTCAGAGTCCAATTTTCAATTTTTTAAGTTTTATCAAATCCAGAGGGATAATTTTTCTATAAATCCACAATAAGAAGGTCCAGGTATTGGGAAGTACACCAAGGGCTTCTTGGGAATACCGAAGAAATATATTTTCCTTTAAATTCCAAGTAACTGAAGGGATGTTACATAACTCAATAAAAGTTTATCATCCGGAACAAAGAAATCGCCATCTTGCCGCCTCTCTTCCGGGAGTTCGAAGAAAGTGAAAGCAAAGTAAAAGTTTCTTTTTTTTTATTGCAAAAGTTTTATTGGTTTTTACAAATTTTTTAAGGTAGGGTAGGGTAAGGTGAAGTACAAAAATATTTTGAGAACTTTCACGTCGAGATCGTTGGCCCCTCCAGGGCTACTTAATAAGACATTGGTAATACATTTTTCAATAATACTACAAGGTGAAAATAAATGCATACATCATAAATTCTAAATTCTATGCTGGCAGTCATGTACAAACATCCAGATAAAAGTTATACTGTATTAATAAAAAGAAAAGTCATTTTTTAGATCTAAGTCTCTTGGCAATTGTGTCTTCTTGTTCTCCTCCCTGGCAACCAGTGTGCGGGGCCATGGCCCCCTCTGCCCCTCCTGGATCTTCCCCCAGGGTAGAGGAATGTTTTTTAAGAAAGGCTTCAGCCTCAGCAACTGTTTTAATCCTTACTCTTCCTCCTTCCCAGAACACCAACATCCCTTCTGGCATCGCCCACTTAAACCAAATCCCATGTTTAAACAATTTTTTAGATAAGAAGGAATACTTCCTCCTCACCTCTCTAATCTTTTTGGGGATCTGCTTCAAGATAGCGATTTCCTTTTGTTGATAAATTAACGGACCCTCTCTCTGCGCCTTCAAGATTCCCTCCCTAGTCGACCTTCTAACAAATTTAATATGTATCTCTCTGGGTACTTCATTTATCCTGGCATATGCTGAATTTATTCTGTAGACTAGGTCAATGTCCCCCCTGATCTCATCTTTAGGTTTGTGTAAATAGTCTGCTAAAATTGTACTCATGAGATCAGGAAGGCATTCACCAGATTCTTCAGGAATATTCTGAAATCTTAAAAAATATGACATCCTCTCAAAATCCATCCTAGACATATGACCAGACAAATCTCCAATTTCAGTATTAATATTTTTAAGTTCCCCCTTTGCCCCAGCCAGCCCCACTTCCAACTCCTCAGTCTTCTGTGTATTCTGCATCAATTTTTTCTGTGTCTCCAAAAGTTCATGTTTAGAGCTGCAATGATCTTTTCTAAGTTCTTTAATTTCCAACACCAAGGAGTGTAACACTGCTTCCATAGCCGTCATTCTTTCTTCCAATCCTGGATTTTCTGGTTGTTTTTTTGAAGCCATGGTGAGCTGTTTAAATCAGTGCCACTAAGATGGCGTTTTTTGGGTGCGACTGCTGGAGCAAGTCCAGAGAACAAAGTTCAGATCACAATTATAAAAAGTTATAAGATCCAGAGAGAAAAGCAATTTTCACTATCAATTATTAAGACAAAGAAGGCACTCCAGGGAAGGAATCAATTAATCCAAAAAATCCTCCGTTGGTGGAGAGAGACAGTCCAGGTCACAAAGAGATGTTGGTAATTTTCCATAAAGAATAGTCATTTAGGAACAAAGGGCAGCCATCTTCCACCGCCCAATCTGGCAGCCAGCAGGAGAAAGTAACAAAGAAAATTGTTCCAGTAAAGCCGGGCTTAGATACATTGTATAGAAACAAGCCGCAAAGGACTTTCACTTGTTCCGCAAAAGTCCGGATGAGAAATATCCGCTCCCTCACATTCGAGGAGCCATTTCTGCACGCCGCTGTTATAAATCCGAGGGGGGGTTTAACAAACACCCCCCTCCACGTTTCTCTCACTCAAAGCCGCCAGCAAAAAAGGTTAAAGTCACTTACTCTCCACCTCACCGCAAAAGCCCCGGCAAAGCCATCCGGCCCGAATGCTCCTGTTCTCTCCAAATCAATTATTTGTTGCTGTCCTCCGTTGGCGAAGGGAACCAAGCCCCCCGCAGCATGTCTTCTTCCACCTAGACCGAAGACAAGGACCCTTGCCCGGCCGCCGCCAGGCTGAACAGGTCCAGGCAAGCCGGTCCTACGGAGGGTCCCCCCCAAAAAAGGGGCACCCCGCCCCGTTTGGGGCAGAAAAAAGAACAAAACGGCGGACGAGTCCCAGGACTCGTCCGTTGCCACCAGAAGCCGGAACAGGAAGTCGTAAAAGTTTCCACTGTTTAAACAAGCCACAGATATAGTGTTGCCAATTGTAATTCCAGCATTGAAACAAAGTTTCTTTAGTTGGTATAAGAACGGATGATGTTAATCTTTCTCTCTCCTTGATTCGGTGAGCATTTTAAACAGCCGCTTTTACGAGAGGGGGTTTTCGTAATTGAAACTCCCCCCTCTGTTCTTCTTTTTTTACAACGATTTAATGGATCGTAAAGCAATAACTCACAGTCACTTTCCCTTTGAAAGAAGGTCCCGCTGCAGCACCAGGTCCGGCATTTCAGCCCATCTTCTTTTTTCCACTAATTCCAGTAAGCGTTGGCAAGGGGGTCGCACCCACCCGCTTTCCGCTCCCTCAGCTCCTAGAACAAAGCGGGAAAGGGCATCCCGCCAACTGCCGTCGGTACGGAAGCCCCCCGCAGCCGCTCATCCAGCAGGGAGTTAACCCAAACTCCCTGGACCCCCCCTGGGGGGCCAGCTGAAAAAACAAGCAGCAGGAGCACCCGAAAGCACTTCTGTTGCCGTCAAGAACCGGAAATGAAATCCCAGTGATTTTCCATGGTTGTGGGTTGGAACTAAATGTGGCTCTTCTAAGTTCTGGTCTAAAACTTTAACCATGAACCCCTATTGGCCTTCCTATTCATATAGATTTTTTATTCCTTAAAACATCTGGTTCAAATACTACAGCACACAACTGTACCCAGATAAATGTACTGGAAAAATGCTCTCCTATATCAGAAGGACACTAACAGTTGGGCAGTTGTCCTGTACAAACTCCCTTTAAATGAATAGCAAAGTACTAACATTAAAGCCTGAGACACATACTATACTATTACTACTGAGTTCTAAAAAAATAGCATAATTTGCATTAATAGTATTACAGGTAGCTGCATGAATTATGTTGATAGCAACACAAGGGTAGAAATGAACAAGCTTAAACATAGATCATTACAATCCCAGTTCAAACAAATCAAATTTTTTTCTTTGCATTTCAGGCTGAGCAGGTTTTCCTTACACCGAGGTTGATATCATCAAGTTTCAAATGTATATACATCTATTGACAAAGATTTTCTGCACAAAAAGATGTTGAAGGATGACATATTTGTAGAAGAAGTCATCATAAGGTGAACAATATTAGGCTGAGACTGTTTTTCTATAGGATAAATACTCCCATCATTTTATGATTATTAAAAAAAAACATTCACAGATGAAACCATGAGAACATTCCACAAAGACATTACACAAGCCTTGTTGAAATGAATGAAAAATGCTACAGCTGTACTACAGTACTACAACATGAGTCCGACCAAAATAGGGTGATTTGTATGATGTACCTGTATGTATTTCTTGTCTTTAAGTTAAACTCTGGACTATTTTAATAAGATAAACAATTACAACACAATCCTATACTCCTTTATTTTGAGTTATGTCCTATTAAGCTCAGGAAGATGCTAATCTTAGAGCCAACCCCATCCTTGACTACTGAAATCCTATTCCATAAGCACTCACTATTATGTGAAAGGTGCAAAACTGTAGCTTCAATGCAGTATTTACCGTACTTAGCGTTATTTTGAACGCGCAGGGCTATGTGGATGGATGGTATGATGTTGTCAGGTACATTCCAGAGGTTTAGGGACGAAAGCTTTAAGAAGCTGTAGAAAATACACTATTGGTTAAGTAAAGAAACCTCTGTTTGACTAAGATTAGAACCGCCCACAGTTGGGAAGTTGAAGTACAGAGAGGTTAGTGGGGGGGGGGGGGGGGGAACTGAAAAAATAGCACAGAATTGGCAAGTGTGTGTGTGTGTGTGTGTGTGTGTGTGTGTGTGTAAATGGAAATAGAAATAGAAATAAAAGAAAAGGACGGTTGATATATTTTTTAATCATTCATATTTCCTTTCAGGAAAGTTTAATAAGGAAGATTAGATTTTCCAGTAACTTTAAATATAGCAGAAATTTAAACTAAAGTGCAATTAACAAGAAGAAATAGGATTTCATTCATGCCTGCAACATGTAGCTCATGAATCCCAGAAAAAGAAAGTCAGTAAAAAAATTGCATGTTTATTTTTTAATCTCCCCCCCCCCCCCAGGTGAGATCTGCACCCACCCTTCTGACTTTCTGAAAGGGCTTGAAGACTTGGCTCTGCCAGCTGGCCTGGAACCCCAGTGGAGGAATGGCATCTTGGAAGTTAATGGATTAGGTCAGGACCCCACCTTCTCCCCATGCACATTTCCCCCTCCCCCTTCCTTTCCATTGTGGTAAATCAAATTTTATCTGAATGTTGAACTGTATGGTTCTTATTTATTGTTCTAATTTGTTAATTCCTTGAATGATATTTTAATTGTATGACTGTAAGTTACCTAAAGGGACATGGTGGCTCAGCGGCTAAGACGCTGAGCTAGACGATCAGAAAGGTCAGCAGTTCGGCGGTTTGAATCCCTAGTGCTGCATAATGGAGTAAGTGCCCGTTACGTGTCCCGGCTTCTGCCAACCTAGCAGTTCAAAAGCATGTAAAAATGCAAGTAGAAAAATAGGGACCACCTTTGGTGGGAAGGTAACAGTATTCCATGCTTTAGTCATGCTGGCCACAAGACCACGGAGACATCTTCGGACAGCGCTGGCTCTTCCGATTTGAAACAGAGATGAGCACTGCCCCCTAGAGTCGGGAACAACTAGCACATATGTGCAAGGGGAACCTTTACTTTCACCTTAAGCTGTTTAGAGATGCCTCGGTGAGATGGATGACATAGAAATCAATCGATCAATTTCTTGAAAATGGAAACACTTGGAATGAATTCTCAAAAATTATAACAACCTCAAAGAGTTTTGCATTCTTCACATTCTTCACACAAAAAACACTGATGTTCATTTTTACTGGTTGATAAGAGTATGGTAATGACATTTGGTATGTTATGTTTGATTACAGAGAGATATGTGTTAGTTATAATTTTCGGCATGCTTCTTTTTAACACAAGATTATCACCTTTTCTTGAACTTAACTTTGGGAAAATCAAATCACGTTTAGTTACCAGATTTAGGACTTTCTGTCACTCGCACTTAACCATCACACAGCCATGTCCTGGCAGCATCATTTGTCTGTCATGGTCCTATGACATTGCCTTCATCTCATCCCCAGTTCATAAGTGAGACAGGTTTAAATCATCCTTAGCAGTGCTGATGTTAAAGTAATCTGTTCTTACTTAAGCCACCAGCATTCAATGACAATCACAAGATACGTAAGATATATTAGGCCTTGGAGGAATGGCAGGTGACTGCAGCAATAGAAGCAGAATTTAGGCCAGAAATGAGGACAGTGAGGTTCAAGATGGCTTATTCTGCTAATTCAAGGCTGGGTGGAGTAGTACAAGTGAGTAGTACAGAAAACACCTTGGAGGTAAAGAGGGTTAAAACAGGGAGTGCATCTTTATTGTTAGCTTGCAGAAGACAGAGGCATTGCAAAATTGTAGGTTGGATTGTGAGGGGGCAAAGAAATTTGAGAAGATAAAGACATAGAAAATGTAGTCCTGGAGAGAGTGGAGGAGAGGAGAGAGTGGATGCATAAGTAGAGATTCTTTAATAGAAATGTTGGTATCAGCAGATGATCTCAGGGAGGCTCAGAGATGGGGGCAGAGGGGGAATGTAGGGGTGGAGCATAAACAGGACAGGAGGATCACAGTGTATCGGACCAAGAAAGGTACAGTGGGAGGCAGTAAGCAATATGTTTCAGGGCGATGGAGTGAGTGGAAATGCACAGCCCACCCACTTTTTGAAGCCTTTGCTCTTATGCTGAGATGTTTGGACATCTGAAGGCCTTGGGCTCAGGCTGATATATTTTTTTTCCCCTGCATCTGTGCTACTTTCTTGGAATCATTCTTAAAGTGTGGCCTCAGATTTGGATATGGTACTTGAGGTGGGGTCTAATCAATACAGAATAGAATGAAAGGATTAGCTTCTGTGACTTGTAAACCATCCTTCCCATGAATCAATTTAAAACGATGACTGATTTATTTAGAACAATGTCATTCTGTTTGACTCATAGTCATCCTGAGAACAGCTATATCCCTAGATCCTTTTCATATATATTATTGTTGCCAAGTCAGGTATTATCTTACCCGCCCAAGTCCCTGCTCATCTGATTTTTTTTTTCTCCTGAATGAAGAGCCTTACATCTGATTCTTTTAAAATTTATTATTTATAGTCCATTTTAATAACTGAAGAGTGGACAGACTGCAAGCTCTGGTCCACAAAGAGCCTCCTTCATTTGCACAACAAAGCACAATGGAGCTCTTCCAAGTGTGCTTGCAGAACTCTTAGCCAGGAAGGGAGGAAGACAGTGGACTCAGCAAGCAGATCCGATGTCTGATAAAAGAGTAGCAATCTATTTGTCAGTAGTGATGATATTTATTAGGAAGATGTAGTTTTTGCTGGGGGTGAAAAACTCTTTGGTTGGCTTAGAGGACTCTGCACCTCGATTTGGGTGTTCAGAGGGAGGGAGAGGAGGCCTGTCTTAGATTCATCTCTTGACAGAAGCCGTTTCTTCTGGTTTGTCAATATGGCTTCGATGTTACATGGAAAAACAAGGAACAGGGAGTGGAAATGGGTTTAAATACAAGCTGGAATATGATATCCATGTCATTCCCATTTTTAAAAAAAAGAATAAGGTTTCATTCAGAGGTAATTCTGAATCTAACTGTACAGAAAGTTAAATATGGTCACGTTTTCTGGATGGGGAATATATTTTACAGTACCTGAATATATTCTTCTCATCTGTTTTCAGTTTTACATAAGGTAATTATTTTGTGGAATGATTTGAAAACTTTGTTATGACCAAGAGTATAATTGCTATATTGTCAGTCAGATGAGATTTGGTTTCCCCCCCCCCCCCTAGAAAAATTAGAGATTCAAGAAGGAAATTTTCCTTCTTGTCTAAAACCTTGTTTGATCACGGGATTTGGTTCAAGTGGATGACACCTGAAGGGATGCTGGTGTTCTGGGAAGGAGGAAGAGTGAGGATTAAAACAGTTGCTGAGGCGGAAGCCTTTTTTAAAAAACATTCCTCTGTCCTGGGGGAAGATCCAGGGGGGACGGAGGGGGCCACGGCCCCGCCTATGGGGGGCCAGAGAGGAGAGAAAGAAGATACAATAGCCAAAAGACTTAGATCAAAAAAATAACTTTGCCTTGATTTTTCTTGAACAATTTTACATAATATTTCTATCCGGACTTTTTGTAAATGTCTGACAGCATGGAAGGGAGAATTTAGGTAAATGTACTTGCTTTCATCTTGTAGTGGTATGGAAAATGTTTTCTATGTTAACTTTTTTAATGTGTATTTTGAGGTCTCGGAAGGTCCGACGACTCTGACGTGAATGCTCTCAAAATTTCTTTGTAACCATTACCCTATCCTGTTAAAAAAATGTAAAACCAATAAAACTTTTTCAATATAAGATTTGGTTTTTTTTTTAAGACAGGAGTAATGTACAAATATTTAAAATAAAATAAATTACTAAGTGTAAATGAACAAATTAAAATCATCAACAACATTATCATGTCATTACTGTATCTCTTCTGATTAATGCTGTCATCATCTGCAATTTATTTTAATGCCATAAAGGTGCTGTGTTTTCTCAAACTGAGCTCCTGTGACACTGACTGAGGGCTTGTGACCAGCAAGACTGGTCTCCTTGGCATTGAAGCTGGCTAGAATGCTGCATTTAGAAGCTTTTATAGTGGTAAGGAAATATACTTTGATCCATTATGGCTTCAAACACAAGTAGGCAACATGATGCCCCCCCCCCCTTTACCGTACATGCCCAGGATTGTTTCTTTGGTGTTTGTCCTATCCCATCTGACTCAGTTTTTTTATTTTATTTATTTTACTAGTAAAAGTAGTAGATGAGAAGTGGCATTCTGCTAAGCAAAGTGCTAGCACTTTTGCTAACTACTGTACAGGGATCCCAAGTCTCCATAGGCAATAAAAATGGTACGTAACTTCTCAGAAGAAAGAGGGACACGGGGAGAGAAAGGTAGGTAGTGGGCAGTATTCTGGGGATGCTAGAAAGGCAGGTGGATCGTGTACTAGCAGTTCACTTCGTGGGTATTGTTTTATGATTGTCTATGCCTATACCTATTGTGGCATCCTCTTTAATAGAGTATCTAACACAAGGAGCTCAAAATTCCAACCAGCCCTCAATATTTGCCTATTATTTCTCATTTAAAGTATCTACATGCCTGTACAATTTGATACACTACAGGTCCTTCCTTATCAGTACACTGAATATTGATCTGAATTCTGTCAATTTGGTTACTCAACAGGGTCCATTGTCCTGAGTTCTGATACATGTCTAATAATCGATAAGAGGTAAAATATTTATTGGTTTATTTTTATTTGTGGAATTTATTTATTGCTTCAAAAACTCAGCCTTTGGGTGATTGAATAAAAGCATAATTTTAAAGGAACATCTTAGTAGATGAAATGTAAGAGCAAATTTTCATCAACAGATATTCCTTTAATCGTTCGACTTTCTTTCAAGTTTATAACATGCCTTCAAAATTGTTTATCATATTTATAGCTTCCACCTGAATTCTTTCCTGAATTTGCCTGGTTCCTTCTTAAATTATGTCAACTCGTTCTAGATGCATGACGCAAGTAAAGTCTTAATTAATTCCATGTCAAGTATTAATGCTGTCCTTCTCCATCTATGCTTCTCATTTAGTTGAATTTTGTCTCAGACTAATTTTTTCATTTATCATATAACTTTTACTTGGCTGTTCTAAGGTGCATCTTTTTTATTGCTTGCTTCCAATTTTTGCTGTCAGCATCCCAAGTGATCTTCTAGTCAAATATAAGGTTTAGAAGAGCCTCACTAATAGATTCTGGTAGTCGATAGGTAGATGAATTATGACATGGCAGAAAAGCATGTTATGGCCTAATACATAGCTGTTTTCAATGGTAAAAATAAAGGGGGGAATTTGATACTGGAGAAGCTTTTATTTATGTGTGTGTGTGAGAGAGAGGGGGGGGAGGGAGGGAGGGAGGGAGGGAGAGAGAAAGATAAAGGGAGAGAGAGGGAAGGCACGAGGGAAGGAGGGAGGGAGAGAGAGAGAGAATCAGTCCATTCTGTGCCTGTCTCTTCTTCACTGAATTCCTCTAAATTATTCATTTATTTCATTACCATCTTGCCTTTTGATCCAAATATGTCTTCAAAGTGATTTACATAACATGTAGGGATAATAGTGACCTTGGATGGTCTTCAGCCACTTCAGTCATGTAGATGCTATGAGACAAGCTTTGCTATCTTTCCCCCCAGTTTCGCTGATTGTTTCAGATTGTTCAGAAACGGGGGAAGTGAAAGGAGAAAAGGAAGTTATAAGAGGGAAATATATATATATCTGGCCGATCGCAATTTGTGTTGGCAGGAGAGCAGAGGTCGACCTCGAGACCCCTCACATGTGGGGTGCCTCAGGGGTCGGTCCTCTCGCCTCTCCTGTTTAACACATATATGAAGCCGCTGGGTGAGATCATCCGTGGTTTTGGGGTAGAGTACCATCTATACGCTGACGACATCCAGCTGTATATTTCTACCCCAAACCACCCCAACGATGCCGTAGCGGTGATGTGCCAGTGCCTGGAAGCCGTGCGGGTCTGGATGGGAAGTAACCGACTCAGGCTCAACCCGACCAAGACCGAGTGGCTGTGGTTTCCGGCTGCCCGATTCAACCAGCTTACTCCATCGCTGGCCATAGGGGACGAACATCTTGCCCCTGTGGATGGGGCGCGCAATTTGGGTGTCCTCCTGGATGCCCGGCTGTCCATGGAAGATCAAGTGACAGCCGTGGCCAGGAGGGCGTTTTACCAGGTTCGCCTGGTTCGCCAATTGCGCCCCCTATTGGATCGGGATGCCCTTCGCACAGTCACTCATGGGCTCGTGACATCCCGACTGGACTATTGCAACTCTCTCTACATGGGGCTCCCCTTGAGGTGCACCCGGAGACTTCAGCTAGTCCAGAATGCAGCCGCGCGAGCAATTATGGGAACCGCTAGGTTTACCCATGTAACACCACTCTTGCGCGAGCTGCACTGGCTACCTGTCGTCTTCCGGGTGCGCTTCAAGGTGTTGATCATCATCTTTAAAGCGCTCCATGGCTCGGGACCTAGCTATCTGCGGGATCGGATCCTGCCTCATACATCCTCACGGCCGATTCGCTCCCACAGAGAGGGACTTCTCCGGGTGCCGTCCACTAGACTCTGTCAGCGGGCGACGCCCAGGGGAAGGGCTCTCTCTGTGGCGGGCCCGGCCCTCTGGAACGACCTTCCCCCCGACATTAGGACGACCACGGACCTCCGCTCCTTCCGTCTCAAATTAAAAACGCACTTCTTCTGTCTGGCCGGCCTAGGATAGTCTCTCTGTCTTTGGGGTTTTATTGGGGTTTTATAGTATAGCTTAGTTTTAATGGGAATTTTAGCGCAGGTTTAGATTTAATTTATTTTTAATGAAATGTTTGTATATATTTATTGTTTTACTGTGCCTGTGCACCGCCCCGAGTCCCCGAGGGGAGAGGGTGCGGTTTAGGAATATTAAATTATTATTATTATTATTATTATTATTATAAAGCAAGCTGCATCATCTGCTGTATCAGTTTGAAAAGCAGCAGGAGGCAATATAAAAGCTCCCTTTAGTTGAGCAACAGTGTGGCTATAGTTTGTTATTGTTTTCTTCTGAAAGTTGCTTCAATCTTCTCAGTTACCATTTGAAATTCTCCAGTGGTCCCCCAATCAAGTGCTAACCAGGTTTGACCCGCATTCACTTTTTTCAAGATCAGCCAAAATGGGCCAGAGGTACTGTTGGTGCAGCAGGAAAGTACAAACTACTGGATTAGTTCTGGCTCCAGTTGTATAGATCCTCAGTATAGATGTATAAATGCTTAGATCCCGCAGAGGGAATGCTAAAACTAGGAATGTGTGAAATAGGCAGCATTATCAAGGTGCTGAATCATGTGGGCATCTGTACTATCCATGAAAAGTTTCTCTGCTTTCATGGAAACTGAAGGTGTGAATTTCTGCAAAAAAGAGATGTTATTGATAGATTGCAGCAAAAATTATGTTTATGTCTGAACATTCCACATTGTGGCTTGGGCACAGGGCTGCTGTGAAACCGACACAGGAACCAATTCTATGCTGAAAAACAATGCTATTTTGCCTCTGCATTGTGAAGAAGATGATACTGAGCATGGCAGCATGAGAAGCCCCTTAGAAGAAATTGCCAAGGTGTCTTCATGCTGCGATTAGGAAGATGTGAGGTTAGAGAAAGAAGTACTTGATTCACTTCTACCAGCATTAGCCAGAAGCTAATGGCAGAGATGTTGAGTCAAGCACAAACAGCTCTCTGGGGAAATCTGCTGCTTATTGCAGGAGAATCCCATTTGCGGTATTAATTTATTCATTCTACTGAATAGCCCCAATATTCCACATTCATTCCACTGTTAAAATAGAAACCACGCAAAAGGCATCCATTTAGAGCTACAGAAGTATCAGTAAAGGAAGCAAGCATTGAGAAGGCCTCATCCAGTTCCATTGCTGCTGTCTCATACAAAACAGTCCTTTAGCAGTCGCCAAACCTTCACACTGAGGAAGTAGAAAATGTGCTCTTCCTGCTAGTGCCTTGGGGTATTATTTGAACCTAATCTCATGAGTCAGAGAGTAAGTATCAGTGCCATGCTAGAAAAGCACCTGGAGAATAGCTCCATGATCCCAAATGCTTATGATTGGGTGTGTTTCAATCCCCTGTTTCCTCTTCTACTCATATTTATTCTCCACACTGTTAACTATCATTGCTTTAAGACAGAAACAGATCTCTATTTTTCCTGGAAAAGCTGTACCTACCAACAAAATGATCTTGAGGGATGGAGGGCAGGGAGTTGAGAGATTGAGAACTATATCATCTAATTAGCCATTTTGATTTATCAGAACTCTTCAGAAACAGTGTTTGAGGGATTGGTTGAAGCTTAGATAGTTTGTTTTCCTTAATTCTTTTCTCTTCCTTTTGTTAGATGTGATGTAACTAAGTAGGAATGTTTTCAAGAGCTTGGAGGGAGCGGACTTCTGTTTCTGTGTTCTTCACTAATCCTTGCTTCTAAGTCTTATCTAAACCAATCCATACTGTAACCTGCAATCACAATTTTCCACGTCTTTTCCTAACCCTTCCTTTTCTACGCCAATCCATTCACTGAGGGCCTTGGTCCTTCTTATCAAACTATGATCCTTAAGATATTGCCATTTTTCATTTTCCAGACCATGCAGTACAGCCAACAGAATAATTCCATAGTTACATCAGTGGAAATGCCACTGTGATTTGACATAGTGAATTTTTATCAGGACTTCTTTTTATTATTACAGAAAATGTTCCAAATGGTCATATTGGATTGTTTAGCTCATTTCCCGAGGGCAGTAAGCAAGCCGTGTGGCAAGAATTAAAGATATGAGGTTGCTTTCAGTGCTGTTTGGAGCCCTGCCAGACCACAGTCAAGGAGAAGCTGGTAGCTTGTTTCAATCTGTGGTGTTGAAGTGTTTCCTTGCAATTAAACATGTGAAAATTAAATAGAAGCAGTCATTAGACTGGTTGATACAAATCCATTAGACTGTAGACAATAAATTATATGAAATGTTTAATGCTTTCATTATGTCTCAAACTGGAAAAAAAGTTATCATCAGCAATTTAAAATAATAGGATTTAATCCCATTAAATCCAATCATTTCAGACAAATATTCTCAAGGACAGGCCAATTGGCATAATTGCTATGAGATGATGCTGAACAACACTCTGGCGGTAATAGGTAAACCTTTCTCTCAGCCTCAGTTGTGCATAGTTGTCAGCACTTACAAAGTGCAAGGGCAAGACAAGGCTGTAACAAAATCTAAGAATGTGTCCCAACTTGCTTTTGGCCATGACAGAATCATTCCTTGACATCAGCAATTTTTTTACTTTGTGCCCATGCCTTTGTCTTCGTCTTATTTCCAGCCATGTGTCCATGAATGAGGCATGTTTTGGAAGTTGTTAACTGTACTAGAATCAAACCAGACTTTCCTTTCCAAGCCAGTCCACCCTGGCCATAGCAATTTCAAGCTGAGCTAAATCAGCGCTTGGAATTGACCTGGAACAGAGGCAATGGTTGCAATGGGAGATCTTTGGTATACTCTGAACTTGCTTTCTTGCAGACTTTCATTACCCAGACTAGGTAATGTGGTGAATGGGGTTTACTCTCAACAGAGCTTGCCCTGTTGGTGTTGGTGAATGGTTTGGGTGGTTCTTAGGTTGGGCTGTTTACTGTTAGCTTGTTTGGCATTTCCTTTATTGGGGTATGTTTACCTCTGGATTGTTGGCCTGAAGTTAATCTAAGATCACCTGGTTGTTGATTGCTGGTAAGGAGGTAATTTGGATTCTTTGTTCTCATTTTGCCTTATGGATCATCTCCAGTGGTGGGATTCAGCCAGTTTCCACCACTTTGGGAGAACCGGTTGTTAACTTTCTGAGCAGTTTGGTGAACTGGCTATTGGAAGAAACCATTAGGGCAGAAAATCTGTTGTTAAATTATTTGAATCCCACCACTGAGCGTCTCTTTTTCACAGTACATAGATATTGTCTATTGATGGCCTATTTGTCAGAATGCACAGAGGCCAACCATCATTTCAGTCCCGAGCTCCTCCTCAAAATCCAGAGTCATGCTGTGTAGGGCAGAAGTTGTTTACTTGTTATTTCCCATTTATAGAATCTGTCTGGAGCAAGTTCCAGGAGGTTCACTAGATTCAATTGCTAGCTGTAAACATTAGATACAAATCCTTGTAGCAACATTTAAAGAAAAGGAATGAAGTGGAGGGGCATTTTTTTCCTATAGAATAATGACAGAATAAGGAAATGCGCTGAACTGAAAAAAAAATACAGCTAGTCCTAAATTTACAACCACAGTTCAGACCAAACTTTCTGTTACTAAACAAGACATTTGTTAAGTATGTTTTGCTCCAATTTATGACCTTTCTTGCCACAGTTGTTAAGTGAATCACTGAAGTCATTAAGTTAGAAAGATGGTTGCTAAGTAAATCTGGCTTCCCCATTGACTTTGACTTTGCGATCAGAAGATCGCAAAGGTTGATCACGTGACCCTGGGACCCTGCAACCATCATTAATATGAACCAGTTGCCAAGCATCCAAATTTTGATCACGTGACTATGGGGAATGCTGCAACAGTCATGTGAAAAAAACAGTCATAAGTCACCTTTTTCAGTGCCATTGTAATTTTGAATGGTCACTAAATGAATGGTTGTAAGTCAAGGACTACCATAGGCATGTGGAATTTATTTTTACTTTCTAACTTCAAATTCGTGCTCATGCAAAGATGTAGTCCCTCAAAATACAAGGAAAAAAAGATAGAAAAAACAGCCATCTGTTCATAGTAATCGCAATTTGCTGAATTTATTTCAGAATTTTGTGTCAGCACAAAGATAGAAACTTAATGTTATTTAATATACTGTATCTAAAGCAGATATGTTGTTTCTAAGGTCAATTGATTGGGCTTTAATGAATATCTTGAATCAAAAATTAATAGTTTGCAGTGAAGACAATGTTTTAGAATAATTTCCATTATATATTTAGACACTATTTTGACCCTCAGGTTCAAACTTTTGACCTCAAGCTCAAATTACAATTAAATAGTACAAAATATATAAATAGTGCAAACATATAAATAGTACAAAACATATAAAGTAATGAAATTCATGCAATTAAAATCAAAATCCAAAGTCCATTCATTTAAATGGCTAACTATTGAAAGATTGGCAAAAGAAAAAAAAACATGCTTTTGCTACCTTTCTAAACACAGTCCTGGGAAGGTAAGCCCAAAACATCTCCTTATAGAATGTATTCCATCATTTGGGGCCACACAAGAGAAGATGCTTTCCACAGTCATCAGCACCACTTCCCGGTACCATAAATAGATTTTCGTGGTGCTTGACACATGTCTTCCTTTCCTCCTTCTTGAATCAGTTAGCTCCCCTCCAATTAGCCCAGTGTTTTTCAACCCTGGCTACGCTGGCTGGGGAATTCTGGGAGTTGAAGTCCACAGGACTTAAAGTCACCAAGGTTGAGAAGCACTGAATTAGCCAATGGGGGAACACCAAAACCAGATGCACTTGGCTTCCCCATAGCTTTTCTTGTTTCCCCGTACCACACTTTCTTTCCATGGCAAGGGAACACAGTTAAAAACTTGTCCAGCCACAGGAGATGACAAAGCCACAACTTAGGTTGACCACTTAGGGTGACCGTGAAGGCCAGAATGGGGGGGGGGGGATTAGATTGTCTGGAAAGCAGGATGGAATGCATCCTAGTGGGAAACCATCTGTCATACAGCTGAAGAAGGGGTGCTGCAAATCTTCCTGTAGCATTTCTTCTGCTGCAGGAACTAAGATGATGGTTTCTGGTTTATCTCTCCAAACTCCTCACTGTTGTGGAGAAAAGGGGAAAGAGTGATGGCATGAACCTCAACTCAGCACATTTATTTATTTATTTACAGACATTTTGGGAAGGGGGTGCAATTGGGGAATCATGCTGTAGGCCAGGGGTAGTCAACCTTTTTATACCTACTGGCCACTTTTGTATCTCTATAAGTAGTAACATTTTCTAACCGCCCACCGGTTCTACAGTAATGGTGATTTATAAAGTAGGGAAGTCAATTAAATTTAAAAAAGGAAAGTGCTTCGGTATCAGACAAAACCCCTACCTCCCACCATGAAAGCTGGAATGCCCACTAGTGAGAGGTAGAGACCAGGTTGACTACCACTAATTTAGGCAGATGTTAGAAACACATCTAGGTTCAAAGAAGGCCTAAAGTGGACTTTTTGTTTGGTGTCTTTGTACTTAGAATTCTCTAATGGTGGCAGCATTTTGATGATTGATTGATTGATTTACAGATAGCCTTGACTTACAACCACCATTGAGCCCAACATTTCTGTTGCTAAACAAGATATCAAGGAGAGATTCAACCTAGAATTTTCTGACAGTGAGAACAATCAACCAATCGAACAGTTGCCTTCAGAAATTTTGGGAGCTTCATCACTGGAGGCTTTCAAAAAGACTGGACTGCCATTTGTCGGAAATGGTGTAGGGTGTCTTGTTTGGGTGGGGGAGTTGAACTAGATGACCTACAAGTCACTTCCAACTCTGTTATTCTATTCTAAACATTTGTTATGCGAGTTTTGTCTCATTTTATGACTTTTCTTGCCACAATTGTTAAGTGAGTCATTGCAGTTAATTTAGCAACATGGTTATTAAGTGAATCTGGCTTTCCCATTGACTTTGCTTGCCAGAAGCTCACAAACATCACAAGACCGCAGGATCCTGCAATCACCATAAATACATGCCATTTGTCAAGCATGTGAATTTCGATCACGTGACCATGGGGATGGGGCAATGATCATCAGTGTGAAAAACGATGATAGGTCACTTTTTTCAGTGCTGTTGTAACTTCAAACAGTCACTAAACAAATGGTTGTAAATCAAAGACTACATGTCTTTATTTGTACACAAAAATCCCCAATGAGGAGATCGTTTCCGGCTTCGGACGCGGACGGACGTGGATCCCACACGTCCGCCACCGTGTTGCCTCAGCTGCGCCTTCGGGTGCGGGGAGGGATGGGCATAATCCCCCCCTCTGCACGGGCGGCTTGCGGTGAGGGCCCCCATCTCGACGGCAGTCAGGGGGGCTGCTCCCGCCTCGCCCTAGGGGCTGGGGAACTTTCGCGGGGGGGAGCTTCCCTTTCGCCGAAGGAGCTGGAACATGGAGGATGTTAAAAGGAGCTGAAACTCCGGGGCTGAATGGCTGCGCCGAGGCTCCGCATTAGAAAAATGGTATGTGCCTTATTTGGATTTTTCTACATTCAATTTGAGGAAAAGAAAAGATAGGGGGGAGTTGGAAACAACCCCCCTGGAAATAAAGCAGCATTGGATAAAGAGTCCCACGATGCGGAGAGAGTGAAAGTGACTTCCATCGGATTTATTGAAAAAGGAAGTTTCTTGTTAACTAAGGGATTGCTGTTAGACAATGTATCCTGAGCCTTGCTACATTTTAAATTGATTGTTTCCACTTTTGTTTCCTCCACCCTGCCGGCAAGGCGGAAAGATGGCGTTCTCTTTGTTCCCAGGACGGAACTTTTCTTTTTTGGAAATAAGCATTCCTCTATTTCAACAAAATTAGGCTAATTTCAAAATATACAAGGAAAGGATCTGCTCTGGTGTCTCTCGGTGCTCTCTCCCTTTGGGAAACCTTCTGCTTTTGTTTGGAAAGTTTTGTTCCTATTTTCCTTTTTCTCTCTGGACGTTGTAAACTTAATTTGAACTACAGCTTTTGTCTCGGACTTCACAGACTGCCCGCCAAACAGCACCATTTTTTTTCTTTCTTTCTTCTCTACGCACCAACACTTAAAACTTTAATTATGGCATTGAGGAAACCTCCATCTGGGAAGCCAAGCTCTGCTCCAGCATCTACAAAACCCAG
This sequence comes from Rhabdophis nuchalis, assembly GCA_039707465.1. Taxonomy (NCBI): domain Eukaryota; kingdom Metazoa; phylum Chordata; class Lepidosauria; order Squamata; family Natricidae; genus Rhabdophis; species Rhabdophis nuchalis. The sequence goes on from CM077645.1 coordinate 125,341,209, forward strand.
CCCATCCTCACAACCAAAGATTTCAGCTTTGTTACAGAAGGAAGCAGAAGCAGAGGATCCTAAGTCACCAAGCCCTCAGCCATTAAATGTAGAGGAGATGTTTCAAAGAATAATGAATGAAATGCAACAAATCCAGAAAGACAATTTAAGCACAAGATTGGAATTATTGGAGGCGCAAAGAGAAATAACAAATAATAAACAAAAAATTGTGAGGCTGGAAGGGGGGGGCGGTTGAGATGAAGGAAGAGATAAAAGACTTTAAGAAAGAACTTACAGATATTACTGGTCAAATGTCTAAAATTGATTTTGAACACATGTCTTTCTTTTTAAGATTTCAGAATGTTCCAGAATTACCAAATGAGAATTTAAGAGAGCTGATGGCTACTATGTTAGCATATTACATTAAGAAAGATAAGGAATTTATTTGGGGGGACATTGATTTGATTTATAGAATTAACTCAGCATTTGCCAGAATAAATGAGGTACCCAGAGAGATACATATTAAATTTATAAGAAGGTCAACGAGGGACGAGATACTGAGAGCGCAAAGAGGGGGCCCTCTGATATATCAGCAAAACGAGGTGGCCATATTGAAGCAGATCCCAAAGAAAATACGAGATATAAGAAGGAATTATTCCTTCTTAACAAAAAAATTATTCAAAAAGGGGGTGTGGTTCAAGTGGTTGATGCCGGAAGGGATGCTGGTATTCTGGGAGGGAGGAAGAGTTAGAATCAAAATAGTTGAAGAGGCGCATAATTTTCTTAAAAAACACTCCTCAATCCTGGATGATGATGAGATGGGAACGGGAGGGGCCACGGGTCCGCCTGCTGGTGGGGAGGAGGAGGAAGAGACTATAGCAAAGAGGCTCAGATCGCAAAAATAATTTGTTATATATATTTTTTATGATGGCAATTCCTGTACGGATGTCAATAGTACAAAGTAATTGAATGTATAAAATAATATGAAAATTTATGATTTTAAAATGTATGTACCCCTTCCTTTTAAATTTTTTTTTTAATGGAATATGTATGAAGACTCGGAGGCGGTCATCAAACCCGATGTGGAAGCTCCAAAATATTATCTAACACCTTATCTACCCCTTTCCTGATATAAATTGTTAAAACCAATAAAACTTTTTCAAATTAAAAAAAATCCCCAAAGAGACAGTAACAATTCTTCTGGTCAGTATGGCTTGCAAAAATCGGGCGGAAACGACATCCCTGAAACTCCAACCCTTTGCCCTTCAAAGGACAAAAGAAGGAATGTGGCACACGGAGATCTGGAAAAAAAATCCTAGTTTGTTTGCTGAGTGATGGGAAGTTTTAGAGGCACCTGCTTTTTCCTCCCAAGCCCTTTGTTAGCTATGTGCTCACACAAACTAAGACACAATTATTACAAAACAGGGCAGGGATCGGCTGTGGGAAGCAGCAAGTCTTATCCTGGCATAGTTTTCTCGTGGCTAAAAGGCTGCTAGATTAAACTTTAATGTGCTGTGGAGAACAGTTCTCTGTCCCCTTGTTTGTTTGGTTTCTTGATGGGAAGAAAAACAATAAGGTTTAGCTACCAGTGACTATCCCAGCTGTTATTACCCATACATTTCTTGTAACTGGTCATTCACCCAAATTCTGCCATATACCTGAATGTATTTCCACATCGCCAGGTAAAAGTAGGTAATAAAAGGGGCCCCAAAAGCTCCCTTCCATATAAAGCCCCCTTCAAGCTTTCAGATAGTCTGATGCATTTTTGCCATAAGAACCAAATAGGAACTTAGCATTGTTCCTCTGTCACAGTTGTGGCAAATTATTTCCAGCAGGCATTGCCGAAGATCTCTGGTTCATGCATCAGTCTTTAATAAGCACAGACCATCTGCAGTATTTCTCAACCTTGTCAACTTGAAGATTTGTCTGGACTTCAACTCCCAGAATTCCGAATGCTGGCTGGGGAATTCTGGGAGTTGAAGTCCAGACATCTTCAAGTTGACAAGGTTGAGAAACACTGTGCTAAGCCGAGGCTGCAATGAGAACAGCAACGAAGCAAAGTAGAGTCATGGCACATGCTGGACAGAGCTGGGGTTTCCAGGTCTTTCCCCTAAGTTTTCAAGGAGGAGGATTTGGAAGGGGACAACCGTTATTTAGAAATAACTATTCTAGGTATACAATTTACATTATTTACATTATTCCCAAGTATTTCCTGCTTTATAATGATAGAACACTGGCTCAGTCTCTTTCAGCAACAATGGACAAAGGAAGTCAGGGCACTATAAGAAAAGAGATACGCAGATTGCCTCTCCCTGGGATAGGTGACCATCATTCTCTCTACATTTGGGCATTCTGCTTGGTGCACACTATCCATGCAGAAAGCAAATATATCCATAGTTATTGGGCATTAGTTAATCTCTTCTTTTGCTCCTCTGCAAAATTTTTCTGGGAAAGTTATAAAATGACACATAATGGCCTGTAAAAACAAAGATTTTTTAAAAAACTATGCCCGGTTTCAGATTAATAAATAATAGAGGGAGGGAGGAAGGGAGGAAGAAAGGAAGGAATAGATAGATAGATAGATAGATAGATAGATAGATAGATAGATAGATAGATAGATAGTTGAAGGGGCAGCCCTGTTCAGATCTGTAGTGTCCTTGGTGCTCTCTGAGCTTGGGTGTTTTCTTACAGATGTTTCCTTACCAAACTATGATAGTTGAGAAAGCACCAATGATCTCACAATTCAATCCTGAGCTACAAAAATAAGAGTAAATGTAAATGCACTGAGTTCCCATCCAATTATCACTTTCTTAATTCTCAGTCTCTCCAAAGAGATAGTGTATTACCAGATGTAATTTGGGGCAAGGAGTGTGAGCACTTGGGCTAATGTTTGAAATACACCTATTTTGTGCCTTTTGGGATGGCAAAGTGTCCCAGCAGCTTGTAGAATCATTCAGATATGTTTGTCATAACTGCTTTATTTGTGTCTTGTAAACTACCCTGAGAACTTCTAGAAAGACAATTGTTCCGGGGACTGGATGGTAAGCATTTATCTATTCAACTCCCAGGAGTTCAATCTGACTCTGTAGCGCTTAAGAGTTGTGGATCTAAAGGAGAAACTGATTTGGAGTAATTAGTCCTTGCAGGGTCTTTCCCCCACAGATACCAACTTCTTTCTTTGAGAAGGTGACTTGCATGAAAGGACCTTGATAGGCAAAAGTATTCTTAAACCCTGATTGGTCTCTGATGTAGAAAGATGGGCAGCAGTGAAATAGAAAAGCTTCAAGAGTGCAGCAGCACAACTTGTTCTGAGGATAATTTGCACATCATGGACCTTAAAGTTTTTCCAACACACACAGACACAAACACCCCCACCCACAACCCCACCCCCACACCCCATACTTATTTCTCTTCCCTAGCTGGTAGCACTTTACAGTCTTACCATCCTGGATCAGAACAACATCAGATTCGCGTAGTCCCATTTTAAACAAAACAGTCCTTATACTTGTTGTCTGCTTGGTGCTCACATCTTCCTTCTGCTTAGAAAGAGGCTTTACTTTCCAGTAATGTTCAGCAAAATCGACAATTGAACATGTTTCCCCATAGACACTAATAGCTAGAAAATACTAGCTTTTAAAGGATGGGTGGGCATTTAGCTACTGAACATTCAGTTCGGGTAGCCAACCTGAGAGAATGAGAGAAACGGGAGAATGAGATAAACTGGAGCTTCCTAGAGCTGGAAACAGGTTGACCACCCGCTGCAGGATTTTAAATAAGTTTGTTTTGGAAGCACCAGCACGCGCTTCTTCAGCCCTTCCATTGGGATTTGAAAGCGTTTTTGTCGTCCAGGCTCTGGCAATAGGCCGAGGGGAGAATTCGGAGCGAGTTCACGGTTTCCCGAACCTTCCTCACAGATTCGTAAAGCACCTTCGAGACCCCGGACAGTTCTTGCATTTGGCGAACTGGGACGTTTTCGAGATTAAGAGAGTCTTGGAGCAACGCCTGGAATCGGTTGCAGCGATCCAGAAGAGATAGGAGAGGTGGAGGAGTGGGGGAGGAGGAGCCCTCCCCCCTCCCCTCCATCCTCACCCCCCCCTCTCTCTCGGATTCTGGAGTTTCATAAGGGTTATTTCTAGAAAGTCCCTTTTCAGCGGGATTTTCTAGGGAGCGAGCCAGATTTCCGACAGAGGGCGACAAAAAACTGCTATTCTCTGCTCGAATCATTTCCAGCTCTGCCCCCTTGGGAAGACTTTAGTCGGGGAAGTCACGGATTTTCCTTTCACATCTTTCTTCACGGCCGTTCTTTGCAACCTCTTTTATTTTTGCGAATATAAAGATCACATGAAATGGATCTTCATGTTGTTGTTTTTTTCATTCGTCCTTTTTAGGGCAGTGTTTCTCAACCTTGCGACTTTAAGTCCCGTGGACTTCAACTCCTAGAATTCCCCAGCCAGCTGTGCTGGCTGGGGGATTCTGGGAGTTGAAGTCCACAGAACTTAAAGTCGCCAAGGTTGAGAAACACCGTTTTAGGGAGGTCGCGATTTGTCCTCGTGGTCCATCCGAACCGATTGGATAGCCCGAAAACGATGATTAAGGAAGAAAGGAGGGAAGGGCGGATGCTTTCTTTCTTGTACAGCTGTACAATTATATTAGAGCAGTGTCTCTCAACCTTGTCAACTTGAGTGTTTCTCATCCTTCTCAGCATTCGCTGGCTGGGGAATTCTGGGAATTGAAGTCCAGACATCTTCAAGTGGACAAGGTTGAGAAACCGCTGTATTAGCGGAAGAAATAAAAATGGTGCTGAATCTAGTTCAGCCAGTAAGAAAAGAAACCAGAAATGCCACTATAAAAATTAAACATTGTTTTAATGAAACTGGTGTGAGCGACGGGCCCTGGTTCAGAGGGCAGGTAGTGCTCAGGTGAGACAGACCGATTGCCAGACTTCTAGACCGGAGCGCCTCCCCCCTCTCCCCCGGGCTGAGCTCAAGAACATTTAAAGAGAGCTTGGAGGGGCCAAAGCTGAAAATCAGGAGGATCCTCATCTCCGTCCTCTTCGAATCAAAGTAACGCGGAGCCAAGGCCAAGTTTGGCCAGCTGGAGATGCCGGGCGGGGGCGGGGTCGGTAGTTTCCCCTTGAGGATTGGGTTGCCTTAGGTGACGCGTGTCCAGGGCAGCCACAGGTGGCGAAGAAGCGGCAGTCACTGCAAAGGTTTGGAAGCCACAGCGGCTGTTCTTTGCCTCTGTTTGACTCCAGAGACTTTCGGGCTTCGGGGAAAACTCTTCCTTCTCCCAGTCTGCCTGATAGCAGATCCTTGGCGTGACGTCCTCTCATAAAACATGCCTAGGCTGCGATTTGGTTGACTTTCCAGTGAAATTAACCGAAAGGGGAGACTGACGGTTCTGGAGAAGTCACTGAAAATCAGGAGGATCCGAATTAATCTATTTAGAAATCAGAAATTTTATTGGGGCGCTGATAAGAAAAGTTGGATTTCTCCCAGAGATTTTCCTTGCTTGCAATCCCCTCATTTGACTGAGGCCACCCATCTCGGCAGCTCGCATCTCAGAGCTCTTGGTCCCGGTCATCTCTGAGTGAGGCGCCCCATTTTACCGGCGCCTCAGCTTCCCAGGCTGGGCAGCCAAATGGCCCTCCTAGAGCTCAGCCTGGAATCCAGGATTCCCACGCACAGAGCCGCCACTGTCCCACACCGGCTGTCAACATTCAATGGAGTTTATGAACCACCTAGGAGCTTCCCCGAATAAGAAGGAAAATACAAAAATTGACTATTATTTCTTACATCGAAAAATCGTGCCCTAAAATTGTGCCACTGGGGGTGGGGTGGAGTGGAATTCCTCGTAGAACTGGAAGAGCTGCAATTTAAGGCACGTTTGGGGTACAGAGTAAAAACTAAAGATTCAACCCTGGAGCTCTCACCTCTTAGTTTCCTTCAATTAAAAAAAAAACTCTAGGAAAACTGATGCTGGAAATAATACTCAAAGGCTGGCAGTGGAAATCGCCTGCTGTTTGTGAGGACGTCTGCGCAACACTTGGCAGAGGTATCCTTCAACTGCCTACAATCGGGTAGAGTCCACAGTGAGAGCCCCTGTGCTCAAGAAGGGCCTGACGAGGTGACTGTGACAGTAACAGCACCGGGCAAAAAAAGCTCAACCCTGATATCAAGCGTGCAGGATTCTCTACTCCGGACCCTGTGCTCTGAAGGGCCCCACCATCCACCAGCTCGGAGAGGACCGTCAGGAGGAGGAATGCGTTCCTCTGAAGGTTGCGGCCCTGGATCACCCTCCCTGCTGATGGAGCCGTTTGCTCTCTCGCGGAAAGCCAAGAAAGCCTCGAAGGCTGAGATCCTAATTCAAACTTGTTTGGTCGTAAGACCCAGGGGCAGCAACGGGAATGATCGCGCAGGAAGGAACCTGCTGCAGGCGTGCAAAAGCCCAGCGTGGAAGGAAAGGGATTTTGCCGAGGATGGGTCTCGAGCCCGACTCGTTTTAATTTGACGCACCGGGTATTGACGTCCGTTCTGCCACCCTCATTCTGAGCCCTTACAAAAAAGGCTCCACTCCACCCACAGACAGACAGACAGACAGACACGCATAGCCGCTGTATGTGTGGGAAAATCTGCCTGGGCCCTTTCAGTCATTTTATGTCCGTAAGTGATGGTTTTCAGTTCCCCCTTGTCACGAATCCGGATGTCCAAAGAACTGGCGCTAATGTCCCTGGAAATCCTTTCTCCGACCGTGGGCCTTCGTGGCCACAATTCGTTAAGCCTCTTCCGACAGGTTTCCCGCGCGAAGCCTCAACTTCCGCCGAAAGTCGCCGGTTTGTCAGTGCAGGGAAGGTTAGACGGTCCCTGGCTAAACAAGCATCTGCGCATGAAAAAGGCGGCTGCCACAAGGCCCCCGGGAGATAAACTCGTGCAGGAGGCGAAGGGAAGCAAAGCTCTCAATCCCACCGCCCCCAGTCCAGAGTCCTGGGGATAAATCCCCCAAGCCCCCCCCCCCCCCAAATAGGTTGTATATTATTACACATCCCTTCTGTGGAAAGTAGGAATTATAGGCAGGAAAGAGGGCAGGAAAACCAATTCCAAGGTTTGAAGCAAAGTATTTTATCGTAAAACAATCAATTTTAAGGCCTATAATAAAAATTAGTTTCATACAATAATATGTTTGTGATCATACTTTCTGACAACAAAATGTTGGGCGACTACGGTATCTATCAGTTAAAAGGCATATTAAATTGATCTCCCCCTGCTCTCTCTCTCTTCCTCCCTCCCTCCTTCTCCCAACGCACTGCAGAGCCCAACGACCAGGATGTCCGGACCAGCCCCTTTGGAAGAAAGTCCCACGGAGGAGGTGACCTCACTAAACAGCCCTTTCCTCAGATGCCACCTGTCTTGCTTTCTTGAAGAGAGGGGCATCTGAGGAAGGATGTCCAATAGCAATCTCAGAGTCTTGGTAGGAAGACCTTGGAATTATTACTCATTTGTCGTATTTATGCAAGCCCTTAGTTTTAGGGCCCGGACTTAGCACTGGACTAAGAACCAGTGCTGACAGCAAAGGGCAACCAGGAGTGGGGCAATCAGGCTCAGCTACTGGCTAGCTACTCTTCTCTTTAAGATTAATTGTCTGGGTCATATTCAAAGGCAGCAGCTCCACACACTGCAGCACTCCAGAATAGTCATCACTAAAATATGAATGATTGTTACAAGGCTTATCTTGGTCTATATGTGTCCTTAATATCAGCCTAACCGAACTTAATAAAAGCAGGCTGCCTAAACCAGATACCGTGACAGCGCAGGAACCAGAGATACTCACCAATTGATCCATTGGGACAGGGTATCTCAGGTTTCCTCTTGGCCTGGGATGGACCACGAGGTTTGAAGGATTTGGGGTAGCTAGACTGGTGTTACCTGAGTGTGAAAAAAATGGCTGAAAGCTGTTTTGTTCAGGCAGAACAATTAATGAGGTCATTTGGGTCAGTAACTATCCAGCAATACTCACACTAAGTAGCTCTGTGTGTGTTTGTGTTTGTGTGCGTGTGTGTGTGTGTTTATGTGTGTCCCTTTCCCAAATAGGGTGAACTCCACTTCGCCAGACAGATGAACCACTCACAAGCATTATCTCTGACTTGTCTAATCAAGTCTCAGTTTATTAGACTTCACCTGGTATATTATCTTGTCAGGCAAGACTAGATCACTGACTGCCACACCTACACTTGATGAAAAGGAGAAGTAAAGCTGGGTGTCACCGCGTATGAGTGACTGCTCACCTCTCATCACCGGATCACCTCTCCCGCTGGTTTTGTGTGAAAAGGAGGGGGGGAATCAAACAGAGCCCGGAGGAACCTCGGAGCAGAACTGCAACGGAGGTGGGGGCAGTTTTTAAAGGTATTCCATGGATTCCAAGAAGGCAATTCCTAAAGGGCAGAAATTGTCGGGAGTAACTTTTTTGATATATTACAAATAAAGCACTTCGTATTCCAACCGTTTCGTTACTGTGTCCCTCTGAGTGGGACAGATTCCTGCACCTGTCCTGCAGGTGACTGCTAAGAATCCCAACCACCTTGCAGGGTGCCAGCAATGGGGGTCTCCCCAAGGAAAAGGGTTTTTTCCCCAGGAGAACAGAGAAAACGGCACACGTGGCCCCATTGGAAAAGCCAGGGCTGCTAGAGTGGGGGATAAATCCTTCCTCTCTCTCTCTCTCTCTCTCTCTTGGTGCCCGGGAGGTGGGGCGGGCGGGGGGAGACGTCCGCTGCGGCGCCCAGGGTCTCTGGGACCGAGGGAATTGGAGGGAGCTGAATTCCGAGCTCCTCCGGGGCGGAACCCAGCCAAGCCCTGCCCCGCAGCGCCTCCCGGGACGTCCCTTGCAGGTCGGCTGGACTAGGAACTGCCGGCAGGAGCCAATGAAGGGCCGGGCATCGACGGCACCTCCGGCTTGGCTTGCGAGTAGTGTTCAGTTGAGCCGAGCTAAAACGAGGCCGCGGGGCTTCCTTCCTTCCCAGCCGGCCGATCTGGAGCGCAGGAGCGCGGCGCGCGAGTTTAATGCGGCCGCGACTCTGAGCTGGCCCGGGAGCTCGGCTCACTTCTCGATATGCCCGGCCGGCGAGCTTCGGTGGGCGTCTTTCCTCGCCGGCCATGGGTAAGGAGCAGACCGTTGGGCGGCGGCGGGAAGGAGGGGGAGCCCGTGGCCTTCTCAGGGTGCTACCCGCCAGGCAAGCGGAGAGGCGGGAGGGAAGCAACCGCCGCGGAAACCTTAAGCGGCGCACCTCTCCCAAGGCCGCTCTCGGTTGTGGAGCAACTTGGCGAGACCGTGGCGCTGATCGGGTCCCGATCGGAAAGAGGAGCGCTCTGCCGCGGTAGGAGGGCGGGGTGGCCTGCCAACCATCCAGGGCGAGGGGGCCTGCTTGGCGCATCAGGGCCGCTGTTTCCCCCAGGGAAACCTCCGGAGGACTGAAGCAAAGGCGGAGAATACGACCCTCCCGGAGTTCTCACGCGTCCTCTCTGAGCTTAATTCAATGCCCAAAGGGCTGGAGGAAACGGGCCCTGGGAATCGCCTTCACTTTTCCTTGTCCGAAAGATCTTCCGCCCAACGCCCGCAATCTACAGCAGACCAAAGGAAGCTCAATACGGTGCTTGTTTAGTCCGAAGCTAAAATCACGAACGAGTTCAAGGCAAGGAAGTGCAGCTTTGATGTGACCGCCTTAGATGACCACACTCTCCAGGTAAAAAAAACGGGAGAAACGACACCGTCCAAAATAAAAAAATGAATAGGGGAAGAAGCAGCTCTACTGCAACCTGGAAAGAATGAAGCTGAGCTGAGGACAATTCTGAGCAAATCTTGTGCACATTTAATGAGAAGGAGTAGATTCCACGGGCGGTCCTGAATTAAAGGAAGGAAAAGGAAGAAGGCTACAATACTATCCAAGCCTTCAGTGGAAAGCAATAGGGACAATTGTTAAGGTGTGGGGGGTGGGGACTGCCAAGCTGGTGTGAAAAAGGTCACCATGAAGAAATTCGCTGAGGATGGATTTCGGCCTGACTAATGTTATTTTGATCCTCAGGGCGTTGATTTCTGTTTTCCCACCCTCGTTCTGACTCTTTTCAAAAAGACGCCCTCTTTCTCTCTCTGTATATGTGTCCTTTGCAAAAATAAATAATTGATAACCTCGACTGGAACATTTTGCCACTTTCGGTCCTTTCATCTGTGTACGTTATGCATGTAAATAAAGTTTAAACCAAAGAAGAAAGAGAAACCGCAGGTCTAGGGAACGGATCAATCTCGAACGCCCAAAGGACGCCCAAACAGGTGACAAGATCAGTCCTCACGTGCCTTGTCAAATAAAAGTTACAAATGAAAACCGTGTCCCTAACCCTCGCCCATTCGAGTTCCCAACAAGTTCAGTGTTGCACAATTGCTTAAGTGAATATTTCTCTCTCTCTTACCTGTCAATTCGAAAAGAAAATTTTAGGCCTTCTATTTCCTCGGTTTTTCAGTCCCATCCCCTTGTCCCCGTCCTGATTGCCAGATAACCCATGCTAGTGTCTCAGGGAACGGGTCACGAGGGCGACCTATGGATGCCGCAATTCATTAAGCGCCTTCCACCAGATTTCCGTGCGAAGCTTTGGCTTCTGCCGAAAGCCACCGCCACCTTAGGAGGCCGTCTCTCGTGGCCGGCGGTCAGTGCAGGACGGCTAGGCGGTCCCAGGCTAATCAAGCAATTGCATATGGGAAAGCGTTGCAATTGAGGGGGCTACCCCAAGCAACCGCAGGAGATAAAGTCCTGCAGGCAGCGTCGGAGTGCGAATCTCAATTCCACCCCGCTCCTACACCAGAGTAACGCGAATAAAGCAAACGTAACACCTACAAGAGGCTCCAAAAACCTGCGCTTTTTAAAAATTATACCTTGATTTTTTAGAAAAAGAGGAGCCCTATAGATACATGGCTTTTCCCATTATTACTTCCAGGGTAATTTGCATTAATGGGATTTTGCTCGAAAGGGCGTCTCGTTAATTCCGAATCCTTTACACTTTTACCAACAAGCATTTTTGGAGGCTTCAAATGTTTTAATACCAGGGTGCTGGTGGTAATTGCGATGATTATAACCTTCCATCCACATTTCCTGAAGAGTTCGAAAGCACAATTTCCCATGAGAAACGGGATTTTTAAATTGTGCTCCGGAGGATGCTTGTGAAAAACGATTAAAACGGGCGAGAAGTTGGAGACCTATCAAAGCCGCCGTTATTCTGAGGAATCGAGCTGGGGTGCAATTTTTAACTGGCAGCCTCGCAGTCTGTAAAACTTCATTGCACAGACGAGGGGGGAGGGTTAGGGAAGAAAGACCTGGTGGTCATTATCATTATAATGGTCCGGCAGGAAATCTGAACCGATCTCTTGGAGAGAGTATCTTTTCCGGCCCTCCGTAGCTTGCTGGCCACTCATCTCTGCAGGGTGTGAGTGGATGTGCCCGAAGAGGAGCAGGGTGGTGGGGTGGGGAGACTGAGAACTAGACAAGGGGCTATTTGCCTTTTCCTCCGTGGGAGGGGGGGGGAAGGAATGAACTAATGCGAAGCGTCCTCCTTCGTTTTTCAATGCATCTTAAACTCGGGAACCTTAGAAACGAGTGGGGCGCCTTTGCGGGAAAGGCCGTTATCCTTGATATTTCCAAAGCCCCTTTGAAATGAATAGGAAGGTGCACCCTAAGGGGACTCCACTCGGACCTCGAGCTCCTACTGTATTAACGCGAGGAATGCTGAGCCGCAGCAACGGGTGCGAGGGAGCGTCGAGGTTCCTCTGCCCTGCAGGTGGCTACTGATCACCTTAGCCACTTTGCAAGGCCGCCAAAGACGGGGCTCCGTCAGATCGAGGTCTGTTTCTATCCTTGAAGAAAAGCGCAAAGGACGGTAGTTTGCTCAGCCCCCCCCCCCCGTTGAAAAAGAGTTAGAAGGGGGGGGCACTCCTCTCTCCCGCCTTCCTTTCCCCGCAGGAGGCTCTTGGTGCCGGGGAGTTGGGGCGGGGGCGTCGGCTGGGGTGCCCGGGGTCTCTGAATTGAAGTCAGCTGGAGGGGGCTGAGCTCCGAGCCCCGCCGGGGCGGAACCCAGCCAAGCCCTGCCCCGCAGCACCTCCCGGGGCCTCCCTTGCAGGCCGGCTGGACCAGGAACTGCCGGCAGGAGCCAATGAAGGGCCGGGGCCGCATCAGCGGCACCTCCGGCTTGACGTGGGAGACGCGTCAAGTTGAGCCGAACTGAAACGGGCTGCGCCGCTTCCCTCCCGGCAGCAGACGTGGAGCTCCACGCGCGGGTCTAGTCCGGCCTCGACTCCCAACTGACCCGGGAGCTCGGCTTACCTCTCTATGCGCCGGGCGGACGGACATCGGCGGGCGCCGCTTCTCGCCGGCCATGGGTAAGGGCGGACAGGCGCTCGGGCGGCGGGTTGGAGGGAGGAGGAGGAGGAAGCGCTGCTCTTGGCAGCTGCAGGCGGAGGGGGATCCTCGGCCTCCTCGGTTGTAGGGACTTGGGACCCGCCGCTAGAAAGGGATGCCGGCTGCTCCCGACTGGCAAGGCGCACTTTCAGTCGCGGTAGGAAGTGGGGAGGCGCTCCTGTCCCCAGAAGGCGGAGAGGGGGGAGGCATGCGGGGTAGAGGACCCGCGGGCGGCAGTAATCTTCGGAGGTGGTTTGGATGAGAAAACCGTTTCAAGTAGAGGGTTGTCTGTGAAGAACTTCCCTTCTTCTTCCAGGAACTCCAGTTCCGTGGAAAACCCTCTCCTGGCCTAGAGACTTCAATTAGCAAATTGTAATTCCATTTGCTGTCTTAGGTTTACTCATCTAAGTTGGGCCTTTTCCTTTTAAACACTTAGTAAAAATAATATAAGTCTGTAGATTGTACATAGCATTCATATGACCATTATAACAATTTATCATATTGCATAACATCATTTCAGAATTATTTGAGATGCAGGCATATTTCAAAATAAGAATATAATGTGCTTGCCATCTTACAATATGACTGATTAAATATATTCTAAATATGTTTAGTTCATATGCCGCTAGATAGTGTGGGTAAATTGTTTTCCACAAATCTTTTTTTTTAATTTGCAGTCAAAAGCACCCTAAAAGATCCCTCGTTTATTTGGCTATTCAGATATTTCCAATTTTGTTGTCTTGAAGGAGCCCTATCCTTTTATTTCAACCTAATAAGAATCATATATATTTCTGATTATCTTTCAATGATAGGAATTCATTTCTATATTTCAGATGTAATCATTTCCCGCAGGTGACCATAGATTAATATCATTGAACCCTAACCCTAACCAATTGATATCATTGGCTTTGGTTAACATCACAGATTTGAAATTTCTCATGAGGATTCATTATATTAAAATATGAGGTTAATATTTACACGTGTTATTTTGACACCCGCTTAGTAAAATCCTCCAATGAAGGGACTAAAGTGCCGGAGAACCTATAGGTGCGAAGGCAGCAGATGTACCTGAATGCAGGGGTTGGTATAGGAAAGTACACGAATTGGCATGTAAAATGAACTTTGTTGAGAGGTTGCCAGAATTCAAACGATGAGTTCAAAATTAAAAAGTAATTGTTTATAAACTTTTGGAAACACATGATTGGGAATAGGACATATTCTAGCCAATGGCCATGCGCATGTAACATTTAAATTATATTGCCCTGCTCTTTAAGAGGAATAGCCAGAGAATTCCATGAGTTACACCTCATATATATTAGCTTGCGCGCGCGCGCGCACACGCACACACACATGTATTCCATGAGTTACATCATATATGTGTGTGTATACACACACACTCACCCACACCGGTATATTATAAGGTGTAACTAATGGAATGTGTTATCTATCTATGCTAATTCAGATAACTGATTTTTCAGTCCATTCCCGTAGCCCTAGGCGAGTTTCTAGATCCGTTCCCTGAACCTAGGCGTAGTAAGAGCCCCCGGCGCCCTCCTCCCTATCTCTCTCGGCCCACCGTCCCCCTGCGGCGCTGCCTCCAGTCCTCGCCTCGGTCGCAAGCCCTTAGTCAGCTCCCGCTCCCCTTCTCTCCCGGCTCTTTCCAGAGCAAACCTACGGCGAAGTGAACCAACTCGGCGGCGTCTTTGTCAACGGGAGGCCGCTGCCCAACGCCATCCGCCTGCGGATCGTGGAGCTGGCCCAGCTCGGCATCCGACCCTGCGACATCAGCCGGCAGCTGCGGGTGTCTCACGGCTGCGTGAGCAAGATTTTAGCCCGGTACAACGAGACCGGCTCCATCCTGCCCGGCGCCATCGGCGGCAGCAAACCCCGCGTCACCACCCCCAACGTGGTCAAGCACATCCGAGACTACAAGCAGGGCGACCCGGGGATCTTCGCCTGGGAGATTCGGGATCGCTTGCTGGCCGACGGCGTCTGCGACAAGTACAATGTGCCTTCCGTCAGCTCCATTAGCCGGATCCTGAGGAACAAGATCGGCAGCCTTTCGCAGCCCGGCGCGCCCTACGACGCGAGTGGTGGCGGCGGCAGCAAGCAATCTGCCCCGCAGCCGGCCTTGCCCTACAACCACATCTACCAGTACCCTTACCCCAGCGCCGTCTCCGCCTCCGGCACTAAGATGGGCGGCCACGCCGGAGCTCCCGTCTCCGCGGCCCACGTCAACCTCCCCCGATCCTGGCCTTCCGCGCACTCGGTCAGCAACATCCTCGGCATCCGCACCTTCATGGAGCAAAGCGGTGAGTGGACCTGACCCGACCGTCCGGGGCCTCGGCTCCAGGTAGAAGCAGCCCTTCCAGCAGCCGAAAGGACAGAGTTGCTGTCTCGATCAGGCTCATTAATACCCGCCATCAATTTGCCTGGCGATTTAGACTACAAAAGCAGTCCCTGATTTGCAGAGTTATGACTTAGGGGAGGTAAAGCTACTACTTTCTAGGGTAGGCTGTTTTGTGAATTTATTTTCAATTAAGAGGACGGAGTTATAGAAATTTGAGGTATCCTTATTCCGTTTTCTTGCTTTAATTTTATATTTAAATCCCGTGGCTCTGAAAATGCTGTTTATTACTATAAACAATGTGTGTTTCTATTTGTCTTATGCACGTGCACAATTCCCAGCTGTGAGTTTATTCCCAACTATGTGGTGGCATGTGATGGCTAATTATTTAACTCCTGAAAATCCCATCAATACTGTATATTTATCACTCATACAAACTCAGTGTCACTTATAAGGCAAATGAAATTTATTCAAGAAATTTGAAATACCTTTGATTAATATTATGTTTTCCTAGAGCATGTCCACAGGCCATGCATACTGTGAAGCCTTTATTCTAAGTTCATAGGTTTTATTATAAGACATCAATCACCACTGCAGGCAGAAAAGATCTAGCTTATAACTAGAGACATTTCAAGTGCACCTGGTTTCAAGTTTTGGAATTCCCAGGAAGTCTTAACAAACCAGTTTTGAATATATTCATTCTAAAATAAGCCAGCATTAGACATGATTATATTTTATATATTTCTTAGTAGTTTTGTTATTCATTTCTGCTCTGAACAAAATTATGTATGCCTTTGACACCAAATTCAAGAACGTATTTTATTTAGTTTGTTTAACTCCTGACTATTCCTTAAGAATAACTGTGGAGCTTCTCCAGGCCATTCTAAAAGACAGCCCTTTATGTGTCTGTGTTGCTTCTCCCATAAGAGGACATGATCCCTGGGCCAGGCAGGCCTGGTGTGGAAGATGACCCAGTCCTCTATAACAGCTTCAAAACCAAGTAGGGCTTCATAAGCAGCTCTCACATCCCATCTTCATAGTTGCTCATTGCTTAATGTCTCCCTGCTTCCTGGGAGCTTTTGTTGCTGCTACAACAACCTGGAAGGACAAAATTCAGCAGACAGAACTCTGGCTGCTGTTGCAAAAAAGGCCTGGACATCTTGAACTTCTTATGAAAAAATGTGGAAAATATTTTCGTAGCGATGAGAGATTGCCAACCACAAACTCTGAGCCTTTACACTCCCCTCTCCCTTTAGAAAAATAGAAAAAGAAAAAGTGGTCTCAAGAAACAAATTCATATCACAATTATTTTCTGAAAGATCAAATATCTGACAGAGGGTTTCTTTTCCACTTCTTATACTATTACTTGTCTTTCAGTTGTTTTACATTCCATATTTCTGTCTTCTCTCGCGGATTCTACAATTGCTGAGATCCCAATTATCCACAAACTCTCTTAGAAAGAGAAGGCTGCTAGTGTTAGCGAGTCTTCTATTTTTAGACTGTAGTTATCTACATTGTTTTGTTACTAGGAAACCTTAAGTTGCCATTTAATTTAATTTAATTGTTGAGTTTGTGAAGGAGAGAATGTTCCACTTTGCAGCTCCAAAATGAAACCAGTGAGAGGCGCTTGAAAGTTCTTCTTTATAACTCAATAACCCATCTTTTAATAGATAATTGTGAAATTATCAAAAGTGCCATCCATGTTTTAGATTACAGATTTTCAGGTATCTTTATTCATGACCCAAGGGCTAATCAATACAGAAACTAGAGATTATACCATCAGCTCTTTGATTCTGGTATTCCCAGTAGTATCTGGATGTGTTGCAATTAGTTCCATCATCCTCAACCAAAGCAATAAAAGAAAATCAATTTAATGAACCTATTCACATGTCTTAGGCTTAGTTTGCTAAGAAAGAAGAAAGAAAGAAAGAAAGAAAGAAAGAAAGAAAGAAAGAAAGAAAGAAAGAAAGAAAGAAAGGTCAGACAGTACCAGTTTCTCCTGTAAATTAATTCTAACTGTGCCGAAACTCTATTTAAAAGATGCCAAACACAGACTCCTTCCCATTTTCACTCCAAAAGCACTTGGACATTTCCGCTCTTTGTATCTAATTCACTATAATTCTGTTTTCCATTTAAAACACTCTCTTGAGTCTTCTAAATGATACGAGAGCCAAAAACCCTGGTTCATGTAATGAAATAGGCATGGAGATGGATAAGTATGTTTTAAATGAAATGCTGGCCAAACCTGTTTGCATTTTTAACTGTCTTCTTTCTCATTTCCAACCTTGAGTTTTACCTACTGTGCAGATCAAATTCAATATTGTAGTTTAGTCATAAGACATTTGTGACCCTAAGTGTCTTC
This sequence comes from Rhabdophis nuchalis, assembly GCA_039707465.1. Lineage (NCBI taxonomy): Eukaryota > Metazoa > Chordata > Lepidosauria > Squamata > Natricidae > Rhabdophis > Rhabdophis nuchalis. The sequence continues at coordinate 125,358,327 of CM077645.1, forward strand.
TGAAAGCCCAGGTTCCTCTCCATCCACTGATGTGTTTTGTTGAAATGCTTTCCAAACAGAATCTGCAGTTATGCTGGGAATTAGTCTTTCATAAATAAATCTGGATTGAATTTATTGCTAGCTCTTTATACAAGGCTAGGGCATTGCAGTGTGGGCAAAATGAAAACCCTTCTTATTACAAATCCTTTAGCCTTAGGGAACATTAAACCCTTTAGCTTCAGGGGAAAATTGAGAAGGGAAGCAAACACTGGGGGTGGAGTGGGGTGGAAGGAAGAGATCATCATTGAACCTCCTTCCAGTTCTCTAATAAAGCACGTTTGATGTTATCTTTTCCTCTGCAATTTGGCATGAGATTCCTCTTTACCTGCATCCTTTAAAAGCCCACATCACTCTGATTTGATGTGAGGCTCAGACAATGTCCCCGGAGCCTAATGGGTTATTTTCATTGACCTCTAGAGACTTCATAGAGCTTAACAGAGATCTCTGAAAAGGTGAGTTATCATCCAGGAAGTAGGTGTGGGATTCATGTAAGGGAGCCAGTGGGTCTTGGGACAGGCCATCACTTTTCTGGCTGCTAATATATCTCCCAATCTCTCCCACCCTAGGTGTTCTAGCTGGGACAGATGGTTCTGCCTATCCTCCCAAACTCGAAGACTGGCCAAGTGTGAATAGAACCACCTTCCCTGCTGCCGGGCACGGGCACGGGGTCAATGCACTTGACAAAGCAGCAGCAGAAGCAGACATTAAATACCCCCAGGTAACAGTCCAGCCCCTTGGGAATTCAATAGCAGGAAGGGCTGCATAGGGCTGTGTCTGTGGCCAGGTAGTGGGGGGTGGGGTGGGGTGAGGGGTGGGGAAGGAAAAAGGAGAAGCAAAGCAGGGATTATCTTGCAAGATCTGTATTGTATAGGAAAACCGTGTTTCTGAAATAGCAGTGAACAGCCATTGAGCCAAGATTCCAGGGAAACAAAATGAATTGTGATACAAAAATTTTCCCCACAAGATTATTCTAATCTAGTTCTCCGTTTAAAGCGAACTCATATTAGGGACTGGTAGGCTGATGGCACCAAGCTGAAGTGGAAGGAATGGAACCCTGCTTGATTTCTTTCCTTTACACCAAGAACACGCACAGCATTGTCCCTCAAGGGCTGCTGGCTGCTTTCAAAAAGCAATGGGTGAGGGCCCCAACAGACTAATTTCACCTACTTTGGATTGAAATTATATGTACTTAATGTGATTACAGCAATGATTACTCCTAATACCAGGTATCAGATTAAAAACATTGTAAATTATAGTCTGGCAGCAATTGAGGCCTCTGTAAACCAAAGGGGGAAATGACACAGGCACACTCCTACAGCAGTTGCTGGTTATTGTAATTGATATATTTATCTTTGTACTTTCATAAAACTTACCCTTTTGGGGGATAATAATCTATATATTTCCTTGCACCAGCTTCCGTGATTATTCAAACTGAGATCATGAACTGCATGAACTGAGATCAAGAATTACTAGTGCATGTTTTGCTGTGCAGGTTTTTCGCATTCCTCTTCAATTTAATTTCATTCTCTAGATCCTTATTTGGAAGCGAAGTGAACTTGAAAACATAATTTAATTTACTTCCCCATTCATGTAATTAGAATCAGAACAGGAATGGCATATCCATGCGGGAGTATGACCTCTCTTCCTAAAGCTCCCCATTTTTCCACATGTATTTTTTTCCCTTTGCAGCCCCCTCCTGGGCTCTCGGCTGTGAGTCCCTTCCTGTCCCCTTGTGCATATCCATCATCAAACCAACCTGGCGTTTATGGAGGGCCCGGAGGAAGCTACCTAAGCCCATCTCACCATCACTGGCAGACCCAAGGTAACCCCTTGGCTCATCACCACGGGCCTGGAGTAGCTGTTCATGGTACAGAACTGGCTTCCACTGTGGCTTTCAAACATCTCTCCAGAGAAGGTAAGCAAAGAGGAAAGGGAGGCACACATTTCTTGGGCAGTGGGAAAAGAGTGGTTAAAAAGACTTTATGTTCTACTGTATGTTCACATCCCCTGTATCTCCTATGCTTATCATCCATTTTGGTGGTTATGAATTTCTTAGAATGTGCGTGGTCAGACTTTGACAACTACTTCCAACATGTGGCTTTTACGTATGCATAAAGTATCATTCAGCAACATTCTAAAAGAGATACTGCATTGGTCTACACAAAGTATTATTCATTGGAGGCCAATCATATAATCAGTTAGCAAGTACCGAGTAAAGGATGGCAGGTGAGAGTCTTTTTTTTAAAGTGTATTTTGAAAATGTTCCATACTTTTAACTTCATTGAAACAGAGTCTGCTTTCAGCAAACCATCGAACCTCTGTGATTTCTTGTCAATTATTGTTATCCTCACCAGAAAGAACTTCTTTCTGTTGAAAGTGCTGTTACTATTCAGTTATCAGAAGTTAAATAATTGGAGGTGCTTTCTGGCTGGGAAAAGAAATCCCATCCTACCTAAATATTTTCTTATCCCTTGCACAGAGCTACTTCTCTTTTTTTCTTTTCTTTTCTTTTTAAAAACAGCTACACCTTTATTTGCCTTACAATTATTATGCAATAGCCACTAGCTGCGTGTGGTCCCTTTTAGGGTATTAGATTGAAGTGTCATTTAGGTTGCAAGATAATTGACAATGATTGATGACACTGAAATAAGGTGTCCTGCACATGTGAAAGTAGCCTCTAAGACTTTGGAAATAGGAACATAAAAAGGAAGAGGCAGATATAAAAAACATTGTTGCCTGAGCAAAGATTGAGTTGTGTTCTATGACTTTTGCCTTTCAGATAGTACATAAAGTATTTGTAAGTGTTAAGTATTTGTCCCAGTCAAAATAAAGGTCATACATCTCATCTCTGAATGTTCCTATTACAGTAATTTGGACTTTATGGTGTAAATCTAAGCAAGATTCTACATAACAAAGTCTGTATACTATTTCTTACATTTTCTATGGCTAATACTCTTGACCTAAAGAATAAGGCAACTGTATTAATACATTAGCACACATTAACACATTAATACACTAAGAACATATTTGGAAACAAAATACAATAAAATCATTCCTTCCTCTATATGTACAATTTCAAATTTATTTTGGACTTTTTAAGATATTTCAGAAAATCAGAAAGACTTTTTAACTCAAAAGAAAGATACACCCACACCCACACCCTTCCCTTCCCTACCTGACTAAAATTGTCAGTTGCTTATACAAAAGAAAAGCAGTCTAGCAAAAACTTCAGTCTTCTAGTGATTCCTAAACATTAGTCTCTTAAAATGTATTGAGCATTGGAGCACTTATTTCATGTTTATTTATGCAGATCACAAAAGAAAAATAAATAGCTGGAGAATATATGTCGCTTCACAAATACAATAATTAATTGATTTAAAAAATAATAATTTCAATATATAGAATTTAGTTTTCATGGAACAAATCCACCATTAATCTTAACAAAGCGAGATAAACTTTCTAAAGCAATAAAAATATCAAGATTTTAGTCAATCCTGTTAAAGTCTCTGTTGCCAATAAACTAAGAGAACTGCTACCTTTTAAAAATATTTGAATTAAAATAAACAATGCATTTATTTTTAAAATCTGAGCATGTTAGATATTATTTTGTTGTTTTATGTATCTTTCCTTCCTGTACGCTTCTTTTCCTTCTCTTCCATGTTCATAAGTTCAGTTTATCTTTTTCTGCACACTTATGAGGAAGTAAATCCCACTGAATGACGTATTTTTAAGTAGTTCTGCTTTGAATTCTATGTTAGCTTTTCCTGACTGACATTTTTACCTCACTGGCCCAGTTTGCGCATTCACTGAATTATAAAAGTGCTTTTGATTTCAGTGCAGGTTTCACCCTATTCACAAAGAGATAATCTTTATTTGGAAGGAAGGTTGTGTGAGTAACATTTACTTTAGTATTTCACATATTTGTGAATTTTCAATTTCTTGATTTGTTTGGAGGAGGAAAAAGCATAATTTATTAAAACTAACAATTTTACCTAAAATGTTAATACTGAAATGTTTGTGTCTTTGAAATGTTCATATCAAATTGAGGTGTTTTTTTAACAGTATGGTCCATGTGGTTTTGGAAATTGTGATCAACTATTTTAAAAGAAAATGTAGTCCATTTTCCCTTTCTTGTTCTCCTGTAATATTTTTTTTTAAAAAAAAATCAGCCTTATAAAAATTATCCACAGTACCTTGATGGATAGCTTTTGTGCATTTTTCCTGCTCTAAGGATATCTTTTTCATTTTAAAGTGTCCTTCCTCACCTGTAGAAATCTAGTAGGTGCCACAAACAGTTTGGTATTTCCAGTAAGCCTTGTTTCTTTACTGCTGGTAAATGTTAAAGCAGGATAGACTTAGGGGTGGGACATTCAGCTGAAGGAAGTGCCAAGTTAAATGAGGTTGCTCTATGTTGACTTGAGTTTACTTATGCACACTGACTTCAGTAAACAAAGGTTTTCACAAGCAGTGAAGACTCTTTGATTTTCCCTAAGCATCTCCTAGTTGTTTGGGGATTAGATAGGAAGATGAACTTCCATAAATTCAAAGTATGTTTCTTTTTAAGCTTCCAATTGATATCATCTGTTTGAGATAAAACTCAGTGGAAAACATATTTATTTTGCTGGGCTTTGCAATTTGCACAATCCACAAAACTTGGCAAGACTACAAAACTGCTTGGGGGGGAAGCTCTGATGCCAGGCTAGGAGGATACTGCTATGCCAGGCTGCTGTTTTATTTGAAAGGCTTCCATGATGCAGGCAATGTGTTCAAAATCAATGAAGTGCCGTTTGTTTTTAAATGGTGCCAGTAGAAACAATTTAATAAATCAAGCCTAATATCAATTATGCCCTCACACATGAGAGCAAAAATCTGACAATGGGGTCTGCCACTTATTACCTCACTTCAGTTATGAGTTTTGGGCATGAACTTTTCTTAGTCTTTCCCCTCTAACACTTTCTGGATAGGGACTTATCCTATAGGCCTTAGAAATTCTAAAGTAATATAAACATTGTGAAATCTATACATATAACACTGAAAATTCTTATGCAAAAGCCTTTAATGGTTCACTATAATTTTCCAGATTACCTGTTGGAATATACCTTTCAAGTACAAGTAGTCAGTTTACAACAGTTCATTACTGACTCATATTTATTACAGTTGCAATGTCCTGGGGTCATTTGCGACATTCTAGCAAGCAAAATCAATGGGGAAGTCAGATTCACTTAACAGCAATGACTTAACAACTGCAGTGGTTCACTTAACAACTGTGGCAAGAATGGGACAAAATTCACTTAACAAATGTCTTGCTTAACAACAGGAATTTTGAGCTCAGTTGTGGTCATAAGTCAAGGACTACCTATACCTATACTGACCAACTGTAAAGCTAACAATACATTTAAATTAAAATCACCCACTCCTCCTTTTGTCCTATAAAACTTAAAATGAAAGTAAATTCCAACCAATACAGAAACTGCACTTACTTCAATTAATGCCAAGGAGAGCTGCTACGATATTGCCTTCTGCCACTGAGAGCCTCCCACCGGCCAGTACGCTCCCGTAGAGAGGGTCTCCTCATGGTGCCATCAGCTAAACAATGTCGATTGGCGACACCCAGGGGGAGAGCCTTCTCCATGGGAGTATCTGTCCTCTGGAACGAATTGCTCCCGGAATTAAGAACTATCTATGACCTATGCACCTTCCGACGTGCTCTCAAAACCTTTCTTTTCCAGCAAGCCGGGCTGGCATAAAAATGAAATTTTAAATATGAATTTTTATTAATTTTATTCGGGGTTTGTTGGTTTTTTAATCTTATGAGAGGCCAAATTATTTAATATGTTTTTTAAACTGTTTTTAACTTTTATATATCTGTTTTACTTTGGCTGTACACCGCCCTGAGTCCTTTGGGAGTAGGGTGGTATAAAAAACTAATAAACTAATAAACAAACATAAACAAACACATCTGTGCTGGTTTGAATACAGAATAACAGAGTTGGAAGGGACTTTGGAGGTCTTCCAGTCCTACCCCCTGCCCAATTTTTGTTCTACAATTAGCCTAAGGATGAATAAAGATAGTGTTAAATCTGTTCCTACACTTTGGGCATCCCTTCTTGACTTGAGGGGTGCTCTCCTATACTGCTATCAATTAAGTTGCCTAAATTAAATAGATGAGATATTCAAGACCAAAGAGCTTTTCTCTGCCCTATTTTCTATAATCTTAGATTACAGATCCCAAGAACCCTCATACACCATAAGAGCTTCTAGTGTTAATTTAGCTTATTCAGGAGTTGCAGATCTCCTTCATTCAACAAATTAATGTCGTGCGTCTCATAAATTTTTGCAATTCTTGGATGCTGCAATCCTTTAAACAGTCTAAAAGTTTAAAAAACCCTTTTTTTACATATGTTGAGATCTGTTTAAACAATTGGGATCTCCTCACCTACCCTCTTACTTTTTATCTTATTCTGGGTGGCATCTTCTACTAGACTATATATCTCCAGCCACCACACTTAAGACACTTGCCAAATCCTCCTCTGCTTATGCATTCAGGGACTTAAGTCTTAGCAATGATGCTTCCCCACTTTTTCTAAGCAGAAGGGTCATGAGATAATAATATTTAATATTTAATATTTATAAAACCGCACCCTCTCCCCACAGGGACTCGGGGCGGTGCACAGGTAGAATAAAAACAATAAATACATACGAACAATTCTAAAAACAAATTAAACATAACCTGCGCTAAAATTTCCCCATTAAAACTAAGCAGTACTAATTTCCCAATAAAAACCCCAAAGACAGAGAGACTTATCCTAGGCCGGCCAGACAGAAAAAGTGAGTTTTTAATTTAAGACGGAAGGAGCGGAGGTCCGTGGTCGTCCTGATATCGGGGGGAAGGTCGTTCCAGAGGGCCGGGCCCGCCACAGAGATAGCCCTTCCCCTGGGTGTCGCCCGCTGACAATGTCTAGTGGACGGCACCCGGAGAAGTCCCTCTCTGTGGGAGCGAATCGGCCGTGAGGATGTATGAGGCAGGATCCGATCCCGCAGATAGCTAAGTCCCGAGCCATGGAGCGCTTTAAAGATGATAATTAACACCTTGAAGCGCACCCGGAAGACGACAGGTAGCCAGTGGAGCTCGCGCAAGAGCGGTGTTACATGGGTAAATCTGGTGGTTCCCATAATTGCTCGCGCGGCTGCGTTCTGAACTAGCTGAAGTCTCCGGGTGCACCTCAAGGGGAGCCCCATGTAGAGAGAGTTACAATAGTCCAGTCGGGATGTCACAAGCGCATGAGTGACTGTGTGCAGGGCGTCCCGATCCAATAGGGGGCGCAATTGGCGAACCAGGCGAACCTGGTAAAACGCCCTCCTGGCCACGGCTGTCACTTGATCTTCCATGGACAGCCGGGTATCCAGGAGGACACCCAAGTTGCGCGCCCCATCCACAGGGGCAAGATGTTCGCCCCCTATGGCCAGCGATGGCGTGAGCTGGTTGAATCGGGCAGCCGGAAACCACAGCCACTCGGTCTTGGTCGGGTTGAGCCTAAATCCGTTACTTCCCATCCAGATCCGCACGGCTTCCAGGCACTGGCACATCACCGCTACGGCATCGCTGGGGTGGTTTGGGGTAGATATATACAACTGAGTGTCATCAGCGTATAGATGGTATTCTACCCCAAAACCACGGATGATCTCACCCAGCGGCTTCATGTATGTGTTAAACAGGAGAGGCGAGAGGACCGACCCCTGAGGCACCCCACAAGTGAGTGGTCTCGAGGTCGACCTCTGCCCCCCTGCCAACACAAATTGCGATCGGCCAGAGAGGTAGGAGGAGAACCACCGTAAAATGGCGCCTCCCACTCCCAACCCCCCCAGCCGATGCAATAGGATACCATGGTCGATGGTATCGAAAGCCGCCGAGAGGTCTAATAGGACCAGGATGGAGGAACAACCCCCATCTCTGGCCCTCCAGAGATCATCAACCAACGCGACCAATGCCGTCTCGGTGCTATGCCCGGGCCGAAAGCCGGACTGGCGCGGATCTAGATAGTCAACTTCCTCCAGGTGACGGGGAAACTGTTGTGCCACCACACTCTCAACAACCTTCGCCAGAAAGGGAAGGTTGGAGACTGGACGGTAGTTGTTTAAAAGAGCTGGATCCAAAGAGGGCTTCTTAAGGAGGGGCCTCACCATCGCTTCTTTTAGGGAAGCAGGCAAGGAACCCTCACTTAAGGATGCGTTGACAACCTCTTGGAGCCAGCCTCGTGTCACCTCCCAGGATGCCAGTACAAGCCAGGAGGGGCACGGGTCCAATAAACATGTGGTGGCTCGCAGTCGCCCACGTAACCTGTCCATATCATCGGAAGTAACGGAGTCAAACTCCTCCCAAACAAGATCTGTCTCGTGGCATCCCACTGGGCCATCAATGGAGGGTAGCCCGTTCTGTATCTGAGCGGTTTTCTCCTGCAGAAAAGTCACAAATTCCTCTGCTCTACCCTATAGCGGGGCTTCCCGCACCCTTTGTTGAAGTAGGGAGCGGGTCACCCTGAACAGGGCGGCAGGGCGGTTTTCTGCGGATGCTATGAGAGTAGCACAATGATGGCGTTTGGCCACTCTCAGCGCCACAATGTAAGTCCGTAAATGGGCTCTTACCTGTGTCCGGTCAGATTCAGATCGGGTAGACCTCCATCTACTCTCTAGGCATCTCTTGCGGCGTTTCATCACCCGCAGCTCCTCAGTAAACCAAGGAGCCAGGGTGGTTCGCCGCCGCAAGAGAGGCCGCAAGGGCGCGACCCGATCCAAGGCTCCCACGGCTGCACTATTCCATGCGGCCATGAGGTCCTCTTATCGGGGCACGGGTCAGGGGTACAGGAAATGGCCCAAGCGCTGTCTGGAACCCATCCGGGTCCATCAGGCGCCTGGGGCGGTACCAGATTGGAGACTCTGGTTCCGCCTCCCCGCGGAGGGGAGCAGCGGTCGGAAAGTCGAGCCGGAGAAGTGAGTGGTCTGACCATGACAAGGGCATGATGACTATATCCCCTATACCCACTGCTTGCCTGCTTACCTGCCCATGAGTGCCATTTCAATGAGGTCCAATTGCAATACCCTGCAGCCTCCATTTCACCTGGAACTCCACAGTAGGACCAAGTTGAGGACCTGTTCCTGGAAAGGCAACCTTCCTGTCAAATATCATAACTTTTCATAAAGAATCCATTTTGGCCACATGAATTATCAATGACAGCAGGGGCCATATATATATATATATTGAAAGCACCAATATCATCATCTCACAGAATGAATCTTCTTGAAGCAAAAAGAATTGCCAAGGCTGTAGTCCCAATTCCAAATTAATGTGATATATAAAATCTGAAGGCAATCAGGATTAAGTCACTGATCAAAAGTGATGTTTGATCACAGACTGTTCATTAATATACAATAAATAACACAGGAGGCACCCAATTCTAGAAAAGCTTAGAAAACCTTTACATGACAAAAATTTGTACCCTCAGTTGTGAATAGCAGAGGTCATTTTGCTTATCTGGTGGGCTTTCCTAGGAGGTAAGCTGCTTCCTAAAACTTTGCTAAGATTTTCCCATTTCAGACTGGGTTGTTAATTCCCCAGTTAGAAATGCACCACCCCAAAGCACAATGCTTGCTGCCAAAAATAATATTATTTATGGAGGAAAGATTCAACCACTGTGGAGCTAAACATTTCTGTATATTGGGGGAACTGGGACTTTACAATCTGACTTTATGATTCATTCACAGGACCATCCTTCTAGTGTCTTTTGAAACCTAATATGCTTGGTGTTGCCTATCCATTATTGAACTTTAGCCAGAAAAACCATGGCTATGCACCCCATTCTGACTGAATAAATGGTGACCCTTCTACAATTTAATGATGCATACTGCCCTGTATAGGATCAAGCTGCAAAAACTTGAAGCTCTTCTCCTGTTTTCATCCCTTGCATTTCTGTTATACCTGGTGACAACTCCTTCCAATGTTGAGGCAAAGGAAAATCTCTTTCAGTCTCAGTCTTCCAAGTTCCCATAGTCCTACCAGGACTTTCTTCGGCTTCAATTTATCTAATCTCCTTATATGTCCTATCTGCTTACAGAGTTCTATCAAGACGTGTTCTTTCTGCAGTTATAATCTGAAATATCATCTGGTTATCACATGTTTGATATATTGGTAGGCACACCAGCCCTCTGTCATGACCAAAATTGGAAACAATTTAAGGAAAGTGAATCCCTTAAACTACTCTACTGTCCATTTGGTAGCATCGAAGTAAGACCCAACTCTCGTGTTTCAGGAACTAACAAACTACCTCAAAGTGTGTCTATAAATCTGTCTATAGCCGTGATGGCGAACCTATGACATGCGTGCCACAGGTGGCACATGGAGCCATTTCTCAGGGCATGCGAGGTGTTGCCTTGTTTGGCCTTTTGAGGCAATTTTTCGCCCTCCGGAGGCTTTCTTGAAGTCATTTCTCGTTTGCTTGTAGGGTGATTTCCCCCCTCCCCCCAGAGCCTTCAAGGAGGCCTCCTAAAGGCTCCGGAGGACTAAAACCACCCCTAAAAGTAAACCAGAAGTCCGTTCCCAAAATTCTGGTTTGCCATAGGGCGGGTTTTTCACGCTCCGGACGCTTCAGGGAAGCTCCTGAAGCCTCTGGAGGGCCTCCAGGGAGGGGAGAGGCTGTTTTCACCCTCCCCAGGCTCCTATAAAGCCTCTGGAGCCTGGGGTGAAAAAAGCACACCAAAAATGGGGGGAGCACTGGTTGTGCGCATATGCACCCTGGGGTTGTGCGCAAAGCATTATGGGTGTGGCACGCCCATGCACAACCCTCCTGCACTCCCCCTGCTTTTGACACGCGAGCCCAAAAAAGTTCTCCATCACTGGTCTATAGGGTCCTTTTCTTTTCTAATTAAAAGTCAAATTCAGTGACCAACCAAGTGAATGCAGCGAATAATTGAAAGCACTGTGCTATTGGTTTCTACAAGAGGAAAATATCCAAGTAATATTTGGTATTATGATTTAATGTCTTGCAAATGGACCATTCCAGCATTGCCCTAATGCAGTGAAAACTGTAGGCTTATAAAACTGTAGCTTAAAATGATAAACAAAACAATAACTATTCAAGAATACTGCTTTTTCCTAATAAAACTCTAACTCCATTAATGTATACAAATCTGCAATTAAACAAATCTAAACTTTTTGTCCATAATGCAACAGAGACCTTAGTACAGTTTTTCAACTAATATAGGCACATCCCAGTGTAAATGTCACTTATCAGTAAACAATTCTTACCTTGTTAAGAGTATGTCCACTTTTATCTTCCTAGATATTTGCACTCATTCATAGCTACACAATATCAGGGTCCAACATGATTAAGGGGCTGAAGCTTAAAGAAACGATTGAGATGGTTAGTCTAATGAAGAGACAGAGTAGGGGTGGTATGATAAGCAGTATTTTAGTAGTTGTGGGGCTCTGACAAAGAGGGGATTGACTTATTCTCCAAAGTACCCGAGGGCAGGATAAGAAATAACAGAAGGAAGATTCCCAAAGGGTGATCCAACCTAGAACTAAGGAGAAATTTCCCGACAGTGAGAACAATTGATAAGTGGAATGGCTTATCTCCAGGAGTTGTGGGTGCTCCATCACTGGAGGTTTTCAAGATTTGCCTGGAATGGTCTGGGACAGTGTCGGCACCAAGTGCCAAAGTGGGAGCGCGTCATGCCGGAAACCAGAAGAGCAGCTGCCCAGTGTGCATGCGCATGCGTGGCAGCTGGTCTTCTGGTTTCTGGTGCGCCAATGCACACTGCAACCTGGTGTTCTGGTGTCCATGTGCACACAAATACCAGATGGCTAGTGCGCATGTAGGTACTGGTAACTGAAAGATCATATTGTTGGCATTCGCATGGGAACAGGTGGCTGCTTTTCTGGTTTCCAGCACTCCTAAACACATGAAGACTAGCTGGCCAGTGCGCAGGAACCTGGAAGAGCAACGGGCGACAGCTTGCTTGCCCGGAGAGATGGCTCTGCATGACACCTCTGGCACACGTGCCATAGGTTCGCCATCATGGATATAGGGTCTTCCGCTTGAGCAGGGGGTTGGATTAGAAGACTTTCAAGGTCTCATTACAGTGCTATTACTTTATGTTCTATGTCCCGCTTTAAATATCCCTCATGGTTACAGTCCCCTTTTATCCTGATAGAATGAAACACATAGGAGAAACTGTCCCCTACTGTACACCTTTGTGCACTGCTGCCACTCCAAATCATTTCTTCCTTGGAAGATTAGTGTTGGGATTCTAAATAAATTCAAAAGTAGAGTTGGTCTGACTTTTCTTGTGTTGACAATTGTGTTAAGTCTTGCCTTGATTTGTTTTTCTTCCTTTCTATCAATTGAGTACTTACATTGCCTCTAATCCATATAGAAGTAGCTTTTAAAGGTGTGGCCCAGCTGAGAATTAAATAGTCAGTTTATTCATAAAGGAACACACAGGACATTGGCCAAGCTGCTTCTTTAAACTCTTGATATAATTCAGTCAGAGATGAGAATGAGTATTCACGGGTTTGAGCAAAAAGGGCACTTTTTATTTAAAGTTAATTCTACACAGTTCTTTTTCCAACTCATCTTCTTTTTGCCTTTCTTTTCAAGAAAAAAAAACCAACTTGAAAGGAAAGACCATGCAGGAAAATGTGATTCCTAACAAGCCCTTTAATTATTTAATAGAATGAGAATATGTCACCTTAGTTTTAAATCTTTATCATTGTGTGTCATTATAGCATTTGAGAAGACAATAAAGCCACACTGACTGGTTTATATGATATCATTTAATAAATTTGCATGAAAGTAAAATTCATTATTTGAAGCATTTTTCCTTGCTTTTCATGTGAACAGTTGATAACAGTTCAGATCTGGTTTGTTACTGCCTATCTTACATGTATGTATGTGTTTTTATGTATGCATGCATGTTTGTATACACACATACATGTAAGTGTGTGTGTGTGTGTATGTATGTGTAAAACTCCCACTCTATTCTGTAGCCATGGTATTTCTTGGTAGTTTCCCATCCAAATATTAACCAAATCCCACCCAGCTTAGTTGTTTTAGATCATCAAAGTTTGACTAGATGCTGCCATTTCGCTAGGATAAAATAATTAATTTTACAGGGATATGAGATTAGGAAGTTGGAGAATAAATAAATAAATAAATATAAATATTATATATATGTGTGTGTGTGTGTGTGTGTGTATTAGTTTTATGAGCTGATCAATAAATTAATTGGGGCCCTAACAGGGTGTTGTGGAACAATTATATCTATCTATCTATCTATCTATCTATCTATCTATCTATCTATCTATCTATCTATCTATCTATCTATCTATCTATCTCAAAAACGTACACACATATACAAAAATTACACAACGGAACTCATGGCTTTTTGTCTAGATGGTCTTTGGTGATAAGCCGAAAGGCAGAAAAGGAAACAGTATGTCTCCTCCCTTAATTGGGGCCCTAACAGGGTGTTGTGGAATATATATATATATGTGACTAAGGCTCTTGCCTAGCATGTAATATAGCTCCGGTTCGAATCCCAGTAAGTGTGTGGCTAGCTGATGAGAGCTAAAAAGCTCGAAATAGATCTATACTAGTCTCCCTGACTTATTTATTGATCAACTCAAAAATCATATATATATTTTTGAGTTGATCAATAAATAAGTCAGGGAGACTAGTATAGATCTATTTCGAGCTTTTTAGCTCTCATCAGCTAGCCACACACTTACTGGGATTCGAACCGGAGCTATATTACATGCTAGGCAAGAGCCTTAGTCATTCGGCCACCAGGTTCTCTTCCTGCTCAGCTGAGACAGGAGGATAAGTATATAATTCTTCCACAACACCCTGTTAGGCCCCAGCAAAGTTCTATCAGGAAAGTGGGAAGTAAGCGTGATGCATGGGACTGGATTGTCTTTCCATCATTGAGAGTGCAAGGTCTCAATCTTCCAATAGATGAAGTCAGCAAAAGCCAAGCCATCCTTCAGTTCTAAAATCTTATGACAATATTACACGAGAAGCAGAATATTGGCTCTGGGAGAGAACTGTGAAACAAGTTCCCTGCTGACCTTGGTCTTTTCTGACAGATATATGGGTCCAGGCTGAAACTTTAGTGAGCTATTGGAAAAAACAGTATTTAAACACTAAGTATGGACTCATTACATGCCTGCTTTTAATGTAGGAAATGGGTAAAAGAAGTTATAGTAATGACTCACTTGAAACAAGCTCATAGAATTAGCAGATCTCATTTCAAAGTAAATAATTTTAGGATGAATGCTGGAGGATTTAAAAATCAAGCACAGAAGCATAATGCATCTTTAGTGCATCTATTCAGTTTTACAAATATCTAGTAAAAAATATTCCTTGGATAACAGATATGAAAGTCATCTGAGGGATAGCTATATGGTACCTCAAAGAAGTTGATTCTGTTCTTCATGACTTGTCTTCTTCCACCCTCCTTTTTCTGACATTACTTCTAACCTATAAGGCATAACCCAAATAATTTATTAAATATACATTAATAAACATTTTACAACATAATAAAAGCTTCCGTTCAGTCCAGGAGTAATAAAATCTTAATAAACCCACTTCCGTAGGGATAAGAATAAACTCACCCCAAAGACTCACTGCGGGTAAATGGAACTAGAATTATTTCAGGTGAGTCAGGAAAGAAAAAAGACAAAGACGAAAAAATGTTAAATTGGAGGGATATTTTGATGGAACAGATCTCATAGCTCTGAAAGTGAAGTTAATATGTATTCTCAATACTCTGTGGGACACAAAGGACAAATATTAGCTTTTTTTCAAATGAGGGAAGAGCCTTCTTCCATGGGAGTTTGGATCCCAGCTCCAAATTTCCTGAATTTCCCTTATTTATCATATATATTATTATGGTTCTGGATTCCTAGCAAAGCAATTATTTTCTTTGAACATGCATGCTCAGTCTTGGTCAACTGCTTCCAAGTAGTGGCTTGTATGTGTGAATAAACAATCTTAGCAAATACTCTAAAAGAGATACCGTATCAGTTTACACAAAGGATTACTCATTCCCTGCCCATCAGTTATCAAGGGCTGAAAAAAGGATGGCAGGTGAAGCACAACTTTTTAAATTGTGCTAGTGTCCCTTGAACTGCCCCAGAGTTTAATTTTCACTGAGACTTTCAAAAGAGCAAACCAGGTCATACATAATGAAGAGTAGTATCTTTTTAACAGAGATATTTCTTGGATTATTTTTACTATGAATACTGCTTTATGTAAAGGTGGAATAGAAATAAAAAAGTTCAAGATGATTTCTTCAGTGGACCAACTGTATGTATATAATGGTTTCAAGTAGAGACATTCTAATCTGCTTGTAATCACTTGTATTTAATTGAAAATATATTTATTAAATCCCATTGAAATCAACGGAAGAAATAACTTATTTTTTTTAACCGGGGGCACATCCTCTCACTGAGCTGGTAAACCTACTTTGCCATTCCAGACTAGCTACGGAACTCTTTTTCAAATAAATCATTTTAACCAAAAAACAACAACAATAACAAAGCCTGCGTGGATAGGAAAACTAGCACAGCAAGGAAAAAGGTAGGCGGTGAGCTATAGTTTCCACGTGCAGGGACTTGTCTCGTATGAAAGGGAGAAATCCGCAGTCTGAGATAGTACAGACACCGGTTCTTCCCCTCCTTGGGAACTAGACTTATGCCGCGAGTAACCCCAACTGGCTTTGGGACCTTGATTTTTCCCCCCACGAGAAACCCCGGCGAGTGCCCAGGTGCTGCGGTAGAGGATGGTTGGCGCCTGGCAAGGAAGCGCGGGATCAACCAACGTGCCTTCACCTCTTTCTTTGCTCCTTCTTGCAGCTGGGGACAGAAAACAGGCCACCGGTTCCGGCAGCAAAGCGCCAACAGACGTCCTCTCCAGCATCCACGGGCTCTCGGTTCCTGCCTCCTCGTCCTAGGAAGAGAAAGGCGGGAAACAGCGTCGGAGGCGGGAAGATGCCGGAGAAGATTCTTCTTTCTCCCAGAGGCCAGGTTGAAACAGGGAAAGGAGGACCTGCTGCGGCCTATCCAGAGGCGCGCCGATGGAGCGAGCTCCATTGTCTGCCCGGGTTTTCTCACGGCGCCTCCTCGCCCAAACAAACGTGGAGGAATGGGCCCTGCGCGTCGCCTTCTCTGCGCAGGCGGGGGAAGCGCCAAAACCAACGCGGCGGTTTGCCGCTTGCTATGGAGGAATCGAGGAAGGACATATATATTTTTTGATTTACGCAGCCGAGAGTGGCCCAAGGAGACCACGCGCGGTTTTGATGGTGGAGTGTGATGGACCGTGGCGGACGGTTTTTGGGTCTAAGCAAGAGATAGAACAAGCCAAAAGGCAGATTTTAAGGCCCGGCCTTCCCATTGAGCCGTTCATTGGGCCTGTGATGTACTTCGGGTCTAGAAAGGGGTTGGTTGGATGTATAGTTGTTGCTGTGTTTTTGACTTCACTGACAGCAAAGTGCGTTTTGCGTTTCAAGACACATTGCCACTGAAACACTTTCTGGTCTCAGCTACAAAAAAAATAAACATTTTTTTAAAAAAGTCAGCTAGATGTTTTCATTCTAGGATTCTTTCTCTTAAATGAAAAGAGCTCCCATCCCATCTCATTGCCCTGTTTTAAAAAGGCCTTCAAGGTTAAATTCTACAAAACTGAATTTTGAGTTTTGGCAGTTGGTCAATCTAGTTTGTGAACAATTGTTCAATTTCCTTCTAATTTAATTGTGAAATTTTTTAGAACTGACATATGAAAAGTTTCAGTAATTGACTGTATATCACATTAAACAAACAAATTAACCTGAGCTGGCAAATAAAAAGAAGGACATTGCTCAAGCTATTAGCATAGCCTTTCCCTTCCCTTCATATTTCCAAAATGTTTTCCTTGAACAGGTTTCACAAGACTTCTGCCCGATGTTCCACTCTGCTGAAGTCCTGTTTTGCCGGCATAGACATGCTGCTAATTTCTAATGCAAAATGGCAATTCGGTAACAATCTTTGCTGATTTTATATTTTTGTAACAAACCAATAAAATATGAATAACAATCTTCCTTGTGTTCTGTGTGTGTGTGTGTGTGTGTTGGGGGATGATGTCTCCTTGAATGTTGCCACTAAATATCTTTCTACAGCCAAATCCTAACCATGTTTACTCAGCACCGCAGTAAACTCAGATGACTTCAGTAGGATTTTCAAATAGCTGGAACATATTCAAATATTTTAAATCTGCCACAACTTCAAATTTTATGACTCAGAATCTGAAGCACAACATTTGAATATGAAATGTACAGTTTTATTTAAAAAACAGTTTAGCATTATTGGCAAACTTCATTTACCTGGATAGCCATCAATTGTAACATTCCATAACTTTTTTATATATTACCAAAAACAACTGTGTTAATTAGCTAATACTATTAGATATTAAATATAGGAATATATTTAAATATATATTCAAATAAATGAAATATAACTCATTTTTAAAACTGCTTAAATATCAGATGTTAAATATGCTGATCTTTACAAATGAAAACTGTGAAGTCAAACTTATTTTCCCCCATTTTATACTGATAGGCTAGAAGAGCCAGACACCTTGGTTTCAATTTTTTGCATATTCCTGAATTTCACTGAATCAGAGTTAGTCACTGTCATCTTTCCGCCAAACTTATTTTAGAAGGAAGTTGTAAATTTGAGTCAGCCTCTGTAAATAAGAAAATGTGTATAATCTAAAATTCCTCAAGGGAGCAATGGAATAAACCTGCAATAAAATAGAGATTTTATTTCTTGAGTAAGAAATGAGTATCGCCCAGTGAGTGAGCCCATAGAAATTCTGAAAGAATAACAACCTAATAACATAACCACCTCAAAATTTGCAAGCAGAAATTTGTTCTAACTCTAGAACCATGATGCTTTGGTTCAGTAAATATTGTTCTGACAATTCTTGAGGGCTCGAGTTCTTTGATATGTTTGGAGATATTTTTCATATTCAGGACCAGTAAATGCTTTCTTATGACTACATCTGGATTTGCAACCAAGGAATCAGTCTGTTAATTAAAATTAACTTCCATGTAATGGTTTCATGAAGATGCAATTTGAGACCTGTAGAAACAATTTTATGTATACATGCATGCATTCTAAATACTTTTGTTAGTTACTATTGTACATTTACGGTAATTATTGCATTAAAAAAAAAGACTTTCAATCAAAAGATTTTCAATCAAACTTTGAAAGGCAGAATATTCCTGTTGAGTGCTGAATGCACCCATGCCTTCTTTTAAGGCATTTTCTTCCCTTCATCCCTGTAACCAGCAAGCCAAAACCTGGAATGATTTGAGAACACACACACACACACACACACACACACACACACACACACACACACACCCCAATTCTTTTTGTAAGAGATTTCTGGCAGATGGGGTCAGTTTTGATTTAGAGGTTGTTTTTCTATTTTTAAACTTTTTAAAATCTTGGAGTTTTCCTGAACATGCTGATACCTCCCCTGGCTACTCAGTTGTTCTGTGTACACTGTCTTCATAATTCAGTTCCTAAGTTTAGTGTCTGAATGTATGTAGTAAACCCATTTATTAGTAGACACTGAGCTTATTTTAAAAATTATGATAATTTATGTTAGTATTGTAATGTTTCTATAGCTTTCCAGACAAATTATATATACTTTTATTAAATCTGGGTCCCAGGAGGAGGGTGGAAAAGGCGTGGAATTACAGGGGGTTTATAGATTTGATTCATTTTTCTGTATTTATGATAGATCATCATAAATTTCACAAGAATCAGACTCCGGTACAGTATATTAACTAAAAACTATTTTTACTCCATTTTATCATCCATTGGTAATGACAAGATAGTTCAGACACAAAAGAGTTAAGATAAATATTTTTTCCATTTCCAATCTTTCATCCATGTGAAATTTTATCAGTTATATTGCCTGCCTTTCCATAGATTGCCAAACCTATGTGAAACTTTCTTGTTCCCTTGTGGCCAGAAAGTCCATGGGGATTCCAGATTAGTCCATACAAACGGATATATAAATAAATGTTTTAAATATTTTTAACAATAAATGTATGCAAGGAGTAACAGCAACACAACACAAATAATAAATATTAAAAAAACACTGGCACATTTTTCCAATATCTGACTTGTTTATTGAATTACCCTCACATGTGTGTGCATGAGCACAGGATGTACATTGCATCTTGTTTGTTTATTGGTTATGGTGGATGTTCTGTGATTTCAAGTTAGCAACACCATCTACCTAAAGTCACCTGGACTGCGAAAATGAACAAAGTATATGCATAAAGTATGCAAGATAGTGAAAAAATACAGTGTTAAAATATCAGGTAAAATATTTATTTTATTTGAGCTGGATTTTTCCAGTGCAATGCTAATGGATACCATATAAATTTGAAGAGAATTTTGCTAGATAAATGCTTTATGTGTGAGCCAACCTACAGGCGATATAATTTCCAGTCATATTAATTTCATAATTTTTGATACATTTCTCTTTACCTTTTTGAAAGGGAGCTGATTTAACTGTTTACGCTATGGAATGTGCTATGCTTCTTTTCTGATATATTCTTCTGAACTGTTAGATTACTTCTTAAGTAATATATATGCAAACATCTTGAGTGCATAGTAAAATGATGGTTGATATAAGTAGTTGCAGAAACAATAGTAGCCACAAGTATATCCTAGCTTACCCTAACTTAGCAGCTAGCTTCTAGATGTGTTTTATTTTTATTTCCATAATTCTCAACTAACATTCTTTGAAATGGAAGCCTCAAGACATCTGGAAAGCACCAGCCTGAGGTCTTATATGAAGG
Source organism: Rhabdophis nuchalis (assembly GCA_039707465.1). Classification (NCBI taxonomy): domain Eukaryota; kingdom Metazoa; phylum Chordata; class Lepidosauria; order Squamata; family Natricidae; genus Rhabdophis; species Rhabdophis nuchalis. The sequence goes on from CM077645.1 coordinate 125,378,280, forward strand.
TAAGAGTGCTCTTTCTACTTAACTGGACCAAAAGTACAGAAACATAGTGAAGTAGCGGCAAATCTGTATATCTTCTTCACAAGTTCAGTTGAAATTGCTGGAAGTTATTACAAGTTAATAGAAGCAGTGGCGTAGCGTGGGTTGTCAGCACCCGGGGCAAGGCAAGTAATTTGCGCCCCCTAACCCGTGGATTTTAGCACTCGAGTCTCTTCCACTAGATTAGTTAAAGCAGTGGTGGGCAAACTTATTAGTCAAGAGAGCCAAATATCAACAGTACCACGACTGAAATTTCTTTTGAGAGCCAAAAGGTGTGGCCTGTTCTATGGGAGTGGCTAAGCGGTCGTGTGACTGGGTGGGCGTGGCCAACTTGGAAAATGTGGTGAAACTCATTTAATGACGGTGCTGCTTAGCAACCAAAATTTTGGGCTCAATTGTGGTCATAAGTTCTTTCTTTCTCTCCCTCCCACTTTGTTTTTCTTTCTATTTTTCTTTCTTTTTTTGTCTCTCTCTCTCTCTCTCTCTCTGTATCTGTCTCTCTCTCCTACCTCCACCATCTGTCACTCTGTGTGTGTGTGTGTGTGTTTGTGTGTGTATGTGCAGGCCCGGATCCAATAAGTGCGGGGCCCGATTGGATTTTTTTTGCGGGGCCCTCTATATATTAAATATTTAAATAAAATGCAAATTCAATATATATATAAATCAAATATCATGGATCATAAGATAGGTAAACTTCTACATACATTAAAAAATAAAAATATGCAAAATACAAAAACAATTGCATTTTATTGAATATAAATTTACATCATTGAATATGAATATATGAATTTACATATTTCTAAGTTTTTGTTCTGTAAATTCTTCTAAAATAGTTTGAAAATCCAATTTCCTTGCTTCTTCACTTTCAATCGACATAATTGCTAAACTATTTAATCTATCCTGAGTCATTGTCGATCTCAGATAGTTTTTTATTAGTTTTAGCCTGGAAAATGATCTCTCTCCAGAAGCAACGCTCACTGGAATTGTTAAATATATTCGGAGAGCAATAAACAAGTTTGGAAATGCCATTGCTCTGTCATTTTCCGATAAAAATTTGAACATTTTAAATGGATTTTCAAAAAATTCTGATGGAAGGATAGATTTTAAAGCTTCCATTTCTTCAACTAACATTTTTCCATCTATATCAGTTTCCTTCACTATTGGTGAATCATTTTCTGTGAACCTAGAATCTGTTAGAGAAATTTCTAATTTAGCTGCATGTTTTTGAAGTGCTTCTTTTTCCATATTTTGAAATTTTCCCAGAAACCCAAATAAGTCATTATGATTTTTGAATTATTCAAAACGATCTTTTAGTGATTCTGTAGCTTTATCTAAAACAAAATTTAAAAAAGATATCTTGTATGCGTTTATCGGATCTACAATAGGTTCATCATCGCCTTCATAATTGAAATGTTTCTTTCTTTTCCGAGGCCTTTTATTTCGAAATTCTGTAGATATTTCCAAATCTTGTGCAAGAATTTTTGCTTGAACTAAAACTTGTTTGAATCCAGTATTTCTGTAGTCGCTTAACCATTTTAAAAGTTTTTCAAATGAAGAAAGTGCAATGGATACTTCTACAGATTTACTTTGAAGTTCCTTGCTTACATAATTGACTTGGAACAGTAAATCGTACCAAAAAACCAGTGATACTAAAAATTTATAGTCTTTCATTGCATTTCCAAGAGATTCTGCCTCGCTTTTAATTTGTTGATCTTCGGAAATTTCTGATATTTCAAAAAAAGCATCATAAAATTCACCTATTTGGTATCTCACTGCTTTTACGCTTTGAATCCGATCAAAATTTGGGAGCTGGGCAACTGTCTGCATGTATGAGGATTGCAGAGTCCCCTGCTCAACATTAGCGACCGACGGTTGTTGAACATGGGGATTTAATTCTCTCCTAGCCCACCTCACAGGGTTGTTAGAGGGAAAAAGAGGAAGGGCTTGCAAGTCTGTTTTAGTGCCTGGAGTTATTAAAGTGGAACACAAATACATCCGTAAAATAAAAATAGGTAAATCGATGTTCTTGTAGCCCCTGAGTGGTTTGTCTTTCTCTCCATTCTTTCTTCACTCTTCCTTCCTCTTGCTTTTCTTCTTCATCATCATCCTCTTCTTCCTTGTCCCTACTTTTTCCTCCTCTTCCTCTTGGTGGCTCTCCTTTTCTTCATTTTTCCTTCTTTCTTCTTACTCCTCCTCCTTCATTCTCTGCCTCCACCCCTCTTCTTCTTTCTTTTTGGCGCTCTCTGTCTGCATTCCTTCCTCCTCCATTTTTTCCCTTCCACCTCTTCCTCTCCTCCTCCCTTCGTCTTCCTCTCTTGGCATTCTCTCCACATTCTTCCCTCTTTCCGCTTTTCCTTCCACTTCTTCCTCCTCCTCCTCCCTCTTCTTCTCCCCCCCTCCTCTCTCTCTCTTCCCCTCCCTCCTTCCTCTTCTCTCCGCACTTCCTCTCCACATTCTTCCCTCCTCCTCCTCCCCCTCTTCCAGAAAGCACCAGTTGGAAGGAAAGTCTGCCTTCCCAGCCCCTCCTCATTCCCTCCCACTTGGGGAAGGGAGCCCATCCAAATCGAGGGGGAAAGATTTGCGCTTTGAAACAGCGGAGAAACTTCCTTCTGCCTCCCCCTCCCCAATTTATCTCTTCTTTCCTCTCTTTCTTCTTCTTTCTCTTTCTCTCTCTCTCTCTCTTTGCCAACGGGCGCCCACCTCCTCTTCCCCCCCCCCCCGCCCCGTGCCGCCTCCTCCTCCTCCTCCTCCTCTTTTCCCTCCCTCCTTCCCCCCACTCTCCCATAGCTTTGGCGTGCTCGCTGCGTCGGGAAGGAAAGGAAAGGCGCTCCTTGCAACAATTTGGATTTTTTTGCGTTTTGCTTTTCATTGTCCCCCCCCCCCCCAAAAAAAAGCCAAAACTGTTGCAAAAGAAGCTCTGACAGCTCCGAGCCCAGCGCCATCCGTCGAGCCGCGCCGGGGATCAAATGCGGGTTTTGAAGTGTTTAAATGTATTGTTCATGCCGCCCAAGACATGCCATCTAGGGGGCTTTTTGGATTGGGCAGGGGGCTGCCCGAGTGTGCCCCCCCAGATGTTGCGCCCGGTGCGACCGGCACCCCCTGCACCCCCCACGCTACGCCTCTGAATAGAAGGCTGAATTTCTTCCTATTCCATGATGTCTACTACAACACTTAGATTTTGTCAACAACAACTTATCAGAGGATTCAGGCAATCTGCAATATATACAGTATGTTTCTTGTGGAAAGATCATAGAGTGTAACTGTAATAAGCATTACATAAAATAGTAGTTTAAAAGACTGCAGGAGTAAAACACTACTTCTTTTGTCTCTTTAGAAAGCAATAGCAATACAGAGTAATATAGCAAGAACAAATACAGGAAAACATTGTTAGAAAAGAAGATGAAAATTATAAATGGGGAATAAAACTGCATTAAGAACATTAATTGTTAGGGCAGAAGAATTTGAAGGCAGTTTGAACCACAATATTTTAATATTTTTTTAAAAAAATGTCTGTAGTGAGTTTCTGTGATATTTGGACAGAAAACAACTTTGGAGAATTTATCTAGATTTAAAGGAAAAGTTTCAAAACTTGAAGAGATGAGTAATATGATTATCATGCACAGAATGAGGATGAAACCCAGACACTAAGCTATTTATATACACCTTTCTCAATTTTTTTGATTGAATGCTGATATGCCATCAAGCCAGTGTTCATATAACCAGACTAACAATGTACTCATCACTGTTGGAATTGAGATCATCCATGTCGCTGCTGGGTATGCTCTTCTTCTCTTTCCTTCTACCTTCTCTTTCCTTCTACCTTCCAAGCATTACAGATTTCTCAAGAGAGCTAGTTTTTTTCATAATGTGCCTAAAATAAGAGAACAGACTCATGGTCATTTAGGCTTTGAATGACAATTCTGCATTCATTTTTCCTATGATCCATTTGTTTATCTTCTTGTCTATCTATAAGAGTCTTTGACAGCAACATTCGTTCAAAAATGCAAATACTCTTCCTATTCTACTGCTTGAAAGTACAGTTTTTCTTTCTGTAGAGGAAACCATTGCCTGAAAAATTCTGATCTTTATAAGTATAGATATATCACAGCACCAGAATGTCTTTTCCAAGGCTTTCATTGTTACCAACTCCTATTTTGTGGCCTATTTCTTGATCGCTGACTCCTTTATTGTTGATAGCTGATTCCTCAAAGCTATCCATCACTTTGATATCTTCATTGTTAGTTTTAAGGCTGGTTGCTGCATCTATTGTCATTAGTATGATCCTCTTTATATTTAATCATAGCCACATTTTTTCACTGTACTGCTTGATTTTTATTATTAGAACTTCCAGAACACTTCCATTTTTACCTATCACAATTGTGTTATCAGCATCACACAGGTAACTGATTTTTTGGTCCAATTTTATAAATACAATAACCTTCTCCCAATTCCCCCCCCCCCCTTCTATATATTCTTCACATAGGCTTCTGCTCTGACGCCCCCTTTCTCCGACTAATACAAGACTGGCTGCTTGCCACTGACTCTCTTGGCTGCTTGCCTGAATGACTCTGAACAGATACGAAGCTTCCTAACTCGACTAAACACGAACCTGAAAATCAACACGAATAAACACGAACCTAGAAATCCAACGTTCTCTGCAAGGACTTTCTTAGCAAAGACTTCCTTTTAAAACCTCTTGGGAGGGGCCAGTCATTAGGCAGCTGGGACTAATTCAAATTCTTCGAGTTCGCTTCTAATGCAGTTGAAGCCTCCTTTTTTCAGCTCTTCTCAATCTAGCATCAGGGACAAACTGGCCTTGATCCTCCCCACTACTCCAAGACCCAGGTGCCTCCTGATGACCAGCCGGGCTCTCTGCTCTCTCAAGGTCGCCCTCTTCCTCCAGAGCAGACTCATAGTCCCTTCTGGGAGAGAGAGCGGGTTATAAATTAAATTATTATTATTATTATTATTATAGGACTCCTCACTAGAGGAGTCCATCAGCAGCTCATCCGGAGCCAGCTGGACCACAACAGGCTGGGTATGTGAATGTATGTATGTGTGGTCGCACACATGCATCTTGCTCCTTTAATGACTTTGAACCAGTCAGTTTCACAATGTTCTATTGGATTGTGGGGGGTATTTTTGTCCCACGTATAGATTTCTCTTGAGGACAATATGTTCTGGGCTTCCCATTTCGTGAAGGACATTTCACAGCTTGACATGGTTGAGACACAATAAGTCACTCAGGTTAGTTTCTACTTTTTCTTATTTTTTAGGTCTTTTTACATTCATCCTTAACAGCTTCTTTCATTTCATTCCACAGTTCCTTTAGTTCTGTAGCAATAAAGTTCAGGACTTCAATGATGAGTATATGCTGAAGATCATACTATGGGAACTAGTTGGCCTCTTTTGCTTTAGCTTAATGTGGAATATGCATGTTAGAAGTTTGTGATGTGTCCCAGAATCAGCCCTTGGCCATATCTTTGCTGTTATAACTGAACTCTCCACCTCCTTGTATCAATAATATAGTCAGTTTGATTTTGGTGTGCTCCATCTGTTAATGTCCATATGCATAAGTGTCATTTTGTTTGAAGAATATGTTAGCAATAAAGAAATTATTGGATTGGCAGAAACTGGTAAGTCATCCTGCTTTATTTTTGTGCCTTCCCCAAATGGGAATTGAATTCATATGCCTCATTTTTGAAAGTTATGTAAGTGCAGATCCTCATTTAAACAACCTTAACTTAAAATGCTAACATTAAGATTGACTATGCCTTGTATAAATGTTAGCAGTTAGACACATAAATAGTGACTTACAGGCCTAACCTAATGCCACAGAGCTTCCAATTATGCATGTCTCTGATCCATTTCTCTCCTTATAAATCTTCTTCTGGCTAATAGGCAGGATTCTACATACCTAGGAGAAAATCCATCAATTATTGACAGTTTATCTGAAGTAAAGTAAAGACATCCTCAAGTTGAGCTTGACTTCCTGTGACTGCAGCAATGGAGCAATTCTTGACAGGATTACTGCAGTGGTTTGCAGTGCCTTTTTCTGGGATAATTCTTTAACTTTCCACTTTAGTTAACATCCCTGGGATTCCCAGAGTGTATCCCCTCTAAATTCTAATCATGGCAATCCTGTTTAGCTTTCAAGATGTGCCAAGTACTGCTTGCCTCTTCCACTTGCTAGGTGAATATGAGAGGGAGGAAAAGAGCAAAATCTCCCGTCTGAAAGTCTGGTGGATCTGCAAGGTGATACTGGCTGGGACATAATTAAAGAAGCTAGGCGATAGAAGAGCTGCCAACTCAGACAAAACAGACCAATCAAGGAACCAGCAAGACCACACCCACATATATAAAATGTGAACAAACTCCACTCCCTACCGGAGCTGATGAAGTTGCCTACTTTGGTAAAAAAATATCTGCAAGAAACAACCAAGCTTAGAGAGCATCAAGGACTCCACAAAAATATAATTTAAAACAATTATTATTAAAGAAAAATACTCTAAACAATAACATACCCACCATATTAGTCATAACCTATCTTTACCACCTATGAGGAAAAAATGTAGTTATAACTTAGACCAGGGGTAGTCAGCCTTTTTATACCTATCGCCCACTTTTGTATCTTTGTTAGTAGTAAAATTTAATGTGTCAGTATTGACCTGTAAATCTCTTAATGGCTTAGGGCTTGGCTATTTAAGGGACTCCCTTTCCTATTAAAAAACTGTCTGGTACTTAAGGCTGGCAGGAGACACCCTCATGAAGATGCCCCCCCCCCCCCATTTTCAGGGATTCATCTTTCTGGCACGTGGGGGAGGCCTTTCTCCTTTGTTCCCATGCTTTGGAATGCCCTCCCTTGGGACTTCCATCTGAGTTTATAGGAACCTTGTAAAGACACATCTTCTTTGCCAGGGTCTTAATTGTTACAGGATGGTAGTCTTTATTTTATTGCTAATTTTAATTTGTAGTTTTGATGTTTTTTCTTTTAAATTTTCTTAGTTACTTTAAGTGCTTGCCAGAGCAGAAAGTTGGAATATAAATAAAACTAATAAATAAATGATGTATATATGTGCGTGTGTAGATGATGGCAACAGGCTGAGCATAGCTTGCCAGTTACTCTGTAGTGAAGATCATTTTGATTATGGAATCTTTTGTTTTTTAGCAAATGGTATATTTAACCAGATAAAAGCAACTTCTAAATCAGAGGTTCCCAAACTTGGCAACTTTAAGACTTGTGGACTTCAACTCCCAGAATTCTCCAGCCAGCTCTGCTGGCTGGAGAATTCTGGGAGTTGAAGTCCACAAGTCTTAAAGTTGCCAAGTTTGGGAACCTCTGTTCTAAATGATAAACTATTGCTAAAAAAAATTAAGCAGTAGTAAGCGACTGCAATAAAAACAAAGTCAATAGATATGGTAGAAAGAAAACAATAAACAAGATTATAATAAACTGTAGCAGTAGAGAGCAGCAATATAATTGGGGAGGAAGCACTTAAAACACTTGCCGATTTCCCACAACTTAGATTGGTGTTTATCAAACTGTGTGGACTTCAACTTCCAGAATTCTGAATATTTTAAAATATGTTTTAAATTTATTTTTCATCACCTAAGGGAGGTGAAGAAGAGCACGATTGGGAAAGCAATGGCGGGGGGGGGGGGGCTTCTTCCTTTGTATTACCTCCTCTGAAAGATTCATCACATACATGCTTGTTGTTTCCATGTGTTAGAATGAACTGCCTTTCAAATAATTCTATTAAAATATTAATTATATCTTTGTTAAGTCCTGATATGTACAAAAGCACCTTTTCTTTTCTATAACAATAGATTTTGTTTTATATTTCAGGTTTTCACAAACTCTTAAAATGCCATCACTTTTTTTTTTCCTAGCAAAACTGCCGCCATAGAGGAGGCTAATCTAGATAAATGAAAGGAAAGCAATGGTTACCCTTTGGCTTCATTTTATATAAGGAGTGTACCAGTGGTAGGATTCAAAATTGTTAGCTACTGGTTTGGTGGGTGTGGCTATGTGGGGGGCATGTGACTGAGTGGGCATGACCAATGTGACATCACTCACACCCAGGCCCACTCAGTCACATGCCTCCCCCCCCCCGCACCCAAACCACAGGAAAAGGTAAGAATATTTTTAGGATTTTTCCCTATCTAACTCCGCCCTCCCTTCACTAGTTACCCCTGTTACCCCGCTTCCTCCCCCACCACTGTCTCTTTGGTTGCTTACTGGATCATGGTGGCTGATCCAGTCCAAAAGGCAAGCTGACCGGAGTTTTCGGAAGCCTCCAGCCAGCTGTCGCTGCTGGGAAGCGGCTGGCTGGCAAGGAAGCCTCCCAGCCGCCGCCTCTTTGCCGGTACAACCAGTTGACTCCATCACTGGCCATAGGGGACGAACACCTTACCCCTGTGGATGGGGCACGCAACTTGGGCGGCCTCCTGGCAATGGAAGATCAAGTGACAGCCGTGGCCAGGAGGGCATTTTACCAGGTTCGCCTGGTACGCCAGTTGCGTCCCCTATTGGATCGGGATGCCCTTTGCACAGTCACTCATGCTCTCGTGACATCCCGACTGGACTACTGCAATTCTCTCTACATGGGGCTCCCCTTGAGGTGCACCCGAAGACTTCAGCTTGTCCAGAATGCAGCCGCGCGAGCAATTATGGGAACCTCGAGGTTTACCCATGTAACACCGCTCTTGCGTGAGCTGCATTGGCTGCCTGTCGTCTTTCGGGTGCGCTTCAAGGTGTTAGTTATCATCTTTAAAGCGCTCCATGGCACGGGACCTAGCTATCTGCGGGATCGGATTCTGCCCCATACATCCCTGCGGCCGATCCGCTCCCACAGAGAGGGACTTCTCAGGGTGCCGTCCACTAGGCTATGCCACCGGGCAACGCCCAGGGGAAGGGCCTTCTCTGTGGTGGGCCCAGCCCTCTGGAATGACCTTCCCCCCGAAATTAGAACAACTACGGACCACCGCTCCTTCCGTCAAAAATTGAAAACACACTTTTTCTGCTTGGCCGGCCTAGGTTAGTCTTCCGTTTTTAACTGGGTTTTTTAGGGGGGTGTAGTTTAGTTTTAGTATAGTGGGTTTTAGCGCAGGGACAATTTGTTTAATTCTTATTTTAGCTATTTATGTATTTTATATTTGTTTTTTTAACTTTCCCTGTGCACCGCTCTGAGTCCCTTTGGGGAGAGGAGGCGGTCTATAAATAAAATTATTATTATTATTATTATTATTATTATTATTATTATTATTATTATTATTATTATTATTATTATTATTATTATTATTATTATTATTATTATTATTATTATTATTATTATTATTATACCAGTCCTCTGGTCAGCAAAAAAGCAGCTGCTGTCTCCACCATGTTCTTCATGTAAGTCCAAGCAGACTTGCAAGGCAATGGGATGTGCATGCGTGAAGAAGGTGGTGGCAATGACAGCCGCTTTTTTGCTGACTGGAGGACTTTTCTGTGGCCTGCAGTCAGTCACCAGCCTCTTTGAGAGCTGGTATGCAAAGAGGCGGTGCAAGTGAGCGGCAACCAGACAGGCGGGGGGGGGGGGCATAGCCAGTTGGCCATCACTACCGATTCACCAAACTGGGCAAAATTGTTGACACCCGTTCGGGTGTACCAATGCGAACCAGCTGAATATCTCCTCTGGAGTGTACTCAAATGAAATAGGGCCCTTATGAAATATATATTTCCTTCCTTTAACAGAAGGAAGACTTAAAGAAAAACCGTCCGCATCTGTATGCCTAGAGAATAGATTATCATCCTGGAGACAAAGTAAATTTATCTGCTTCTACAGCATAAAATACCCCCCCTCATTTTTTAGGATGAGGACTGTTGGGGGGGGGGGTAGCGCCAAATATTCAGAGATATTTCCCACAGTAATTCATATAATTTATCTGCCTAATTTTATGAAATGAAATACTCATATACATTGATATAAGAAATAAATACTGATAAATGATAAGCCACTTAAATACTTATGTATACATGCATGATTTATGCTCTTGTTTCCCATAACCTAGCCATCTTATCATTATAGTATGAATTATCCTGAATATGCTAACTATGGGAAGGGGAAAGGAACTCTTCCGCCAGTGTCTAAAGACACATCTCTTTCAACAAGCCGGCCTAGCGTAACCTCTCGTTGGGGCTATTTTAGATAGTTTTAAATTGGGGCTTTAATTTGGATTTTAGCATAGGATTTGTAATTTAATATGTTTTTAAATTTTGTATTTTTGCTATTTATATGTTTTTAATAATTCCTGTGCGCCGCCCTGGGTCCTTCGTGGAGAAGGGTGGGATATAAATTTAATTAAAATAAAAAATAAAAATAAAAACTCTAGGGCAGGGGTCTCCAATCTTTGCAACTTTAAGTCTGAAGGACTTCAGCTCCCAGAATTCTCCAGCCAGAGAATTCTGGGAGCTGAAGTCCTTCAGACTTAAAGTTGCAAAGGTTGGAGACCCCTGCTCTAGGGGGCACTGAATTCCCATGTGCTAATTATTTAAAATCTCATTTTAAAAAGTCTTTGCTTCTGATATATTTATTCAGCATCATAAAGATAGGGAGGTTTAGAAAGAAGGGAAAGCAAATGACACAGAAACAGTATATTTAAAAAAAAAACCTGAACTACACTTGAAATTAAACTTTTGCTCAAACTGGATTTTGTAGTATACATTTTCTGGCACAGTTCATAGATTTATAAGTGATCAATGATGATGCTGTATGTGAGAAATTAATCCTAATGTGAAATTATTTTGAATAACTTGATTATACAATTGTTACATTTCTGTTAGAGAAATATGTAGAGTTGTATTGATTTATTCTCCAAGTTTTGATAACATACATTTCAGAAAATGTTTTGGGACATCATTGAGTGTTAAAATAGTCAAATGTGGCACTTTAATTTTGGATACCAGTTAAGTTGTTATATTTGTTTTGAAAAAAATTAAGACCATCCATATTACTAGATATGGAAAGCTGAGAAAAAAATATTGGCTCAGGTCCCCTATTAATGTAAAACGTCTCTCCAAGAAAACATTTTATCCTTATTAATATGATACTTAAAATATACATTGCGCTTTGTAGACTGTGTATGATTTGCAGATGTTAACTCAGCATTTGCACATGCAGGAGAACACACACACACACACACACACACACACACACACATCTTTCTTATATAGCTTATTATAATCTGGACCCAGTTTAGTTTTGCAAACTGATTCTCAACACTAATTATCCAGAAGCACTGTTTCTGATATGTAGCTACAATACTTCAGTCCTAAAAAATTAAGCTACATTTCAAGTAGTAATAGTTGCCTTTCCATCGTCTATTTCTATTGCTGAAAAGGTAGAGAAGTTCTCATCTTATTAAAAGAAATTTTCTGACAGTAGTATTAAAACTAAACAAATCTCCATTTGCATGGATAGAATCTCACAATGTTTTTTTCAAGTCAGCTCCTGTTCTACCTTCAAATGACAAGGTTGAGAAGGGATTGCCCCATAATTTTCCATAATGTATCATTTAGTGCAACAGGGATGAAGTATGGAACAGTTTTGCTCAGGATTCCATGGCATTTCTTGCTACTGTTTCCCTGTTGTTTTCCCTCCCATGGTCTGTGAGCCATGCCCACTGATGGAAATGTTCACTTCCAATAGGGGCTGAGGGCTTTTCTCCTTCAGTTTGAATAGGAGAGGATCAATTTTCATTCAGCTACAGCAGTGTTTCTCAACTTTGGCGACTTTAAGTCCTGTGGACTTCAACTCTATGCTGTGCTGGGGGATTCTGGGAGTTGAAGTCCACAGGACTTAAAGTCGCCAAGGTTGAGAAACACCGAGCTACAGCATTAAAATATTTTATCTCCCTTGATCCTTATGGGCAATTTTCACCTAAATGTCCCCAAAAACATTTAAAAATAGTTCTTAGGCAATGATGTATTGGGGGGAAAAAGAGTTTTAACTTTGTACTCTTTCTTAATAGCTTTCCCCCCCTTTGTTAATTAATTTCCCCCCATTGTGTTATTAAAGCATTAAAAGCATTACAATTAGCAACAGTTAAATAACTGTTAAAATGAATCTTAATAGGATTACTATTTTGGAGTTTCTTTTTGACTGCCCCGCCACCATTATTAGCTTACACAACTTTATTGGTATCTTCTTTAATGTATGAGTAATTCCACTTTGATTTAACTCCCATAAGAATGAAATGGAGGAAATATTTACTATGCTGGTAAACAATTGCATTGACATTAATGTACAATTATTTATATAAGCAAAATGTTCTGTTTCCAAGCAACCAAAATTCTGTGGCCAAACAGCTACTTCTTTAAAGTATATCAAAGCCAAGATGTTGCTAAGTAGCTAAAAATTTTGAGGCACAGTCATATGTTCCATGATTGTATAGCATTTATAGATATATGTAGATAGATAGATTGTACTTCAAGTCATTGTTGACTCTTTGCAATTGCCTGGATGAGTTCCTACTTGGCATGATTTTTGGAAGTGGGTTACCCTTGCATTTTTCCAAGGGTTGAGGAAGAATGACTAGCCCAATGTCACCCAGCTGGCTTCATGCATAATAATAATAATATATTTAATATAATATATTTTATTTATAAACCGCCTCCTCTCCCCAGAGGGACTCGGAGCGGTGTACAGGGAAATTAAAAGTACTGATATAATGTGGAAATTAAAAGTACTGATATAATGTGGGACTAAAACTTATGGTCTCCTGTTTTCCAGCCTATAGCTTAATAACTACATCAAACTGGCTCTCACTGTGTAGTATCTGCACTTGTGACATTATATTTACACAAATTATTAGAGATTAGTTATATTTCTCAAATGTAAACATACTGAATATAGAAAATTTACTTTTCCTTCATTATCAAGCAATTATAGACTTTAGGTCCTCTTCAAAGTTTTAGATTGCTAAGGTACATATCTAGGTAAGACAATATTCTGAGTCTCTTTCTCTTTCTCTTTCTCTTTCTCTTTCTCTTTCTCTCTCTCTCTCTCTCTCTCTCTCACACACACACACACACACACGCACACACACACACACACCAATTGTAATGTATAATTACAAAAGAATCCGCCCTGGGTCCTTTTTGGAGAAGGTGCGGGGTATAAATTTGAATAAAATAAATAAATAAATAAATAAGTAAGTAAGTAAGTAAGTAAGTAAGTAAGTAAGTAAGTAAGTAAGTAAGTAAGTAAGTAAGTAAGTAATACTTCATTTATTTTAAACTATAATGTATACAATCCCTTACAAGGAAAAACATGGAAAAATATGTGTTCCTTTCCCCCCACCCACCAATACATTCCATTAGGTTCAGTGGAATTTATTCAGTAAGAATATTTGTAAAAATTAAAGTCAAGAAACCTAACCTTGATAAAAGTAATTGATGAAATGTGAATCATGACAAAGCAAACTCTTATTCAACATTTTTTTCTAAGTCTGCAGAGTCAGTGCAAAGAACAGATGTGTTACATACTGACAGTCAGTATGGTAGGTTCCACCAAGGACCTCCAATCCAGCTGGAAAATACTGAATCGTGATTGGCTAAGACATTTGACAGCACCCTCTAAAAGGGAATGCTGTCAAACAGAAGGCTGCTGGATTGTACATCGTTTGTACTAATAAAGAGCTGTTGTTACTATTAGCCTGAGTCTGCCTCTTCCATTCACCCGATCTAACACTGGCAATGAGGATGGGATTGGAAGGTAACTAGGCACAAAAAGATATGACTGACAATCCAGCAAATGATCCAGCCCACAGCTAAGTGCGGCATCGAGCAGCCATCTTTAAGCTGCAAATTCAAATCTGCTTTGACTGAACAAGATGACAACGCATGTCCCACCAGCTCCATACAACCCAGCCACCAAGCACTGGGACTCGTACATGATGAGGTTGGAATGTTTCCTGGAAGCTAATGACCTTCTTGGCCTGTCCAAAGGCCACAAAAGAACTATGTTCCTGAGCTAGAGGTATTAGACACTGCCAAGGACCTATCCAAGCCAATGCCGGTACAGACAGATGTTGAGAATATACAATGTTCCCAAACTGTCAAAATATGTGCGGAGGCATGAATTCAACCTCTGTAATCAAAAGGAAGGTGAAACTATCAACCAATATGTTGCCATGCTTTGCAAGGCCACAGCATATTGTGAGTTTCGCGATTTAGATGAACTGCTGCTGGACAGAATTATTTATGGTGTTAGAGACATCAACCTGCAAAGGAGGTTGCTGGCAAAAACCAATCTCATGCTGCAGATAGCCTTAGATGAGGCCAGAGTAATGGAGTCCTCAACCAAGTTGATGTAAACGCTGCAAAGGCAGAACAACCCCAAGAGCACGCACAGAACAGCCGAGGTGCATCACGAGACTGCAGAGCGAGACCTCTTTGACAGTGAGGATGAGGTTTGCTGCATGCGCACAGAGAAGTGGAAAATGGTGCTAGAATTTGAATCCATTTCCCACCTTGTGCCAGCTGTGGAGGAAACCATCAGCAATCTGTCTGCGGTTTCCAGGACACAATCTGCCAACGCTATGATTGCAAGGGGCACATCCCAAGAGTCTGCAGGAGCGAGTTTCCAGCCACAACACCACTGAAACCACAGGCTGCACAGATCGCAAGGCCACGTCCATCCCAGTGAGAGCCAAGGAAGCCGTGGCAGAGAGCGGAGAAAACAGATGCCAATGACACATTCCAGACAACCATTGGGCAAGCAAACACCCCGTGGAACAAAAAGCTGTGGATCTCCATCCTACTTGAAGGATCTCCATGCAGCATGGAGATTGACATTGACCATCATGTCCTGGGCCATGCTTAAGAAGACCATCCCTAATGTCAGGAAGCACAAGCTGAAAGTCCCAAATCTGCATCTCAGCAATTACCAGGGAACCGAATCCTCATTTTGGGTCTGGGCACCTTCTGGGTGCAATTTAAAAACTTTGATGATTTGCTTCCTGTCACAGTGGTTGCTGGATTGGTTTGAATCCCTGGGTTTGGGGGTGACCGGAATCAATGCTGTTTGTGATGACAATACTGGGGAACTACTGAAGGAAGTTTGAGGATAATAATAATAATAATAATAATAATAATAATAATAATAATAATAATAATAATAATAATAATAATAATAATAATTTAATTTTATATCCCACTCTCTCTCCCCAAAGGGACTCGAGGCGGGGCACAGGCAAATTAAAACACAAATAAGACCACAACAAAATACAAGGTTAAAAATAAATTAAATTGTTCCTGCGCTAAAAACCCATAAACTAAATTAAAACAGCCCCTAAAACCCCTTACTTTAAAAGAGACTACCCAAGGCCGGCCAGGCGAAAAAGATGTGTCTTTAATTTTAAACGGAAGGAGCGGAGGTCCGTAGTTGTCCTAATATCGGGGGGAAGATCGTTCCAGAGGGCTGGGCCCGCCACAGAGAAGGCCCTTCCCCTGGGCGTCGCCCGCTGACAGAGTCTAGTGGACGGCACCCGGAGAAGTCCCTCTCTGTGGGAGCGAATCGGCCGTGAGGAGGTATGGGGCAGGATCCGATCCCGCAGGTAACTAGGTCCCGAGCCATGGAGCGCTTTGAAGATGATAACTAACACCTTGAAGCGCACCCTGAAGATGACAGGTAGCCAGTGCAGCTCGCGCAAGAGCGGTGTTACGTGGGTGAACCTAGAGGTCCCCATTATTGCTCGTGCGGCTGCGTTCTGGACCAACTGAAGCCTCCGGGTGCACCTCAAGGGGAGCCCCATGTAGAGAGAGTTACAATAGTCCAGTCGGGATGTCACGAGCGCATGAGTGACTGTGCGAAGGGCGTCCCGATCCAATAGGGGGCGCAATTGGCGAACCAGGCGAACCTGGTAAAACGCCCTTCTGGCCACGGCTGTCACATGATCTTCCATGGACAGCCGGGCATCCAGGAGGACGCCCAAATTGCGCACCCCATCCACAGGGGCAAGATGTTCGCCCCCTATGGCCAGCGATGGAATGAGCTGGTTGAATCGGGCAGCCGGAAACCACAGCCACTCGGTCTTGGTCGGGTTGAGCCTGAGTCCGTTACTTCCCATCCAGATCCGTACGGCTTCCAGGCACTGGCACATCACCGCTACGGCATCGTTGGGGTGGTTTGGGGTAGAAATGTACAGCTGTGTATCATCAGCGTACAAGTGGTACTCTACCCCAAAACCACGGATGATCTCACCCAGCGGCTTCATGTATGTGTTGAACAGGAGGGGTGAGAGGATCGACCCCTGAGGCACCCCACATGCGAGGGGTCTCGCGGTCGACCTCTGCCCCCCTGCCAACACAAATTGCGATCGGCCAGAGAGGTAGGAGGAGAACCACCGTAAAACGGTGCCTCCCACCCCCAACCCCCCCAGCCGATGCAATAGGATACCATGGTCGATGGTATCGAAAGCCGCCGAGAGGTCTAATAGAACCAGGATGGAGGAACAACCCCCATCTCTGGCCCTCCAGAGATCATCAACCAACGCGACCAATGCCGTCTCGGTGCTATGCCCGGGCCGAAAGCCGGACTGGCGCGGATCTAGATAATCAACTTCCTCCAGGTGACGGGGAAACTGTTGTGCCACCACACTCTCAACAACCTTCGCCAAAAAGGGAAGGTTGGAGACTGGACGATAGTTGTTCAGAAGAGCTGGATCCAAAGAGGGCTTCTTAAGGAGGGGCCTCACCATAGCTTCTTTTAGGGAAGCAGGCAAGGAACCCTCACTTAAGGATGCGTTGACAACCTCTTGGAGCCAGCCTCGTGTCACCTCCCAGGATGCCAGTACAAGCCAGGAGGGACACGGGTCCAATAAACATGTGGTGGCTCGCAGTCGCCCACGTAACCTGTCCATATCCTCGGAAGTAACGGAGTCAAACTCCTCCCAAACAAGATCTGTCTCGTGGCATCCCACTGGGCTATGAATGGGGGCTAGCTCGTTCTGTATCTGAGCGATTTTCTCCTGCAGAAAAGTCACAAATTCCTCTGCTCTACCCTGTAACGGGGCTTCCCGCACCCTCTGTTGAAGGAGGGAGCGGGTCACCCTAAACAGGGCGGCAGGGCGGTTTTCTGCGGATGCTATGAGAGTAGCACAATGATGGCGTTTGGCCACTCTCAGCGCCACAATGTAAGTCCGTAAATGGGCTCTTACCTGTGTCCGGTCAGATTCAGATCGGCTAGACCTCCATCTTCTCTCTAGGCGTCTCTTGTGGCGTTTCATCACCCTCAGCTCCTCGGTAAACCAAGGAGCCAGTGTGGCTCGCCGCCGCGAGAGAGGCCGCAAGGGCGCGACCCGATCCAAGGCTCCCGTGGTCGCAGTATTCCATGCGGCCACGAGGTCCTCCATCGGGGCGCGGGTCAGGGGCACAGGAAGTGGCCCAAGCGCTGCCTGGAACCCATCAGGGTCCATCAGGCGCCTGGGGCGGAACCAGATTGGTGATTTAGGTTCCGCCTCCCCGCGGAGGGGAGTAGAGGTCGGAAAGTTGAGCCGGAGAAGTGAGTGGTCTGACCATGACAAGGGCGTGATGGCTATATCCCCTATACCCAGATCACTCTTCCATTGGCCAGAGACAAAGATGAGATCCGGTGTATGTCCACCCTCGTGGGTGGGGCCTTGAATTAATTGGGTCAGGTCCATGGCCGTCATGGAAGCCATGAACTCCCGAGCTACCACGGATGATTCGCCCACCGATGGCAGATTAAAGTCCCCCATGACTAAAAGTCTGGGGGTCTCAACTGCCACCATAGCGATCACCTCCAGGAGCTCGGGCAGGGCTGCTGCTACATAGCGGGGAGCCAGGTATACAACCAGCAAACCCAACTGCCTCCCTAGGCCCCACTTCACGTAGAGGGACTCACAACCGGTGGTCTGTGGCACAATGGTCTCTCTCGGCTCAAGACCTTCCTTTACTATGACCGCCACCCCACCACCCCTGCCTAGGGCCCGGGGCTGATGAAAAGCGCGGTAACCTGGTGGGCACATTTCAACGAGGGGAAGACCCCCCTCGTGGCCCAACCAGGTCTCCGCAATTCCTGCCAGGTCCGGCTCCCCCTCTGACACAAGGTCATGAACGAGGGGGGCTTTGTTGACAACGGACCTGGCATTACAAAACATCAGCCGCAGGCCCTGGCTCTGTACACCCTGACCACCTAGTCTGCGGGGGTTGTGGCACTTCACCGTTCGTAGCCAACGGTTCTGTGCCCCCAACCGGGAGGATGGGATATGACTCCCCTCGGATCTGCCTCTCCCCATCAGCCTCTCGATGGGAAAGCCCTCTATGGGGACGACCTGTATGTCCCCCCTCTTAGCGGATCCATCCGCCTCCTTCCGTAATCTGCTGGCTCGGCCCGTCTCAACCTGTCTACACCCTCCCCCCTCCCTGGTACCCCCTAAAATACACAACAATTTCCTAACTAAAAAACCCCTGAGGCCGCGCTTCGCCCACCTCTCCGGATTGATAAATCCCTCCTCGAGGCGGGCCCTCGTTAACGAGGAGGGCCAAACCTGCGAGAGCGGGGACTCTCGCAGAAGCATAAGGTCTGCCATAGAGTACATAATCATAATTATAGTATATAAATATAAATATATAAATACATAGACACATATAAATACATAAATATATAAATATATAGATATAAAAATATAATACAACTATAAATACGAGATATAAAATGGGTCAGAGTTAATTATGGGGAGCATGTTGACAGTTTGAATGGTAAAAATAGATGTTAAGAGTAATAATTAAATAAATCACATGCACAGTGAGATATAGTCCGGCTTGATCTCAAAAATTCATCGCAGATGTTAAAAATAGTCAATCAGTCTATCAGTCCGGGTGGGGGGGGGTCAAGAATATAATTTGGGGAATAGTTGGGGATGGAGGAGGGGGGGGGAGTGGGCAGTCTCTGGAGCCCAGATTTTAAAAAGGGCTCTTCTGGTCTTGCATCCTCTCAAGAAAAGGCCAGGCCAAGACGTTCCTCCTACTCCTGGCCAGGCCCGGGTAACAGTTCTTATAGGCCTCGATCATCCAGTTCTTATAGGCCTCGATCATACCACTGCCAAGAATCACCAAGCTCCTCTGGTCTCCAGGATTCATCTCCTCCTGGAGGCCTCGGACCTCGGGCCTCGGATCTCGGGCCGACCACTCTTCCGTCTCGCAGGCCCGGCCTCCCCACAACCAGCGAAGCCCCCGTTCCGGGCATCGGCCCATCCAGAGGCTCCAGTGGGTGGATGATGTCACACGGATGCATACGCCACGGCCATTAGTTCAGATCTTCCAGCCGTTCTTTCCACTGCCCAAAAAGAATCTCACCTCCTCCTAGAGGCCTCGGGCCGGCCGCTCTTCTCCCAGCCCGGCCCGGCCCGATCCGGTCTCTCCTCCATTTCCAAACCTCCCCGATGACCTCCAGCTCAGTAGCTCGCCCCAGCTCGGCAACGCGGCTCCGTAGATCATCCCAGTGCCGCTCTAGCCCCAGCCACCACATCCTCCTGGCCTCCAGCTCAAAAACGGCTTCGAATCGGCACTCACATCGGCCTTCGCATCGACCTCCTTCTCCTCAGGTCTGCGTTCCGGCTGCCACGTTTCCGCCGCCATCCACGCCCGGCGTCCTCGGCATCCTCGGCGATGTCTCCGCCGCTGTCTTACCCTAGAGAGCCGTCCAGAACTCAAACTATTGCTAGGGTAAGCAACTCACTGGGCCCGGCCCTTAGGAATGGAAAACATACCGGGCTGCATGTTTTTATAAGCCAACAAGCTCCAGGACCCAACGGAGCTCAGAGGCAGACCGCCATCTTCGCGCCTGCGCAGTCTTTGGCACCGGTCTAAGCAAGTATGTGAGGACCCCAATAACTTTCAGTTTGGACCCCAACATTGGCCCCGGAGGGACCCTTTCACCCTCCGCCCAAAAATTGACCTTGAATTAGACAAGCTAATTGGCCAAGGAATTCTGGCGCTGGTTGATCACGGACACTATAGTGGTCCTATAGTGACCCCGGTCAAGCCTGATGGATCTGTCCGCATCTGCACGGACTACAGGTGCAACATCAATAAGGCCCTACAACAGAGCACTTATCCGGTGTCCATTGTCCAACCTTTTTCTTCACCCCCTTGGCCCGGGAAAAGTATTTGGTAAATTAGATCTGGTGCAGGCACACCAGCAATTGCCAGTAGATGGCACCACAGCAGTAGCCCAGACCATTGTGGGTGCATTTAAATGAACCCAGCTGCAATTTGGAGTTAGTGTTGCCCCTGGACTGTTCCAAAGCGTCACGGAATGGCTTTTGCAGGGGATACCAAGAGTCATCCCCTATTTTGATGATGTCTTGGTATTGGCTACAAATAAGGAGAAGCTTTTCAAGAGATTACGAACAGTTGTGGCCAGAATTAGAGAAAAGGGTCTCTGCTTGAAAAAAGAAAAATGCCAAATTAATGTACCAAGGGTTGAATTCCTAGGGTATTTGATTGATGGCTCCAGAATTCACCCAACAAATAAAAAAATTAAAGCAATCCAAGACACCCCCACACCTCGCAATCAGACTGAGTTGCATGCATTCCTCGGACTTCTCCATTTTTACAGTGTGTTTCTCAAGCAGAAAGCAACTGTTGCTGAGCCCTTGCATTGGCTCCTTGGCAAGAACGCCAGATGGACCTGGGGCAGAGCTGAGGCCACTGCATTTGCCGCGATTAAACAGCTGCTGTCAGTGTTCCTGATCCAATATAACCAGACTCTGCCACTTGTACTGACTTGCGACGCCTCTCCCTTCGGTGTTAAGGCAGTCCTCAGCCACTGCATGCCCAATGGAACTGAAGCCCCTGTTGCTTACTACTCTAGGACCCTGTCAGCTGCTGAGTGCAACTACAGCCAACTGGACTGTGAGGCTCTGGCTGAGGTAGATGGAGCTGAGAGGTTCCACTAATATTTGTATGGCTGTGACTTTGAGGTCATCATGGACCATAAACCATTATTGGGGCTCTTGGCTGGGAACTGACCAACTCTGGCTTCGCTGTCATCGTGGATGACACGCTGGACTATTTTCCTCGCAGCCTACAGCTACCACCTCGTTCACAGGCTGGGGAAAATCTTGGGAAACGCTGACACCCTCAGCAGGTGCCCACTTCCTGAACATTTGGAAGATCCTACCCCTGACCCCCGGTTTTACTCATTGACTGCCTCGAGGCCGGCCCGATGTCATCCAGCGAGGTCGCCCGCCACTCTCAAGACCATCTCTCAAGTATTGAACTGGGTGTGGAGGTGGTGGCCCAAGGGGTCAGTGGGGTCTGAGTTCAAATTGCTTGTAAATAAGAAATACGAATTATCTGTGTTGTGGGGTTGTCTTCTGTGTGGGGTCCGGGTCATTGTTCCACCCAAATTGCGAGTTGCAGTATTAGAGGCCTTGCATGTAGGGCATCTGGGAATTGTCCGGATGAAACCTTTGGTAAGAAGTTGCATGTGGTGGCCTAACATGGATGGGGACATAGAAAAGTGGGTGGCAATCTGGACACCATGCCAGTAGTCCAGACCAGCTCCCCTAGAGTCACCCACTAAAGAATGGGAAAGGCCTCATTCACCCTGGTCCAGGGTGCACATTGACCTTGGTGGTCCAGTTCATGGCCAGGTCTTTATGATAGTGGTGGGCGCCTACTCAAACTGGTTAGAGGTAGTCCATCATGGCAGAGGCGGTCATCAAAGCGCTACAGACACTTTTCTCCACCCATGGCCTGCCTGATGTCCTAGTCTCGGATAATGGGCCCCAATTCACGGCCCTCCAATTTGAGACTTATTTAGCTACCCAGGAAATCAGATTTTTATTGCCATTCAAAAGGCAATAAAAAAACTAAGAAGGAAACAAAAAGACTAGAATGCATCCTCTCCAACAGCCAACACCCAGATGAGCAGGACTTACAGTAAGTCCAGACAAACAATCATGCAGAAAACAATACCCTACTCAAAGAACCACTGAGGAGAAAACCACACCCCAACCAAAACTGGCAGGACAAATTATTCTATATAAACAAAGTGGAAACTCCATACTCACTCACACCGATGTTACTTAGCTAGGTAATGAAATGTCCGCAAGCAAACAATCAGGCTCAGAGAGCACAAAGGACTCCACAAAGAAGATTCTGACAATATGGAAAGTCATATTTCAGTTGTTCAAGATCAGTCTTCCAAGAAGATGATTAAAATGAAGTTTGCTTCTTCTTCTGCCTGAGGAGAATACCGTACACACGCACACCAACCAATACACACATACATGCAGCAAGAACATTGTAGTCTCCTAAAATAATTGGGGATTTGAACTCTTTTTCCATGGAATTAATGGAGTAAATAAATTAGGAAAGGGGGGAAAGGAGGTAATTATAATTATTCTGGGTTATTTTTAATTGCACAATTACTGGGTAACCAAATCTGAGTTGCCCACCACTAATTGGCACTAAACTTTGCTAGCACCTGGCATCTTTTTTGTACTATGGTCCAAATATGGGATGCGGTGGCTCAGTGGCTAAGACAATGAACTTGTTGATCAGAAAGGTCAGCAGTTTGGCAGCTCGAATCCCTAGTGCCGCATAACGGGGTGAGATCCAGTTACTTGTCCCAACTTCTGCCAACCTAGCAGTTCGAAAGCATGTAAAAATGCAAGTAGAAAAATTTGGGACAACCTTTGGTGGGAAGGTAACAGTACTCCGTGTGCCTTTGGCATTTAGTCATGCCAGCCACATGACTATAGAGATGTCTTTGGACAGCGCTGGCTCTTTGGCTTTGAAACGGAGATGATCGCTGCCCCCTAGAGTCGGGAACGACTAGCGAGGGGAACCTTTAACTTTACCCTTTACCAGAAAAAAGCTGCAAGGAATTACTGAGAGTGAGCTGGGCAGCCATATACATTTTCATTAATAAATTGTAATTTCATAAATAATGTATATTTTAAATAAATAAATATAGTAACTCTCTATACACCCAACTGAATAATATATTTTAATTCTCTAGGTGTCTCTGCAAGTATAGAAATGGAATGAGGAAATCCTGCTGTAATAATACCAAACATTGCACAACCGCCAGCCAACCAACTAACCAACCAATTCGATCAGTTTGCAGCAGAAGAATATAGAGTCTTCCATAGTGCAAGAAGTCTGCCAGTTCCTGTCTTAGAGAGAAATGCACTTAAAAAACCCTTTCTTTAATCTACCTACTAACATTGGGGAAAGAGGAATGGAGATGAATGGGGGAGTTGAGATGGTATTCTCTGGGTAAAAAAAAGGAAGTTAGTTGAGGAGGAACTGACAGTTCAACCTAAGCACCTTCAGAACTTCTGCTCCTGGGCCTACTGTACGTATCTATGGCTGCAGAAATCTATAGAACCACTAGATGGCAACAAAGAGAAGCAAGGAAACCCTGCTTATTTTCGTGGTCCTATTTTGCTTATATAAGTCAAATAAGTCACTTTGTGAATTGCCTTTGTTTGTGTACTGGGAGATGATACTCTCCGTCCCCCTCAAACAAAATATTGAAAACAGTAGTTTGCAAGGTAAAAAAGAAAAAAAGAGGGCAAAAAGGTGTACCAGATGTATTAAATTAAGGCTGAAAACCCTACACATTTGCGGTCCCTGTGAAAGGTAACTTGGGTAAGACTTATATCTGATGCACACATTTTGTAAAACTATAGCTTATTTAATAGTGGTTTAATAAATAAATCACAGCTGGGTTTTTAGAAAATGACATGCCACAAATCCTAGTTTACAAGTCCAGCTACATTCTTATAAATAATTACACCTAGCAGAACAAGCCACTTAGCACAATGTGTAAGCCTATGTAGTTTTACTTTTCAATAAATATGTGAGGGTGATTCTGCAGACCTCATCTCACAAGTGTAACTAAATTGTAGTCTCAGGACATATTTTCTTAGGAAGAACTTTCATTCTATTAAGAAATAATTTTGTTTTTTTCAGTTTGCCACTCTGCTGCTGTAGCAGACCAATGCAATTTCTTTTGCAGTGTATGAGACTAGTTTTTGCAAAGATTTAGAGGAGTAAAATCAATAAATCCTTTGTTTGCATAAGCTCAGGTATAGTTTCCAAAAATTACTTGGCTCTTTTTCCACCATACATAAAAGAAATTAGAAGCAAAGTTCAGTTACCGTGTTGATTTGAAAGGGAAAGGGAAAAAAGAATGCTCACCTTCAGGGAATAATTTCAGAAAATACATTTTGTGCTTCCTATACTAAGCAAAAGATTCTTCTTGAACAGCCCGTTTATTTAGGGGACTGCCTCTTCCTGACTGTGTCTACTCATTCCATCAGATCATACATGCAGCCCATCTGTCAAAGAGTCCATCTGGCAGTAAGAGAGCAATTTGGGTCATGCCAGCTGCTGCTTCGAACCTCATCATCCTGGATGATCTGATTGGCCTCAAACTTGTTGGCCCTTCATAATTCATAGAAAGCTTGGTTGTATCATCAGGTGTGAATGCAGGGACTCATGGCAAAGCCTGGCGGATGCTGGGGCTGATGGTTGTGGTGGGTTTTTTGGCTGCTGCTTAGTATTTATTCTGGATTTTTAACTGTCACGATGCTGAGATGGAAGGCCATATCAATTGAAATATATGCATCTGCTATATTGAATGTGCAAGTGACAAAGGTAGACAAAGGGGGAAAGTTTGTGGAATCTTTTCTGTATTGAAATCAGGATTAAGAGTTGCAATTGGGGTTTGCATAAAATGAAAAATCAATATTCTAAAGGTGCTTTTTCAAGAGGCAGCTGGACTTTCTGGTTTTTCTTTGAAGATATTTCGCTTCTCACTCAAGAAGCTCCTTCAGAGCTGAAGAAGCTTCTTGGATGATAAGTGAAAAGTCTTCCCAAAAAAAAATCCAGAAAGTCCAGCTGCCACTTGAAAAAGTAACTTTGGGACAACCATGACCTGGATGACTGACAATCTCCATAGATATTTAGCAATACTCTACTACTTTTTTGTTTCTTTTTCAAACTTCCATTGCAAGCCAACTCCCAGAAATAGTTACGTAAAAAGCAGAACAGTGGTATAAACCAAAGGATTGGTTTACACAGTTTACTGGTGAATATTATTTGGGTGGTAGACCTGTATATATTGGCTTGGTTGTGTATTGATGAAGTGCTTTATGCTATACAAGACACATGACCCTAAATAGCTGGGATACTACTCTAACCTTTACATCTCTCTGGTTTTATTACATTAATGTGCTTCGGCTTTGACGCCAAGAATTTACATGATCATACCTGATAGCCACCTATTATTCATGTCACATATGTTAAGCAGTTGTTTGCAATAATTCTGTCACCACATGCCAACAGCAAGCTCATGCCACAGCTTATGAGAGCTCCTGATAGACATCAGTGCACTAGGCCCCTGAAATCTATCCAAAGTTTTCATGGGAAATGCTGCTAACAAATGTTGGTGAGCACATTGCGTTCAGTTATCTCCTTGGGAGTTAAATTACACCACTCACTCAATCTTTTTTTGCTTGTTCAGACAATGAGGGTAGGTCAGGAACAGGTAAATAATCTCTTTAGCCTGCCTTCTCTGAAGTGACATTGGAATGAAGGGGAACATTTTAGAGAGAGATCAGTTTCCAAAGTAAGAATCTACAAACAGGCACACACATTTGCAGCTTAGTAATTTTACCTTCTTCTCCTTTTGGGGGAACAAAGCAAAGCAGGCCTGCTTGTCATGTTGTAAAGAGATGAAACAACTACTGTGCAGGTAAGCAAATTTTCTGACAGTGAGTTTGTTTATCTACCAGCATTACAGTATCCTTCAGATGAAGAGGGGAGCACAAATGATATCTAATGGAAAGAATGTTATGTTAGGATTTGGTATATTAGAATAAAATAATAACTTGGCAATATTTGCTTTTCTGTTGGCTTTTCTGTCCTTAAAGAATTGTTGGTCCTGATCCATATATTTTTGTATGAGGAAAGAGGCTGGGCACATAGTAGTATATATAAAACTTTCTTGCCAAACTATGCAATAGATCTCTCAGTCTATATGGCACTGATTATTTTTAAAGGAAGGATTGAGAAGGCCAGATAACTTTTTTCCATTTTGTAATGAGTTATTATTTAAAAAGTTATTAAATAGTCCAAGCTGATAGTCATTCATATTTACTTGATGCTCATATGATCATGGCTTACAAAGCTTCCACATGTATATCCCTTTTCTTTTAAATCTATACTCACTGTTTCACAGACAGCCAATCTCCAAAGAGTTCTTTGCTTTGGGACTTCCAGTGTTTATATTCTGATCCATAAAGTCAACCTTGACTGTTTTGCTAAACAAAGGTTTCTTTGTCTTGCTAGACAAATATCAAAGACAACTTTTGATTACTTTATGTAAGTTGTATGACAACGCATAGCAGCAGAGAAAGCACTCTCTGATAAAGTGGCTAAATGTTTATTTCTAGAGGGCCAGAAGCTTCAACTAATAGCATCTCTAACTTGCCCGGAGAGAGTGTGGACTAATATATTTGAGGAGAAAGCGTGATCGTATTTACTTTTCATATCCTTTGTTCAAATTTTTAAGATAAGTATGGAAAAAAGTGATAAGTTTAATTACCGAGATGAGAATTTTGTTTACACTTTTCCTGAAGATGTGCACAAAAGAGCAAGTTTTGTGTAAAGTTACCAGACCTGGGCTGTAACATTTCAAATCGCTACTGGATTGTGGCAAAGGCATGGACAAAATTCTGACATATTGCTGCCATTTAGAGCTTATCCAGATTTTTGCAGCCCAGATTTGGTAGATGTACAACTACCTACAACCTACAACTAGGTTTAGAATAAATAGTGCCTGTATTGATTGGGAATGCTCTTTTAAAGAATATTATTTGTACATTTCCCGTTAGAACATTTCAACATCACACAGTAAGATAGGTAGCCAGACAGTAACTACGGGCATGTGCAACAAAGAAGGAATTTATTTTATCCTTGAAAAGGTTCCCCCACCGAACCCCCCATGCCTATTTGATTTTATAGAATTTAGAGGATCACATGCTCAAGGAGCCTGGTTTTGTTTACCAATTTAGCTACATTGATTTCATCAACCTTCCTTTTATCAGAAAGCAACTATCAGTTTCACATTACATGTGGAAAAAGGGCAAATGTGTTGTCATTTCCTGTCCAAAGCTAGATAAATGAGCACATATGGAGAGATGAAAGAAAAAACAAGAAAATACCAGTGCTTCTCAAATTTATTAAATAAATGCCATAAGGTTATAATAAAAATGTAAGGTCCCAAAGTAGATGATTGTAATACTGAAGCAGTTTAGGTACACTCTAGCAAATGTATTGCAAGTACATCTCATGGAATACAATGGGACGGAATTAATAGTGACCATGACATCTCAATTGTGTCTCAGTGCTTTTCATTTTCTGCTTTTAAAGGGAAAGGTAGACTTGCTGCCAAGGCAGATATATTTTTATTTGGGAGACTTTTCAAGCTTCCTAAATAGGGTAAAGGAAGGTGACAGGCATGAAAAAAAATCAGGAACTAGACCTCACAGTACCTGAGAAAGTAGGTGGAAATCAAGCACAAGGCATTTCTGGGTCTCATATTGTGTCCCAGAGACATTTCTGAGCAGACCCATAACAGGTCATCCACCCTTTCTTCCAAGATAATGTGTTGCAAAAAAAGTTAGGGATCTCAGTCACCTTGAAATGGAATTGTCTAGGTTTCAGGACAAAACTACTTTTATTCCCATACTTATATTTACAGTGCAAGATCATTTAGATTGTGTGCAGCTACAACTAGGCTCCAGTACATTTACTGTGCTGTAATTTTGATACTGTATTGAATCTGTTCAATAAACATCTGATGTCACATGAATAATCCAAGATCCCTGGAAGGGGCA
This sequence comes from Rhabdophis nuchalis, assembly GCA_039707465.1. Taxonomy (NCBI): domain Eukaryota; kingdom Metazoa; phylum Chordata; class Lepidosauria; order Squamata; family Natricidae; genus Rhabdophis; species Rhabdophis nuchalis. The sequence goes on from CM077645.1 coordinate 125,406,246, forward strand.
AAACAGATGTTTGCTCCTGGAGATGCTGCTCCAGTTCATTAAGTTCCTGCTCCCAGTTAACTCTTTGTTAGCTGATCATGCTGAGAACTAGGATCCTTATAATTTCAGGGACTGTATTTTTCATTGCTGAAGGATGTCATAAGTTGCCCACCAATGTGCTATGCGGTCAATAAATAAAATCAAGGTCAAGATGAGATAGCAGCAGAGATGTCCTCAGGGAAGGTCAAGGAGAAGCAAATGATTCAAGTTATTGCAAGATTATATTGCATAACACAGCATGGGCTCCATGAGACACTTCTATAACAGCTTGCTTATGGAACTTTTAAAATACATGAGAGAGATTCATAGTGGACACATATGTCAACAGGTATTAGTCCCAAGGGTGACAGGCACATCCATGTTTAAAATTATATCTCTTGAGAACACCAGATTATAGGCACAGCTAACACAAATAAAGGACTGCTTGGGGGCTCTAACGGAGGCAGGATTAATAACTGACTGCTGTTGAATTCCAACCTAGATTCTAAATAAGCATTCAGTTGAGGAGGCTGGAGCCAAAAGGTTTATATTCTTATCAGCGTATTTAAAATTACATTAATTTTTATTTTCTGAGTTAATTTTTTCGACAGGTATGAAAAATCAAAATTTGCTTCAGAACTTCACTACAAAATGAAAGCATTTGCAGGAATATTTTTCAATTGTGTTTTGCTACTTTTCTTGATGCCAACGTCCTCCTGCTAATCTAGTACAAACATGCTGCAGAGATGCAAGGGGCTTCTTGTCATTTGTTTAGAATGACTGACTTATTTATTTATTGCCACCTTTATTATTTTTACAGATAACTCAAGGATATGAACATATCCAATGTACCTACCATACCTTCTCCTATTTTCCTCTCTCTTTTGCTATAAGGATTCCAAACTGGTTTTGATTCTGCTCCAAGCCTGAAATCAGGCACGATGGACGACACGTCAAACAGTGGCAGCATTTTAACTGTAGCTTATGCTTATGATACATCCAAACATTTATATTCATTTAAAGTGAATGACATGGGGGATAGCATAAATATTTTCCTCTGGTTTTCATTATCTATGCTAGTTTTTTTTTTCTTATTAGAAATTGTTCTTTTGGGGGGGGGAAGGAAAATATTAGCTAGGTTGCTATAACTCTAGATAACTTGCATACAATTTACAGCTATTAGCTTAATTTACTTTATATATTTATATAAAATATGTAGCCCATGAAAGTATAAAACAAATGGAAAACATTTTTATGGAATTTATAGTATAAAAAGCATGGATATTTTCATACTTCAAGCTGGACAAACCATGCAATGCGTTGCTTTTAGAGTTATATAGGTTCCATGGCTACTATATCAAGTAACAGCATCCCCTATTTTATAAAATGCTTATTTTATCAAGAATATTAGGGAAATTTTTAAAAAAACTTTTGTTGTTTGATGTGTTTACTTTCTGAATACTGTATTTATTCTAAATTTTAAAGAACCCATTTCCTCCAAATGGACTTTTGCTTGTTTTATGTTTGTTATAATTTATTTTACTAATAAATGAACAATTGTTTCATTCTCAATTGCTAACACACTTTTCTTTTTTTTAAAAAATAAATGTTTAAAGGGAAAAATTGGATAAATTTCAATATTTTTGCATTCCTTGCTGAATTCTGAATTATTGCTGTACTTTCAGATGAATGTGCTCTGTTTTGTTTCTAAGCATTGTCTTCATCTTTCTTTTTGAAAAACAGAGTATGCCACAGAAGTTAGAAAAAAATTAAATGAAGGAACTGCATGTCACATTTTTCTAATGAATTCAGGGAATGCAAGCCAGGCAGAGCATCTCCCACACCTGCAATGTGGAGGCAGTACAAACACAAACCAGTCCAAGGTGGAACCAAGTTTATCTCATGCCTGGACCAACTTCTTTGAGGACTCTCCGTAGTGCCTGCTTCAAAGGCTCCTGAAAGATCCATGATACTAACTAGAGAAGGAATCTTCTGCACATCCATAAGCATCCAAGAATTGGTGGGTTATGAGCCATCGAGTTGTCTTTACCCCCCAACAATCACAGAGAGATTTTCTTTGTGACAATCTATCCCTAACCTGCTGTTTCAGGTCAAAAATTGATTAGTCCATTGAATGTTTTATTTATAAAACGCTCCATGGCACGGGGCCTAGTTATCTGCGGGACCGTATCCTACCTCATACATCCCTTTGTCCGATTCCGTCCCATAGAGAGGGACTTCTCCGGGTGCCGTCCACCGGGCAATGCCGGCTGGCGACGCCCAGGGGAAGGGCCTTCTCTGTGATGGGCCCAACCCTCTGGAACGACCTACCCCCCGAACTTAGGACTATCACGGACCTCCACTCCTTCCGCCAACATTTGAAGACACATCTCTTCCACCTTGTCGGCCTGGCCTAATCCTCACAACCATGTTTGTAGACTGAATTTTAAATTGTTTAAATTGGATTTTTAAATGGGTTAATAGTATTAGGGAATTTTTAGCACAGGGCATCTCGTATTTAATTGGATTTTAGCCTTAAATTATATTTATTATTGCTATGTTTTGTATTTCCTGTTTTAATTTCCTGTGCACCGCCCTGAGTCCCTCCGGGGAGATAGGCGCGGTTATATAAATTTAATAAAATAAATAAATAATTGTAAAAGTTGCTATAGTTAAGGAACACTGAGCAAAACAGCAGCCGTGTGTACTAGTTTACAGAGATGAGTATCTGTAGTGATGTGCAGTATAGCTTGAGCAGCAGATTGAGGAAGGACACATGACATTTGCCCTGTATCTCCAATTCCCCATTCCATTGCCCAGGAACTTCATAAAATTAAGGTAAATTTAATATGCTTTGTCCAGATTACTTTGAATGCAACAAGCTATCATTTATTTTAAGGGGTGGTTTGGATGAAAATTTAACTCATCCTCCTGAAATTTGCTAATCCATCATTAAACAGAGGTTTTACTGTACATCATTGTATTCCTTACTGAAGGTATACTTTTCCTTCATAGACCTCAGGGCAGTTGCTTTTTTTATTTTTATGAAAAAGATATTTTGAGGACATCTATGTCGGAGGTGTCGGCCCCCTCCGAGGCTTCTTACAAAAAAAAAGATAAGATAATACAAATCATTTTTCATTTCCCTACAAAGTGGAAAGAGATACAAATATATCATTTTATATTCATGCAATCAATCATTATTTCTATAAACATCCAGATAGAGGTTACACTATATAGAAAAAAGATCTGTCTTTTAGCAATTGTATCTTCCTCTCCCTGACCTCCAGTGGGCGGAGCCGTGGCCCCCTCCGCTCCCCCATTTTCATCCTCCAGGATTGGGGAATGTTTTTTTAGAAAGGCTTCCGCCTCTGCAATTGTTTTAATTCTTACTCTCCCCCCTTCCCAGAACACTAACATTCCCTCGGGCATCAACCACTTGAACCACACCCCCTTTTTATATAAACTTTTCGATAAGAAGGAATATTTCCTTCTTATTTCTCAGGGCAGTTGCTTTGAAGTGGGTCAGTTTGATTATCTAAGGGTCAGTTTGATTATCTAATGCTATGAAGCTTTTTCTCCCATTAATATATATAAGATATAATGGGTTTATATTCAACTACAATCAATTCTGAGAACCTTCAGAGCATAGAAAACTCAAAGAAATAGTGCAAGATTGGAAGATGTGGAAAGATCTGGCCCATACAACAGCTAACAGTCAGACTTGACTGAATGGATAACATCATCATTATACATTTACCTTAAATCGGATGGAGCTTATTAACAAGTGATGAGCAGGGATTCTGCTTGCTGTTGGAAACAGCTCTGTGTTCCTCTGTAGTTTGCCTATTTTATTTATCTTTCCAATTTGTTCTTTCATTTTAACCTCCTCCTCGGAATAAGAGTTGATCTCCACTTGCAATAAACCACTCCTGCTCTAATGGCTGCTCTGTCCATTTACTATATTTTTGGATTGTTGTGTCTTCTCTTTTCCCACAGCAAGCTTTATTAGCATATGGCACATATCATGCAAATCAGATCTTTTTTCCCCTCCCTCTTTTTCATCTGCAACTACTTACTTAAGGCCGTATGAAACAAATACATGGGGAGGGGGGAGGGAGAGCAAAGCATCACTATTAAGCTTTTATATACCACATTTAGTGTATCAGATTCTGAATACATAGCATCTTGCTTATACACCTTGAGTTCAACTATAGAATTTCCCCCCTCAAATTATCATTCTGGATTGCTTCATCCTAGGGCTGTGCCATGAAATCTTAATTCCTGGATTTTGTACATGTTATTACTCCTACAGGGGGCTTAACTGTAAGCCACATTTCCTGCTTTTGTACAGCACGCACACACATAATCTCGAAGTTCTTCATCTTTGGCTATCTATGCTTTTGTTGTCATAATCAAGGGGAATGGTGGTTTCATGGTTTAAAAAAGGATTACTTTAATCCAGCCATGGGAAACTTCAATTAACTTCTTAGTAAGTCTGTCTTTTTAGGATGATATAATGTTACAAGCTGTGATTTGCACCTCTACTTTTGCAAAGCAGCCCCGGCTGCAAGACAGATTGTGTAGGGGAAATGTTTCAGTTGCAAAGGTCAGGTATGATGCCAGGTGCTGCTTATGAGGCTCTTTCTCAAGGCACAACCATGCACAGATAATCGTTTTACTTACCACCACCACCATCACTCTAGAGATCAGATTCAATATATCGCCACTAATAATGATAGAGAAGCAGTCATCTGCTATTATTTGTGGTGGGGAAACATAGCTTTTAATCAAGATCATTGATGGTAAGGTAGAAATGAAGTTAAAGTCTGTCCCTGCTCCTTCAGCCATCCTGATTAATGTTGTTGGTTCTCAGCCACTAATTCCGACAGAGTGGTGCTTCTCTATTGCTTTCAATAGTAAGGAATGGTTTGCTGTTTTGTACTGTCAGTGGTGTAATAGCTATTACCACCTTAATCAGGATTATGATTAAGATTTATTTAGGAGTCTTGTTAATAGAGAGAATAGAGCACATGCCCAGGTATATCCTTTCTTCAGGATGATGGTAGCAATTCAGCTGCTTCAAGTAGACCAACCAGGTTTACTGCAATGGGGTCTTTGAAGGCTACATGGAGATGGGTTATCTATTTTTGTTTCAGGGGTATTCACGGCACAAGTCAACTGCTTAATAATCACTTCCATCCTGGACACTTGGATAGAGAAGAGATCCATTAGACAATCACCAAGCAATCCAGGTTAGCAAGGATGCTTAGTTGTCCATCACCTATGATGAGCCAACTTCTGGCTAAGTCAGTTGTTTATTTAGGTGCCCATCTCAGCAAATGAATCTGGACAGTTTGCAATTCAAAAACTTATAGTACAATTAAAAATCTTTTAAAAGATGTAAAACCATTGAAACAATTAAAACCATTGAAATCTCTAATTCAAGTGCATACAAAGCAGGACATCTGGCCTATAAATAATATAGCCAGGAAGTGAGGCCCTTGGCGCATGTAGCACCCGAGGTTCGGAAGTATAGCTAGATTTTGAAAGCTTTGTGGAAGGCTTTTAGAAGGAAGCAAATATAGAGTTAGTCTACTTTCCATTTCCTATATCCTGCTACTCTGAGTTTTGGAGGTTTTTTTTGCCAGTTTTCAGCATTTATTTCCAGTTGCAGCAAAACAACAATAACAATCCATTATGAAAAATGGGTTCGCTACACAAAAGGTTGTTAAACCAGTGATGGTCACATGGCGATCCACTTAACAATCACCCCAATTTACAACGCACCAAGGTTTTGAAGAGGCAAATTACAAAAAAATAGGTAGGTAGATAGAGGGATAGAGAAGGAGAGAAAGAAAGAGAAATACAGTAGGTAGGTAGGTAGGCAGAGAGAGTAGGTAGGTAGGTAGGTAGGTAGGTAGGTAGAAGGATAGAGAGAAAAATAGAGAGAGAGAGAAATACAGTAGGTAGGTAGGGAGAGTGTGTGTGTAGGTAGGTAGGTGAAAGGGGTAGGAGAGAGAGAAATACAGTAGGTAAGTAGGGAGAGAGAGAGCGTGTAGGTAGAGGGATAGAGAGAAATAGAAAAAGAAATACAGTAGGTAGGTAGGGAGAGAGAGGGTAGGTAGGTAGATAAAGGAATAGAGACAGAGAAATAGAGAGAAATAAGAGAAATACAGTAGGTAGGTAGGGAGAGAATGTGTGTGTGGGTAAGTAGGTAGAAGGATAGAGAGAAATATATATATAGAGAGAAATACAGTATGTATGTAGGGAGAGAGAGAGTGTGTGTAGGTAGGTAGGTAGATAAAGGAATAGAGAGAGAGAGAGAGAGAATAGAGAAATAGAGAGAGAAATACAGTAGATAGGTAGGGAAAGAGAGGGTCGATAGGTAGATAAAGGAATAGAGAGAGAGAAATAGAGAGAGATAAGAGAAATACAGTAAGTAGGTAGGGAGAGAGAGAGTGTGTGTAGGTAGGTAGAAGGATAGAGAGAGAGAAATAGAGAAATACAGTAGGTACGTAGGTACGTAGGTAGGTAGAGAGAGAGAGAGAGAGAGACAGAGAGTAGGTAGGTAGATTGATGTTTCCAGGTGTATTTATCCATGTCCTGGAGAAGGAAATCGTGGACAAACCTTAAGACTTTGTTTCTGCTAGCACAGAAACAGTTAAAGAGCCTTCCAAAAGAGCTTTCCGAAAGTGTTTTTGCATTTTTCAAACCTCCCCAAAACTGCTAGTTTCTCTGTGAAAACGGGGCTGTTTTTCTTCAAATAAAAAGCATGACAAGCCTTGGGGGGGCTTGCAGAGTGCTCCTGGAGGGTGGGGGTGGGGTGAAAAATGAGCAAAAAACTGCCCCATTTATCGCAAAAACATGCCATTTTTGTGACAAATAAATTGCATGCATAGCCCTATGGAGGTTTATAGAGTGCTGCTGGGGGCTAGGGGGGCAAAAACGGCCTGATTTAGGCTAATTTCTGCCCTCCCCAGCCCCCAGAAGCTCTCTGGAAAGCTCTATAAGGCTAGGCACAGCCAGTTTGGTGAAGGGGATGGGGTTTCAGCAGGCAAAAAATGCTGTATTCAATGTATAAGACGCATCCAGATTTTCAGCCTCTTTTTAGAGAAAAAAAGGTGCGTCTTATACTCTGAAAAATATGGTAACATGTTGCATTATGACACTGCATCAAGTGCTAAGCATTTCTGTTAGTGTAGACTGGTTCTGACCGGTCGGACATAAACAAGGAAGCTGGCATGGAAAGTTACTAGCCACCCCCTCTGACACCCTCTGACATTCAACACCTTGGAGAAAAGTTCCCACCTTCTTGCAATGTGCTAACTATCAACAAAGAGCACGTGACTCCTATTCTACTGTGTGAATTTCCTTATATGGTCATGATTTGTGTATGTTTACATGACGTTGCATGCTTAACTCTGCCTTCTGATAAAGTTAATAAAAGGGCTTGCAGGCTTTTGTCTGTGCGCCGTTCCACCCCACTCGAAGAAGAATTTGGTGTCGTTTTTCTTCCCCCTCACCCGTGGACCGCCCGCCTGATAATGGCGATAATGTTATCACTTCAGTAACACAGAAAGTAGATGGATACAAGTGAAAATGTGTCAAAATATATGTGGAAAAGAAATAAGCTCTCATCTTTGCACTTTTTCCTGAGGTGACACAGCTAAGATTGTGGTGGTAGTGTTGGGGAAACAAGTTACCCTTGGTCACTTGGCTTCTACACTAGCGGAGCTGCCATAACGTTAGCAAGTTTGGCCCTTCCTGGGAAAAAATCCCACTTCATCATAGTTATAGTGGGGTTGTGGATTGCTGACAATATTCTGAGTTGGAGGAGCAGCAGAAACAAATTTGCACAAAGAGAAATGCGGTCATGCCATCTAATTATGTAAGCCACAGGAGGAGAAGGCAGTACAGAGAGAAAGTGGCCCAACTATAGTTTAATTCAGAGCGATGAAAGCACGGGCCAGTGGCTGAGTTAACTTGACACCCATGTATTTATTGTCAAGAGACTTAAATCTTCCCCAATCATACAGAATTTAAAAGCCTCGAGTCTATTTTTAGACCACTGATGGCTGAGCTAAGCTCCTGATTGTGTTGACAGAACCAGCATGGAAGTGTAATGTTTCACTAGCACAGCAAAATTAAAGCTCACGTCTGGCTACAGTGTAAAAAAAAACTGAGCTGAGAAAGTTAGTGTGGTTCAAATAGCCTTGCTACACCCCCAAAAAAACTTCTATAGGGAGTTAACTTGATAAATCTCACAGGTTGGCTGCTTATACCAATTTCAAAGAGCCCTCAAACCTCTTACTTCCCACCACTGTTTCCCAAGAGATGGAAAGGAGCTGCAGTATTGTAACATTTGCATGAGAGATCCCCAAAATAGCAGAAAAGCCACCAGAGGAATTCAACAGCTGCTTTGAAGCAGGTTTTCCCTTCCATTTGTAAATATGCTTTGATCAAGTGGCTCCTCACATAGAGCACCTATGGTACTTCCATAGGCACAAAAGTGGTTCGCAACAGCCTAAATGCAATTCCTAAAACTAGGAGCATTTGATATAGTAGTTGTCTCCTCGCCACTCAGATCTGAATCAGAGGAGATATTCAGCAGGTTCTGACCAATTCTGGAGAACCGGTAGTGGAAATTCTGAGTAGTTCAGAGAACTGGTAAATACCACCTCTGACTGGCCCCGCCCCCATCTATTCTCTGCCTTCCAACTCCCAGATGATCGGGAGGAAATGGGGATTTTACAGTATCATTCCCCTGGAGTGGGGAGGGAATGGAGATTTTACAGTATCCTTCCCCTGTCATGCCCACCAAGCCATACCATGCCCACCAAGCCACGCCCACAGAACCAGTAGTACAAAATTTTGAATCCCACCACTGATCTGAATGTTTCATGGAGCCCGAATCACTTTTTCAAGTATTGCACAATTGATAGCACAATTCTGTCCACATCAGGTTGGAAATGCCCACCGGTTGAGATCAGTGGGTCTATCTCAGGTAAGCATTTCCAGAATTGCAGTCTGAAGCCCACATCATTATGAAGTCAGGGGGAACAGTTTCAGACACAGCAGCTGTCAGCTATATTCCTTTCCAGACAGTACAATTGCTTACAACCACAATAGCTATAACCCAAAACAAGAGGCTAACAATGGTGATCATTTGCCTTACCACTATTAATAAAGTGCAAGGAAAAATAACATAACTGTGGCCACCTTGATTGTTAAGAGAAGAAAGGCAGCTATTAAGAATATTAGAAATACGAAACAAATTAATTCAGCAATGTCAGTGTGCATTTCATTAAATTAATACACTTCAGCTTTTAAAATCCAGCTACAGGATTTGTTCTATGGAAATAAAAGAGACATCTTCCATTCTCATGATCTTTGCTGATTAACTTGTGGCGAGTGCAATAAATGCACAGTTGTTACTAATTTGATTTGCAAAATTCCACTGTGTTAATTGAAAAAGGGTTTGTGCTGCAGTCATATTGCATCATCTCCAAAAAATTAACTGCCAGGAAAATGTGATTCTCACCCTAGTTGTCCTTCATTTCATTGTGAGGGCTGGGAAGAATATGTCAACTTTAAGAGTTTATAACTGGCACCTACTGGATGACATTTTGTGATGTCTGGCTTCGTTCCATCCCATTGTTCTAATATTTGAAGTTGCTTCCATGTTTCTTTAAAAAAATCAATTTTCACACTTAGCAACAAAATGCAGTGTATGTATTGTCTCATTTACTTTTATTCTTTCTCTAATTGTTTATAATATTTTATTTTGCCTAATTTGAACTCTGGAACAAACTCTGCACATTTTTCCTTATCTCAATGAAAATACATTTTAAAAATCAAGAAAGACAACTAATGATTTACTACAATCATTATGTATAATAAATATGGGAAATAATTCTAAAGGTGTGCAATTTTGCAATTTTAGTTTTAGTGCCTACTCTTTTGTGGAAATTAAATGATTCTTTACAATGATCACACCGAGGTTTTTGTTTCCTCAAAGTACAGGCTGTCCTAAATAACAATCTAATCTTTAACTGTTTAAATGGCAGGAGAAATTAGTATATTTTCTTCTTTTTCATTAGTATTTTTGTTATCTCTTGCAGGAATGGGAAGAAGCTTGTAAATAATTTAAAATCAGCCCAGGAGAAATCTAATTTCATACTTAACAAGAAATTTTCTCAGTCCTTCAGATCATTTACTGCTTGTTTGTTTTTTTGTATTAGGAAATATGAATCCAACATATAAGGCTGATGCAGCTGTATTCAGAATAACAAAAACCCAGAAATTATATTGTGAAAGGCATCAACATATTTAAAATCTATTGCTCTGTTTAGTAGGAACTTGAGTTTCTCATATTTAGTTATTTTTAATTTGACAAAAGCTGCCCTGAGAACTGTTATCATATTCTAGATTCATATCTACCTGTAACTTACTCACAGAATTGTGGTTTCAATATCATTCTTCATGTCTGAACTAAGGAAATAATAAAGGCTAAAGAGAAAATAACCAATTTACCTTTAAAAATATAACTCTCTCTCATGGAGTACAATCATGTCATTTAGAAATGTCCCCAATATTTAGGATTATACCTTCTGAAGAAGACAGCCTACTTAAATTTAGATATTAGTGAAGTATCTTCAGAATGTATCTTCATTTATTTTGTTATTGGATTGTGTGTTGTGTGATTTGGATTCATTGCAGAACTCATTTCAAAGCTATGTCAGTGATTTGGGTTTGTTATTCCTTGACTGCTGTGCATTTTAATCTTTGTGATGTTTGCAATTGTTTTTATTTTAGTTTGTTCAAATTCTGTTAATTGCCGAGAGTCACTTATTGGGATGTATTGCCATATAAATTGGATAAATAAATAAACTAATTATTTCAATCAATTTATAAAACCTTTCCCCTGGAATATGGGTCAGTATAAATGTATAATTTCTAATCTTTAATTCAGAATTAAATAGTTTCTAACAATTATACTGTTGCCTCAAAAACAAGCAGGAGAAACAATTCCACAACATCCTGCATGTGAAGTGCGGTGTACACTTGGCATGTAGTTTCGCAGCTCTTTCCAAAAGCAACTGGTATTGATAAATTAAGTTTGGATGGTGATCCACCTCAGAAGCACTCCAGTGATGGCAAGGTGAAGAGACAACAATCTAACAGAGACATGATACAGAATAAGTAGCTCCCTATTTCACAACCATAAAATCCAAAATTCCGTTTTCTGTATAGTTTCTAAAGAAAAAAATCATGTACATTCAGGACTAGGGACAATCTGTGATGGAATGCAAACTTCTTTATCTGAAGTTCTGAACTCTCAAGAGTAGAGAGGGGATGGGCGTATTATTTTATGTCATGTCATGTCCCATAATTCCACCACTTCAGAAAGAGAACTACTCCAGTATAGAGTATACTCTTCAGGTCTTATATATTACCTGACTACCAGGAGGCTGTGTACTAAGGTATTAATTAGGTTTATTAAGCAACAGTATATACTTCCGAGAGGCAGTGTACTAAGGTTGAGGTCTCAGGTTTCATTGTCTACTGAAAGCTAATCTACACCAGGTTGTCATCATGATACATCTTCTATGTCTGGCAATTTCCCAGCAGGAGAAAAGGATTTTATTTAAGCAGATTACAGAATGAAGGATCCTAAAGTTGACATTTGTGTTGCCCACACTGAAATCTGACACTGGTCAGTCAGTTCTAAATTCCCCAGGAAGCTTGTGATGTATTTGCTATCATACCTATTTGCCACCAATAGTATTTAACTAAATTATCCTCAACAATAAAGTATTGGGATATAGAAACTATTTTTCTTTCCCCTTTCTTTGAAGGATCCATCAGCACAGCAAAGAATTGTTTTCCACTGCATGATAAGGAAGGTTCAGTCCCAGTGATAGGATGACATGATGCCCCATTGGCTTCATGACAAGATCACTGGGGATTTGCTTTGCAAAAAACCTGTATGCTAATATTGCTTGAAACATTGCCTTGTACTTCAACTGTCACTATTGAAGGAAATTGCTGCCTATCTTCTTGCTGCTACACTGCAGCTTCTTTCTTCATGCTTCTATTCATATTCATCCATCAAAGGAACATGCTGATACAGCTGGGAAAAATACCCAAATGGAGAATTATTGGCATGTTAGCATTATATGTCATAGGATTTGGAAGGAAACAAACTTTTGCTGCCATGGTGACTGAGAGGTTCTTGAGCTTTTCAATGTATTTGTTTGAACAATTGAGCTTCTCTCACACACTTTCCTCAAACCGCCTTTGGGATAATTTGGAAACAGATAAATGTTCACAAACACATACACAGAAATATGTGGATCCTAGGAAAGGAGGGAAAATAACAATTAATTTTACTTTATTGTTCTGAAGGGAGGGGGACTGCTTGTTCAGTCATAGAGGCTATGAAATCTGAGAGGGCAAGTTTGACAACATAGCAAGTAAGTTAATGATTGGCTAAGAGTTTTTTGTTCTACTCTGTTCGCCAGAAAAGACAAAGTTGGATTGGCTGACATTTCTCTACAAAGTTTAAGCCCACCAGCATATAAACCTGGCGCTGCTTACATCATTCTGATGCTGGAACAAATGTTGGAAGTAAGTCAAAATAATATCAGTCTGATATTGTAGTCTGTTACAGTTCAAACTTGTAGAATAGTCCCAGAAATTAAAACTATTCTACAATAGTAACTTGAAAATATTCTTATTTTTACAAGTACTAAAGGCAATTCCCAAAAGTAATTTGATGGTACCTTCATCACTAACTCTGGGGATACAGTAGGTGTCCCGATTCAGGGCTGGAGATCAATAATGGACTAAAAATGGAAGCTTAATCCAGAGAAGTCAATTGGCTTCTGGTCTGAGTTTGTTAAATCCAATATTTGTCTGATAGCTCAACGGGTGAAAACTGTTTTTGTAAATAATTCCTAACTGCAGTGAGATCATGCTATTCATATTTTTCTTGCTCTTTTTATTTTTACAGGGAATCCTTGACTTATAATTTGTTTAGTGACTGTTTAAAGTTACAGTGGCACTGAAAAAAGTGACTTACAACCAGTAGTCACATTTACAATCATCTCAGCATCCCCACAATCATGTGATCAAAATTCAGGTGTTTGACAATTAGCGTGTATTTACAATGGTTCCTGGGGTCCTGGGATTGCCATTTGCAAACTTCCCAGCCAGCTTCCAAAAAGCAAAGTCAATGAGGGAAGCTGGGCTCACTTAACAACTGTGTGATTCACTTAACACTCATGTCAAAAAGGTTCATAAAATCAAGAGCGACTTTCATAACAACTACCTTGCTTAACAAAGGAAATTCTGGTACCAATAGCGGTTGTAAGTCAGGGACTACCTGGACATTTAATTCACTGCAATGGTGATTTTGTTATAATTTTAGTTAAACGAGTGCATTTAAGGTAATGCTTTTTTTTTGCATACTTATTATTCCTCTACATTCAATAATGTATACTTTTCACAATATAAGATCTTTTTCATAACACACTAGAAAAGAGTACAAAAATTAATAAAAAGTCATGGAAGATTGAAACCCCTGGATTCAGCAATGTGCATCTATAGGGAGCAAAGAAGAAATATTTGGGTTTAATGATATTTTTTATATTACTAACAAAAAGAAAAAGTGCTTTCAATACATGCATCATCAATACTCTGGTGTAGCAAAGAGGATATATTGTAAAAAGAGACACTGAACTAATAATTTTTCAACAATTATAAACTTTAGGATATGCAATCTTTACTAGATCTCCTTCTGCAGTTTGCTATTTGCCCCACAGAAAATTCCCTTGTTTCATTCAGCCCATAGAATGAATCTGCTCTTCTCTGGATGATGCTCTGCAAATTGGGGCACAGCAGTTTGGTGGCCTGACTAAACAAGCTCCTGAAATCCTGAGCAATCTGATTGATTGATTGATTGATGGATTGATTGATTGGATTTATATGCCACCCTTCTCCCAAAGGACTCAGGGCAGTTAAACTGGTTAAACTTTCTTCTGCTTGTTGACTAGCTCTTTCGTTTTCTGATCTGTATGTCTTATATTCTATTGAAAAGGGATTTAAAAAGCCATTGTGCACTCTGTCCCCACTATTACTTCCCCTCTGTTTTCAATAAAGTACATAAAATAAAAATACTTTTGATAAATCTGGACAATCTCATAAGTCATTTTGTGTACTACATTAATTTGCTTGGATTACTTTATAGGGACAATTAGGCATTGCCCTTATTGTACAGATCATATTAGATCCATATATGTGCACTGAGTTGGGAAAGAAAGTGTGATGAATTAAACAAAGGAGAATGAACAGATTGGCTGCAGATAATCCAAACATTTTTGATTAAAACCTATAAGAATTTGAATAAGAAGGCATTGTTTAGCATATATATGAACCAGCTTCTAAAATATTATCTGGTTGCAAGTATACATGGTTTTAATAAACTGGTTAAGACTTTTTAAAAAGCATTGGTTAGAAAATTAATTCTTACAATGATATATTGTTAATAAATGTGTAATAAATTGCAATTGGATTAAATTGGACGACTTCCAATTCGAGCAAAGGACCCTGTAGTAGTGGGTGTGATTTGACCATATGTAAACCCTTGCACATTACATTGCTTTCAAATATTTTCTGTAGCAGTCAGATTAACCTGAAGTGGTTAATTTCTACTGATTTTTTACAAAATCTTGCAAACTCTGCTGTGAATTAAAGAGAGATTAAGAACAGTATAAGTAGGGTGGGCAGATATTGTGACAGTACAGAATTTTTAAAAATTGCCCTTCGTCTTCCTCTGCTCTCTGGCAAATGTACTTTTGGTGCACTGTTTCTTCCTCTGTGGGGCTATAGGGCCACCATTAGTATCATATCTGGCAATGTTTGGTAGATCTTTGCTTCCATGCAGTGTCATCTAGATTTTTGTAGACCAATGTCTTGCGGGATGAGATTTGGAAGCAGTAACACATGGTTAGCTTCCATGTGTTGGGTCAGAGTGGGCTGTGCAAGAAGGAAGTAGGCAAGACAATCCTTTTATTTTTCTTCGTTTCCAAAGAGTTTTATTGGTTTTCAAAATATACATGGGGAAGGGAATAGAGTGTATATAAAATTTTGGTAGCTCCCATGCCGGTGGTGGCAGTCCTCCCAAACCTCATAAGTTTACAATTTTGAAAAATAACGGATAAGCATATACAGAATTTACATTGTATCAACCAAGTGTTCAATCATTTCTTTCTTTGCCATTTTCTATTGTATCAACAATTACAATAAAATTTCAAATAAAATCATTTTTGTGATCTGAGCCTTTTTGATATTGCATCTTCTTCCTTGTCACCAAGTGGGGCCGTCGCCCCCTTCTTTCCCCCAACTCCATCCTCTAGGAGAGATGAGTGCTTTTGAAAAAAGGCTTCCGCCTCATTTAATGTTTTAATTCTTATTCTACCCCCTCCCAGAAGATCAGCATTCCCTCTGGCAATAACCATTTGAACCAAATTCCTTTGTTGTATAATTTCTTAGACAAGAAAGAGTATTTCCTTCTTGTTTCCCTAATTTTTTTCGGAATTTGTTTCAAAATGGTTATTTCTTTGTCTTGATATATTAAAGGTCCCGCCCCTTTGGGCCCCCCAATATCTCATCCCTTGTGGACCTCCTAAGAAATTGAACATGGACCTCTCTTGGGACTTTGTGAGTTCTGGCATATGCTGAATTAATTCTATAGACCAGGTCCATATCCCACCAGAGTTGTTCTTTGTCTCTTTTAAGGTATTCTGCTAATATTGTGCTCATAACATCTTTAAGATCTTCATTTTCTATATCTGGTATATTCTGGAACATCCTTTCAAATTCTATTTTAGACATATAATCACCTAATTCTAAATTTTCCTTTCGAATCTCTTTAACCTCTTTCTCCATCTCAGCGCCCCCCCCTTCCAATGTTATAATTCTTTGTTTATTGTCCGCTGTGCTTTGTTGTGTTTCTGTGAGTCCTATTTTAAAGTGTGCCATCTCTTTCTGTAATTCATTCATGTTTTTCATAAGTTCCTGAAACATTTGGGTAACCGACAGTTCCTGCGAACTCTCTCCAGCAGATTCCTTCTGTAATAATGAAGTAATCCTCGACTGTTGCATGCTTGGGCTGGAAACTGCTGAGGATGGGGCAGATGTTGATTTCCCGGTGGGCAGTTTTTTAGGACCCATTGTCTCAGTTCAAAGTTGGTCAGGAAAATGGCGTCAAAGGAGCAGACCGCCGAGGCAGGTCGAGGTATCAGAGCAGTCCAAAAAAAAAAAAAAGAATCCAATTCTCCTTCACTGTCTCAAATCTTGGAGGTGCATTTAAAAAAAAAGAAAAAACCCCCATATAATCCACATCTAGGAGTCCACGTAGTAGAAGAGACAAAGAGAGCCATTGGGGGAGATGTTAAAAAAAATTTTTTTAATCCTTCACTGGCAGTTACGGAGGGAAAAACTTCATAGGTGTAAAGAAGTTATAAGTGGAGAACAAAGAGAAGCCATCTTGCCTCCCCTTTCACAGGAAGAAAAGTGAAAGTTGCCTTTTACTTTTTAGAGAAGGCTCCGCGCTAAATTGTTGCAACTGCGATACGATACAATTCTTTCCCATAGTTAGTTAGTTCAAATAGCAAGTTAGACCCTTTACTCTCTCCATTCCAGTATGGAGAGACATCATTTAAGTGCTGCTTCATCCAAGGGGGGGGGTTAAAAAGAAAAACTCCCCCCTCTAATCTCCGTTTAAAATTGATTGAACTGAAACTCACGATATCCTGTCGCTTATCCTTCATCAGCAGTCCAAGAGATTAGGGAGAGCCCTCCATCTCCGGCATTTCAGCCACACTTCTCATTCAATTTGTTGTTCCCGGGATCCATCCGGCGAAGAGGCAAGATTTGCCCCCCCCTTCTGCTCATCGGCTCCTGGGGTGAGGCTGGGAGCACCCCACCGGCCACCGCCAATTTGGGGGCTCCCAGCAAGCCACCCTTACGGCAGGAGGTTCCTCCAGAATCCCCTGTGCTCCCGAGGGAGCCCACCGGACGAAGCACGAAGCACATCCGTCACCTTCGGAAACCGGAAGCGAAGTCCTCCTTTTATTTTTCTTGTTGGTTCATACAATTTTTCTTTTAAGAGCCCTGGTGGCACAGTGGCTAGAATGCAGTATTGCAGGCTAACTCTGTTCAGAATCTGGAGTTTGAGCCTGATGGGCTCAAGGTTGACTCAGAATTCAATCCTTCCAAGGTTGGTAAAATGAGGACCCAGACTGTTGGGGGCAATATGCTGACTCTGTAAACTGCTTAGAGAGGGCTGTAAATCACTATGAAGCGGTATATAAGTCTAAGTGCTATTGCTATTTTAAAGCTGCAAGGACACCTTAGGCGGCCATGGCATGCCAGTAAAAAAGTCAACAACCCCAGAAATGTTTCTGAGCAGGAAATGGTGTTGTGAGAATGGGAGGAAACAGAGTAACCTGGCTATTGGACTGTTGGGGAAAATCTACATGGCTCTGGGGAGAACAACCCTAAAACTTTAGTGAGAAGTACACTTAATTGGTTTTAAAAAGCTCTCTTTATTGAGGGGGAAAAACCCTCTTTATTTTCTACTGCCCTCTATTTCTACAGTCACTGTTATCCTTTACAACAGATTTTGTTACTTTTAGTTCTATTTGAAAAATGTGGCTCATTCGTCAATGAAATTAATTTTACATATTGCACATCAGTACATGCAAAAACAAAAAATAGAGAAGAAATGGAAAAGGAAAAATATAGGAAAATAGGAATATTAGGAAGTAAGCAAAACTAGTCTTATATATACATTAATAATAATAATAATAATAATTTATTATTTCTAGACCGCCCCCTCTCCCCATGGGGACTCGGGGCGGTGCACAGGTAGCATAAAAGCAATATATAAACAACAACAATAAATATAACAACAAAATTTAAAAACCAATTAAATAAACCCTGTGCTAAAATCCCAATTAAACTAAAACCTATTCTATAAAATCCCAAGGCAAGGAGGCTATCCCAGGCCGGCCAGACGGAAAAAGTAAGTTTTTAATTTAAGATTAAATAGGGGGCGCAATTGGCATTATTTGATTAATTTATTAATCAATAAATTTAAGAAAAAGTAAACATGAAAAATTAAACATAAACATTAACTGTATGCTGTCGAGATTTTTAAAAGTTCTTCCATATAATAATATAATAATAATAATAATGTTGAATTTATTGACCGCTCCCTCTCCCCACAGGGACTCGGGGCGGTGCACAGGGAGAATAAAAGCAATAAATATACAAATACATACAAATTTAAAACAAATTAAACTATTCCTGTGCTAAAATCCCTTAACTAAAAATTCCCACTAAATATATATGTACATTTAAAAACCCATAGAGAGAGAGACTACCCTAGGCCGGCCAGGCGGAAAAGATGAGTCTTCAATTTCAGGCGGAAGGAGCGGAGGTCCGTGGTCGTTCTGATATCGGGGGGAAGGTCGTTCCAGAGGGCCGGGCCCGCCACAGAGAGAGCCCTTCCCCTGGCCGTCGCCCACTGACAAAGTCTAGTGGACGGCACCCGGAGAAGTCCCTCTCTGTGGGAGCGAATCGGCCGTGATGATGTGTGAGGCAGGATCCGATCCCGCAGATAGCTAGGTCCCGAGCCATGGAGCGCTTTAAAGATGATAACCAACACCTTGAAGCGCACCCGGAAGACAACAGGCAGCCAGTGCAGCTCGCGCAAGAGCGGTGTAATGTGGGTAAACCTAGTGGTTCCCATAATTGCTCGCGCGGCTGCATTCTGAACTAACTGAAGCCTCCGGGTGCACCTCAAGGGGAGCCCCATGTAGAGAGAGTTACAATAGTCCAGTCGGGATGTCACGAGGGCATGAGTGACTGTGCGAAGGGCGTCCCGATCCAATAGGGGGCGCAATTGGCGAACCAGGCGAACCTGGTAAAACGCCCTCCTGGCCACGGCTGTCACTTGCTCTTCCATAGACAGCCGGGTATCCAGGAGGACTCCCAAATTGCGCGCCCCATCCACAGGGGCAAGATGTTCGCCCCCTATGGCCAGCGTTGGAGAGAGCTGGTTGAATCGGGCAGCCGGAAACCACAGCCACTCAGTCTTGGTCGGGTTGAGCCTGAGTCCGTTACTTCCCATCCAGATCCGCACGGCTTCCAGGCACTGGCACATCACCGCTACGGCATTGTTGGGGTGATTTGGGGTAGATATATACAGCTATCATCAGCGTAGAGATGGTACTCTACCCCAAAACCACGGATGATCTCACCCAGCGGCTTCATGTATGCATTAAACAGGAGAGGCGAGAGGACCGACCCCTGAGGCACCCCACATGTGAGGGGTCTCGGGGTTGACCTCTGCTCTCCTGCCAACACAAATTGCGATCGGCCAGAAAGGTAGGAGGAGAACCACCGTAAAACGGTGCCTCCCACCCCCAACCCCCCCAGCCGATGCAATAGGATACCATGGTCGATGGTATCGAAAGCCGCCGAGAGGTCTAATAGGACCAGGATGGAGGAACAACCCCCATCTCTGGCCCTCCAGAGATCATCCACCAACGCGACCAATGCCGTCTCGGTGCTATGCCCGGGCCGAAAGCCGGACTGGCGCGGGTCTAGATAATCAGCTTATGAGCTTAATGGTGATAAACTGTTCAAATACAATTTCATAATTAGAAAATATGCCCTTTTTAACTTAATACCATTATTTTTTGTGACTATAAACACATATAGCATATAAAAACATATTGTTTAGATTACTCTACTGCTACTTTCCCAAGAAATAAGATATAATGCAATAGAATGTGAGAATCTTCAATTAATAAATAAAATAATCTCCAATCATAAATAAACATTATGAGCTTATAGTTTTGATAAAATATGCTAAATCTTCTAGCACTAAAGGTGATCCTAAGGCAATTAGGGCTGCCAGCCCTATCTATCTATCTATCTATCTATCTATCTATCTATCTATCTATCTATCTATCTATCTATCTATCTATCTATCTATCTATCTATCTCTGCTTTAATCAGAAACTTGCTATTTTGCATACTTTGGAACACTATACATATATTGCTACTCATCACATTTTTTAAAAATCTCATCGTCTAGTTCTACTAATCCAAGGAAAGTCCTCCATGCTTTGCCCAAATACTTTAACCCAAGGATTACCTCGCTATTTCCAAATTAGCATTTCTAACTTTACATAGTACTGTAAATATATATTGTATCTGTAGGAAAGGAGAACAAATCTCAATTATAGATTTTTTTAATAAACTGGGTTTTTTATTTTAATTTTTTCCAGCTACATTATGTCTTAGAGTTGTACTCCCCAAAGCTACGCAGATTTTGTGATGATCATGAGGATAATTTTCCAGTTCTTGCATTTTTAACTTGCTATTACCTTGAGAAATAAAATGTGAGTTATTATGGATTTAAAAATAAAAATCTGTTCTGACAATTGACATTTCCTGAGTAAAAAACCAAGGAAAATTTCCCTAGTGAAACCTGCAAAATGATACATAACTTTTCCGAAAATAACTTTTAGAAATAGATACAAGAATGTCATCTGTGGTATAAATTGCCGGTGGCAAAACATTTATTTTGAAAGCAATAATTTTTCACAGACACTTAATTTAGATGAAGCCTGTCAATCTAAATCCGTTGCCATTTATAATTTTTAAATTCAGGACATGGGAGATATTTCTATAGGCATTTTCTGACTATTGCTTTGGGACATTATTTCAACTCTAACTGTCCAAACAAAATACCCTTTTTGATAAATCAGCAGTTCCCCAAGGTTTCTTTTTCATTCTGACCAATTTACATTACACTGAGAAAAAACGTCATTACTATGAATTAATATTATTAACTATGGTATGGACACATTCAGACAGCTCATTCTCTACAACCAGGACAACTTGCTTGGGCTATATGATAAATTTCACCCCACCAGGGACCTGCTAAAGGTCCCTAAGCCCAAGATCACGGGTGAGAGTACATAAACCTGCTATAAAATGTATTCCCAGAAGAAAAACAGATTACATAGATAAGATCATACTTGCATTTCACTTGCATTTTGGGAAAGGAGCTGAAGTTTGCAATTCAAAAAACCTTCAAAGAAAATGTTTATAGCTGGATGCCTTTTCCATTTATCTAAATTATAACCTAAACACATTGATAATGATGTTTCCAAATAAAGGCTAGTTATTTACATTTCAAATTTTTGTTTTCCTCTGTATTATCAAAATAGAGGAGAAAAATTGACCACCGCCTGTTAATGAATGGATTATGGTGGGAAAGAAGGAATCAGATTGGGATACTTTATTTTATTATAGTATATGTCCTGCAATATTTCTCAAAAATTTCTGCAATATACTGAAATTTTGGTAGCATATCTCCTGAAATATAATGGATTATTTGTGAAAAAGCATAACATTGAAGCACATCTCTAGTGTTGAGGACCATCTGCATTTAGAATCTATAAATGCCGATATAAGTTCATAGTTAGTGCAAGTTGTGATTATCTTAACGTCTTTTGATCAGAAAAATGGTTATAACATGAATTGCCAATGCACATATGTTCCACATCCTTAAAAGGCATCCATGGAAGAACTGCAACATTAAACATTAAGGCTAATATCTCACGAGACTGCTAAACCTTATGTTATACAAAAGCACCTACATTTTCTGGGCTATTGGTAGTCTTTAATTCAGCTTTATATAGGAATTACCAATGACATGAAATGCCACTAATTTTAAATTTTATTTTTGGATATCTGCATCATTATGCAAGATAAAATAGTAAGAAGCTGAAAAGATGGATATTTGATGTGCAGGAGACAATAGGTTTTAAGAAGAAAAAGTTTGCAATTTTGACTTCATACTAAAGTCATGAAGTCTGCCTGTCCAACATTCTAACGTAAAATATGAAACCTAAATATGCACATATTTAACTTAGATTCAAGCTGTACTGATTTTATATAGTATTTCAGATAGCTGGAATCAATGAACAAGGAAGTAACTGTTGTTCTGCCACTTTCCAGGTTTAAAAAAATTGTGTAGTGGTTAGGGTGAATAAGGCTGGGATAGAATAAGGCTGCACTAATCTACTTTCAAGCATACCCTACATGTCTTTGGTCTTGTTCATACGCCACCTCCTAATACGATTATGGGGCAAAATAGTTGATTGGCGCTGGGCAGTAGATGCATTTAAAAAATAAAAATAAAGGAGATTACTATGTAAACCACCTGGAGCATTTGGAGAAAAGGCAAAATATACCTTTAACAAGTGATTATATAAATTAAAAACTATGTCCCAGCCTTAGATGAATTACAGATTTTGAATTAGAAACAGTGAATTTTGGAGAGAAATTAAAAGCTTCAAATGAAGTGACTCCCCCCTCCCCCGCAATGCTGTTGATCCTCTTAATTGGATATACTGCAAGTTTCACATAAAATGTAAATATAATATAATATAATATAATATAATATAATATAATATAATATAATATAATATAATATAATATAATATAATATAATATAATATAATATAATATAATAATATAATATAATATAATATAATATAATATAATATAATATAATATAATATAATAATATAATATAATATAATATAATATAATATAATATAATATAATATAATATAATATAATATAATATAATATAATATAATATAATATAATATAATATAATATATAATATAATATAATATAATATAATATAATATAATATAATATAATATAATATAATATAATATAATATAATATAATAATAATATAATATTATAATATAATATAATATAATATAATATAATAATATAATATAATATAATATAATATAATATAATATAATATAATATAATATAATATAATATAATATAATATAATATAATATAATATAATATAATATAATATAATATAATATAATATAATATAATATAATATAATATAATATAATATAATATATATATATATGTATGTTAGATTTTTAAGGAGCTGTGAACAGGAGCTGTGAAAATATTCATATATATATATATATATAATATAATGATATATTATATATATAAATTAATATAATATATATAAATTATATACAGACACAATACAGACATAAATTATATACAGACTGCCTGATGATGACAAGTGAGATCTTGTCGAAACGTTGCAACAACTTTTCTATGCCTTATACATGGGAAAATCCCCGAAGCCAGCTATGCCAGCATACCTACACCCGTGAAAATCTACGAAAACACACACACACACACACACACACACACACACATATAAAAACAACACACACACACACACAAAATGCCTAGAGTTAACAGTACTTTTATTAGGTCAACCTAGAGATTAGCCCAGTAATCCTAGGGGTGGGGTCTTAAGGAAATGGTATATGATCTCCCCATGCTCAGGACCTTCACCACATAGATTTCATGACATCTGTACCAAATCCATCTTCCTGCTGGTAATACCTTCTTTCTGAAGCTATCTGGAGATCTCATCAATTCCTATATTTTTGGTGACCTTTGAGGTGGCCTTAAAAAGATATTATCCTAATGTAGATGTTTTGAAAATATTTTTCTTACAGCCAGTAAGGTTATTTTTTTATCCTGTGTACTTAAGGTTGAGTGTAATACATTCAAAATCATTCAGTTAGCTATTAGTATATTAGTATACAGGTCTACATAGAAGCAACTCTTAAGAATTGACTGGAACTTTCTTACTCTAGGTGAGCATAGAATTGCAGGCTGGGCTTTGTCTGAGTTGAATATATTAACTACAGAACAGAGGATTACTTTTGTTTCTATTTTAAATGAAACACGTTGATATAGAATATGAAATATGCTAAGCAGTATGCCCTGGGTCCTTTTTTAGGAGAAGGGCGGGGTATAAATTTAATAAAATAAAATAAATAAAATAAATCCATACATTCCACAATTGCTCCAACTAGTCTAAATTACCCGGCATAATTCTGCACAGAAGGCAGAAAAGGCTGTTCTCGTATTTATACTTTATGGTCTAAATACCTACATTCCTATCCCTAACACTGCTGGCAAGACATTTGCAGCTGATATCACCAGAAGGAAGAAATCTAATAGTGGAAAAGATCTGCATACTATTAAAGCTTCCAACCCATGTTGAGTTCCCCAGCCAGAATTGTGCTGCAGCGATTGTTCTCTTGGTTTTATCTGGGCTAAATATGAATCATCCTTCTGACAATCTACTCAGTACTTCTCTGAAGGAGCTGCTCCGCATTCTAATTGAGCTTATTATTAGGAAATTGCTCATAAAATTAGAAAACTCGGAGCAAGTAGGAATTCAGGTTGAAAAAGAATGGCACATATGGAAAGCATTACAATGGAAAGGTCTCTGATAAGGATAATAAAACTGCATCCAAATCTTTCTAGAGAAGAGCAAGAAGCTGACAAGAAGAAGCAGGGAGAATCTGGAGAGCACTTAGGATACAGATTCTGTAACCCAGGGGTCCCCAACCTTTTTGGCACCAGGGACCGATTTCATTTTAAAGAAAATTCCGTGGACCGGTGGGCATGGCTCGGCCGGCGTAGGGGGAGAACAGGGGGGCAGGGGGAACAGGCGGCACATGCGCGCGTGGGGGGAGTGAGTCGGCTCACTCACCCCTCTCGGCCCCCAACGGCGCGAGCGGCCGCGCCTGCACGCTCCCGCCCCCAGTGTGTGCTCTGCCCAGGGGGCTGCCCCCCCTCCTCCTCCCCTCCGGCCCTGCGGCCTGGTTCCTATCAAGCCACGGACTGGCACCGGTCTGCGGCCCGGGGGTTGGGGACCCCTGCTGTAACCTTTGTGTGTCCTTGCTTGTCCCTTGAGAAGATAAGACAAACTTCAGGAGCACAGCAGCTTTTGATCAGAAGACTCAGCTATTTCCTGATTTGTGTTTGCTTGTGCAATGTGCATACTGTATATGGATGTTTTGTTTTCTTACTCATTTTTCAATTCTGGTGGGAAATTTTCAGTTAAATGTTGATTCCAGTTCATCCACTTCCACTAGAGACACCATTTCTTTCAGTGTTGTTATTTGCTTACTGTAAAATGCAAGATTTTCAATTTATATCTAGCTCAACTGAAGTTTATTATGACTATATAGTTATTTCTTCCTGGTCTTTTGACTGATATCAAGGATCTGATTGTATGTAAAAAGGCAAAAATCTATAATTCGAAGTTGTTGTTATTGTTTTATACTGTTATTGTTGTAGGAGTTCCCGAAAGAAGGAAAACATAACAACCATTTAAAAATAAATTAATAACTAGTTTTCCTGAGGAGTTTAGACTTTTCTCCCTAAATATAGTTTCTTGGGCTGGATGACAAACAGCTTTTAAGTTTCAAAATCATTTCTGATGTAGCATATACAGTAATAAGGCTTACTTGTCAAAGAAAAATAATCTGAAACAGTATTGACCAAATTAGAGCAGTTTTTGGTTCATACAATAGTGATATGTATTTCAAATCACTTCAAATTCTACAACAATGTTACAATCCCACATTCAACAGCAAATTTTGGTGGGCAGGTAATTAGATTGGATTTTTTGTGAATAGCATCACCATACTCTTATATACAACAGAATGGTGACCCTGTTTATAATAGTTAAATACCGTACAGGTAGTCCTTGCTTAACAATCGGTTGGTTAGTGACTGTTCAAAGTTATGAAGCACCTCTCCAGGGCTTTTTATGATCCCTTGTCAAAGTTCCAAAACTCTCCACCACCCCCACCACCCAGGTCATATGATCACATTTTGGGTGCTTTGCAACTGGCTTGCATCTACAGGTGTTTGCATCATCTGACCAAAATTATGGCATTTTTTCTCCAACATTTATTTCTGTTTCTGATTAATAAAAAACACACCCATTGGGCATAATTGATTTGTTTAATGACTGCTGTGACTTAATCTTGACTTAGCAACTTCATTTGTTTAAGAACCACAGCAAAAAAGCTGTAAACTTGGGAGTGGTCATGGTGTTCTGATTACGATACTTTTTGGAGTATAAGACGCATCATGATTTTGAAGAGGCAAATTTTAAAAAAAAGTTTTTGCACTCTGCAGACCCCCCAAAATGGCCTGTTTTTTGTGAAAATGGGCCCATTTTTTTCAGCCTCTAGGAGGCTTTTAGAGTGCTTTTGGGGGGGTGGGCCCCCCAAAAACAAGCAAAAAAAATGCATGAATAGCCTTTAGGAGGTTTATAGAGTGCTCCTGGAGGCTGGGGAAGCACAATTGAGCAAAAAAGGGCCCATTTGTTGCTCATTTCTGCCCTCCCCAGCCCCCAGGAGCACTTTGCAAGCCTCCTAAAGGCAATGCATGGCCATTTTGATGATGGGGACAAAAGGAGGCAAAAAAATGCTGTATTCAGTGTATAAGGTGCACTCAGATTTTCAGCCTCTTTTTTGAGGGAAAAAGGTGTGTCTTATAGTCCAAAAAATACGGTAATGACTGTCACAACTTACAACTGTAATTTTTGACTCAATTATGATAATCAATCAAGGACTACCTGTATTATTCTTATTATTCTGTAGTCCCAGTGGTCAATGCTCCTGCGCTGTAGAAGTGCAATTTATGGTTTACCTTGTTAATATTGTTAACAGCTTCTGGTCAACAAAACCTCTTTAATTTTATTGCTTCCTAATAGTAGGATGATCTATTGATTTCTTTCATAGGGGCTAATTCCTGGACACCAACTGCCTAAAGCAGGAGATGACAACTGTGATGTTTCTGAGCAATCCTTACCACTGCTAAGCTCTTTGCTTAAAACCATTAAATGGGATGCTACCATATTGCCAAACAAATCACTGTCTTCTAGCATCATTATTTAGAACTATTAGAACTGTCCAGAGCCACTTGGTTAAGTTGGGTAGCAATAGAAATTGAATAAATAAACCAATAAACAAATAATCTTTACGTTATGGGAATATCAGTGGAATTCACATGAATATTGCAGCTTGACATATTGCTGGGATGAGTGCCAATCTGCTCCCCATCTTTTCATCACTCGGTGAGTCTCCTAGGTTGTCTCTTCTTTCTGATCTAGAACCTACTTTCCACTAGTGTCTTCTTTGGGGGTTTAATTAAGACATCATAAGGGGTACCAGAGATGTGATGGATGAATGGGTGGATGTATGTATGTATAGATGAATATTAAATCCCTATTTATCTCTGCTATCAACTAATGGCTATCTGGATTTTTGAGCTTGCATTGGATAACTCTAATTTATTTAAGTAAATTAGGTAAATCCTAACTTAGATAAATTTTAAGTGTGGAAGATCAGGAGATTGACAACACCTGGATTATGAAAAAAGAAAAAAGAAAAGAAAAAAATGATGCTCTTTTCCTATAGAAAAAGAAGCAAAATTTATTTTTCAGTCCATTGAAAAATGATATGATACAAAGTAGCGTAAAAATCTGACACAATATTAATTCAAATAGGCACCACAGCCACCCCAGAAAACTTACTTTTAGTAGCGTCTCTTAAGAAATACTGCTCCATGTTATTTTTTTTACATGAAGTGTATGATGTTTACCGTAACTCTTACAAATACCCTACATTGATATCGTATCAAGGAATCAGACATATAAAACCTGTGAGTGCTGATAATTATTTTGCATGATAAATGTAGCAGGTACAATTTCTGGATCCTTGGATTTGCATCTTGAAATGCTAGATGCAACCTTCAAGCTATTCCCTATTGGTTTTCTTGCTTTTTGAACTTAAGGTTGAGTCTGACAATCCATGCCATTCCAGCACAATCTATGCTTGGGATCTCTAGAAGTCTGCTAATGCAGGGATGAAAATCAAGCTTATTAATAAGTCATTTATTAAATCTTTCAGGAAATGTAAGAAATTTTATTAAATGCCATTTGACTGAAATAAATTACTGTAAAGTTCAAATGCATCATATATTACATTCTGACAATAAGAAGCTCTCATTAAGTGGAAAAGTTGACTCTGTTTCTGCCATAAACTCCTAAACCATAGAATAAACGTTTTGAGGTTGGGGTGAAAATCACCCCATCCTGAATATTCTTAAAGCTGTAAAATAATAGTAATAGTTAAAAACTTGATGTAAAAATGAAAAAAAATACTCATTGCTAGCAATTTTGATACAAATAGCTATTATAATCCTAAATGCCAATAAAGAAATCTTGAGAATCTTCTCCTATCAACCTCAAGGGGCTTAGTTGACTCTGAATATTTTTTCCATTACAGATTGAAATGTAATTTACAGGAAAATAGTAATAAATGTTAATAGATCTCCAACTTGAGACCATGTTGATGAAGAATTCTACTCTGCCTCTTGTGAAACACTGTTTGCCTTAATAGGAATGAATTGTATCATTTTCTTACATTAATGGGTGAAAAAATTAAATGACATCACTAAACATTGAAAGTGATCTGATGACAATATTCATTTTCTAGTAGTGATTACAAGAGAGTAACATCTGCATAAATGGGGAATTATGAAAATAGAAGAAAACTTAGTGCTATTATTGTACCTCCATTGTACTGTTTATAATTCAGGAAGAAGAAATATTTGGAGAAGCACTAATAATATTGATAAGATAACTATTGTACTTCATATTCAAATGAATTTATGGAGATTACAGCTAAATTAAGTGCTTTCATTTTGGGATTTACTATTCCCTAATAATTTATTCCATAATCTATGTAGAGAGATTTTTCTTTGCTTTTGGTTTAAATTATTTTCAATAAATAATAAAATGAAGATCTGTGTTAGAATTTATTATGGTTTTGCAGAAGATTATACTACATTTTAAGGGATTTGATGTAAATAATCCAAACCTCTTTCATTAAGTGGTAAACTGTACTTGATGTGAACAGGCTCTCTATGTTGATATTTATGAAAAAAATGTAATGAAGCAGACCAGTGGCAAATTCCACTTAATTGTTGAAGCATTCACTTTTTCCTGTGAGGCTTCAGTACCCATATGTTGTATTTAATATTTGGATATTATTTGTTTCCATGGTTAACTCCCCCCCCCCTCCCTTCCTTCCTGCATTACCCTAATTAGTGTTCCCAGCCAATCAAGAACTGTATATTGAATATGATGACTTGTTATGCTTTTTTTAGGAATCACATCTGGCAATTTCCCAATGCCACTGCAGAAAGCAAATGAAATCAATTTGGTGGAGGGTGAGCAATGCTTCCTGAATAGCTGCTTGCTTTTGAAGCATTTACCCAAAAATTATTGAAAGGAGGACCGATTTTCAATGTGGCTGAAAATCAGAACTTCAACCTTTTGCTGTACTTTGCTCTGGTCTAAATCTGTTCTTGATCCTGAGTGCACAGAGCAGTTATTGCTCAGCCAATGTAAAGTCTGATTAAATAACAATGGAATATTAAGAATATCACAAAAATACTGTATATTGTCCATAGAAGATTGATGTTACTAATGATGTTTCAAGAATGATGTTCTTAATGATGCTCAATCCAGTTTTTATTTTTATTGTTTACTGGGGAGATAAACTTCAGATGCAGCTTATTAATTATTTGGGGTTTCATTAAATTAAAATGTATTTATTTGTATATGCAACGGGTTTTTTTAAAGTTAGTTTCATAACATATTTTTCTTTGGAAGTATTTCTAAGATTTAAAAAAGTGGTGTGTGATATATAATGTACACTGTGTAGCGTCTGTGTGCATGTGCATAATTATCAGAATATTTTAAAAAACCACCAGGTTTGATTGTTTAATACAAAGCAACAGTTGTTGGCTGCAGTTCAACACATGGAGACAGACATGCTTAAATGCCTTGAAATCAATGGACTGAGCATGCCGAACTCCAGGTTGGATGTAATGTAAAGTTAATATACTAGTTGCACTATGAAAAAAGTATAGTTGCCCTTGTCATCCATGTAAACTGAATTTTCAGAATCTCATTTTTTAAACAGTGCTCTGAGCAGTCCCTGAAACTGTGCAAGACATGATTTTATTAGAGTTTAGATAAAAAGATTTGATGTTTTTCATTTTGGAATGGACCGGAGGTTAAAGTTGCCATCTGAAGTTAGTTTATGTTTTCATATACTTTGGGGGAGAAGGGGGGGGGGAATCTGCTTATTTAAAAAATTTCAAAGGTCATCAGAGCTCACTCAATAAGGTATTTGATTGGCCTTCATTTGGTTAAAAAGAAAAGAAACAGAAGCTGTACAATTTTTTTAACATTCCCTGGATTTTTAACTATTGCTATTCCCAAACAAAAAGTTCATTTGAAAGCTGAACAAGTTTTGGAACACTGTCTTTCAGAGATAGTTTCATTTATCAGTATTCCAACATTATTTTAGAAAATGGTCAATCCTTGCTCTTTTATTGCAGAGAAGATGAAACGACAGGTGCCAGAATTCCTTTTTGTCATAAATTTCACTAGCCATAGTCATTTCCCTGATCACTACAAGATGAATACGGAGAAGTTCAAATATTTGCCACTGAAAATTTTTGAACCTGAAACACCAGGTCAATAATGACCCAATTAACCAATGTTTAAGAAATCATTTTTTTCACTTCAACTGTGAGATGCTGGCATTGCCTAAAAGAGCAGAAGCAGTAGAAGTTACAAACCCAACACAGTTCTAATAGAAAGAGGAAGAGGAGGAGGAGGAAGAGGAGGAGAAGCAAAAGGAGAAAGATAAACAACAACTTTGGGCAATTGTAGATTAAATGTCAGTTTGTTTCAGAAATATACTGATCCACTGTTGCTATCTGTAATTAATTTTTGTTTTGCAAATGAGATCCAGAAACAGTAATTACAGTTTGAATATTATAATAATGCTTATCATTAATAGTTTTTCAATGCAATGTTTATAGTAGGTTTGCAGGTCTCTTTGAGAAATTTTGCTGATGGATGCTTGAGTAATGAATGAAGAAGACTATTTTATATGTATGGGTGCATGACTTTTCACCTTTCCAAAAAAACAGACTATTGTCTAAAAGCTAAAACAGTACAGTCTTCTGTCATTTATCTCTCAAATATGATTTTATTTTCCAGTAGGACTTAATAAAATGGTCCCACCTACTTGAGTGTAAAAGACACAGTTTTTGATTCCTTGCAACAACATTCTTTTTCCATGTCAGGCGGCTTACTCAAACCAGTGGACAACTTCTAAAATGAATGATTGTCAAGATGATTGACAGGGCTGCTCTTAAATATCCCCTTTTGCCTGGGGAACAGAAATGAAAAGGCAGCTGTGGAGTGGTGAAAGGACACTTGTGTCTAACCAAACACAGTTCCAAACTCTTGGTAAGGTTTAGGCTATATCCAGATGTGAGTCTGCCTTATGTTGCTGATTTTTGTTATTCATTTTGTTTCTTAATGGCAAGTAATATCTATTAATAAAGAATAATTTACTGTTGCAGAAGAGAAATGGCAGATCTCCTTATGATAAAAAACTTAATAGAAATTAATTTCTATTAAGTGTTTTATCACGAAGATATCTGCCATTTTTCATCTGCAGTAGTGAAATGCTCAAGAGATATTGTTCTTAGATTTCTATCTAGTTGTCAGGTGTGAAGAAACAGACCCACACGTGCACAGTTTGAGCTCACTACTTTATTATGTTCTGCCTATAATACAGGAATCTTCCCAGCCTGGCAACTCTCCCCTGGGAACAACTAGATAAGGCTCAAAGGAATTCAGGGAGAGTCAGTTCTGGCTTTTTTACGATTGCATAGGGATTCTAGACTTGCCCTATGCCTCCTCTCTGCCAGGCTGAATACTGGGAGATATAGTATTGGACCTGATTGTTTCAGTGTATCTTTCTTTTTTCCTTTCATCTGATTGGGACCAGTAGGTGTCATTCTGTCCTCAGGGCTGGTTTGCAGTTCACAAACATCTCTTCATAGGGTGGGAAGTAGAAAATGAGTCAGTGGATGCTGCAAAAAGATAAGGCAATTGTATTAAATAAAATGCGATGCTTATGCATTTTGAGGTTGAAATTTATCCGTAAATGCTCATGGACATATTCATTCTTTTTCATCAATTAGTTTATTTACCTAATTGCCAATAGGACTAGAAGGATTTAAAACAAGAATTCAACAAGAATGTTTAATTGCAACTGTTATATGAAGAGTGCCATCGTTCAAATTCTTCAGTGGTTGCCAATTCTCTCCAATAATTTATTCTAAACCTGTTGGATAAACGCGCTCCAGCAGCTTCTTAAAATGATTTGTCTGACTTTTCTTTAGCAGTGTTGATTAACATGCTTAAACATTTATCAGAAATAATAAAAACTTTTAAATTCAAGTTTCACTTCCGTTTTTACCTTTACTTTACTTTAACCTTTACTAGGTTTTTTTCACGAAAAATAAATCTACCATCTTCCCATTTCCACAGGTTATTAAATGATCTTTTTTTCCTCTCCTTTTAAAAATATTTGTATTTATATTTGCTTTCCTCGGTCACGCAATACAATATCAAACAGAACAGGCAAGAACAGGCATTCTTCTTCAGTGCCTTTATGTTTGTTTGTTTTTTAATGTTGATATTGATCCTTTCGTTTTGCAAAATTTAGCCAACTATTTACATAAATGAAGTAATGTTTGATTCCTGTTTTATATATTATATGGTATTTCTAAGATATCTGCATTCCATTAGGTCAAATTCTTTAAATAAGATACCAAGGAAAGTGGCATTTTGGAGTGTTAATCGAATCAACAGTATTTCTGTTAGGATATTCAGCCTTATATTGGGTTGACAATCTATATGAGCCTATGTTCTTAAGACGTTATGTAGCTTTAAGAACTGTCTTAAATTCTGATTGAATCTGATTGGCTGTGAGTATCAGCTATACTATATAATCAGGGTCAGGAATGCAGCTCATCCCCTGTTCCATTCCTTGTGATACTGTGTTTTCCTGATTGCCGTTGAAGAAGGAGGAGGTTTTGTTTGCATCACTGTAAGATAAACTCTGTTTGATGAAGGACCGTTATCATTGTTTGAGAGTTAGTTGGAAGAAGCATTTTAGTTGTGACAAAGTAAAGACTATTTATGTTCTTACTATCACTGTTTTAGAGTTTGTTTGTGGTTTACAGCAATGTATCTCTTTACTGTCCGGTGAATTACACTATTCCTCATTCATTAGCTAACATTGGTTATGGGACCAGAATTGTGACACTGGTTCTGAACCCAGAGTAGCTAACATTGGTTATGGGCCCAGTCTGCACAGTGTAAATTCTCTGGGAGAATTTAAAGAGACTGTATGTTCGTGACACATAAATTTAACCAGAAAACTGTTTAGGACAAAGCTCAGCAAGGAAGGAGACATGTTAGTTCATATTAACTGCATGAAGGGCATGTTTCTAGAGTTGCAGGAAAAGGGACTGACTTTTACAGACCAGCAGCAGGTGTACATACTACTCTCATCACTGGATGAAAGCTAAGTAGTAACATCATTTGAAGTACTGCCTCAACAAGAACTTACATTAGCCAACATTTCTTCGCATCTGTTAGAAGAGTCAAGACTGCGAGTGGAAAGGCAACAACTTAGAGCTGAGCCAGAGACTGTTGATGTAAATGTAAATTGTTGTAACTTCAAATAAAGACAGGGTCCGGAATCAGGTTTGCTCAAAACATAGCTTTTATTAGCTAGGCAAGGCTTACAGAGAAGTTAGTGTAGTAAAAGAAAAGGTGCGGTAGACAGGGGCTCCCGCGCTTTGACAGCTCTTTATATTTGGAGCTGTCAAAGGGGGAGCCAATCAGGCTGCAGCAAGGGCCAGGCGCGCCTCAGCCAATCAGGCGCGTTTGTCAGTTGGCCGCCTTGCTACAGCCTGTTGCCAAGGCTCCAAGAGGCAGCCTGGAAGACCTGCGGCCGGTCGTAACTCGAGACCGGTCGCAGGTCGAGGACACAACACCCCTTTCCCCCCTCGGTCTGCGCATGCGCGAAAAGCTGTCCAGCAGGAGAGCGGAGCATGCGCAGTCCGCTTAGTCAGCCTCAGAGTCTCTCGGACGCCGGACGAGGAGGACGTGTCTGAGGAGGCTCCTCCCTGCCGGGGTGTGGATCCGGCGGCGTCATCGGAGGGGCCTACCTGAAGAGGCGGGGACGTCTGAAGCGGTGAGTCGGGCGAGGGGGCGCGGTCTTCAATGGGAGGGCCTGGTCGGCTTGAGCCAGGCCTTGGTGGTTGTGAGGCGAAGAGGAGAAGGCGTGGTCTACGATGGGAAGGCCTGGTCGGCTTCAGCCAGGCCAGGCCGAAGATGGTTGCCGGAAGTCGGGGAAACCCAGGCCCGGCCGAGCGGGGTTGTTGGGCCCCAGCGAGGCAGCCGGATGGTTGCCGCTGTTGCTGCTGGTGCTGCTGGATGGCTGCCGCTGCTCTGCTGCTGGTGCTGCTGGCGCGGCGGTGGTCTGGTGTCTCGTTTTGCGTTTGAAGGCTTGTCGGTTTCTTTGGGTGCGGAGGCTGCTTGTCGGTTTCTTTGGGTGCGGAGGCTGCTTGTCGGTTTCTTTGGGTGCGGAGGCTTGTCCGGCGCCGAGCCTCCGGTGTGGCTGGCGCTGATGTCGGAGGCCCCTACGGTCGTAGCGGCGGTAAATGGGGCCTTGCACGGTGACTCGGAAGTCCCGTAGGCCCCGGCTGCTTCTGCTGGCTCGATTCGAGGAGAAGCGGTGCGTTTCTTAGGTCCTGTCTGCTTCTGCCGGCTCTGTCCGAGGGAGAAGCGGTGTCGAACTCGAGGTGGCCCGTGGGGAGGCCCAGGCTCGAGAGGTCGTCGAGCGTCCTGGCCCGGTCGTCGTTGGCCGGCAGGAAGAGCTCGAGGTGGCCCGTGGGGAGGCCCAGGCTCGAGAGGTCGTCGAGCGTCCTGGCCCGGTCGTCGTTGGCCGGCAGGAAGAACTCGAGGTGGCCCGTGGGGAGGCCCTGGTTTCCGTGGCCGCGTCGATGGGCCGAGCGGAGGAAACGATCCGGTTGATCGTACCGCAACAAAACAGGGAGGGTAAAAAATCTTTTCGCTGTTTCTCGATGAGCGCTGCCTGATCCCATCCTCGTCGCCAGTGTTGTAACTTCAATGCGTCCGAGAGACTCTGAGGCTGACTAAGCGGACTGCGAATGCTCCGCTCTCCTGCTGGACAGCTTTTCGCGCATGCGCAGACCGAGGGGGGAAAGGGGTGTTGTGTCCTCGACCTGCGACCAGTCTCGAGTTACGACCGGCCGCAGGTCTTCCAGGCTGCCTCTTGGAGCCTTGGCAACAGGCTGTAGCAAGGCGGCCAACTGACAGACGCGCCTGATTGGCTGAGGCGCGCCTGGCCCTTGCTGCAGCCTGATTGGCTCCCCCTTTGACAGCTCCAAATATAAAGAGCTGTCAAAGCGCGGGAGCCCCTGTCTACCGCACCTTTTCTTTTACTACACTAACTTCTCTGTAAGCCTTGCCTAGCTAATAAAAGCTATGTTTTGAGCAAACCTTATTCCGGACCCTGTCTTTATTTGAAGTTACAACATAAATGTAAATAACCATGTATATACTGTAAAATGTTTTAATTGTGGGGAAAAGGGCCATATAGCCAAGTATTGTAAAAGAGTTAAACCACAAAACATGGTTAAAAGGAAAAGACATAACTGTAATGTAACTACCTCTAGTAAGGCATCAGTGAACCACGATTTGTGGGTTATTGACAGTGGAGCTTCACTATGCATTACTAGAGATAGAGGGAATTTTAGAAAAATGTATCCTTCAAGTAACAATGTTTCATTAGCCAATGGTTGGAAGTTAAAAGCAGTTGGGGAAGGAATGGCTAAATGTAAATTTGTACAGGAGGAATTGCATATGCTGTATGTTCCTAAGCTAAAGTTTAATTTACTGTCTGTTAGAGTTGTAGTTAAGCTATGTTTATACAGTTACATTCAAGGAGAATGAATGTTTGTTAGAGAAGGGTGGAGCTAAGGTTACTGGAAAACTAAAAGATGGCTTGTATGTATTAACTGAAAATCATATAGCTAATGCTGTATGCTCAAATTTATTTATTTATTATATTTATACCCCGCCCTTCTCCAAACGGACCCAGGGCGGCGCACAGGAATATTAAAATACATACAAAACCATATAAAATTTAAAAAACTTATTCAATAAAATCCTGCGCTAAAACCAAATTAAAATCCCCAAATTAAAAAACTTATCTAAAAGTCAATTATGGAGGTTATGTTAGGCCGGCTAGATGGAACAGATGTGTCTTTAGACACTTGCGGAAGAGGCGGAGGTCGGAGATGGTGCGAAGTTCAGGGGGTAAGTCGTTCCAAAGGGCTGGGCCCGCCACAGAGAAGGCTCTTCCCCTGGGTGTTGCCAGTCGGCATTGTCCGGCCGACGGTACCCTGAGAAGGCCCTCTCTGTGGGAGTGTATCGGTCTAAGGGATGTATGGGGCAGGAGGCGGTCTCGCATATAACTAGGCCCCGAGCCATGGAGCGCTTTGAAGATGGTCGTCAGGACCTTGAAGCGCACCCGAAAGACCACAGGAAGCCAGTGCAGCTCGCGCAGGATCGGTGTTATATGGGACTGTCTAGGCGCTCCCGTAATCACCCGCGCGGCTGCATTCTGGACTAACTGCAGCTGTCGAGTGCACCTCAAGGGAAGCCCCATGTAGAGAGCATTACAGTAGTCGAGTTGAGAGGTCACGAGTGCTTGAGTAACTGTGCATAAGGCAGCCCGGTCCAGTAAGGGGTGCAATTGGCGCATCAGGCGTACCTGATGAAACGCCCCCCTGGCCACGGCCGCCACATGGTCCTCCATGGACAGCCGGGAATCCAGGAGGACACCCAAATTGCGCACCCTCTCCACGGGGGCCGGTGTTTCGCCCCCAATGGTCAGAGTTGGAATAATCTGGCTGAACCGGGGTGCCGGAAACCACAGCCACTCAGTCTTGGACGGGTTGAGCCTGAGTTTGTTACTACCCATCCAGATCCGTACGGCCTCCAAACACCGGGACATCATCTCGGCGGCATCATTGGGGTGGTCTGGGGTGGATATGTACAGCTGAGTATCATCAGCGTACAGATGATATCCCACCCCAAAACCACGGATGATCTCACCCAGCGGCTTCATATATGTGTTGAATAGTAGGGGCGAGAGGACCGACCCCTGAGGAACCCCACATACGAGGGGCCTCGAGGCTGACCTCTGCCTCCCTGCCAACACATATTGCGACCGACCAGAGAGATAGGACGAGAACCACCACAGAACGGTGCCTCCCAGCCCCAACCCCCCCAGTCGGCGCAATAGGATACCATGGTCGATGGTATCAAAAGCCGCTGAGAGGTCTAACAGGACTAGGATAGAGGAATATCCTCTATCCCGCGCCCTCCAGAGATCATCAACCAACGCGACCAATGCCGTCTCGGTGCTGTGACCGGGTCGGAAGCCGGACTGGCGCGGGTCTAGATAATCAACTTCCTCCAAGTGTCGCAGAAACTGTTGAGCCACCACACTCTCTACAACCTTCACTAAAAAGTGAAGGTTGGAGATGGGACGATAGTTCTCTAATAATGCTGGATCCAGGGACTGCTTTTTGAGGAGGGGCCTTACTACTGCCTCTTTCAAGACGGCAGGTAAGGACCCCTCACTCAAAGATGCGTTGACAATGCCCTGGAGCCAGCCTCGTGTCATCTCCCAGGATGCCAGTACAAACCAGGAGGGACACGGGTCCAAAAAACATGTGGTAGCCCTAAGTCTCTTTGACAACTTGTCCATATCCTCGGTAGTAACAAAGTCAAACTCCTCCCAAGATGGTGTTTCAAGAACAGCCTCGGACCGTCCGACTGGACCACTGTCGATGGAGGGTAGCTCGTTCCGAATCCGAGTGATTTTCTCCTGCAGATAAATCCCAAATTCCTCTGCTCGACCCTCTAAAGGGGCTTCCCGCGGCCTCTGTTGAAGGAGGGAGCGGGTCACCCCAAACAGGGCGGCAGGGCGGTTATATGCGGATGCAATAAGGGTGGCACAATACTCACGTTTGGCCACCCTTATCGGCACTAAGTAAGTCCTAATATAGGTTCTAACTAGTGTTTGGTCGGCTTCGGAGCGAAAAGATCTCCATCTGCTCTCTAGGCGTCTCTTGTGGCGTTTCATCTCCCTAAGCTCCTCGGTAAACCAAGGAGCCTGGGCGGTTCGTCGCCGCAAGAGAGGCCGCAAGGGCGCGACTCGGTCCAGGGCCCCTGTGGCCGCACTTAACCATGCGGCCACTAGGTCCTCAGTCGAGTCGCGGGGCAATTCCACAGGAATTGGCCCAAGCTCCCTTTGGAACCTTACTGGGTCCATCAGGAGCCTGGGGCGGAACCATATAGGAATGTCAGGTTGTATGTAAGTCCACATGATGAGTGCATTCACCTTCTACACCGACGTTTAGGGCACATTGATTTTCAGAAGTTGAAACAGACTGCTAAATTGGTTTCTGGGTTAAGGTTGAAACCATGTGACAAATATCTGAGTTGTAACGTGTGTAACAAAGAGAAGAGAAAACAAGCCCCAGCAAACCGCCCCAAGTCCCTTCGGGGAGAGGGGGCGGTCTAGAAATAAACAAACAAACAAACAAACAAACAAACAAACAAACAAACAAGTTAGATGGGTTTAAAACGAAGAAACCACTAGAAGTAGTATTTGCTGATCTTATAGGCCCAATGAAGGCTAGTGTAGGGGGAGCTTGCTATGTACTTAGTATAGTAGATCATTATTCCAGGTATGAGTTTTGCTATCTACTCAAAAACAAAGGTGAAACTTTTGAAAAGTTAAGGAACTGGATAAGATTTGCCGAGAGAAAAGCAAAGGGAAAAATTGTAACCATAGTCACTGATAGTAGAAAAGAATTTGTGAATAACAAGTTTAAAACCTTGTTAGGTACACTGGGGATAAAACACAAGTGTTCTGCTCCACAACACAAAGCACGCATTGGAGAAAGGGGTCAAACTCTGCAAACCATGGTAAGAACCATGCTGAATGATGCAGGTTTACGATAGCTTTGTGGGGGGAGGCAATGTCATGTGCAAACAATATTTTAAACAACGTAGTGAATTCGACTACAGGTAAAATTCCATATACATTGTGGCATGGTAGGAAACCTGATCTGAGTTATATTCACACGTTTGGGTCACCTGCAGGAGATTTTGTTTGCATCACTGTAAGATAAACTCTGTTTGATGAAGGACTGTTATCATTGTTTGAGAGTTAGTCGGAAGAAGCATTTTAGTTGTGACAAAGTAAAGACTATTTATTTTCTTACTATCACTGTTTTAGAGTTTGTTTGTGGTTTACAGCAACGTATCTCTTTACTGTCCGATGAATTACACTATTCTGCATTCATTAGCTAACATTGGTTATGGGACCAGAGTTGTGACACTGGTTCTGAACCCAGAATAGCTAACAATTTCATTTGAGCAACAAATCCAGATTGATCAGAAGATATACAGATTTACTTACATATAAAGGTTAACTTATAGACCAGTCATTTTGATTTAACAATCCATTTGACCTATGTAAAACACGTGCAATGGAACCAAGCTGTTGCAACAGTTAATAGTTCAATCATATAAAGTTCTCCCTTATATTTCCTAAAATAACCATAGTTAGCTGAATGTGAAATAAGGTAATCTATTAGGCATGAATCTGGGCCTTGAGCCATGGGCTATAGAGGAGCTATATTTTCTTAGCTTTCTATATCAAGCACCCTGGAAGAAGTTACAAAAAAAATCCCACATATCTATAGGTTATCTAAAAGACATTGGTAACTACAAATTAAATAAATGAAATGAAATGAAATCTGTATGCAAATTATATTTCCATGTGTCAGAGCAAATCAAGTTATAAAGAAGTTATACAATATATTTAGAGAGAAAGGGTGTTAATCAATTACATACTCCACACGTATTGATTTACTTATTTTACTGAAATGTAATTTAGGAAACAGAAGGTAGAAATTAGCATGGCAATTCAAATTGTGAACAATTGAGTGGTGTGAACTGGTACTTTTCTAACTAAAGGAATCAGTGGGAGCTCAGACCTTCCTCTATTTGTGATTTTTATTATAGGAAGAAGCAAGATCACCATGGGTAGAGTGGCTGGTGGACTCAGGGAAATCCCAAGCTTTCTGCAGCAGTTCTGCTGCCCTGGGAATTCAAAAGAAACCTGCTACTGGCTAGTCAAATTGTGTGGGTTTAAGCCCACATGTTTAACAGATTGCGGACCTCTGCCAGGCTGAGTGTCTTCACACATTCTTCCCAATAAGAATGTAATAAATGTAGCATGTCTAGGCTTAGAAGAAAATGGTGAGCTGGACTGATAGAGAACATTTAGGGAACCCTGGCGGATGTAATCTGAATTGTTTGCATTTTGGTAAATTGATATTTTATACCTGGCCACCCATTTTGTGTAAATGTCTGCAACTGGCTTTCAATACGTCAAATGTGTGCAGCATTTCAACAGCTTCTATGTCTCTGTCATTTATTATTATGCCATTTGTGCTAATAACATGATTGCTTTCCTTTTTTTAAAGTATGCCATTGCCATAAATAGTAATAGAGTAGTAAGACTTTCAGAGAAATAGAGCAATTTTGCATAGGATATTTGCTTTCCACCCCCACACCTCCTGTGTTTCTTTTTGGAAATCTGCTCTATACCATTTCTTTCCCTTGAAAACCTGTAAAAACATGCACAATCATTTTTCTCAGGGAAGATACAACAATGAATCTATGCACCATGGCCAGTGATGCCAGTCTGGAAGCTTATAAATTCATTTTGAAGTAAACAAAGATTGACTTCTAGTCCTCAAGTAATTCTTTACCAGCATTTCCTGCAAAAAACTAATTATAAAAGAAATATTGCAAACAAAATTTGAACAATATTTGTAATGATGAACTAATCTCTTGCCTCTTTCCCTTTCCCTGTGTAGTCTTTTTCTTTTTAAAAAAATCTGTTAACTTTTGAGACCACACAAGTGAACCCGGTGCTAGCAAATAACTCCACTGCCCTCTGACTTCATTTTAACAGCCCTCTAAGGAAATAAGGTCACAAGTTCACTGATGGCAGGAAAGACCTACTGGTGGCCTGGGCTATCCCAAACATTTACTGTACAGTTCCCAATTTATAAAGAAACGACAGCAGGGTTTTGATTTTCTTCAGAGCTATATGAGTTTTCCATATGTTTTATATTTTTGGTTCCTACCATCATCTTCAGAGGGTTGCAAACATATGTTATGGGCCTGCCCAGTGGCCCTATATTATGATAATTATTTTAACTGCTGTTTTGAAACATCGCAGTGGTACAACCCAGAAACTTCCTCACCGGTACCTGCACAGTTGGTTGAACAAAAAATGGATCCCTGGTCAATCAAACACATCTAATAAGGTGTAGATAAATAGATGATTTCATCACTCATAATATGCACATCCAGAGGGCAGCAAGTCACCTCAGGCTAGGTGTTGATATCAACCTGTAATAAATGGGGAAGCTGTACCTTCATGCTAGGCAATAAATGAACTCGCAAGGCATGCTGCTCTAATAAACTGAAACAATACAAATGTGCAGGAAGGAAAATACTACCCATGGTGAGCAAGGCTACTCAGAAACACCTCGTAACTGCTAGAGATATAAATTAGCCCTTATAAATCTCCCCAACTCTCTTTGCCCTGACATCCATCTCCTGCCAAAATGTTATATTCTTTGAAAAAACCGTTCAACTCGATTAAATGGTTTCTCTCCTTGGGAATGTGGAAGACTTTATTTGTTTTTGTGGAGTGACTTTTTAAATAACCTTCTATAATACCTCAAACAGATGTCCTGGCTACAATTCACCTGATGGTTGTAGCTATTATTATTTTTGTGATTACTCTTATTTCCCATTCTCCTCCTGACCATCATCATCAACATCATCATCATCATCATCATCATCATCATCATCATCATCATCATCGAGTCTCAGAGGTGAGAGAGGATAAGGATCCAATGCAGGGCAAGTTCAGAAAGGAAAGGCTTCCAAAGAATTCCCTTGGACTTCCTGACCTCTGCCACAGCTTCAAATGCACATTTTGTTACCTTTCCAAGCTAGTTTGAATGTATTCTTTGCCACCGTATGTAATGGAAGCCCCTTTTATTTCAGGAAAGCAAGTGGCTGAAAAAGGTAGTTCTTCTGATTTATTGGGACATTTCATTATCCCAATAATGTATGTTGAATAATTTAGTGTTGTTCTTGCCAGGAATATGACAACTACCAGCACAATGTTTTTACCTTTTTGGAGTACTAAAACCTGTTTTTAGAAATGTTGAAGTATTTGGTAGTACCACCTGTAGATTCAGACAAGTTCAGGGTCAGGTCATACCACAGACAACTATGACTATATCATGGTAAAATTCTCTGACAACCACAAATTATAGTTAAATATAGTTAAATATAGTGGGTAAATAAAGAGTTCTGACAAAGGCTTTCCCAATGGAGGGAATAAATGGACCTTAAATGCTAACCAGAGCTTACCATAAACAAGCATAAAAGGATACCCCCAGAATAAAAGAGCCTTCACACATAAACTAATAGGATCTGAACTAGCACTGATGGACAAGAAAATAATTCTTTGGTAAAGTTAGTTTGTAGGTAGTGAACTTAATAATGGCACTTTTCATGTTGAGGATTATTATAAAAGACATCAACAATAAAACCGTTGATATTATAATACCTCTCACAGAATACAGCTCAATTGCAGCACAGTTAAACAGATTCCCCAAAAAGAAAGGAAGGCAGAAAGTGGATATAGAGATTTTCTCTCTCTCTCTTTAGCTGAAATCCCTAAAATAAATTTCCCAATGAAGTTGAATTTTGGACAAAATAAAAGAACTTTCTCTTTTACATTGTCAGTCAGAAATGGGCTGCTGTAGAATCTAGTGATGGGTGGTTTATGGTTTTAAAGGCAAATCAGACATATTCACTTGCTCAAGTGCCTTGTCTAAAAACAGAAGAAACTAGGTTTTTTAGATCAGGGGCCTCCAACCTTTGCAACTTTAAGTCTGAAGGACTTCAGCTCCCAGACTTCTCCAGCCAGCAAAGCTGGCTGGAGAAGTCTGGGAGCTGAAGTCCTTCAGACTTAAAGTTGCAAAGGTTGGAGACCCCT
Organism: Rhabdophis nuchalis; assembly: GCA_039707465.1. NCBI lineage: Eukaryota > Metazoa > Chordata > Lepidosauria > Squamata > Natricidae > Rhabdophis > Rhabdophis nuchalis. The sequence continues at coordinate 125,449,447 of CM077645.1, forward strand.
GTTTTAGATCATCCAGGTTTAAATAGCTTTCTTCTGGAGTGATCATGGCCATATCTTAACCTCCTTTAAAGTATTTGGGACTTTTTCCCACTTATTTTTCTTCCCTTTTCCCTACCCTTTGAAAATGCTGTCCAAAGTCCTGTGGCTCAGTGGTCCAAAGTCCTCTTTTCTGATGAGAGCAACTTTTGCATCTCATTTGGAAACCAAGGACCCAGAGTATGGAAGAAGAATGAAGAGGTACACACTGCAAGATGCTTGAAGCCCAGTGTGAAGTTTGCACAGTCTGTGTTGATTTGGGGAGCCATGTCATCTGCTGGTGTTGGTCCATTGTGCTTCATTAAGTCCAGGGTCAACACAGCCATCTACCAGGAGATTTTGGAGCACTTCATGCTTCCTTCCACGGACGGGCTTTATGGGGATGCTGACTTCATTTTCCAGCAGGACTTGGCACCTGCCCACACTGCCAAAAGCACCAAAACCTGGTTCAATGACCGTGGGATTACTGTGCTTGATTGGCCAGCAAACTCGCCTGACCTGAACCCCATAGAGAACCTATGGGGCATTGCCAAGAGAAAGATGAGAGACATGAGACCGAACAATGCAGAAGAGCTGAAGGCTGCTATTGAAGCATCCTGGTCTTCCATAACACCTCAGCAGTGCCACAGGCTGATAGCTTCCATGCCATGCCACATTGAGGCAGTAATTGCGTCAAAAGGGGCCCAAACCAAGTACTGAGTACATATGCATGCTTATACTTTTCAGAGGTCCGATATTGTTCTATGTGCAATCCTTTTTTTATTGATTGCATGTAATATTCTAATTTTCTGAGATTGTGGATTTGGGGTTTTCATAAACTGTATGCCATAATCATCACAATTATGACAAAGCACAGCTTGAACTATCTTGCTTTGCATGTAATGAGTCTTATCTCATATATTAGTTTCACCTTTTAAGTTGCATTACTGAAATAAATGAACTTTTGCACGATATTCTAATTTTTCGAGTTTCACCTGTACTTTTGTTTCCCTGATGGGGAATTGGTGTGATGTTCCAATATCAGAAAAAAAGAAGGCAGGGATTGACAATATGACGTATACGGTAAGTGTACTAGTGCTTTGACTCATGGAGATTGCTTGGAGAAGTTCATGCAATTTTCTTGGCAAGATTTTGGAAGTGGTTTGCCACTGCTTCCTTCCTAGGGCCAAGAAAGTAACTGGCCCAAGATCTCCTACCTGGCTTTGTGCTTAATGCAGGACTATAATTTGCAGTCTCCTGATTGCTGTTCTGGTGCTTTAATCACTACATCAAATGTATGTGAAAATAATGTGGTATAAGCATGTCCAGAATAATTTTTATGTGTTAGACCTACATCTCATCTTTCTTTCCACAACAACCCTACAACAGAGAGAGGGGTGAGAGAAAGTGATTGTCCCAATGTCACCTAGCGAGCTCCATGACTTGAGTCATTATCTAAATCTAGGTCTCTAACCCCTCTCCAGCACTCTAATTACTGCAGTACATTGCTGTCTTTGTGTAAGGATGTGAATGCATCTTTTCTTTCTAAAAGAATATGACCATCTCAGAGAACCTAGAGTAGAATCTTGAGATGGAAAGAGGGGAGCAATCCTTGAGCACACAAACGTCTCCTGTGCATGGGGATTTGTGGGTTGAGATCACAGGATTTTTAAGTGTAACTTTCTTTAGTAGTTTATAGTTTGTTTGAAACATTTTCTTCATCTGAAAAGTTGATACCTTGCAAAAATCAGAACAGTTTTAATAAAACCTATTTTATTAACTTGGCTGTGTATCTAAACTAGCATTTGTTCATAAAGGACACATTTTCAGTGGTGCAGTTTGAAAGTAGATTTTCAAGCATTCCCCCCAAAAATGTCAGATAATTTTGCTGAATAGATAATTTCTCTTTGATGATATTTGGTGATATTTGATGATACATTTTAAAACTCGGATGAAAAATAGAAAAAAAGTCATAAAAATAGGCATGATTATGTCAGCAGAGACAAATCACAGTGAATGCAGATCTATATATAAACAAATTAAGTGGAAACAGTGAAATATTTTCTAGTGGCCTCATCTTGGCCTTACATTTTGCATCTGCAATCAATTGAGGATGCAAAGAAATACCGTAGATATAAATTATAGAATATTGAAAAGTATCTATACTGTTTCAAGTGAAATCAGGTCTATAGTTCTTTAAATTTAATGAACATTTCTTGAAAAATTATGGGTGTAAAATTCCAAGTGTACTCCAAAACACTGTTCATGTGGTTAAAGAGTATTTTATATATGCCAGGAGCAAATATACCATTTTGTGGCTTTCCAATAATGATCAACTTGCTCTAATTTTTTAATGTACAGTTAATTTTGAAAAGGAGCCTGTGATCATGGGGGATGATGGGAATTCTAGCCCAGTCCTTTGGAGGGGGTCAGATTGCCTGCCTATGCTATAGTGTTATTTACAATAATGGCAGTGATGGTAGGAGAGGAATCAATCACAATTATATTCATGGAGAAATGCCACTTTGAGGTGAGAAGCCACTGGAATTTTTCCAGTGTAACTATAAATTCACCCCAGATGATGAAATTCAAGCCTCGTTGAGTTCCTGATTGGGCTTTGGGCAAATGCCTCGAGAATTGCATAGGGCCACTCTGAGGCGATTGGCCTATCCAGACTTTAATGGCATTAAAAACGCCTGCTCTTATGGGAGTATCTGTCTTCATCAGAATTCACAAAAGCAGAACAATTGGAACAGCTTCAGACATGAAAGTATGGCTAGTGTAGCCACTCCCACACCCTACAATAAATCTTACAAACAGCAGCTGGCCTCTATACCCTGCTTTCTGCTCACATGTGGCTTGAGACTTGAAACTTGGTCAGATATGCGGTTTCTTATAAGCTGTTATATTGGACAAATGGTTAAGGACTGGACTAGAAACAGGAAGATCTGAGTTCTGGTGCTACCTTAAAGCACATAACCCAAGTGGGGATTTGGGACCAGTCATTCTTTCAGTCTGTGGAAGAAAGCAGTTCAAATCACTCCTGAAAACTGTATGGACTTGTTAGAAGTCAAGATTGATTCTCCAAAGAAGCAAAAAGAAAGAAGGAAATTGTTATATTCCTGTTCCACCACATGAGGGACACATTTGTAAGTGGAAAGTGTATTTGCTCGCTCTTTGCTTTTTATCACTAAGACTGTGCGCTCTGATGAAGCAGTCCCACTGCACAAATCTCTCCCTCCTTTAGAGCGTAAGTTACTGCAAGAATTAGAAAGCCTTCAAGAGCTCCACCTGGTTTAACTCCTTTCTGATTATACTGCTGGTGAACCAAACTCCTGTTCCTACTATTGTATTTCCAGCCCACAATTCTTTTTCAGGTGCATTTAATTTTCAGGCAGTGGGGAAAAAAAATCAGAGATACATTTTTAAATGAGATGCCTGTAGACATACTACATTAATACAATCTTCAAAGTTTCCTCTTGGTACCAACATTATATGAAAAATAGATGCCTCTCCCAATATCTGCTTGACATTAGTAATATTTCACTAAGGAAGACTTTTATATCTCTCTGCTTTCAAATTATGCCTTTTGATGGTCACTGACCAAATAAATGTTATAATAATGGTATTCTATACACAATTATACTATATGTTTCTGTACATTACTATACATAACTATATGTTACTATACTTTATGTTACTCTACCTTACATAGTTATATGTTACTTTACATTACTATAGTATACCTTACTATGGCTTACTATACTCTACTGGAGTTATAATAGAGCTTTAAAGAGGCTTTTTCAAAAGACAATTGGATTTTCTTGCCCCCCCCTCCTTTCCCCCCTCCCTAGGAATTTAAGAAGCTTCTTGGATGAGAAGCAAAACATCTTCAAGAAAAAAATATCAAGAAAGTCCAGTTGCTTTTTGAAAAAGCATCTTTTGGACAACCATGATCTGGATGATTGAGAATCTCCACAGAAACTATACTATAGTATTTGTTACTAAATTCTATGTTACTGTACTATATGTTACTGAACATTACTGTACATATACACTATGTCTACTCTATCCATTGGAGATTTTGTGTGGAATTCTGGGGGAGCCATGGCAAACGGAAAATATCTCCATGAAAGCAGAGCTCACAGCTATGCTAAGACCCAAGAAATGGTGAGTAGACTGGTTCTTCAGGACCTCTTTGGAAAAGGAGAGGATGGGAGATTGCCCACATATGCTTTGGGTGGCTGGATCTCCCAAGGAGACTACAGGTCAGTGGTCTTTTGTGGGTTTGAGCACTAGGTGATAAAGGAATAAGCCATCTGAATTAAAGTGTAAGACTGTTAGAAGTAAAATGGAGAGATATAAATGTAATTTATTTCATCAAGGCAAGTAAAATATTTATTTTGCAAAATTCTGGCAAACCTTTGTAGACTTCATGCTGACACCAAGTTTGAAATTTGATTATAGATAAGGGATAGAATATGGAATGAAGAGGTATCTGTTTAATCTTATATGTAGTGAAGAGTTATTACATTTGTCTATACTTGTGATGAAAGTTGGAAGTCACTTCTTAAATATTTTTTAAATCACATCCTTTCCTTTCCTTTCCTTTCCTGCACTTTTTATTCTAGCTTTCTATTCTATTCTCTTTTAAAAGTTTAATTTGTATTTAGTTTGTATTAGTTTTCACTCATCAAAATCTTTAATAGAATTATATACAGAAGAGATATTTAGCGTAAGGGTGATTCTGTGCTGTTGCCAAGAGGAGGACATCATCCATTACATCCTGTCCTATTTATGATGAAATTAAGGAGAAAATAAGTGTCTAAACCCTTAAATCTGATGATAAACAGATTTAAGGGTTTAGACACTAAACTATTGTATTGCCTCCTTGTGGATGTGATTCCAAATGCTACTCATCAGGTTTCTGTCTTTGCCGTACTTTCTTTTAAACTTGGAAAGTTTTACGCTCTTAATTTTAGTATTAGTTCCATCATAACACCCCTGCGTGCCTTTTCTTTGCTAAACCAAATCTAAACCAAATCAAATTCTAAACCAAATCAATCTGACTTAGAAAGATTTGGGAAGTATTTTAACTGAGGGATGGTCCTATGAAATGGCCAAACTGGAGTATCAGAATGACACCTAGTCACCGATGATGCTTGCAAAATCTGATCCCCTTCTCTTCAAGGTCTATCTTTGTATATATGTGCAGGCCTGAGATAAGAAATATATACAGGCAATGAACATCAGTTGCACTGTAAGGATTAAACTATACAGTCCACCTTATATATGAAGCATACCTTATATACTTTCCTCCTCTTTATTTTTATGTAGATTAAGTTTAAGGAGGTGAAGATTTAAATCTATTCCCTCAGGTGCATCAAATGTCAATTCAAAGTATATAATGAAACTCTACATTTTGTTTATGGGAGCTTACCCTGATGAGCACAAAGGTGCAATGAATTTGAATTCTGGAGATTTCATAGGATCTTGTGCAGAATTAGGTATTGCATGCAATTAAGAATTAAGTCAGAATTAGGTATTGCATGCAAAATTGTATGTAGTAATGTTTTACCTGTAAATGATTTTTACTATTTTAATCACACACAATCACTTTAAACTCAATGTAAATCGTTCTAAACTTTGTAAAAATATGATTTTGTAATACAGTTGTCAAAGTCTGGAATGCTCTACCTGATTCAGTTGTCTCAGCTACGAATTTTCACAAATTGACTTCCATTAGACATATTTAAGAGGTCTGTAGAGGGGGCGTGCACTAATGTGCTGTCATTCCCGTCATTGTATATTATTCCTAATTTTTTTGACATATTATAATAAATAAAATAAAAATAAACAATATCATGAATGTGTAGCATGCAGCTAACCCTCATCTCCATCCATGTATCCATCCATCCGGAGTGCCCACACCCTGGATACAGATGTTTGTGAGTTTAAACCATCCCTTCCAGCTTCTTGCTTCTCCAAATTCACATATTTTGCATGTAAACATCTTTACTAATGGCAGAAAGAATCAGCCACATACTATGTATCTATTATACAGTATTATGTAGCTGAAATTTAAAATGCATTAACCTCAGTAGAACACAGCAGCTTCTTAGTCATACTTTCCCCATACGTTCCCATTTTGTTCTACTGACTCCTTTGAGGAGCAGTTTTTGATTCATTGTTTTTTATAAGGAAAGGAAGAGATTCAACACATGCCCTGAAGATAATTAAATGCTGCTTTTTCAAGGAGTGCTCCATAGTATTATTACAGAAGAATAAAAACATATTTTTTTTAAAAATCAGGATAAGTTACAATTTAGAGCAGTTAAGTTAAGTTAAGATTCTAATGGCACATTGAAAACAATTATTATGACATAAAGCTTGGTAACCTAAAGTCCATTTTTCTAGATTATATATAATAAATGAGTGACAGAACAGAAAATGGAGATGGAACACTAAGTGAATTGCAAGAAGCAGAACGTGTGACTGCCAATAGCTAATAATTTAATGATTACTGTCTGTTCTCGCTACATTTCATTCTCTTGGTTCTCAGTGTTTATACCCTCATGCCAAGTTTGTGTGTGTGTGTGTGTGTGTGTATTTTATAGTAGTTAATAAATAGATCCTATTGTATTGTTTTATTTGTTGTTTGCTGCTGTAGTGACATATATATGGTTGTCTCTAACATGTGAGTTATGCTTATTATCATTTAAAATATATTAGCAGCATTGACAAATTGTTGAATCTCTGCCTACTGTTGCTGAAAAATATCCTTTAGCCCCTTGTTAATTGGGTTCAATTAATTCTTCAGATCCACTCTTCAAATCAATGCCAATGTGCTGAACATTTTTTCATAAGTACAGAAGAGTCCAGACCCACTCAGAATGTTCATTCTGTTTTAAGATGTTGCATATTAGAAACACCACTGAATCAATTCAATGCAATGAAGATTAACACAGCTTGAGCATTATCGCTAATGTGACTGTCTGGCTTTCATGCAATTCCATCCTTGGTCATAGCTTACAGAAGCTGCTGGAATGGGTGGTCTTACCTATGTCGAGGAGAAAAGGCATTAACTCCAAGGATCCAGGATGACATGTCATACCTACTATGTAATTGCTCTTAGGGATCTCTCTCCCTTGTAAGAATAAATATGAAGCACCTTCATTGTGCCCCAAAGCTGAGAAGAGTCAATGCAGTTGCTATGTTTGGCACAAATCAGCTGTAGCAGTTAACTAATCCTGGACGTTTTCTCAGTTGTGACAAACATTTTGGCTTTCTAGAACTGCTTTAATCTTTTTGGAAGATTTATGTTTGCCTTTGCATCAATAACGTGCCCACAATAACCTATCACGTTTTTGAAAAATTAGCATTTTATGCTATTGGCTCTTAACCCGTATTCCTCTAGGCATTTTAAGACCTTTTGTAGGGTTTCCAGATGTTTTTCATCACTTCCACCTGTCACAACAGAGTAATCCAAATATGCTGAATTTCCTAAAATAAGTTGCAAACATGGTCTTGCGCAAGCTGGAACATTACCAAATCATGAAGTGCTACATTGACAAAGAAGTTGGTTATGGGATGCAACAGCCTTGATATCTCAGCCACGTTTTGTTAGATTTTATTATGAATGCTGGATATATTTTTTTCATCTTCCATGGTGGCAGCTTCATTTCCAGCTGTTCAAACCAATGTCTCTGTTGCAGTCATAAAATGTCTCTTCACTTCTTTATCTTTCTTGGAGGCCTTTCTGCTACTTGAGTTGTCCCTCTGTACAGACAGGCTTTTTGCAATTGCCAAACAACAACATACTGTAGAGTGTTGAACAAAAGCTCTATTTTGGCTGCAGAAGGTTTGGTGAAAAAAAACCTCAATAACTGAAAATAAGATGACAGGTCCTTTGATTCTTCAGCAGAAGAGCTGAATCTGTCCATGATGTAAAGTGTTTCAAGATGAGAAAATACAACGCAAAGCCCAAATAACAAAATCACAAAGATTTCTAACCCAATAAAATAAATAGAAGACTATGACCTAATTCCAGTAAATGCCTTGGAACCCCATTCATTTTGGAATCTTCCTCCCTGCCTTCATAGGTACATTTAATATTAAGGGGGAAATAGGATAGAATGTCTTTAGAACCTAATATTCTAGATGGAAGAGGGATTTTCTTTTACAGTAAAGACGAAGTTTCCTTCAAATCCAACACAGCCCCTGATGAGCTCATAGACTTCAGGTTGTTTTCTTGACAGTTACTGTGGTTTGCCATTGCTTTGTTCTCAGTAAATCCCTCTGATATTTCCTGATGCTCCTCAATCTCCATACTAACCAGATTCCACCTTGCTTAGCATCTCAAGATCAGCCAAAAGTGACATGACCTTTATTAGCCCTGTGAACAGACATAGCAAAAACACAGGCTCCAGGACTGGCAATGTAATGTTCCTCACTTCTGCATTTCAAGCTGGTTTAGCACCTGTCAGAGAAAATGGGTAGCTCTTATCGGGATTTGTTGTAAGCCTCCTGGAGTCATTGAGAGTAAGTTGGGAGGCAACATAAATTTTCATGAATGAATGAATGAATGAATGAATAAGCAGCATTCATCATTCTCCTTTTTCAAAGACACACTTGGTATTATAAACTAATTTATCCCAAATCTGAAGAGTTAGTTTGATCTAGCGGTTAAGGCATCATATTAAACCAGAAGATTGTTCATTGTATGGTTTTGACTCCAGATTATTTATCATCTTTGATGCTCTTCTTTGCATTCATTCTAACATCTTTTTTGTATTGTGGTGGTCAGAACTGGATGCAGTATTCCAAGCTTGGCCTCCCCAGTGCAATATATCCAGACTGTGCTTGTCAAAATATATCCCTGTCCTTCAGAGTTAAAAAGAAAGATGTGCCCTGCTAACTTTGTCTTTAAAAATGTGTAGTCTGCCTTAAAAATGTGCCTAAAACTAGTGTTTGAAATATAGAGTTCAAATATTTGATACTAGAAAACTTAATGAAGCATAATAGTTCTGTTTCCCCCACCAATAGCCAAAACATATCCAGTGGGCATTGGCCATTGTAATTTTCTAAAAATTAAATATGAGGAATATTGGTCAACTTATACAATCTCTTTTGAAACTGCTTATTTAAGAGATCCTCTGATCTGTATATCTTCTACTTTCTCCTTGATCTACATCCTGCAGATCCCATGCTACCCCATAATAAATTATGAATTAAATACCTGATTTCAATTTATTGAATACATTTCATGAAAAAACACTGAAGAAATAAGAATGATTTATTTATAACATTTCAAAATTAGCAAACAACGTAGACGGCTAGATTTCCCCCCCTAATTTGAATGGTAAGATACTTCCAGATGTTACAGGGCCCCAAAGCAAAACCTGAACAACATCAGGAAACCCTAGCTAATGGAACAAAATAATTTTAAGCTGGGACATCCTTTGAATTGCTCTGTTTATGATATTTGCTATCAAATATTTGTTATTTGGTAACTGCTAGTTCTGGTTTATATTAACATAATGTTGCCATGTTTTCACTTGGAATATATTCGCTGACAAAGACAATGGAGAGATGACTTGATTTGCCCTCTTAAAATGACTGGGGATTATGGGCATTTGCCACCATAGAAGATGATGAACAGATCTATTTCAAATTTCTGAAATGGAAACCATGTCTTTTCAAAATAAATTAATTCATCAAAAGCAGATTAGGTTTACCAAAACAGAGTCAGTCACCCATCCATAAATGTTTAATATGTAGGTAATATTACAATGTTAATAGGCATTCAGAAGACATGAGGAATAAAGAGAACAAAAGACAACCTCCCTTCTTTTGAGGACAGAAAATGAAGAGCCCATTTTGTACATGATGTGGCCGTGAAACAATGTCTGCCACTTCTTTCTGAGGATTGAAGAATAGTGATTCTCCAGGCGGAGCTCTCAAGGTGGTTCTCCACAGTCTCCTGCATTCTGGCCAGTTCCCAACTTGCCATTGCAGCCCTGGACACTGCTAGCGAAATAGCAAGACCAATGCCTCCTTGCCTCAGGCCTGCCTCAAATGATAAGTGTTCGGTCTTCCATTATATTTTTGTTCTTTATGGCACAATATATTTTAAAACCTTTAAAAATGAGGAGGATAGGAAGGGATGTGCAAATGGAGCAATAATCATTATTTGATTCACTGAAAAACATGACTAATCCATACTCTTAAAAATGAAAAGGTAAGGAAATGTTGTTCCTTCCTTTTTTAATGCTTATTTGGTGGTTTGTGATTGGAGAAAGTTTGAAAAAATATGAGATATATCTCTGATTATTAGATTATTAGAAATTTTAATGTTACTATATCAGGCATGTGGAGTATTTGGCTACTTATGGTATGGTTTTCAGTGCCTTTTCTAATTTACCTTTTAAAAATTTACTATTTAGTAACATAGAAGAAGCACAAATGGCTTCAGAAAGGTGAACAGAATGTTAATATTACAGAAAACTTAATTCGGGTGAAACATAATAAGAAATTTTCCTGCAGCTACAAATTTACAAAGAAAAGGGTCAAAGAATAGTGAAAAAGTGTGTGTGGCCCGATTCTCTTTATATGTATGGTTTGTCTTTTATAGTTATGATTAATTATTTTTACATGCCATTATTAAGGAAACCAGTCACATTCAAAAGTAAATTTGAAATTGAAATATTGAAGAATTGAATTGCATATTAAATACGATTTCTATTTAAATGTATGTTTGCATTATTATGTTCTATATTGGATTGGATTTTAATTCGACTGCTCTAGTCCAGAAACAACATTCCGAAAATTTTCAACCATGATTCCTAAAAACGATTTTAAAGAAAAATAATTTATCAGCAATTGTAGTCAACTTCTTTATACTGCTTATATTCATCTTTAGAAAATCTATTCAGATGTAGACTATTTTAACATAATAAATCAGGTTTTGAGAACGAAATTTGCTTCAGAGCTCATACAGTTCTGAATTTTTCAGCTGCTCATTAAAGCAGACTAACTTTTCAGCCTCTCATACAATCTGGGTTAAAGGATTAATTGTGCTATAATCAGGGCTTCATTAAGCCAATGTGGTTTTTAAGCAGCAGCATCTTTTTCTAGGCCTTTATGGCATCTTGAACAAACAAAGGAGCTTTAATGAACAGCAGAAAGGTGTTGTGTTTGTATGGTCTGAAGTAATTCTTGAGACTTATTTTTGGAAGTATAATGCTCTGTGTCTGGGATATCCTGAGAGAGGAATGAAGGCTGAAGATAATGTTAATGGAAGACAAGCATTTCCACATATTACTCTCATTTTTATACTGCCATTTATATAAATTGTTCTCATTTACATATAAACTTTCTTGGCCTTCTGGCAGACTGTTAAAACCTGGCCTTCCCCTCCACTCCCCAGTATAAGGACTAGGAAATTAGGGAATCCCAATATACGTTAGCTTTTTTAAGTAGAAAAATTCTTATCAAAATGCCATGTAGTGCCTTAGTTATTTTTTTTCTTATCATTGGATTATATTAATTGGTGATTTTTATTTTAAAAAATTGCATGAGTTGATCAATGCCAGTTATATATATAAGATGGGCAGTTATATACATTTTCTAAATAAATTAATAAATTTAATGCAAAATTGGTGAAGTTGTCATAGATGTGTCACATATAAAGGATAATGAATACTGCTAAACAATTAATATTATTATTAATTGTTTAGTATTAATTAATTAATCTAAGGATCACAACTATACAATGAGACCATGTTGCAAGAGCTATAAAATGTGAGAAGGTAGAAATACTACCTAATCTCATAAGAGTCTTGTAGATTTTGTGGTTACAGATTTTTGTTCATCCTATTAATAGGTATTTAGTAGTGGAACTAATTTTTATATTATTGTTATTAATGAATTTATTTTTGCACAAAAATATAGACACAATTTCTTTGCTTTTCATTTTATGTTATTTTTGTTGCTTCCTGTAATTTATATATATATGCATTCACTCTGTTAAATAAAATAAATTTTGTTATATATTATTTTGTTTTACATTAAACTATGACTTTCGTACGATGCTTGGGCACATAAAATATGGGATACAGTTAATAGATTTTGGTCTATGAAATAGAAATCATGAGAGTTTTACCTTTAGGGAATTAAATCCCAAATATTCACTTTCCTACATATATGATGTAGAATATATAAAAGTGAATCCACCTGATTAACATTCTTGCACAAATTCTTTATTACTACAGAAATCTCTCATCAAAAATTATATCTGTGGGAAAGAGAGTTACTCAAGTTCCCTTTGAAAGATTAAAATAGATTTGATGTATAGGCTTAACTAAACTATGGAACTTTATGAATCACTTAAATCTGTTTTTCAAGAGGAGTCATCTGGAGAAAAATTGCAACCAAGGAGAATCACAATGAAAAGGATTGTATTAAGATATGAAAATATATTTTCAAAGTTCAACAGTTTTGGATGACTTAGTATAATAGGGTGAAAACAATCCAGATGATCACTAGGTGGCCACAAAGAGATAAAGACAACCTTATTCTTTTCTGCCATCTAGTGGTCAGTCTTTCCAAGTGAATATGGTAACCCTGCCTATATTAAAGGTCTCCATAGTATTTGACATCCTGATAAGACCTGAAAATATTTCACCATTACCACCACTCCAAACAATAGAATGCCCTTTTCATAGATTCTTCATTCTAAAGTGTCCTTAAATCAATTCAGGACTCAATTCATAATGAGATTATGGGAAGAAGAAAATGCCATTTGGAAAGTAGAGATATTTGAAGTATCAGTAAATTAGAAAGTAATGCTGTTCTATTGTAATGCCGTTCTATCTTTAATTCAGTTTTTATCTTTTTTTAAAGATTTGTTTATCCCACTTTTATTATTTTAATAAATCATGCAATAAGCATGCATAATATTCATTTCTCCTCTTATTTTCTGCACAAGAATCTTCTCTTCAAAGAGCCTATCTTTTTCCATATTTCTATATTTTAACAAAAATCTGTTATGATGATTTTACTTCACTATTTTAATTTTAAGTACATTTATTACCTTTCTAATTTATTCTTTCTATTCTTCTTTAACCCCATATCTTTATTAATACGTTAATTTTTCTACCATTAATTTAACCTTTAGACAATATAAATGAAAAATACAGAGGGCTCATTTAACTAATAACTTCATGTGGAGTTAGAAGATAATACTAAGCAAACAAATAAAAAATCAAATTAATGCTAATTGCCCTTTCATATTTTTTGAAAGGACTGTGAAAGAACTACTTAATTCAGTCTGTGGTTGGACTTTTAGCTTGGAAAGTACTTGAACTTCTTTGAGTTTATTTTAATGAGAAGCATATGCAAAAGTTTAAATTAATCAAATAAATTAATTTGTGTCAGGAAACTCCACATCTGGCAATTAACAATCTTTAACCAAAACAAAAAAAACAGGGGCATGGTTTCTGTCTCCCTCCCACCCCCCGCTCTCTCTTTCGTTTTCTTTCTTTTTGCTGTTTCTTCAAACAAAAAGTAGAGTAGAATCTAACCAATGAGAAAAAAACAAAGGTCCCTCTAGGTAAGCTAGATCTTGCAAGATACAGCAAGCACAAGACCATGTCAACCACAAACTGTGGGCCTTGACACAGAGATGAAACAAACTGATGATGAAGAAGCAGATAGCCAAATGTCTGAAACGGTATAGGGTCTCCTGCTTGAGCAGGGAGCTGGACTAGAAGACCTCCAACATTACTTCCAACTGATATTCTATGTTCTATAATAACATACTTCTCAAAATACATATGGAGGATACACTTGGATTGAGTAATCAGAGTGTCTCCCAGATCAGACCCAAAAATCCTTACACCGAGAGTACCACAATTCAGTAGAAACTTCTTGTTCCACATGTTTCTTTTTAATCTTTTGACTGTAGCAACCCCTTGCTCATACTTCTTCTCAGAAGCCCTAGGGTAATAAAGGGGAAAGGAAGAACTTTGAAAAATGTGAGTTTTCCATCACAAGATCAAGTCCCATCTAACATGATCGAGACAGTTTCTGCTGCAGGGTAAGAGAGGTCTGAGTATTGTTCTTCCTTCTCTATTTTTTTTTAACTACAGAGACCAGGGCCACACAGTGAAAAACCTTTAATAAAATAAAATAATAAAATGTGTTCTCTCAGGCTGTGCTGTCTCTAGAGAGGAATAGACAGATGGGTAACAGAGAAGCGAACAGTGCTGTAGGATAATTCTTCCCACTCCCCAAACATTGCTTTTAACAAATACTTACATAGTTTCTGAGAGAGTCTCAGTTCATACGTTATCACCATCCTATTCTTTCTCTTAGAATTGCATGTGTGTGTGTGTGTTCACTACAGGCTCTTTTTTCAGCTTAATCCATTGCTCTGTTTCCCCAAAGTAAAATAAAGGAAAAAGAGAGAGAGAAAGAGAGAAAATGACATTCGTTTTCCATCCTGATGCGACTCTCCCGAGAATTAAATCTACTGGCGGAATCTTTATTTATTCTGGATATGTCCTTGTTTAGTGTTCCCTCTCGAGGAGTGAAAATTCCAGTGTTAGAGCAGCACAATTTTTTCTGAGTCAAGGCCACCCTTGTCAATTAAAAGGCATTTTCGGAGGCAGTTGTTGAAAAGTAGATGAGTATAAAACAAAGGCACTCTATAAATAATAAAAAAGAAGTTAAAAAAAGTAAAATGCAGTTTCTTTTATATCAATCAATTAATTAATTAAAGTAGTACAGTAAATGAACCAGTACTATTATTCTTGAACTTTATGTGGTTCCTCTGGAGAAATTTTGCTTTGAGGAAAGCGTAATAAGATTTTCATCTGACATCTGCAGCTCCATTTTTTTTTAGAGACTTATAGCTGATTTAGAAGATGCCTTTTTGCTTTTCCAGGATATTTTTTTCGTGCTCTGTTTGCGTGGACCAATATACAAATTCTGCCTTCTAGTGGAAGGGAATGAATATCTCACCCAAAAATCTCACTTTTACACCAGTATTGGAATCCATATTCATACTAGAGCCAGTTTGATATAGTGGTTAAGGTAATGGCCTGGAAACCAGGAAAATGTGAGTTCTAGTCCTGTCTAAAGCATTAAAGTTGACTGGATGACCTTGGCCAAGCCCAACCCACCACACAGGGCTGTTGTTCTGAGGAAAATAGGAGAAGGAAGGAGTATTATGTATGTTCCTTGCCTTATTTATAAAAATAATAATAAAGGCAGGATAAAAATATTTTTAAAAAGTAGCAATACACACCATCTCTGAAATTTTTCTTCTTCTTTAGTACATTAGAAAAAGTAAAATAAAATTAATTTGCTCATTTCTTCTTTGAAGACATGATAGACTTGTAAGTACATTATTCATGTGGATTTTGCACTTGGGTTAACTTGTGGACTTCTTGGGACTGAAAATTGTAGTAGCAGTAATATACAACACCTAATATAGTTGGCCTATAGAAGAACCTGGTTGGGAAGGGGTACTGGTAGACAGGTGGTGGGGAAAACCAGGGAGGAGGAGGGGGAATGGCAGAGAAGGTCTCATCTTCCAGTGAGCTGCAGGAAGCTATCCAGAGATATACAAACATTACCAGAAGATCTGGACTTAAGCCTTTGCTTTAACTTCATGACTTTAAATGTGGGGGTCCTGTGGTAGATGAATCCATTAATTAATCCATTAAATTCCTATTTTGTGAACTGATTTCTGGCCTTTCTTCATGAAAATTGGGGAGGATGAAGGATGGACATGACAGTTGTTTGGTCCCTTAGGTCTCCCATTTCCACTCCCACCTTTTAATCCTTCTCCATAGATACTGCACGGTCCTTCTTCTTTAGCAATTGCTGATGGTTGGCCAACCAAGCCCAGAGCTGCTGGCTGCCTTGTTTTAGCCTTTCTGAGAACGTGTCAGCTCCACAAACTGACAATTTAGTTTTAGGTGCAGGGGAACATGATTGTTCCCCATGACAAAGCCAATCATCACTTTTTCCCTAATGTTCTGGAGGGGATTGGAACTGTCTGGCACATTGCAAGCCACCCACGTCTATTGACATAATAAAATGTGGGGAGATATACCAATGACATGGAAAATCATTCCAAAAACGTCAAACATATGCACAAGTATACACATTTAAAAATATGAAGGCAGTAGTTAATAAGACAACTAAGTACGATAAATTATTCCATTGAGTCCATAAATATATACCTATTTTTCACCACAATTTCACCATTCATCCAAAAGGCTGCAATCAGGCCGATCCCTCTCAAGGGTCATGCTGGTTTCCTCTTCCCTCCCGAACATGTCACAAGCACATGTAGCACAAAGAACAATTTATGGGGGATGAATAATAATAATAATAATAATAATAATAATAATAATAATAATAATAATAATAATAATAATATTTATTGTCATTGTAATAAGATTGTAATAAAATTACAATGAGATTGGTTTGAGCGCTGTGCCAACATTTGCATCAGGTGGAATACAGACAGCAGTCACAGCCATAACAGGAATCTCTCCAGGCAAACAAAATGGCCGACAAATGACAGTTGAGAACCCCATGTCTGCAGAACAGTGTGTATAAGCAACCCCACTGTCAGTACACCAGTTATTATGTGTGTAAAATTCAAATCTGTTTGGCATTTTAGGAGTTGGTAGAAGAGGAGCACGTCTCTTTTTCTTTTTTATTTCTTGTTGCAATGAACTTTGAGGAATCGCACTTGGCATTTTTTTTCTTCTCTCTCAGCTTTCTCAACAGAAAAGGATGGAATTACTGGTAGGGGTGGTGCTCTCTGCTTCTTCATTTCAATTCTTGCGGTTGCCCCTTGTATATTCCCAAGAGATAATGATGGTGCCACTGTTACAGAACATAAACGTCGTGCAGAATCTGCAATCATTGTTTCATCAAGGCTTTGTTTACAATACAACATGGGTTTTAAAAATTCTCCACTACCCAGATCTAGACTTCTTCTTGAGGATTTCTCTGCCTGAAACTTGAATGGCACAGCTCTGGATCCTTTCAGTGATGCTCAAGCCTTTTGCAGTTCAGTCAAAACTACACATTGAAACCAGAGTTTTATGAAGGATTTTGAAATCCCACCTTCAATTAGCTAAAAAGGCCTCTCCAAATTCTGGCATTTTCAACTGGTTCAGGCTTTACCAAGTGGGAGCACTGACCTGACTTTTATAGTCATAATTATTGTATTTGATCATCCATATCATAGCTTTTAGAAAATGAGTTAAATAGTGGTTAAGTTTGCATATTTTAATTTTTGCATGCCAGCCACTAATTTTGGTTTTTCCATGTACATTTTTTTTTGTAAATTCACAAATTTATAGTTTTTGTAGAAAATACAATACATTCTAATGTGGAGCATATTTTTAAAGTGATTTGGAAGTGCTTCAGGGTCCAATTATTATTCATTAAAGAATGCAGAGCTTTGTTAAGACTTCTGTATAAGCCTGAAGTTGTGGCTGCTTTAAGAAAATGCATTCTGATCTGGCCGCTTGCTTTTAGAATAATTAAGAAACCCCATTTTCACATTCTAGAACAAATACCTAGGCTGTTCCATTAGGACTAGTATACCAATCATTGCTAAATTGGAAAAAACACCTGAAGGCCAAACAAGGAATAATGGATGGAAATTGATCAAGGAGAGATTCAACCTAGAAATAAGGAAGAATTTTCTGACAGTGAGATCAATCAACCAATGGAACAGAAGTTGCCTTCGGAAGTTTTGGGAGCTTCATCATTGGAGACTTTCAAGAAGAGATTGGACTGCCATTTGTCAGAAATGGTGTAGGGTCTCCTGTTTGGGTGGGGGGTTGGACTAGATGATCTACACAGTCCCTTCGAACTCTATTAATCTGTTAATCTGTTTAAACAAATAGCTTTTCAGGCGCATCACCATTCTCATTTGGTTACTTTTGATATAATCAGTATAAAATCTGGCCAAGTAGATAAATAATGGGGCTAACATTGAATGAAATGAGAAACCAGAGATCTCCATTTTGTTTAAACAGGGAGAAAATCTCTGTCAAAAACCTCAATAAGTTTAAATAAAACTATAGCTTATTCAAGAAAAATAATATTTTGGATTTACTAGGCCTACTGCATTTCTACAGAAAAGGAAAGATCATTATATTGTTGTTGATGCAATGAGAATAGGGCTTTGTTCAAACATATGTTTTTGCAATGTCCTGTCAATCCTCCCAGGTAAACTAGACAGGAAACACAACTAGACGAATTAATTCTATCTTATTGTAAGACTACATTAACAGAATCTTGCAAGTCTGAAAGTATAAACTTCCTGCCATCACTTTTGGCCATCTGAACAATTAGGGCAGATCCTTCCTAAAGTTTTTTTTCTCTGGCCCTTAAGCCACTGGGGGCTCTCTTGTCTGATTGCTTCCTAGGCAGCATCTCTTCCCCTCATTCACAAGTCAACCACACATTCCATTATATGTTCTAAAATAATTATGGAGTGCTTAGGTGGGTGAGGAATAATTATATATAGTAACTTGATACAGGTTTTAATATTTTCAGATGCCCATATTATTTTGATCCCCCCCCTGCACACACAGGATAAAATTAATTGACTTTCTAAGCTGCTGTTTTTGCTAAGAGAATTGTTCTCCAACATTGGAATGTATGGTCCAATTACTCAATGAAATGAAGACCTGGTGTTACTTGTGGCTTATGAATAAGTACAGGCTATGTATGGATAATACAACAGGTATGTTTGTCATCAATAAATAAAAGCAAAAATACAAATACAAATTCTGGAGTGCCAGCCTCGAGGGTGACAGTGACTACTAGACAGGACAGCCCTTTGAGGTAGGCCTGGTGAAGAAGCAGACTCCACAAGCTTCAGTGAAATTATGTTGTATTAAGATGGGCTATTATAACAGAACCTAGAAAATCTGATGGTGTTTTCCTTTCCCTCCCTCCCCTGTGAATTAGGGTAGAGTCTGTTTGAACTTCTTTCTCACGCTTTGTCTATTTCCCAGGCTTTAAACATGTTTTTGTTTTCATAACCCTTTCCACATAACTTTTGCAAGATAATCTCTGTGACTCTTCTCAAGATAGCAGCAAAGATATAGGGAAAGTTAACATTTAACCACTGTCATCTAGTGGTTCTCCACAGTTGGTAGTGTGATAAAACAATAACAGGGTAGCAGAGGTTGTACCATATATTTAATAACATTTCTTTCATTGTTGCTTTCATTGTGTTTGTGTCATGAATTTAATGTTGACTGCCTACATACATCACTTTATGAGCCTTGAATGCGGATGGAAAAATGCTGTCTAGGGCTCTCAATAATGATTGAATCAGACACCTACAAGTTAGTTAATTTAAAATGTAGATTGCAGCTTCTTTGACACCAAAACAATTTTTTAAAAAAATCCAAAGACCACAAACTGGTCTGCAGTTCGTAGTCTATAGAAAAATCATAAGTTTATTTCTCTTTTGTTAGAGTAAACACAGCTCCTCTGCAATGCTGCCATCTAGTGCATTTATCAGGAGTTGAGAGGGGAGCATTTATATTAACTAATATTTGTATAAAGGTTAAAACAAATCTAATTTTAGTGGGGATATTAACAAACTGAAGTTTGGCTTTTATAGATGATTTATCAATTAATGAAAAGATGCCAACCTGATCAGCTTTCAATATACTAAATTGAATTTGTTTCATATGCTGTATGAAAAATCTTAAGAGAATTTGGAGGATTTGGAAGATAAGAAAAAATGTCCCTGCAGTTGAATTCAGTCTGCTGAATTGTGAATGTTCTCTCTGCTCTGTCCAATCTAAAAGAGTTAAGTATAGTAGTGCATTTGCTCCTTTCTCCTGTGTTTCTTTGGATTAGGTTTAAAGTAACATTAGGCAGGTTGGCTTATCTAGCAAGAACAAAAATTGTCTTTCTGATACTTCATTCTCCTAAAAGCTTCTGGAGTGCTGGGTGGCCCTTGCCAGAAGAAGTATGGGAAGTGACTCAAAAGGCTACAAGGAAAAGAGGAAAGCAGTAAATCACAACCAAACCACCACAACAGCCAAAGACAACTCTTCCTGTTGTTCCAATCATATACAAAAGTTTCTATATGAGTATCAGTGAATTTGGAAGATAAATATCTCACATTAGACACTTTTTAATAAACTAATGTGCACAAAATGAGGAGGCTTTTCTTGTCTTTTAGAACTCTTCAAGGATCTTGGAGAGTTTCTAGTTTGTCAGCCTAGAAGAGCTGAATACCCCCTCCATCCCCCTGATTACCTTTCCCAGAGGTGTCCTTCTTCACCTGCAGCTACAAATGTATGATCATTCTCTTGTTTACTTTTTTTCAGACCTTTATTTCTCTGATTTTCATTAGAGGGTTGGATACATACATAGTGTGCGGCTTTGGATGGGATGGCATGGGAAGAGAATCTTATCCTATAAAATGTATAAGTACTCCCCTCCCCAAAAACATGCAAAATTTTGGAAATCATCACAGCCACAAATGATCAAGCCATACAAAGGCAGTGATGTCTTACTTCCCATGCTTCCTTGCAAACTTAATGTCTTAACTGGTTCTGTCTCTTTCCAGGTGAACATACTGAGTAAGGTTGGTCTCACGGAAATGTGTTCCAAATTATTGAATTACAACTCCAATAATTCTAATCCATGCAGCTAGGCTACACTGTTTTGGAATGATGAAACTTGTAAACTAGTCTAAGACACATGGAGGCTGACACATTGATGAAAACTAATCTAAATGGATACTTAAATATTTGACTTTCCAAACACTGCAATAAACCAAAGCAAGCAGACTTCCAGACCATTGGACTATTCATTAATTCAGACTCAAATTCAGAATATTACTCTGACCTAGATTTGTTATCACTTTAAAATACCAAGCTCCATTATTTTTGCTGTCTTTAGAAAGATTGCCCCTGCACTGCAGCTGAGCCATCCCTAAGTACCACAAGAGCACTGAGTTGATTTGGGAGCAATATAAATTCTATGTGTGGAACTGCTCATTGTAGAATTAAGTCTAAATTTGGTCATCCAAAGTTTCCTTGGTACTATGCAAATTCAGATATTCTGAACAAACACTGAAGTCCTCACTGTCAGATAAAAACATCCTAGCTTTCAATGATTTTTAGTTACAGGAACAACTCTACAACATAAAAGATACGTTTTTCATTTTGTGAAGAAAACCTCTCTTACCATGTAGCTTGAAAAATCTCTCCCTGAGCTAGATCTTTAAGGTTTAAACCTCCAGGGCTTTTTATATCCCTCCTTCTTCTCCAAATCAAACACAAAGGCAGTTAAAATGTGGAAAATTCAGGAAATGCAGAACACATCATTAAATCATCTACTCAGGAAACCTTGGCAATCTTTATTTCAACTCACATAATGTCCACTATAAATGAAATCTGTATTTTAATTATTTCCAGTTTGGAGACTCCCAATGTGCACTGTGGAACTGAAACTCTTTGCTGATTTAAAAAAAAAAAAAGGTGGTAGAAAAGAAGAATGTTGTGGCTAATGTGGAACAGTTGCAAATTATATCCCATATTGCCCCAAGCAAACCTCTTTCTTTTATCTTGGAGAAAAAAACAATTTATTTTCCCCTGCAGTAAAGCGTCTGAACTCACATTCTGTTTACTCATGAGTTCTGACAGGTTTAACCATAGCAGCTTTCTGAAGCAGCCGCTTTCCAAGTAACCACTGAGGTTGTGCCTCTTTTTGAATTCCTGGACTAACATGGAATGATGCACTGACCTTTCTTTTGTGGGGTGGGGCTGGTGAAGCAAGCTACTGATACATTTTGCATGGGCTTTCTACCTAGAGAGGGTGCAAGAAGAATGTTGAACTCTGACATTCCCTCTTTTGTTGCTTTCGGCATAACATGATCATCGGCTTAGTTATGATATGCTTTGCGGCTTCGAACCTGGTGTGCTTGCCAATTTTTTTCTTTTTAAAGCCATGCTCTAGTTTGAAACCATGGAGGGAAAAATAATTTTGAAAAGGTTTAAAGCATACTTCAGTAAAGAAAATTTCTCTGTGGAATATCTCTTTTGGATTCAAAATATGGTAGCTGGAGTAACATTTTGGATGGGAGGTTGCAGGGTGGAATTTGGGAACCCCAAAATAGAACCTATCACAAGCAAGAGGAGGACCCTGAAAAAGGCTTCACTTTTGGTTTGCTGGCTACTTTCCTTCTGAATCCCCCCCCCCTTTTTTTTTATGTTTAAAGAAGGGAAGTCAAAACTGGAACCTCATCTGGCAAAGTAGCCCAGGATAAGATTTTGAAAGGAAAAGTAGCTCTTTAGAAGAAGCATTCAGAATCCCTTACCCAGTCATTCATCTCTGTTGTACCAGCATATATGCCCTTTCTAAGCAGATAATCAGGACTCTGAATTACATTATTCAGGCAGATACAACCTTTCTCTTTTGAGAATGTTTTAAGAGTAAGGTTTACCTTCCTTATTCACTTTGTGCATAGTATTCAGTAATAGTGAATCATGCTTTAAAAGGTATTATTTTGTATTTTAGCAAAACTCATGGTTTGTTTGGCTCTAGACTGATGGTAAATAGCAAAACTGAGTTATGTTCTGTAAATGCATTTACATGCTGTCATACTTGGGAATGCCAATTCATACTTGGTTGGGATACAAGTGTAGCAAAATATTTCAGGGTAGTGGAAAGGATGAATGCTTGAATAGGGCATGAAACAAACAAAAGATACAAATTAAATGTTTTCAGATACTGTAAAATACATAAAATCTAGTTGTAAACATTATTATTAATGAGCTGGAGTGACAGTGTAGTTAAAATGCAGTATTGCAGGCTAACTCTGCCCACATCTGGAGTTCAATCTGATAGGTTCAAGATTGACTCAGCCTTCCATCCTTCTGAGGTCAGTAAAATAAGAAGCCAGATTGCTAGGAACAATATGCTGACATTGTAAACGACTGAGAGGGTATTGTAAAGTACTATGACGCTGCATATAAGTATAAGTATTACTGCTATTGCTATTATTACTCTCATAAGAATACATATTGTAATTGAAGATACATAATATACAAATCATAAGGGAGGGAGAAAGAGAGATGTTCTATCCTTCAATTTAAAATTATTATTATTCAGGTCTTTCCTTTAGAATGGTTCATGTATTTTGAAGTAAACTGAGCCAATATTTCCCAGGAAAATGAGAAAATATAATTATCATTTTGCCTTTTTATCATTTTTTTCTCAGTCCAAAAATGCATTATCAATGCCATAGGTCTATAAAATAAATATTAAAAATATTTAATAAAGTTAAATAAAGTATGGTAAATAAAATATATTTACATACTTAAGACAAAGTTTGCCTAAAGATATATATTTTCTAAAAAAATTATATTCAAAACTAAATTTAAAGATACATTTTCACCTGAATACAAAAATATTAGCAGTTAAATGCAAAGATGTAATATAACAAACTTAAAGCAGTAATTTTAAAAAAAGAGGTATATTTATTCTACCTGATTAAAAGAAAAAGTTTGAGTTTATTTCAAATGCATAGTTAAATAATTTGAGGGGTTGTTTTTTTTTTACAATGCCAGTATGCTACCCATACTAATACCAAGAATATGGATTTATGGTTTCCCCCACCCAAATTTGATGATAGATGTTCTAGCCTCAATTAGCATAAAAACAGTCAGGTCCTAAATATTAAATCCTAATTTAATTCTGAAAAATATTTAATTGTGAACTCAAATATATTTTCTATTTTGTGACCTTAGTTTTCAACAAAAAGTATACCATACCACAAACATATATGCATATACCCATACTTACAAACATACATAGATGAAAATACTTACTGAAAAACTCAAAAGGTTTTTAGCCCCAGGCATGGCTCAGAAACCTCACCAATTTTTTTTATTAATGATTTGTGACAGGACTGCCTGAAGGACATTGATCCCCATTGGATGGTTTGTGGTCTTCAGTATCATCAACCATGGTATTCTTCTGGACTGTCTTCAAGGAGTGAGTTTTTATATCTTAGGGCCTGGCTATATGTGAGACTGTTGGCTCCAAGTATAATTTACTTACCCTAGGCATGCCTCTGTAGAGAACGCTTGCTGAGAATCACCTAGTCATCTACACTGCCATTTTAGCTGATGTGCATGGAAAAAACTACGAAGCCCAGATGAACTCACAGCTGTGGCACTCTCCCCCTTCCTCTTGTGAGTGTATATCTGTGTATTAGCATATTTTGTGAATGAAAAAGAGAAGAAGCCTGCCAGCGTGTGCTTGCTGAGTGCATTTACATCATATTGAAGACGCTTTTGTGTTGCCACCCTCCAAATTCTTCCAGGTCCTGGTCTTAATTCTGGAGAAGAAAAAGAGAGATGCCTTATCTGATTTACATTTATTTCACTCGGGTTAATAAAGTTTTTGGAGAATTCTGTTGAAAAACCCATCCTCCCTGCTAACTTGTTAGGCTTCTATAGTGTCCATAAAATAGAGCATTGTTAAGAAATGTAATCAGCTCTCTTCTGGCATCTCATATAACTTGGCTCTAGCCTTCCTTTGTGATATCTCGAGGCCTGTTTTGTATATGAATGTTGCTTTCTTATTTCTATCCTCACATGGAAGAAGATTTGGAATACTTCTCATGCTAAGCAAAGCGATATTATATCATATAATATTGATTTGATCAATAACCAAGATAATGGCTGAGCAGAAGTTTGGAGTGAGAGGAAAGCTTTCCAGGATAAAAAAAAGCTTTCAGGACAAGATGCTGAAGCATAAAAGACCAGGGTGGAATCCTGGTAAAACTGAGTTCTAGAACATTCCCTCAGAGTCCTTTGCCATAAGCAGGCAGAGCTTTCTTGGCAAAGAGTCTGTGTTGAAAGTAATCCCTGAAGACAAAAAAAGGGGGAAAAGTGCTAAGGAATCTTTGTTTGACTTCTAAAAGTTCATTTCTCATGGGAGTTTGCCAAATATTTTGATATTTTTCTTCTTCACATTTTTACAGAACAAAACTCTCTTGTAAGAGAATGTTGGGGCTCATATCATTTTCTGCTCCAGTCATGCAATTCAGGCATACAAACTCATTCCAGGTTTTGCATTCAGTTCGTTTTTCATATCCCCCTTTTCAAACTTGTTTACATTAGCTTAGCCTTCATCAAAATGCTGTCTTAATTAAATCTGAAAAATAGACATTTGACTTTACTTTAAGCGATGATTTTGGTCTGCTATTGATATAAAGGTTAGATATACAGAACAGACATAGCATTGTATATGGGTTGCTCCTTGATTTAAAAAAAATCAATATTGCTTTTAAAAAACGCATATTTTTAACAATCATTTTTATGAGTTGACATGATACCGATGCATACATGTACTGTGACTTCACTAAGTACAGAAAAATGGCCTCTAGTTTTTCCCCAGTCTCTAGTAAAACGATTTGCTTTAAGGGATCAGGTTTGGCCCTATTACACTTTCAAAACATAAGAAATATGATTATGATTGGCATGATTCAGCCACTGCCTAGCATGTACTGAAAGCTCTGGCAGACACAGTTGATTTCAGGTTAGAGTGGTGGGGATAGGTTGGGACTTCTTCATAGGCAGCTCCCCATAAGCAGTGGGCTGAATCATCTGTTGAAATTAGACCCCTATGAAAATCCATGGCTGGAATGTGTTGGAAGCATTGGGTTACTTCTAGCACAGGGGTGGGCAAACTTTGCAACTTTAAGTCTGAAGGACTTCAGCTCCCAGACTTCTTTGCTGGCTGGAGAAGTCTGGGAGCTGAAGTCCTTCAGACTTAAAGTTGCAAAGTTTGCCCACCCCTGTTCTAGCACCTGATCCCTTTGTACAAAGAGAATGGTTTCACCTGATGTGTTGTGTCTCCCCTCCCCCATTGACTGCTATGAGATAGAGAATTAATTATAGCAACTTATTATTGGTATAATCAAGAAGCCTTGATAGTGCCCATTGGGAGGAATGGCTCTGCTTTGCCTCCCAACAATTCAAACCCTTTAAGGGGACCTTCATCCTGTCCCCTTAAAGGACTTTCTACTGGGAACTGCCAGTGCCAATCACCAGCAAGCAGGAGTTCTTTCACTGTGGAGCCTAGAGATTTTCCTCTAGAGCAGGAGTCTCCAAGCGTGGCAACTTTAAGACTTGTGGACTTCAAGTCCCAGAATTCCCCAGGCAGCATGACTGGCTGAGAAATTCTTGAAGTTGAAGTACATGTCTTAAAGTTGCCACGCTTGGAGACCCTTGCCCTACAGCAAAGAGACAATGTGCTATTGCAATCTTTAGAGGCAGTTGTACAGGGACAAAAAGTTAAGATGGCATTTGAAACCTTGCCCCCTTTTAAGTGTGTGCACATGTGTAAAAAAAAGGGGGGGACTAAAGCTTTAATTTTATGATCACATCAATCATGAATTGATTTCTGAAGACATACATCTTCAGAAACCATCATTACAACCATCATTAGAGGTGATTTCAGACCCATCTTCGGCCATAGATGCTCTTTGGGTAATTTTGGTCCATTCAATATGGCTCATCGTACTGTACCTCCTAGGGCTTTTTATGAGGTAAATGAAGGGAGACCACATACAAGCTGCCTTGAGTTCCTGAAGGAAAAGCAAGATATAAATCTAAAAGAGAATTATGACATATTTGTACTGTGTTTATTTCAAGCCATTTATTTCAATGTCACTTTAGAAATGTCAACAAATCACTGCCTTTCCCGAGTAGCATTTCACTTGCCTAATTAGATAAAGGAACCAAAATACAAAACTGCCAGTATTAGGAGTTTAGTGGGGAACAAAAGTTTGCCACTACAACAAGCTAAGAAACACCAGGAAATGCTAGCAATTTGGTCTTTCTTATTTTTAGAGAGGGGGGGAGGGAGGGAGGGAGGGAGGGAGGGAGGGAGAGAGAGAGAAATAATGTGTGTTTATTATGCACAATCCTGAAGCTGACCTCAACAAACAAAGACTGAAGCGCTCACAGTTTCAGCTATGTGTCAGAAAGAAGCAGCTTACATGCCTTTATGCCCATTTTTACAATGTCCTGGAAATAGAGAAAATAATCTGGATCAGTCTAAGATACATTTTGAACTGGATTCCAATGAGTTGGGAGATGGAAAACCTAGTGATCTGAAAGAACTACAGGTTGGTTCCCTGGAAGAACCCCAGTATAGGAAAAATCAAATGACTTCAAATGGCACATGATCACACACAAGGAGGAATCAATCACTGGGTCGTCATTTTGGCCACAAGAACAACTCTGCATCCTTAAAAGCTTTATGTCCATAAGAAAGGATGATACAGAAAATAACTGATGGGATTGATTTGATATTAAAAATCACGAACTTGAAATGCAATTGCTTAACTAAAGTACCCAACATCTAAAAGGAAAATGTTGAGCTAACCTATGGCAGATTTTTTTAAAGGTTATTCTCTATTTTACATTTTCCATTACATTACACTTTTCTGAAATCTGGTGAGGAGAATGAATAATTTTTAAAAAAAAGACTATTTCTGAGAAGCTCCATCATTTCCCAATCACAGTGATTCATTCCTCCAGTTATTAATTTCTGCATTCTATTTTCAAGTGATTTTCAGACAGCAAAGAGTACAAAAGTTTGTAGAGCTAGAAATTTATCTGAAATATATATTGCCTTTCCACACATTTAAAATTGTGCAGCATCACTTTGGGCTTTGCTCTTCTCTATGTCCAGCCTTTGTTGCAGTGGTGGGTTGCAGGTGGTACGTGTTGGTACGGGTGTACCGGAGCCTGCCCGGAGAACTGGGTACCATTCTGGTACGGTGCTCCGGAGGGCCCACCCGCCCACCCGAGCTCCTTACCATGTTTTAAAGCTGTCGGTGCTTCTGCAAAGACACATGGTGCGTACAGCACATGCATGATGCTCCACCAAGCAGCTGGAGCATCACGGAGGCTTGTGGAAGCATTGTTTGCAGATAGAATGCATATGCATGCTGTGCACATGTGTGCATGCACTACATGTATGCATGTGGGCGATGCCGGGCTCATTCCAACTGGTGCGGGATCCTGAACCCACCACTGCTTTGTTGAATTACAATTATAGTAAACTGGAGAAACTGAATTTGAATTAGGAAATTTGTGAAACATTCTCTTTCAAATGGGTTGGATAGTAAGACAACTATAAAGCATGGGAAATTAGATGTCTAGGCAGATTAAATATAAAATCAATGTAAAGGTTTACTGCAGGCTTAAACTCTCTACAAAAATCTGAACTACTAACAATCAAAGCAAATTGGTGGTAGATAAGAGTGAACAAGATTCAAGGTGGGTTGTTTAGTTCTCTTATGGGTGACACTTATGATGGTGTATTTGAACCCTCCCTCAGGCTCAGCCTAGTCATCTTCTATAAAAACATAATCTGCAAAGAAGAAACCACAGCATATGAATTTCTGGTTCTCACAGCATATGAATTTCTTTGGTTTGATGGTAATATTGGGACATTCAATGTTCATGGAGTTTATTACTGTTTTCTTAAGACTGGCAGATTTTTATTCATGGAGTAAAGGGGTAATTAAATAGTAATGATGATTGCACAAGCCAAATAGCAATAGCACCTAGACCTATACACTGCTTCACAGTTCTTTACAGCCCTCTCTTAGCAGTTTACAGAGTCAGCATATTGCCCCCAACAATCTCTTTTTTATTACATAATGTTCTCCAGTTGCATATTTTTCATTTGTAAGAAAGTTATTCCCATCCATTAATGTTACAGTACTTCTAAATGTATAATGTAAAAATTGGAAAGTAGTTTACCTGAAGTGATTTCCAGTATTCATTATATCACTGTGAAAAAATATGTCTGCCTATCAGCAATCTAGGGGAGCAATGGTTGAGCAGTTAAAGACACTGAGCCTGGGTTTGAGACCTGAGCAAGAAGTGAACTCCTGACATTTCTCCAGCTCCTACTCACCTAGCAGTTTGAAAGCATTGACTTTGGACAATGCTGGCTCCCTCGGCCAAGAAACAAAGATGAGCCCTGTGCCCTAGAGCTGGGCATGACTGATAGGAAAATCCTTACCTTTTTATTAGCAATCCCATATTTGTTTCAATGTCATGAAACATATTGAAACATAATAGAAAAAACTATTATTATCACCATAATCCTCAATGTTAATCAATCGACTACCTTTTTGCAAACTAAAAAATGGGGTTATATAGCCAGTAAGATAATTAAACAAACACAAATAAAATAATTGTCCTTTTAAAACCTATCAAAAGGAATTCTAAACATAATTACAAGTTCATCTATCTCTCAATTACTGTAACCAAAATTGGAATAACAGAAATGAATTTATAATGACATACATTTGCTGGATCAAGAGAGAACTGGTTAGGAAGAAGGCTTACCTACAGTACTTCCCCTAGTCAAGGAAGCCAATGATCAACTCCCTTAACCATCAGACCACCCCAAAAAGGTTTTAATCAGCCAAGAGAGGCAGCATGATAGCCCTCCTTTTCCACATTTCTATTCAAGATGTTTCCTATGGTGGAAATCAAGGATTGGGAAAGATGTATTAGAAAGAGGAGAGCCTGATTATATGGGGTCTGGGGAGATTAAATCTTAATAATTAATGTAATGATATTTATAAAATTGATATTAAATGCTCCAGTCAATTAAAATACTTTGGATTTTCTTATCATGGCAAACAAGCATGTCTTGATTGCATGGTTGTGTGGTTTGAATCATGCTTTAAGATAGGGACACTAAAGAATAATTGTTCTCAGTATTAAGCTAGTGCAGGGAACTCAAACTCATGACATATACAACCATGTACTGTAAGTTATTTTCTATATCCTGCAATGATAATGTGCGTGCTGATCATTTTGCCCATCAAAGCCATCTTGCTGAGCACGTCAGTGCCCCAAGGCCTCTTATACCAAGCATACAACGCTCCAGGAAAGCCCTTCACTCTCACGCTCTGCTGCTTCTACAGTAGCACAAGTTCTCTTCAGGGGAACTAAAACATGGTCAGGGAAGAAGGGTTGGGAGGCTGGAGCAGCCCAAGGGAGAGAAGGAGAAGGTGGCTGAAAAAGGTATTTGGCCAGCTCTTAGTGGGATATGATGAATGTGTACCTAATGCTGATGGAGTGCTTTGGCTAAAAGCTTTAGATGAGCCTTTCTTGGCTCACATGTTCCTTCTTTTATTACTGATCTTAACTAATCCTGCTATTGCAGTCCAAGGAACTTCATGCAAGAGTGGCTCTGAGGTCCCTCACACAGATGTGTTTCCTTTACACATTTTGTTGAAGGAAGCAGTACCAGCAGGTTAACAGCCAGCCTTTTTGGCAAGGCATCCTCTACCATTTTAATATGCTCTACATTAACATATCTGTACCTTGAAGAAGTGTTGCCTTTGTTATCATGGGGAATTCAATAATGGGTAGTGCAGCAGAGCAAGACCAATGTTTAATTTACATACGTAGTTTTATTATGGCCAGAATACAACAATCAACAGCAGATGGAACAAAAAATAAAACAGTTTGTGATTAGATTATTTGTGTGATGAAGGTGTGTCTGGTTTCGCAGATGGGGTATCAGAATTTGGCTACATTCGTGGAAACAGATCATACAAGGCAGACAAAAACAACTGTATATAAAACAAATTTGTACTTTGTCAAATAGGGGGTAATAGGATCAGCCCTTACATCCTTATAAAAAATTCTATATAATAGAACATGAACTATGGTTTCGATAGACTCTTCTCCACTATGGTACAATCTTAGTTCATGGAAACCTTTTTGTATCTGCCCTCAAAACCTGCCTTAGGGAGTGTATATCAGTTACCTCTGGAGTTTAGGGACATTTATATGGTGTATAAACTTTACTCAACATTTAAGTTGTTGATATCTGTTTTAATAAAGAAAAGGAAAATGGTTGATGAACTGATGATTGTTTCAGAGTCTCTGGTTTTCTGAGATATCTGAAAGGTTTGGCTGTGCTCAAAAAGTTGTTTTGAGGTAGGCCTCCTTTTATACCAAAAGAGCTACTGATAAGTAAATTTCATTATTCAACAGATCTGGAATCCAATGTTAGCACTTGTAGTTCATTAGTTCTTTAGAGCAGAGATCTCCAACGTTTGCAACTTTAAGTCTGAAGGACTTCCGCTCCTAGAATTCTCCAGCCAGCTTTGCTGGCTGGAGAATTCTGAGAGCGGAAGTCCTTCAGACTTAAAGTTGCAAACGTTGGAAACCCCTGCTTTAGAGTATCAGTGAATTAGACTTGAATCCAATCTCTGTCAGATATATTGAATGTAATATATAATTGAAATAATCACTGATTTAGCCACCTGCATGACTTTAGGATAGTCACTCTCTCTCTCTCTGTGTCCAGCTCACTTTACAGGGTCGATGCTGTGGAGAAAATAGGAGTCTGAACATTATGTACATTGCCTCAAACTGTACAAAATAAAGGTGAGAAATAAAATAATACTATACGTTTACTATGCTATATTGCTGTGGCTGTGAAAATGAGAAACCATGATTATACAACTGTGGTACAATGATATTTGCTTTGTCCTTGCATTAGTAGATTTCTATTTGTGTACCGGGGAACCCTTTAAAGGCTCTGCAGATATTGATAAAAAATTAATTTAATCATTAGCACATTATATCTTATATCTTAAAATCCTGGAATACTATTTTTGAGAGGAGGCTTGCAATCCAAACTCCCTTCTTCATGCAGGAATCCAAGTTTGTTCATGACAGATGGCTGTCCAATCTGTTTCAACACATCTCATAAAAGGGAACTAATGTTCCACTCTCATAACTACTTTGATACTTAAGAATTCCCCCCCCCCTAAAATTCAACAGGAATCTGACTTCTTGTAAGGTAAATCCATTAATCTGTATCTTGTTCCAGCTTGTTGTGTGTGTTCTTCTTTACACTCTCAGTTCAGGGATAAAAAAAAGACCATTATTCATTAATTCCATTTCTTTAGGAAATAAATACAACAATTAAATAGTATTTTAAAAGGCATGAAAAAATAGTCATAGGCTACTGTGCTAAGCAATTTCCTGTAGCCAACTTTCTGGATCTTTCCTGATCAGTGGCATCCCCAGAACAAGATTTTGAGATGGATATCCAAGGCCCCATTCAGTCAAATGAGCCAAAGAGCTCTCAAAGGCAGGAGAATTGTCTTATAATATGGTACTTCGAGGGGGGAATGCTTGTTTTAAGGAAAATTCCCATTTCCCCATTTAAGATCACCTAGTCCAGAATTTAATCTTCTGCTTCTCTTATTTATCTTATTATACACTTAACTTCAAAAGCTCTGGGAAAACCGAGTTTAAGGAGAGGCCTTTTATAATAAACTTAGCATTATAAACAACTTGGGCAGGAGCTCAAACAAGCTAATTGTATGCCCTAAACAAAAAGAAATTCCATAGAAAATATGAAGTAATTTGACAGACTTAAATGAGCAATGTTGACTTTTTGGAATTTTCCTTCCCAGAACATGCTCCTATCTAAATTAAACATTGTAAAGTTAAATTATATTTTCAGATATTAGATCAGTGGAAGTTAAAAATGCTACCTTACATTATTGGTTTAAATAGTAACATGCACTCCTTGTGTGCTTTGCTATTTAATTTTAAACAAAATTGGGGGGGAAAGTATTTTAAGTTGGTGTAAACTTTGCAGTTTAAGTACATTATTTTAAGGGTTACTATGCATTTCCTTTACCGGTGAAGCTAAATGCACTGTTTGCCTACAATATATTCTGCAACTTTTAAAAAACATTCATTTTCAGCCGGTATATTTTTCCAGTACGAAGGCTCTGCTTTTTTAAAGTCCTACCTAGAAAATTTTCAGTTACATCATTTGCACAAATATGTTGTTGTTAACATTGAAAAACCTCTTTGCTTGCAGTTGTATATTTTATTTGGCTAAAAAAGGTGCCCATGTCTAATACATCACATGGCCCTTTGGTGATACTATTTAAGCTAGGAATTCCAAAACTCACAAATACCGAATAGCCAAATGTTCCAAGGCTCTCCTCGTACACTAAACATGCAATATATCTCCTCCTTTTCCAAACAGAAATAGATTTCTCTCTGATTGGTTTGATAAATTTGACCCAAGATTTCCATTTGGAGTTACTGGAGTTCCTACTGTTTTTCTGTGTGTT
Source organism: Rhabdophis nuchalis (assembly GCA_039707465.1). Taxonomy (NCBI): domain Eukaryota; kingdom Metazoa; phylum Chordata; class Lepidosauria; order Squamata; family Natricidae; genus Rhabdophis; species Rhabdophis nuchalis. The sequence goes on from CM077645.1 coordinate 125,482,700, forward strand.
GGTGGGCCAAGCCCTAATCGCCCACATCTCCCAGGGAGGCCATAAATTATGGCAATGAGATGGAGCTTTGTATTCCTTCTGCTCAGAAGAAGGCAAATCTGCAGCAGCATTATTTTGACAGCCCTGAATTTAATTCATTGTTTTATGACAGATGGTAAAAGCGTACATGCTCATAGTACTGATTTATGATCATTTGGGTCTGGAGGATTCTATAATTTGCAAGTAATGTGAAAACAGATGGATAGACAGACACTAAAGTGCAAGCTGACCTCTACATTCTCACTGCTTGCTCCAAATGGCATCCATATGGCTCTAAACTCCATGCAAGGAGATCTTGATTAGCAGACTGGAAGTGTTTTTAGTAGAACAGGCTTCAGTTATTGGTGGGTGGGTGTTACTTCAGCCTGTTCGAGGGTCGTTCAGTGACCTAATCCTGGCTTTTCTAGTCACCTCATGATTGTGGAAACTTTTTCTGCAAATAAAATGGAAGGCATCCTTCTGGCATTTAATGACCACATAGCATTTTAAATGTAAATGTGTGTGTTTAATTCCCCAAGGCTGCTTCTTATTTTAAAAAGTAATTTCAGGCGAGGACAATTTTCATTGGAAAACAGCAGGGGAGGACTTATTTAATCCTTTACTCATTTTTGCGCTTTGCCCTGCATTTTCTCATAGCCCTGAGTTCTAACATGTGGTTACAAGGACACATTCCTTTATAGAGCGTATCCAGGGTGGGTATGAATTACATCATTAGACCAGCAGAAGATAAATAAGGTGAGCCTCGTTTCTCTCCCCTTATTTCTTTGCTCAAAACTATCACTATCCAATTCTGCTCTTCACTTTAAGAAGGAGATGTTCTGGGCTTACATTTCCATGCAATGCATAGCCTGCAGTGTGAAAAAGTATGGTTATGTGCACTCAAAGGAGCCCATTTTCCACAGGTAAGGAAAAGGAATATCAGTACCTCAAACAATGAGCTGACAGCTTTTTCCAAAGGCAGATTAAACTGCTGAGTTCAGGTAGACACACCCCAGCACTACTGTATTGTGCTACTTCTAGTGCAATTGGTTCCAAAAAGTAAAGTTCCCACCCCTGCAGTAATATGGAACTAAGTTATAGTTTTGGATTCCAAATTCACAACTAGGTAACACATTTATGAAACTCTGCGAAAATGAGACCGAAGCATATATAAGCTTTCAAGTACTCCAGAACTCATCAAAAGAACCAAAACCTTCCCCCATGAAAGTAATGTTACAAAAGGCAAGAGATAAGGCAAGTGAAAAGCATGAGAATTAGAAAAAAATTGGCTAGATGACCCATTCACAAAACCTAAATTTTAAAATATAAGTCTCTTTTCACTAGGGATTTTTAGTATAATTCAGCAGTTGCTGTCTTGGCATAAAGTCTTGCCGTTGTAGTGATATGTTTTCATAACTCTTGTTGCTATTGCTCACTAGCAAATGTTCTGCCCTCACTGATGTAACGGTGGAGAGAATATGTTGAGCATATGCAATATTTCTTCCCTGAATGTAATCATCCCTCCCAGGGATCTACCAATGATAGATGTTTAGTCTTTGTTTTATTATTATTATTTTCCTTGCTGGCTTTTTTATGCCACCCTGAGCCATTCAGGTTTGCGTTGGGTTATACATACTGCTAAATATATATATTTTAAATAATCAAACCTAGTTTGGCCCCATGAACATATGTTTCCAAAGTCATAACATGGAATAGAATTCCAAAATAGTTCCTGGTAGAGAAAACAACTTAAATTCCCTGTATAAGAGTTGAACCCCATAGAATAACCTCTGGTTACTTATATGTGATGAATTCCAAATAGGATGAAACTGATCTTATAGTGTCTGCCTCCTGGTAGTTAATGTAACTAAAATATTTCCCTCTATGACAGATTTTGAGAAAAAAAGTGAATGCTTTCTGGCAGGGTGGGATCCTACTGGTTTAACAACTGGTTCACTGAGCGCATGCTTCACATGTGTGTGCTTTTGTTGCTCGTGCATGCGCCTAACGTGCCTGACGCACGCTTGAGTGAATGTGTACAGTTTACAGAGAAATCACCTTCCACATTACTGCGGGGAAGAAAAACAGCTGAGGTGCGGCAATCCACTCTGCTGTGCCTATCAGCTGGGCTTCAGAAAAGGGAATACAGGTGAGTATAGCGCAGGGGGTGGGCGAGCGGGCAGGTGGGCAGGCTCAGCTGAAAGTCAGAGTGAACCGGTTCACTCCCAGCTGAGCTCTTGGTTCTCCAGTAGAATTCCACCCCTGCTTTCTGGATCAATATATCATTCCTTAATGGGACTGCCCAAATCTTTTGGGGGGTTGCCTTGTGAAGAAAAGCACCCCCTTAAAGCTCCTTTGTGAAGCAAGGAATCTTTACTTGCTTCTGAGAGCAAAGATAACTACTTCATTGCTTACCACCTTCCCTGTAATGAGTATCAAGAACTGCTTCATTGAGACAAATCATCTGCTGCATTGATGAAGAAAATCACATAGAAATGTGGAATATAACATACATTTCTGATCACAGAGCCTTAAGAAAGATATCCATGCAATTTTATCAAAAAGAGCCTGACCACTTAACCAACACAAACTATGAAAACCATAATATTGTCATACATCAAAAACATCTCAGAAACCACCAACAGACTATTAAAACCACATGACATCCACCATAGCACACAAACCAATTAAAATAGTCCAAAACATCCTAAGTAAACCAAGAGACAAAGCAACCCTAGAAGAAAAAATATGAGTCATCTACAGTATGCATTTATGCAACGTAAGGACCATAACAGTCACTATTTAGGACAAAAGACTAGCAGAGTGCGCCCATGCACACCAACTAACAATCAAGAAGTCAAGATGAAAATTTCTCAACTTCACAACACATTGACAGATTTAACCATATTTTCAACTGGGAAACTCTGAGCATTCTAGACAAAGCCAAGTCCAAAAATGATAGAGAATTCCTCAAAGCCCAGCACTCAGACAAATCAGCTGTCAAAAGGCACAGAGAGATAAACAACATTTTCATTATTCAAGAGACAATAAAAAGCCAAAAAGGAAACAAAAAGACCAAAACGCCTCCGAAGGGACTTCTCCGGGTGCCGTCCACTAGACTTTGTCAGCGGGCGACGCCCAGGGGAAGGGCTCTCTCTGTGGCGGGCCCTGCCCTCTGGAATGACCTTCCCCCCGACATTAGAACGACCACGGACCTCCGCTCCTTCCGTCTGAAATTAAAAACATATTTTTTCTGCTTGGCCGGTCTGGGATAGTCTCTCTCTATGGGGTTTTAGTGTATAGTGGGAATTTTAGTTTAGATTGGGTATTTTAGCACAGGTACTATTTAATTTGTTTTTAAGATGTTCTTGATTGTATATTTATGGTTTTTAGTTTCCCTGTGCACCGCTCCGAGTCCCTATGGGGAGAGGAGCGGTCAAGAAATTAAACTATTATTATTATTATTATTATTCACCAACAATCAATATCAAATGAGCAGATATTAACACCAAGATTAGAACTAAAGTTACAATCAAGAAGCAAACAATACCCCAATCAAGGAATTACCATTTAGACAAACACGCTAATAATAAACAATAGGAAATTCAAGGAACCAACAACACCTGACAGGGCAAGCCACTAATATATAAAAAGATAGCAAACCCCATTCCCCCCTAGCATTGATGATGTTACCTAGATTGGTAATGAGAAGCCTGCAAGAAAATAACCAAGTTCAGAGAGTACCAAGGATCCCACAGTTTAACCCTGAGCTACAAATATTCTCTTCTTTTGGTAAGACAGGATTAGAAATGATGCATCAAAGGTAACCAAATTAGAGACCTAACAACGTAAGACTACTGAGGTTAGGCTCCCTTGGTTAGAATAAGAGAAGGTTGACAGAAATATATAAAAATCATGTGAGCAACACATATTAAATGGATCTATCCATGGTACAAAGTAATAAAGTAGAAATAAATATTTCTGTTTTCAGCAGATACATTTTTAGATAATGTCCACAACTGAATAATTTATCTGTATTTATACAGCTTTTGTTGCCTGAAATAAAGGTTCCCCTCCAGAGTTGTATTACAACCTTCCAAACTCCAGAAGAATGGGGACAGAATTATAGTTTAGAATTCAATGGGTTTCAACTTTATACTGTGCATCCAAACAGAGTTTACAAATTAACAGCGTCCTTTTTTCTTCTATCCACACATTTCATATTACATTCCCATTACTAGTTAAATTCAGGCAAAAAGCTCAGTTTATTTGAATACATGAAATCATAATCAATAAATTAGCCTATAGTTTAAAAAATTGATTCTGTAATGAATGAATTAGAGACCTAAGAAAGCATGTAAGCCATAGCCTGCTTACTTAAGTGTCAAGCATGGGAAATCAGGAGTCCTGGCAGTTTAAATAAATAAATAGTTTTGTTGCATGCTAACACTTTCTACAAGAATCTGAACTACTAACGATCAAAGGAAATTGGTGATAGATAAAAGTCAACAGAATTCAAAGTGGGCTGGACTTAGCTCTCTTGTGGGCTGATGACACATTTGATCCCTCCTCCCTTGGGCCCAGCCTGGTCATTTCCTACACTGATTTAATACTTAGCTTAGGGGGATTTTTGAACAGATGTACATTGACTTGTTCTGTTAGTTTGTATCATTTCTTCTAAATAATTTGTTTTGATAATTCTTGTGATCTCTCTTTCAAAATTTTGTAACATATGGGTTCTTTGGTTCAGATGTTATTTAGTTTTGGGAAACCCTTAATTTGTTAATATTCGTAAGATAGTCACCCTTAAAGGCATTTCAGAGCCCTTCTCTAACATTTTAACATTTCATTATTAATAGGTTTCCAGCATTTTGCTTAACCAGATTGTACAGAAAAGAAAAACCAATCAGCTGCATTCTGTCTGACTCATCAATAAAAAGCAGCCTATGCCAATCACCCATTATAGGACAATGAGGACAATCTGTTCAGATGATCAACAACTTTACGAGCATTTGGCATTTGTTATTTTGTTTTATTACAATATTTTCAAAATAAATAAAAAAATAAGTTATGGGTGTTCTCTTTTCTTTTCCTTTCTTTTTGCTGGCTTGTATTAACTTGTCTTCTTTCCAATACGTTTCCCAGAATTTATGCTTTTGCTTCCATTGTCCCCTACATTTCCAAGTTTGAATTATTATTACAATCTAAATTAAAACCACAAATTTGGGACTTCCCGTTTCAATCAGAAATATGGTACTGAGAGAAAGGATTTGTCCCCTCCATCCCTGCAGTGCTATCACAATCCAAATACTGCTGATTCCCTGGGATAACTGAGCAAATAATGCACAAGCGTGTTAGTATTCTCCAGAAAACACACTCTTTCTGGTAAAAGTGAGGTCACGCAGATGTCTGGCCACCCTTTTTTTCTTTCATGGGAGTTTTGCTGAATAACAGATAATTGAGTCAAATGTTCCATCATTAACAGCTGAAGTGAATATATATATATATAAATATTTGACAAGCAGACTTGGAGTTCTTATAAAGGGTACATTGACTGAGTAAGACAGTTATAAAACTGAAAGTAAACTTTCCAAGCAAGTAGGCTGTCATCAATCTAGTTGTTGTTAGAGACATGAAGTATCAGTAAGAAGATACTAGAAAATGAAACACGATGACAAGCTTGCTTTGCTACGATACGCTATGGTATTATGGCACTGGAAAAGGGAAAAAAGCCATGCTATTTATCTTGTTTTAAAAGCATGGTATTAATTTGTGGTTAGGTGTGTTAATACACTGTATCTACATTCTAGTCAATAGAGTGTGGTCAATAATATGCTAGTTGGCAAGGTGATAGATCATGTAGAGAGCTTACATAGAACAACAGCATGATGCTGTACCTGTGCCATACCATATTGACCAAAATGTGTCAAAATTGACCTGACATTCCCTCATTGTTCCCAGGGTCTGTTCCATTCAGCATGGGTAAGGCTATGGTAACTCTTGCAGCAGATAACATTTCCAGATGGTGTTTAACAGTATCCACATGCATATTGCACTGCAACAATCCAGTTGTAAGACAATAAGCACATTGGTTAACTTCTCCTATTTTAGCTGAGGTTGCAGCTCTTCCAGAAGAAGCCATCAGTCCAGGAGACCAGGCTCAAATTGTGAGCCTGGTCTCCAAAGGGTAGTACAACTCCGCCTAGAACCAAATTTGGTACTCATTCAGAATTACTACTCTGTCTTGCTTGATTAATGAAAAATGCTGCCTGCTAAGTGGCCAACATGCCATGGCCAATTTACAGCTCTATTTTAGAAGTCTCAAGCATATGGTCTCCATTTTGTGCAGCCTGCAACAATATTTTATAGAAGCTAAGGACCTTGTCCAAGGCCAGAGTGCTAATCACTGCATGTGGGTGCACATGCTGCACCACAGGGAGCCCTCAGGAAGAGGACCAGTCTCACAATAGCAGGCTCACAACCTACTTCAACATCTATCCCAGCAGAAGTAGGGCCTATTGGCCAGTTCATGAAGTTGGTGCCCCAGGCCTCTCATCCTCCAGGCACTCTTGCCTGCTTTTCTGCTTGTGGTTGACATGGCTTCTGTAATGGCATTGAGCTCTCTTGCAAGGTTGTGGAAGGTAAGGCTTGCCGCCGAAGAAGGGTTAGGAGGCTGGGGCTGCCTGAGAGGAAAGGAATAAAGGGACTGAGGAGGAGGGCCAGGTCAGACTGCCCTGCCACAAGGTTTTCTCTGTTGAGCAAGGAGTGAGAAAGACCATGTACCAGCAAGAAACTTTTATAAAGCAAAAGAAACAATTGTCAGGACAGGATTGAGAAGGGAATGAAAAAGAAGACCAAAGGAAAGAAAAAACTTAGTGAGATGAATTGCCTATGTTATGCTGTTCTAGATAGGTTCTTGGAAGATAATACCTATCAATTTATAATAAAAACAAATTTGATGTTCTGATTAATGAAAAAGGCTCAAAGGCAAAAGAGTTGTTTCAGATTTCTCTTTCAGTGGTAACTGCATCATAATAACAGCTTTTTTTATTAGTAATAATAATAATAATAATTGCGTCAAGAAGGTGAAGTTGTGAAAGTCACTCTTGTCACAGGTGCTACTGGCTCATTAGTTTTCTGCTAAAACAGACATCAGCAAGCTAATAAAAGAGAATATATGTTGCTTAGCAGTGTGTTTCTACCAGTTCGGCCCGGTTCAGGAGAACCGGTAGTGGTTTGGCAGCCTGGGTCACTGGAACCGGCAGTGACCCTGGTCTGCCATGTCCCCAAACCGATTCCCCGGGTGGTGCCGTTGATGCCACCATCTTGTTTTTCAGTGCTGCGCATGCGCAGGACAATTTTAATTGCACTGTGCATGCGTGTGCAGCGTGCACATGAGCAAACCTGCAGTAGTGCTTGTCAAAAGCCACCTCTTCTGCTTAGGGTTGAACTGTGGAGACCTTGGTGCTCTCTGATCTTGGTTGTCTGCTTGCAGAAGCTTCATAATATGACCAGGTAATATCTTCAGTGTATTTCTCCAGTCTCATTAAAAACTCAAAGGCATCTGAGTTATTAAATTCCAAATCCCAACCCTGTTTTCTCCAAGACTGTACAAGCAAATATGTTATAGCTCAAAAGCTATTTTAAAATTACTTTAATATTTTTAATCCATTTGTATAGAAGGCAGAGTGTAGAAGTGTAGAATTTTCATATTGTGGCAGGAAACAAATATGCTCTTCAGTTTTAGATAGTAAAAGGATAGGAAGATTTCCTTTGAGACTTTCATCATCCATTGGAATGATTTGGGTATCCATGGGGTATTATTTAATAAGTGGCAAACAAAAAAAACCAGAGATTGATTTCTGTTGTGGAAGGCACACAGTTTCATAAAATTCCACCATTGTTACTTGTTGAAAAGCTTAAGTTCTCCCTCTCCGCTTTTCTTCCTCACTCTTTTTAATTCACTGGGTCATTAAGGTATTCCCCTATACCGCTAATTGAAGGAACTCATGTTTGTTGAATCAGGAGGATTTGTAGAATATGCTTCTCCCAGGTTGCCTTTCAAGCTCACAAGCTCAGTGTATGAATTAGCTCCATTAGACTGCTAAAACAGAGTATGAAAACAGAGTATTTTGATTAAGAGAAAAGGCAGAATACGTTAAAAGAATAAAGCTAAATGCATGCTATGTGTTGGATTTTTATTGCTTTTTTATACATGATATGTACAACCTATCCAACCATATGTGGTTATACAGATTTATTATAAAGCTGTGGAATGTGTTTCATTAATGTGTACAGTAAATATCTAAAGCTTAGCTTTATACTCCTTGGAGAGTTTTAATAATCTGAAGGTTATTTGACAGAATGCCAACCGAGGAAGAGTTGGAACAGAGCCTTGCATCAACAAGAGCATATATTCCTTCCTTCCTTCCTTCCTTCCTTCCTTCCTTCCTTCCTTCCTTCCTTCCTTCCTTCCTTCCTTCCTTTTCCCATGAATAAATAGTCAAATGTTTGTATAGTTGAATATCTGCAGATCGTTCTAGACACACATACCTCAGGATAAAGCAAGTAAAATATGTTCCCATATTGTTGAAAAAACTTTCTATTGTACTTTGTTAATATACTTTATATATATATATATATATATATATATATATATATATATATATATATAGTATATATGGCACACACAGAACCATTGAAGCCATTTGTTAAATTAGTTTTTAACCCCGCACTCTTCTCAGAAATCTTATGAAAAATTCATTGAATATTTTAATTATTTGTAATAATGGCTTTTTATGGCACCTATTCTTTACTCTCAACAAAGTCTGATTGCCTGTGTGCATGTGCATCCATATTTCTTCACTGTTTTACTGTTTGGAAGCATTCCACTGATTAGTTTATTGAAAATTTGCAGTCATTTATCATACAAAACAGAAAATTATACTGCAGGGGAAAAATACCTGGGAACATGGTTCTACATTTTCTTTTCTGTCACTAAATATAGATGGGTTTAATCAAGAAGCATAGTTCAAACCAATGAATTAAATGGATATTAATCTGATGCTGCTTAGGCATCAGATTAATACCTGGGAATGTGGTTCTACATTTTCTTTTCTGTCACTAAAAATAGATGGGTTTAATCAAGAAGCATGGTTCAAACCAATGAATTAAATGGATATTAATCTGATGCTGCTTAGGACCCAAACTTTCTCATGAAGTGGGCAGGATTTTTAATGGTAGTGTTGTAAAGGTTAATTATATGGCTCACTGAAATGATAATTGTAATGACATTGTAAAATATTTGACCATTATCGATAATGTTCTTCAATTAATATCCAGGAATTATAGAGATCTGAAACATATATTGAAAATACATATGGGCTTATAAACAGGCTGATAATTGTATTTCTCAAACTGAAACCTAGTGTCTTCTTATTGAATAGGCTAAGATGCAGGCTAGGAGTTGAAATTCACTTTTTAAAAACCTGGTACATGAGGTTGCAGGTCTAAAGGCTAACATGCTTTTAATGACAGAACCTTCTCCTTCCCCAGAATTTCTGGGAGATCTAGAACCAAAAAGATAAATTTCACTATGAAAGTACAGAAAGAAACCCTAAAGAAATAGTCATAGTAGTTGTTATTGTTATTTTCAGTGCTGCTTTACTCAGTTATGTTCCATTTTCTGTGCCCTTTCACTAGAGGTTTTCAAGAAGAGATTAGAGAACCATTTGTCTGGAATTATATAGGGCAGTGATGGCTTACCTTTTTTGGCTCGCGTGCCAAGAGGAGGGAGCATAGGGGGATCGTGTGTGGGCATGCCACACCTAAAATGCTATGTGCATGACCCCCTGCTTTTGGTGTGCTTTTTTCGCCCTCCCCAAGCTCCAGAGGCTTTCTAGGAGCCTGAGGAGGGTGAAAACAGCCTCCCCCTCACCTCCCGAGGCTTCAGGAGCTTCCCTGAAGCCCCCAGAGAGAGAAAAATGACCTCAAAAGAAGGCCTAAATCAGCTGGCCAGCACACACATGCGCGCTGGAGCTGACAGGGCAACGCCTTGCATGCCCTAAGAAATGGTTCCGCGTGCCACCTGTGGCACCCGTGCCATAGGTTCGCCATCACTGATATAGGGTCACCTGCCTGAACAGTGGGTTGGACTAGAAGTCCTCCAAGGTCCCTTCCAACCTGGTTATTCTATGTTTTATGTTTATTTTTTGTTTATTTTGCTAGGTTTTTTTTGGAAGTAATTGATTGCTGGCTTTGCTATGTACATCTTAGTGTTCTAATAATTTTGTACAGATAATTTATTTCCTAAATTATCAATTTGTTGCATTTATTAAAATAAAATTGTTCATTTCTTATTACTGCACTGTTGTATCGGTGTGATGGATCCCAAAATCCTGACAACATGGTTGAAAGGGAAAAGCTGAACTATTTTGTTAAAAGCTTAATTCAGGTGACAGAACCCCTTATTTTATTCTAATTGAATTCTAAGTGAACGAGAGAGGGCATCTCCCTGTTTAAGAACAGATGGCAGGATAACCTGTGTCAACAATCATCAAATAAAGGGAGTGGCAGAGTGAAGTGGAGGGATTTGGCAGATTTGTGCTGTATTTGCAACACGTTGCTAAAGAGAATATTTGTATTCTACTTTTTGTGTTTCACCTGTATATCTTTCTTTCAATTGGTGGTCCTCATTATAGCAACTTCTTACACTTAGAAAGAAGAGTTTTGAACAATATATAATGGAAATAGAAAAATGATTAATGATATACTTGACTCTTTATCAAAGTTGAGAACAGATAAAAATGGGTTTTTTTAAAAAAGTACAGAGCAACATATTTAAGATTTGCACTCTGCATTTTCACTCCAAAACCTGCAGCCAATACCCTGCAGTTTGATTCTATTCGGTCTGTGGCATGTGTTGTGACATTTGGAAGTTATGCAAACAATCCTATCTAAATAAATAGACAAAAGTGCATTTTCCTCCTCCAAGTTTCAACTAAACAACAGAGTAACTGAAGTAAATATGTGCAGTTTTATCACATTACTATGAATAAGAAGGAAATGGCTCCATACTGAGATAGAAAAAAGTGCTACTTGCCACACTTATCAAATAGGGATGACATTTATGACTCTGCTTTGTGTTTGCCAATTTTTGCCTAAATCAGGCATAATCTATCATAACCTCGTAACAGTTACAAAAATGTGTAAAACAATGAAAAAAATAAATTAAAATATTCACTTTAATAATAAAAGCAGTAAACTATTTCAAACTTAAAAGTTTACCTTAAAAAGTCACAGAAATATTTCCTAGGCACAAGGAAAATAGCAAGGGGAGGAAGAAAAACAATACAAGGGAGGGAAATGGAGGGGAAGGGAAGCGAAAATACCAGCATCTCTTAAAGATGTACCACTTCCATCTGTTGGAGGGCTGTTTATGTAGCATATTGAGGGCTGCATTGCAAAGTTTGGCAAGGTTACGACCCAAAGTGAACTAAATCCTGGGGAAAGCTTAGAGTTTTTAAGTGGCAAAATGAGCTCTGTAAATTACAGCAAATCTTAAGGCATATTAAAGGCATATTTCTTGCCTTTAGAATGCCATGCCCCTGACATAATAATAGAAATAGAGAGATGCTGGTAGAGTGCAGGTGATCTACAGGCCATACATACTTTTTGCATCTGTATTCTACCAGGGAGCCATCTGCCCAGGGGTGGGTTCCGACAGCCATTACTGCTGGTTTGCTCATGGGTGCGCCGCCCATGCGTACTTGATGCATGCTGCGTGCGCATGCACAGTGCAATAAAAATAGTTCTGCACATGTGCAGAAGTAAAAATACAAGATGGTGCCACCTATAGCATGGCAGGCCTGGGTCATTGCCCGTTCCAGCGACCCAGGCCGCCAAACCACTATTGGTTCGGCTGAACCTGCCACTACCTCTGCCTTATGTGATATGGTGAGAGCCATAGGGTAGAGTAGAAGTGCACTACTCCTGCACAATCTAGAGCTGAACAAATTGTGGTTAATTCTGACCACCACCCTACTTATAAGAGGGTGTGAATACTTTACTGTATTTTCCAGATTATAAAATGCACCAGAGTATAAGATGCCCCAAGGTTTTGAAGAGGCAAATTAAAAAAAAAGATTTGTGCACTATTCAAACCTTTTTTGCGAAAACGGGCCTGTTTCCCCCCCCCCCAAAAAGGGGCATGAATACCCTTTAGGAGGCTTGTAGAGTGCTCTTGAGGGGGGGCAAAAATGAGCAAAAAATGCCCTGTTTTTTGCAAAAACGGACCCATTTTTTGTCAAAACAAAGGGCCTGGATTGCCTTTAGGAAGCTTATAGAGTGCTCCTGGGGGCTGGGGGGGGGAATTGAGCAAAAAGTGCCCCATTTGTGCTCATTTCTGCCCTTCCCAGCCCCCAGGAGCTCTCTGAAAACCTCCTACAAGCTATGCACGGCCATTTTGGTGAAGGGGTGGGGTTTTGGGAGGCAAAAAAAATGCTGTATTCAGTGTATAAGATGCACCCAGATTTTCAGCCTCTTTTTTGAGTGCATCTTATACTTCGAAAAATACGGTATGTAGCCACATTATTCTAGTTTTTTATTTTTATTTCCCCCCATTAAACAATAACTGTTTTTCAATTGAATTACATGGCTTATGGTATATGTTATATTACAGAGGGGAAAAAATCTGAAGTGATTTATCTTGGTCTGAATTTTTGCATCTCAAAATCCTGGGATTTCCAAAGGGCTGTGTAGACTTTCTATATTCTCTGTATCTCTGTGTTTCAATGTGGCAATTTCTACATGTACAACATGCTTGTGGATTTTTCTGGGAGATGAAATTTGGATTATGCAGAAATCCATAAGGATTTCTGGGGGAAATGCTCATTGGTAGTCCTCTTCATCTGCTGGTGATTCGTAGAGCAGGGGTCTCCAACCTTTGCAACTTTAAGTCTGAAGGACGTTCAGCTCCCAGAATTCTCCAGCCAGCAAAGCTTGGAGACCCCTGTCATAGAGGACTTTTTACAGTGGCAACAACAACCCTCAAGGCAATAAAGTATTTTATTATTATAAATAGTCTCATTAACAATGAATATAGTTTTATTTTGCTATGAGGTGAAGACCATTCTATTCCCTAAATTTTACTGGGCTCTGTGCTTTTTTGCTTTTTTTTCATTTTAATTCTTCATTTTATTATTAATGAATCTGTGTTTTCAATAAACTACTTACGGGATTTCACTGGCATGCCTACAATCAATCAATAAAAACATGTGGCTTTACATAAAAACGTGTTATTTAAAATATTTACCACCTTTTCAAATGAATTGTTCAAATGTTTGAAACTGTTTCTAAAAACATAGACATTTTCTATCAACAATATTTAATTCAGTTTCAGGGAGTGAAGTACGATATACTCAAAGGCTACAGAGATATTCCTTTGGGAAGAAAAGTAAACTGTCACTGTAAAAACATGTCAAACTAAAAATGCGAGTTAGCCTTTTCTTTTTCATGTGCTGATATTTCCCTGATATATCCCTTTCTGTATGAGAATGTTATCTTTCTCCAAACATAGCCAGAGGTTATGAGGTTTGTCCTACTACAATCATCTCAATAGTTCAGGAATAGTAAGAAACTGCTAGAAAAATGTCATTTTAATTTATTATTTATTTATTTTATTAAATTTATAAACCGCTCCACTCTCCCCGCAGGGACTCGGGGCGGTGCACAGGAAATTAAAATAGAAAAAAGTAAAAACATAGCGATTAATAAATACTAAAAGCAAATTAAATCCCAATAACCCTGTGCTACAATCCTAAAACCATTAAATATCCTAAAAGTCATTTCCCCTTAAAATCCAAATTTGAAACAGTTTAGTCTTCAGTCAAATTTGATGGTAAGGATTAGGCCAGGCCGGCGAGATGAAAAAAGTGTGTTTTCAAGCTTTGGCGGAAGGAGCGGAGGTCCGTGATCGTTCTGAGTTCGGAGGGTAGGTCGTTCCAGAGGGTTGGGCCCACCACAGAGAAGGCCCTTCCCCTGGGCGTTGCCCGCTGGCACTGCCTAGTGGACAACACCCGGAGAAGTCCCTCTCTGTGGGAGCGTATCGGCCGAAGGGATGTGTGGGGTAGGATACGATCCCGCAGATAACTATGTCCTGTGCCATGGAGCGCTTTGAAGATGGTAATCAACACCTAGAAGCGCACCTTTTCTCTTAATAAAGAATCTTGACATCTAAGGATTCACATCATCTAGTCCTTGTTCTTAGTGTAATGAATCTATGCTTGGCTCATACCATTTCATTCTGCTGTGAAGGGGGATCCATAGTAGAACTGAATATTTTTCCATCCCAAACAGCTTGTTCCATAGGCAAAACTAAGAGTCGGTAAAAAAAAAGGACTTAGTCCTCTCCCTGGCATGAGAGGGGATCATGAGGGGGAACTTCTTCCTCCCCCTCCCCCAGAAATAGTCTTGTGAACTCCCATTACCCTTTGAAGTAAAGGGCCTCAAATTGCGATGTTTGGAATGTATAAAAATCTTCACTATTTTAAGGAAGGGCCAACTGCCTTGAGTTTTGTCTAGGCCAGTCTTATACAGTAAGGTGCATCATAGTTGCCATCCAACTTTTTCTGCTATTCAGCAGAATCCACAGTAAACTATGTTGCTGCTGAAGTAACTTTTCATCTCTGTTGATTGGGGTGGATGTGTAAATCTCAGCGCTTATTCAAAAAGAAATAAAGAAAAATTAAAAGGTAGCAGGGGAGAGGGGAACTACCTAATGCAGAAAAATCATAATTAAAAAAAGATCTGCCTGTTTTCATACTAGGAATGTTCTCTTTGCTAAGGTGAATGTCAAGTGCAAGAAACCAGGAAGTAGAGTTCAAAACAGTAAAAGTATTTCATTCTACGTATAGTATATGCAAGAATCTGATCTACTAACAATCAAGCTAAATCTGTGCTACAGAAAGGTCAGTGGAATTCAGGGGGGGGGGGAGGAGGCTGGATTCTTGTGGGAACATAATGACTCCAAACTGATGATGCATTTGACCCCACTCTCAGGCTCTGCCTGGTCATCTCATAAAGTGAGGATTTTAATTAATAATAAACTATTTCCTCAGTACTAGTAAGAGGAAGTATGGAATCTATTCAGTGGTATGCTGAAAGGAGAAAAAGTTAATTTGTGTACTTGTCCTTTTCTGTATTTTGATGCTTTAATCCTGCAAATGCAATTGTCACTTAACTCTGTATATTTACATGTAATGTAACTGTGTATGTACCAAGACACAAGTGTGCATAATTGTATATGTCCTGGAAAACCTACCAAAAGAGGAAAAACAACTGGATTTGCTTCCTGGAACATGAAGGGGGGAAGCTATAGAAGCACATTGGAGCTGTCCAAGGGGAGGCAGGCTAGTCTATAATTTGAATGGAATAGCTTCAAGCAATTGCCCACTTATCTTATTCTTGACAGGATTTTTAAGCCGGCACAAGCACAGGATAGCAACAGCTTAAATGATAAAGAGAATATGTTCATAGGAAGAGTGTTAGAATAAAAAGCGTAGGGAATAACACTAAGGCTTTAAGCTAAGAATAAAACTGTGAAATACAGGTGTCCCCTAGCATTCAGAATGAAGAGAAGCTGCCAAAATGCTGCATTATTTTGCACAGGTGCATTTTATTTCCCTATTTTCATAAAGTCACCATTTCTCCAAAGACCTTTAGATATGATTTGTGGGAATTGCAATTTGTTTTTTCTGTAAATAGGGCATTCTGCCATGATGATTTTTTTTCCTGAGAACACAACATGGGAAGCCAGAAAGGTGGCAGGTTGTTGGAGAAATTACTGTGTAGTGAAAAGCATAACATATGCATATGCCCTTCAACCAAGTGTTTGTTCAAATGAACTCTTTCACATGCATGCACATGCTTTTAAATAAAGGCAATTTATTTTCCATCAAATTGAATGAGAATTGTCTGGAGAGAGAAAAAAAGAAATATTTGACATAGTGATTCTTAAGCTAGCTTGGAATAATGGAGATAAATTTCTTGTCATATACATTTTTTTTAAAGGCTAAAGGACAAGAACTAGCTTTTAAAAAACATGTCATTTATTATATAAAAGTCCTATGTAAACCAATGTTTCTCAACCTTGTCTACTTGAAGATGTCTGGACTTCAACTCCCAGAATTTCCCAGCCAGTGCTGGCTGGGGAATTCTGGGAGTTGAAGTCCAGACATCTTCAAGTTGACAAGGTTGAGAAACACTGATGTAAACATATTCTTTCTACATGATTAACAATAAAGACTTTATTATTTACAGTAAAAGCTCCTTTACTATCACCTTGCTCCTTGAATGGGGGACTTGACTAGTTGATCTTTCCAGATCTTTTCCTTAGGTCTACAGAAGAGCTTTCCTGCTCTTGGGATTGTCATAATTGATTTTCAACATTCATTATATTACTCTCAGTTTCCCCAAAGATAAATGGGTTTTCCTTCAAAATACACAATATTACCAGCTTTGCATTTTGCCGAAAACCTCCTTCAAATGGGAGGTGGGGGAGACAGTTTTCATGGGAGGGATTTCTCACCAAACCCTCTTCCCTATGCCTATCATCATTGTATTTTAGTCTGAAATAAGGGCATTGCAGCCAATTGTTCTAATCTTCTTCACCCAATATTGGGTTAACATCTTGTTCGTGGAACTACCAATGATCTGGTAGAAGGATACATCCAAATATTTGAATCACTTAATTTGAGCTATCTAAAGGAACTGAAATATTTGAATGCTTCTTCCCAGTGGGACAATGGGGGCTCCCTCAACAAGCTTTGGTGACTAAGAATCAATAGTAAAAGGATGTCACAGCCAGAGTCATAAACTCTGACAGACAGTGCTACACTTTGCCAATCCTAATAGCAATAACCATGGTCCTGCCACAACAAAAATTTCCAGAGCTAAGGTCATTAGCCATCTGTTATATGGCATGCAGATTTGTTGCTGCTGTGACTCATGCTCAATGAAAGCAATTTCATCTAAATTTTTGAGAACTCTGCTGTGGGTTCCTCATTGTGTATCAAATTTCTTCCTACGATTGGAATTTGACATAATTTCCATGAAAACTCATATGTGGTTTTGCCGCTTGAAATACAAGATTAAATTACTTTTCTTTGGCAGAATTTTGACCATCTTGACCTTGCAAGATTATTTTATATCCTCATAGAAGACAAGCTTCATCACAGACATAAAACATAATGAACTATCAACCCATACTGTACTGTTTTGGCCCTCAGAGAATTTGGTTTAAGGAGAATCAAAGGGCCTGATATATAGTATGACCTAAGCAAATCCCCACCATTCAGTTCAATTCAATTCGTTCAATTTGACACTGCCCAACTCCATTGCCCCTAAGCAGCTTAAAAAATAATATAAAATAAAGTAAAAAATGCAATCAAGATAAAAATAGAACAAGTGGGAAAATATAGCCAATAACACCCACTTAGACAAACATACCCAACAGGGTGCCTGCAACCACTTCAGCCCAAAGCCGTGGGAGAGCAGTCAGTTCTTTAGGACTTTCTGGATTGTCAACAGGGTGGGAACCACATGGACTTTCAGGGGAATCTTATTCTAGAGGGCAGACACTATGACAGATGAGGCACCCTTCCAGGGCCCTGATAGGTAATACTGTTTGATCAAAAGGACTCAGAATGTGCCAACTTCTCCACTCATACAGGCCAGGTAGATGTTATGGGAGATAGGCTAGTAATGAATACATTTTACAGGTCATAACCCAACCTTGAATTGCATCCACAACGACACTGGCAATTAATTCAGCTCCCAAGGCAGGCATATCACATGAACTCATACCCACCACTGCCTGTGTTGCTATACTCTGAACCATCTGAAGCTTCCAAGTACTCTTGCAGGGCAGCTCTATATATACTGTAGATATTTAGTATTTGAGCTGTGAAGGGATTAAGGCGTGAATTGAGTAACTGTGTGAAGGGCCTCCCAATCCAGGAAAGAGCACAATTAGTACAATCCTTTTGCTGAGGTATGTAAAAGCTTTCCTAGACATAGATCCCACCAGCTCATTGAGCAGTAAATGTAAGTCTAGAAGGCCCCTCAGTTTCTGCACAATTGGAGAAGTGCAATTTCCTCAAAGGTTAAAGATGGTTAAAGATGGAGTATTTCAAAATGCTCTTGGTAGGATTGAGTCAGAGTTGGTTCCTCCCCATCCAGGTGCATACAACTTCCAAGCACTGGGATAGAACTTTAAGATCTTGGTTTAGCCATCATGGAGTCCAAAAATATAACTGGGTATCACCAGCACACTGATGATACTGAATCCAAATTTGTAGATTACCTTGCCCAGAAGTTTCTTGTCAGAGGTTAAATAGGAGAGGTGAAAGAGTCAAGCTCTATGACACTCCACTGATGAGTGATTTCTCCCCACCACATCAAACACTGACTGGATCCAGGTCCCAAAGAATGGAGAAGAACCTTCATAATGCAATGCCCTCATCTCTCAACTGTTGGAGCTGCATATGGAGCAGGACTGTTTAGCAGGTCATTCACCATACCAACTATTTAGCCTCACCCCCTTGATTTCTATATGAGTTTCCTTTTTTGTAGATATTTGAGTCAATAACATACATCTTCATGGAAGACAGACTTTGCCCCTGCCTCAAAGTAGAAATCGGCTCCTATGTTCTTCCATCTAGATGGCATATGCAACTGATCTAATAATGCCCTCTTTTTATCTTATTCTTATGCCAGTTCAGGTCACCAGGCAGTTCTTAGAAGAGTCGATCTTAATTTATTGCAGCTGCCCTTACTATTTGGACACCCAACATTCAGAAACCTTGATAAGTTTAATGCTTATACATTTGGTTCTGTCTGTACCTCAGCTACAACGAGCCTTTTTTTTCAGTAGGGCTCCTTTGATTTTTGATGTAAATTTTTTTAAAAAGAGAAGCAGGACTGGGGGTTCTGGAGTTTGTGTACTCATTGTTTAAGACTCATCTTTAATTCCTTCTCTAGTCTTACATTCCCTGCTCCAGACAATGTATACAATATAGATTTGCAATGATAAAGACAATTGCAGCAATTAAGATTTTAAACATACAATATTTTCTCATCCTTCTCCAATAAAGTAGCATTTCTGATTTATTTTCCTTTTTTTTTTTTTGCACACTACCAGGTATAGACAAAACAGATGCTAATATTTTACTACATTTTTGCCAAGGACAGATAAAGGGATCCTTGTTCATTTGCAAGTGACATAAGTTCAGATGTCCCGGGGGCAAGATCTGCACATGGGCGCATTCAGTTTTGGCTGGAGAAGAGCAGCATTTGGCAGTTTCTGCAAGCTCTATATTTACAGTGCTGTATGATGATGATGATAATGCTTTTATATAGTGATTATCAACATGCCTGTTATGAAAGCACTTGGAGTATCAGCATAGATCCAAAGCAGGCAGTTTTTGAAGTATTCAGATTTCATTTACGCATGTCATATTAAGTCTTGAAAAATAGTTAGCTTGGAAGCACATGATGCTTTGGCTACAAAGAAGGAAAAGAGTATCGCCACATAGCAACTTAGCTCAGAAATTGTTTCAATAAATGAAATTCTGTTCAATCAGTTCTGCACATTGTATCACAATAGTAGCAGCTGTGAGAGGGATCTTGGAATCCTAGTGGACAACCATTTAAATATGAGCCAGCAGTGTGCAGCAGCTGCCAAAAAAGCCAACACAGTTCTAGGCTGCATAAACAGAGGGATAGAATCTACGTGAAGTGTTAATGCCACTGTATAGTGCCTTGGTAAGGCCACACTTGGAATACTGCATACAGTTTTGGTCACCACGATGTAGAAAAGACGTGGAGACTCTGGAAAGAGTGCAGAGAAGAGCAACCAAGATGATTAGGGAACTGGAGACTAAAACATATGAAGAACGGTTGCAGGAGCTGGGTATGTCTAGTTTGATGAAGAGAAGGACCAGGGGAGACATGATAGCAGTGTTCCGATATCTCAGAGGGTGCCACAAAGAAGAGGGAGTCAAACTATTCTCCAAGGCACCTGGGGGCAGGACAAGAAGCAACGGGTGGAAACTAATCAAGGAGAGAAGCAACTTAGAACTAAGGAGAAATTTCCTGACAGTTAGAACAATTAACCTCTGGAACAGCTTGCCTCCAGAAGTTGTGAATGCCCCAACCCTGGAAGTCTTTAAGAAGATGTTAGATAGCCATTTGTCTGAAATGGTATAAGGTTCCTGCCCATGCAGGGGGTTGGACTAGAAGACCTACAAGGTCCCTTCCAACTCTGCTATTGTATTGTATTGTATAATATGACATTCTATCCATATCTTTGGCAATTCTTTTCTCTGGTTAAATTTTGGAACAACAGAAAAAAAGCCTCTGGATAAATGGAAATTTATTGTCATGTGCCCATTCCATACAAACCACTTGAGTACATGTACATGGGATTACTTTCACTTCAATTCTTTATATATTGTTCAGCAAAGTTGTCCCAGATAAACATTAATTAAAAAGATAATACTTTTTTTTGTTTTTATCGTTTTCATTTTTATCCTGCATTTTTGATAGAAGTAAGCTAACAAAATAAAAAACATAAATTAATAAAACAATTTAAATGGCATTTTAAATCAAACAATAAAGCTAAGTAATTTGAAACTGCTAATAAAATTACTTTTAGTGATGATATTGGAGGAGAAGAAGGAAATTTGATATTTGCTAAGAATGAACCTTTTTATATGGAATTTACCTTCAAAGAAAAAAACATAATGGAGATTTTTTTTTTTTAAGTGTCTGTATCGACAATTTATTTTTGCTTTTTTCTTCTTCTTAATTTAAAAAAAGAGAAGAAAAAATTTTGGACCAGCATGATTGGCGTGAATCAACCCATCCACATGAAAATCAATGCTACAAGCAAAAATGTTCCTGTGGCTATTGCTTAAATTCAGTGCCAGCACTTTTTGTATTTTTGTATTTATTTTGTAACTCTATAAAATTACAATTAAATTATATTCAGTGCTGTATCAGTTTCTTACAAAGTTTTTGCCTGTTACTGACCCCTAGTGTTTGATTCATGACATTGCCCATTCTTCAGCTGCTCTAATCCTACCATCAGGAATTTGTTATGAAGTTGTGGTTAGTCTTGCCGCTGTTATGAAGTACAGTTTTCTTTTAAAAAGCACAACATCCATTTTTTTTCATATGATTGTGATTAGACAGCATTTAAATAAACAGAATGTGACAGACACTGTGACTCATGCTCAGATGAACTGTACCATAGGTTTTTTTTTGGCTGAAATGAATGTTTAATTGCAGAATATTTAAAGCAGGGAAAGGCATATGCAAAATAGGTCAGAGAGCATGAGGGTACCCTGCTATGTTGGGCTTTATCAATAATGAATTTTTTTAAAAAACAGACAAAAATTGAAACAAGACTAGGTCATTTCCTCCACAAGGGGTCTCCTGCTCTGTTGTCAATTAGCTTATTTGTTGTGGACCTGGCCCTTAAAGAAAAGATGAGTGAATGAATGCCTAATGTAGCCTTTTCCACCTCAGGCACTTTCCAGATATATGGATACATGTGAGAAGTTCTAGAATTCTCTAGCTAGCACAGCAATTACTGAAAATTCTAGGAATGAATATCTACCTAGCCACCATAATCTAGAGATTACTCAAGTGTGGGGAAGGTTGGCCAAAGTGATATTTTCAGGAAGTCCCACAAATTCTGGGATTTGTTAAAGAGCTGAACCATTGGGACTGGGAATTTCCAGAATATTCTGGTCATCCAACTTCCATGTTGGAAACTGAAGTGAATTTCAGTTCACAAGAACTTAATTTGAAGCTACATATTGAGCAAAGCATAGTCCAATAAGGTGTTGAGTATTGCAATTGACATGTGAGATAACAACAAAATGGTTGTATATATTACTTGATTCTTGATTCACATCCTATGTCTGACATAGGGAGGTGGTGATTGCTGAAACCCTAACAATAATGTTCAAAGGGTATGAATATAATTGTCTTACAGTATTTAATGCAGAATAGAGCTTCAGTTCTGTAATTTCCTGGATGCTGTTTCTCCAAATGTCATTTCTGATTGTATACTGATTGTTCTTTTTTACATTGTAGGCAAGTAGCAATCTACATTACCAAGTGAGTCATTGCTGTGAGTAATGTAGTAGTTTCAAACTGGGATTTGAAATTTCTGCTATTTTGCTGTTTATTCCATTCCCCTCTTCTTTTAAAAATGTCTTTATTAAGAATATGTAGTTAGGCTATTTCCATCCTATAACAAATATTAGCACTGAGCCAAATTTTAACTCAAATCAAATTGAATTGCTTTGAAGAGAGTTGTGGCTCTCAAAAGTAAAGTAGGGTAAAGTAGTTCTCCCAGATGGCCAAGATCATACTAGTGCCTTCCAGGGTTCAGTGAGTAATTTTATACTTCATAAGTCTGTACTAAGTCAGACAATAAATCTTGAAAAAGGCTCTCTTGCTTCCACTTTGCCATATATGGGTGGCATATTTTGTAGGTAAGGAATTGAGAACTTTAATGGCTGTCAAGTCCATCCTTTAAAACAGGGAAGACTATATTGGCCATTTATATACAGTGCTTCACAGGAGACTCTTGTTGAGTCTTATGCAATGTGTGTCTGTACTTTGTTCCCTATTCTTTCTTTGTGTAACAACAAAAATTTGACTTTTTAAATGACTTTAATGAGACAAGATTTGTTATTGATACTTGTGCACTGCCAGAATTTATCATTCCACTCAATCTTCATTCTTACAATCTATTCTTATTTATTTATTTTTCTAATTATTCCCCAAAATAATTCATTTTCCATATCATTTATTTATCCCCTATAAACACAAGGCTCATTTGTTCTTGGATATTTGGTTAGTCTATCTTTGGTTTTATGAGAGCTTCAGAGGCAGAATCACTAATTCTTTACCTTGTCCTGTCCTCTGTTTTGCTTAAACTTGCAAGACTGGGTTTGATTTTGAATCAAATTCAGTCTTTTGTTGTTGTCAGCAATGCATTCATAATAATAAAATATCATGGTAATGATAGACTTTTCCACATATCTTGTCATCTTCCTTATCTTTCTTTCTTCTTCCATGTCTCCTGCCCAAGCCCCAAACTTCATGGATCATCTTTTCCCACCTTTTTTAGCCCTCATGACCCCCTCTTTAAATTCCACATTATTTTCTTTCCTCCATCCTGATTCCATCTTCATAGTTTACTGGGTTCTGTGTGCTTCATTCACTGCTTTTGTTTTGTTCAGAACTACAATTCACATTTTTCTCAAAGTTTCTGGCTAGGTCGAATATCGAATATCGAATATTTATTTGTATAACCGCGTCCTCTCCCCTAGGGGACTCGGAGCGGTGTACAGGGAGGAATAAAACAGCATAAAATATATACATGAATACAATAAATACAATAAAAACAAATTAAATTTGACTATCCCTGCACTAAAATTCCCATTTAAAATTAACAATCCCTAATCCCTGGGTAGAGACTAACCTAGGCCGGCCAAGCAGAAAAAGTGAGTTTTTAATTTCTGACGGAAGGAGCGGAGGTCCATAGTTGTTCTAATGTCGGGGGGAAGGTCATTCCAGAGGGCTGGGCCCGCCACAGAGGAGGCCCTTCCCCTGGGCGTCGCCCGCTGACAAAGTCTAGTGGACGGCACCCGGAGCAGTCCCTCTCTGTGGGAGCGAATCGGCCGGGAGAATGTATGGGGCAGAATCCGCTAGGTCCCGAGCCATGGAGCGCTTTAAAGATGAGAACTAACACCTTGAAGCGCACCCGAAAGACAACAGGTAGCCAGTGCAGCTCGCGCAAGAGCGGTGTTACATGGGTATACCTTGCGGTACCCATTATTGCTCGCGCGGCTGCATTCTGGACCAGTTGAAGTCTTCGGGTGCACCTCAAGGGGAGCCCCATGTAGAGAGAGTTACAATAGTCCAGTCGGGATGTCACGAGAGCATGGGTGACTGTGCGAAGGGCGTCCCGATCCAATAGGGGGCGCAACTGGCGAACCAGGCGAACCTGGTAAAACGCCCTCCTGGCCACGGCTGTCACTTGATCTTCCATGGACAGCCGGGCATCCAGGAGGACACCCAAGTTGCGCCCCATCCACTGGGGCAAGATGTTCGCCCCCAATGGCCAGCGATGGAGTCAACTGGTTGAATCGGGCAGCCGGAAACCACAGCCACTCGGTCTTGGTCGGGTTGAGCTTGAGTCCGTTTCTTCCCATCCAGATCCGTACGGCTTCCAGGCACTGGCACATCACCGCTACGGCATCGTTGGGGTGGTTTGGGGTAGATATATACAGCTGAGTATCATCAGCGTAGAGATGGTACTCTACCCCAAAACCACGGATGATCTCACCCAGCGGCTTCATATATGTGTTAAACAGGAGAGGCGAGAGGACCGACCCCTGAGGCACCCCACATGTGAGGGATCTCGGGGTCGACCTCTGCTCTCCTGTCAACACAAATTGCGATTGGCCAGAGAGGTAGGAGGAGAACCACCGTAAAACGGTGCCTCCCACCCCCAACCCCCCCAGCCGATGCAATAGGATACCATGGTCGATGGTATCAAAAGCCGCCGAGAGGTCTAATAGGACCAGGATGGAGGAACAACCCCCATCTCTGGCCCTCCAGAGATCATCGACCAACACGACCAATGCCGTCTCGGTGCTATGCCCGGGCCGAAAGCCGGACTGGCGCGGGTCTAGATAATCAACTTCCTCCAGGTGACGGGGAAACTGTTGTGCCACCACACTCTCAACAACCTTCGCCAAGAAGGGAAGGTTGGAGACTGGACGATAGTTGGTTAAAAGAGCTGGATCCAAAGAGGGCTTCTTAAGGAGGGGCCTCACCATAGCCTCTTTTAGGGAAGCAGGCAAGGAACCCTCACTTAAGGATGCATTGACAACCTCTTGGAGCCAGCCTCGTGTCACCTCCCAGGATGCCAGTACAAGCCAGGAGGGACACGGGTCCAATAAACATGTGGTGGCTCGCAGTCGCCCACGTAACCTGTCCATATCCTCGGAAGTAACGGAGTCAAACTCCTCCCAAACAAGATCTGTCTCGTGGCATCCCACTGGGCCATCAATGGGGGCTAACTCATTCTGTATCTGAGCGATTTTCTCCTGCAGAAAAGTCACAAATTCCTCTGCTCTACCCTGTAGCGGGGCTTCCCGCACCCTCTGTTGGAAGAGGGAGCGGGTCACCCTAAACAGGGCGGCAGGGCGGTTTTCTGCGGATGCTATGAGGGTGGCACAATGATGGCGTTTGGCCACTCTCAGCGCCACAATGTAAGTCCGTAAATGGGCTCTTACCTGTGTCCGGTCAGATTCAGAACGGGTAGACCTCCATCTTCTCTCTAGGCATCTCTTGTGGCGTTTCATCACCCTTAGCTCCTCGGTGAACCAAGGAGCCAGGGTGGCTCGCCGCCACAAGAGAGGCCGCAAGGGCGCGACCCGATCCAAGGCTCCCGTGGTGGCAGTATTCCATGCGGCCACGAGGTCCTCCATCGGGGCGCGGGTCAGGGGTACAGGAAGTGGCCCAAGCGCCGTCTGGAACCCATCAGGGTCCATCAGGCACCTGGGGTGGAACCAAATTGGTGACTCAGGTTCCGCCTCCCCGCGGTGAGGGGCAGCGGTTGGAAAGTCGAGCCGGAGAAGTGAGTGGTCTGTCCATGACAAGGGCGTGATGACTATATCCCCTATACCCAGATCACTCTTCCATTGGCCTGAGACAAAGATGAGATCTGGTGTATGTCCACCCTCGTGAGTGGGGCCTTGAATTACTTGGGTCAGGTCCATGGCCGTCATGGAAGCCAGATAAAGGACAAAGTAGCAGGGCTCTCTGTTCTGCCCCACAGACGGACACACACAAACTTGACTGCTTGCCACTATCTCTTTGGCTGCTTGCCACTATCCTTGGCTGCGAGCCCAGACTCATGTTACAAATACTGTAGCACGTGTACAGACAGAGAATTGCAGACTCGAACAATGAAATATTTCCAATGATGAGTTGTAACTTTTGTTTCCTGCAAATGACCCCTCCCAAAGCCTTCCCTATAAGGGGCCACTCAGCAATCAGCTGGTGCTCATTAGGGCTTACGAGCTTGCCTCTTTCGCAACTGTTGCCTCCTTTTCTCAGCCCTGAGTAATCTAGCATCAGGGACAAACTGCCCCTGATCCTCCACACTGCTCCATGACCCAGACGCCTCCTGGTGGCCAACCAGACTCTCTGCTTCCTCAAGGTCTCCCTCCTCCTCCAGGGCAGACTCATAGGACTCTTCACTAGAAGAGTCCATCAGCAGCTCATCCAGAGCTGGCTGGGCCACAACAGCTCTCTAATCACTATAAGGGGTCAGTGAAATTAAGATGTACTTACATCTTTTACAGTTTGTTATATTTTAGATTTGCCTTTTGCCATAGCTAGTAGCAATAGCACGTAGACATGTATACTGCTTTACAGTGCTTTACAGCCCTCTCTAAGCAGTTTTACAGAGTCAGCATATTGCCCCCAACAATCTGAATCCTCATTTTACCCACCTTGGAAGGATGAAAGGCTGAGTCAACATTGAGCCAGTCAGGATCAAACTCCTGCAGTCAGCAGGATTAGCCTGTAATACTGCAGTATTAATGTGCAGTCTAACCACTGCACCACCTTGGGTACCTATCACTTGAGAAGGCAAACTGGTTTCTCACAAATATGGAAATAAATAATTTTCCAGAAATAAGAACCAGTACTTACTTAGCATTAGGCATTGTCATTGCAGAAGCAGGCCACATGCAATCACCAGAAAATCTGATTCTAATTTTGAATACCTTAGTCCATATTTGTTGCAGAATTTGATTCTGATAATTGTCAAGCTATTTAATAAATCTTTCCATTCTTTTGTGATGTTTCATGCTATTTTTGACTAATCTGAGTATGTAAACATACATACTGTATGTAAAAAGTAATACAGAGCAAAGAGAGATCCAGTTGGAGAGGAAATGGTGCCAAATTATTCCTAAAATAGGGCTATGTTATTTTTCTCTCTCTCTCTCAATGTTTTCCCTTTTACAAATAATATTATTCATAGTGTGAAGGATGCCAACATTGCTAGAAGAAAGAGCTGACTTTTCAGGATGTAAAATCTTTATAACAGTGTTTACTTTCATTTCCATTTCTCCTCAGCATTAATCCCAGTGTCAGTCGGCATCTTTCCGGCTCTGTTAAGAGTGGCCCCCAGGAAGTGGATGCCCAGGTAAACAGATTTAAACATGAGTCTGGGGTTACTGGTAATTCCAGAATCTGGGACATAGATAGCTAACTCAACTTCTGTTACTGTGGCTAAACAACATATATGGTTAGGACTATAATCCTAGTGTTGGGTTGGCAATATATATATCAGCCATGATTACAAATTGTCTCTGTTACTTTAAATGTTACAGTTGTATGTAATTGGCTGCTGTAACTAACTCAGCAATAGGAGGAAGCCAGGAGCACTGTTAGTTTGCTGCCTTTGAACTGGAGATACTGTGGTGTCGGATTAGGACAGCAGAACAAGGAAGAATTGTGGATTGTAACTGTAAGCTAACTGTTTTTGAGTTAAAGACTGTATTTGGTTCAAGACTTACTATCACTGCTTCTAAATCAGTAGTTTATTTTGCCATCACGAGTAAAGCTACTTGTTTTTACTATCAGTGTCTGAGACTCTATTGGTGTGTCTTCTAGCAACGTTTCTCTAGCTGCAATTCCGTTGCACCCTCTGTCTCTTAAAGGAAATATCCCCAACAAGATAATACAGTCTCTTGAAATTAGTGATGGATGAAGTCTTCTTATTGTAATTTAGAATTAAAAAAAAAAGAATTACAAGCTCAGTTAGAGAGCATTTGGTAAGCCATGCTACTAATTTTCAAAAAATATTGTTGTCTTACTTCTCTATATATACAATCCCTTTTCAGGAACAAATGTGTTCAAAATCGCTCAATGTGGTAAATATATCCCAGAAATAAAACATTGGATTGCACTGGGTCATACAGCAGTGATGAACATGAACAGAATATGGAAAACATCAACCTGGTAACCAAATGTAGGATAGTCTACTCCGCAGTGTTTCCTGTAGCTACCTGTAGTTGTGAAAATTGGGCCTTAAAACAGCAAGATAGGAAGAAAATGGACTTGTCTGAGTTGTGGTGCTGGAGAAGACTGCTGTGTATTCCTTGGACAGCAAAGGTGGCTAACAAGCAAGTACTGGAGTGCATAACACCAGATATGTCACTGAAAAGCAAAATCACGAGACTGTGTCTCAATTATTTTGGCCATGTCACATGAGGGAATTCACTGGAGAAAGCAATCATGTTTGGAAGAGTTAGCGGTAAAAGGAAACCAGGTCACCAAAAAACATGGTGGCTGGACACCATCAAAGTTGACACCATTCACAGCTTAGAAAACTCAAAGAAGTAGTGCAGTATTGGAAAGCATATAGAGAACTCGCCCATATACGTAGGACATTGAATGGATAATATCGCCACGACCACCACCACCATCACCACCACCATAACCAATGCTTTTAAGTTAGCAAAAGATATTGCCCTGATGGTGCCAATTTGCATACTTCACCCTTTCCCAAGTTTGTGCACACATGCCTGCACATACACAATTGAATGGATATATACAGCTATCGCAATCACACCGGAATTCTTTCTTCAGCAAGGAAAGAGTGTTCTTCAGTTGGTCTATTCGTTCACTGGCCTAGGTTTTTCAGATTATCGGAATATGTTCAACTAAGCCACCCATCTGGATTTAGGCTGTGCTGCACATGGCTATTTTTGGCTCCCTTTGAAAATAAAGGAATACATTAATTCCTAGTATGTCCCAATATCCCTAAACCAGAGTGTCTTTTGAAATGAATGCAGACCGTGTCATACAAAATATTCT
Organism: Rhabdophis nuchalis; assembly: GCA_039707465.1. Classification (NCBI taxonomy): domain Eukaryota; kingdom Metazoa; phylum Chordata; class Lepidosauria; order Squamata; family Natricidae; genus Rhabdophis; species Rhabdophis nuchalis. Next base: position 125,511,701 of record CM077645.1, read on the forward strand.
TTCATCATTTTTTATTCAAGCAAATAACATAAACATGCAAAATGTTTTTAAAAACTGAGAAGGAAAGAACAAAAACAAAAGTGAATAAACATTTGAGAATATAGATACATATATACATGCATTAATCATCTATGTACGTAAACATTTTAAATATTTATATTATTTCCATTCAGAAAGATAATTCTATAGGGGAAAAGGTAATCTACTACTAGAAAATAGTTAACATAGGTTTAAAAAAACAAATTGAAATAAAACATTTTATTATATTTATTGTTTATTCGTTCATATATTTATTAATCAAATTTCTAGGCCATCCAATTCCAACAATTCTCTTTGGCTTCACATATACAATGATTAAATCTATCAGAAAACCCCAAAGATAACTTTTTTCCAGAGGGAAGAGAACAGAATTATCTGCTCCACTAGCACAGACACAATTTAATTTCAGCCAACAGCAATAGGTATCCAGACAATACCCCTGAAAAATATGTGCTGCTTTTTTCAATATTTGGAAGTAGTAAATTATATATATAAGAGGAAGCCCCTCCACACATATTTTGGTGGCTACATGGTTTATATGTATATTTTGGGTAATACAACAAACTTAGGAGGGTTGATTTTCAAAACTGTAGATTGATTTTTCTGATTTTCTCAAAAGTTAAATGAACATTGTCATTTCAACTGGCAATGATTGGCAATATGTACCAATCTGAAGACAAGCTGGACACAATATGAAAATATTTCAAGGTTTATGGTATGATTTTAGAAGAGTGCAGTACAAAATATGCCCAAGAAAAGTTAATTTAAATCAGTGAAATAATTTCAGGAAAAAATGCTTTGTCATAATGTAGCAGTGTTTGGGTTGTATTGTGATAGTGAAGAGTTCAAATTTTGGGAGTATTCCTACTTAAAAAAGAACTTCAATGGTTAAAGACCAGCATTTTATATTGTTCAATAGGGGGAGGGGCAAAGGGGAAAGTAGGAGGGATGTCAACAATGTCAACATTGTAATGCCCCACCTGTTTTCTACATATGTCACACTGTTGGAAGCATGCCCATACAGCAAGTTTGGGTGAATGTAGGGAAGTGCCTGGGAATGGAGCCTTCACTCATCTTTCAAGTGGCCAGCCAGGTTATTTTTGGATGCAGGTTTAGCATACCTGAAGAATATTAGACCCACATTTGCCCACCAGTAAAATATTCAATTGTGGAGCCATCTCCTTCCTATTTCTATTAGTCCTTCAAGATAGATTAGACTTAATCCCCCAAATCATGGATACCAAAGCCACTTTTATTATAGGATTTCATGAACAGAATCTTGCAAGTCTGAAGTCTGAAGAGAACTAGGGAGAGCCAGGTCTGAGATTCTTTCTGAAATGCCATTCCTCCTTTGGGCCAAAATTCCTCTTAACTGCCTGTTGCTTTGGCTGCAGCTCTTCCTCAAGGTTATTTTCACACCCACTACAATATCCTTTGGCGCCCCACTCTGCATTTGTGATTCAGCTCCCCTCTAGCTGAAACAGTAAGTGCCACAAGAGAATGGCAGTGTTAGCAGTAAGTAGATAGAGCAAGCAGTGGCTATTAATAAGCAACAGAATAAGCAAACTGATACCAGGGTAAAGAAAATAAGGCCATTCTCTTCCCAAAGTAATAACACAAATAGTAAATACAGTTGTGCAAAATCCCTTTTAGTGGATGTGTCCCTTAATGCAGGGGTCTCCAACCTTTGCAACTTTAAGTCTGAAGGACTTCAGTTCCCAGAATTCTCCAGCCAGCTTTGCTGGCTAGAGAATTCTGGGAACTGAAGTCCTTCAGACTTAAAGTTGCAAAGGTTGGAGACCCCTGCCTTAATGCATCATTTGAGACAGAACCAGCAACAAACAGCTGCTTTTCTTTCCTCTTTAGATCAATTGGTACGCCCATTATTTTATCCAACACAAATCTAACATGTTTTTAAAAAGGTTTAAATTTATGTTTTAAAACAGGTCTAGTATTCTTCGGGAAGGGCACTAGACCTACACATACCAGAAGTCTGTAGAAAGATACATCTGCTGGAAAAATGTTCCAATCACATGGAAGCCTGGACCAAAATGGTCTCGAAAAGCAACTAAAGGGAGAATACATGTCCACAGTATCCTGCCTAAAGGAGTCAATAGGAGTTTAGCCAGTTCCTTACGCTGAGCACATCATCACCAGCATTGTAAGCCATAGATCAGGGATGTCCAAACTTGGGAACTTTAAGACTTGTGGACTTCAACTCCCAGAATTCCCCAGCCAGCATAGCTGGCTGGGGAATTCTGGGAATTGAAGTCCACAAGTCTTAAAGTTCCCAAGTTTGGACATCCCTGCCATAGATAGTTTGCATGGAAAGAAAGAGAAGACAGAACACACTCCTTTGACAATGGAACAGGTAAGGATGAATTTAGACTGCTTCCATAGCTGGCTGTGGATGAGACAGAGGTGAGGTCATGTGGTTCCACCTTTTAAAACAGTGGATTAAATTCATGCCTCAGTTAATAAGACATAAAGAGGAGTTTCTAAGGTGCATGGCAACCGGGCAAGATCAAAGAAACAGGAACTATACAAATTTCACTAAGGTAAGGAATCTTGGGAACCTCATTTAACAGATTAACAGAGGTGGAAGGGACCTTGCAGGTCATCTAGTCCAACCCCTTGCCTAAGCAGGAGATCCTACATCTGCCTCTACCTAGGATCGAACTCACAAAACCTCCTGCTTGTGAGGCAAGAGCTCCACCTCTAGGCCACAGCAGCAGGTAATAATAATGAGTTCAACCAGAGTCTGGATAATTTGAAATGTTTCTTTCCAGGTTTCTTGCCTTTCATAAATAAGCTACCTCATGTAAATATTGTTGAATTTAATTCTGCATTGAAATAATGCATTGTTTCAAAATTTATAACATTACAATAAAAGAAAAAGAAAAAGTAACCAATGTACTTGCTTCTATTTCTTGTCTAGGAGATGATATGCCTAATCTCCAAAGTATTATCCATGTACAAGACACTTTCACAAGCAAAAAAAAAGGCAAGATCCTGACCCCTAGGAACTTGTAATCCATATATTTACAGTGGAAAAGAGAAAGAATTACTGCAGAGAGAGAAAATATATAGTTATACAAACAAACAATGCAATTCTATGCTTGTTGGTCCAAGTTAAGTTCAGTTTGTTGTACCTGGTTGGTTTCCTACAAAAGAAGGGGAGTGACATGGGTAGTCCTCAACTTACATTTATTTAGGAAACATTCGAAGTTACAATGGCACTGAAAAAAGTGACTTATGACTGTTTTTCACACTTACAACCATTTCAGCATCGGTCAAATGCTTAACAATTGACTTGTAGTTTTGAGGGTTGCGGTGTCCCGGGGTCATGTGATCATTTTTTGCAGCATTCTGACAAGCAAAGTCAATGGGGAAACCAGATTCACTTCACAGCCATGTTACTCACTTAACAACTGCACTGACACACTTAACATTTGTGGCAAGAAAAATCATAAAATGGGGCAGAACTCGTTTAACAACTGTCTTGTTTAGCAAGGGAAATTTTAGGATCAACTGTGGTTGTTAATTGAGGACTATCTATATAGGATTGCTACAGCTTGGATTCGACTATGAGAAACAATTAGGGAAATGTCAGCCATAGAATGTGGTAAATATCATAACTGGAGGAGACAGGAATCAGTGGTATTTGGATGACCTTAAAATTTATAAATAAATACCAGACTTTTTCTTAGTGTCACCCTGATTTGTTAAATATGACACATTTTTGATATTTACTATTATGCATGCTTACTATATTTATCTAAAGTATTGGGAGGGGCAGGTGGGAGGTTGTATGCAATGTTACATGCAAATAACTGAGACAATGCTGTCGGGTTCATTGGCACAACTGTGGCAGAATTTTCCAGATACTACAATGAGTGGCTTGACTATACTGCCTTCCTTGCCTTAAAAACTTCATGATGCAGCAGAGCTAGATAAGAATTGTGGCTGCCTCCTTAGAAGTAGTGAGCCACTGAAGGGTCCTTTCTCATCATGACAGTGAAAATTCTCTTTTACATGAATTGCAATTTTCTCCCACCCCTTCACTTCTCAGCCTTGGGCAGTCATTGGCGGCTGACATAATTGACATCTGGCCTAAAGAAATTCAGGTTCTCAGCTCCCACAAATACATCATCTGAAGTTACTAAGAGCCCACCGGTGTTTCCTGAACTGAATTGATGGCTTTTGTTTTCGAAATCTGTGCCTGTTATAAATTCAAAAGAAAACAGAATCTGTCTGCCCATTTTTTATAGGACTACCATGAAACAGTTCCTGATTACATCACCATAATTTGATCTTTCAACAGGATTGTGGCAGTTATACCATTCTAGCCTTGTATAGTAAAACAGATCCAAGTCACATCATGTAAAATCATTTGTTTGGAGTTTCTTCTTGTTTGTGGCCACCCATGATTATTGGCAACATTCTTCATGATGAGTTTTCCAAACCTTGTCGTTTGGTTAGCAGCTGACTGATCGGTTCTTGGCTTTTTGAGCTGTTTCTTTTTTTTAAAAAAAAAAGAAGGAAAAAAAATCCTTGGTAGTTTAAATGTTTATTCTTCTTCACCTTGATTTCTAAAAGTGTCAGACATCTGATAGTCAGGTCAACTTTCAGGAAATGGCAATTCCAGCTGAAGACAGTACATTGGTCATTTTTATTTTGTAATACCCCCATTTTAGTCATATTTTTTCTTTCACTGCATATTGAAGAAAGCCATAAGTGTAGTAGAAGGGAATAAAGCAAGCTTGTCAGTGTATAGGTAAGATCATTTGGGTCTAATTTAACTGAAATAATAAATATCAAATGATACATATTCTCAAACTGTCTTTTTTAGGGGAATTATATTTATATTTAGCTTAAGATTTTAAAATAATTTAACACACATTATTTGATGTGTAAAGAAAGTTCAGTTTTGATTCCTACACAAGTTTTAATTTATTCATCACATTTTGGAACTATGTGTATTCCTCACAGAGGGACTGTGGGCAGTGTACAATAAAAATGAAACAAAAAACCATAAATTAATTATTCAAGATTTCAGATAAATGTATGAATTTAATATCCTTATTAGCCAATTTCACATTTTATGTATAAAAATGTGGCCCTTAACAAATACTTTCAGTGCATGCTCACTGCATGTAAGAAATGCTATGCAATCTTAAATGGAACAAATTCAGTTTATTAGAAATCTATGTTTTTGTCCAAACAATCCAAAGTTACAATTTTAAATTAAGTACACGTTCCTCACCCACTCTGCAGTTATGTTTGTGACTCTGAAGGCTCTGGCTTTGAAGTGCAGTCCTTCGAAACCGAACCAGGAATTTAGTGGTGATTTATTACTATTTAGACAAGTGGTGAGCAGAGAGTTACTCTATGGAAATTCTGCATATTGTACCTGTCACAAAACACTAAACAAACCAACGAGACAATTTCCCTTTGTTTCATTCCCTAGAATTCTTGTTTCTTTTTATACATCTAGCTGTCTCCTCCTCTTCTTCTGCCCAACAGCTGCCTTCTGAGTCAAGAGAGAATTGGCAAAGATTGCATGAGTACAGGTGTCTTGACAGGTTGAATTACCCAAATAAGCAGAACGTACAAAGATATACAGATATGCTAACTTCCCTGTAAAATTTATGGAATCTACACTATTTGTGGGATTTGAATAGTTTTAAAAAGCCAACTGGGGATAAGATTTAATTATCAGTTATCAGGAAGATCTCCTTACCATGAGCTCTTGGAGAAAAAATAAGTTATAAATGTAGTGAACAGGATGGAAGGTGCACTCTCCTTATTCAACATGTTGCATAGTTTCCCCATTGGACTTTATCTCATGCAGCAGTTAGAAACAGTGTTAGAAAACCAATTCCTATCTCTACGTGTTAAAATCAGCTTGGAGACTGGACTGGACCTGGCTTGCTTAAATAGCTTCCTGGTCAAAGGAAGCCGAGTGATAAAGCAGGATGGCTGGAGAGTGGGCAAACTGGAAAAAGACACTTCTTAGTCAGGCACTTACAGCACCTACCCACAGTCATCCTTTCCTGCTCCAGCACACATTAAATGTCATTGTTTTTCAGGTGAATTAAGCTGTGTGAATCTACCAATCCTTGACTTTAGCTGGTCCTGCATTAAAACATTTAGAATTGCATTCGTTGCTGGCCTCTCTAGTGGCAGTAATTTTATTTGTGAATATTTTAGATCCAGCTCAAGCACAGGTGGGTTGTGTTTCCTTTTCTTCTCTACAATTTATTTTGCTTCATATGTCCTTCTTTGCATAATGTTGCTTATGCCTACTAAGAACAGCATTTTTGATATAGATGGGAAGTAGCCAAATGGAAAACTTCCCTCCAGCCTGAGAGTGAACTATTTTCAGGGTTGTAAGTGTTATGCCCTTTAGAAGTCAGCAAATAAATTTCATGTGAGCAATTTCAAACCATGTTCCAAGAAAAGTAGACAACTTGCACAGATTATGAAGCTAAGAGAATTTGCATATTTTGTTCCCCCCTTCCTCTCTTTTTCTCCGCCCCTCCCTCCCAAATTATTATTTTTTCTTTCCGACCAAAATTTGGTTTTATAGGTCAAAGAAAAGAAATGGCTTATTGAAGCCATGTTTCTATCTATTGAATTAATCCACTTTTCCTGATATCTACATTCTTATTAGGATTCTGCATACCTCATAGGATTTCAAAGTTGCTTCCTTCTTTCTTTCCTTCCTTCCTTCCATCCTACCTTCCTTCTCCAAGAACCAATCTGACACTTTCCAGAGTCTGTATGGTGATTCATTTTGTCCTTCTATCATTTTGCAAACAGGCACAAAATCGGGTCTCAAGCCTGACCTGCTTCTGAAGTGTGGCCTTGATATGCTGCAAATTCTGGTGCATATTTCAGCCTGCAGAAGATCCACACATCTGATCTCTCTCTCTCTCTCTCTCTCCCTCCCTCCCTCCCTCCCTCTTCCTCTCCCCTCCCTTCCTCTTTTTCATAAGCAATCGTTGTTGTAGGCATCCACAGCAATAATTTCTATAATGCTAGAAAGGTGATCCTCATTAAAGTCTCCCAAGGAATCCTCCATCTCTTTTGTATTTGCATGAAAATGTAGATCCTCCATAATGTCACTGCCCTAATTTTCAAATGTATATGAAGAACTCTACCACCAATCCACCTGATGCTGCCATCTAGTGGGCTTATTTTTATTTGCTTTCCTTTTCCAAACAAGTCCATCTTTAGCATGCCATACTAAGTTTATTTCATTTACGTGAACTGCTCTAAACTAGCTTCCTTACAATCAAAATTATAATTATAATTATAATTATAAACCAATTTCATTGTAATTTTTACAATGACAATAAAGATTATTATTATTATTATTATTATTATTATTATTATTATTATTATTATTATTATTATTATTATTATTATTAAAATGCAACAGATACAGATCTAATATGGTATAGAAATGATCTGCTCTAATAAAGAAAAAAAATGATACGGCCATATTTTAACATTCTGAAGAGTTTTTTCAAAGTCAGTCCAAAAGAGTTTGATAAAAAAGACCAAGAAAAAAAAGAGGCTCCCCATCCCCATATTTCACATATTTAACTTAAACATTTTAGCAATGTTTGGGAAGTTGTTATTTATTTAACAGCAACCATGGAATGGTATATAAACCTTTTAATTGCTAACAGTTAAAATTATAATCAATTCCCCTGCGTAGAGCCCATTGAAATACTTCAGTCACAAAATGATCAGAGGGGGAGTTACTGTTTTCAGGTATTTTGAAAGCAACAAGGTGGTTTCCTGCTGGGTCTGAAGGCAGATTAAAATTCTACAAAGTTATCTCTTCTAGTATAATGGATTGGATTAACACATCAAGAGTTGACCCAGAAACTTTGAGATTTCCAGCCAGCACAATCAGGTGTGTGGAACTTCTGCAGACTGAAAGATGCACAGAATGTACAGCATAACAAGGCCACATTTTAAAAGCAGGTCAGACTGGAACCCGATTTTGTGGCTGTTTGCAAGGGACAAAATGAATCACCATGCAGACTCTTGCAAGGTGTCAGACATCCTTGTTGTTCCTTAATACAACTCCTAACACTCGCTCCCCCACCCCCAAATATACAAAATATGGTTGAAAATGTTGGTCCCCTCCTCTCTGATATCCACAGACTGGATACTGGCAGGTCAAAATGGTCTCTGGGCTGCAATATTACATATCCACATTTGGAAAGAGTTCCAATATTTTTCAATTTGTTGGGGGGGGGGAACCTGTTAAATGTATGCAATAATACATTTGAAAGCTTTTTTCCCCTTTAAAATGTTATATGAGCTTACATTTTATTTTAGGTTGCAGCTTTATTTTTACATTTATGCATTGCATATATAAATTCAAAGGGAATGGCAATTAAAATTACATTAATAAGAAAAATTGTGGTTGCATATTTTCAATTCAAGGAATATTCAGCGATCCCATCAACAGACACAGTTTGCTAAATATTCTATCAGCTATAAAAAGAAGCCTTTTGTTAATCTTTCAGTTATTTATTTATTTATTTATTTATTTATTTATTGAGTGAGTGAGTGAGTGAGTGAGTGAGTAAGTGAGTACTGTATTATTATTATTAAATGTTAATGTCCAGTCCACCCAGCCATTCAAGGACAGGGTCCACTTTGAAAAAAACAGACATTAGGCCAGTTGCAAGCTCCCAATAGACACTCGGACACAATGCGATGGATATTTTGTCAAGGAGCACCACGGTCACACTGAGGGGTTGAGACACTACCTCACTCAACAATGAGTCCTGGCAGACACCATGCTGGGCATGGATCCCTCTCAGAGCTGATTAATGCTGGTGAGGAAGGTCAAAACCTTAACACCATTGCCATGTATTTAGAGAGCCAGGAGTTCTACTAAGAGGTCTGACTGCCAACTATCATTAACTGCCAATTCTTCAGTGTAGTCTGGGTGCCAATTGTTGCTAGTTGTTTGGTTCACACTACCATGCTATCTAGGGTGCACCACGAGGAGGCGAAGTAGTATCACACCCCATTGCTTTCAGATATGAAAGTTTCAAACAGAGATATAGGCATTTATGCATGACTTAAGCGCTCCATGGCTCGGGGCCTAGTTATATGCGAGACCGTCTTCTACCCCATACATCCCTTCGTCCGATCCGCTCCCACAGAGAGGGCCTTCTCAGGGTGCCGTCGGCCGGCCAATGCCGGTTGGCGACACCCAGGAGAAGGGCCTTCTCTGTGGCGGGCCCTACCCTCTGGAACGACTTACCCCCCGAACTACGTACCATCTCAGACCTCCGCCTCTTCCGCCAGCGTCTTAAGACGCACCTTTTCCAACAAGCCGGCCTAGCATAACCTCCCGTTCTGACCATTTTTAGATAGTTTTATTTGGGGGATTTTATATAATTTTAGCACAGGGTATATTTAATATTTAATAGTTTTTTAAATTTTGTATCTTTGTTATATTTGTTATGTTTTTTAAATTTCCTGTGCGCCGCCCTGGGTCCTTTTTGGAGAAGGTGCGGGGTATAAATCTAATAAAATCTAAATCTAAATATAAGACATGAATTCATGATTTAAAAATCTTTTTTAAAATGCTATATTTTAGTGAACTGAGAGAGATGATCCAAATCATTTTTCTCAGTAAGATTAAATTATTATTATTGTTGTTTTAGTAGTTGTTGTTACTTTGAACAAGTTGGGAAACCATTTATGCAACTGTCTTTTTTTATCCTATCCATTTGTGCCAAAACTATTTATTTGTATACAGCCAAAAATCACTGCTCTAAACCAACTATCCGAGTTCATCATATAGCCAAATTTCACTTGCTATTTGAATGTATCAAGATACTGCATATTCAATATAATATAATATAATGTAATGTAATGTAATGTAATGTAATGTAATGTAATATAATATAATATAATATAATATAATATAATATAATATAATATAATATAATATAATATAATATAATATAATATGTATAAAAATTGAAAGAGGGACACGTAGCTAAAACAGGCTAACAAGAAATAGCTCAAATCTCACTGCCCCGAGTCCCTTCGGGGAGACGGGCCGGTCTAGAAATCTAATATTTAATAATAATAATAATAATAATAATAATAATAATAATAATAATAATAATAATAATAATAATAATAATAATAATAATAATAATAATAATAATAATAATAATAATAATAATAATAATAATAATAATAATAATAATAATAATAATCTACAAGGACAAAATCAGGAAAATAAAATTTTAGAATGAACTAAGATTTGCAACAAATGCCAAAAATAATAATAAAAAATTCAAAATGTAAAATCAAGAAAAAAGTTAAGGAAATAATTGGTCAACTAATGGGAGAAGTTGGCAAGAAGGTGAGGGGTAAAGGGAAAGTGTAATTCATTTTTTGCATTTGACTTTAAACAAAAGGAAAAAACACAGCAATCTATCAAAAGCAGTACCATAGAACACAGATTGGAATACAAATCAAAGTAGGCAAGAAAACTATAATAGAAAACCTATCCACCCTAGATAAGTTCAATTCACCAGAACCAGGTGGATTGCATTCCATAATTCTGAGGAAGCTGGAAAGATGTAATTTTATGTAATCTCTTGAGAGGCTATCATAAAGGGGACTGATTTATTCTCCAAAGGACTTGAGGTCAGAACAAGAAGAAATGGATAAAAGATTATTAAAGAGAGATCTAACCCAGAATTAAGGAGAAAATTCCTGAGAGTAAGAATGGTTTGCTTCCAGAAGTGTGGGCGTTCCATTATTGGAGGTTTTCAAGAAGAGATTGAATAACAATTTGTCTGGAATAGTATAGGCCCGTGATGGCGAACCTATGGCATGTGTGCCAGAAGTGGAACGCAGACCCCTCTCTGTGGGCATGCGTGCCATCGACAACTGGTCCTCGCCGTTGCCAGAGCACTGGAAAACGGCACCAAAAACGCCCAAAGAAACAGGCCATTTCAGGCTGTTTTGAGTCCATTTTTCAAGCCATTTTTGACCCCCAAAACACACTTCAAAAACGCCCCCCAAAATCGGCCTGAAACAGTCCAAAAGTGGCCTGAAAAATGGCCCCAAAACCAGCCTGAAAATGGCCAAAAAACAGGCATGCGTGTGCCAGCCAGCTGGTCTTCGGGTTTCCAGCACTCCAGCGTGCATTACATGCACACAAATGCCAGTTTGGGGACTCGGTGCCGAAAAGCTTCACCATCACTGGTATAGGGTCTACTGATTGATCAGGGGTTTGGACTAGAAGACCTCCAAGGTAACTTCAAATTCTGTTATTCTATGATTCTATGATCCTTGATTGCTTCGTCTTTTATTCCCTACTGTATTTGCTTTTCTGAATATGCTGATTAGATTATTAATTTCTCTCTTCACAATTAGACTAAAATCTGCCATTTCATTTATTGTAAGGGGATTTGCTAGATACAATTGAACCAAATATTATGTATATTGAAATATAAAGCATAATAGCAATAGTACAATGTCACATATTGAAAAGGAGTCAAAAAGTAGTATGTGTGAATGCTTATTTATTTACTTAGATATTTTATATGCCCACCTTCCTTACATATAAACTCAGGACAGCCAATTGACAAGTTGAACTTAAGAATGGGCAAACAACATTAATTCTGACTCACTAACAATTTGAATGACTTGAAATAATTATGAGCTATTATGTTATATAATTCAAAAAATATTATGCATGTTCAAATACATCTCTACATGCATACAAGATCCTATTAATGAAAGATATGCAAAAATGAACGAAACCCTTGTCCTGGCCACCCATGCCTTGGAGGCTGGTACTAGTATGCAATGGTATTTCCCCTTTACTATCAGAATGACTGTATCCTTCAGCACAGATGGGGAAAGAAAATTGCTCAGATTTTGCAATAAAAACAAGGTTGGCTATGGGAGCACCTGCTTTTCACTGTTTAATAAAACAGAGGTCCCTTCATGTCTGCTCATCTGTTTACTCTTGCACAAATTATTTTTTGTACTCCATTGACAAAGATAAATGATGGGATTAATATATATTGAAGAAGTCTCTGTGAACAGTTTGCAAGCAGAGAAAAAGGATTGGCATTATTTCCCTCAGGTAACACAGCACAGACCAACTGGATTAAGACTCATTTGCTGTGGGGCTTAGATGTGATCAAGCACCATTAGTGGAACATCATTTAGGAAAATTGCTTTTTTTTAAATGAAATTAGAATGACTTTCATTATCTTGCTTAGGCCACACAGGAAAAACTTTTTTTTGCCCCCAGTGGGAAAATAAAGATCTGCTATGCAAAAATATACAACTGTTGATGTTGTTGATTTTTATCTCTAGCTACAAATACATTTTTGTTGGTGCCTACTGAAGTGGTAAGTAGTTAGCAGACATTATTGCTTAACCTTTTGTGAGATACACACAGGGGTCCATGAAGTAAGGCCAGGAGGAAGGGGAATGGTGATACACACATGACATCATCCCACAATCTGCAATTCATTCCTTTGAATATATGTAATGGTGGAATTTGCGTGATGAGATCATACCATGTGTGAGATTATTGCCATCACTGGAGGAACAGTTCATCTACAGCAGGGGTAGTCAACCTTTTTATACCTACTGCTCACTTTTGTATCTCTGTTAGTAGTAAAAGTTTCTAACCGCCCACCGGTTCCACAATAATTGTGATTTATAAAGTAGGGAAGTCAATTAAATTTTAAAAAGGAAAGTGCTTCATTATCGGACAAAACCCCTATCACCCACCATGAAAGCTGGAACGCCCACTAGTGGGCGGTAGGGACCAGGATGACTACCACTGATCTACAGGTTAGCTTCTAAGAAAAAGTTCTAAAGAAATTGTACAGTGATTCTATTTTTTGCTTTGGCTACTGGAATAACAACAGAGATCGAACTAACTATAAAAATAGATCACAAAAATGACATAGTCGCTTAGGACAGACACATAAAAAAGTAATTATGACCAAATTTGACTTTTTGACAGCTGGGCCTCTTTCTCAGTAATTGCATTTTGAGCACTCAGCAACCAGCCTGCATTTATGGCCATGGGCAGCATCCCACATTCATGTGATCATATTTACTTCCAGTTAGAAACACTGCAGACGATGGGGTTGCTTAATGACCCTGACATTCACTTAATGACTGTGGATTCACTTAACCACCATCACAAAAAGTGTCATAAAATCAGGACAGTCATGTGATGACCCATTTAATGACTGGCACAACGTAAGACCATAATTCTGGGGTCAATTACAGTCGTAATTACCTGTAATGAGCTGGGAACAGCAGCCCTACAATACAGTTAGGTCTCAGTAGTACAGATAATGAATCTTACAAAGTGATATTTGTATGGGAAATATGGTAAATTGGTTCTAGCTAGACAGAAATAGGCAATGAAAATGTTTTAAAATATTTATATCTTTATTAATGAAATATTACACTAAATGATAACAAGAATATACTTATAATTTAAATATATTGTTAACAAAGTCATAGAGTATAGAAAGCGAAGTAATAATTTAAAAAATAGTTACATTCCTAAAGATAACAAATAAAACTTTTATTAGTCAAAGTTCAGCATAAGGAAGGTGAGGTACATAAATAAAAATACAATAAAATAAAACTACATATAAACAACTAAAAATATAAAAGCACACATCTAAAAAGCTCTTTAAAACTCTTTTAAAATGGGACAGAAGCAATGAATTACTTAGGGAAACATAAATGAATAGGCATAGAAAAATCTAGCAAAGTAAATCTATCATAATATAGACCATTCTATAGTGGCAAGCTAGGTGCCCATTAAAAATGGTTTGTGGAACAGCTCATCTTCTGAAAGATTTTAAATGCAGCTGCACCGAACCTGGCAACATTATAGGTTGTAGCAGGATTTGTGTCTCAGATCAACAAGGAGGTGTAGAATTGTTCTGTAAATCCTGGATATTTATGCAGTAATACATGAGACTAGTATGAATGTCTCTATGGTACATATTCTGTTGTTTCTACAGGACCAAAATCACAGCTCATTGTTTGTCTGGGTAGGGGGAAGTTTCCTGTATCTAGGTGTCAAGGACAGCTGAGGAGAGGGAATGACCTTGGTGACCTTGGAATGACTTCGAGATTAATTAAGCATGCCATAGGGGAGGCAGAACGCCCGTTGGGTTCTCTGGCAATAAAGGTTGGGGACTAGGTCTAGTTAGCAGTCTATGTCTGCTATATGTTTTGGCCTGATCATATTCCATGATGAGTAGAAGACCTGGAGAGAAGTCTGAGGATGAGATTTTAGTTGTCCCTGAAAATCATCCCTCAAGGATAGTGGGACAAGATCAAGGGGGGAAAGGATAGTCTGAGCCAATATTTATGGCCATTCACACACAAGCTTCCTTATCAGAATGGCACTAGTGATACATTTTGGGGTTTGAAGGGACAATTAAGGAACTACAGAGTCATAAAAATGGAGCTTAGGTATTCCTAAAGGTAATTTTACTGGATTTTTAAATGAATCATGCCAACTAACACATGCATTAAATGTTTCTTTGATCTCTTTTTTCCCCACTCTCATAAACAAATCCTCAATTTATACAGTTAAAAATGTTCTCTTTCTATCATTGCAACACTTCTTTTCCTTGTAAATGTTTGCAAACCACAGAAAGCTTATGCAAATTTGCCTTTTTCCTTTATTTCCCCTGCGTGTTTTCTAATATTGTGTATCAAGCTTTTTGACATCTCATCCTATTTTAGAGTTGCTATGACTGTGTTCATGTTGTTCAATCTCATCGACTGAATTTTGGTTTGCAGTCAATGCAACTTGGTATCAATGAAAGAAAAGACAGGAGTCCCCGCAGATTGAATATCACATTATTCAAACCCACAGTCATCGCAGCTTAGTTTTAGAAATCTTTGGGGTCTGGAGTAAAGACAGGTAAAGGAAAATATGGCAAGGGATATGTGAATTATACGTGGTATGGAAATGTCGATAGAGAGGATTCTTTTCTTCTGTCACAGTATTAAATTCATTAGAATTAAATGATAGTGTTTCTGGACCAGTCAAAGAAAATCCTTTTTTGTATGATACATAATTAAACTGAAATATTATGCCATCTAATGTGGTGAGGACTACTAATTTTGATAGTTGGAAATGGAATTGTACAAATTCATGGATGATCAGTCTAGAATAGATTATCAAAAGCTACTAGACTTTTTGACTGCTAACTCCAGAATTATGACTGGCATACTCTTGGACACCAGATGTTACAAGAACAGTGAAGCAGGGGTGGGTTCTGGCTACTGCTACTGCTGGTTCATTCAGGGATGCACTGCCTGTGTGCGCACACACATGCGCAGTACTAAAAAATGATTCTGCGTATGCACAGAAGCAAAAAACAAAACGGTGTCGCCTAGGACACCACCGAGAGAACCAGTTTGGGGGCATGGCAGGCAAAGTGACTACCTACATGGCCGAACTGGTTTGAACCAGTAGGAACCCACCTCTGCAGTGAAGGAGAACTAGCATTTCCATTTCCATGTTTGTAAGCTTCCTGGCTGGATCTGGTAAACTAATGAATGTCACAAAATGCTGGATAAGTTTGATTCAGTAGATATGTTCTCATGTTGTTGTGAATGGAAAGATGGAAAACATAAGCTGAATATGAGTAGAGGATCTCCTCATCTGGATTCATCTCTTATTCAATTAAAATACAAGCAACTCTAATAAAAGAGTCAACCAGAAATAATCTGAGTTTAACTTTAATTGTTTACTTTAAATTGTCTATGGCCAGTCAATAAGTAGCTAGCACAAATAGTATATTGTATGTTTTGCACAGATGAAAGAGATACTGTACATTAACTTATCTTAATACATGCTGCATTTCATCTTTTCCACCATCAGTTTATACTTAACTTCTTTCTAATTATTCGGAAAGTAACATATCCTGCTAAATATGAAATACAACATGTAATAAAAACCCCGACACTTCTGTGCTTTCATCCTCAGCTAATGCTAATCAAGTGCTTTCTTGGATTCATAATGAGGAAGCATGACAAAAGTATCATCATCATTTTATGAACATTTACAATTAAACATTAACATTTGCACCTAAAAATGCAAAGCTTTCTTTCCTCAAAAAAGAGAACTGAAACCAGATGGTGTGGCTCTGCTGCATAATATTTCAAGAGCTTTGCATCTGCTGCCAAGACCCAATTATGTGTGGAATTCCAGTAGCTCTTGAGCAACAATTTATAGAAAAACACCACTTCCAACATTCTTTCTGCAGGCGTATTTCTGGATCCAAGCCATACAGGTGAACAAAATATCTTAGGGGAGTTTTTACTTTCTTGGATAATGTGTTTAACAGTACCCCACTATCAAAAACCAATAAAGAGCAGGTTATGGATTAAATATGTAATATATGTATTTATTGCATACGGATTATATAATTTGTATTACTGCAAGATTTGTAAAATATATGGTAAAAGGAACAAACAGAAGTTCATTGTTCATGGAGAGCTTACATAAATCTTGAAATCAGGTGAGAGTGGATGGAGATGAAAAGTGTACTTTGCAATGTGGGTGATGGAAGGAGCGACTGTGATTTGTTTACATAGAATATAAACAATTCTGTGGTAAATTTATTCACCTCAGAAAGGGAAATAATATTTTTCACTCAAAAACAATATGTGTAGTGTTTAACAAACATGGATAGTACTATGCTAATCACACAGGGTATGAATGTCTCTCTAGAAAAGGCATTCTTAATTTAATATTGGGAAGGATCACATTATGTCCATGTAGTTTCTAATCCAACCTTTCAGTTTTTTAGCTTAGTTTCTGGTTAAGATTGACTTGACTTTTATAAACTGGAAGTGCCAACAATAGTTTTTCTATGTAATTTGGCAGTTGGATGGTTCTCTACTTGATAATGTTTGAATTTCTTCTCTTTTAAACTCCTTCAATGGTACCACCCTATCCAATAACAGTGTTTTACATATTACTATTTGTTCCCTTCCACCACCAGTCCACAAAGAAAAAAGGAACTGCACAGATACATAACATATGGAGTGCCACACTTGCTTTCTTTGAATTGACTGTGTTTGTACATTTGTGTGTATGGATACATATGTATGTTTTTCTGTAGATGATGATGATGATGATGAAGACGACAACAATAACAACAAAGTTAAATGCTGAATATAAGAAAGAAATAATTGAGAAGCGAGCTGAAAATTGGAAAAGCAAAGCTATGTATGGCCAATACTTGTAAAATATTGAAGGCAAAGCTGACCAAAAACTAACTTGGAACTGGTTAAGATCAGGAGTACTGAAAAAAGAAACAGAAGGCTTTATTTTGGCAGCTCAAGAACAAGCCTTAGTCACAAACTGCATGAAGGCAAAAATTCAACATGTTACCACCAACAGCAAATGTCGCCTCTGTAATGAGAAAGATGAGACAGTCGACCGCCTGATCAGTGGGTGCAGCAAAATTTCACAAACTGACTACAATGCCATGACTGCGTTGCTAAGATCATTCACTGGAAATTGTGCCAAAAGTTTGGATTTGAGTACAGCAAAAATCACTGGGAACATCAGGTTGAGAAGGTTCTAGAGAATGAGAAAGTCAAGATCTTGTGGGACTTCAGAATCCAGACTGACAGGCACTTGGCCTACAACACACTTGACATAACAATAGTTGAAAAGAAAAAAGTATGGTTCGTTGACATTGCAATACATGGTGATGCACGAATTGAAAATAAGCAGCAAGAAAAAAAATCACAAAATACCAAGACTTGCAAATTGAAGTTGAGCAACTGTGGAAGAGAAAGTCGTGTGTTGTCCTGATTGTGATTGGAGCCCTTGGAGCAATACCTAGGGGGCTGCCTCGTTATGTGAGGTTCTAGGTTTGCCGGACTTGAGCATTCTGACTCTACAAAGGGCCACCCTGCTTGGAACAGCTTATATCCTCCGACGTTACCTTGACAGTTCCTAGGTCCTTGGTTAGGACTCGAGCTGTTGAGCTACCAACCAGCCCCAAAGGCTGTGAATCTCACCAAAGATTAACCACAGAATAACAACAACAACAATAGCAGCAGCAGCAGCAGCACTAGCAGCAGCAGTCTTTATTATCATTGTACATCATGTATACAATGAAATTGGTTTAGTCTCTATTGGTGCAATCCATAACAGAAAATGCATGAGTAAGACAACATAAATAGTATAGAGAATAATCCTTATACAAGTGATTGGAGGGAAATTCCTAGTCATATGTGTCCATATGCACATGGAGTGATTGTGACTGTGTTTAGGAGTCTGACAGCCCATGGGTAGAAACTGTTTTTAAACCCGTTTGTCTGTCTGACTATATTTCTATGTCTTCAGCCTGATGGTAAAAGTGAAAAGAGACACTGACCAGGGTGTGAATCATCCCTAAGTATCTTCTTTATTCTGCTGAAACAGCAAGACCTGGTGATGTCATCTAGTGGTGTTAGGGGACAACCAATGGTTTCTTGTGCCGAATTGATCACTCTCTCTAGTGCCTTCCTGTCCGCAGCTGTTAAACCAGCATACCATACGGTTATACAGTATGTGAGGACACTTTCTATTGTGGATGGATCAAAAGAAGTCAGCTGTTGTTTCACCCGATTTTTCCGCAGGACTCTAAGGAAATGAAGTCTCTGCTGAGCCTTACTAACCACCAGGGATGTGTTGTTTTTCCAGGTGAGATCTTGACTAATAAGCACTCCCAAGTATTTAAAAGAGGAAACCCTCTCCACATAGCCCCCCCCCCCTTGATATACAGTGGGGCAGGTTCCTCTCTGTGCTTCCAGAAATCCAGCATCTATTATTTTGATTTGCTTCAATGTCTACAAATAGATGTTCTACAAAATTATAGAATCTATTCTGGCTTATAAGAGTTGATAACCAATTATTTATTTTATTTACTAATACCGTACTAATATTAGTATCTAATATATCTTTATAATTAATAATAAGAACCAGTTGGATAAGTTATCAGGCTAGAAAGTAGGAGACTGTGAGTTGAAGGTCCCACCTTAGCCATGAAAGCCAGTTGGAATGAAGACTGGAAACAGACACATGGGTTTGGTGAGCTAGTTCTTAAGAGAAGTAGAGAACTAAAAAATCCTCAAACAGCAGAGCTGGAACTTTAGGCAAACTTGATGCACCTGTGTCGAAGATAAAGCTAACTATCTCTGGGACAATAGATGAGGGAGTGTGCTAAGGAAATGTGCTCCTAAAATTTAAATAGTTGCAGGCTGTGAGATTTGTTAGGATAAAGAAGTTAAAGAAACAAACTGAGTCAATCAATCACTTTTATTAACTGAAGAATCAACAATGGTCTCTCAGCACTTTATTGTAATAAGAATGTCATATATAAGAATAATATAAAAATATAAGTTTTAATAAAATAAATCAAGTTCATATTTAAAATATGAAGCACCAGCAGAGTCATCAAACTCCAATAGTTTTCAAACCAAATGACTGCAATACATAAAAGATCCAAGAAAATGCATGTAAAATTATGCTTTAATTTGCAACTAAATTGATCAGAAAAGTCTTTGGACACCAAAAGAATACTGGTAAAGAAGATAAACTCTATTTGTCAAATGGGGAATTTAATACATATATGTTGTCACCAACAGCCAGCTTGGACAGTGTCAAAATAAGAGATTTAAAAGTTAATGTTAATGTAAGCATGACTCTGGAAAAGACAATGAACTTTCTATGGCATATAGACATTCCTATGCAGAACAGGTTATTCTATGCAATTTCTATCTCAATATGATTGCTCATTGTGCTTTCAAGTCAGTGTTGACTCCTGGAGTCTGCTTAGATCAGTGGTGTCCAAACTTTTTTCAAAGAGGGCCAGATTGGATGAAGTGAACATGGTGGAAGGCCAAACATTTTTCCGAACATTCTTTGAACCATTACAATTAAATGCAAATAAATTATTTTATGCCAGGTTAATTGCAAATGACATACTTTTCATTTCATAACATTAAGATCAACTGACAGTTGAGTTTTCACAATGTATTGAAAATAAATTTTAAAAAAACTTACCTACCTCTTTCTCTCTTTCTTCCTCTCTCCATTTCTCTCGCTCTTTCTCTCTTTCTTTCTCTCTCTCTTTTTCTTTCTTTCTGTCTCTCTTTCTTTCTCTCTCTCTCTCTCTTCCTCTCTCTCTCCATTTCTCTCTCTCTTTTTATTTCTTTCTGTCTCCCTTTCTAACTCTCTCTCTCTCTTTCTCTCTCTTTCTTCCTCTCTCTCTCTCTCTCCATTTCTCTCTCTTTCTCTTTCTTTCTGTCTCTCTCTCTTTCTTTCTCTTTCTCTCTTTCTCTCTTTCTCTCTTTCTCTCTGTCACTCTGTGTGTGTGTGTGTGTCTGTCTGTCTCTCACTCACTTAATCAGTCTCTATCTGTCTCTCCCTCCCTCTCTCTGTCTCTCCCTGTCTCTGTGTGTGTCACTCTCTCTGATTCTCTCCCTCCCTCTCTCTCTCTGTAGGTCTGTCTCTCCCTCTTTCCCCGTCTGTCTCCGATTCAATCCCTCCCGGTGTCATTCTCTATCTGTGTCTCCCTCCGTCTCTCTCCCTCCCTCTCTTTCTCTCTGTCTCTGTCTGTCTCTCTGTCTTTCCCTCCCTCCCCTTCTGTCTCTCTCTGTGTCTGTCAGTCACTCCCTCTGGCAGGCACCGTCCGTAACCTCCGTCCACCTCCCTCCCAGCCACACAGCCCCAGAGACAGAGGGAGGAAGGGAGGGCCACATTTACACAGAGCAGGGAGGGCTGTTGGAGGGCCGTATTAAACCGACCCGCAGGCCACAAATGGCCCGCGGGCCGGACTTTGGACATGCCTGGCCTAGATGAATCCTTGCTGGTTTTTTGGCATGGCTTTCAGAAGTAGTTTATCATTGTCTCTTTGTTAAGGCTGACACAGAGAGATTGACTGGGCCAAGTCACCCAACTGGCTTTGTATCTAAGGTGAGACTGGAACTCCCAGTCTCCCAGTTTCTAGCCTGGTGCCTTAACCATCCCACTACACTAGCTCTTTTGATATGAAGAACTGCATAAATGGAGGACATGTTCTTTTACTCCAAGTTATTTTGGAAACTGGATTTGAAGCCATTTACTGTCTTAACATTTATTTTCAATCTGGAAGACTATAATTGTTCCATAATGGCTTTTAAAAATTAACTATTGGGTAAATTGAATTTTTAATGCAGATCTGTTGGAGAAGGGTGAGACTGTTTATTTCAAGAATATTCTTCCTCTGATTCAAACTCATTTTGTCCACTTGGTGGCTCCATAAGACAATGTAACCCACTAGGAACTCCAGTATTGAAGCTCATTGGAAGTCGTATTCTTTGCAGGGTGAAACAGGAAGATCGTATAATATGTTCTGAGATTCTCTGGGAGGGCAAAAATACAAATAAGCTTAAATTATATGAATATCGGTTAGCAATGAACCGTGTATATTATTATAAAAATGATTGGTCTTAAAAGCAAATAGTTAAAAAGACATCTTTATAACTTGATTCAATTATCCAGTTAAAGGTGGTTTCATAAATAGAAAAATCAAAAGATTGTATAGGAGGTGATTTGCAGTCACTGCCCTCAGTATGTATGCCCTGGCAATTATGTATTACTGCATGCATGTTTGCATAGAGGACATTTAATATAAGTAGTGAATAAGATATTGAACTAAAATGGAAACTAGGGGGTGACTTGAGGCCTCTTACTTTCTCTCAGCCCAGTCTTATATCACAGACTGTTGTCATGAGGAATAAAATGAAGGATGATCTCTTTGAATGCAGCCTTGAGCACCTGGAGATAGGGTAGGATGTTAAGCCTAACTAATAAATGACAGTGGCATAGTCCAATAGCCTCTTGTGGACATGGAGCCTCTGTTATGTAAATCTTAAGTGTAAAGAACATTCAAAGAATGCTCTGCTGGCAGAAGACAAAATGTACATTAAAATAATACAGAATCTATATAAATGAAAATGTAAAATAGTTTGTGCAAAGCCGCTAATCTCAGAAACTACTGGACCGATCGACACCAAATTTTGACACAATGTTCCCAAGGACTTCCGATGATATAATACGTACCTTTTTTGTGGCTAGAACACGTGTGTCATGTTCAAGGTACACAAATGTAAAATGTACCCACTTGTGAGGTTTTAACCTCCCTGTAGCTCCTCCCACCAGGCTGCGTGACGCACACGTAACGGCAAAAACTCCCTGCGCGTGCAACTAACCAGCCTTGAGAAGGCGCGTTGCCAGGGGCAACGCGGAAAGAAACACATAACACATGCACCTCCCTGTCCCAGCCCAATCTTAGCTGTGTAAGCCTGCAGCCACTCTCCGGATAGGTAGTTAGGTAGAGGAATATAGAGAGAGGAAGAAATACAGTAGGTAGGTAGGTAGGTAGGTAGGTAGAGGGATAGACAAGAGGGATGAATACAGCAGGTAGGTAGATAGGTACAGGCATAGAGAGAGAAATACAATACGTAGATAGGTAGAGGGAGAGAGGGAAGAATACAGTAGGTAGGTAGATAGGTAGGTAGAGGGATACAGAGAGAGGGGGGAAAATACAGTAGGTAGGTACGTAGGTAGGTAGGTATGTAGGTAGATAGGGAGATAGGTAGGGGGATACAGAGAGGGAGAAATGCAGTAGGTAGGTAGGTAGGTAGAGGGATAGAGAGGGGGGGAAATACGGTAGGTAGGTAGGTAGGTAGGTAGGTAGGTAGGTAGGTAGGTAGGGGATAAAGAGAGATAGAGGGAGAAATACAGTAGGTAGGTAGGTAGAGGATAGAGAGAGAGAGGGAGAAATATAGTAGGTAGGTAGGTAGGTAGGTAGGTAGGTAGGTAGGTAGGTAGGTAGATAGGTAGAGGGAGAGAGGAAAAAATACAGTAGGTAGGTAGGTTGCGGGTTATACAGTGGTTGTGTGTACACAGTTTGGTTGGCCATTTAACCAGACTGGGCCACAGCAACATGTGGCTGGGTACCGCTAGTTATCAAATAAAATCTTAACCCCATATTACCTCAAAAGTCTTCTCTCCCTCCTTTTTCATTTGTTTATAATCGGGCTCTGGGTAAGGTATAATAGATGAAGTCATAAAAAGAGCACATAAAATGGATGCTTAATGTCTATCTCATAATGGACATTAAAACTGCATTTGAAGAGGGTTGTTTCTGTCTTCTAGAACATTGAAAGGAAGGGGGCTTCAAGACCTTTGAGGTACCAAAGTAATTTTAAAAAAAACTACTTGTCCCCAATTACTCCTTTTCCCAGTCTCAAATAATGTCATTACCCCCACAAAAAACATAGGCTCTGCCAAGCATATTGGCATCAACAGTTCCAAACTGAATCATCAACTCACAAACTCCCAGGATATCACCAGATTACCCCTTTGAGTTACCCATAGTTTAAGAATTGTTGGAGTTCATAGTTCCAAACCATAGGAGACACCATGGAAAGTTCATGCCCATGTCCCCTTTATATTGTAGATGACATAGGGGCTTTCAGCAGGCCCTTTCAAGATGGTCTTATTTAACTGGCAGATTAAATCCTAGCAAGTGCTTGATGTATCTCAGTGCTATTCATGTACGACTATTCATATACAACTTTATAGGTGATCATCAGCACTTTGAACAGGATCTGGAATCCTACAGGCAACCAGCATAAAAATTTCAGAAGTGAATCTGCAATACTAATGTTGAACTAGCTGTCTAGTTACCATAGTCTAAATCAATTACAGTTTCTGGATTATCTCCAAAAGCTGATCCTCATGGACTATGTTTCAATAATCCATTTATGTGATAATTGGGGCATGAATTATTGTCACTAAACAGAATCTCCCAAAATGGTCAACACTGACCCTCAAAAGGTTGATGGGATTATCCATTGTTGTTGTTAATAGTACCACCATTAGTTAAAATAGTATTTATTAAATCATTTTCATATAATGTTTGAGGATCAGTGAACAATCTGAAACTTTATGAGAGGGTTGATGAGCTGAAGAATTTGGACCCCTGTTCTAAGCATCCTCATCCAGGTAGGGTTGTTCCATCCTCTTCTTGCTATCCTTCCCAATTACAAATAGGAACTGCCTGTTGAGGTAGGTGCAGAATCACCATAGCACAGTGTCCCGCCTTGTTCATACCCTGCCTGCCTGTCCATAGGAGATAGGAGAGGCATGGGTTCATCCTGCAGGTTATACAACTCATATCACAGAGAATGTTCACATCTTTAGGCACAGTAACTTCAAAGTTAACAGCACAAGACTTTATTACACTCACCAAAGTGAAGTCTAACTGGTGTCCAAACAGAGCATTTCTTTTAGTAGGGTATTTAAAAATTCAGGGGGTAGTTATCAAGATCTGGTTTATATGCATATTAATCATTTGCTGGCTTGCATTTGTGTGAATGGATGTGTGGTAGTTCTTTATTCCATAAATAATAGATACAGCAAAAACTACTAAAGAAACAGAAATTATTGTCAGTGAACAAACAACTTATGAAAGTTAACCTCCGAAAACAACTTAACTGGAGATTCTGGAGAGTATTGTAAAAACATAGTGTCATGCAAGTAAATTATACAAATATTATAGTTGATAAGACAATATCAAGTAAATAGTGAGCAAATTAATCCAGAAAAAGCAGTTCATGGTAATAACGGGAGCAGAATTTGAACCCTGGATAAAATTCTAGAGAAAGATGAAGCAGAAAGACAGGAAAACATGACCTTAGCATAATCAAGGTATTGAAAGCTACTAACTCTTGCATCCTGGTTGCTGTTAAGAACCAGAAAGTAATTTTATTACCTTGTTGGTCTTTAAAAATGGAGATGAAAGTGTCAGTTTTGAATAAACAAATTGTCATGTATAGCAAAAATCTAATTAATAATAAAAATAAATGGCATATGATTATTTTCAACACAATATTCAAATTGTGTGTTTCCCTTTTGATTTTACAATATATATACAATTTTACTATTTCCCAATAATATTATGCCTGAGATAAGATAAACTGGGGGGAAATGCATTTGGATCACTCTTGGAAACTTTCATAAATGCTCCCAGCTCTGCATACTTGTCGCTTTATTACAAGATTGCAGAAAATAAAAAACAGCAGAGCATGTCTGATATAATCCCTTGATCTGTTTCTAATCCACAATAATTGCTTTGAGGCTCACTAGGACAACAGAATTATCTTAGAGCAGGCTAGATAATTCTTAAAAGGTTTAGATGCAGATGACTTTGTCATTCATACTTGGAAAAGAAAAAAGGACAAATTGCTCTGACTTTGCTCCATGCTCTGATTTGAATATTTTTGCACAGATAGAGGAGAGGAGGAAAGGAAATATTACTGTAGGTTCTGTATATAGGTACTGCTACTATGCTCAATTATTATTATTATTTACTTTATTCATGAAACATGAAACTCAGCCAACTGAGCATTTAAAAATGCATTGCAAATACTATTGACTGGTGCTAATGGTTGATACGGTTTGCTGCCAGCATCCTAGGTATCAACCAAGTATCTTCTTAGAATGTAAGATGTTCCAAGTAGCACAGTTTTTTGCAGTTCCGCTGGTGTTATTGCAGGAAGCTGCAATTTGCTGATGTATTTAGTAAAATTTTTGGACATGGTGCCAAGTGCCCCGATAACAATGGGTATCACTGTGACATGTGTCATCCAAAGCCGTGTAGTTTCGATGGCCAGGTCGCGATATTTCATGATTTTTTCTAGTTCTTTTTCTTCGACTCTGGCATCTCCAGGAACAGTGATATCTATAAACTGTACACTTCGGCCCTCTACAACGTGATATCTGGTGTGTTGTGCTCCAAATAACGATCTGTTTGTATTCAAAAGTCCCACAAGATCTTCACCCTC
This sequence comes from Rhabdophis nuchalis, assembly GCA_039707465.1. NCBI lineage: Eukaryota > Metazoa > Chordata > Lepidosauria > Squamata > Natricidae > Rhabdophis > Rhabdophis nuchalis. The sequence goes on from CM077645.1 coordinate 125,537,717, forward strand.
TCATTCTCGATAACCTTTTCCACTTTATGTTCCCATGACTTTCTGGATACAGGTAAATCATATTTTTTACATTATTATTATTATTCTGTGGTTAATCTTTGGTGAGATTCACAGCCTTTGGGGCTGGTTGGTAGCTCAACAGCTCGAGTTCTAACCAAGGACCTAGGAACTGTCAAGGTAATGTCGGAAGATATAAGCAGTTCCAAGCAGGGTGGCCCTTTGTAGAGTTAGAATGTTCAAGTCCAGCAAACCTAGAACCTCCACATAGCGAGGCAGTCCCCTAGGTCAGGGATGTCCAAACTTGGGAATGCTATGCTGGCTGGGGAATTCTGGGAGTTGAAGTTCACAAGTCTTAAAGTTCCCAAGTTTGGACATCCCTGCCCTAGGTATTGCTCCAAGGGCTCCAATCACAATTGGAATAACACACGACTTTCTCTTCCACAGTCGCTCAACTTCAATTTGCAAGTCCCGATATTTTGTGATTTTTTCTTGCTGCTTATTTTCAATTTGTGCATCATCAGGTATTGCAATGTCAACGAACCATACTTTTTATTTTTCAATTATTGCTATATCAGGTGTGTTGTAGGACAAGTGCCTGTCAGTCTGAATTCTAAAGTCCCACAAGAACTTGACATTTTCATTCTCTAAAACTTTCTCAACCTGATGTTCCCAGTGATTTTTACTGTAAACCTAGAACCTCCACATAGCGAGGCAGTCCTCTAGGTATTGCTCCAAGGGCTCCAATCACTATTATTATTATTATTATTATTATTATTATTATTATTATTATTATTATTATTATTATTATTATTATTATTATTATTATTATTATTATTATATTTCTCTATTTGTTGATGAAATCTTTTCCAATACCTAGGGAATTGTTAAAACATTTTTTAAGATACAAGAAATGTTTTAAATAGTAAGTGGTTTTTATCTGCCATATCAAGCTTTAAGGGATCTGTTGCAGATGGAATTGCTGCAAATAGAATCTGCATAGCTCCTTGAGTTCTTGAAATCCCTGAGGAGGGAAAAAGATGGATATATCTAATTCCAAAATCTTATAGTAAAGGTTTCAATGTTCCAAAGGGGTTCAGACCCTTAGTGCATTTATAACTCTATTAGTTCAAGTCTTATTTAGCTATTTCCCATTTATTTCAAATTCTTTCAGTCTTAAACTTATAGTTCTTTTTCTTTGGTTCAGAACTGAAGATAGACTTACCAGGTGGCTTTTCACACTTATCATTACAAAGAACTCTAATAGCTTTATGATTGTAAAATAAGCAATATCTGAAAATGTGATTAGTGAACCTAGTGTCCATTAATAGATTCTGCCATAGTTGTGAACATAATGACAGATCCCTTCATTTCCCTGTGAAAAGCAGCCATCTGGAGTACATGTGGGCAATCTCTCGTCCTCTCCTTGCCTGGAGAGATTCCAAGGCACTGGTTCTTTGGTCCTTTCTCTGGCAGCTTTTCCACTCTCCCTGAGTGTTTAGCTTGCCATACCTTTTTCAGAAGTTGCCTGTTCTCTGGCTTTGAAGAGTCCACCAGCCATCATTTATCTGAGATTCCTGGTAAGGACTTTCTTTCTTTATCTTATTGTGTTCCTGAATAATTTTTAATTATTTCCTTGTGTTGATATTCTCTGATCGCTGCCTTTGTTCTTCATTTTTTCTTGTATATTCTCTGATGTTATGTACTTACCATATTTTTTGGAGTATAAGACACACCTTAGTTTTTGGGGAGGAAAATAGGGGGGGGGGAATTCTGCCTACCAGGTATTCATCTGGCTAGTGCCCTTCATCTGGTCAGCATCAGCACATAAGTTTGCTGGTTTTGAGCATGTGTGTGCATGTGCTTTTTATCCCTTGGACTATGTATTCCAAGTGAAGCCACACTGATTAACAATCACTTACAATCATTACAATCATTATTGAGGGCAAGTGAGAAGTCTATTTGGGCAAAAAGGAATACACTTTCCTATCTAAACTCTATCTGAGATCATCAACCAGCATGATCGATGCTATTTCTATTCTGGAACCTTGGAGCAGTAATACTAGCAAATTATCTGCTCCAATGAAAAGTTGAAGGACATACTTAAATGAGAAAATTCAAAGAAGAAAGCCATCATTTGCAAAAGAATGTGTTGCATTGGAGAGAAGTAGATCTTCCATTCCTTGAGAAATTGTTTTTGAAGCACAGACTCCATTTTGTTTGTCTCTACTCTTCCAAGCCTCACTTAGATGTACCGGTATCCAAAGGTGTGAGCATGCTGCAGTAAAAATATTTGATGCTTTTTTCCAGGTCTAATGAGGTGTTAACATTGGCGGGAGCAGCAATGAGAAAAGCAGGCAAAGCATGGAAGATTGCTTCACTCTAGCACCTCATTAGGGCTGAAAAAAATCTTTGAAAAAGCTACATTCAGAGTATAAGATGCATTCAAATTTTCAGCCTCTTTTGGGGGGGGGAAGTGCATCTTATACTCTGAAAAATATGGTATGTCATTTTCTTATACTGCCTTCTAAGTTTCTCCTTTTGGTGTGGTCATTGCTTCTGAATCCAAAAGAATATGCAGCATCTCTTACCCAATCATGCTGGAATGGGGACAGAGCTATAGACATGTAATTGGTGAAAAGAGGATGGAAAAAGAGAACTCTGTGGGACGCATGCTCAAGTAATCAATGACTTGACTCCTCCTCCTTTTCCCACCACTCCCCCACTAGAACTGCTGACTCAGGAATAAGCACATCTACTGTAGCAGAGTGGCTCTGAGACCAAATGTTTACAATTCACCCGAAGGACACATAGTGGATAGTAATGAATGCTGTTGAGTTACCCAAAGGGACCAAAGGAGGTTCACTTTTCCCATTCAGATCCTGATACAAGTCATCAATCTGCATGAGCAATGTGTTTTTCCCCATGTTTGAGACTGAGTGGAAAAGGGTCAAATCACTTTCTGTAGTTGTAACTAAGCCACAGGGCCCATAAACCTCATTTTGATTTGATTTGATTTTTATACCGCACCTATCTCCCAGAAGGGACTCAGGACGGTGCACAGGAAGTTAAAATATAGACATACAAACATATAGATAAATACAATTACAAATATTAAAATCTAATTAAATTTGAAATGCCCTGTGCTAAAAATAGAACTAGAAATTACCAAAAATTAAGATCAATTAAAACTCAGTCTGTAGGAATGGTCTCGGGGTCTAGGCTAGGCCGGCTAGGTGAAAGAAATGAGTCTTGAGACGTTGGCGGAAGAGGTGGAGGTCCGTGGTGGTCCAGAGTTCGGGGGGTAGGTCGTTCCAGAGGGCTGGACCCACCACAGAGAAGGCCCTTCCCCTGGGGGTCGCCAACCAGCACTGCCCGGCAGACGGCACCCGGAGAAGGCCCTCTCTGTGGGAGCGAATCGGCCGAAGGGATGTATGTGGTAGGAGGCGGTCCTGCAAATCGGCCGAAGGGATGTATGTGGTAGGAGGCGGTCATCCAAAAAGAGGAAGTTAAGGAAGGGATAATTATAGTATCAAATATGAATTGATCTGGAAGGGCCTCTTCACAAGAGGAAGAACCACTCGCTATTTCAGCCAAGGCAGCATCACACCATTATCCAAAAAGCTGTTTGTCATCTCCATGATATAGCTAGCCACACTTCCACTAGGTTCCTAGAGGAGCCAGAGGAGGCATGCGCACAGATCATACATAGTGGAGGTCATACTGCTCTGCACCCTATTCTATTTTTCAGAATTCCTGTGTTAGAATGAATCTATCTAGGAGCTATCTAGGAGCCTTGGAAGGCTCAGTGGAACTGTCAAATTTCAGGGAAAATGTCCAGACACCTATAGCATCCATTCAGAAGTGTTGATACTATCATAATAGACTATTCTTCAAGAATATGGTCACTAATTAGCTTCAAGTGAAACAGCAAGAGATCTAAAGAATTTATCACCTGCATATTCAGATCATTTACCAACTGCTGTGAAATGAAGACCAAATTTAATATATGATTGTTTGTGTGGCTTGGGCAAGAAATGGCCTAGAAAAAGTGCATGGTTGCTACAGAGGCCATACATTCCTCAGCTCTTTGGGAATATTTTAAGAGCATGAAGAATGAAATCCCACAGCATTAAAAACCAAGACGTTTGCAAAAACAGTGTCAGGCCTGTTTCTTCGTTGACTCAGGAAAGATCACACTTAGACATTATTTTGAAATGTTAAGACTACTTTTACTAAGTTACGAGAGCGTACAGACCAAGTAAAGCTGAGAATGAATAGTTTAGGCGCGAACAGAAAGTATTAAGCTTAAGCCCATCCCAATCCCCAAACCCCCCCTGTGCATTGTCCAATATGCAGCCATCTCCAACATCAGGTGGGCAGGTCTTCACCATCCTGGAATGCAGGTCCGTTAGCAGGAGATAACACGAAACATCAACATTGTCCACCAGCAGAACACATTCACCCCAAACCCCCCACCCTCCCCGTTTCCATGGCAGCGAAGCCAGAAATAGCGAGACTGACATCCGGACCTCCTCCAGGAACAGCGGGAAATCTAGGGCAGCAATAGGCATACGAGGGGCTACACCTGAAAGAGAAGAAGGGAGAGACAAAACAACGGAGAGGAGAAAGAAAAAGAGTCAAGGTTTGTGTGGATACTTGGCATAAAACTGGCGTACCAGTTTAGGAGCTTTGAGATGCTCCCTATCCACCCATTCGTTGTGAGAAGGGGGGAAATCTTTCCACATGACTAGGAACTGAGTTTTATTTCTGCGAATCCTGGAGTCCAAAATGTCCCGCACCTCGTAATGATGATGACCATCCACCAAGGTAGGCGTAGGAGCATCAGGCAATCTTTTGCGGAGATGAGAGGTACGAGCAGGTTTCAGTAAGTGAACATGGAATACAGGGTACAGCCGCCGATAGGTCTTGGGGAGATCCAAACGGACCGACACAGAGCTGATAATTTTGGTGATCGTGAAAGGCCCAATAAATTTGGGACCCAGCTTCTTGCATTTTTGGGGGCTATCCAAATTTTTGGTAGATACATAAACCTGATCACCAACTTTGTAGGAGGGAGGTACTGCCCGTTTCTTATCAGCGTACAATTTGTGCGAGTCATGGGCATCGTTTAAAGTTTTCCGGAGAAGCGGCCAAACAGAAGATAATCGAGAGGACCATTCAGATAGAGAGGGAACTGTCACCGAGACGTGAGGCAGTTCGGGTATGGGTACAAAGTCCTGTCCGTAGATGATTTTAAAGGGGGTCATATTCGTACTGGAGTGAACAGAGTTATTATACGCAACTTCGGCGTGTATGAGAAGATCAGCCCAATCATCTTGCTGGAAATTAATAAAACAGCGTAAGTACTGTTCGAGGACGGAATTAACCCTCTCACAAGATCCATTCGTCTGAGGGTGGTAGGCGGAGCTTAAGCTTTGGGCGGAGCCAATTAGTCTCAGAAACTCCTTCCAAAAATGGGAAGTAAATTGGGTTCCTCTATCGGAGATGATGCGTTGCGGGACCCCATGAAAACGATAGATATGGGAAACGAAAAGTCTAGCCAGAGATTTGGAAGAAGGAATCTTAGTACAGGGGACAAAATGAACTTGTTTAGAAAACAGATCGGTAACTACCCAGATAACGGTATAACCCTGACTGGGTGGAAGATCAACTATAAAGTCCATTGAAATTTCCTTCCAAGGCCTTTCCGGGGTAGCCACAGACTGGAGAAGACCCTGCGGCTTACCCGGCGCACGTTTTGAGGCCGCACATACAGGGCAACTGGCAATATACGATTCAACATCCTTCTTCATTGATGGCCACCAGAACTGTCTCTTGACAAGATGAATAGTTTTAACGAAGCCGAAATGACCAGCTAAACGTGAGTCGTGTGCTCGTTGCAAGACAAAAGGACGTAATGTAGCAGGAACATATATTTTAGAACCAATCCAGGGAAGATCGTCTCTGGTAGTACAATCACCAGAATGAGCCGAATACCAATCATCAGTAAGTAATTCATCCTTAATACGAGCAATTAGGTCAGCAGGTGGAGTAGTCTGGACAGTAGATTGGGCTATATTAGATACTGGAGTAGCAGGTAAAGTGAGTGGCATTATCGGTTGTACAATGGTGAGCTTAGATACATCATATTGAGGCAATCTGGAAAGTGCATCAGCCATAAAATTTTTCCCCCCAGGAATGTATTTGAGGTGGAAATTGAAACGATGGAAATAATGAGACCAACGAAGTTGCCTTGGGGACAATTTCCGAGAAGAGGTAAGAGCTTCCAAATTTTTATGGTCCGTCCAGACCTCGAAAGGATGTGGGGCACCCTCAAGAAAATGTCGCCAAGTCATGAGAGCCCACCGAACAGCAAAAGCCTCCTTTTCCCAAATCGCCCAACCGCGTTCGGACGCAGTGAGTTTCCGAGATGTGTAAGCACAGGGTTGTAATTGGCCATGTTGATTGAGCTGTAACAGGACTGCGCCTACCGCGACATCACTAGCATCCGCCTGAATCACAAATGGGGAATTCACATCTGGGTGTTTAAGAACAGGTTCAGCCGCAAACAACCGTTTAAGCTTTTCGAAAGCGGCCTGACATTCCATCGTCCATTTGAGAGGGGTTCCAGGACGAGATTTGCCTTCGCCTTTTGTTTTCAGAAGGTTTGTAATGGGCAAGGCAATATCAGCGAATGACGGAATAAATTGGCGGTAAAAATTCGCAAATCCTAAAAAACTTTGCAATTGTTTACGGGTACGGGGAGGGGCCCACTCCGTCACTGCCTTGACTTTAGCAGGATCCATTTCAACTCCCTCAGAGGAGATACGGTAACCCAAATAGTCAATTCTTTCCTGGTGAAATTCACACTTAGAGAGTTTGGCATAAAGTTCAGCGGAACGCAACTTATTTAATACGGAGCGCACCAGTTTAACGTGCTCGTCATGGGTTTGCGAGTAGACGACGATGTCATCAATGTAAACAATTACTCCCTTGTAAAGGTGCTCGTGGAGAACCTCATTGATCAGTTGCATAAACACTGAAGGGGCACCTTGAAGACCGAAAGGGAGGACTTTGAACTGGAAACATCCGAGTGGACAGTTAAAAGCTGTTTTCCATTCGTCCCCCTCTTTGATCCTGACCCTGTAATATGCTTCACGTAAGTCCAGCTTCGTAAAAATCTTACCGGTAGCCAGGTGAGCAAGCATGTCCTTCATGAGCGGAAGGGGGTAAATATTGTGTTCACAAATGGTGTTGAGATATGAATAGTCCTGTATTAATCTTAGAGTGCCATCTTTCTTTTCTCTAAACATAACTGGTGCAGCTACACGGGGCCTAGCTGGTTCAATGAAACCCCTTTGAAGGTTTTTATCGATGAATTTACGTAATTCCTCCATCTCCCGTGGGGTCATTGAATACATACGAGGTTTGGGTAATTGAACCCCAGGAAGAAAATCAATTGAACAGTCAGTAGCCCTATGAGGAGGAAGGGAATCACAAGATCTTTCACTGAAAGCATCCTTTAGGTCCCAATATTCTTTGGGAATTTTCTCTTCACCTGGTATGACCTCGGGTGATGGGAAATCCAATAAATGCGCAGCAGATTCAATATGGGGGGGTGGCTGATGGCGCGGGGGTTGATCAGTTTCTGATGGAAGAGAGGTATCTTCCGGGAGGGATAAAGGAATGCGCACCCAACCTTCCTTCCAGTTTATCAGAGGATTCCATTTTCGAAGCCAATTGACCCCCAAAATTACAGCATTATCGGCAATGGCAGTTACAATAAAGTTGATGGTCTCAGTATGGCCTGTGCCTATAGAAACATGAATTGGTTCGGTGATAAAAGATGCTGGGGTTCCCCCAGCTACAGAACCATCCATTTGGCAAAAGGCTATGGGAGTTTTCAGGGTCTTAAGGTGAAAACCCATCGAAGACACGATGTCTTGGCTTATGAGGCATTTTGAACACCCAGAATCAATGAGAGCCTGCACATCGCATGTACGACCAGTAGATGGAGCTAAAAGCTTTAAATTAATATAAAGGGGCCCGGAGCGATGACTCACCAGATTGTCGTCAGAAGAGTCTGAAGACGCCTCCCAATCGTCAGGGCCAGCAGCTGGCTGGTCAGCAGAGAGGTTGGTGGGCTCCACCCCACTCATAGCCGGTTTGGCGCGCACAGTTGGCGTTCTAGGTTGTTTCCGGTCCAAGGAAGAAAGTGGGCGTGGAGGTGGTTTTGATCGGCATTTGTCTGCCCAGTGCCCCTCCTTCCCACAGCGATAACAGCTGCCTGAACGAGGCTGGGTTGTTCTCCCCTCCCCCTTTTGCATGCGTTTCTCCCTCGCAGGGGGGTGAGATTTGGGGCTATCTTCCTGTGCTTTTTTCTCCAAGCGGACCGGATCCTGCAAGTGGGCATGATCCAACTCGACATCCGAAGCTAGATCTATCCAGTCATTCAAAGTTTCGGGGCGAAATCTGTTCACACATGTTTGATAAATATCTTTATTCAGCCCTTCAATATAAATGTCCATTAGGGCTTGTTCACTATAACCAACCATAAACACTGATAGCTCCTGGAAAATTTGCGTGTAAGCCTGAATAGACATGTCCCCCTGCTGCAAACTTTTTAGTTTCATTTTTGCTTTCCTCTCAACACGGGGGTCTTCAAAACGCCTTCTAAGAGCATTCATGAAACGATCGAAATCGTGTAGTGCCGGTGAACGACAATTATGTAATGAAACTAGCCAATTAGAAGCTTGATCTTCTAGGGTCATAGATACAATTCTGATTTTGATTTCATCGTCCAAATCAGCTGCGTAAAACTGCATGTAATTATCAACGTGAATTAGAAAAAACGCCAGTTTGTCGGCACTTCCGTTGTATTTCACACCCAAAGGAGGCAGTTTTGCAAGTCGGCGGGGGTTAATGGGGTTGGCTTCCCTTCCAGCCTGAGGGGTGGGGGAGGGAGTTGCTCTCCTGCTTTGCCTGGCAGAAGCTGCCTCTCTTCGCAATTCCCTGCCGGCCTGAGGAGGGGGGGATGGTGTTGAAACCCTGCTTCGTCTGCCCGGAGCTGTCTGTGAACCTCTTGGCTGTGGGCGATCCGCCTCCCTCCCCCGGATTTTTTCCAGGGCTAAATTTTTCTCATCTGCCTGGCGGAGTAGGTCCTGAGCCATCTCCCTTAGTTCCCGTTCCTCTCTTAGGAGCTCCGGAATGACTCTCTTTGGGGAAATTCGACGCCTGGAGACGTTTACCCCACTCATTCCAACCCCTTCAGACCAACGTTTAGGTTTGACTGATTCTTCAGCAGGCAGATTTAGATCTAGGCCAGCCAAACCTTCCATCACTGACCTGATCCCTTCAGATTGAGCAGGAGGATGCGATGCCTCAGCTCCCAAAATGGTTTCAGGCAGGACCTCCACCAACGGAGGCTCCTCTTGTGAAGGGTCCGTCATCAGGGCAGGTTTTTGGCTTTGTTGATTCTCAGCTTAATGTCAGGCCTGTTTCTTCGTTGACTCAGGAAAGATCACACTTAGACATTATTTTGAAATGTTAAGACTACTTTTACTAAGTTACGAGAGCGTACAGACCAAGTAAAGCTGAGAATGAATAGTTTAGGCGCGAACAGAAAGTATTAAGCTTAAGCCCATCCCAATCCCCAAACCCCCCCTGTGCATTGTCCAATATGCAGCCATCTCCAACATCAGGTGGGCAGGTCTTCACCATCCTGGAATGCAGGTCCGTTAGCAGGAGATAACACGAAACATCAACATTGTCCACCAGCAGAACACATTCACCCCAAACCCCCCACCCTCCCCGTTTCCATGGCAGCGAAGCCAGAAATAGCGAGACTGACATCCAGCCTGTGAAGAGTCTCATGAGCAAGGTGGGTGGTACATGAGCAGAATTGTCCTTATCACCCAACCTCAAAACAGACATTTACAGTCTGGTGCAAGATGCACCACCACATTTTCCCTGAGAAACATCACAACCATTCTCCACACCTTTGTCTAATCTCCTTTTAAAGCTGATCATCACTTGTGGTAACATATTCTTACATATAAATATGTGTGGTGTAAAGTTCTACTATGTTGTATCTTGAATTTCTCATTGTCCTGCTTCTAAAATGCAATGGGAAAAATAAATATAGCTAATTGTGCATATGAAGAATCTCTCTCTACTAATTTACTATATGCATCTTGAGCATTGGTGTCATACTTTTCTACCACAGCTACTTTTCTTCCACATATAGAATTGTCTTTCTCCAAGTACATTTCTTTTGTTTGTAAAGCAGTATAATTTAGCATGTAAGGTGCTAGACCTAGTTGAAGGATAGTCGGATTCAAGTCTCACATAATATATCAAGTATATGGAGGCTCTAACTTTCTCTGCCTAACTTCACAAGGTGGTGTGATGAGAATATAATTAGAAGAATCCTACGAAGTCCTGGAGCTCTTAGATAAAATTCTTTGACATAATTTGTGATTACTGACTTGTCTGGGTCCATTTTACTCAACAGAACTGCTGGACTGAGGACACTGAAAAGTCAATTATTCCTCAGTTCCTCACACAAGTAAAAGCATTATGCAAAAATGTAAAAGAAAAAGTTAGGAGGTTGTACTAACCATAATGTTGTTTCTAGCTGTAGGAAATAGGTCACTATGCTCCAAATTTTTTACCACAACACTGAGAAACACATTGACAAGCTACATTCTTTTTGACTGATCACCAGAACTCCCAAACAATGGTTTCCCCATTGTTCATTAACTAAAAGTATGGGCCAATTCTGCTTTCTAATGGATAAGATTGCAGGCATTAGGATGTGAGCTACAAGAAAGAAATACACATCAAAGGTACAATTGAAACAAGTTGGCTGAAAGTATTTTCTCTGAATTGGAAGTACAATACTCTTCAGATGTCTCTGAATTCTTACTACTTTTGCAAGCTGTGCTGAAACCACCTATTTCAGTATCTTTTCTTTAATTATCGAGTAATAACATTTAACATTAGAGAGCTGGCATGCAATGGTTTTCCTGTGAAAAGGTCCACCAATATTACAAATGTGTTGAAATACATTCTCATGATATAGTGCTGAATAAAACTATGAAAATAGTTTCATATTCATTTCCATTCTAATTAAAATGTATACGCTGCTGCCCAGTGTTATATATATATTTTTGCTTACTGATACAGTTTTAGTTATTGCCCTTTCAATGTCACCTGAAGACACTTTTTATTAGTTTGGTTTTTGTTTTTAAAATGGCATGCAATGTGGAATCTTCTGCAAGTGGCTCATAGGTTTTTTCTGAAAGGCAAATAGAAATGCCCTCGTTAAATAAAACAAAATCAATGAATTTTGATATCTGTGATACAAAGCTAAATGGCTGTCAATATGTTGTACTGAAATTGTTTCTCTGTGCTGTGATCCAGTGATGTAGGACCATGTATACAACTGGATCAGCCTATAAAGTTTCAGGGTAAGAGCCAAAAAATAGTCCAATCAGATGGAAGCAGAAGCAAAATTCAAGGAAGGAAGACAATGAAATAGAGACATTAGCTAGAAATGTGAGCTACTGGCCAGCCTGGATTCAGTCAAAGTGGTCTCTTCCCAAATTGCTGAATTACAAGTCTCAACATCTCTAAATTCTAAAAAGTGTAATCAGATCTTTGCTGCAGACTTTGAATGTCTGTAGGATTGGGAGATGGGGAGGATAGTTTAGGGTCAATAAGAACATCCCTGCTTGCTACCCTCACAGATTTTAAACACACACACACAATCTTTTGCATTAGAAATAGATTCAGTTCAAAGTGAGCTGCATATAATTTTGGTGAAAGAATTCAAGATAAGATATGAGGCTGACAGCCAGAGGTATTACAAAACTATGGTAAATCGCATTGCTAATATAAGATGTTTATAATGCAAATGTCTGTCAAACTACATTATCAATTATTAAACATTCTTCTGTATAACCATCAGTATCTTCATACAGGCTTCTGGCAAGCAAAAATCTAATTGATTTGAAATGCTGATAAGTATCAAAGTAAACACAAACATTTTTTCTGTGACCAGCAAAGGACGATAGTATCAAAAACAGGAGAAATTTCAAAACTGTGCAGTTCTACATTGTTTGCTAGGTTCTCTGGGAAATCTCATGGACTAAGACTGGACCTAGCCTGATGACCTTCTGGAACTGTGACATATATGTATGCCACAGTTCCAGCATGAATATTGGGTTTGACTTTTTATAGGCTGACAATAAATACAGAGCAGTTGATCTTCTGTTCTTACTGAGTTGTAAGAGCAATGACATTGACATTCAGAACATCTGCTTCGGTGGTTAAACTGAAAGATCCTACTCTGATTTGAGATAAGCCATTCTGTTCTGATAACCAGCCAAGTTGCATTGTAAGAGAGATTCTCTGCACACTTCATGAATTTCCATATAAAAACTCATTATTATAAGAATCTTCTTCTACCCTTCCTCCTTATATCTAGTAATGTTCTACGTGAAGAAAGAATATTCAGGCATTAGTGCATAGATTTTAGTAAGAATGAACAGTTTCTTGTCTTGTGACTTATTAGGGTTACATAAGAAAAAAAGCCCACTGTATACATTTGAACTAAGAAATAGAACAGCCCTTTTCTGGAAAAAGAACCAGAATAAAGAACCTTCCTTCTTTATTTGTCCATAACAGCAGCCTTAAAAGGTAAGCTATAATTTATTTTCTCCCTCTTATCTCTATAAATAAAAATGTAAAATAGTTTGTGCAAAGCAGCTAATCTCAGAAAGTACTGCACCAATCGGCACCAAATTTCCACACAATGTTCCCAAGGACCTCCGATGCAAACATACGTACATTTTGTGTGGTTGGCACACGTGTGTCATGTGCAAGCAGCACAAACGTAAAAGGTACGCACTTCTCAGGTTTTCATCTCCCTGTAGCTCTTCCCATCCGGCTGCTTCTTATGATGCATCACGCACACGCCCTTCACATTTCCAACGATTGTTTCCTCAGCAACTGAATAAGCCTCCAACGTTGCCACACTGCATGGAGACCTACTAGGCCCAATACAAGGGGCAGAGGGTGGCACACTTCCATGTGGCCCATTTTTGGTCCCAGGAGGCTGTATAGATGCCTACTAGGCTCAAAACTAGGCATGGGGGGTGGCACACTACCAGGTGGCCCATTTTTGGTCCCAGGAGGCTTTATGGAGGCCTACTAGCCCCAAAACACGGCACGGGGGTGGCACACTCCCATGTGGCCCATTTTTGGTCCCAGGAGACTGTATGGAGGCCTACTAGGCCCAAAACAAGGCACGGGGGTGGCACACTAGTAAATAATAATTTAGAATTCAAACATACAAGCACTTGCCACAATAACACCATGTATTTAACAACTGTCAGTAATAACTGACAGCTATATTACAACTGTACTACAATTGTATACTACAATACTACAAAAAAGTAGTGATAGCGGATGTGGCAGTATCTTGAGACAGCAGAAGAGAAGAGAAAGAACTTGAGAAGTTAACAAAATAGAAAGATCTGCAAATAGAAATAGAATTATTGCAAAAGAAAGCAAAGCTAGTACCAATAGTAATAGGCCCTGTGGCTGCAATCTTAAAACAATTGGAGCAGCACTTGAACACCATCAGCGTTGACAAAATCACTCAATTACAAAAGGCAATTTTACTCAGAACGCATTCTGCGACAATACCTTTAACACTGTCAAACATCCACAGTTGCCTGTCCCAAAGACTTGATAGATGGATAAAAGTGGCAAATCCAGTTTAAATATGTGGTTGACTGTGTGATAAACCATTATATTAGTCTGAATGTATTTGTCATGCTGGAACAACAGTGGTTTAAGTAGAGAGGAAAACTGCATCTATAAAATTTGTCATCATAATGGATAAAGACTGCTTTGAATGAAATTTTAATCCTGGTGACCTCATGGACATTCTTGGCAATAGCATGGAAAATTTTTGATATTTATTTCTTCCTAGACTAGTTTACAATTCTGAGGTTTCTCCAGTAATCTCCCATTCAAGTACTAATCAAGTCTGACCCAGCTTGACTTTTTCAAGATCAGCCAGTGTCATTTGCTGTGAGTCTGATTTTTTTCCCCTGAAGATGCTTTCTTCAAACTGAATACCAGCTATGTTCTTTTAAAATCTTGAGTAGTATGAAAATGTGGTGGCTAAGATTCCCAAAATTATACATGCATGTGTGCAAGCATTTCATAAACAGTCACAAGGTTTTGTTTTTGCTTTTGTAGGATGAAAACAATGAATATAAAATGTCCTTTTAATTAATTATTTTAATTTTGCTTATATGATTTAATTATAAATCATATAAGCAAAATTTATTTAGAATGAAAGATGAAATAAAACATAGTTGCATGGATTTTCTTGGGCAAAAGGTTTTCATCCATTTGAGAAATTGGCTCATTGGTTGTGTGATGGCTTCTGCTTTAGCATGGCCATGTCTTAATGTTATTTTAAATTAATGGATGTTTTGCCAATCATTTCCAGGTAACACTGGGGTCATTCTAAGTGCAACAACATTCTGGAAGTGTCTAAAATAATCCTATCATAATGGCTACTTTAATTTTCATTTAAATAATAAAGTCATAGAAATCATTCTTCAATCAAATTAGCAGTCAAATAACCAACGACAATTGGAAAATCTGTTATCATATTACTGTCAGTTTATTTTTAATACCAGGAACAAGGGAAAAAAGCCCTGAAAAGAATATAAAGTTTAACATGAATTGTACTGCTGGTGTCTAGGGAAGATAAGCTTTTAAAAGAAAACAGTATTCAACACTATGAACCCATCAATGTCTTCGTTATGAAATGACCTAAAATCAAAAAATAAAGTAAAAGAAATGGAAATCCTTAATATTGCCTAAGAATTAAGAAAGCTAGAGAACAAGGAAAGACTCTCCAGTCTCTAATTCCTGCAGCATTCTTCACCAACAATGAAGTGTAAGCAGCCCTGCAAGAACCATCATCATCCTAAGCCATGGTTTCTCTTAATTATTGAAGTATTAATATATAATAAATTAATAATTTCCCAGGAAGACTATAGCAAAGCAATGTCTGTGAATGAGATGGCCTGCCTCTAAATGTGTTACAGAAACAAAAATAAAATATATAAACAATGCATACTCAAGAAAGATCCAGACAGACAGCCTTTGAAAGAGCCACCAAACGCTTCTAACAGATGCGGCTGCTTTGGGCTGCTTGGTTCATGCTCACATGCTTTGAGAAGCTCTTCTGTCTACTTCACCCAGCTCTATAAACATTTATAGAAGAGCTGAAAACTATGGAGAATATTAAACTATGGAGAAACATTATGGAGATTAAATTTAAAGACTGTGGAGATTAAAGCTATATAAACCACTGCAATTATATTAATGAAGTTTTAATCAAATACAAATAGCACGAATGCTATAGCTTGACCCTTTGATTATAATGTGAGATAACCTTGCATTCTCACCAGAGGCCCAGATATGTGGCAAGCATGAGTCTTAAAGTACCTGGGGAAATAGATGAAACAATCTTCTTCAAAGCTGGCCAGGTGCAAGCTTTTCCTTGCCTACTTCCGCCCTATTGTTTTCTTTATGGGTCCTTTTTTAGCACAAAGAAAATGAATGGATGATGCAACTATAATGACTAAAATAAAACAAAATGTTGTCTTTTGATAATGTTGCCATATGCTAAAACTTTTAGCCCACCTTCGGGTTGCTTTATAAATGCTTTGATAGATTAACACCTGCATCGTTCAAAGAAGTGGAAAAGAAGTGGAAAAGTAATGAGGTAGGACACCAAAGGTTTTCTCTAATATTGTCTATATAGGAAGGTCAATTCACCTATTTTCTTACAGTCAGATCCAGAAATATTGGGACATCGACACAATTCTAACATTTTTGGCTCTATACACCACCACAATGGATTTGGAATGAAACAAACACAATGTGTTTTAACTGCAGACTGTCAGCTTTAATGTGAGGGTATGTACATCCAACTCAGGTGTAGGAATTACAACAATTGGCATATGTGCCTCCCACTTGTTAAGGGACCAAAAGTAATGGGACAGAATAATAATAATAATAAATCAAACTTTCCCTTTTTAATACTTGGTTGCAACTCCTTTTCAGTCAATCACAGCCTGAGGTCTGGAATGCATAGACATCACCAGAAGCTGGGTTTCATCCCTGGTGATGCTCTGCCAGGCCTCTACTGCATGCGTCTTCAGTTCCTGCTTGTTCTTGGGGCATTTTCCCTTCAGTTTTGTCTTCAGCAAGTGAAATGCATGCTCAATGGGATTCAGGTCAGGTGATTGACTTGGCCATTGCATAACATTCCACTTTTGTCCCTTCAAAAACTCTTTTTTTGCTTTTGCAGTATGCTTTGGGTCCTTGTCCATCTGCTCTGTAAAGGTCCGTCCACTGAGTTGTACAGCATTTGGCTGAATGAGAGCAGATAATATTGCCCAAAAAACTTCAGAATTCATCCTGCTGCTTTTATCAGCAGCCACATCATCAATAAATACAAGAGAAGCAGTTCCATTGGCAGCCATACATGCCCATGCCATGACACTACCGCCACCATACTTCACTGATGAGGTGGTATGCTTAGGATCATGAGCAGTTCCTTTCCTTCGCCATACTCTTCTCTTCCCATCACTCTGGTACAAGTTGATCTTGGTCTCATCTGTCCATAGGATGGTGTTCCAGAACTGTGAAGGCTTTTTTAGATGTTGTTTGGCAAACTCTAATCTGGCCTTCCTGTTTTTGAGGCTCACCAATGGTTTACATCTTGTGGTGCACCCTCTGTATTCACTCTGGTGAAGTCTTCTCTTGATTGTTGACTTTGACACACATACACCTACCTCCTGGAGAGTGTTCTTAATCTGGCCAACTGTCGTGAAGGGTGTTTCCTTCACCAGAGAAAGGATTCTTCGGTCATCCACAATTGTTTTCCATGGTCTCCCGGATCTTTTGGTGTTGCTGAGCTCATCAGTGTGTTCCTTCTTTTTGAGAATGTTCCAAACAGTTGTTTTGGCCACACCTAATGTTCTTGCTATCTCTCTGAAGGGTTTGTTTTGTTTTTTCAGCCTGATGATGGCTTGCTTCACTGATAGAGACAGCTCTTTGGATCTCATCTTGAGAGTTGACAGCAACAGATTCCAAATGCAAATGGCACACTTGAAATGAACTCTGGGCCTTTTATCTGCACATTGTAATTTGGATTATGAGGGGATATCACACACCTGGCCATAGAACAGCTGAGAAGCCAATTGTCCCATTACTTTTGGTCCCTTAACAAGTGAGAGGCACATATGCCAACTGTTGTAATTCCTACACCGTTCACCTGAGTTGGATGTACATACCCTCAAATTAAAGCTGCAGTTAAAGCACATTGTGTTTGTTTCATTCCAAATCCATTGTGGTGGTGTATAGAGCCAAAAATGTTAGAATTGTGTCGATGTCCCAATATTTCTGGACCTGACTGTATTTTTTACAGCAAAGCTTGCCATTCTATTGAGGCACTAGGGCCTCTGATGACACACACATGAAGATAAATTCTAAAAAATGGGGGGGGGGGATGACCAAATGTCACATAATCACCAAAGTTCACTAAGCTTCAGCATTCTTGATTCCAAAGTGAAATAATTCTGAATAAATGGGTGTATCTATATAGATAGGAGCTGATAAAGGTCAGAGGTTATGTGTCAGTGATAGACAATAATACATGTGTATTCAACTACATTGCTTAATCTGTTACCAGTTTAAGATGCATTCTAGTTCTTCATGTTGTATGCTGATCTGAAGTGCCATGTAGGTGGCTTAGAAATACCGAAGGGGTTTTGGAATTTTTACAATAATAATAGCAACTTCATTTGTGCTGGAGTTCCATACCATAGTAATAGCTTCCCAGCTACGGTCTAGAATCAGCCTTGTGCTCTTAACAATTAAATTGCTGCAACTCAGTATGCTGTTAATACTAGAATTAATGGAGATAAATGCTAGCAAACTAGCTTATTAAAATTGGGGATATAGTCAAGCAAATCGGACCCTTTGGGCTTTAACAACTTCATATTTTATAGCAGTTGAAATTTTCTACACATAATCTCTTTAACATTTGTTTCACCACGTTTCTTAGCATTTTTTCAGCTGGCAAAAATTAGAGTTGCCTATGGAGGGAGCTATGCAAATGTTGCTAAGAGGACTATCACAAATGTTTTATGTAAAAGGATCCTATTGTTTCTTTGCTTTCAAGGCCTTTGGAAAGTCTATAATGTAATGTGACACTACCTGGGCAGCTGCAGTGTCCCTCTTCGGACATGTAGCAGGAGGATGTGAAAGCTACGGAAGCTCCTTTGATAGACACAGCTGCCAGAATACTTTGAACCAAGAAGGAACAAAAGGTGCTTTTAGACCATACATATTGTTCTGGGATTAAATGGTCAGAAAATGCAGAGGAAATATAAAGACTGCTGTATGTCACAGCTGTTGTTATGTGTCAAAAGTGGACAATATCAGTTATATTCTTTGTTACTCAGAGATAATGGATTTCTACTTATAACCAGTAGAAAGCCACATTGGTAGGGTAAAATATCAAAGATAGATAGATAGATAGATAGATAGATAGATAGATAGATAGATAGATAGATAGATAGATAGATAGATAGATAGATAGATAGATAGATAGATAGAACTGTCTGGATGTCAATAGTTAACACCTGGATATCTTTAAATTCAAAAGAAAAATGAAAAAGTTTTTTATTATTAAAATGAAATGTGTTCTCCTTTGTGTTTTTGTATTAGCCTTCTTTATATCAGAAGGATGTGCAGAAGAATATTCCAGCACATTGAACCTTAAAAGAGTGGTGAGCAAACTGGAGGTGGGAAATGGAATTGACTTTGTTTCTTAATTAGAATCTCAAGCATCTTTGATCGCATGTAGGTACAAATTGTTCGACCAGTTCTCATTAGTATGGCAATATATACCTAACTCTTAAGACACAGTGGCCATAAAGAAATAGTAGATATAAAGCAGAATTGGTGTTAACTGAATGTTGTTTTTCAAATAGCCAAGTAAATCTATTTTAAGATAGGCAATTCAAAACTAACAGTGTGATGACATGCAATTCTTAACATGATTTATTTGGGTTCATACTGTAGTCACTCTAGTCTAAGGATGTATAATGGACTCCACTAAGAACTCCTGAACTGAATATGTGATAAAGAACAGGTGCATGTGAAATTCAAATGTATTTCTGCTCAATATTGACCAATTAGAATACACTAGATAATAAAAAATGGATCATCAGTCCCACTTCAATTATTTTCATCCATCTTTTTATACCTCTCACATCCCCTCTCAATCCCTCCCATCCAGTACAAAATTTTATTTAAAATTATACTCTTTTATCCTATTATATCCTATCTAGTTCTCCTCACCCACTTTTCCTAAATATCATTCCTTATTAGCTTTAAATTTTTTATTCTATAAAATAATTGAAAATAATGTTTCCTACTTTTTTTAATTATAAATTTATCCTCCCAATACATTTTGGCCTCATCAAACCATTTTAGCACTACAGTATATCCTAGGAAAAGGGTATGTTAACATATTAGACATTACAACTAAAGGGGCTGAGAAAAGATGGGAGGGTCTTAGTCATATTGAGCTAACAAAGGATTAGTGAGAAGATTATAGAAGAGGTCATAGTAAGCTATTATTAAAAATGATGTAAGTTGAAATCTCCATCATTGATTTTGATTGACTTTGCTAGGTGTCATTCCCTCAAAATACCTAACATTGTTTTATATCCGTGATGGCGAACCTATGGCACACAGCTCAGCTCTGCCACACATGTGCGCACTTCTCCTGCCAGCCAGCTGGTCTTCGGGTCTCTGTCATGCCTGCACAGGGAGCAGCGCACGGGGGCAAGGCACACACAGTGGGGTGTGCATGCATGCATAGGGATGCGGGGCAGATGTGGGGGGCGCACATGCATGTGGGAGGCAGGGCACATGTGGAAGGCTGCATGGGGGGTGGGATGTATGCAGAGGGATCATGTGTGTATGTATGGGGGCAAGGCACATGCACGGGGCCTGCGCGTGCATTGCATTTTGAGGGTTCAGGTGGGTGCTTTGAGCACTCAGTCCGGAAAAGGTTAGCCATCACTGTTCTATATAACCCTGAATACATTTGCTAGCTAATAGTCCCCATGATTAGAATAGAATAGAATAGAATAGAATAGAATAGAATAGTATTCTTTATTGGCCAAGTGTGATTGGACACACACGGATTTTTTTCTTTGGTGCAGATGCTTTCATTGTACATAAAAAGACAAGATACATTCGTCAAGAATAAGATACAACACTTAATGATAGCCATAGGATACAAATAAGCAATCAGGAAACAATCAATATTAATATAAATTGTAAGGAACAAGCAACAAAGTTACAGTCCTGCAGTCATAAGTGGGGGGTGGGGGGAGCTGGGTGAAAGGAACAATGAGGAGACTAATAGTAATAGTAATGCAGCCTTAGTGAATGTTTTGACATTGGTAAGGGAATTATTTGTTTAGCAGAGTGATGGCATTCGGTAAAAACCTGTCCTTGTGTCTAGTTGTCTTGGTGTGCAGTGCTCTATAGTGTTGTTTTGAGGGTAAGAATTGAAACAATTTATGCCCAGGATGCAAGGGGTCTGTAAATATTTTCACGACTCTCTTTTTGACTCACGCAGTCAAAGATCCTCAATGGAAGGCAGGTTGGTAGCCATTGTTTTTTCTGCAGTTCTGATTATCCTCTGAAGTCTGTCTGTCTTCTTGTGTTGCAGAACCAAACCAGACAGTTATAGAGGTGCAGATCACAGACTCAATAATTCCTCTGTAGAACTGTATCATCTAACTTTTCTGCAAATTTCGTGTGATAAAAAAAAATCTAATAGAAGCTAAGTGTTTTCCAAATAATACTCAAGAACCAGGAATGACCAAAACATCATGGGAAAGGGTTAGATTCTGAACAGGTGAGTTTGCTGGTCCTTATATAATTTTAGAACCACCACCTTTGTGCAAACTTTATCCTTTTATGTATCATATCATCCCTTAATTGATAATTGAATATTTTATAATAATTTGGTCTATTCTTACAAACACAAATAATATAAGCCTTGACTTTGTGCACTATATAGAGAACAACATAAGTCAAAGCCAACTGAAATTATCAGTTTTAGGTAATTAAATGTATAATGCCCATATACTGTCATGAATGGAATGTGGATTCAAAGTTCAGGTGCTTATCTTAATTATGGGGAAATAAGAATTCTCCATAGCGCTGCTTGAAGAGTCCAAGGATGGATAAATTCAGCCTCGCTGCCCTAGGACTGAGTGTCAATTTCTTTGACCACGCCTCCTCTGCTCTCCGTGGTCAGTTTTAAAAAACTCAGTCCGCCTGTTAGAACTCAAATTGGAGAGCTCTTAAAATTTTTTGGCAATTAGGCTGAATTTATACCTGGGACTCTCCAAGTATTCTGTTAGAACAGTTAGGTTTCTTATTTTTGTCAATTTCTCTCTTTAGTTGGTTAGGTTATTTAGGTTGATTTGAATTAATTCTGAGAGGCTGACGGAGCTGGGGCTATCTGCTGGTCGCATGCAGATGTCAGCCCCTTGAAACCACCTGTCTGGTGGCTGCTAGCGGGTGCAGAGCAGCGGGAGCCTGACTACCTGCTCCGGCCACTTTTTTTACTGTCTGGAACGCTCAGGGAGCCTAGGGAGCCAGCAAGTGGCGTTTCTTCGCTCCGTTGGAGCGCGGCTGCTCTCCTGTTGGTGTGCGATCGGCGCCCTTCAGGAGGCAATTTCATCGGCGTCGGAACAAGGGGGCAGTGCGGAGACGCGCCTGCCATCTTGGGAGTCCCAGGGCGGCTGCGCGAAGTCACGTCCGCCATTTTGGATGCTGCAGCGACCCCAACGGCCACTAAGCGCATGAAAACTTTGCGTGCTTTCTTCGTTGTGGCTGTTGGCAGCTGGGAGGAGCTCGGGAGGCAATTTAAGAGGCACGGCCGCCATTTTAAAGCGCATTTCGTTACTGGCTCCTTCAGGGACTACATCAAGTTCAGTTAGCCGCGCTCAACCCTCAGAGCAGATCTCCGCTAAAGGGTGAAGGGCCTTCTCCGGGGCGCCGGCAGTGGCCTCTACTCTCCACAAGCTCACCGGTGGAGACTCCCTTCTGTGTGTCAAGGCGGAGTGAAGGATGTCCTGGTCCTCAAGCCAGCCCCATTTACCACAGATCTGCCAGCGTGTTTCCCAGGCCTCCAGGATGCAGAAGGAAAGTTTGAGGCCTCCAGCTGTGGCCATGGGATCGTCGGCCAAACGTAGCGGGGGTCAAGGGAAGGAAGGGCGCCAAAGGGAAGTTTCCCCTTAAGGTTTCTAAGAACGTGGTTCAGGATAACCAGGGTTCTGGGAGACAGGAGGCCCCATGGGAGCAGGACAAGGACAATCTGGGTCCCACCATATCCCAGGGGCACTCTGGCAGGGAGCACCCTTTACCTTCTAGGATTGAGGTGGGAGGCAAAGCCTCACCTCAGGGAGACAGGTGTATTTCCTCCAGTGATGAGGATTCTATACAGGGGTCTCCGGATGCATCCATGGGATACCCATCTTCTTTATTTTTATTTATTTATTAATTTATTTTTCAAATTTATACCCCGCCCTTCTCGTTGCAAGGACCCAGGGCGGCGCACAGGCAATATTAAAAAACCATACAAAATTACAAAAACACATTATTAAAAAACTATTAAATTATATCCCGTGCTAAAACTCTTATAAAACCTTAAGCATTTAAAATTTATACAAATAAAAGTCAGAAATGGGGGGGTTATGCTAGGCCGGCTTGTTGGAATAAATACGTTTTAAGACGCTGGCGGAAGAGGCGGAGATCCGAGATGGTGCGTAGATCGGGGGGTAGGTCGTTCCAGAGGGTTGGACCAGCCACAGAGAAGGCCCTTCCCCTGCGCGTCGCCAACCGGCATTGCCTGGCCGACGGTACCCGGAGAAGGCCCTCTCTGTGGGAGCCGATCGGTTGAAGGGATGTATTGGGCAGGAGGTGGTCTCGTATGTAGCTAGGCCCCGAGCCATGGAGCAATTTAAAGATGGTCGTCAGCACCCTGAAGCGCACCCGAAAGGCCACAGGTAGCCAGTGCAGCTCACGCAGGAGAGGTGTTATGTGGGATTGCCTTGAGGCACCCATAATCACCCGCGCGGCCGCATTCTGGACTAACTGTAACCTTCGAGTGCACCTCAAGGGGAGCCCCATGTAGAGAGCGTTATAGTAGTCCAGCCGGGATGTTACGAGTGCTTCAGTGACTGTGCGAAGGGCCACCCGGTCCAGTAAGGGGCACAACTGGCGTATCAGGCGTACCTGATGAAACACCCCCCTGGCCACGGCCATCACAATGTCCTCCATGGACAGCCGGGAATCCAGGAGGACACCCAAGTTGCGCGCCCTCTCCACGGGGGTCAGTTGTTCGCCCCCAATGGCCAGTGTTGGACTTACCTGGCTGAACTGGGGTGCCGGAAACCACAGCCACTCGGTCTTGGACGGGTTGAGCTTGAGTTTGTTACTCCCCATCCAAACCCGTACGGCCTCCAGACAGCGGGACAGCACCTCGACGGCATCGTTGGGGTGGTTTGGGGTGGATATGTACAACTGAGTGTCATCAGCATACAGATGGTATTCCACCCCAGAACCACGGATGATCTCGCCCAGTGGCTTCATATAGGTGTTGAACAGAAGTGGCGAGAGGACCAACCCCTGAGGAACCCCACATATGAGGGGCCTCGGGGCCGACCTCCTAGCTCTTCCATCAGGGAGGATCTTGGACATCCCATTGAGGTTGAGCCTGAGGACTTGCCCTCTGCTCACACAGTCCACAAGCGGCACCTTTCTTCCAGCGTGGTCCCCTCTGCTAGCAGAGCCCCTGTTTTATCTGCAGAGATGAGGGAGGTCATCTCGATCGCCATTGCCCAAGGCATAGAGGAGGGCAGGTAACAAAAGTCCTCTAAGAGAGACAAGAGTCGCTCGACTCAGTCTAACCCGGTGAACTCCAGAGGAAGTTGTAGAGGGTCCACTACCTCCTCGGTCACCACTGAGGTGTCAACCTGGGAGGGGGACCAACCAGAAGGGTACCAGTTGTCGGAGGATGAAGATATGCCTCCAGAAAAACCGGCCTTCACAGGCCTCTTTAAGCCGTCCCTGTTTAAGTCTATCCTCCACAAGGCCAGGTCGGCCACGGACCTGGGTCCGACCAAGGCTACTGACTCGACCGCCATGTCTTCCTTTGACAACCACAAGGCGGGTCTCTTTCAGGAGATAGCTCCAGAACTGGAGCTCATTCCGGTTCCGGACCTGTTTATGAACGTAGTTCAAAGACAGTGGGCACAGCCTGGGACCCTTGCTAACCCCAGTGGGGGGGACAAGACACTATATGCATTGGAGTCCAAGCTGGAAGACATCCTCAAATTACCAGAGGTGGATGCACCTGTGGTATCTCTGACCTCTAATTCTTCACTTCCGGCTGACTTATTAGAGGGCCTGAAGGCGGAGGATAAGAGGGCTGAGAAGGCAGGACACAAGATGCATCAGGCGGCTGCTTGGGCGATCAAGGCCTCCACTTCGGCCTCCTTCTTAACCAGGGCCTCCTTGCTATGGCTAAGGCGCCTCAGGGCCAACCCGCCCGAGGACGACTCACCCTTGTGCCATGATTTAACTAAAATCATTACAGCTGTGGAGTATGCGGCGGACGCTTGCTTGAACACCACCAAGTTTGCATCCCACGCTCTAGCCTCCAATGTCACTTCGCACTGCCTGCTTTGGCTCCGCCACTGGCAGGTGGACATGAAAGCGAAATGGAAGCTTGGGTCGGCCCCGTTTAAAGGGGGGAATATTTTCTTGGGGATTCCCTAGACAAATTCCTCATAGAGACAAAGGACAAGAGAAAAATCCTTCCAGCCACAATCAAAAAGCAAGGCAAGAAGGGATCAGGGTCCTTTAGGAGGCGGTCCTTTCAGGGCTCAGACAATAACCAACCTTCGATCTCATACTCCTATCAGAGATGTTATGCCCAGTCGACTGATAGGAAGCAAGATAGGTCAAGCTTTGGTTCCCGGGATAGGCAACAGCAGGGATCCTTCCGGAAGCCTTTTCGTGGCGGATCCAATTCAAATGGGGAGAGTGACCAGCAGGGGTTACCTCCCATCGGGGGCCGTCTGCAATTGTCTGCAATTGTTTGCAGACCGATGGGAGGAGATAACCACGGATGCGTGGATACGCAATTCCATGAGGAGAGGCCTACTATTAGATTTTCTGTCCCTACCCCCAAGGTCCTTCTTACATTGTCCCCTGCCCAGAAACCAACAGAAAAGGGAACTCATGTAGGCGGAGATAAACCACCTTCTAGAGATAAACGCCATAGAGCCAGTTCCACACGGCCAGGAAAGGAAGGGATTTTATTCAATTCTGTTCCTGGTTCCCAAGAGCTCGGGCAGGGTCAGGACCATCTTGGACTTAAAATGCTTGAATTTTCATCTGGCCTACAAGCGGTTCAAGATGCAATCCTTCAATCGATTCTGGACTGCATAAGACAAGGGGACCTTCTCATCAGCATAGACTTGAAGGAGGCCTACCTCCATATTCCAATACATCAGGCGCACTGCAAATTTCTGCAGTTTTATTTCAACAAGAGACATTACCAGTACCGGGCTCTTCCGTTTGGACTGTCGTCTGCTCCCAGGACATTCACAAAGGTCCTGGCGGCCCTGGCAGCTCATCTGTGGGCATGTCCAGTGTGTCTGGCTTGTTACCTAGATTACATTATTATTCTGTCACCGAGTCGCCCACAGGCCGTAAGAGACGTTCGTCTGACTGTGTGCACCCTCCAATGTCACGGGTTCACGGTCAACCAGGAGAAGAACCATATGACACTCACCATGCGATTGCAACATCTGGGGGCGATTATAGACTTGCTGTCTTGTCAGGTATTTCTTTCTCCAGAACACCTGAGGAATCTAGAGTCAAGGCTTCAGACCTGCCACCGCTCTGCCCGCATTTTGATCATCCAGCTATCCCAGCTGCTGGGGGTCATGATATCCTGCATCAAGATAGTTCCCTGGGCGAGGCTTCATGCCAGGGAACTACAATAGTTCTTGCTGCCGATGCAGAGGGCCAAGATCAGCAACTCAATAAGACATGTTTCTCTCCCTCAGAAGGTATGCCGGTCACTGAGGTGGTGGTCTTCACCGGCGATCAAGGGGTCCTTCTTCAAGGAGCCCAAGCGAGGCACCGTCACATCAGATGCCAACCTCCAGGGCTGGGGGGCGCATTGTCTGGGCCAGCTGACACAGGGGACTTGGTCACCTTCAGAGGCAGCCCACAATATCAACTGGCTGGAACTGAGGGTGGCCAGGCTAGCCCTTCACTGTTTTGCGAACCTCCTGGCAGGTCAGCATGAGACTCTGGGTCGGAGGGCAGAACGTCATCTGGCGTCCATCAGGGCCGACCACATATCCGGAACCAGGAACGTGGAAGCGGACTGGCTAAGTCACCAGGCATAGTCCGGCGGTTCGGCCAGCCACTAGTTGACCTCTTTGCCACAAGAGCCAATGCCCAGCTTCCACGATTCTATTCCCACTACCACTCCCCTCAGGCAGAAGGGATGGACGCTCTGAAGTGCAGGTGGCTTCAGGGACTCATGTATGCATTCCCCCCCTGCCGCTCATCCCACAGGTCATCGCAAAGATTCTGGGGGAGGGGGCGGAGAGCCTCCTGGTGGCTCCTCATTGGCCCAGGAGGTTGTGGTTTGCGGACCACTGTCTTACATAAATAAATCTTACATAACAATATTTATGTCAACATTAATCTAATATTAAATATTTAATACAATACTTATTGTTATATTAATATAAATAATGTGTATTATTTAATACATAATAAAAATCTGATTATATATAGGACTTATATTCAAATAAGAAAAATAGAACAGAACAACAGAGTTGGAAGGATCCTTGGAGGTCCCCTGCTCAGGCAAGAAACTCAGGCAAGAAACTATTTCAGACAAATAGTTGTCCAATCTCACTTACATCTTTTTCTATATATTTGCATTTTTTATTCTTTAATGCAATTTCCCATAAGCAATAGTTTCACAGCTTCCACATGCACTTCTTTAAAGAATTCTCAAGTGAGATACTAGCCTTTATGCACGAATGGACTTTTTTTAATGGATTGATGTATTCAGATGGTGTTGTTTGAATTGTAGCTTTTATTTTTGTCAATTGCCAATATTTTAATTTTGTTGACTTCTCACACGTTTCTCTTGGGACTGAGTGGAGGAAAAATACTTGCCTACAGTATTCCATTTTAACTTCTTTTTGTTGAGACTTCCTACTGTATACTTTGTTCTTTCTGGATATGGTCAGATAGTATTTTATTTAATGTGAAGCGACGAACCTAGAATCTTTATTTCTATGTGCGGATCTCCTTTCCTCAGTTTTCCCCAATACTTCCTTCCCAGTAGACCTGGAATATAACATAATTTGGTATAGTCCAGGAAAATAAAAATTATTTCATAAAAGTCAAATGTGTTTGATATTTTGTGCTTATGAATACCATGAAACTGCTCTGCAATTATGATATCCTTATTTAATACACAGATTATGGAACAATGAAAGATGAATGTTTGCATTTGGCAAAATTAAACTGAATGTAGTTATTTATCTTTCACCTTAATTGTTTGAGCTTGTTTCTAATGTAAACTATTGTAATTTTAAATAAATATAATAGAAAAAAACTTTTCAAGGTATCAGAAATCCAGAGCAAATTTACTTTGCAAATAGACTTTGCAAGGCTGCTTTATGCAGAGGATCTTAAACTGACACTTCTGTCCAACAATGTATATATTTTAAAGAACTTGCCTGTGCTGCAAACAGCTCCTGGAGTAGATGACTATTGTGGGGTTTGTTTTTTTTATTGCCTGCACATTTATTTTACTTTAGGGCCAAAATACAAATAAATCTTGAAAAACAAGGGCCATGATTCAGTCACACAACTCTTCATTGCATCATGGTGCTTTTTTCAAGAAAAGCAGGTTAAGCACATGTCTGAGCTGCCCCACCATTATTCATTGGTTGTAAATGCCTATTTTTGGCTAGAACATCCCCAAAATTCACAACCATTGTCTGCAACATTCTGAAAAGTTTAAATTAAGCCGTGTAGCTGCATTTGTTCCCATACAACCTTAGTATTCTTGCCGCCTCTTTCCTGCTTTTCTTTTCTCTTCACCGATTCTTTTCCTTTCTGTTGATAACTGCAGACTTTTTAGGGCACAGGGCCATCATTTTATATCACTTACTATAGCATTATGAACATTAAGGCATATATGTTGAGTCAAATTGCAAGTAACAAACTAATGTGAATATGAAATCCTTTCAGAAAAAAACCCAGCAAGCTCAAATTCACACTATATGTTTATATTTATTTAGGTTTCATAAATATTGCAGATGGAATCATTTCAACTCTCTCTATATATCAAAAAGCCTAGTAATCAGAAGTATACATACAATCCAAAGAGTTAAATGCAGGAATTGTCATGGATAAAGGAAGCTGAAGTGCTAACGACTACATCAACCAGCAGAAATGTAAAGACTAGAGGAGTTGACCAGAGGTTCTCCAGCTGGACAGATGTGGGGGATGTGAGCTCTGAAGAGTCTCACGTGAACCCTGTCTGACAAACCAATTTCAAAATCCGTTTTTGGATCAGAACCTCCCGGGGTGTGTGTGTGTGAAGAAGGGGCAGCATCTCATCAGACTCAGAGGAAGTGCAACAGGTCCCTCGTAGGTCAGAGATTTGCCCTCTGAATCTGAGTCGGGTCAGTAGCATGGCAACATTGCTGCACAAGAAACTGGCTTCAGCAAATCCCAAAGAAAATTAGAGACATGAGAAGGAATTATTCCTTCCTATCTAAAAAACTATTTTAAAAAGGGATCTGGTTCAAATGGTTGTTACAAGAAGGGATGTTGGTTTTCTGGGAAAGGAGTAGAATTAGAATCAAAACTTTAGAAGAGGCAAATGCTTTTTTCTCAAAATTACTCCATATTCCTAGGGGACGATGAAGAAGGAACAGTGGGGGCGGCGGCCCCTCCCGATGACGGGGGAAAAGAATCAATAGCCAAAAGACTTAGGTCTCAAAAATGATACTATTTAAAAATTTTATTTGAATGTTGTCATGATTGATGGTAAGGAAAAACAAGAAGAATGAACATAGAAAATATGCAATGTATTTGTTATTGTGCTTGTCTTTTTTTTAACTAAAACTTGTACTATGATGAAGTTTGGGGGGGACCGCTGGCTCCGGCATGAAGCTACTAAAATGTAACGTTTTTTCCTATACCCTTTTCCCAATATTATTTTGTAAAAACCAATAAATTCTTTTAAAACAAAGAAGCTGGCTTCAGGCTAAAGCAGCTGAGCAGGAGCATACAGAGATGAGATGAAAGCCTGGTAAGAAGATCTATTAACCCACAGTTATAAATCAGAATTTGGAAAAGGCAAAGAACCTTGAGAGCATAAATAATATTGATGGACAGATCGGGATTTTGTCAAAAAGAAAGAAAGAAGGGGGAAAATTGAGAGTTGAATCACTATTCCAAAAGAGAGCCATTTGCTTGAAACCATTTGGACAGAAAGGAGAAAGGAGAGAAGTGACAAACCCACTCAAACACAAACTCTAAATTTGGCTTTGGACTTGAAAAGATTGTGTTTTTAAAGGAATCTAGGAGCGTGAACATTTACTATGTCTGAATTTCTTCTAACTAATATATCTTAAGCAACTCTAATTAATGAGAGATGGAATGCAACAAGGGAGAAAGATCAAGAAAAAGCACTATTTTCTCACTGACAATCTAATCTTCCTGTGCGGGAAGTTCTAATTAACCAACTGCCATAAATCAGAACTTGGAAAAGCAGGAGGCAAGGAGAAGGCAAAGAGAAACATACCTGAGTTTGGCTG
Organism: Rhabdophis nuchalis; assembly: GCA_039707465.1. Taxonomy (NCBI): domain Eukaryota; kingdom Metazoa; phylum Chordata; class Lepidosauria; order Squamata; family Natricidae; genus Rhabdophis; species Rhabdophis nuchalis. The sequence goes on from CM077645.1 coordinate 125,567,794, forward strand.
TATGCAAGTTTGTTCCAATTAATATATTTTGAGCAACTATAACTAATGAGAGGTGGAAAGTAGCAAGGGAAAAAATAATAACAAAATCAAGAACTGGGACATATGAAGTTTTTTTCGGGTTTTTTTCTGCAAAAGATCAAGATGGCTCCAGCTTTTCTTCCATTTTCACTAATTTAGCAAATTTAGTTGAATTAGCTACATTTAAGGTGGACCAAAATTTTGAAATAAGATCTGTATAACTAACTGCAATTTGGAACTGGACATTAAGGAAGAACAGAAGACCAAGATGGCTCCTGTCACTCTTCTCCACAGCAACTGAATTAGATAATTTTAAAGTGGACTAGAACTCTGAAATAAGAACTGTATAATTAACTGTAACTTTGGAACTGGAAATTATGGAAAGGTGGGAATTTGAAGAAATATGAGAAATTATAAAAAATATGCATAAATCATTAAAATCATTAAAATCAAGTCTAAATAGAATTCTGAACTCAGAGAAGCAGGTATTTAAAAAAGAAGGGAAGGAAGAAGGGGGGGAGATAATGAAGGGGTAGAAACGGTGGGAAATAAAAAGCAGACAAAAAACTCCATTGGGTCTGGCAGTGGTATGGGGAAAATTGAAAGGGGGGATGTGTCCCAACAAAAGGAAATAAAAAGCAGACAAAAGATGTTTTGGAGGTTGATAGTGGCATAAGGACAATTGAAGAAAAAATTGAAGAAGGAGGTTATGCCCCAACAAAGGGAAATATAAAAGATCTCTTTGACGGTGGCTTGGGGAAAATTGAAGAGGGTGGATGTGTCAAAACAAAGAAAAGGGAGAAGGCAGGAATAGAAGTGGGACAAAAGACTTACTAGGAAAAAATCAGACAACTCAAAATTGTTATATGGTGAAATATAAAGCTAAGGTAAGAGGTTTATTCCTAATTATGACTATAAAATTGAGTGGCTAACTGATTGAATATGATAATGGAAAGATAATTAAATAAAGGTTAAAATATATGGAATATGTACAAATATGAAAATGATATGGGGAGATTGTAAAGCAGAGGTTTATGATTCACTTTTATACATGATAAATAAGGGAATTGTAATGAACATTGAACAGTAAGGATTACCATTTATAGACAATTAAGGGTAATCTAAACCAAAATATGGAAAAATGGAGAGTGAACATGAAATATACTTACAATGGGAAACTATTGAGATTTAAAGACAGAATCACAAAGTGGGGGGCCTGTAAGGATGCATAATTGTATAAATGTAATGATGAGAATAGCTGGGAATTGTAACCAGGTCTACATCTCAGCCAAAATTAGGTTGTGGGGGGTGAGGGGTGCTTAAAAGCACAATGACTATATGTATACTTTTTTTCCTTTCTTTTAAAAAAAGGAGGAAGATATATGTTAAAATTAAATATGTATATTGAAAAGGAATTATAAATACCATCAACATAAAATGGAGCTCGCTCAGAAGCTAAAATACACCAAGTAAATGAGATGAAGAGTGTGCACTAGAGAAGTAAGGGAAGAAGAGATAGATAGATGAGAGAGCGGGGGGGGGGAGAGGAGGAGAGAAAGTAGGAGTGGAAAGGGGAGAGAGGAGAAGAAGAGAGGAAGGGGAAGTAAAGAAGAGAAGGGTGCAAGAGGGAAGAAAGGAGGAAGGGGGGGAGGAGAGAGGGAGAAGAAAGTGATGGATAAGGTACAAATATGGTGTATGGAAAGCAGAAGAGCCAATAATTGTTTTTGGGAGTTGATGGCAAGACGAATTGATGTAAACATTTAATAATACAATACAATGTTGGCTATGTAATAGTATACATGTGGTTATATATTATGAAAATGAAAAAAATAGAAAACTTTATATATTAAAAAAAAGAAATGTGAAGACTAAAATATGGAGCCCATCAAATCTTCCCTCCCCCTTCTTTAACATGTAATCTTTGAAGGGAACCATCACAAAATTCCTTTTTGTCTCCCCTGTCATTGTTAATGATAGGACTCACTGACCTTGCTCTTTTGGGTAATCTGGATATCAATATAAATCTCAGGTGTTCTGAAGGATAGTCTAAGGCAGGAGGGGATCAATGCTGTCCTCAAGCCTCACAGCCCTATTGAAGTGTTCAGAGGCCCCAGATAATAAATTGCTTTACTCTCCAAATATTCATAAAGGATGGATAAGAATTTCATTCCATCTAAAGGTTCCACATATTCACCCAATCTTACAAGAGAACTAGAATGAGCAACATAAGCAACTGTAAGTAAAAGTACAAGCATCTGTTAAAAATAATCTAGAATCCTTTTCAGACACTTGCTAGAAAGAGATTAGAGGAGAAAATCTACTGGGGAAGCCTTCTGGAACAATTGCCACCTGATATCTTCCCTCTTTCTTCAGTGATGGGCAAGCAACTTCCTCTGATCAGCATTCTTGCTAAGGGAATGGAGGGCAGGCTCCTAGTGTTAGGACAATGCTTGCCACTAAGAAATTTTCTGACTCTATTCACATATGGCATCTCTACTATCTCTGCACCATTCATATTCTCATTCCTGATTTTGATGAATTTTCGTCACCTGCCTTGGATTTTATTTCTTAAAAAAAAGTTTCCAACAACTAAAAAGAGAGCAATGTGGAGAGTTGAGAGGGAAGAAAATAATCTAAGAGACACCCAAACACTGAAATGAATGACATAGAGCCTGAAATGAGACAAATGAAGGCAGTCTCTCACAAAGGTAAGCAAGAAAAAAAAATCTGTTGGTCTGCTTGGGAGCCAGAATAATGCATGGCCCAATGACCTGGTATTCTGCTGTGACCTAGAGGCCCTGTTAGGGGAGGTTTGGACTGCCATTGACTTGCAATTGCACGCAAAAAGCTATTGTGCAAGATTGGTCGCCTTAGCAGTGGTATATTCAGTGAGTCTGGTCCACTACTGTGGAATTTGCCAGAGCTAAACTGCTAGCACTGGCAAAAGATCGCGTGAGAGTGAAGCATTTCAGATTGCTTCCGGCAACAGTATTCTGAGCTGTTTTTTCCACTGAGTTGCATCTTGGATGCCATTATCACTTGGCACCCCTTTTTATTTGTGTTGACCAACTGAAGCAGTCACAGAGATATTGTCTACTACAGTTATGATTATGAGTTCTCCAAGAACTGTGGAGATAGGCCCTAAGGTGCATATGTTAAACTGGACGTTTGAAAGCAAAAGAATGTTGGAATTCACACAGCAATACTAGCAAACTCATGAGGAGCATATCCAAAGAATTTATCAGTGGATGTTGACCATCATCTAAATATGTTCTCTGAAGTTACTAACATTCCATCAGGCATGGACCTGAATACTGCCATATAAAACAGCCACAGTACCTAGGATTGTCAACAGTCACAGATGAACGCCTATAACCATAAATTTTAGTGTTGGCTACTACTATCCTCCCTGATGTCAACAAAAGCAAGATGCCAAAGGCAGATGGATGGCAAACCTTCCACAATGTTTCATTGTCCATGACATACAGTATAACTATTTGGTGCAGCAAAGCCTGCTACACATTAACTTCCTCACCAGCATCAAACAAAAAATGTGATTCCTGGCAATAGCAATGCCAATGGTATTCTCTCTCTCTCTCTCTCTCTTTCTTCAATGAAAAAAGATAGATAGTCATCACACCAAACATATTAATACATTTCATTTCCAATCCAGTGTTTTTAGAAAGCTCAAGAAGATGATTATGGTTCTGTCACCTTTCCTTTACATTCTATCTTATCATATCTGTATAAAATAGGCCAGGGTAATAAAGGTTGACTGATACAAAATGGCCCAATTAATGCATTGGCTGGCAGTGAAATGGACTTGAATCATTTGAATCTTAATCCAACACTCTTAATCACTGTGATCTATGGAAAGGTATGATTTAAAATGTGAGTCATTTGGAAAACTGAAAAAGAAAGTCTTAAGTGTTTGTGGAAAAGGCAATGAAACTATAAACCAGAGAGCAAAGTTTTCTATGATGTCGAATTGTATCACATCCTATCCTTTAGATGGCACCATTCAACCATTCTGCACCTTTGCAGCCTTCCTAATATGAGGCAATTAGTATTCATGGTATAAAGTACATATATTTCCTTTGTTATCCCAAGGCCTAAAATACCCATAATATTGAGTACCAAGATGATGTTAGCATTTTTATCAGGAGCAATATTTTGCATGGAATAGTGATTATATCCTTATTGGGAAGAACTTGGAAAGCCCCAGTACTCGTTCAATGTCTATGAAATATGTAATTTTGTGAGAATCCTTTTTAATTCATAAGGTGAATAAGTGAAACCACGTATAACTTATCTGAATCAACAAATCTATTCAGAAAGTCACTAGAACTATGAAATATGTAATTTTGTGAGAATCCTTTTTAATTCATAAGGTGAATAAGTGAAACCACGTATAACTTATCTGAATCAACAAATCTATTCAGAAAGTCACTAGAACTACAACAAACATCTCCCATATCAATATCCAGTGACTTACAACTGTTTTTCATACTTACAACCATTGCAGCAGCCCCATGATCACATCATCAAAATTCCAACATCAGCAACTGGCTCATATTTACGATAGTTGCAGTATCCCAAGATCATGTGATCCCAGTAGTGAAATTCAATTTTTTTTTTACTACCAGTTCTGAGGGCGTGGCTTAGTGGGCATGGCAGGGGAAGGATACTGCAAAATCTCAATTCCCACCATCACTCCTGATGGAATGATATTGCAAAGTCTCCATTCCCACCCCATTCTGGCTCCAGCCAGAGGTGGTATTTATTGGTTCTCCGAACTACTCAAAATTTCTACTACCGATTCTCCAGAACCTGTCAGAACCTGCTGAATTTCACCTTTGCATGATCTCCTTTGGCAACCACTTGACAAGTAAAGTTAATGGGGAAGCCAGATTCATTTAACCATAGTGTTACTTATTTAACAGCTGCAGAGATTCACTTAACAACTATGGCAAGAAAGGTCATAAAGTGGGACAAAATACATTAAACAAATGTTTCACTTAGCAACAGAAATGTTGGGTTTAGTTATGGTCATAAGTCGAGGACTATCTGTAAATATTTTTAGAATGAAGGGTTGCCCTAACTGAAGTGTTTGCTAAAATTCAAAAAGTGCAGAAGATTTTAGCATGAGGACGTTTCACCAGTAATTTGCCTCTAGAACTGGAGGTTCTATTTAGTCTGAATTTATTTACATATTTCTGATTCTAATGGCTGATAGATCTTTGTTTCCATCAATTTGTTTAATCCAGCAACTAAAATAAATTATCTACCTATATGCCAGAATGAGGTAACAGAATGTTGTGTGGAAAATATCAGTCTGACAGAGGTGCAGAAATCTAACACCATTTTCTTTAAAATAAAAAATATTTTGATTTCCCAATGTGCACTTAGATACCCCGTTTCCTCAAAAATAAGACCTCCCCAGATAATAAGCCCAATTGGGCTTTTGAGCGCATGCCCTAAAATAAGCCCTCCCCCGAAAATAAGCCCTCCCCCAAAATATTGTAACACAACAGTAGCCGTGAGGTGACCATGCACTTCACAAATAATAAGACATCCCCCAAAATAAGGCCAAATGCTTATTTCTGGGGTCAAACACAGTACAGTCAGTGTAACAGCAGGAAATAGCACACACTGTACTAGAAAAAAATCATAAAAATAGTGTTCAGGAAGATTATATTAAAATCACCATGGATTTGGGAAGGCTTTATCATATTATGGCTGGGTGTCCAGGGAAGGAATGGCAGAGTGAAGTCTGCTCCATGATAATTGGAGCTGATGACCACAGCAGAAAGAGGAATAATTCCTCTTAGACAAAGATAGGACTTGAGATCACACACAAGTGCTCCAAACAGTTGTGTCTTGTGAGAGGAAGAGGGAGGGAGGGAGGGATGGAATAAACAGCAAAGGGGTGAATAAAACTTTCATTTTAGAAAGTTTGAAATGGTAAAATCTTGCTAAAATTGAAATAAGATTTTGGAATAAATAATTCTTCCTGTGGAAAAATGTTTTTCTTTTCATTTTTTTAAATAGCGAGGTAAAACTTTAAAAATTGTACACCAGAGAGTACTATGGAGAACTAAAGATTATAATTCAAGACAAAATACAAATAACAAACTAAGAGGATGACTGGACAATTTTCCTACAATGGATTTATAAAAAAGTTTTGGTAAGGTTTTGTAGAGATTTGTGAGAAGGAACAAACAAAAAACCAAGAAATAAAGGTTTACAACACTATTTGAAGGAACTAGAGAACAAGATTGTTACAAATAATAGGAAGGGGTTTAAAGTTGATTTAATTGATCAAGGTTAAAATAAATTTATTTTTTCTGAAATTCTTAATGTATTTTTGTTTTCTTTTTTTTATATTGAAAAAGTTTTATTGGTTTTACATTTTTTCTGTAGGATAGGGTAAGGAATACAAAGAAATTTTGAAAGCATTCACGTCGAGGTCGTCGGCTCTTCCGGGACCTCAAAATACATTAATAACAATAAAAAGAAAAACATTTTTCATCAAACTACAAAGTGAAAGCGTGTACATATATCTAAATTCTCAATTCAATACTGTCAGTCCTTTACAAAAAATCCAAATACAAATATTATGCAAAATTGTTCAAAAAGAAAAGTCAAGGCAAAGTTATTTTTTTGATCTAAGTGTCTTGGCAATTGAATCTTCTTTTTCTCCTTCCAGGCCCCCAGTAGGCGGGGCCGTGGCCCCCTCCGTCCCCCCTGGATCTTCCCCCAGGGCAGAGGAATGTTTTTTAAGAAAGGCTTCCGCCTCAGCAACTGTTTTAATCCTCACTCTTCCTCCTTCCCAGAACACCAGCATCCCTTCGGGTGTCACCCACTTGAACCAAATCCCATGATCAAATAAAATTTTAGACAAGAAGGAAAATTTCCTTCTTGCTTCTCGAATCTTTCTAGGGATCTGCTTCAAGATAGCAACCTCTTTTTGTTGGTAAATTAATGGACTACCTCTCTGCACTTTCAGGATTTCCTCTCTGGTTGACCTTCTAACAAATTTCACATGTATCTCTCTAGGCACTTCATTTATCCTGGCATATGCTGAGTTAATTCTGTAGGCTAGGTCAATGTCCCCCCTGATCTCATCCTTAGATTTTTGTAAATAGTCTGCTAAAATTGTACTCATAAGATCAGGGAGGCATTCACCAGATTCCTCAAGAACGTTCTGAAATCTCAAAAAATATGTCATTCTTTCCATATCAATCCTAGACACATGCCCATTTGTTTCCCCAACCTCTTTAGTAACATTTTAAATCTCTCCCTTAACCCCCGCCAACCCCCCTTCCAATTCTTCAGTCTTCTGTGTGTTTTCCAGCACTTGCTTCCGTGTGTCCAATAGCTCCTTCTTGAAATTGATGTTTTCTGCCCTCTGGGCTTGAATCTCTTGTACCAAAGTTTGTATAACAGTTTCAAGAGAAGCCATCCGTTGTTCTAAACCTGTCAGTGCTGTTTCTTGAGCCATGATTAACTGTTAAAATCAATGCCACCAAAATGGCGTTTTCAGGGTGGGGTTGGTGAGACTAACCGGGAGCCAAAAGTTCTGATCAAGGTTGTAACGTTGTAAAATACAGGAACCAAGAGAGAGACAGTTTTCCAACTCAATAGATGTAATAGCGAAGGTACTCCAGAAAAGAAATCACAAATCCAAAAGAAAAAATTTCTTCATTAAAAACCAGAGATAGTCCAAATTGCAAAGAGACACTGGAAATTTTCCATAAACAAAATAGTCAATCAGGAACAAAGAGAGGCCATTTTCCACCGCCCAGCTCAGAGCCCGCAGGAGAGAGTAGTGAGAGAAATTGTATCAGCCAGACCTAGAAACATTGTTGCAAGCAAGCCGCAATCCACTTTCCCTTAACACAAACAGTCAGGATTGAAAATTTCCGCTCCTCGCCGCGAGGAACCATTTCCAAGTGCCGCTTAGATCCGAGGTTTTTTTTTAAAAAAACAAACACCCCCCTCCCAGTCCTTTCAGCCCGGCTGACAGTAGAAAAAAAAGTTTTTGAACACTCACTCTCCCCTTGCAGCTGAAGCCTCGGGAAGCCTTCCGACATCGACGTTCAGCCCTCTACATAGATGTGAATGGCGCCGTCATCCTTAGGCGAAGGGAGAACCCCCCGCAGCATGTTCTCCTTCACCTAGGCCGCGGCAAAAGGGTCGCCTCCCCCACCGCCGTGAGGGGGGGCGTCCCTGCCGAGCCGGCCCTACGGGAGACACCCAAAAAAGGGGCGTCTCGCCCCCATGGGGGGGGGCAGAAAAAGCAACAAAACGGCGAGCGAGCGCTAGGCTCGCTCGTCGCCGCTGGAGCCGGAACCGGAAGTCTGTATTTTTGTTTTCATCAGGACTGAAATAGTGCTGCTTTATGGATTTGGTTGGAGATATGAAATGGAATGTGGGAAGAAGTCATAATTTGTTGTATTTTAAGAGAAAGTGGTAAGTTACTAAAATGGTTTATAGTTGTGATGAAGGAGAAAGTAACTTCTTTATATATTTCTTTTCTTTTTTTACTATATTTTTTCATTTTTTCTATATTTTCTTTCTTTTTTCTTTTCTCCGTTTACTTTTACGTTTACTTTTTAGTCTTCTTTAGTTTATATTAATTTTTATTGTGATAATTGTAATCTTTCATAAAATTACTGTTACAAATAAATATGGGTAGGTTGTATACATTGAATACATTATGTATACACTAATTGAAGTATACATTAAGGAAGTTGTGTTTCATAGGAAATTATGCGTAGCTACGGTGGGAAAAAGCACCCATTTAAGTAATTATAAAATTCATAAGAAAATAGCAATTTGTGGGGAAATGTGTTAATCTATTCAAAATATTTTGTTAATAGATCAAAGACTTTTATAGGTAGTTCTCACTTAAAATAGTATTTGAGATTGGAATTTCTCTTGCTAAGTGATGCTGTTATGAAGCGCAACATCATGTGATTATATTGCTAAGCAACAGCAATCCCTCAGTCCCTAGTTGCCATTTTTAAGTGAGGACTGTGTGGATCATTATGTGAGGACCTCATATGATTGTGATTTCCAATTTCTTGCCAGTTTGACCATTCAGTTTGCTTTAATGACTGGAAATCTGAGGCAGTAGCTGAGTAGCTTAGCTCCACAACTAAGATCACTTAACTGCAGAGGCACTGCAATGTTGGAACTTCCAAGACCAAACATAGGTTCCAATTGGTCAGCACCTTTGTACATTCAAATGGTCACTGAACAAGTTATCATTAAGTGAGGACAACTTGCATGTAGATACATGGTATAGCAGGGGTCCCCAACCTTTTTTGCACCAGGGACCGGTTTCATTTTAAAGAAAATTCTGTGGACCGGCTGACCTAGAGGAGGAGGGGGGTAGGGAGAACAGGCGGCGCAAGCACACGCGGGGGGGGGGGGGGAGAGTCGGCTCACTTGGCCCTCTAGGGCAGTGGTGGGCAAACTTATTAGTCAATAGAGCCAAATATCAACAGTACCACTACTGAAATTTCTTTTGAGAGCCAAAAGGTGTGGCCTGTTTTATGGGAGTGGCTCAGTTGTCATGTGACCCGGTGGGCATGGCCAACTTGGAAAATGTGGTGAAACTCACTTAATGCTTAGCAACCAAAATTTTGGGCTCAATTGTGGTCATAAGTTCTTTCTTTGTTTCTTCCATTTATGGCTGGTCTTTGGTCTTCTGAAGATGGTAAAAATGGATTTATGGGCACTCGTTATATATAAAGGCAGCCCATGACTCTTTGGGATGCTGGTTTGAATCCAGAAAATGACTCAGAGGATGTGATTCCTTTGAAATGACCACTGGGAGAAAAATAGATCTTTAACCTGGTTAACCAAAAAGGTAGCTTGAGGTGGAAGGAAATAGGAAAATAGATTATTTCCTTTTCTTTCCTTCCTTCCTTCCATTGCCTCCCTCCCCCTTCCTCCCTTCCTTCCTTCCCTCCTACCCTCCATCCCTTTCCTTCCTTCCCTCCCTCCTACCCTCCATCCCTTTCCTTCCTTCCTTCCTTCCCTCCTTCCTACCCTCCATCCCTTTCCTTCCTTCCTTCCCTCCTTCCCTTTCCTTCTTCCCTCCCTCCTACCCTCCATCCCTTTCCATCCTTCCATCCTTCCTTCCTTCCTTCCCTCCCTCCTACCCTCCATCCCTTTCCTTCCTTCCCTCCTTCCCTCCCTCTCCTTCCTTCTTTCTTCCTTCTTTCACCCCTCCCTCCCTTCCTCCTCCCTCCCCCTTCTTTCCTTCACTCCCTCCCTCCCACCATTCATCTTTTTCTATCTCTCTCTCTCTCTCTCTCTGTATCTGTCGCTCTCCTCCCTCCACCCACCTCTGTCACTCTGTGTGTGTGTGTGTGTGTGATTACCTCTCTCCCTCTCTCTCTCTCTATTTCTGCCTGTCTAAGTCTGTCGCTCTGTGTGTCTGTCATTCTCTCGCCCCCCCCCCGCCCCCCCAAGCAGCAGAGGGGAGGTTATCCCGCAACGGGCGAGCGGACGGGCGGAGGACCCGAGCTGCTGCTACCTTAAGTGTCGCCGAGGCCATCCGGGCGCCACACACGGCTGGAAGAGAGGTGGGCGTGCGCGCCCGGATGGTGCTTAAGGTAGCCGCAGCTCGGGTCCTCCGCCCGCCCGCCCAGGATGAGGCAGCCGTAACCTCCTCACTGACATGCTGGCCCCTCCGGGAAGCCCCGGAAAGTGCGCCGCGGTGGCCGTCAGAAGGAGCTGTTGGAGGTGCTCTCGGCCATCCTCTGCCCAGGGGGCTTCTCCCTCCTCCTCCTCTCCGGCCCTGCGGCCCAGTTCTTATGAAGCCGCGGACCGGCACCGGTCCACGGACCGGGGGTTGGGGACCCCTGTGGTACAGTACAGTGTAGTCTGGATTTCCATTTATTTGCTCATCTCTGCTACTAACTACCATTCATGAAGATATCAGTTCTTAGTAGGCAGTAGTTTGGCAAATACTGTAAGTTTCTGGTTTCTGGTTTATTTTAATTTATATACCGCACCCTTTCCCAAAAGGGACTCGGGGCGGTGCACAGGCAATTTAAAAACATATATAAACAACAATATACAAAATATAAAACCAAATTAAATTAATATCCCTGTGCTAAAAATTTAAATATATTAAAACAATATCCCTAAAACCAATTTAAAACATTTTAACTGCAGACTGTGAGCTAAGTGATGTAAGTTAGGCCAGGCCGGCCTGTTGGAAAAAATAAGTTTTAAGGTTCTGGCGGAAGGAGCGGACATCCGTGATCATTCTCAGTTCGGGGGGTAAATCGTTCCAGAGAGTTGGGCCCTCCACAGAGAAGGCCCTTCCCCTGGGCATCGCCCGCTGGCATTGCCTAGTGGACGGCACCCGGAGAAGTCTCTCTCTGTGGGAGCAAATCGGTCAAAGGGATGTATGGGGCAGGATGCAATCCCGAAGATAACTAGGTCCCGTGCCATGGAGCGCTTTGAAGATGATAGTCAGCACCTTGAAGCACACCCGAAAGACCACAGGCAGCCAGTGCAACTCGCGCAAGAGCGGTGTTACATGGGAGCGTCTAGGAGCTCCCATAATTGCCTGCGCGGCTGCTTTCTGGACTAACTGCAGTCTTCGGGTGCACCTCAAGGGAAGCCCCATGTAGAGAGCGTTGCAGTAGTCTATACGGGATGTCACGAGCGCATGAGTGACTGTGCGAAGGGCGTCCCGGTCCAATAAGGGCCACAACTGATGAACCAGGCGGACCCGGTAGAACGCCCCCCTGGCCACGGCCGTCAAGTGGTGTTCTAACGACAGCCTGGTATCCAGGAGGACACCCAGGTTGTGTGCCCTATCCACGGGGGCTAGATGTTCGCCCCCAATGGCCAGTGATGGTGTCAACTGGTTGTACCGGGACGCCAGTAACCACAGCCACTCTGTCTTGGAAGGGTTGAGTCTGAGTCTGTTCCTTCCCATCCAGATCCGCACGGCTTCCAGACACCGGGACATCACTTCGACGGCATCGTTGGGGTGGTTTGGGGTAGATATATACAGCTGTGTATCATCAGCGTAGAGGTGGTACTCTACCCCAAAACCACGGATGATCTCACCCAGTGGCTTCACATATGTGTTGAACAGGAGCGGCGAGAGGACCGACCCCTGAGGTACCCCACAAGTGAGTGGGCTCGAGATCGACCTCTGCCCTCCTGCCAACACAAATTGCGCTCGACTGGAGAGGTAAGAGGAGAACCACCGTAAAACGGTGCCCCTCACCCCCAGCCCCTCTAGCCGATGCAATAGGATACCATGGTCGATGGTATCAAAAGCCGCCGAGAGGTCTAACAAGACCAGGATGGAGGAACAACCCCCATCTCTGGCACTCCAGAGATCATCCACCAATGCGACCAATGCCTTCTCGGTGCTGTGTCCGGACCAGAAGCCAGACTGGCGCGGGTCCAGATAATCAATTTCCTCCAGGTGGCGAGGAAACTGTTGCGCCACCACACTCTCTACAACCTTTGCCAAAAAGTGAAGGTTGGAGACCGGACAATAATTTACTAACAATGCTGGGTCCAGGGAAGGCTTCTTGAGGAGGGGTCTCACCATCGCCTCTTTAAGGGAGGCCGGCAAGAACCCCTCACTCAGAGAAGCGTTCACAAGTTCCTGGAGCCAGCCTCGTGTAACCTCCCAGGATGCCAGTACAAGCCAGGAGGGACACGCAACCTGTCCATATCATCGGAAGTAACAGAGTCAAACTCCTCCCATAATGGTGTCTCAAGAACTACGTCCGCTAGTCCCTCCAGACCACTTTCGGTGGAGGCCAGCTTGCTCCGGATCTGAGCGATTTTATCCTGCAGATACTCTCCAAATTCCTCTGCTCTGCCCTGCAACGGGCCTTCCCGTGGCCTCTGTTGAAGGAGGGAGCGGGTCACCCTGAACAGGGCGGCAGGGCGGTTATCTGCGGACACAAAAAGGGTGGCACAATAATGACGTTTGGCCACCCTTATCGCCACAAGGTAAGTCCTCAACTGGGCTCTTGCCTGTGTTCGGTCAGATTCGGACTGTGTGGACCTCCATCTACTCTCTAGGCATCTCTTGTGGCGTTTCATCACCCTCAGCTCCTCAGTAAACCAAGGAGCCTGGGTGACTCGCCGCCGCATGAGAGGCCGCAAGGGCGCGACCCGGTCCAAGGCCCCGGCAGCCGCAATACTCCATGCGGCCACCAGGTCCTCAGTCGGGGCGCGGGTCAGGGTCATAGGTAGTGGCCCAAGCTCCATCTGGAACCTTTCGGGATCCATCAGGCGCCTGGGACGGAACCATCTCGGAGTCTCTGGTTCCGCCTCCCCGCGGTGGGTTGTAGCAGTTGGAAAGTCGAGCAGGAGAAGTGAGTGATCTGACCATGACAGGGGCATACTGGCTAAATCCCCTATACCCAGATCACTTGTCCACTGACCAGAGACAAAAATCAGATCCAGCGTGTGTCCTCCCGCGTGAGTGGGACCCTGAATTACTTGGGTCAGGTCCATGGCCGTCATGGAGGCCATGAACTCCCGAGCTGCCTCGGATGATCCGCCCAACGATGGCAGATTGAAGTCCCCCATGACTACCAGTCTGAGCGATCACCTCAAGGAGCTGGGGCAGGGATGCTGATACATAGCAGGGAGCCAGGTATATAACCAGCACGCCCAACTGCCTCCCTGGGCCCCACTTCACGCAGAGGGACTCACAACCGGTGGTCTGCGGTACAGTGGTCCCTCTGGGCTCAAGACCTTCCCTAACAATAACCGCTACCCCCCCCCCCTGCCTAGGGCCCGGGGTTGATGAAACGCGCGGTAACCTGGCGGGCACATTTCCATGAGCGGAAGTCCTCCCTCGTGGCCCAGCCAGGTCTCCGTAATCCCAGCCAGGTCCGGTTCCCCCTCCGACACAAGGTCGTTAATGAGGGGGGCTTTGTTAACCACGGACCTGGCGTTGCATAACATCAACCGCGGGCCCTGGCTCTGTGAGCCCGGACCACCTAGATCGCGGGGGAAGCCCAGGGGGCTGGTGCGCGTGACCACCTGTAACCAACGGCCATGCGCCTCCACCCGGTGGTGGCCTTCCTGTCTCCCAACGCCCCTGCCCCTCCCTACAACCGTTCTGATCGAACAACTCTCTGTATAATCGACCCGTATTCCCCGTATGATGTAAAAGAAATTATTCATCTTTTTCCTGTCCAAGAACTACCACAAACCCCAATAACAAAAATGACATGAAGATTGTTCTGCTTTTATCATAACGGAGTGCAGATAGGAGAAAACTACAGGATTCCATATCCTTCTAGTTAAGAAGTGGCATGAAAGGACATTTTGCACATGAAACAAAATGAGAAGGAAAGCATTCTAGCACAACTTGTCAGGAAGATCCTACCCATCCCAGTAGAAGTGCTCAACCTTCAGAATAGGATCTACAGGCTGAAGTTATCCTCTTTTTTCTTTGTCCCCTTTGCCCTGTGTCATTATTATTTCTTGTCGCCCTACTACTCTTTCTCCTCCACCTTGTTTCCCTGCTTTCTTTGGTACCATACACTCAAAAACTAGCTGCAGCTAGATCAGAGTAGGAGAATCCATCCCCATTGTATTATCCATATGGATTGGATACACAAAATGTCAACCTACTGTCAAGTGTTTAAGGAGATTTTTATCCAATACAGATGTAGAAATAGCCAAATAAGTATTATATCCAATATCCTGGATTTTTAAGATTTCATGTTATTCACTGCCAGTCTATTCTCAGCCTTTTGGGGTTTAGGACACGCCTGGCCGTTGATTTCCTGTCATGGATTAATAAAGTAGCTTTAGCCAAGACAGTTCAGATATCAAGCTCAGATTGAAGATGCTTTGTTTGGGTAATAATTTTGAATCATGGCTCTGAAGGTCAAGTAGTGCAATCAGGCTTACAGCAGAAGATATATGTACAGGATCAATTGCTATTACAACAAGCAGGTTAAAAAAAAAATCACTTGCCTGAAACAGAAAAAGTTCAAAATAAGTTGGGAGCATATTTTACATTATGGAGAATCCCATTTGGCTGCAAAAAGGCCCATGAATCAACTAAAGATATTTCAGATATAAGCAATTTACTAGCTGTTGTCAAACCTTGGCATCCATTTGATTCAAGGAATCAAAGTTCATTACGATTATTGGCAATTCTCTGATAAAACAACAATTCTTAACTATTTTAAGAACTTCAGCAAAATAGATCCCAAGATCTGCAGGATTATCATTATTGGTTTCTCTGTTAGCCCCACGTTTTCAATTATGTTCCTTTATGTGTTGGCAATTATTTTTGAGAAACATGCCGGTAGTCTACAACTGAATATGAGGAGATTATATCCCTATCCATTTCCCATAGACTCTGTATCAGTTAGAAAACCCGAGCTCTCCAATTAATAGCTCAGCTAATTAAACCTCTGCCTTTGTTAATGCAAGGAAAACCGCTCCGTTTTCCCTAATTTGACAGTGACGGTTTCTTCCTGTATTTTACCTCTAGCCGAGCCCTGAACAGCTGCGGCGGTTGGCAGGGAAAAAGCGGAGTTTCTGAATCAAATGCTGCGACGGGAGACGCGGCGTTTGGCTTTGCTTTAGCAACTCGGCCTCTGAGCTTGGCGGAAAAGAGGCGAGAATGCGCTCACCGACCCCTCTGGATTTCCTCCCCTTATTAGGGAGGCAAAGAGGTGGCTGAGGAAACGGTCTCCGCAGTCCGCAACAGAGTGAAAGTACAAACCAGTATACTGTGCTGTAAAACCCTTCCATATATCTTAAAGTCGCTTTTTGGTCAGACCCAACGCGGTTTCTACGCAGCTTTTCAAAAAATCGGTTCCATCCTGAACCAGGCACCGGTCAAGCAAAAGAAACATACCCCTCTCCTTTCAACAGTTTTCCCCTTTTTCAAAAGAGAGCCGCGTGCGTGTGGGCCGCGGCCGGGGCCGAGCGGGTCTGGGAATGGCACGCAGCGCCCATTTTGTGACCGAGTCGGCAGTCCGGCTAAACTAAAGCAACGCCTGGAGAAGCCCGCTTCTGTGTGCCCATGGCCTCAGCTTTATCGGGCCATTTGTTTGGTCCCTTCTTTTGTAATTGAGGTCAGTGGGTCAGATGCTGATAACAATGGACAAACTACATTTTCTGGAAATTAATTTGCGTAAAAAGAAGCTGTCTTTTCTTAAAAGCACAATGATTTACTTCTGCATTTCTTATCGGGAAACAATATGTAGGTGGTGTGCCGTGGTGTGTGAGACGGTTTACTGTTTATTTGCCAAAACCATTATCACCACTGTCATAAGCAATAACTAGCAGAGAAGAAATAGCTTTAGCTTGTTGCAGCAAAGTCAACAAAGGATCTTCTGACAACCTTAGCGCATCTATTATGGCTTGGGTCTTCCTGAACCAAAGGAATGTGTAACCTGCGATAGTTTCTAGAACGCAAACTTCTTGATCAACCTGGATTTAATTCAGTTCTAGAGCAGCCATTTAAACACAAATCATAATTTTCCTGCTTTTAAAATTGCTGGTTCTAGAACTCCTCAGTTTGTATGAGTAATACTTATTTTTTTTAAAAGATTCCATTTTCTTTCCCCACAATTTTGCCATACTTTGCATTTGATCATTTGAGATGCTGCTTTCATCTTTAGCATTTAAAAAATATATATAGTAAGGTTATGTGTGTCATAAGTAATCAACAAAGAAACAGAATAGGGTGGATAAAACATTTTGAAAAATTAAACCATGTAACATATTTTCTCAGTCTCTGTAATCCCCCCCCCCCCCCAAATAAAGAGTATAGTTTGATAACACTGGAATATTGATACATTTCTGACTGATTTTTAAAAAGTACAAAATACCAAAACATTGTAAGCCGCCCAAAGTTACCCTGTGGTAAAATGGGTGGATGGATGAATAAATAAATAGCAATATTATTGACATATTCAAGGGAGGCTTGGGTAAGGTGCTCTCAAGTCCCCATGGTGATGCTACCCTGCAGTTTCAAAAAAACTCTCACCCTGCTTTGTTCTATCCAGCTTTCTGCTCTTTCCCACTTCTCATTGTTCTCCGCGTACATTTCTCATAAAAGAAAATGCCCTCTGCACACAGCTGGTGGAACAAGTAACATATTTTTTTCTCTTCTTTTCCCAGTCACCAGGCAATGCTGAGAAGGAACCCCCTCTCAGCCCAGAATTGCCTGACCTATTGATCATTGAAAAGAGGTAAAAGAATGCTCAACTCCTTGACTACTTCTCCATGTTCTTCTCCATTTAGGAAGCTTAGAATGGAAAATAGTTATTGCTTTTTCTCTAGGAAATAAAGGTATCAGCAGATGCTCCAGAAATTCACTGTTTTTAAATTGGAGTACAGTATTTGTGCTTAAGGGTTGAAATGAGGGGTCCTTGGTGCTCTCTGAGTTTGCTTGTTTTCTTGCAAACGTTTCATTACCTTAATAGATAATATCATCAGTGCTAGTGGTAACAGCTTCTGAGCATGCAGACCCCCAGATTAATGGGATCCCTGATCAAAAGATATACGAGCTTCCATTTAGAAAAATCTATGACAGGCACCATCTATTGACTAAATCAAACAATTTCAGGCTACACATATTTAAAAAAATATCCTGAAGTGCTTTGTATCTCTGATTTACACTGCACTTCTCAGTTATTATTAACACGGCCAATTTTTTTTCCAGGCTCTGCAACTTTACTCATTTTAATGCACAGATTCCTGAAAACAGTTTTTTGTGCCTCTCCCACACCCCAAGGGTCATGCCTTAAACCTGAAGAAAGTGCAATCATTCTATTTTTTAGCAAAGAGATCCTGTCAAAGAGATATGGTCCAAATGACTTTTTTTACATTATTTTCAAACCATGTGCAGCCCTATTATCCACACCCTTATAGAATTCATAAATTATTTGTAACAATAATTTTCTAATTTGATTAAATGAGTGTGCTACAAAGAATGTAATGATTTCTGATTTGGAATTAACTGATTAATTTAAGTGTTTTTGTGTCTCATTAATCCCCAGGTCTTACTGTTTTTCCTTTAAATCATTGGGTATTGAAAAAGCTCGGCTTAGTGTCTTTTGTGATTATTAAGATATTTGAAACCTATAACAGCAAATTTAGAAGCTGCTATCTCACATTCGCCTTCTGAATAAAGAAACTGTAACAGAGTTAATTTCCTTCCTTTCATGTTACTGCATTCAAGAATTTCATTTAGGAGTTTATCTCAGCAATTCTGTCCTGTGCCCCTGCTGTCTAACCCTGTTTGCTGAGTTACCCGGGGTTTAGTGACAAGTTCTACTTGAGTAAATTGTATTTAGACAACAATATATTTCATTCAAGCTTCTTGCAATGATTGGGCCAAGGTCAGTTTTATATTCTGCCGAAATCATAAAGTGACACTCGAGATAAACAGAATGTTTACTCTCTCCATGTGAGCTGGAGCTGATATGTAAATTTATCCTTATTCTTTCATCAAATTTGCATTTACCCTCTTAGTCAAACACTACAGAGCTCCAAATCAAACAGTTTTAATGGTGGTCAACTCTTTATGACCGATTGTCGTATCAGAGGAAAAAGAAGCTGCAATTTAGATTAAAATGCAAAGAATAACACAACATACTGTGTGTCATCCGGTTTGCAATAACTGGATAAACTTTCCATAGAAGTGAATGGTTTTTGATGCTTAGCTGCCTAAAAGGCAATTACTGTATTCTTGTATTTTTATTACCCTGCCTTTATCTGCAACAAACAGGCTATACTTACCTGTCTTTGTTATTTTCATCCTGATCAAACAAGTGAGGTGCTGCTAAACAATTTCCTTCCTTTCTTGCCACTTTCTAATCTGCATGAAATGAACACAATCTGATCCACAACAACAAAAAGATCTATATCCTTCTGTCTGTTACGCTTAAGATACCATGTCTACTGTACAATCAAGCTTCAGAAAGAAACATGGGATTCTATAGATGGCTTCTGTATTTACTGCAGCTTTTTAAAAAAAAAAACAAATCAGGGTATGCTAGTACGTATGCAAATCAGAAAGGCTGATCATTGCCTTTCTGATTTAGGGACGTAGGTTAGGTTAGGAACGTATTTTGTAATGTGGGGCTGGAAATAGGCAACTATTCGTAGAATAGTGATGTGGGAGAAGATTTGCCCCCTTCCCCTTCTTTATCTATAAACCTCCCTCTATTTCTCACATTTTTGAAAAAGTGAAAAACGATTTCCTTTTTCATATCAGAAACAGTGTTCTCTTGTTTAAACTGTTTCAGTTTTATGTGAAATACTTATATGCATTATTATTATTGTTTAATTTTATATACCGCGTCCTCTCCCCTAGGGGACTCGGAGCGGTGTATATGTGTATATATGTGTGTACACATACACCAAGGCACACATGCAAGCTGTCTCCTTCCCAATAGAAGCACCCAGATATTGAAAACATGGGCATTAGTTGGATTACACAAATGCAAGATAAAACAGATTTCTGAATTATTTCCCTTGGCTTTGTATTCCCCTGTCTGAACATACCGCTGTGTGACTTAGAGATATTCTGACTGAATATATGCATTATTAACTCTGTGCTCTTTCTTTCTGATCATACTTTTATCAATCAAGAAAACTGATATATGCTCAGAGCTGGGGTAAATTAATTGGGGGGGGGGGGAATGGAACAGGGCAGAGATGTATTCTTCCCCCCTCTCCCACACAAACTAGGTTTCAAAGGTGATAATGGGATTTATAACAGGAATCTTTTTATAATCAATCAATGAAAATCACTACTATAACATTCTATGGTGGCAGCTTATTATATACTCATTGGCAGTTTTACTCAGAAACAAATTTCACTGACTTCAGTAAGACTTATTCCAAATAAGAATAGGTGAATAACTTGAACGCTCTTCCAAAAGTCCTGAAAGATAACCATTGCTTCCTTTTGTTACCTTATTCTGCGGGCCTAAAAACACACACATAGATTCATATATTCACATTAATATAAAGTGTTTCATAAAATACATTAATTTTGGTTATGTTTCAACCTATTTGTTTAATTATTACAATGCCAATGCTGTAACATATAATTCTTAGAAATGTAAAAACTGAAGGGTGTATAAGCTGGCTTGAATTTCTGAATGAAAAATTGGATATAAATAAATATATCATGTTTCAGGACATTTATTTAAAGCTACAATAACTGGGTTGCAAAAATCCATAGTAGCCATGATGCAGACAATTCTAGTTTTAATGTCATACAGATTTTTGCAGTCCATTTACTGTAACCTTGGGAAGTAAAAATCAAGTTAAATCAAGCAAAACATTCAGTATCCCTACACTTAAATAAACATGGATAGGATTCTAAAATTATATTTTAAAAAATTCTGCACTGTACAGATTTATGGAGGAAAGGTCTATCCACACAGATGTTAGCTATAAAAATTAAAATAAAAAAAATAAAAAAATAAAATTAAATCAAGCCTGCATGAACAGTGAAATTAACTTTTGGATTGATAGATATTGCGGAGAAACAACAAAGTAATTCTAAATTTCCAAAGACAAGAATGTAACTGGTCAGAAACCAAATATGCTGAACAGGATCCTGTTTGATACTGCTGTTTTTCCATACATGAGTGACAATTTCTAAGTAAGTCCCTTATTCACGTATCATTATCCTTGAACTCTTTTTTTCCTGCTTCTCATCTACAGTAAGGAGGTAACAACATTAGTTCATGCAAAAATTTAAAAAACTGATAAAATGTTGACATCTTTCAAACATAATGAATAAATGCTTTTGTGGCTGCAATTAAAACCTAGATCAGGAGATTAGAAGAATAAAAGTCTTCATTCCCTGGATGAATAAGTGCATGCCCTTTAGTCATAATAGTATTATTTTCTTTTTTTTTTTTTAATCTTGAATGAGCTCAGAAGATTCCGTCAGATTACAATACAAGAAGATTGGGGATAGGTCAGGTTCTTATCTCCTTCACCTCAATCAGCTAAATCAGATCCCTTTCTCTATAATTTATATTCTCAAAATAAATAGTTTAAATGAATATGCTACTTATTGGTATTGTAAATGATGAAACAAGGCTTATCCAGATGAGGATAAATGACAAACAATTAGGGCCCTCTTAACTCTATGTTAAGCTCTCAGTCTCAATTAGAACCACTACATTCATTCAAGAGAAGTAAGAAAAGTGAGCATACCTTTAAAGTAATACATAATTTGGCCCAAAGTGATTATCAGACCTGCCACCACTTAAACCTCTAAATAGAAATGATCCTTGGCTCCATTTGTTGGGAAAGGTATATTTTTATTAGAATTCAAGTGTATAGCCAGAACTGAGAATCGCTTGCCAAAATCCCTTAGTTTAACTTTTCCCTCCCTTAGCTACCTCCCATTGCCCATCTCTGTGTAACTAGTCAGGTTCAGGCAGGATGTTATTGTAGTGGTCAGTTCAAGCACAGGATGGTATGCAACTGGTATGCTGGGTGACTTTGAAGCACCCTCTCGAAGAGATACAACTCTTATTTTCATTTTCCCCTATGCCTTTCCCCCTACCCATAGTAGTTCATGGCAGTCTGTCATCGAATAGTAGCGAAGCACAAGCAAGGATAGAGGTGGTTGCTGACAGCGACCTACTTGAGAATATTTTAATAGCAGAAGCTTGCTTTACTGTATATACAACATTGGTAGGTCAAAATGGAATCATGACAATAGGAAATTGAAAATGAAAGAGGAACATTTATTCATATAATGAATGGAATTTAAGAAACGGTGAAGAAATGCCCAACTGGACAACATAAAAAGTAGAGTACAAATACAGTTATATACAATAGGGAAGTGATGGCAAAACATTTAGGGACCGAGTGCCCAAACTGCAACCCAAACACCACTTATTTATCACAAAGTGCCAACATGGCAATTTAACCTGAATAATGAGGTTTTGTGAGGAATTTCAATCACTCTTTCACAACTTGACTATTCCCTGGTGGCACTGGATTTCTTTAACAGCACAACTCAAGAATGATAGGAGTGTAGTGCAGTAACCTCTGGAGGGCCATCCCTTCCTTCCTTCCTTCCTTCCTTCCTTCCTTCCTTCCTTCCTTCCTTCCTTCCTTCCCTCCCTCCCTCCCTCCCTCCCTCCCTCCTTCCTTCCTTCCTTCCTTCCTTCCTTCCCCCTCCTCTGATTTCATCTTCCTTCCTTTAATCCTGTATATATTGTTAGTATTTATTAAAGAATGATGTGTAGCTTAGAAGCTCCCAGCAAAAATAACAGCAGCTGTTGTTTGTGTGTGAAGCTATCCCGGGCTTTTACATACACACACATACACACATACACACACACACACACCTATTTTTATTTCACTTTCCCTGGGTCTGTGGGAAAGGAATAGCATCTTTTCCCCATCCCCATCTTTAATAACCACTAAACCCCTCCCACCTTGCAGCCTTTTAGCTACTACTATTGTCCCAACTTTCTTCCCCCTCCCCTTAAAATGAGGCTAGGAAAGAAAGCCGGCAGGGGCGAATCTAAGGGAGAGGGAAAAAGAGGGGGAAAGGCAGATCCTTCTCTGAAAAACCTCCCACCCAGATTTCAACTGATTTCCTCTGCGATCCTCTGATGACCAGACCCCACCCCCCTTTTGGAACACTGGACTTTATTTTCTCCATTTATTGGGGGAAATTGGATTTTTATTGGGCCTTCCCCCTATCCCACGCTGAAAGGAAAGCCAGCCAGGCTTCTCCTAGAAGCCCCCTCCCATTCTTCCCCCTGCTCCCTTTCCCCTACCGCCCACTGAATCCACTTCAGGACAGAAGAGAGTGCACTGGAAATGAGTGTTAGATAGATAGATAGATAATTTAATTTCTAGACCGCTCCCTCTCCCCAAGGGGACTCGGAGCGGTGCACAGGGAAGTTAAAACAATAAATACACATAGAAATACACATAATTCAATAAAAACAAATTAAACATCAAACCCTGCGCTAAAATTCCCCAATACACTAAAATCATATAACCCTATAAAACTATAGAAGAGAGGCTACCCTAGGCCGGCCAAGCAGAAAAAGTGCGTTTTCAATTTCAGACGGAAGGAATGGAGGTCCGTGGTTGTTCTAATATCGGGGGGGAGGTCGTTTCAGAGGGCAGGGTCCGCCACAGAGAGCGCCCTTCCCCTGGGCGTCGCCCGCTGACAAAGTCTAGTTGGGGTGACGTGGGAGCGTGCCTTCTGACGCTCCAGTGTTCGATCCACAACTCTCCACAATCCTCCAGGTCTAGCTTGCTGTGGGGGGGGGGAGCAGCCCTGACTCCTCCACTGCCCTCCCCCATGGCCCCAGCCATCACTGCCCGGCTTCCTCAAAGGCAAGTGCATTTCAAAGGAATTGGAATTGGTAGAATGAAATGCAATGGAGAAACATGATTGGAACTGGGTTGGGGCCATGGAATGCATGCCCACAGAGATTAATAATAATTCTTTATTGTCAGTGCACAACATATGTACCACTCACAGTTAAGACAAAAAACAAACAAACCCTAACCTGGTAAATCATATTAACAAACATCCAGTTCTATTACACCACTGTGAACATGTTAGATGTTCCGCCAGCCCTGCAAGTCCATCATACTACTTAATTATGAGCACGCGTGCCACAGGTTCACCATCATGGCAATAGGGTTATCATATCCAAGCTGCAAAATATCATGGTACCAGTAGGTGGCATCAAAGGTAGTTTTTGAGTCTCTGCTGCCATCTAGTGGTCATCTAGCCCTAATATGCATACAACTATTCCTATATCACAGCTAGCAACACTAGTTGTTGATATGCTACATTAAAAGATGCATCCTACCATTTGTTGGTGGGGTCCAGGAAAGCCTTACAACAAGAATTTCCATCTATACCTAAAACATGCTAGAAAGACTACTGCTTTCAAAGTTGTTTGTCTACAGATAAATTTCCTACTAAGTGCAGGGGTGTGTTTTTTAATAGTTGCTGTTTTTTAATAAAATTGGTGAATTATTTTTAATAAAGCACATATACATGTTTGTTAACTCCCCTTTTAAAGCAAACACAACTAAGTAAATCTTCCAAGGAGCCTAATGCAGCAGGCTTAGAGTTATTTCATGACATTCTGACTCCAAACCTTGCAAAGTAGTATAGATGATCAAAAGTCCAAGTTTTTATTTTGTAGACGCACTAGTTTCTCATCCCATTAAAGTTTTTTAAGAGAACTCTATAAGGAGATTGCCCTTTATTGAATAAGCTTATTGAATAATCCTTAAAATAGTGAACATGTCTTCCCAGTTTAAGTTGGTTATGTAGATTTTTAAAAATAAAAAACACACACAAACACACACACTAGCCGAATTAACTAAATAAATAAATAAAAAACCCAGCCTCAAATTCCCCTTTCAGTGTGGGCTGTCAAATGGCTATCTAATAGTGGCAGGACTGTAGCAGGAGAGATAGCCGCCTTTCTCTGGAGCCCGCAAGTATTTCTGCCATTCACGAAGCCAGAGGGATGCCACCCACATGGTGTTTGCTCAACATAAGCAAACAGATTGTAAACTGGCTGATAATTTTTGTCCTGACAATGTCATTTACTGCTGTCAGCCTTTTGTCTGCCCTGTTTGCTTTATTCAAATATGAACCAAGTGGACCTCCCTTCCAGCTCTTTCTTCTGCATTAAAATCACATCAATTCCCTTCCCTTCTCTCTTATCTAAAATTCATTGGAGGCCAATCACTTGGATGAATGCTTTGGTGTTTCCATGGAGGCTAGAAGTCTAGTGTGGACTTCAGGGGATTAGGAAGTTTCACATTTAAAGCCTTGAAGTGCGAGTCTTTCTTTTCTCTCCCTCCCGATTCACTTCTTTTCTTGCTTGTAAATGAGGCAAATGCTGAAATATCATTTTACTTTTTCAAAGTACACTTTCATTACTAAGACACACACACACACACCCCTCTGTGCATGTCAAAAAGAGAGAGGAATAAAAGACAGAAGGAGATGAAGATGGTGATGAGATTGCTGACTGAAGAAAATTTACAACTGTGCCTCTTACTGTCCTCACTGATCAAATGCTGTATTGGAACACATTTCTTTGGATTTCTTTAATGACAAGTCTCACCATACAATAAATTCTCGCCCATCTTCAATAAGCCTGACTCAAATCCAGCTGCTTCCCAGGGTGCTTGTCCACAGGTCTTAAAGCATCTCCCTTTGTTAATGGAGGTCATGGCACTTTGTGTTAAATAATTCACATCAGACATGTCTGTGTGTAGTCTGGAAGCCACTGCAGATGTTGCCAGTTTGTAGACAAGCTGAAAGTAGAAGTTTTAAAATTTAGGATCACCAGCAATCATTCTTGATATGATAACTTTGTATGTATGTAGCTGGGAGAAAATGTGATAGAAACTTTCCCTTCCTTCCACTGATGTTCATATTTTAGACGTATATAGATGCAAATGTTAATGGAGCAATGTAGATTTATATCATATGCTTATGCTATTTCATTCCCTAATGTTACACACTGAACATAGACTCAAATCAAGGAAGAAAAGTCAATGATGCACTTTTGTGAAAAGTGAATTTCTTTGTCTGCTTGCTTTCTTTTCTCCCCCTTCCCCAACCAAGATATGAGTCATTTAAATTTCCATGTATATATACTGTAGCTGGAGATTTTTATTCTTATTGTATGGTTATAGTAGAGTAGTGCTTTCCCATCTCAAATTGTGGGGAATGGACCAGAAATGCTTAATAAATGAAATGATATAAAGTACAAGAAAAGTAAATTGCAAAGTAGGTGCAGAACAGATGAATTGCACACATATGTTCAAGACACACACACACCCCATGAAATTATGATTCGGTGTCTGAAGATTATAGATGAATAATCTATGATATAGTCCCTATTTTAGTTCTTCACATACTGTATATACTGTATACAATATAGAAAAAGTATGTGACAGTGATTTCATCTGCATACAACAAATCCAGTTTGTGGATATTGCATTGATCAGCTTCACTTAAAATATCCTGTTACTTGTTTGGATTCTGCAGTTTCATAGTTTTTTGGAAAATGCAGCTGATAATAAATTCAATTTATGTATACTCAAGTCTCAAATGCTTTAGTTTTCTTATTTTAATCTCCTGTGTTTAATGATGAGCTGATGCAAGCAGTCTCATGTGCACTTATATGGAAATTAATCTACATAATTAATTAACTGAATGCATGGGAATAACTTTCAAAAGAACATGTTTGAATTCCTCTTTAAGCATGTTAATGATTGTTCAGTAAAAATAATTTTAAATTTGTTTTGGTATTGGATAGCATCTATCTCTGCTTTTCTGCTATTTAGTCTAAAATTATCATTTATTCACATTATACAAAAATTCAGTCAACATAATTGATTGTTGCATTGTTGTCCCCTCTTTTTGTTCTTCAGTTTGATTTATATATATTTTTAAGCTGAAATTCTGTTGTAGTGCTGATCTGTCCAATGTATGCTGGCAAACATAATTGGTAATATTTACTTTATGTGCATGAGACTAATGTCAGAATGCTGAAATTGTTTCTAAACTTCTACCATCTATAGATTTTTGCAAAGTGGAAGTAAGCAGCAGCAGCATTCAATACTTTTCCTTTTTGTTTGGACATTTGTAAACAATAGAAAATCCCTTCAGTTTAAGAAATTTATCCATCAGTTTAAATGCAGGTCCACAACAGGTTTGCAAGTTTTGATCATTTTAGTTCTGTCTGGTTTTCTTTTTAGACTCCATGAAAAGACTTCAGCATTTATTCTTAGTTGCAAATTTCTATAAAATGGTTTTCCTCATGCTTTTCCTTATACAATGTTTTGTAGTCCCCTTTCCCCTAAAACACTACTTTTTGTACAACAATTAATGTGTATACATGTTTCTTCAGTCCAACTACTTCAATGTACAATTTTACTATTTGCATTTTTTCCAAAATCTACCCTGCTTTGTGCAAAATTTGTATGGAAAATTATACCTACTGATAGACTGTGCATTATTTTTTTATTTTTTTTTGTTTTGAAAAAGTTTTATTGGTTTTAACAATTTATATTGGGAAAGGGGTAGATAAGGTGATAGATACTATTTGAAGCTTCCACATCGGGTCTGATGACCACCTCCGAGTCTTCATACATATTCAATTAAAAAGAAATTATTAAAGGGAAGGGGTACATACATTTTAAAATCATAAATTTTCATATTATTTTATACATTCAATTACTTTATACTATTGACATCCGTACAGGTATTACTAAAGAAATATAACAAGTTATTTTTGCGATCTGAGCCTCTTTGCTATAGTCTCTTCCTCCCCCCCCCCCACCAGCAGGCGGACCCATGGCCCCTCCCGTTCCCATCTCATCGTCATCCAGGATTGAGGAATGTTTTTTAAGAAAATTATGCGCCTTTTCAACTGTTTTGATTCTGACTCTTCCTCCCTCCCAGAATACCAGCATCCCTTCAGGCATCAACCACTTGAACCACACACCCTTTTAAAATAATTTTTTAGTTAAGAAGGAATAATTCCTTCTTATATCTCTTATTTTCTTTGGGATCTACTTCAATATGGCTACCTCGTTTTGCTGATACATCAAAGGGCCCCCTCTTTGCGCTCTCAGTATCTCCTCTCTCGTTGACCTTCTTATAAATTTAATATGTATCTCTCTGGGTACCTCATTTATTCTAGCAAATGCTGAGTTAATTCTATAAATCAAATCAATGTCCCCCCAAATAAATTCCTTATCTTTCTTAATATAATCCGCTAACATAGTAGCCATCAGCTCTCTCAGATTCTCATTGGGTAATTCTGGAACATTCTGAAATCTTAAAAAAAAAGACATGCGTTCAAAATCAATTTTAGACATTTGACCAGTAATATCTATAAGTTTTTTCTTAAAATCTTTTATCTCTTCCTTCATCTCAACCGCCCCCCCCCTTCCAGCCCCACAATTTTTTGTTTATTATTTGTTATTTCTCTTTGCGCCTCCAATAATTCCAATCTTGTGCTTAAATTGTCTTTCCGGATTTGTTGCATTTCATTCATTATTCTTTGAAACATCTCCTCTACGTTTAATGGCTGAGGGCTTGGTGACTTAGGATCCTCTACTTCTGTTTCCTTCTGTAACATTGCTGAAATCTTTGGTTGTGAGGATGGGCTGGGTCTTGTAGATGCTGGAGCAGAGCTTGGTTTCCCAGATGGGGGTTTCCTCGATGCCATAATTAAAGTTTTAGGTGTTAGTGCGTAGAGAGGAAGAAAGGGAAGAAAAAATGGCGCTGTTGGGCGGGCAGGATAGACTGTGCATTATTGATCTTGTGGATCATAATAGTTTCATATTATTTTTTGCCTCACTGGAATTTGCAATGAGTTGTTTTTGTTGTTACAACTCAATATTGTTCATGATGAGGCAGAATTCATTTAAATCAACCAAAAGCAACCTATATTCACCTTTTAAATCTAAATTATTCCTCAGGTTAGAAGTGTTTGTGTTTGTATGTGTAAGAATTTTTTGGATATTCAACCTCTTCTACTATACCTCCTGCCCAGTTTTCACCTACCTTTTATACATAATGGACTTCCTAATTGTTTCACCTTTTCTAATGGATCATATTGAAATCATTATTTATTACATGATAAAATATTCAGAGATAATCCATAACTAATAATTTCATAAATGGAAGATTCCTTCTGCTTCAAGATCATCCAGTTGGTAGAAAACTATTTTTTCCTGGATCTAGCCTGACCATTCTGCTGGTTGTCTAAGAGGAGTCCATAATGGTCCATAATGGTACACTGCTTCTGCATTTTTCTCATTGAATACATAATAGAAAAAGCATGGTCATATTAATGTCAAAACAAAAGAAGCCATGAATCTGTTTCATGTTTCTAACCAAAATACGGTTGCATAGGGTTGGGTGTTAAAATTAAGAACATGATTTAGGTCTGTGTACTGTTGACGTGACAACTGCTGAATATGCCATAAATATCCTTGTGGCAGGCATGAATAGTTTGTTTGCATTGTCTGGGTTGTATGATATGTAACTATGCTCTCTGTTTTCCTCTTGACAGTGCTCTTAAGCAGAGTTTTCCAAATCTGCTTCTCTTTTCCTTACAAAATATATGCATGATCATCATTCCTTTAACTTGATCTCTTCATCAGAGATGAATGAATTGCTTAAATGAATTGCTTAATGAATTGCGAGCTCGCCCCCATTGATGGCCCAGTGGGATGCCACGAGACAGATCTTGTTTGGGAGGAGTTTGACTCCGTTGCTTCCGAGGATATGGACAGGTTACGTGGGCGACTGCGAGCCACCACATGTTTATTGGACCCGTGTCCCTCCTGGCTTGTACTGGCATCCTGGGAGGTGACACGAGGCTGGCTCCAAGAGGTTGTCAACGCTTCCTTAAGTGAGGGTTCCTTGCCTGCTTCCCTAAAAGAGGCTATGGTGAGGCCCCTCCTTAAGAAGCCCTCTTTGGATCCAGCTCTATTAAACAACTATCGTCCAGTCTCCAACCTTCCCTTTTTGGCGAAGGTTGTTGAGAGTGTGGTGGCACAACAGTTTCCCCATCACCTGGAGGAAGTTGATTATCTAGGCCCGCGCCAGTCCGGCTTTCGGCCCGGGCATAGCACCGAGACGGCATTGGTCGCGTTGGTCGATGATCTCTGGAGGGCCAGAGATGGGGGTTGTTCCTCCATCCTGGTCCTATTAGACCTCTTGGCGGCTTTTGATACCATCGACCATGGTATCCTATTGCATCGGCTGGGGGGGTTGGGGGTGGGAGGCACCGTTTTACGGTGGTTCTCCTCCTACCTCTCTGGCCGATCGCAATTTGTGTTGGCAGGAGAGCAGAGGTCGACCTCGAGACCCCTCACATGTGGGGTGCCTCAGGGGTCGGTCCTCTCGCCTCTCCTGTTCAACACATATATGAAGCCGCTGGGTGAGATCATCCGTGGTTTTGGGGTAGAGTATCATCTCTACGCTGATGATACTCAGCTGTATATATCTACCCCAAACCACCCCAACGATGCCGTAGCGGTGATGTGCCAGTGCCTGGAAGCCGTGCGGATCTGGATGGGAAGTAACGGACTCAGGCTCAACCCGACCAAGACCGAGTGGCTGTGGTTTCCGGCTGCCCAGTTCAACCAGCTGACTCCATCGCTGGCCATAGGGGGCGAACATCTTGCCCCTGTGGATGGGGCGCGCAACTTGGGTGTCCTCCTGGATACCCGGCTGTCCATGGAAGATCAAGTGACAGCCGTGGCCAGGAGGGCGTTTTACCAGGTTCGCCTGGTACGCCAGTTGCGCCCCCTATTGGACCGGGATGCCCTTCGCACAGTCACTCATGCTCTCGTGACATCCCGACTGGACTATTGTAACTCTCTCTACATGGGGCTCCCCTTGAGGTGCACCCGGAGACTGCAGTTGGTCCAGAATGCAGCCGCGCGAACAATAATGGGTGCCGTCCACTAGACTTTGTCAGCGGGCGACGCCCAGGGGAAGGGCGCTCTCTGTGGCGGGCCCTGCCCTCTGGAACGACCTCCCTCCCGATATTAGAACAACCACGGACCTCCGTTCCTTCCGTCTGAAATTGAAAACGCACTTTTTCTGCTTGGCCGGCCTAGGGTAGCCTCTCTTCTATAGTTTTATAGGGTTATATGATTTTAGTATATTGGGGAATTTTAGCACAGGGTTTGATGTTTAATTTGTTTTTATTGAATTATGTGTATTTCTATGTGTATTTATTGTTTTAACTTCCCTGTGCACCGCTCCGAGTCCCCTTGGGGAGAGGGAGCGGTCTAGAAATTAAATTATCTTATCTTATCTTATCTTATCTTAAAAGAATTGCCCATATGACAATTCAAAGTTAGTTATAATTTAATCCTACTGTTCCTTTCAATGAAAAGATAGTGATAGTTAATAATTTCATGCCCTATCAAATTAATGGAAGGCTGGATGTACTCTCAAGTTTGTTTTATTTACAACAAATTGAGGAATAAACAACATTTTTTTCTTAAATAATGGGTAATTCAAGTGAAGATAGAGTTGGACAGATCAGTAGCTATTTCCTTGTACTGTGTATATTCCAGTCAAATTGAAATATTTCTATGCAACCACTGAATTAGAAATGTGGACATATGTAGTATATTTATCATAATTCAAAGCTATATCCATTCTTAATCTTGGAACTACTCAAACCCCTGGCATTAAAATAATGAATAGTTTTATATATATATATATACTTTTATTTACGGTCACAGACCAAAACACAAGTACTACAGGAAGCAACGTTGTTAATAATAATAATAATAATAATAATAATAATAATAATAATAATAATAATAATAATAATAATAACAACAACAACAACAACAACAACAACCATAACCATAACCATAACCATAATCATCATAATATCATAACAATGGATTGCCAATAGCTTAACTAAGGAAGGTTACAGCGTTCTCCCCTAATGGTTACAGCTCTTAAGAAGAATTTTGAGACCTGAAAAGTGATATATGGAGAGCCATCTCCTAGGCACTGGGCCATCAAGTTACAACCATTGAGTCTAGAAGGGATGGTTTCAAGGAGAGACAGTAACTTAGATCTGTCTGCGTTATACATGGGGCAAGATAGAAGGACATGCTCCGCAGTTTCAACCTCGGCTCTGTCGCAAGGGCATAGCCGCTCATTAATCGGGAGCCTCTTGAAGCGACCATCCAAAAGTGCTGAGGGCAAGACATTAAAGCGAGCTAGAGAGAAAGCTCTTCTATACTTAGGGATGGTTAAAGTATAGAAATAGGAAGCCATCCTCAGTCCGTAATTATTGAATTGATTGAAGGTCAGGGGGGAGCAAGTTTTATTGGCTCTGGCTCGTAAATATTGTAGATCAATGTCCACGAGTCGTTGGACTACTCTAAATTGGGCGTCCTTAAGGCCATAGTTTCCCAAATCATCCCCCCCCCCCCTGAAGCCTAGCAGGTGTAGCTTCTTCAGCAGCTCTTTTCCCCAGCAAGAGTTATGAGAGTCCGCAAGCACTCGGGAGAGGTAGCTACCAGGGGCTGCCAAAAAAAGCACCCGAAACCACCATTTAAAGGTATTAATCCACGCCATACATTCAACCGATCGAATGCCCAGTTCCAGGTACATCGAAGCAAAGCCAACACAGGAAGGAAGGCCCAAAAGTTTTCTAAGAAAGGCAGCCTGGGTTCTTTCAATACAGTCCTTGAAGCCCCGTATCCATATGGGAATACCGTAAAGGGTTTGGGCCAGTGTTTTGGCTTTATAGATACGTAGGGCAGAAGGAATGGACTGGCCACCCTGAGTATAGAAGAATCTTAAAATCTGCTGGTGACTACACGAGGCCAAATTCAGCACCTGGGTTTGATGTCTGGTCCAGACACCGGTGTTCTGGAATTGAATGCCTAGATACTTGAAGTGGAAGACCTGTTTAACAGCATTACCACTGATATCCCAGTTATACAATTTCCGGGCTCTAGTGAACACTAACACTTTCGATTTATCATAGTTGATGGACAAGTGGTTTTCAACACAGTAAGACCCAAATGCAGTAAGTAGTCTTTTCAGACCTGGTCTGGATAGTGAGAGGAGGACCGCATCATCGGCATAAAGAAGAAGCGGGATCTTTATAGTTGTCAGCTTCGGGGCATGGGACTCAATATGGCCAATGTAGCCAGCCAGGTCAGATAAAAATATATTAAACAGAAGAGGAGCCAAAACACATCCCTGCCTTACTCCATTCTTAATCGGAATAGGGTTAGAGAGTTCTCCCTGCATACCACACCTGACCTGGCTAGAGGTCTGATTGTACAAGGCCCTAATTAAGAACAACAGACGTCTGTCGATAGAACTTTTAAGCAGTTTTTCCCACAGCAGTCCCCTAGGAACTGAGTCAAACGCTGACTTTAGGTCGATGAAAGCAGTAAAGAGTTTGCCACCTGGTATAGTAGTATATTTATCGACCAGGTGCGCTAAGACAAAACAGTGATCCAGTGTGGCACAGCCCGCTTTAAACCCAATCTGTTCAGCACCAATAATGTTGGATTCCTCAACCCAAGTGAGGAGTCTGTGGTGGAGATATTTAGCATACAATTTCCCAATAATGGAAAGCAGGCTTATGGGGCGATAGTCAGCTGGATTGTTTCTGTTTCCTCGTTTAAATACTGGCACAATAATTGCTGATCTCCAGGAGGTTGGAAGCTTGCCAGAGGAATCAATGTACGTGAAGAGTCTTGCTAAAAGAGGAAACCACCATTCAGGGTTAGATTTCAGCAGGTCAGGGGGAATAGCATCAGGGCCAAATGAATAGTTTTATTGCCAGTTTCAGTAAGTCTACCTGAAATACAACTGTACCTGGAGCCTATGCAATTAACTCTAGCTCTTGAAAGCTAATCCAGGCAGGCAAAAAGAAGAGAACTGACTCATCAGTTTTCATTACTCGTTTTATTCCTTCTCATCTGAAATCCCATTTAGCAATTAATTGTTCATTGTTTTAGAGTAGGAAAAACAAGATCAGCCAACAATTTACAGATACTGGTTTTTCTCATGAAATAGAAAAAATATATCTAGATTGAGAATTAGGCTTTGTGAAATGAATCAAGAAAGTACTCTATTGCTCTGGTTCATTTCCCCCTGCAATTCATATGGCCCCCTCTAGGGACCTTATTTGAATGAGCCCTCAAGACCTGGCTGCTGGGTTAGAGCAGGGTTCCCAAAAGTGATAAACATTAAATCCAAGGGTCAACCGGATTATAAAAGCTTGGAGTTGATGGAATTGGAAATTTCACAAAAGGGTTGATGAGCTGAAGAGTTTGGGGACCCCTGAATTAGAGTGCGTGATATAACCTTACTGTGATAAGGTTTTTAATTGGGTTGTTTCTCTGAACTCTTTTTTTTTTAAGTTTTTTTGTAAGTATTTACTGATAATTAAATATTAAGCTTTTAGGATGCAATAAATTAATCAAGAATAAATTCATTGATGAGGAAAATAAAGTTTCAATGAATTAATCATTCAATGATTTTTCCCTGATTCACTTCAATAGTTCTCAAATGTTTTATATTAATAGATAATATGTTAATCACCATATCAGCTCATGATTTCTCCCAATTTTAAGAGGAGTTCAGGGATGTATTAAATATTGGGAGCCAGTATTTGATGTTAATTTTCTGATTTGGGCAACTTTGGAATATACATATATTGTACCTTTGGCTGAACAATATTAGGATTTAAATATACTAGAAGTCTAATGTGTCTGGAACCAGATAGGAAATTATGGAATGGAATGCCTAATAAAAAGATTTTACCCCATTTCCCATGTTAAATTGATGGTGCAGTGGTCAGAATGCAGTATTGCTGGCTAACTCTGTC
Source organism: Rhabdophis nuchalis (assembly GCA_039707465.1). Classification (NCBI taxonomy): domain Eukaryota; kingdom Metazoa; phylum Chordata; class Lepidosauria; order Squamata; family Natricidae; genus Rhabdophis; species Rhabdophis nuchalis. Next base: position 125,602,257 of record CM077645.1, read on the forward strand.
CATAGCCAGGAGTTCAATTCTGACAGGCTCAAGGCTGATTCAGCCTTCCATCCTCCTGAGGTTGGTAAAATGAAAAGATTATTGGGGAAATATATTGACTTTGTAAACCACTCAGAGAGTCTTGTAAAGTGAATTAAACCTCACTGCACTTTAGAAGATAGTTGGAAAAAATTGCAACCAATTAAAGACTTATAAAACTTCTAAAAAGCCAAACTGTAAAGGACAGAATATATGTGTGAGGTGTGTAAAAAAGAATGAATATGCTTGGTTTGATGGGTGACATAAGCTATATGTGTAAATTAATCTGGGAGTTAATAAAAGGACTTGATTTATTTGGATGTGATAATGTATGATTTGTATACTATTTATTTATTTATTTTATTTATTGGATTTATACCCCGCCCTTCTCCAAAGAGGACCCAGGGCGGCGCACAGGAATTTAAAAGATACATACAAAAATCAAATACAAAATTTAAAAACTTATTAAATACCCATCCTGCGCTAAAAAACAAATTAAAATCCCCAAAATTTAAAACTGTCTAAAATAGTCACAGCGGAGGATACGCTAGGCCGGCTTGATGAAAGAAATGTGTCTTTAGACACTGTTGGAAGAGGCGGAGGTCTGAGATGGTGCAAAGTTCAGGGGGTATATGTGGAAAATTTACTAAAAACAATCAGAAAAGATTAATCAATCTCTATCCTAAATATACAGTATACTACATGCAAAATGAATTCTCTCTGACATTAATGGAAATGAAATGACACTATCTGTAAGAACAACAGTACAGCCAAGATCCATTGATATAAAATTGCATACAAAGTAGTAATATATAGAATATAAAACAGGTAAATCTCGACTTACAATTGTAATTGAATTTGCAATTACAGTTGTAAGTCAGGGAAGTCATTAAGTGCATTTCCATATGACCCTGTCCAACGATATGACCTTTTTTGTGACAATCACTAAGTAAATGCCACAGTCATAAAATGAATAACCAGTTGGAAAACAAACGTCTTGGTTATTAAACAAACACCACATTTGTTAAGCAAACCAATTAATAATAAATAAATAATAATAATTTAATTTCTTGACCGCTCCCTCTCCCCGTAGGGACTCGGAGCGGTGCACAGGGAAACTAAAAAACCATAAATATACAATAGATATACAACATCTTAAAAACAAATTAAACAGTACCTGTGCTAAAATACCCATTTTAGACTAAAATTCCCACTAAACAACTAAAACCCCATAGAGAGAGACTACCCTAGGCCGGCCAAGCAGAAAAGATATGTTTTTAATTTTAGACGGAAGGAGCGGAGGTCCGTGGTCGTTCTAATGTCGGGGGGAAGGTCATTCCAGAGGGCTGGGCCCGCCACAGAGAGAGCCCTTCCCCTGGGCGTCGCCCGCTGACAAAGTCTAGTGGACGGCACCCGGAGAAGTCCCTCTCTGTGGGAGCGGATCGGCCGTGAGGATGTATGAGGCAGGATCCGATCCCGCAAATAGCTAGGTCCCGAGCCATGGAGCGCTTTAAAGATGATGATTAATACCTTGAAGCGCACCCAGAAGACGACAGGCAGCCAGTGCAGCTCGCGCAGGAGAGGTGTTACATGGGTAAACCTAGAGGTACCCAGGATTGCCCGCACGGCTGCGTTCTGGACCATCTGCAGTCTCCGGGTGCACCTCAAGGGGAGCCCCATGTAGAGAGAGTTGCAATAGTCCAGTCGGGATGTCACGAGAGCATGAGTGACTGTGCGAAGGGCGTCCCGATCCAATAGGGGGCGCAACTGGCGAACCAGGCGAACCTGGTAAAACGCCCTCCTAGCCACAGCCGTCGCTTGATCTTCCATGGACAGCCGGGCATCTAGGAGGACACCCAAGTTGCGCGCCCCATCCACAGGGGTAAGATGTTCGCCCCCTATGGCCAGTGATGGAATTAGCTGGTTGAATCGGGGAGACGGAAACCACAGCCACTCGGTCTTGGTCGGGTTGAGCCTGAGTCTGTTACTTCCCATCCAGATCCGTACGGCTTCCAGGCACTGGCACATCACCGCTACGGCATCGTTGGGGTGGTTTGGGGTAGATATATACAGCTGAGTATCATCAGCGTAGAGATGGTACTCTACCCCAAAACCACGGATGATCTCACCCAGTGGCTTCATATATGTGTTGAACAGGAGAGGCGAGAGGACCGACCCCTGAGGCACCCCACATGTGAGGGGTCTCGAGGTCGACCTCTGCTCTCCTGCCAATACAAATTGCGATCGGCCAGAGAGGTAGGAGGAGAACCACCGTAAAACGGTGCCTCCCACCCCCAACCCCCCCAACCGATGCAATAGGATACCATGGTCGATGGTATCGAAAGCCGCCGAGAGGTCTAATAGGACCAGGATGGAGGAGCAACCCCCATCCCTGGCCCTCCAGAGATCATCGACCAACGCGACCAATGCCGTCTCGGTGCTATGCCCGGGCCGAAAGCCGGACTGGCGCGGATCTAGATACTCAACTTCCTCCAGGTGATGGGGAAACTGTTGTGCCACCACACTCTCAACAACCTTCGCCAGAAAGGGAAGGTTGGAGACTGGACGATAGTTGGTCAATAAAGCTGGATCCAAAGAGGGCTTCTTGAGGAGGGGCCTCACCATAGCCTCTTTTAGGGAGGTAGGCAAGGAACCCTCACTTAAGGATGCGTTGATAACCTCTTGGAGCCAGCCTCGTGTCACCTCCCAGGATGCCAGTACAAGCCAGGAGGGACACGGGTCCAATAAACATGTGGTGGCTCGCAGTCGCCCACGTAACCTGTCCATATCCTCGGAAGTAACGGAGTCAAACTCCTCCCAAACAAGATCTGTCTCGTGGCATCCCACTGGGCCATCAATGGGGGCTAACTCCTTCTGTATCTGAGCGATTTTCTCCTGCAGAAAAATCACAAATTCCTCTGCTCTACCCTGTAACGGGGCTTCCCGCACCCTCTGTTGAAGGAGGGAGCGGGTCACCCTAAACAGGGCGGCAGGGCGGTTTTCTGCGGATGCTATGAGGGTGGCACAATGATGATGTTTGGCCACTCTCAGCGCCACAGTGTAAGTCCGTAAATGGGCTCTTACCTGTGTTCGGTCGGATTCAGAACGGGTAGACCTCCATCTTCTCTCTAGGCATCTCTTACGGCGTTTCATCACCCTCAGCTCCTCGGTAAACCAAGGAGCCGTGGTGACTCGCCGCCGCAAGAGAGGCCGCAAGGGCGTGACCCGATCCAAGGCTCCCGTGGTCGCAGTATTCCATGCGACCACAAGGTCCTCGATCGGGGCGCGGGTCAGGGGTACAGGGAATGGCCTAAGCACTGTCTGGAACCCATCCGGGTCCATCAGGCGCCTGGGGCGGAACCAAATAGGTGACCCAGGTTCCGCCTCCCCGCGGAGGGGGGTGGCGGTTGGAAAGTCGAGCCGAAGAAGTGAGTGGTCTGACCATGACAAGGGCGTGATGACTATATCCCCTACACCCAGACACTCTTCCACTGGCCAGAGACAAAGATGAGATCCGGTGTGTGTCCACCCTCATGGGTGGGGCCTACAATTAGTTGGGTCAGGTCCATGGCCGTCATGGAAGCCATGAACTCCCAAGCTACCTCGGATGATTCGCCCACCGATGGCAGATTAAAGTCCCCCATGACTAAAAGTCTGGAGGTCTCAACTGCCACCGTAGCGATCACCTCCAGGAGCTCGGGCAGGGCTGCTGCTACATAGCGGGGAGCCAGGTATATAACCAGCACGCCCAACTGCCTCCCTAGGCCCCACTTCACGCAGAGGGACTCACAACCGGTAGTCTGTGGCACAGTGGTCTCTCTCGGCTCAAGACTTTCCTTTACAATAACCGCTACCCCACCACCCCTACCAAGGCCCGAGGCTGATGAAAAGCGCGGTAGCCTGGTGGGCACATTTCAACGAGGGGGAGTCCACCCTCGTGGCCCAACCAGGTCTCCGCTATTCCTGCCAGGTCCGGCCCCTCCTCTGACACAAGGTCGTGTACGAGGGGGGCTTTGTTGACCATGGACCTGGCATTGCAAAACATCAGCCGCAAGCCCTGGCTCTGTACTTCCTGACCACCTAGCAAGCGGGGGTTGTGGCACTTCACCGTATGCAACCAACGGTTCTGGGCCCTCAACCGGGAGGATGGAAATTGTCTCCCCTCGGACCTGCCTCTCCCCATGACCTTTTGGATGGAATTGCCCTCTAACGGGATGACTCGTATTTCCCCCCTACTCATGGCTCCTTCCGCTACCTTCCGTCGTCTGCTGGCCTGGCCCTCTCTCTCCGTCTCTATCTCTATGCATCTATACCCTCCCCCCTCCCTGGTACCCCTTAAGACAGACAATAACCTAACAACTAAAAAACCCCTAAGACCACGCTTCTTCCACCTCTCCGGATTAATAAATCCCTCATCAAGGCGGGCCCTCGTTAAAGTGGAGGGCCAGACCTGCGAGAGCGGGGACTCTCGCAGTCGCAACAGGTCAGCTCTTAAGTACATACTATGATTGATGATAAATACAATTGATTAATAATTAAAATAATATAAATAGCTGTAAATATAAATAGATGATAAAATTTAAAAATATATATAGGTCGCTGTGCATGATTTAAAAGGCACAATGGCAGCTAAAATGTATAGGATGTTAAATACAAAATTCATGATTACTTCCAGGAGTGCACATAATGATAATAAATAGTAATAAAAGGCGATAAAAGGCTCAGAGGTCTTAGAATAATAGTTCTTGTAGTCCTTATAGTTCTTATGATTCTTATAGTTCTTATAGTTCAAGGCAGGGAAATTAATGATGGTAAAAGTTAATGATGATAAATAGATAGATGAGGTAAATGGACCATGGGTAAGGTCTAAAATGCAGGCCTCAGCTGCAGGTCTTTTGATTCCCTCATGGTCCCTCGGCTTCATCCCGGCAGCCAGGCCTCCATACCAGGCCTCCACGCCGCCCGTCGTTCGCCCCCACTGCTCGCCACTCATTTGTCCGGCTCTCTCACAGCCTTCTGGCCCTCTCACGGCCTCTGAATGGCGCTCAGTGTGCAGCGTCCGGCCTCCGGCTCGACTGCCAGGTGGCCAGGCCAGGCCTCCATGCCGCCCTGCCGCTCGCCCCCGCCGCTCACCGCTCACCGCTCGGTCGTTTCGGTCGTTCCGGCTCTCTCTCGCACCAGCTCTCTCACAGCCTCAGTCCTTCGGCTCTCTCACAGCCTCTCTCTCAGCCTCTCTTACCGCCGTCGACTCATTCTTCCTTCCAGCTGGAGGCTCTCTCACAGCCTCCAGCCTCCCGGGGCGGCGCTCGGCGGAGAGCGCCCAGCGTCCGGCCCGGCGCCCGGCCCAGCATTTCATCAGCCGGCCTCCTCCTGCCTCCAGCCTCCGGCCTCGTTGTTCTGCCTCCGGCCTCGTTGTTCGCGCCTCCGACCACCCTGAGAGACCCGCCTGGTCTCAAAACGTTACTCGGGTGGTCCACTCACTGGGTCCGGCCTCCTCGGTCGTCTCAAGGCCGGACATACCCATTTTAACCGGCCATTGAGCCTCCGCGACCCGCACGGGACTCAGGAGCCGACCGCCATCTTGCGCATGCGCAGTCCAATTGTTCATTATGGGTGTTTTTTGCCAGAAAGACTGATTTCTGGCAAAAATGTAAATCATATTACACAACTACAGGACACTGCAAATAGTCTACAACAAATACAAGCCAGTTGTCAAGCACCAAAAATACAGTCACATGGCCCGGGCAGCAACTATCATAACTTTGAATCCAGATTGTAAATAACTTGGGGAGGGGGGGGGTGTCAATCATATTTTTGAACAGTCACCAAACAGTCAATCATAACGGACGTATGTATGAATACCTGTATGAGTAAGAGGTACAGTATTTGTGTTTCTGAAAGCATACCTTAACATTTGCATAAATTTCATAAATTCATTAAAAAATTGCAAGCAACACAAATTCATATTTTTCTACATTTTAAGGATTTTCTAAACTGCTTATCATTAAAATAATCTCTAAGCAATATGCACTAAAATTGGGTAAAATAAAATCTAATAAACTATTAGCAGTAAATACTTCTGTACAGTAAATATAGATAAAATTATTACCACATCAAATATGAGATTTTTCACAATTGAAAAAATACTTGGCAAAATAAAAAATAATACATGAAAAAGAAATTAATAATCCTGCTCTTACATTGAGAAGGCACATGAGAAAGGTTGATGCAGGTGAATTGCTAGAAATGAGCTGTCTTAGCTAGTAGAGATGCAGTCTAAACTCTGTCTCTCATACAGGCAAATTCCAAGCAGGAATTCTAGAAGAAGAAACAGTTCAAGGAGTATCCTCTGCATTCCTCCTGTTGTTTAATGTTAACAACACCTAGATGAGCTCTTTGCCATTTCCTCTCCATCAGTGTCCTACTGGGAAAGGTATGGACAAAGTGCTTGCTCAGGAAGAAAACAGATGAAAGTGGTAGTGCACCTCCTGTCAAAAAAATATTTAGGAGGCTTATAGCCCTTTCATGTCACTGAACCTTGGGTGTATCTGTGAAATGTACATAGGAGCATACATGCCTCTCTGCCTGGTCACATATGAAATACGTAGTTACTTGTTTTTTACTAGAAGAAAAAGTAAAATATCTAGAGACAACACTAGCCATTCTGAGTCTCAACCTACAAAATGAGAAACCCCACCAAAGGAAGAAGATTGTATCCAAACTGAACACACAACTACCAGAAGAAATAAACATGTACATGAACCTTTAAAGACAGGCAAATAGCAACATGTCACTCATAGAAGAAAACAACAAACAAGAACCAACATGTCCCTACTGTCTACTGCAGCCCAATCCAGTGCAGCCCCATTGGAGCTGAGCATTAGATTTTATAGCCATTGCTTGGAGGAAATCATGCAAACATCTGGAAAAGGGACATCATCAAGTATTCCTGTGACAGAAAGAATAGTAGCCCAGACACCCCCCCCCCCAAAAAAAAGATGAGTGTTAGTGATAGGAGATTCACTTCTCAGGGGAACTGAATCAGCAGTGTGTAGACTGGACAATCAGTCTAGAGAGGTATGTTGTCTCTGGAGCAAAAATCAATGATGTGGCTTATTAAAATAATCAAGCCCACATATTACTATCTCTTTCTTCTCTTTCATCTAGGGTTGAATGATACAACAATGAACCGGAAAACGATATCAAGAGACTATGAGCAGCTTGGCAACAAAGTTAAGGAGTTAGGAACATTGGTGGCGTTTTCATCTGTACTTCCAACAAAAGCTCAATATCCAATGAGAGAATAAAGGATTTTAGGAATAAACCACTGGCTGAAGAGATTTCTACACCATGGTCTACATTACGTACACAAAAGGTTTCTAGTAAGAGATGAGCTGCACTTCACAAAAACTAGGAAGAATGTATTTGGAAAACAACAGCTCAGTTTATCCAAAGGGCTTTAAACTAAAACTGAGGAGGGCGGGTGACTAATCTTTACCCCCTAACCCCAAACATAAACAACCAATCTCTCAAAACTCACATATAAGGCAGGAGATGTAGGAAGCATATCTTGGGTAAACCATAAAGGACTCAGATGCCTAATGCTCAAAGTTTGGGGAACAAATAGGGTCAATGTGAAATATTAGTATACAGTATGAGGGCGGGTATGACATAGTTGCCATTACCAAAACTTGCTGAGATGAAACCCATGAGTTGAATGTACTATCGGAAGGATATAAACTGTTAAAAAAAACCACCAGATCTTACAAAAGAGGAGTTGGAGTTGCATTATATGTAAAAAAATCAGTACAACTCTATAGAAGTACATAAAGCCAAGGATGAAAGCCTCTTCGAATGTATATGCCGTGGTAGTGTAGTGGCTAGAATGCAATACTGCAAGCTACTTCTGTTGACTGCTGCCTACCTGCAATTTGCCAGTTCAAATCTCACCAGGCTCAAGGTTGACTCAGCCTTCCCATCCTTCCGAGGTCAGTAAAATGAGGACTCAGATTGTTGGAGGCAGTATGCTGACTCTGTAAACCACTTAGAGAAGGCTGTAAGGCACTGTGAAGTGTATATAAGTCTCGGGGTGGGTTCCTGCCGGCATTACTACCAGTAATTACTAGCACAAAAAAATTACTAGTGGAATTGCTTGCCTTCAAAAGTTGTTTGTGCTCCCTCACTGGAGGTTTTTAAGAAGAGATTGGACAGTCATTTGTTCAGAATTGTATAGGACCTCCTGCTTGTGCAGGGGGTTGGAATAGAAGACCTCCAAGGTCCTTTCCATCTGTTTTTCTGCTGGGTGGGTGATGAGAGAACTCCTGAAAGTGAAGTGACTTGAGGGAGAAGCTGACTTCCAGGATTTGAGAAGGTCTGACTTATTTTTCATGTTATGTTGTGTTCAGGGATTGGGATAGATAGCCAACTTTAAAACATACGTTCTTAGTCGGTTACAATTTCAAACCATGTAAGATAACTTGAAATATCACAAGAACAGATATTGATCATTATTGCAGATAAGCACCACATACTCTAATTAGGCATGTTGAGGCTTTGAGAAAGATTATCTAACTGGAAGGGCCAATGTTGAGTTAATTGGGGACAGCTCTACTCAGGGCTGCTTATGAATCAGATGATAAGAACCAGGAAGGCTCAACTCCAGAGGGAACTCAAAAATCAGAAAATGTCCCACCCCATAACCTCCCTGGCAATTTCCTTTGTGTCCTGGAGAAGGGCATTGGGAGGATCACAGACTCCATCATAGCCCTGTTTACTTATGGGACAATCAGTAATATATGAATAATAATAGCACCTTCTGACCATGACTAATTGAATCACAGCATGCTACAAGGGTGATCAGAAGGCTTTGCTAGCTGCTAGTCTATCAGTGCTGTTTCTCAAACAGTAGCTGACAGTGACTGATAGATGCCGATTCCTTGTCAAGCATGGCATTTTAAACATTGCAATGAGCAAATAAGAGCTTTTAGGGAAGAAAAAGTAATCTTAAATTAAATCTAAAAAGGGAAGTAAACAGCAACTACTATAAAAGATAGATTGTGAACTGTGCTCAGGGCTAGACTCAGTTTTAATGCTTCCCTGTTCTCATGCCCCTGTCATTACAACCATTAATACTCTTTTCTGGCCCAACAATTTGAACAATATTAGCTGTCTGAATTAAATCCCCATTTTACTTTTCTACAGTGCCTGCAGTTAAGTGCTTCTCTTAAACCTGTGAGAAATTTCACTTAGAATTTGATTTGCTTGGAACAGTGTATATGTCCTGGACTGAAAGGGAGGGAGGGAGGGAGGAACAACCATTTAGCTGTCCAGTGGTACTCAAAACACTACAACCACAACTAGGAGATGCAAGGGTTTACTTAGAGACAAGAAACTACTAGAAGGAAGTTCACTTAAAGTTACCTCATTTCTGTAACCAGTCTGATATGTATGTTCATCATAGCTCTCCTCTTTCACCATAGTTAAAAAGATAAGGCAAACGAGAATTACAACAATGTCAGGTGGAAATTTATTTACTTGGAGAACTAATCTACTAAATTATGTATGTGGGGGAGGAAATATGTCGTAGAATTGCCTGAAAATATACTGTAAATCCCAAATTCTTACCACCACTACCAGTTATAATTTTTTGTTGATTGCTACCAAAATAAACCTTCCATATTTTAGTGAAACTTAATAATTTAGTTCTCACAGGATTATGGGATTAAAAACATCAAGGCATCTTGAATGTGTCAGTACAAAGCATTTATATTTTAGCTAGTGAAATGTGGAGAACAGTATGCTGGCTTGAAAAATAGTCTCTAGATTAGAAAGCACGATTAGAGCAGCATGATTGTTGCAAGAAATTAGGATGAAAGAAAATTATTATTTTATTGTGGTATTTAAAATTAGAATGCAGTATGGATTTTGAAGGTAACTTGTCTTAATTTCTTAGACAAATTAGGTGGATTTCAAGAGCATTCAAACTGCAATAATATGGTAGTTTTCAAATTTTTAAATACACCCACAAGTGTTGGCCATCCCTTTGTTTATTATTTCTAAGAAATTTATCTTTTTTCTAAAGTTTAAAATGATCCATAAAATGAATGCAATAATTGTTATAACTATAGTTAATATTTGAAGCAAAGGTACCTCAAGGAATAGTAAAGAATTCATAAAATAACCTTTTAAGATACAATGCTCCTTTATGAAAAAAATCTTCTACAATGATCTATAGCAGGGGTCCCCAACCTTTTTGGCACCAGGGACCGGTTTCATGTTAAAAAAATTCCACGGACCGGTGGCCATGGCTTGGCCGGCGTAGAGGGGGAGCGGGGGAGGGGGAACAGGCGGCGCATGTGCGCACGGGTGTGTGTGAGTTGGCTCACTCGCCCCTCTCGGGCCCCCAATGGCACGAATGGCCGCGCCTGCACTCACCCGCCCCCGCCTGCACTCTCCCGCCCCCACCTGCGCTCTCCCGCCCCGGCGCGCACTCTGCCCAGAGGGCTGCTCCTTCCTCCTCCTCTCCAGCCCTTTCTAAGAGTTGCGCCACTCACTGCGGCCCGGTTCCTATCAAGCCACGGACCAGCACCAGTCCACGGCCCGGGGGTTGGGGGACCCCTGATCTATAGGGATTGGGAGGTTTAGTGTAGATGTTTTTAACTGCTGTAGCTTATTCTCTATTGATGCATTAATCACTGCTTCTATGGACTATTCATTACCAGCGCTAATAATTGGAATAATATATAAAGTTTTAAAATAGCACTAGCAATAGCACTTATATACTGCATCATAGTGCTTTACAGCCTTCTCTAAATGGTTTACAGAGTCAACATATTGCCCCCAACATTCTGGGTCCTTATTTTATCGACCTCAGAAGGATGGAAGGCTGAGTCAACCTTGATCTGGTGAGATTCGAACTGCTGAACTACTGGCAAGTGGCAGTCAGCAGAAGTAGCCTGCAGTACTGCATCCTAACCATTGCACCCCCAATATTTATTATTACTAAATAATAATAACTAATACAAAATGATGTAATTATGTTTATGCAGATAAAATTTTATGCAGATAAAATGCATAATTTAATTATATTTGGTGAAATTCCTAATTTGTGCAAAATAAGGCAGAATGGGATACATATTCATTTGTTAATTCACAAGAATGATTTGACAGTCATTCTTATGACAAATCTTCTAATATAAATAAAAGAAGGCTAGAAAATTAGATAAAATCCCAACCTGGGATATACAATCAGTACTATTCCAGGTATTGAAATACTATAACACCTAGCATCCCTAGAAAAAAAGATGGGAGTTGTATCCAGCAGTGTTGACCTTTACTGTAATTGCCCTGTTCCCAAGTACAAGTTCTCTGCAAAAAATGCATTTCTTTTCAGTTGAAAAAGTTGAAGTGAGATCATGATTTGTAATATGAATGAGTTTTTGATATTATGAAGGAATGTAGTTCTGGTCAAGAAAGAATAAATGAAAAAAATGTGTGTGTGTGTGACTTTCAGAAAAGGGTCTGAAGAAAGAGGAAAACATGAGAAAGTAACTTATAACCCCATCTTGATTTTGAATTTTATTCTGCCCTACAACGATAAAGAGCATCCCTTAAATCCATGTGTGTTTTTTGACCTTGCCTACCAAAAGACACCTAGTGTTGTTTGTGTCATACACTTCATTTTAATCATTGATCTGAACTCCACCTTTTGTTATATTTTAAAGCATGAATATAGTTCATCCATGCAAGTATTTTTTTTTCAAATACTAAAAACATTGGTTTATGTTGTTTGGATTGGCACACATGCTATCTGGAAAGTCTCAGGCTGCTTTTTATTTTATCTAAGATATTTACACATTTCTATTCCCACTTGTTGGCATTCTAAAAATGGACACTAAAGTCAAAATGAATAGAGAAATGAACTGACCTCAGCTCCTTTAGAAATGGTTAAGAGGCACTCTTAAAAACCCAATGACGTTCCCCACATATTGCTTATTTAATGGTAACCATAAATACAATCACTTCTTTCCTATCTACAAGTGTCTCAGTTTTGAAAAATCTCACAATTAGATAATTAGATAACCCCAAATATCGGGAAGTGGTTGGAGAGCCCGGGGTTCAGGAAACTCAGAAATCTTGATAGATTTTAAAAGTCAGATTTGGCTCTCTGTGAAGTTTCCAAAAGATGCCCTAATTAATTTGCAAGCCTCAAGACAAGGTTCAAAAGAAATCCAGTCATTTATTAGAAGCAACATTTTGGCATTTTCTTCTGTGGAGCCAAATCTGATTTCTGGTTAATGGTGTCTGATTTTACTCCTGTGTTTCCCCTCCCCTCTGTGTCTGTGTCATAAATCACATCCACCAACAAGGTGCTGCAGCAGGCTGTAAATTTGGTGCCTCACATGCCTGTTATAGAAATCTGAGATCCGACCATGGTCAAAGGTATGCATGGAATTCTCCCTCCCTTTTTCATGTCAACTTGATAATAGTCATGGAAACGCTTTACAAGTTGACAGTTAAGTCATGATTCAACGTACTAAAATCCCTTAGAAGTGTTATTAAGCCTGCAATACATTACATGTTAATGTGTAGATTTATGTTACACAACATTAGTAAAGAAATAACAATAAATAAATGTTTAATAGAGTTGTAAAAAAACCCTCATTGTATATTTTGAATAATATTGTATACTTTTCTGTCAATCACCTTATTGCTGGAATGACATCCATGTAGATGATCCTGCTGATGAAAATGTTGATGACAACAGTGATGATGGCTAGAGGTAGACTTGATTGTTATTGTTAACCTCTTCTTCTATAGTGGAAGGGTCCTCATGTTGCCTATCAATGTTGGCTTGTTAGTGGAGTTTCAGGTTGTTTTTCCCCTTTTAAGTTATTTATATAGCATAAGGATCAGAGGTGGTATTCAGCAGGTTCTGACCAGTTCTGGAGAACCAGTAGCAGAAATTTTGAGTAGTTCAGAGAACCGGTAAAGACCACCTCTGACTGGCCCCACCACCATCTATTCTTGCCTCCCGAGTCCCAGCTGATCTGGAGGAAATGGGGATTTTGCAGTAACTTTCCCCTGAAGTGGGGAGGGAATGGAATTTTTACAGTATCCTTCCCCTGCCACACCCACTAAGCCACGCCACACCCACCAAGCCACACCCACAGAACCGGTAGTAAAAACTTTGAATCCCACCACTAATAAGGATGTCATTTTCTAAACTTCATCATCTCAATCACCTCAATAGTCAAAGCAGCAATGTGCTTCGCTAGCTTATTTAAATATGATAAATTCATATTTATTTCTGATTATCTTCATCATTTTCTTAATCCTTTGATAAAGCAACACACTGTTGGAAATGGTTTTCTGCTTCTGAGAATGAAATCCAAGAACTGATTAACATCCCTTTTTTTCTTTATGTTAAACTTTATTACCTAACAGTTGTGACATTGAATTCACAATGTCATTGACTGCAGAAAAATCCATGAAATTCTTAACAATTACAGGTCAAAGTAGTCAGTATTAAGGTGCTATCTTATTTTCTCCAAATAATGATAATTAGCATGTGAACAACAGTATATCCTTTTCCATTCATCTGACAGAAATTAATGAATACATGTAGGGAACTGAAGGAATGAAGTATGCAAGGACTGCTAAATGGTTGTCAGAATGTATGGATACTGATATAGGAATATCAATATGGTAGTTGTATGTTACACTTGAATATGTAATAGTAGTTATATGTTATACTTCAGTGGAATAATTATAATGAAAGAACCAAATATGTCTTTGAGAAGAAACTGTGTAGCATTCTTAATTAATGCAATCCAGGACACAATGATTCTGCTAATTGAAAACAATGGATAGTTGGAATGAGAGGAAAGATCAGAAGAAAAGTGACCAACACACTTAGAGACCAACAAATTAATGAGAATAACAACTGGTGATTATTTACTTAGAAAACAAACTGTCAATATATTTACTATATTTTATCTTTATCATTAATGTTTTATTGGCTTTATTATAATTTCTTTGTTCTGAGCTGCCCAGTCTCATCGAGAGGCAATTGGCATTATGATTTGTTGCATAATCAGCCAGATATTTAGACTGGATGTGCCATTTTATTTGCCAATAATAAGGCTGTACAATGATTGTTATTCAATCAATAGCTGTTTCTTCATAATTTTCCCTGAAATTAGATACAGGCTCATTCCACGAAATGCTGTAACAGAGAAATAGTTCCACTCTCCTATGAGCTCATCAGACCTTTTTACAGTAAAATATATTCAAGACTTCAGATACTTATACATGGAAATGAAAAAAACCCTCTTCACTAGAGTTATCAATGTTAACAATAAGTGGGTTTTTAAAAGTTGCACTATTCTTTCTTTCAGATTTATACAGAATTGTCAAATCATTTTAATCCACAACAGAACCATGCTAACCATGTGCTCACATGAGGTCCAAAATACTTCTTTCCAATCATTTCTAAAGTATACTCTGTCCAAGTCTCTTGTGATCTAGATAGAGTTTTCATTCCAAAATTAAGTAGGGAAAACTTACTAGACTAGAAATCTCCCCAAAATGAGCAAATAAATAAAATATTATGAGCACAAACATCATGAATAAGAGACAGATGCCACCTAATTGATAGGGCTGTTGTAAGAATTGCTAAAGTAATTTGTTTGAAATGCTTTGAAAACTTAGGAAAATCAGTTTATCAATTCCAAAGCCATGGTCCCATTAGAGTTAAGTACATTTAAGTCTCCTTGATTTTCAAAAGGAGAGATTTAAGAATATACTTCAGTTAATAGGACTTGAAAGTACTTCACTTTGGTGGGACAGTTTTCTAAGTATTAGAAACCTTTCAGGAGCCTGTATGAAGCATTAAAGCTTATCCGCTGAGGCACTGGTTCAACTATTCCAATAAGTACCAGGAAATAAAGCAGAGGACACTTAACAGTTCTTGAAATTGGCATTTTATGCAAAGGCATCAATCCAGCATCAGCTTTCAGTCAGGGTGATATTTCATTTGATTATAAATAGAATAGGAAGTTCACTTGATTCTGTGTAAATCCTTTCTTTCTCAAGTCTATTAAGGATTGTGATTTATACTGTCTTTGTAGACTCAGAATGTTAGAGCAAAGGTGCCAGCCACTGGAATCTGGTCCAAAACAGAAGCACAAGGTCTGGGTATGAGTCGACAAAAACTTTGTATATACAGTGGGAGCCAAATGAAAATCCTTCAATGTTGTGGACTGATCATTCCTCAGCAGGAAAACCATGCCAGGTCAGAGTCTATTGCTGATCTTCACCTGATCTCTCTGCAAAATATGGCATATGGCAATGAAAACTGCATGATAACCTGTATCAACAAAAGCTCCAGAGGAGTAGACTGGATCTGGATCTGGCCCAAAAGGGTTCAGTCAGGTCAATCAGTGTTGATGTTTCATCTATCAGTCAATAGGCAGCTTCTCTCGTAATTAAATAAGCATGATATAATACTGTACCAATATGTTAATTCCCAGCCACTCAGACAAAACCTGCTAGATACACCAAGCAGATCACTGGCTGTGAGTCCCTCTACATGAAATGGGGCCTAGGGAGGCAGTTGGGCTTGCTGATTGTGTACCTGGCTCCCCGCTACGTATCAGCAGCCCTGCCCGAGCTCCTCGAGCTGGTTGCCGAGGTGGCGGTTGAGACCCCCAGACTTGTAGTCTTGGGGGACTTTAACTTGCCATCGGTAGGCGAATCAACCGAGGTTGCCCAGGAGTTCATGGCCTCCATGACGGCCATGGACCTGATCCAGGTAATTCAGGGCCCCACACATGAGAGAGGACACATGCTGGATTTAATTTTTGTCTCTGGCCAGTGGATGAGTGATCTGGGAGTAGGGGAGTTAGCCATCATACCCCTGTCATGGTCAGATCACTCACTTCTCAGGCTCGACTTTCCAACCGCCATACCCCAACGCGGGGAGGCGGAACCAGATATTCCTAAGTGGTTCCGCCCCAGACTCCTGATGGATCCCGAAAGGTTCCAGACGGAGCTTGGGCCATTACCTGCAGCCCTGACCCGTGCCCCGATGGAGGACCCCGATGGAGCACTGCGGTCGCCGGGGCCTTGGATCGGGTCGCGCCCTTGCGGCCTCTCGTGTGGCAACGAGCCACTCAGGCTCCTTGGTTCACCGAGGAGCTGAGGGTGATGAAATGCCGCAAGAGACGCCTAGAGAGTAGATGGAGGTCCACTTGGTCCGAATCTGACCGAACACAGGCAAGAGCCCAGTTGAGGACTTACCTTGTGGCGATAAGGGTGGCCAAACGTCATTATTGTGCCACTCTTATCGCATCCGCAGATAACCGCCCTGCCGCCCTGTTCAGGGTGACCTGCTCCCTCCTTCAACAGAGACAGCGGGAAGCCCCTCTGCAGGGTAGAGCAGAGGAATTTGGAGAATACCTGCAGGAGAAAATCGCTCAGATCCGGAGCGAACTGGCCTCCACCGACTGTGGTCTGGAGGGATTATTGGACGCAGGTCTGGAGACATCTTTGTGGGAGGAGTTTGACTCTGTTACTTCCGACGATATGGACAGGGTGACTGCGAGCCACCACATGTTTATTGGACCCATGTCCCTCCTGGCTTGTACTGGCATCCTGGGAGGTTACACGAGGCTGGCTCCAGGAAGTTGTGAATGCTTCTTTGAGTGAGGGGTTCTTGCCGACCGTCTTGAAAGAGGCGGTGGTGAGGGCCCTCCTCAAGAAGCCTTCCCTGGACCCAGCATTGTTGGTAAATTACCGTCCGGTCTCCAACCTTCACTTTTTGGCGAAGGTTGTAGAGAGTGTGGTGGCACAACAGTTTCCCCGTCACCTGGAGGAAATTGATTATCTGGACCCGCGCCAGTCCGGCTTCCGGCCCGGTCACAGCACCGAGACGGCATTGGTCGCGTTGGTAGATGATCTCTGGAGGGCCAGAGATGGGGGTTGTTCCTCCATCCTGGTCCTATTAGACCTCTCGGCGGCTTTCGATACCATCGACCATGGTATCCTATTGCATCGACTGGAGGGGTTGGGGGTGAGGGGCACCGTTTTACGGTGGTTCTCCTCCTACCTCTCCGGTCGATCGCAATTTGTGTTGGCAGGAGGGCAGAGGTCGACCTCGAGACCACTCACTTGTGGGGTGCCTCAGGTCCTCTCGCCGCTCCTGTTCAACACATATATGAAGCCGCTGGGTGAGATCATCCGTGGTTTTGGGGTAGAGTACCATCTGTACGCTGATGATATTCAGCTGTACATATCTACCCCAAACCACCCCAACGATGCCGTTGAAGTGATGTCCCGGTGTCTGGAAGCCGTGCGGATCTGGATGGGAAGGAACAGACTCAGACTCAACCCATCCAAGACCGAGTGGCTGTGGTTTCTGGCGTCCCGGTACAACCAGTTGATGCCATCACTGGCCATAGGGGGCGAACACCTAGCCCCCGTGGATAGGGCTTGCAACTTAGGCGTCCTCCTGGATACCAGGCTGTCGTTAGAAGACCATTTGACGGCCGTGGCCAGGGGGCGTTCTACCAGGTTCACCTGGTTCATCAGTTGCGGCCCTTATTGGACCGGGATGCCCTTCGCACAGTCACTCATGCTCTCGTGACATCCCGTCTAGACTACTGCAATGCTCTCTACATGGGGCTCCCCTTGAGGTGCACCCGAAGACTGCAGTTAGTCCAGAATGCAGCCGCGCAAGCAGTTATGGGAGCCCCTAGGTGCTCCCATGTAACACCGCTCTTGCGTGAGCTGCACTGGCTGCCTGTGGCCTTTCAGGTGCGCTTCAAGGTGCTGATGATCACCTTTAAAGCGCTCCATGGCACGGGACCTAGTTATCTACGGGATCGCATCCTACCCCACACATCCCTGCGGCCGATTCGCTCCCACAGAGAGGGACTTCTCCAGGTGCCATCCACTAGGCAATGCCAGCAGGCGACGCCCAGGGGAAGGGCCTTCTCTGTGGCGGGCCCAACCCTCTGGAACGACCTACCCCCTGAACTTAGAATGACCACGGACCTCCGTTCTTTCCGTCTGAAACTCAAGACCTACTTTTTCCAACAGGCCGGCCTGGCCTAACTCTACCTAGCCTTTAGCCTGACATCAAATTGTTTTAATCGGTTTTTAATGGGGAATAGTCTTAATTTATTGTAAATTTTTAGCACAGGGTTATAATTTAATTTGATTTTAAATTTTGTATATTGTCTTGTTTTTTATATGCTTTTTAAATTTCCTGTGCACCACCCCGAGTCCCTTTTTGGGAAAGGGAGCGGTATATAAGTTAAATAAATCTAATCTAATCTAATCAACGTGTTATTTCTTATTCTGTGTAATGACAAAAGAAAGCAATCTAGAAAACTAGCTTTTTATACTTTAATTTATTCTGAAAGAAGAACTTAAGAAAGATAATTAATGAATAATTTGTCATGTAGATCTGTCACCACTGAAAGAGATGCCAACTCTATATATTTCTGCTTACCAAAAAAGATTCTCACCCTTGAGTATTGATGCACCATAAGAATATACTTACTCTGTGCTTTATTGTTCATGGTTATAAATTGCCTGAAACAAACTGCGAGGGTCCACTTGATTTGTCAAAGGAATTGACAACTGATGTAAGTGAATCTGCAAATTTCCCAAAAGATGGCAATAGCAAATTATTTCCATACTCGTGCCAAATATCCATGTAGTGGATACCAATAATTGAATGTGACTTCCAGCATCTTTACCTTTTTATATTTAACATGGTTGGTACATATATTTTCACAAACACTAAGTCCAATCATATCCAACAAATTTTCTATTGTGAAGATAATTCCTAATTATCCTAGTAGCCATGGTGGCACAGTGATTAGAATGCAGTACTGCAGGCTAACTCACTGCTCGCTCCAGGGGTTCGATTCTGTACAGCTCAAGATTGACTCTTCAATCCTTCCAAGGTTGGTAAAATGAGGACCCAGATTGTTGGGGGCAATATGCTGACTCTGTAAACCACTTTGAGAGGGTTTAAAGCACTATGAAGGGGTATATAAGTCTAAGTGTCCCAGGGGTGTTTTTTAGGAGGCAACTGGACTTTCTTCCTACAAGAACCAGCAGCACTACTCAGGTGATCCTGAGGACACAGATAAACCTCCAAGTGCTTCAACAACCCTGTAAAAGTATGCAAATGATCAGCTCTCTGCAAGGAATATAAATCCTTCCATTCTCCACTATCCTGTCAGACCTGAAGAAGCTTCTTGGATGAGAAATGACACATCTTCAAAGAAAAAACAAGAAAGTCCAGTTGCCTCCAGAAAAAGCATCTGTGGGACAACCATGAACTGGGTGACTGAGAGTCTCTACAGATTATAAGTCTAATGCTATTGCTAATGTTACATGATTTGAAGCATAAAAATTGATACTAGCAATCAAACTGAAGTGATCGTTTTGATCAGATTGGGCCCTTAAAATAATCCATACTTTATCATAAGGCTTTGACCCAAAATACATTATATCCCTTAATGAAATGTTGAAGATGATCCTGATGAAGAGTTGGGGGCACTCATTGAGAAACTATCCAGTGGAAGCCTCCTGAAAATAAATTGGACCTATGCAAATTCTTAACAATATTGTTGTGCATCTTTAATTATGTAGGACCTTGCACGGGCTTGTGTCTCAAGTTTGGTGTTTGTACATGTGGTCCTTTGCATTGCCTTCAATACAGAAATCTTCTTTTGTCATTCCATTTGAACGTGGCACTCTTGAAACTCAGGACAGCAGGGCCCTAACATCATCTTGACTATATGTACACTTGGTCAGGCTGTGTAAACTTTGACATGTGGATGTCAATCTTTCTCATATTTGCAGATGGCTTTATCAGAGTGTGATTAGTTTCCAGAACAAATTTGAGCAAAAGAAAACATTACCTACAGTATGTAAGCCAACAAGACCCGCTAGTTTTCAGATTTGTCTATTTACATGGGCAGTGGCTGTTTTGCTAAGGCTCTCTAAAAGGGACAGTAATTGAATGGTGCCAGTATGTTCATGGAAGCTGATGAGTTGTAAAGGTTTTATAAACAACCGGGGTGGATTTGTCTATTGCCTTTTTTCCCTTGTAATGTTTGTTAATCCCATTGAGCAAGTCTGCACCTAACGCAGAACAAATACTCTAGAATTTGGAGGTGTCAGTAGTGTAACTTGGTTTGTAAAATCATGCTCTGATATCATCAGCAAGTTTACCAAATGTCCCATGGCCAAATATAATAAAAGTGCTAAGCAAGCTTGCTCATGGAGAAATAAGGAGAAACATCTTTGCTATTTTTAGTGCTGCTATGTTTGTTAAAGGATCACAATGAGAAAGAAGTGAATAATAGAATAATTCAGTCATTGTTCTTTTATGTTTATTGATGTATATGTGGTTTTCAAATTAATTAACATACAGAGGAGAGTGTATTTGTTTTTAGAAGATTGTTCAATCAATTAACTTTTTTTATAACATGCAGAGAAAGAGAAAAATATGATTTAAAACTGGGGCAATTTGTCACTGACAGTTGAAATTATAAAATGCCTTGAAAAAGGAGAGTGACAAATTTTGGGTCTTTTAGATATAGAAAGAATTATTGGATTTATTTAATTTACAATTATAATAGTCTAATAAGACCTTTGTGGGATTATTTCAAATCATCCAGATAAACTTAGAATTGTCAGACAAAATAAAATGATTATTAGGGAGAAAATCCAAATAACCACAGTATTCTACAGTACCTATATATTAATGAAGAATCAGAAAAATATGTAAATGAAAGAAATATTGGGCCTCAACTAACTGAAATAATGTATCTTTATATTGTTTGAATGTTAAGGGATAGGTTAAACATAAATTGACTTGTGGTTAAACTCAGGCTTAGAAGTGCTTTTTTTGGCTCAGTTTTCTACATTATTAATTTTGCTATTCAGTACCCTCTTTGTATATAGTGCTTTGCTGAATTACAGCCTCTTTCCTACAAGCTTATGATGAAGTTCAAAAAGGAAGAAGGGAGAATTTGTAAATGGAGAGAGGAAAGAAAGAGATAAATATGAAGAGATTACATATGACTAGGCTTTGTTAAAGCTGTAGAGCAGGGATTAAGGAAAAGGTGAAGTTTAAGATGGGATTTAAAGGAGAGACCAATATAGACTTGGCCTGGGTTTATAAATGGAACTTCTAGTGGAAAATAAGCAGCAAGAAGAATTACTGGATTCTTTTGAAGGTAAAAATTGCTCATATTCCCAAATTCAAACTCTTTCCTCTTGAAACAGAAAGCAACTCTACAGGGGAAAAGGCAGAAGTGGGCAGCATTTCAGTGGCCACGACTATAGTCTTTGAGGGCTCTACTGGGCAGAGCCAGTAATAATGCAAAGACAGCAACACTGGAGTAAATTTAAAACATTGCAAAATATAAAAAATAAAAATTGAGAATTGCTCCAAATCAGAGTATAAGCCATTAAAACAAACAATTATATTTTTCAACATAAAAACAATAGTTTAGTATCAAAATTTGGTGAAAAAATAAACCCCATACAGGACCAAATTTTAGACGTGTGATTAGAGAACTTTTTGGGAACATAGGCTGCCTTCCTACTTTAAGAACCACAATTGGGAACAGGATTTCTATTGCTAAGTAAGGCAGTTGTTAGCTGAGTCATACCTGATTTTATGACATTTTGCTACACATGTTGAGCAAATCACTGCAGTTGTTCAGTGAATCACATGGTTTTGTTAAATGAATCTATCTTCCCAATGATACATGCATATGATAATATTTAAATCTTCTAATTGACTTTACTTGTCAGAAGGCAGCTGGGAAGATTGCATGTGACCGTTAGAATTCTGCAATTGTTGTAAATGGAAGGACTGGTTGTAAGTTACTTTTTTCAGTCCTGTTGAAACTTTGAATGACCACCAGTGGTGGGTTTCTGCAGGCTCGCACCTACTCACAAGAGCCGGATGGTGAAATTTAGAGAACCGGTGAGAGGGGGTTCCACCGGCGGACCCAGAAGTAAGTCTGGCCTGCCGCTGCCAGTAACCCAATGGGAAGGAAAGGAAGGCAGAAAGGAAGAAAGGAAGAAAGGAAGAAAGGAAGGAAAGAAAGAAAGAAAGAAAGAAAGAAAGAAAGAAAGAAAGAAAGAAAGAAAGAAAGAAAGAAAGAAAGAAAGAAAGAAAAAGAAAATTTATCATCACAATTGAGCCCAAAATTTTGGTTGCTAAGCAAGAGCGTTGTTAAATGAATTTCACCACATTTTACAAGTTGGCCACTCCCACCCTGTCACATGACTGCCAAGCCACGCCCACAAAATAGGCCACACCTAGAGAGTAGGTTCTAAAAAAAATTGAAACCCACCACTGATGACCACTAAACAAATGGTTGGGACTACAGTGGTACCTCAGTTCACGAACTTAATTCGTGAACTGACTCTGTTCGCGATCCGAATTGGTCGTGAAGCGAGGCACAATTTCCCATAGGGTTCAATGTAAATCCGGTTAATCCGTTCCGACCTTGTTTTTTGGTCGTGATTCTTGAACTGACTCTGTTCGCGAACAGAATTGGTCGTGAACAGAGGCACAGTTTCCCATAGGGTTCAATGTAAATCCGGTTAATCCGTTCTGACCTTGTTTTTAAAATGTCCGCGGCTCCGGTTCGTGAAGCGAGGCAGGGTTCGTGAATCCGAGCATTTTTACGAACTTTTCTGTTCGTGATGCGAGGGCGGAGTTCGTGAAGCGAGGCGGAGTTCGTGAAGCGAGGCGGAGTTCGTGAAGCGGAGCGTATTTTTACGAACTTTTCCATTCGTGAACCGAAACGGTGTTCGTGAACCGGGGCACATTTTTTGGGAAATTTTTGGTCGTAATCCGAATTGGTCGTGAACAGAGGCGTTCGTGAACCGAGGTACCACTGTATCTGTATTAGAATCTTCTCTCATTTCTTTACGCAAGCCAAATGATATGTTCCATGCTCCCTGCCTTTGGAAACAGCTTGGGAATAGCTTTCATGGCTGAAAAGAGAACATGGGACATCAAAACCTGCCACCTAAGTTATGGATATAGGAACAAAATTCTGCAAAAAAAGTGTGTATTAATGGATACTATATGTATTAATGTTATTATTAATATTTTACAACACATGCAGTTTTAAAACAAATTTAAGACACATGTGGTTTAATGTGTTTAGTTATCCTCCACACAACCATTTTCTTCACTTTTCTGAAATAATTATTTAACCATAAAATGTTAAATTGGATTTGCGCATGCGCGAAATGGAGGTCGCGCCGCGAAACGTGACTTGAAGCCGGGGGGTCGTTTGTACCCAGGAGGACGTTGCCAGCCCTCGTCGGTCATCTCCGAGGGCTGGCCCAGCAAGAGGACACCCCTGCCGCCACTCCGGGCCGCTCGGAAATGAAGAGGGAGCCCTGGGAGTGACGACAGGACGAAGAGCAGTGCAGAGCGGGCCCGAATCGGCCTTTGCGGCCTGGAGCGTCCCGGCGCGGCTGGAGGTAGGAAGCAGGCCGCGAAGCCAGGACGCGGAAGAAACAGACTCGCCGGGCCATGTCGGGTTGGGTCGGGAGGATTACCATCAGGCCGCATGGCCTGCGCTGGGCCTTGCGGCCCAATAACCCGATCCCGACCTGCGTTATTTTTCACCTGATTCCACCCGACCTGAGGCTGGAGGCTGGAGGCTGGAGGCTGGAGGCTGGAGGCTGAAACGGCTGGTGTGCTTTATGGATTGTTGTTTGTGGATGGATTGCTGATGGAATGGAGTTGGAGCTGGTGCTGGAGGAGCGGAGAAGGTGAGAGGATGTTAGAGGAAGATTGGATGGAGCGTGGAGTGTGGAGTGAGGAGTGGAGGAACGAGGAGAAGGAAAGAAGGAAAGTGGTGGAAGAAGGAGGAGGAGATGGAAGTGGTGAAGGAGTGGGGAAGGAGTTGGTTACTGAGATGGAAGAAGAGGGAGAATGATGGACTGTTACAGAGAGATGGATGAGGAAGCCATGCAGCCGGGCCGTTGGTGGATCGTGGCCGAAGATGACCCAGGAACACCTCAAGGTGTGTGCCTTGGACTTGGGGAGTAAACCGTGGCAGCACATGGCAGCATTTTACATCAGGCCGCACGAGGGACCATCTAGTCGTGCGGCACTAAGTGCGGACTGAGACCTGTGTTGCCGAAGAAGACAGATGGATGGGGTGGTGTTAAGACTGAACTGTGATCCCCCCCCACCTGAAAGATCTTAGTCTGACTGTCTGAACTGTTTTACCCTTCTGCCTTTTTAGAACTGCGTCCATTTGCACAATTTTTACCACTTGTCACTTTACTTGCCCTGGACTCTATTGTGAACTTGCTCCATGTCCCCTGGGTTGGATGACCTCCATGTTTTTAGCAGTGTATTCTAGGTGTGATCTCCTTTGCCTGCGGGAGGCCCCCCTCTCGCAGGCCTGGCCCCCCTATTTAACACGGGCCCACCTCGAGGATGGACTGATAGCTCCTGAGAGGTGGGCGAAGCGCAAATTAAGGGGGGTTTTATTTAAATTTTTAATTCGGATTTTAGGGGGTTCCAGGGTGGGGGGGGGGAAATAGTCCTGGGAGGGAACGGCAAATGAGAGGGCCGGCCGGCGGAAGAAGGGTAACGGAGGGAGGGGAAGGGGGGGGCGTTTCCACTGAGGCGTTTTCCATTGATCTGGTCTTAGGGAGGGGCAGGGGCGGTGGGAGGCGGAATAGGTGTCATCGGTTGGAAGACCGTGGCCGCTGGACACAGGCAGTCACGCGCTCCAACTCTCCGTCCTCCCATCGCAGACTAGGTGGGCAGGAATCACAGACCCGGGGCCCTAGGCTGATGCTGTGCAATGCCAGGTCCGTGGTTCAGAAAGCCCCCCTCATCCATGACCTGGTGTCAGAGGGGGACCCGGACCTGGTGGGTATAACGGAAACCTGATTGGGCCACGAAGGGGGTCTATCCCTCGTGGACATGTGCCCACCAGGTTACCATGCCTTCCATCAGCCTAGGGCCCTAGGGAGGGGTGGGGGAGTGGCGATTATGGTTAAGGAAGGTCTTGAGCCGAGGGAGACCACAGTCCCTCAGACAACCGGGTGTGAATCTCTCTGCGTGAGATGGGGCCTAGAGGTGATAGCCGAGGCGGCAGTTGAGACCACCAGACTGGTAGTCATGGGGGACTTTAACTTGCCGTCGGCGGGCGAAGCCTCTGGAGCAGCTCGGGAGTTCATGGCCTCCATGACGGCCATGGACCTGACCCAGGTAGTTTTAGGCCCCACTCACGAGGGGGGGAACACGCTGGATATGATCTTTGTCTCGGGACAGTGGAGTTGTGATCTGGGAATAGGGGATTTAGTCATCACTCCCTTGTCATGGACAGATCATGCTCTCCTCCGGCTGGACTTTCCAATCGCTTCACCTCACCGCGGGGAGGCGGAACCGGATACTCCTATATGGTTCCGCCCCAGGCTTCTAATGGACCCGGAAAGGTTCCAGAGGGAGCTTGGGCCAATTCTTGTGACCCTGCCCCGCGACTCGACTGAGGACCTAGTGGCCGCATGGTTAAGTGCGGCCGTGGGGGCCTTGGACCGAGTCGCGCCCTTGCGGCCTCTCTTGCGGCGACGAATCACCCAGGCTCCTTGGTTTACTGAGGAGCTCCGGGGGATGAAACGCCACAAGAGACGCCTAGAGAGCAGATGGAGATCCTCTCGCTCCGAAGCCGACTGAACACTAGTGAGAACCCATATTAGGGCTTACTTAGTGGCGATAAGGGTGGCCAAACGTGAGTATTGTGCCACCCTAATTGCATCCGCAGATAACCACCCTGCCGCTCTGTTTGGGGTGACCCGCTCCCTCCTTCACCAGAGGCCGCGGGAAGCCCCTCTACAAGGGCGAGCAGAGGAATTTGGGATTTATCTGCAGGAGAAAATCACTCGGATTCGGAATGAGCTACCCTCCATCGACAGTGGTCCTGTGGGACTGTCCGAGACTAGTCTTGAGGTTCCATCTTGGGAGGAGTTTGACTTTGTTACCACCGAGGATATGGACAGGCTGTCAAGGAAACTTAGGGTGACCACATGTTTATTGGACCCGTGTCCCTCCTGGCTTGTACTGGCATCCTGGGAGACAACACGAGGCTGGCTCCAGGGCATTGTCAACGCATCTTTGAGTGAGGGGTCCTTACCTTCCGTCTTGAAAGAGGCGGTAGTGAGGCCCCTCCTCAAGAAGCCGTCCCTGGACCCAGCTTTATTAGAGAACTATTGTCCGGTCTCCAACCTTCACTTTCTGGTGAAGGTTGTTGAGAGTGTGGTAGCCCAACAGTTTCCGCGACACCTGGAGGAAGTTGATTATCTAGACCCGCGCCAGTCCGGCTTCCGACCCGGTCACAGTACCGAGATGGCATTGGTCGCGTTGGTTGATGATTTCTGGAGGGCGCGGGATAGAGGTTATTCCTCTATCCTAGTCCTGTTAGACCTCTCAGCGGCTTTTGATACCATCGACCATGGTATCCTATTGCACCGACTGGGGGGGGTTGGGGCTGGGAGGCACCGTTTTGCGGTGGTTCTCGTCCTACCTCTCTGGTCGGTCGCAATATGTGTTGACGGGAGGGCAGAGGTCGACCTCGAGGCCCCTCCTATGTGGGGTTCCTCAGGGGTCGGTCCTCTCGCCCCTCCTTTTCAACACATATATGAAGCCGCTGGGTGAGATCATCCGTGGTTTTGGGGTGGAGTACCATCTGTACGCTGATGACACTCAGTTGTACATATCCACCCCAGACCACCCCAACGATGCCGTCGAAGTGCTGTCCCGGTGTTTGGAGGCCGTACGGATCTGGATGGGTGGTAACAAACTCAAGCTCAACCCTGCCAAGACTGAGTGGCTGTGGTTTCCAGCACCCCGGTTCAGCCAGATTACTCCAACTCTGGCCATTGGGGGCGAAACACTGGCGAGCTGCATTGGCTTCCTGTGGTCTTTCGGGTGCGCTTCAAGGTTTTGACGACCATCTTTAAAGCGCTCCATGGCTCGGGGCCTAGTTATATGCGAGACCATCTCGTGCCCCATACATCCCTTAGACCAATACGCTCCCACAGAGAGGGCCTTCTCAGGGTGCCGTCGGCCGGACAATGCCGACTGGCGACACCCAGGGGAAGAGCCTTCTCTGTGGCGGGCCCTGCCCTTTGGAACGACCTACCCCCTGAACTCCGGACCATCACCGACCTCCGCCTCTTCCGCCAATGTCTAAAGACATACTTTTTTCATCAAGCCGGCCTAGCCTAACCTCCCATGGGGACTTTTAGAAAAGTTTTAAATTGGGTTTTTAATTAATAATTGGTTTTAGCACAGGTTTGGGATTTAATATATATTTTAAATTATTTATCTATGTTCTATTTTGTATGTTTTTTAAATCTCCTGTGCGCCGCCCTGGGTCCTCTGCGGGGAAGGGCGGGATATAAATGTAATAAAATAAAAAATAAATAAATAAATAAAATAAAGATGAATTAGTTCAGTAGAAAATTCTGCTGAAGCTATAAAGAAATGAATGAAAATACTGCAGAATTTTCTGGTGGATTACATCTTTGGTGTTTCTCCTATGTTCTTTTTTTTCAATAGATAAATAAATAAATAGTAACCTGATTTCAAAATATAAGTATAGTATTTGCTTGGTGACTACATGTGTATGAAGCTGCCAACAACAATGCTGGCACTTGGGGTTAATAAACAGACCTTACCGTTTGCAGTATTGATGGCAAAAGGAGATGAAATGGATGTGACATTTAAAGTAGGAATTTGTGAACCACAAATATGAGCATGAGTGACACAGCATGGCAGCACATAAAATCAATACAAATAACCTAAACCTTAATACCTTGATCCTAGGGAAGAGTGCCGCATTATCAGATACGGAAAAGCAGCATCAAGCCTAGCTTTGATGGGTGTGTGTTATTGACTATCTCACACAAAGAGACACAGCTCCAATTAACACTTAGAACAACCTTTCCTAAGCAGGTGCTCTATTGTGTATTGGACTACAACTCCCATCATTTTTCAGCCAGCATGTCCATTTCACCTCAAATTGTGGAAGGCTGGATTATAGAACAGTCCTTCATAGGAAATAATCCTCTCCCTCTGGTCCTAACATTATTAGAACTGTGTTATCTATGCAGACATTTTTTGCAATATACTTTTTTGTGTTAATCATGTGACTAAAATTTTGAGATAGGGTCCATTCAAGTATTAATTTCTTGTCACATTTTGGCTTCAGAACTGTTCAAATGTGAAGAATCAGCATAGGGCTGTATTCAGGGAAGGGCAATAAACTCACCAATCAAGTTATGCTCTATTTCAGTGATGGCAAACCTATGGCATGTGTGCAGCAGAGGTGGGTAGCTGTTGGCTTGGCCTGGATCAGCCAAACTGGTAGTAGCGGCAGCAGGAGACTCCATCCACCTTCTTCTGCGCATGCGCAGAAGCATTGTACATACGTGGGAGCACGCCCGAATCAATAGTAAAAAAATTGGCAACCCACCATTGGTGTGCAGAGGTGGCAGGCAGAGCCCTCTTTGTGGGCACACACACCATCGCCAACTGCTCTTCGGTTTTCAGGCACACACATGCTGGTCTTTGCACACACTAGCTGGTCTTTGCAGGTGCCGGACCATTTTTTGGGCCATTTTCAGGACACTTTTGGCCCAAAAATGGCTTAAAAACACCCTGAAAGCGGCCTGTTTTTAGGCCATTTTTTGGACCATTTTCATGTCCTTTTAGGCCAATGTTTAGGAATTTTTCATGCTGTTTTCGTGCTGTTTTTGGACTTTTTTCAGGCCATTTTAAAAAGGCCTGAAAATGGCCTGAAAAACAGCCGAAAACAGGCATGCACACACTGCCCAGCTGGTCTCTGGATTTCCTGGTGCTCTCACACTCATGAACACCATCTGGCCAGCATTCATGTGCTGGAAACCCAAAGGCCCGCCAGCCAGGGAGCGCATATACACCAGCCAGCTGGTCTTTGGGTTTCCAGCATCCTGGCATGCATGCACTCACATTCCGCTTTGGGCACTTGGTGCCGAAAAGGTTCGCCATCATTGTTCTATTTGTTTTGGAGGGGATTATATTTGTATTTAGGATTGTCTTTGCTTATGATATTGATGGCTAACATTTTTGTCAATGTTTGCCAAAAGTGTGTGCATGGCCGTACCCATAATGCAATGCATGCGTGACACCCCCACATTCACCCCACATGCATGCCCCCCTTCTCCCGCCACCCCCCACATATGCGCACAACCCCCTCTGCCCCCACGCATACACATTACTGACCCCCCTCCCACGTATGCACACAGGTGTCCCGCAAGCGCCCTGCCCCCATGCATGCACAACAGAGACCCAAAGATCAGCTGGCCAGCAGGACGCTCACACATTCGCAGTGGAACTGAGCTTATGACATTACTTGCAGTTAAGATGTATTTGACCCATATGGGGAATATTTAAGTGCATCCATTGTGATCTCTGTGCACTGTGAAGAGGTATATAAATCCAGGTGTTGCTATTTCCCAAGAGAAACAGATAGTTCCATCCCTTTCTTAAAGTCCAAATATTTCAGATATAATATAACCATTGAAAATTTGAACTGCTGGTACCAATCTGAAAAGAAGGGGCAAGTTAATTTTCCAGTGCTTTATGCTCAGTGTATATTACATATGTGGTGAAGTTAGAGTCTTGAAAACAGCAAAGCTTCTGCTTGGAGAGATTGGAAAGGTAAAAGCCGCCATCCTTGTTTGAGTTCTGTTTGTTAATGTGTGTACAGAGGAACTCTGTTTGTTTGTAGGTCCTTAGTAGAAGTGTGTCTAATGTTGACTTTCAGAGTCTAATATTATTTGAATTTTCTATCATGAAGCACATCGTCAAAGTGTTTTTTTTCCCTTAGTTGTTTGTCCATTCATTACCTTTTTAAACTTCTTGAAACAGTAAACAGATAATTTCTCCCAACTATTCCATTGTTAGTAAGAATGTTATTCTACTCCTTGTCATGAATATTTTGAAACTACAGCATTTATCCGTAAAACTATAGTATTATTGTAGAAACAATTAATAATAATAGATGGAAAGTTAATTAATGGAAAGCCTAAGTTGGGGAGTAAATATTACAAAAAATGTAAGATTGCTTCTAAAACTTCATTAATTTCCACTCTTTTCTGGTCATTAAAAATACCACTCTTTAGTTTTATAAATGAAAGGGGTAGATCCTTGGTTCTTAAAAGAGCCCAACCTGTTTTGTGTCAAACTAGATAGGAATAACATAATAAATGACTGTAACATTTTCATAGAAATAGATAAGTTTAAACTGCATACATTTAAAAACTGTTTCTAATTAATCATAACTTTGTTTTATGAATAACATAATAAAACCTGGACAAATAATGAGATGTATCAGTTAAAAACATTTAGATAGGTTGAAGAAGTTGGTTAAAGTGAATTGGTGGTTCTAAAAAATGTTGCCTGCTTCTGAATGAAGTCAATTTATTATTGAGATTTAAGAATGGGGAGAACTATTATGCATTGCGTTAATATTTTTCTTATAAGAAAGCATGTTCCTTAAAATAGCCACAACATCTGCGCCGAGGCTCCGGATTAGAAGAAATAGTAATGTGAGTGATTTATTTGAAATTTCTACATTCAACTTTTGAAAGAGAGAAATAGGGGGGAGTTGAGAGAAACAACCCCCCTGGAAATAAAAGCGGCATTAGAGAACTAGTCCCGCGAAGCGGAGAGAGTGAAAGTGACATCCGATGGATTTATTGAAAAAGGAAATGTATTGCCAAATAAGGAATTGCTGTTAAACAATGTATCTTGAGCCTTGCTACATTTAAAACAGACTGTTTCCAAACTTTTACTTTCTTCACCGCTGCCAGCAAGGCGGAAAGATGGCATTTCTTTGTTCCCAGAATGGAACTTTTCCTTTTGAAAATAAGCATTCCTCCATTTTAACAAACTAAATGAGACTAAATTTAAAACATATATAAAAGGCTTACTCTAGTGACTTTCAGTGTTCTCTTCCTCTGTGAAGCCTTCTGTTTTTGTTTGGAAAATCATATTTCACTTTTCTCTCTGGAGATTGCAAACTTAATTTGAACTACCACTGCTTTTGTCTCGGACTTCACGGACTGCCCGCCCAACAGCGCAATTTTTCTTCTTCTTTCTTTATACCAACATTTAAAGCTTTAATTATGGCAATGAGAAAGCCTCCATCTGGGAAATCAAGCTCTGCCCCAGCATCTACAAAGCCCAGTCCAACCTCACAACCAAAGATTACAGCTTTACTTCAGAGGGAAACAGAAGCAGAGGATCCCAAGCCAACAACCACAGAGGAGATGTTTCAAAAAATGATGAATGAAATACAACAAATCCGGAAAGACAATTTAAGTACAAGACTGGAACTTTTGGAGGCACAAAGAGAAATAACAAATAATAAGCAAAAAATTGAGGGGCTGGAAGGGGGGGCAGTTGGGATGAAGGAAGAGATAAAAGATTTTAAGAAGGAAATTACAGATATTGCTGGTCAGATGTCTAGAATTGATTTTGAACGTATGTCTTTCATTTTAAGATTTCAGAATGTTCCAGAAGCAGATAATGAGGATTTAAGAGATTTAATGGCTACAATTTTAGTGGATTATACTAAGAAAAATAAGGAACTTATCTGGGGGGACATTGATTTGATTTATAGAATTAATTCAGCATATGCCAGAATAAACGATGTACCCAGAGAGATACATATTAAATTTATAAGAAGGTCAACGAGGGATGAGATACTGAGAGCACAAAGAGGGGGACCTTTGATATATCAGCAAAATGAGGTGGCCATATTGAAGCAGATCCCTAAAAAAATACGAGATATAAGAAGGAAATATTCCTTCCTATCAAAAAAATTACATAAAAAGAGGGTGTGGTTCAAGTGGTTGATGCCCGAAGGGATGCTGGTATTCTGGGAGGGAGGAAGAGTTAGAATGAAAACAGTGGAAGAGGTGGAGAATTTTCTTAAAAAACATTCCTCAATCCTGGATGATGACGATATGGGAACGGGAGGGGCCACGGCTCCGCCTACTGGAGGGGTGGAGGAGAAAGAAACAATAGCAAAGAGGCTCAGATCACAAAAATAACTTTTTTTTCTTTTTTTATGTATGGTAATTCCTGTATGGATGTTAATAGAAACAAAGTAATTGAATGTATGAAATTTTACTTTTGATTATGAAATTTATGATTTAAAATGTATGTACCCCTTCCTATTTTTATTATTTCCTAATGGAACTTACTCAAGAAGACTCGGAGGCGGTCACCAACCCCGATGTGGAAGCTCTAAAATATTGTTAAAACACCTTACCTACCCCTTTCCTTTTATAAAATGTTAAAACTAATAAAAATTATTTCCCAAAAAAAAATAGCCACAACATATATGAGACCTACAAAAGCATTCTTACTTTTAAGGATAGGAGTTAGGAAACAATGAAAAAAGTTCCCTTTGTCCCTCACCAAACTGTTGTGATTGAACCTCTGATGGTAATTTGGCCACAGGGATCATTCTTATGTAAGACAGATCTGCCAAACGACCTGCCTACTCTGTGGTATGTTAGAAGAAAAGCATTGAAAGATCCCCATTTTCTTTGATGTCGGGCAGATTTCCTGATCTATTCTGCCTATTCTAGCTTTATACAAGTGCTTAGGTAGGGAATGTGGTAGATTAGAAACATCTGGTCAGTCCCATATCAATAAAAGGCTATCCTTGCTGAGTTAGAGTACAGACTTATTTTTAAAAGTTTAAATTTTAAAAATTAAAATGTTGAGAATTGTGTTCAAATCTGGAAGTGATCAAGTGAAATGGATTGTTTTTGTCACCTTTTTAACGTTTTGTAAAATAGGGGGGAAATTAAGGAGTGTCACCGATCAAAACTCCTACCATTTTTTATTTTCCATAAATGTTCCAATTGTTGTTCATATCTTGCCTATGGTAATACTAGGAAATGTATTATTTCCTAGACTCAAGGAAGTTGTAAATAAAATTGTATATAGTAAAATTATGCTCCAGTTAAATGAAACATTATACATTATTTATAGATTCCAGAAATAGTACATTGCAAAAGATTCCAAGAAATAGAACTTTTTAAAGAGTTATAACTATCAAAGTATGGGGCAACTGTAACTTATCAGAAGTTCACAGATGCTATGAAAATTCATTTCAGGAGAACCCAAAAGACAATTACAGATGGTACTCGTCTTACAACAGTTCGTTTAGTGACCGTTCAAAGTTACAATGACCCTGAAAAATGTGACTTAAGACCTTTTTTCACAGTTATGACTGTTGCAGCATCCCCATGATCATGTGATCAAAATTCACTTATTATGAAATTCACTAATTATGAACTAGTTACCAAGTTCGCTTGGTAACTAGTTCATAATTATGATGGTTGCAATGAATCAAAGTCATGTGCAACAAGCAGGAAGCCAGATTCACTTGACAACCGGGTCACTAACTTATCAACTGCAGGGATTCATTTAACAACGATGGCAAGAAAGGCCGTAAAATGGGGCAAAACTCATTTAACAAATGTCTCACTTAGCAACATAAATTTGGGGCTTAATTGTGGTCATAAATTGAGGATTACCTGTATGTTAATCTCAGTTGTTAAGAGTTTCCAGTTAAATAGCAACACTTTTTTTTAAATCAGGGAATTATAACTAGAGTGCTGAATTGGGAAAGACCATTCTCTCCTTTTCATCAGTGAAAAGTGAAATTGTTACAAACTCTAAATTTCATTTCCTAAGATTCATTAAACTAAAAAAAAATGAATAAAATTAAATTTCAAAAGACAGCCTGAAACAAGATTGAATCCACTATTAAAACAAGAGACAGGTGGAAATTAACCTCCAGTCCAGACTTGCTTTCAGTTTCACCACCCGGTGAAATAATAAAGCATAAAAATGAAACCCTTGATTCCACTACAGTACAGTCAGAGCTAAATAGTCACTAGAATTCTTTCATAATGAGTTCATCTACAATAAACATACTATTCAGAGCTCATCTCTTTGGAAATCTCTTTGTGCCAGCTTTTAGTCTCGCCCTTTTTGTCGTCATATGCCAAAAGTGTGCACATGCCGGCACCCATAATACAATGTGTGCATGACACCCCCCGCACTCCACACATACACACACACACATGCCCACCCCCCTGCTCCCCCTGCCCCTGCATTCCCCACCCCCCTGCTCCCCCCGCACATGCACGTAACCCTCCAGCCCCATTTTGCTTTTAGTAGGCCTCCCTGCAGCCTCCTGGGACCAAAAATGGGCCACAGAAGGGGCCGCCGCACTCCCCCCCATGATACGCACATGACTGACCCCCCTCGCATGCATGCGCACATTCCCTACATGCGCTCTGCCCCCGCACATGCACAGCAGAGACCCAAAAATCAGCTGGTCAGCAGGAGGCACACACACCTATGCAGCAGCTCATGTGCTCGCAGAGAGGGCTCTGCATGCCACCTGTGGCACGCATGCAATAGGTTCGCCATCACAGGTATAACCTGTCTGGAGAAGCTATATTTCTTTACTCACAGCTTATTAGATAAATCATTAGCTTATTATCATTTAAAAGAATGCATATTATTTTTTCTAAAGTGAGTATTTGCTACAGTGATATTTCCAAATGACTTTAATTCTGAGTTTCCTGTTGTGTAAAATGATGAGGATTAGTAAATAGATTAGAAAAGGACTTCCGGTTCCGGCTCCAGCAGCGACGGGCGAGCCTAGCGCTCGCTCGCCGCTTTGTTGCCTTTTCTGCCCCCCCACGGGGGCGAGACACTCCGGTTACCGGAGGTCTCCCGTAGGGTCGGCTCGGAGGGGATGTTCTTCCTCACGGCGGTGGGGAGAGCGCTCCCCTCCGCGACCTAGGTGAGGAGGAACATGCTGCGGGGGGTTCTCCCTTCGCCAACGGCTGTCGGCGCCATTCACTTCAATGCAGAGGGCTGAGCGGAGAGATCGGAAGGTCTGCCGAGGCTTCAGCTGCGAGGGAGAGTGAGTTTAAAAAAGACTTTTTTTCCTTGCTGCCAGCCAGGCTGAACGGACTGGGAGGGGGGTGTTTGTTTTAAAAAAAAAACCCTCGGACTTAAGCGGCACTTTAAAATGGTTTCTCTGGAAGAGAAAGCGGAAATCTTAAATCCGGACTGTCTCTAACAAGGGAAAGTGGTATGCGGCTACTTGCAACATTGTTTCTAGGTCTGGCTGGATAAAAAAAAAATTATTTTTCTACTCTCTCCTCTGGGCTCTGAGATGGGCGGTGGAAGGTGGCTTTTCTTTGTCCCTGCCTGATTATTTCAACTATGGAAAATTCCCAGCGTCTCTTTACAATTGGGACTCTCTCTGGATATTGATGAAGAATTTTTCTCTTGCTGGATTTGTGATTTCCTTTCTGGAGTACCTTCGTTATTATAACTATTGAGTTGGAAAATTGTCTCTCTCTTGGTTCCTGAATTTTACAACGTTTCAACCTTGATTAGAACTTTTGGCTCCCGGTTAGTCTCACCAACCCCACCCTGAAAACGCCATTTTGGTGGCATTGACTTTAACAGTTAATCATGGCTCAAGAAACAGCATTGGCAAGTTTAGAACAACGGATGGCTTCTCTTGAAACTGTTATACAAACTTTGGTAAAAGAAATTCAGGCCCAGAGGGCAGAAAACATCAATTTCAAGAAGGAGCTATTGGACACGCGGAAGCAAGTGCTGGAAAACACACAGAAGACTGAAGAATTGGAAGGGGGGTTGGTGGGGGTTAAGGGAGAGATTAAAAATGTTATTAAAGAGGTTGGGGAAACAAATGGGCATGTGTCTAGGATAGATATGGAAAGAATGACATATTTTTTGAGATTTCAGAACGTTCTTGAGGAATCTGGTGAATGCCTCCCTGATCTTATGAGCACAATTTTAGCAGACTATTTACAAAAACCTAAAGATGAGATCAGGGGGGACATTGACCTAGCCTACAGAATTAACTCAGCATATGCCAGGATAAATGAAGTGCCTAGAGAGATACATGTGAAATTTGTTAGAAGGTCAACCAGAGAGGAAATCC
Organism: Rhabdophis nuchalis; assembly: GCA_039707465.1. Classification (NCBI taxonomy): domain Eukaryota; kingdom Metazoa; phylum Chordata; class Lepidosauria; order Squamata; family Natricidae; genus Rhabdophis; species Rhabdophis nuchalis. The sequence goes on from CM077645.1 coordinate 125,638,424, forward strand.
TGAAAGTGCAGAGAGGTAGTCCATTAATCTACCAACAAAAAGAGGTTGCTATCTTGAAGCAGATCCCTAGAAAGATTCGAGAAGCAAGGAGGAAATTTTCCTTCTTGTCTAAAATTTTATTTGATTATGGGATTTGGTTCAAGTGGGTGACACCCGAAGGGATGCTGGTGTTCTGGGAAGGAGGAAGAGTGAGGATTAAAACAGTTGTTGAGGCGGAAGCCTTTCTTAAAAAACATTCCTCTGCCCTGAGGGAAGATCCAGGGGGGACGGAGGGGGCCGCGGCCCCGCCCGCTGGGGGCCAGGGAGGAGAAAAAGAAGATACAATAGCCAAGAGACTTAGATCGAAAAAATAACTTTGCCTTGATTTTTCTGAACAATTTTGCATAATATTTATCTGGATTTTTTGTAAATGTCTGACAGCATGGAATTGAGAATTTAGGTATATGTACTTGCTTTTACCTTGTAGTGTTATGAAAAATGTTTTTTTTTTGTTATTTTATTACTGTGTATTTTGAGGTCTCGGAAGGGCCGACGACTCTGACGTGAATGCTCTCAAAATTTCTTTGTATCCCTTACCCTATCCTATAGAAAAAATGTAAAACCAATAAAACTTTTTCAATATAAAAGTAAATAGATTAGAAAATCACTAACTAGAAGCTTGTAGTAGATGACTTGACTGGGTGACTGATCAAGCATATCATCAGTTTGGAGTCACTGCACCCCTATAAAAGACTTATGTTCAGTCCCCTTTGAAGCCTGTTGACTCTTGGTACCAATTTGCCTTGACCATTAGTTAAGATGACCAGACGTCCCGCTTTAGTGGGACAGTCCTTCTTTTCATCAATGTGTCCCGCGTCCCGCGGCATTTAAGAAAAGTCCTGATTTTTGCCTGGGGCGGCGGTGGGGTTCAGGCGCTCTGCACGTGCTCTGAAGTGGCCTGCGGAAAGGGCAGCAGTGCAGGGCATGGGCAGAAAGCGGTGGCCGGAGCGGGCTGGCAGGCAGGGGGAAGGGGAGGGCCGGTGAGGGAGGAGCGAGCCAGCAGCTAGGCAGGCAGCATGCAGAGGACGAGGAGGAGGAGAGCTGTTCACGGTGGCACTGCAGCTGGAGCCCACGTGGCCCTGAACTTTGCGCTGACGCTTCTGCCACCGCGATGTGCTGAGAGTGGCCAGCCGGGAACCCCACCGCCTCCCGCCTGCACGTCCCGCCATGGGCGGCGGTGGGCGGCGGTGGGGCTCCTGGCCGGCCGCTCTCAGCGCATCGTGGCGGCGGAAGCAGCAGCGCAAAGTTCAGGGCCGCACGGGCTCCGGCTGCAGCCCCACCGCAAACAGCTCTCCTCCTCCTTGTCCTCTGCCTGCTGCCTGCCTTGCTGCTGGCTCGCTCCTCCCTCACCGGCCCTCCGCTTCCGCCTGCCCACCAGCCTGCTCCGGCCGCTGCTTCCTGCCTGTGCCCCATGCCACTGCCCTGGTCCAGCTCCGCTCCGCCGCCCCCCGGCTGCGCCTTGGCCACTATGGGAATAGCAGCCCTTTGCTGTCATGAAAGGCTGTCTTCCCCCCCCCCCCGGCAATGGTGTCCCGCTTTACCACTATTAAAATCTGGTCACCTCACCATTAGTAGATCAGATTCTTGTGTATAGTTTGCATGGAATATACTTGTAGTCTTTTGAACTCCGTCCTGGTTCCTGATTTTCTGTGCCTGACAAAACTGAGTGTTTACTCCCTTATAGTATCAGAGGTGGGTTCCTATTGTTTTGGACCAGTTCGGCCATGTAGATAGTAACTTGGCCAGCCACACCCCCGAACTACAATATACAATATACAATATACAATAGCAGAGTTGGAAGGGACCTTGTAGGTCTTCTAGTTCAACCCCCTGCGTGGGCAGGAACCTTATACCATTTCAGACAAATGGCTATCTAACATCTTTTTAAAGACTTCCAGGGTTGGGGCATTCACAACTTCTGGAGGCAAGCTGTTCCAGAGGTTAATTGTTCTAACTGTCAGGAAATTTCTCCTTAGTTCTAAGTTGCTTCTCTCCTTGATTAGTTTCCACCCATTGCTTCTTGTCCTGCCCCCAGGTGCCTTGGAGAATAGTTTGACTCCCTCTTCTTTGTGGCACCCTCTGAGATATCGGAACACTGCTATCATGTCTCCCCTGGTCCTTCTCTTCATCAAACTAGACATACCCAGCTCCTGCAACCGTTCTTCATATGTTTTAGTCTCCAGTTCCCTAATCATCTTGGTTGCTCTTCTCTGCACTCTTTCCAGAGTCTCCACGTCTTTTCTACATCGTGGCAACCAAAATTGGATGTAGTATTCCAAGTGTGGCCTTACCAAGGCACTATACAGTGGCATTAACACTTCACGTGATCTAGATTCTATCCCTCTGTTTATGCAGCCTAGAACTGTGTTGGCTTTTTTGGCAGCTGCTGCACACTGCTGGCTCATATTTAAATGGTTGTCCACTAGGATTCCAAGATCCCTCTCACAGTTGCTACTATTGAGCAAGGTACCACCTATACTGTACCTGTTCATTTTGTTTTTCTTGCCTAAATGTAGAACCTTACTTTTTTCACAATTGAATTTCATTTTATTAGATAGTGCCCAATGTTCAAGTTTGTCTAGATCCTTCTGTATCTTAAGCCTATCTTCTGGAGTGTTGGCTATTCCTGCCAGCTTGGTGTTGTCTGCAAATTTGATGAGTTCCCCATTTATCCCCTCATCCAAATCATTGATGAAGATGTTAAAGAGTACTGGGCCTAAAACAGAGCCTTGGGGGACTCCACTGCATACTTCCTTCCATGTAGATGCAGTTCCATTGAGGACTACACGTTGAGTGCGGTTGGTCAGCCAGTTGCGAATCCATTTGGTGGTGGTGCTGTCTAACCCACATTTTTCTACTTTATCTAATAGTAGGTTATGGTCTACTTTATCAAATGCCTTACTGAAGTCCAAGTAAATTATATCGACAGCATTCCTCTGAACTAGTTCTATCAGCGGCATCATAGGCACCACCATCTTATTTTTTGCTTCTGCGCATGCACAGAAGTAATTTTTTTACTACTGTGCATGCACACATAGCACACATCAAGCATGTGCGTGCCTGAAGTGCATTCCTCTAGCAAACCAGCAGTAAAAGAAACTGGAACCCACCCCTTTATAGTATACATAATGTCCATTCTATTAGCTATGGGGAACTGAATTAAATAGGATTTTAATCTTTCTTTTCTCTCAATATAGAAAGGTATTGGCATAAATAATTGTATAATTGGAACTAATGGATTGATCCATGAATTAATATAAATCTGACAGTGAAATAATAGCAAAAGTTCAGGAATTTTACTTTGGATTTAACTGCTAGAAAAATAATGAATTAAAATTTGATACATTTTTTAAAAAAAAAATTCAAGAGTATTTGGAAATATTTGAAATGTATTTGGAATTCTTTTTTGAATGCCACAATTACTGAGAAACGTAAGCATAGAGAAAGCAGACTGTTATGTTAGAGAACGTTAGAGAAATATACAGAAAGAGCAAAATAGTTATCAGGAAAGGGTTTTAATTAAACTTTTAGCTATGTCTAAAAAACAAAGAGGTACATTTTTGTGCAATTGTAAAAAGTTAGCTCATAATAATAGACACATTTGCTCACGTGGAAATACAATATCTAACTAATCTCCAGGTGCTTGCTTTGTTTTTAAAAAACTAATCAGGATCTGCCAGATTGCAAAGAACAAGTAAAACAGGTTCAGCTTTATTGACAATAGTTTGGATCACATTTCAAAAAGTCTCCTCCGACTGCTATTTTGGGATACCATTCATGATGCCCTCAACCATTTGTGCATTTTGAAGGTAGTCTCCTATGAGTTAATCATTACTGTTTCTGAATGTGTTACTCTCCATCAGAGACTTTCACCTTGTCCTTTCTGTTTCAAAAGTCTGAAACACTGGGTCACGTTGGATGAAGGAAAGTCAACCTGAACTGATTCCATTGCATTGTGAAAAAAGGGTGTTTTATTATTTCTTGCCCAGTACACACCTAGAGATTGCATGTTCAGAGATTTTCAAAATAAAGATTGAAAATTACAGTATCAATCATAGTATCATATGTATGAAAATACAGTATCAGTAGAAACAGTTTGTGCAGAGTGAAGAAAATAAAATATTTGCCACGTTTTATTTTGAAACTGAATTATACTGAGTTTATTCTCATGGACCTTATACGTATATATGAAGTTATGCGCCAAAATGAAAAGAAAGTCAAGTTTCTGAAAAGCTCTTAATTTTATTAGACATGTTTGTGCTTAATATGTCTGTTTCTCCAGGACCTGCTTTTATTAATTTTCTAATATTGAAACTATACATTTCACTGTATGCAACATACATGTATAGGAATTGTAAACTAATTTAAGTACCGAATCTATCCTTTGGATATAATGAAGTATTCCAGTGGGAGCTGGTATTTTTGAGCTTAAAGGATGTAACATCCACTGCACAATATGTCATGAAGTATGAAATGTGTTAAAATGTTCCCAAGAGCATGGATCTTGTAGACCAGTCCAATTATTTACTTTGGGTGTACTCCCAGTTCTAACCCAGAAGATGTATTATCTTGGCCAAAATAATAGAAGACAAGGATCTCCACATACTTTGTTACAGAAAAGGTAGTCAATGATATGAAACAGCAATTGAAAATAGTTATTGAAGGTAGACAAGATCCAAAGTGTAGATGTTAGTTCTGCAAAATAGACAAGAGTGTAAAGTTAAACACATAAATATTCCAAATAATGAAAAAGCAGGTAAATTCTTGAATGAATTTCTGAGCTGATATTCATAAAAGTTCATAAAAGATGCTTCTGAAACTTGATCTGGCCCAGGGCAGAATATATTTCTTGCAATTTATTTTATTTATTAAATTTTATCCTGTCTTTATTACTTTATAGGTAATTAAGGAGGTGGATATACATAATTTCTTCCTCTTTCTCCTCCTCTTCCTCTTCCTTTCCCTCATAATAACAATCCTATGAGGTGAACTGGGCTAACAAAGAGTGACTGACCTAGCCAGCTTTCATGCCCAAAGTGGGACTATAACTCGCTGTCACCTAGATCAGCACCTTAACACAAAACTGTCTCTCCAACAATTTAACAAACATGTCCCTGTCAAACACTTGTACATTTGGGATTGGGGGGTGGGGGTGGCTATAATTCACAAATTATACACAAGCTCACATCTCAAATTGCACTTTTGTTACTTCCATCCCTCCAAATTGTGCTGAAATGCAACTATATATATTGCTGGTGCTGCTCAACTAATCCTGATAACAGCACTTGCAAAGGCAATCAATGGAGAATCAGCTCAAGGCAACTCATTTGAAGCAGGGAGAGCCAGTGTACTGTAAAGTTTGCTTGTTTGAATAAGGAAATGCGGATATCAAGAAAGTAAATACCAGCTGTTCCTGAGGCAAGTAAGGCTGTAATTATGTTGATGTATTCCTCTTGCCTGGTGGCTCATCTAGAAAAGATACTATTCTGGGGACTTGGTTAATATCAAGTTAATATGTTTCATAGGTTAAAACCTGATGATAGTCAACCAGCCTTTGAACGTGAACTAAAAAGGAAGGGTTGAAATTGGGACAGTGGAAAGAAAAACAATCTTTGTAGTGGCTAAATCAAACCTGCCAGTTGTAATCTCACTTCTTAGAGAACAGCTGTCACGTAAAAGGCAATATTTAAAGCCAATATGTTTGCATTACAATTATATTTACCTTTCGCATCTTCTGGGCATTATTCATTTCTTGCATTATTGCTCAGTTTCACATTTTATTTTTCATAATGAAGCTTTTTACTCCTCAGTGAACCGATAATTGCTGTTTGCTACAGAAAAGAAATCTTAGCGTTGTGATTTAGAAAAGTAGGATCACAGATGTTGCAGGTAGTATTTCTTAAGATTAAATCAGAAGGGTCTAATCAAAAGTTTGATGAATTAGATTTGAGACTTCAAATCTTTTCAGAGCAAAAAAAAAGTAAAAAGTAAAAAAGAGCATTGGAGTTGCCTTCTGTTTCATGATAGAAAAACTCTTTCGTTTAATTATGAAAATAAACTTATTGTAAAAAATCTATACTTATTGGTAGAGGTGAGTAGAAGGAGTGAACATGGACACAGGTAGTCCTCAACTTACGACCACAACTGAGCCCAAAATGTATGTTGCTAAGTGAGAAACTTGTTGAGTTTTGCCCCAGTTTACTAGTTTTCTTGCCACATTTGTTAAGTGAATCACTGCAGTTGTTAAATTAGTAACACAGTTGTTAATGAATCTGTTTTTTTCATTGACTTTGTTTATTGCAAGGTTGCAAAAAGTGATCACATGACCCCGGGACACTGCAACGCGTTGTAAATGTAAGTCAGTTGTCAGGCTTCCATATGTAAATCACATGGGCATGGGGATGCTGCAATGGTTATAAGTGTGAAAAATGGTTATAAGTCACTTCTTTCTGGGCTGTGGTAATTTTAAACAGTCACTAAGCAAACTGTTGTAAGTTGAGTACTACCTGTAGTCATCACAGGACAACTCAACACAGCCAATTCGCTGTGGGGACAACTGGCCATAGGTAACTGGGAGCTTCCCATTTTCACATACCCTGATTCCACCCACACTATGAGCTATTCAGCAGCGGTTGACGGTGTTTTGGCTGTTCAGCAGCGGTGGGTGGGGTTGGCAGCAGGAAGGTGGTGGAGGCCCAGCGCATTCCATTTGCACACACACACACACACTGCCACTGCATCAAGCTCTGGGAAGTATGAAAATGGTGCTCTGTGCTCTGCCCACCCACCAGAGGCGTAGCGTGGGGGGTGCAGGGGGGGCCGGCCGCACCGGGCGCAACATCTGGGGGGGCGCGCTCCAGAGACCGACTCGGAAGCTCTCCTCCGCGGGTCTCTGGAGTTGGCGGCGGCGGCACCTGGGCGCTCCTGGGCCAGCGAGAGTCGGGGAGCGAACAGCGGCCAGTAGGGGCCAAACCCTCCCGGGCCATCCCCCGGCTGAGGCCAGCGCCGGCTCCTCGCACTCGCCAGCGCCACCCGAGGGGGCCAGGCGAGACTTAAAGGCGCAGGTCTTTCGAAGCAACGGCCGTGCGGAGACCCTGGAAGAGTCCTCCATTCCGAGCCAGCCAGAGGAGCGGCGACCTGGGCCCCGCGGCGGCCCGGGAAGACCCTCTTGCCCCGGCTTTCGGGCTGTCGCCCTCCGTAGAAAGGAGCGTCGGGTGTCCCAGGCCTGCACCACGCAAAGGGCGCCCGCTTCTCCCCAAGGCGAGGCAACGAGTGTCGGACCCGGATGGCCGAGCCCTTTGGGCAGCGGCTGCCCGCCGGATCCTCGCGGGAGGTGCGTGGGCTCGACACCACAAGAAGAGCTGCCTCCCCCGAGTGCTAAAATCCACGGGTTAGGGGGCGCAAATTACTTGCCTTGCCCCGGGTGCTGAAAACCCACGCTACGCCACTGCCACCCACTCTCTCGTCCGCCTTCCTGACTCTCCCTCCAGCTACTTGTAGTGAGTTGGCCCCATGGTGAATTGACTGTTTAGTTGTCCTGTGGTAATTTGGAGGTAGTGAGTTGGCAGAACCGACTTGGCGGTGACGAAATGGCTGCATTGAGTTGTCCCATTCCGGTCATCCTTTGCCTCACTGGGCAGTCAGTAGAATACACTTTTTCAGTCCTCAGTTATCCACTCCTCACCTCTAAGCACTCAGCTCCTCAGAATATAGAGCTTCCCTGGTCACTTCCTATTGAACATTGGTGGGAAGCTCTTTGTTTGGTCTCAGTGTTCTATCACTCAGTCAACTTGATATTCATTGAAAGCAAATCTCATTGAAAGAAATATGTACTTTATTTTAACATTTAACATTTGTCTAACTCTTGTGATGAATGCCCCAATGGCAACAAATGTTCAACTGTATGTTCAAGAGGAAAAAAAATCAAAAGAAATATAGAAAGTAGGGGCACAAGGTTACTGAAGATGTGTATGAGGAAATGTTGTTTTGATCAGTTCAGTTGTGCGTTCCTTCATCTTTCTTTGCTCTGCAATAAATTTCTAGGCTAAGGTAGCTGCAACTATATGCTGTAGAAAACTACATTTCATACACAGATGGTAGTACTATTTTATTTATTTATTAAATTTATATGCCAGCCATTTCACAGTTTGAGGCATCTGAGCAATATTTTGCCTAATACTACTTATTTTTAAATGCAATATAATAAAAACATAGCTCAATATAGATCAGTAGCAACAGTACAACAACACAGCCAATTTATAACACGTTTTAATCTCAGCACAACAATAATTTCAATCAAATAGATTACATTAACAGAGTTTGAAGGGACCGAGGGGGGTTGGACCTAAATCTAGTCCAACCCCCCACCCAAGCAAGAGACCCTGGCCTACACCATTTCTGACAAATGGCAGTCCAATCTCTTCCTGAAAGCTGAAAAGAATCTGAAATTTCTTCCTGAAAGAAATACTTCCTGAAATACTGCCAAAGAAAGGCTATTCCATTTTCCTAAAGATCCTTAAAAAAGCTTAAGAACATTATTCATATAATGGGATCTTTTTGTATCCACAGCCTAGAAGCACCATTTAAAGCTGGTAACATTCCTGAGGTCCCAGTCAATATCAGGATTGACAGAAAGGAATAGGCATAAATGAGAAAGATCCAGGATCACATGGACTGCACAATTTTACATTTGAACCAGGGAGTAGTAAACGGATGTGAAGGCAGTCCAGGCAAAATACAACCAAGATATGAACTGCGTAGCTGCTTCAGTAATTTTTAAAAAATGATTTGGATTCTGTGGCTATTTCAGATATACAATGTTATTGTAGCTTCATCAAGAAAAGGCTTTAAAAATATTCCCCATCTCTAAGAATTCCCAGATCTAGAACAGAATGCAAGTATTGATTGTTACATATTCCCTAAAACTCTCAGTAATCCCCACCTGGTTTCCATTCCCATCCAAAGCAGAGTTTAACTGATTGTCCCAAAATTTCTTTACTGATTAATCATAGCCAGTTCAGGTCCTTGAAACAACGGCTTTTACTGTACTTCCGTGTATAGCATTTTAAAGTTATGGTTTTTCCCCATTCACTTAGTTTGAAGATATTCTTTTGAAGCTCTTCACAGTTTGCTTGAGTTTCCACTATTTTGAATAATTTGGTGGCACCATAAAATTGGCTTCTGCTCATTTTTTACTCCAAATCATTTATAAATGCACTTAATAAACAAAGTTCCAACAGAAGTTTAGAAGACCCCACTGCTTACTTCACTTGCTTGTGTGCTTTTAATCAAACAATTTGCAATGAAATGAAATGAAATTAACTTTTGCTACATGTGTTTCAGTTGCAGGAGAACAATGCATTATATATTTCTGTCATTTATAATTATTTATTATCAGAACACCCTACATGGTAACTCCTGTCTGTAATCAACTTGGTATTTTAATGTGACCTTGGATCTTTATTGTCTCTCTAAATGGATACTTCCAGATGGAATGTGTAACATTAATAACCCCGGTAGGCAAACACCCATATGGTTTTGCTAACTATTGTTTGTTTATGGAGACATTTGTTTGGTGCAAATTAACCTATAAATGAAGATAGATTGGATTTTTTTAAAGAGTTGCAGAGGAGTGTATATAGTGAAAGTCTTTACTATTTTTTCTAAAGGGCATTCCAAATAGAATGTAGAAGATAACAAATAAAGTTTTTTGTATAATAGTTTTATGAACTATTATAATTACAATAATAACAACTAATACAAACTGAAAAGAACAGAATAAAAAGGAATAGAAGATGCAGAAAAGAAAGAAAAAAGTGAAAAAAATAGGAAAAGAAACAGAAGAAATATATAAAGAAGTGACTTTCCATCTTCATCACAAATATAAATAATTTAAGTAATAAATAATACTTATTTATACTTGTGATTAATATATTAAGTTAAAATACAACAATCTCTTTGTTCCATATCCTATCCCTTAACTCTTATTAAATTGATAAAACATCCCCATTTCAGTCCTGATGTCAACAAGTCTATCAAAGAGATAACAACATACTGTTAGAGAGAGAGTAGTTAGGTAGGTAGATAGGTAGATAAAGAGAGAGAGAGAGAGAGAAATACAGTAGGTAGGTAGGTAGGGAGAGAGAGTGTGTAGGTAGGTAGGTAGGTAGGTAGGTAGGTAGGTAGGTAGGTAGGTAGGTAGAGGGATCAAGAGAGAGAAAGAGAGAGAGAGAGAGAAATACAGTTAGATAGGTAGGGAGAGAGAGAGAGAGAAAGTAGGTTGGTAGGTAGAGGGATAGAGAGAGAAAAATAGAGAGAGTGAGAAATACAGTAGATAGGTAGGGAGAGAGAGAGTGAGTAGGTAGGTTGGTGGTAGAGGGACAGAGAGAGAAAAATAGAGAGAGAAATACAGTAGATAGTTGGGGGGAGGGGGAGAGAAAGTAGGTAGGTATATACCATATTTTTCAGACTACAGTATAAGACGCACCTTTTTTCCTCTAAAAAGAGGCTGAAAATCTGGGTGCATCTTATACATCGAATACAGCTTTTTTTTTGCCTCCTGAAACCCCGCCCCTTCACCAAAATGGCCATGCGCATACCCTTATGGAGGCTTCCAGAGAGCTCCTGGGGGCTGGGGAGGGCTGAAATGAGCAAAAGGCAAGGAGTTTCTCCCCCCCCCCAGCCCCCAGCAGCACTCTATAAGCCTCCATAAGGCTATGCATGCAATTTCTTTGACCAAAAAATGGCCTGTTTTCACAAAAAAACGTGCCATTTTCCCCTCATTTTGCCCCCACCCCCCAGGAGCACTCTGCAAGCCCCCCCAAGGCTATTCATGCCTTTTATTTGAAAAAAATGGGCCCATTTTCGCAAAAAACAGGCCGTTAGGGGGAGGTTTGCAAAGTGCAAAAAGGGGTTTTTTCCCCCTTTTGGAAAGCTGTTTAGTTAGAGCAGGGGTCTGCAAAGTCGGCTCTTTTAAGACTGGTGGACTTCAACTCCCAGAATTCCCCAGCCAGCTGGCTGGGGAACTCTGGGAGTTGAAGTCCACCAGTCTTAAAAGAGCCGACTTTGCAGCCCCCTGAGTTAGAGTGCAAAACCTTTTTTTTCTTTTCAGAAGGCTGTTTAGTTATAGTGGTTGATGAGAATTACGTTGGTCAAGTACTGTGCCTGCAGAAACAAAGATTTGTTCCAAAGGTGGTCAGTGATTTCCTTCTCCAGCACATGGGTTGATACACCTGGAAACACCCACCTACCTACCTACCTACCTACCTACCTACCTACCTACTCTCTCTCTCTCTCTCTACCTATCTACTGTATTTCTCTCTCTCTCTCCCTCTCTCTTTATTTCTCTCTCTATCCCTCTACCTACCTATCTACACTCTCTCTCTCCCTACCTATCTACTGTATTTCTCTCCCCCCTCTATATACTCTCTGTCTCCCTATCTACTGGCCTGGCATAGTTTTTAATTGATATAGTGCCAATTATAATAATTTTAATTGTTTTTAGTATAATTTTTAGCACAGACCCACTATATTTAATCTATTTTTAACTTTTATATTGTCATTGTGTGTACTACCTTTTTTACTCTTTCTGTGCATCGCCCTGAGTCCCTCCAGGGAGATAGGGCGGTATACAAATGCGAAATAAATAAATAAATAAATAAATAAATAAATAAATACTGTATTTCTCTCTCTCTATCTCTATTTCTCTCTCTCTATCCCTCTACCTACCTACCTATCTACACACTCTCTCTCCCTATCTACCTACTGTATTTCTCTCTCTCCCCCCTCTATCTACCTATATACCTATCTACCTACTCTCTCTCTCCCCCTACCTATCTGCTGTATTTCTCTCTCTATTTCTCTCTATCCCTCTACCTACCTACCTATCTACACACTCTCTCTCCCTACCTACCTACTGTGTTTCTCTCTCTCCCTCCCTCCCTCCACCTACCTACCTACTCGCTCTCTCTCCCTACCTACCCACTGTATTTCTCTCTCTTTCTCTCCCTCTCTATCCCTCTATTTACTTATCTACTTTTTTTTTAATTGCCTCTTCAAAACCTGGGTGCATCTTATACTCTGAAAAATACAGTAGGTAGATAGAGGGGGGGAGAGAGAAATACAGTAGGTAGGAAGAGAGAGAGAGTAGGTAGTTAGGTATATAGGTAGGTAGAGGGAGAGAGAGAGAGAGAGAATAGGTTGGTAGGTAGAGGGATAGAGCGAGAAAAATAGAGAGAGAGAGAAATGCAGTAGATAGTTAGGGGGAGGGAGAGAGAGAGTAGGTAGGAAGGTATATAGGTAGATAGAGGGGGAGGGAGAGAGAAAGAGAGAAATACAGTAGGTAGGTAGGGAGACAGAGAGTAAGTAGGCAGGTAGGTAGAGGTTTCCAGATGTATTTACCCATGTGTTGGAGAAGGAAATAGCTGACAACCTGTAGCACCTAAATGCTTCTGCTGGGACAGCACTTGACCAACATAATTCTCATCAACCACTATAACTAAACAGCCTTCCGAAAAGAAAAAAAAGGTTTTGCACTCTACAAACCTCCCCAAAATGGCCCGTTTTTCACAAAAATGGCCCCATTTTTCCCAAATAAAAGGCATGAATAGCCTTGGGGGGGGGGGGGCTTGCAGAGTGCTCCTGGGTGGTGGAGGCAAAAAATGCTGTTTTCAATGTATAAGATGCACCCAGATTTTCAGCCTCTTTTTAGAGGAAAAAAGGTATACTCGGTGTCTATTTTAATGTTGATCAAATAAACCAATTTGTATTTCTTCCTTTTATTTCTAACAATTTTAATCTTTAGCCCAGTGGTTCCCAAAGTGGGCGGTACCGCCCCCTGGGGGCAGTGGGATTGCTTAGGGGGGCAGTAAGAGGCACGGGGTGTGTGGCAGAGGACTGCTGGAGATGGCCCGCCCTCTAGCGAGCCATTTAGATGAGAACCATTTAACTCGCTCTCCCCTGCCCATCCGGAAGCCTCTCAATCCCTCACTCCCCCTGCCCATCTTGTGCTAGCCCTGCCCACTGCTCAGTGATTGGCTGGTTCACCAATCGCCCTGCCCACCTGTAAACCCACTTAGCTTTTTTCCTTCTTGGGTTTATCTCCTAACAAGGAGAAGGGCGGGGTATAAATTTAATAAAATAAAATATTGCTGCTTGCCAATGCCGAGGAGGTAAGTAAGCTGCTACTAAGTGTGGGGGGGCGGGGGCAGCAGGTCAGCTGGAGTGGCCTGCAGCAGCCATGCACTATAAGCAAGTCCGGGGACCTTTTGTGGCCTTGCAAAGATTCCTGGCTTGCTTATAGCACAGGGCCGCAGGGCTCCCAGCAAGCACGGGTGTAAGGGTGGGGATGGCGGCAGGAGGTTACACAGTATGGCTGGTCTCCTAGGATCTCCTAGGTGCTGGCTGTGCTGCTCAAATTACCATCAGTGGCGTGGGGAGGTCCTTCGTGGGTGGCTGCATGGCCGTGCACGTGGCTAGAAATTACCGCGCAGCAGTTTCAAACCGCACACAGTGATTTCTAATGGCTGGGAGGTCCTTTGTGGGCGGCCAGGCACTGTGGCTGAGGTAAAAGCCTCTGCCAGCACCCCCACCTATGGCAGCGGTGGCAGCACCTCCCCCTCTGCTTGGAGCACCCCAGCTGGGTCCCGCGTTACCCCTGCTGCTGCCTTCTCCATCGCTGTGCTTTTTTTCTCCATTTGGGGTGGGAAAAGGGCGCCGGAGCGCAGGTGAGGGGGTGAGGAGGAACCCAACAGTGCCGCCATCATGGGAGCCAATAGGAAGGCGGCAGAGGGGGCAGGAGCAGGAATAAAAGGCCACATGGCTCCTCAAAAGCACCTTTGGGTCTTTAGTTGTTCAATGATCAGGAACCTCCTATAAAATATTCAGAATTGAAATATATGTGGCAAACTAAAAGAAACTCAAGATGGTTATTCTTAAGCCATTTCTATGTTGCACACAAGTCAAGATTTTATTGTTCCCATTGATTAGGACTGATTTCTGTTTGGCTTAAGTGAATCATTCGTTGCTGGTTTATCTAATAATCTTTATTTATTTTTTTTGTATAAATTTTTATTTTCAACATAAAAAACAAGTAAAAACATTCAATCATTTTCAACTTTGTATAACATGTCGTTTGATCATAGGTTTTTGTGCATCGGTCTTTACAATTACAAATGTAGTTATTAATTTTCCATCCAGTGTAACCCAATATATCATCATTATTAAGTTTAGATATATAAATATATATGTATGGAATTAAGACTAGCTTAATTCTCATCTTATTGCAATATCTACCATTCATAATAATTGACTTTTATTTCTTAAAATTCTTTTATATAGTATGTCTCCTGATTTCTTTTATCTAACCATTGATAAAACAAATTCCATACTTTATAAAATTGTTCATCCTCTTGTTCTCTAATTTCAAATGTCAGTTTACTCATTTCAGAACAATCCATAATCTTACGGATAATTTCCTCTTGAGAGGGTAATTTCTCATTTCTCCAATTTTTTGCAAATACAATTCTACCTGCTGTTAAAACATTCACAATCAAATATTTCAAATTTTTATCAAATGTTTCTGGTGTGATTCCAAGTGAAAAAAAGGTCAGGTTTAAAATCTACATGTTTATGTGTCATTTTCTCCAGCCATATGTGGATTATAGTCTAGTATCTCTTAGCCTCAGGACAAGCCCACCACATATGGTAATAAGAGCCAGGCCTCTGGTGGCATTTCCAACATTTTTCAGATTTGTTCTTGGACATTCTTGCAATTCTCGCTGGTGATAGGTGCCACCTGTAAAACATCTTATACAAATTCTCTTTATAAGCAGTTGACATTGTCATTTTATAATTTTGCATCCACAATTTTTGCCGCTTGTCTAGCTCAATCCCATGCCCAAAATTTCCCCCCCAAGATATCATAGTTTCTTTTACTTGTTCTTCCTGAAGCTTAATCTCTAACAAATAGGCATAAAGTTTTTTAATTACTTTTTCATCAACGCCTGTTAAGATTTTATCCAGTTCCATCATTTTATCATAGACACGCTCCTTTTTTTGATCTTCCTTATGTCTAGAATGTATTTGCATATAGGTATACCAATTCATTTCTATTCCTTCCTGTTTTAGCTCCTGGATAGATTTGAGCTCACCCTCTGTATTTAATAACTCTGCATATCTAACTGTTTGTTCCTTTTTATATATTATTGCATATGAAAACGCTTCAATAGTTGATATCCAGACTGGAATTTTAAGGTAGTGTAATCTCTCCACCTTTTCCCAGTTTAAAAACAAGGACTCTCTTATATAATGTCTTCTAAAGCAGGAGTCCCCAACCTTTTTTGCACCAGGGACCGGTTTCATTTTCAAGAAAGTTTTGCGGACCGGCTGAGTGGCTCAGCAGTCATGTGACTGGGTGGGTGTGGCCAACTTGGAAAATGTGAAACTCACTTAACAATGGTCTTGGTTAACAACCAAACTTTTGGGCTCAATTGTGGTCATAAGTTCTTTCTTTCTTTTTCTTTTTTTCTCTGTCTCTTTCTCTTTCTTTCCCTCTTTCTCTCTCTCTCTCTCTCTCTCTCTCTTTCTTTCTTTCATTCTTTCTTTCTTTCTTTTTCTTTCTTTCTCTCTTTCTTTCCCTCTTTCTCTCTCTCTTTCTCTTTCTTTCCCTCTTTCTTTCTCTCTTTTTTCTTTCTCTCTCTTTTTCTCTCTCTTTCTTTCTCTCTCTCTCTCCCACTTTTTTCTTTCTTTCTTTTTCTTTTTTTTTTTTTAAATTATTATTTTTATTATAATTTTCAACAAATTATACATCTACACATAAAATTTACTTTTTTTTTAACAATAATCAATAATCCACCCGGTGCTATACAAAACGAAAGGAAGAGTTGGTTCTTGGATATCTTCAATTGTCTTTAAGATCTCCAAAATCCGCGTTCCCTGGGTACAGGTGTCGAGGCATCCAAAGTTCCAAGTGCATAGTCCACAAATGGGTTCCAAGTCTTCCAGAAAATGTCTTTTTTATAGACCCCCTCTCTGAATTTAATATCACACGTCATTTTATCATTTAAGGCTAATTTCCACATTTCACAGAACCATTCTTCTATTTTAATATTTACCTCTATTTTCCAATATCTTGCTATTACAATCCTACCCATTATAATCATAATTCTGATCAATTCTTTCTCCTGTTTTGTTAACTCAGGTTCATTAATTATCAATAACAATATATTTTCTGATCTCAATATTATTATTCTTTTCATCATTTCACCCATTATTTTTTCTAATTGCTGCCAAAACTTTTTAATTTTCACACATTTATACCACATATGTTCATAAGTTCCCACTTCCATATTACATCTCCAACATTTATCGCTCATTTTTTTATCTATCAATGATAATCTTAATGGGGTCCAATACCATTTCCAAACAACCTTAAAATTATGCTCTTTAATCCTTATAGACAAAGTTCTCATGATTCGACTCTTCCAGTTCTCATTCCAATCCAAATCCAATATTTTAATCTTAAGGTCTTCCTCCCAGTTCCTTTTCATTACCATTTGTGGATTTCCATCAAAATTTATAATCTTATATATCTTACTAACGAGTCCTTTTAACCCAATTTCATCTTTAATAATTTGAGATACTAAACTTTCAAATTTAGTTTTATTTCTATCTATTTTACATATTCCCTTTGCTTTCATAGTCCATTTTTCTACCTGTATTTTTTCGAACCAATTCAACTCCAATCTTTGGATTACTTTTTTTTTCCTACTCTCAATTCCTAGAGCTCTTAACCAATTTACTATATTTCCTATATTTTCATCCTCAATTACTTTATCCCGACTTATATTAGTTTTAATCGGCCAACTTTCAGTTGTCTTCCCCAGGAAAGCTATATCCGGGATCAATTTTTTAACAAATTTATTCCAAATTTTGCTCAGCCCCTTTAACCAATAACTATTAATTATCTTTGTTTTTGCTCTATCTAGAAACCATATAGACCCAAATCTCTTAATGTCTTTTAGCTCCAGATCACCCCAATGACCATCTCCACCTTTAAGTATTTTTATCACGGTTCGAATATTATACGCCCGATAATAATTAAGTAGATTGGGAATTCCCAATCCACCCTCTTTTTGATTTTGATACCACATTTTCTTCATTATTCTTGGTTTTTTCCCACCATTACAAAATTTATCCAATTTCTTCTGATATTCTTCTATATCTTTCTCTAACAAATTTAGTGGTAGCATCTCAAACAAAAAATTGAACTTTGGTAACAACATCATTTTACACATTGCAATTCTACCAAACCAAGACAGCTTTATCTCTTTATACTTATCTATCTTTCTCTCTACTTCCTTCAACATCACCTCATAATTAATTTTTTTCAATTCTCTAACTTTAAGTGAAAGTGTTATCCCCAAATATTTCAATGTATTCTTAACTCTTATCCCAAATTGTTCTTGCATATTTTCCCACTCCTTACCATCTTTATTCATTAGTAGTTCAGATTTTGACCAATTTACCTTTAATCCTGTCATTTCTTCAAATTCTATCAAATGTTTATTTATCCTCTTTAAATCTTTCTCTATATCTTTCAAAATAATCAAGGTATCATCCGCATACAAATTTATCTTATATCCCTTGTACCCTTCCAATCCTTCATCTTCTTCTATCAATTTAGTCAAAACCTCCATAACTAACAGGAATAATGTTGGGGACAAGGGACATCCCTGTCTCGTACCTGCTTCCAATTTAATCTCTCCCGTCATTGTTCCATTCACCTTTACTTTTGCACTACTTTTTTGATACAATTTTGAAATAACATGTATAAATTTATTACCAAAGCCTAATGCCTCAATAATTACCTTAATAGTTTCCCATTGTACAGAATCAAAGGCTTTGAAAATATCTAACGATATCTAACGATATTATACCTATTTCATCACCATTATTTTCAGCAACGTCTATAATGTTCAATACTCTTCTAATTATATCACTCATATATCTACCTTTAACAAAACCTACTTGATTATAACTTATATATTTATCTATAAAACTATTTAATCTATTACTTATAATAGCTGTAAATATTTTTGCATCCTGGTTGATTAAAGAAATGGGTCGGTAGGACTCGATCCTCTCAAGATCTTTATCAGGTTTAGGAATTATAGATATTACTGTCTTATTCCATGACATCGGGACTTCTCCACCATGTAAAATTCCATTAAATAATTTTTGCAGTCTTGGTATTATTAGTTCTTTAAATTCTTTATAGAATTCAGCAGGTAATCCATCTTCTCCTGGGGTCTTCCCTAGTTTTAATTCTTGTATTATTTCGTTGATCTCCTCCTGTGTTATATCTTTTTCCATCAAATCTTTATATATTGAATCTATTTTTATAGCATATTTTCCAAGATGATTCTTCAATTTTTCTAAATCGATTGGTTTCTTTAAATATAATTTTTGAAAAAAATTCCTAGCTATTTCACATTTCTCCAATCTCTTATAGCACCTTGTACCTTTTTCATCTATCAGAGAACCAATTTCTCTCTTTTGAGTTTTATTTTTCGCCATCTTTCTTTCTTTTTCTTTCTCTCTCTCTATCTCTGTCTCTCTCTCCTTCGTCCGCCCACCTGTCACTCTATGTGTGTGTGTGTCTGTCTGTCCCGCATTCACGCACTTAATCACTCCTTCTGTGTCTCTCTCTTTCTCTCCCTCCCTCCCTCCCTCTCTCTCTCTCTCTCTCTGTCTGTCACTCTCTGATTCCCCCCTCCCTCCCTGTCTCTCTCTGTGTCTGTGCCTCTTTCTATCTGTCTGTCGTCATCCCCCCTGCCCCCCCCGCAGAGCCTCCTCAGCCCGGCCCGCCCCGCTCACTCACCTTAGCCTGTCCCGGCCGGCCGGCCACCGCACTTGGTCACTCGTTCGCTCGTTCGCTCGCTCAGGCTCCTTCCAGGAGCTGAGAAGCCTCCGTGTGGGGTGGGGAAGGAATGGCAGCCCCTGGAAGACGCTGAGTGGCCGGCATGCTGGCTGTGGAGGCTCCGCAGGGGGAGGGAGGAAGGGAATCGGTGGCTGGTAGGGAGGACTGCGGCGGCGGCGCCCAGGAGTCCCACCATCGACGAGGGTGGAGGAAGAGCCGCACACCAACGGCGCGAACAGCCGTGTCTGCGCTCTCCTGCGCACTCTGCCCAGGGGGCTGCCCCCTCCTCCCTCCTCCTCCTCTCCGGCCCTGCGGCCCGGTTCCTACCAAGCCACGGACCGGCACCAGTCCACGGCCCGGGGGTTGGGGACCCCTGTTCTAAAGTAACCATGCGCTTTAGTTCCTTTATACCACAAGAATGAGTGCCAGCTCAACAGCAGGTCATGTCCCTCTAAGTCTAGAAGCCTAGTATTTCTTAACGTTATCCACTCCTTAATCCACATTAGATTTGTTGCCTGGTAATATAACTCACAGTCAGGTAAGCCCATACCACCTCTCATTTTGGCATCTTGTAAAACTTTGAGCTTTATTCGTGCTCTTTTCCCCTGCCATATAAATTTTGAAATCATTTTATTCAAACCTTCAAAGTAGTCCTTGCCCAATCTAATTGGAATTGTCTGAAACAGATATAAAACTTTTGGCAAAATATTCATTTTTATTGTGGATATTCTCCCTATCAATGATAGTTGTAGATTCTCCCATTTCATCAAATCTGTTGCAATTTGTTGCTTCAATCTAGAGTAGTTATCCTCTTTAAGTGTACTACATCTAGCTGTCAAATAGATCCCCAAATATTTAACCCTGTTCGTGACCTGAATCTTCAAATTTTCCACTAATTCCTCTTTCTGTTTTGATGATATATTCTTCGTCAATATTTTTGTTTTATCTTTATTTATTTTCAAACCTGCTACTTTTCCATAATCCTCAATTCTTTCTATCAATTTGTGCAGTTTCAAATGGTTCCTCAAGAATAAAAACTAAATCATCTGCAAACGCTTGCAATTTATTGTTCTGTTTTGATTGTCATTCCCTTTATTTCTTCATCTTCTCTGATATTTCTATTTAAAACTTCTAATGTTAATACAAAGAGTAAAGGTGATAATGGGCAACCTTGCCATGTGCCTCTTTTTATTTCAATATGGTCAGTAAGTTCTCCATTAATCATTATTTTGGCAGTTTGTTTGTGGTATATAGCGTGTATAGCATGTATAAAGTTCTTGCCAAAATTCATTTGTTCCAGTTGTTGAAACATAAATTGCCAGTTCACATTATCAAAGGCTTTCTGTGCGTCAAGAAACATCAAGGCCATTTGTTTTTCATAGTATTCCAGAATATTCAAGATTATTCTTATATTAACCGTAATAGCGTAACCTCCATTGCTGACTTCTAGATAGTTTTAAATTTGGGATTTTTAATTCGGTTTTAGCACAGGATTTTATTAGAATAAGTTTTTTTAAATTTTATTATGTTTTGTATGTATTTTAACATTCCTGTGCGCCGCCCTGGGTCCGTTTGGAGAAGGGCGGGGTATAAATATAATAAATAAATAAATTATCTTTAATTTGTCTCTTTGGTAAAAAAAAACTATTTTGATCAGGATGTATAAACCCATTTAGGTATTTTTTGAGTCTTTATGCGAGTATTGATGCAAATAACTTATAATCTGAGTTTAATAAAGAGATTGGAAAACCAAGATTTAAAAATTAAGAGAAGAACATAAGCGCAGGAAAAGGTCTAAGGATTAAAAAGAAAATAATAAAAAGAAAAGTAACTTAAAGAATAGTCTCTAGTAGTTAAGGAAATAAATCCATTCCATTCCTTCTATTCAGAATGGAAAAGTGGCTCCAAGCCGGCAATCCACATTCACTTTCAGCAAAAGTCCAGACTGGCTTCCAATTGAAAAAGGAAGTGCAAAAACCAGGACGTTTACAATTAACAATTCCGCCGCTTCACTTCAGATTACTTTCTATTTTGCCTTAGGTTTCCATCTCAGGGTACTTTCTTACAAAGTAATAAATATCTCCCCGAACAGCATGTTGTTTTCCTTGCTTTGTTTTTTAGGGCTGACAGCTGCTTTGTCCACCCGTGGTGGTGGGGGGAGCACTAAATGCTGGAAAACAGGGGTTTCTCCCTGAACTCCAGAGACTTTGCGAGTGTCTCTGGGGTCTCCGGGAATTCCCCTTCCTCTTGTCGTCTCTACGGGATGACTTGGGTCTATTTTTAGACCGTCCCAGCATTAAAGGGTCAGGGGCTTTAATGGAGCCCTGGGAAAGCCTCTGTGCTGCGACGCCACGCCCACTTTCTCCTAATAATCTTTATTGAGTTGGATGATTGATTCCTGTGGTTAGATTTATCTTCTCCAAAAGCTGTTTTTTAGGGCCAAAAATAGTTCACCCCGTCACCTGGCTTCGTCATTTAATTTTGAAAATTAAGAATACTTGAGTGCATTTTTAATATTGTATCTTTTTATGGGAATAGTTATCCTTTAATTATTAATGTGAGAAAGAAAGAAAGGAGGGAGGGAGGAGAAAGGAAGGACAAAACAGTTAATACAGTCCATCCATGTTTAGTAAGTAGGTGAAAAGGAACAATGATAAGGAAAAAGATAAAAATTATCATTATAATTTTTACTATATTAACTTTCACTGTTAGTCAGGGAAATCTACTGATCTTGTAAAAATTGTAAAAATAAAAAAATGAGAGGGCACATGTATATCACCTCAGACTAGAACCATTTTCAATCTGATCCATGTTTAATTTGGGTGAGATTTTGGTAGATTTTTGTTTCTAAAACTACCCAGATTGTAATTTTAAGCATCCGTTTTTTTGAATGTGGCTTTCCCTTAAATCAGAGAGAATTAAGTGGCACTTTTAGCAGGGTAGAAATAATGTCATTAAAAGGATACAATCCAGTTTTGAAGTCAGCTGTCTTGTTTGGGCTCCTTTGAAGTGAAGGAGAATGAAACAAAATTCACTTAGCCAATGTCTCACTTAGCAACAGAATTTTTGGGTTCAATTGTGGTCATAGGTCAATGGCTACCCTCTACTACATTGCAATGCAACCATTTCTAAATTTCTGGGATTTGTACACCACAACAACAACAACAACAACATCATCATCATCATCATCATCATCATCATCATCATCATCATCATCATAATTTATTACATTTATAAACCGCCCCCTCTCCCTGAAGGGACTCGGGGCAGTGTACAGGAAAATTAAAAAACCATATAAAAACATACAATACACACAAAGTTAAAAGCGAATTAAACTACCCTGTACTAAAAATTTAAGAACATTAAAATTACTACCCATTAAAACCCAATAGACAGTTTGAGAAAACAGACTGGGGTGAGAAGCGTAAATTAGGCCAAGCCGGCTTGATGGAACAAATAGGTTTTTACTTTTTGGCGGAAGGCGTGGAGGTCCGTGGTCGTTCTAATATCCAGGGGTAGGTCGTTCCAGAGGGTCGGGCCCATCACAGAGAAGGCCCTTCCCCTGGGCGTCGCCCGCTGGCATTGCCTGGTGGACGGCACCTGGAGAAGTCCCTCTCTGTGTGAGCGAATCGGCCGAAGGGATGTATGGGGCAGGATACGATCCCGCAAATAACTAGGTCCTGTGCCATGGAGCGCTTTAAAGATGATAATCAACACCTTGAAACGCACCCGAAAGGCCACAGGTAGCCAGTGCAGCTCGCGCAGGAGTGGTGTTACATGGGAGTATCTAGTAACTCCCATAACTGCCCGCGCGGCCGCGTTCTGGACCAGCTGTAGCCTCCAAGTGCATCTCAAGGGGAGCCCCATGTAGAGAGCATTGCAGTAGTCCAGACGAGACGTCACAAGCGCATGAGTGACCGTGCGAAGGACATCCCAGTCCAATAGGGGACGCAACTGGTGCACCAGGCGAACCTGGTAGAATGCCCCCCTGGCCACGGCTGTCATATGATCTTCTATAAACAGCCGGGAATCCAGGAGGACGCCTAAGTTGCGTGCCTGCTCCACGGGGGCTAGATGTTCACCCCCTATGGCCAGTGATGGCGTCAACTAGTTGAACCGGGCACCGGTAGCCACAGCCACTCAGTCTTGGACGGGTTGAGCTTGAGTCTGTCCTTGGTCCTTGTTAGCAGAACTTCAGCGTAGATGAAATGGCTGAGAATGTGGAAGATGTATTGTGCAGTATACTACAGACTTTGCATTACAGCTGGATGAATCAATTTTGCCAGGCATGAATCTTTGCTTCTTGCTTATGTACGCTTTATTAAAGATGAAGGTTTGACTCAAGAGTTGTTATTTGTGAGGCAACTAAAAACAGATACTAAAGGGGAGTCAATATTTCATGTTGTTGAGCAGTTTTTCAAAGACAAGGAAATTCCACTTACCAACATACTAGCTTGTGCAACTGATGGAGCACCATCAATGACTGGTCGCTACCGTGGGTGCGTTGCTTACTTGAAAAAAGCAGTGCCAAGTGTCTTTACCATTCATTGTGTCATTCATCACAAACATCTGGTTACAAAAAACCTCAGTGATCGCTTGCACAAGTCATTACACACTGTCATGACTGCAGTTAACAAAATTAAAGTACATGCTCTCAATGAACCCATTTTCAGAGAGCTCTGTGTTGAGAATGATGAAGATTTTGATCATTTGCTGCTTCATACAGAAGTTCGTTGGCTATCAAAAGGCAACTGTGTGAGACGCTTTTACAATCTTTTTGACACTGTTGTGGAGTTCTTTGAAGACAAGAATGCTGCGCTCAGTGGTGAATTCAAAGGGATCAGGCATGACATTGCCTATTTATCAGAACTATTTGCAAAGTTCAATGAATTGAATTTGCAGTTGCAGGGAAATGAGGTCAATCTTATTAAGGCCAAATCTGTCATCTGTACATTTATTTCAAAGCTAACTCTCTTCAAGCGCAATATAGGCCGTCGCAAGCTATACCAATTTCCGAGCTTGTCTGAGCTAGAAGAGAAAGGTGGGATACAAGATGATGATCTTCAAGTGTTTTGTGACCATTTGGATATGCTGCATAAAAATATGTCTGAGTGATATCAGGATCTTCTTTTGCTGGAAATTCCAGTTTGGGTGATAAATCCATTTTCAGATATTGAGGAAGATGGGATAGTGGAGGAACAACTCATAGAGCTGCAAAATGACATTGAGTGAAGCCAAAGTTCAAGAAATCATACCAAGAGTTTTGGTTACAGAAAAAAATTTCTGGTCGCTATCTTGCACTATGGACAGTGGTTAAGAAGCTCCTTGTTGCATTTCCAACATCATATTTGGTGGAATATGGCTTCAGTGTGGTCATCCAACTTCTCTCCAAGCAAAGAATTCAACTCCAGATTACTGAACAGGGTGATTTAAGACTCCTGCTAAGTGACTTAAGACCAGACATTGGGAAATTAGTATCACTTCATCAAGCCCATCCATCACATTAAGAATTTACTGAACAGTGAAGTAGTTACTAAATTTTATTGAGTTTACTAAGTTACTAGTTAGTAAGGTTCTTGATAAATGACTATCAGACTTTGAAACCTGGTATCACTGGATCATGTTCAATTTTGTTGAATTAACATTAACTACAAAGGTTTTTAAATTGGATTTTGAATAAATGTGCAATTAATTGTTAAAGTTTTGAATTTTACTGTTATCTTCTTTCCGTCATGCAAACCACCCAGTCACATGACCCCCCCCCCAGCCACGCCCACCAAGCCACGGTCACACAACTGGTCGTAAAAAAATTTGAATTCTGGGTGGGGGGGGCACTGAGGATCAGTTTGTAGCACCAAGGGGGTGGTGGAGTGAAAAAGGTTGGGAACCACTGCCCTAGAAGACCATGCTGGTACAACAGGTCCTAGAAAAACTTCTAGCCGCCAAGCTATATGCAAAATTGTCTAAGTGTGAATTCCACAAAACCTCACTAGATCACCTTGGCTATTGCATCTCCAGTGAGGGGGTAGAGATGGATCCAGGGAAAGTGAAAGCTGTGTTACACTGGAAATTCCCAAGTACTCGCAAACAGCTACAAAGCTTTCTTGGATGTGCCAACTTCTATAGGTAATTCATCTCGGCTTTTGCAGAAATTGCCCTGCCATTGACTGAACTGTTAAAAACTGGGCCTTCCCCGACAAAGCCAAAGGCAAACCAACCCCTTGGGTACACAATGGACTGTCAAAAAGCATTTGAGAAATTAAAACAGCTCTTTGCCCAAGAGCCCATGCTGCAACACCCCGACCCACAACAGCAATTCATAATCCAGACAGATGCCAGTGATGTGGCTGTAGCGGCAGTGCTGTTGCAAAAGAACAAAGAAGAACACCTCTTGCCATGTGCCTATGACTTCAAAAAACTCACCACTACTGAGAGGAGGTGGGCCATTTGGGAGAAAGAAGCATATGCGGTCAGGTGGGCCCTACTCACTTGGAGACCTTTCCTGGAAGGGGGGAATGTGCCATTCAAGGTCTGGACTGACCATAAAAACCTCAAAGCCCTCAAAAGCCCCCTGAAGACTGTCCCCAAAGCAAGTTTGCTGGGCACAATACTTCCGAAGGTTCAAATTCGAACTGAAGCACATCCCTGCAGGGAAGAACTTGCTGGCAGATGCCTTATCAAGAAAACCGCAATATGACAGTAAGAGGAAAGAAGTCATTCACCCATCCACAAATGGTAATGAAGACGAATTGGGAGGAAGAACTCAAGATCAAAATATTAGATTCGGACTGGAACGTGAATTGGAAGAGTCGAATTATGAGGATTTTGTCTATAAGGATTAAAGAGCACAACTTTAAGGTTGTTTGGAAATGATATTGGACCCCATTAAGGTTATCATTGATGGATAAAAAAATTAGTAATAAATGTTGGAGATGTAACATGGAATTGGGAACTTATGAACATATGTGGTATAAATGTGGAAAAATTAAAAAGTTTTGGCAACAATTGGAGAAAACGATGTTTGAAATGATGAAGAAAAGAATAACATTGAGATCAGAAACTATATTATTGATAATTAAGGAATTAGAATTAACAAAATATGAGAAAGAATTGATTAGAATTATGATTATAATGGGTAGAATTATAATAGCAAGATACTGGAAAATAGAGGTAAATATTAAAATAGAAGAGTGGTATTGTGAAATGTGGAAATTAGCTTTAAATGATAAAATGACATGTGATATTAAATTTAGAGAGGGGGTCTATAAAAAAGACATTTTCTGGAAGACTTGGAAGCCATTTGTGGACTATGCACTTGGAACTTTGGATGCCTCGATACCTGTACCCAGAGAACGTGGATTTTGGAGATCTTAAAGATAACTGAAGATATCCGAAGAACCAACTCTTCCTTTCGTTTTTGTATAGCACTGGGTGGAATATTGTAAAATATAAAAAAATTTAATTAAAAAAAAGAAGAAGTCATTCACCCCATCCTTCCCCCTTCCCACCAAAAGGCACCCCAAGTCACCACCAGAGGCCATATTAACCAACCGCCTACCCTAAGCCAGGACAAGCTGACTGCAACAATTAAATCAGCACTGTGAGCAGACCCCTGGCTCAATGACAACAAGGACATCCTGATGATGAGAGATGGCTTAGCCTGGAAAGGATCCAAACTGTACGTTCCCATAACTTTGAAGCTGGAAGTACTACAGCGAAGCCACAACACGAAGTTAGGAGGCCACTTTGGATTCCTAAAAATGCTCCACCTCAGCAGATGTCAATTTTGGTGGCCAAAGATGAAAGCTGAAGTGGAAGACTATGTAAAAAGCTGTGCCATTTGCGCAACCATGAAAATATGGCCAGGCAAGCCCCCTGGATTGCTGCAATGAGTGACCAACCCTAGCCAACTATGGGAAGAGATCACAATGGACTTCATCGTCGAGCTCCCAGACAGCAGCAGTAATAAAGTAATTTGACCTATTTTCCAAGCAAGCCCATTTCATTGCTTGCTCAGGACTACCATTTGCAAAGAAACTAGCAAAAATGTTCGTTAAACACATTTACCACCTGCTCAGAGTACCCAGGAGGATCATCTCAGACCATGGAGTTCAGTTCACCGCCAAGTTCTGGAGAGAGTTCCTGAAGTCCATTGGGTCCACACAAGGACTTAGCTCAGCTTTTCATCTGAGTATGAACGGAGCAGCGGAAAAAGCCAATGTGATGGTGGAACAATACATCCGTTATGTCAGCTGATAAGCACCGCTCACTTCAACCCCCCCTTCTGTGTGGGGGATAAAGTTTTCTTGTCTGCCAAATACATAAAGTTAAAAATGCCTAGCAAGAAATTAGGCCCAAAATTTCTGGGTCCATTCCCAATAGTGAAAATAATTAATCCAGTTATGATTGAGCTCAATCTGCCCAGAATTCTAGGGAAGATTCACCGAGTCTTTCATTGCAGCTTACTGAAGCCAGCGGTTGGGTCCAGCCTAAAACCATCCAACCAGCCTCCCCCTTATCTGTAGTGATAGAGAATGAAACACACTATGAAGTGAAGAAAAATTTAGACTCTAGGTTGTATAGAGGTCGTTTGCAATATTTAGTGGATTGGAAGGGGTACCCTTTGTCTGAAGCTACTTGGGTAAAAAGTTGGAAAAGCTGATAAGCTAGTAAAATAATTCCATAATAAGTTTCCCAATAAGCCAAAAGGCCTCCCTGAGAGGGGGGGGGGGGGGGAGAAGTGGTTAGTTCTGATTATGTTAACCCCTACCTTATTCTCTTTTCAGGAAATGCTGAAACTTGGAACTTTACGATTATCAGATTATCCTTCAAGACTTTAAATACCTTTTTTTTTTATTCTGAATATAGTTGGGATCCAACCACTAGAAAGCAGTAAAGTTCTTTTTTCTACTATCCCTCTAGCCAACTACCTTTAATTTTTCCAGATAATCCCTACACCTTGACCTTGAAATTATAAAAAGTAGATCCACCACGTGTGCAAGCCTACTAATCCAAGTCCTACCTTACAATTCTTGTCCTACTATTTTCAGTTGAAAATAAAGGTCAAGAAGAAAATTATATGATCTTGATGAAATAGAATGCCTAACTTTTGACAGTATTAGGAATTTGTGTGCTTGACTGCATTTTTCATTTGTGTCTGTATGCATGTTCAAGCTTTTTTCATTTGATTAATCTATTCTTTTATTATTAAAACTAAAATCTGATTCATTATTCATTCAATAAAAGCAGCACATTCATTTTGTTTCTCTTTTTATTCAACTATACCGTCTGCTTGCCATGGTGCAAAGAAACCCCACCAACTACTTTTCAAGACATATCCTTGCAACCTACCTTCCATCTCATGGCTACTCTATTTCTGAGGCAGCTGAAGTGTCACAGTAAAAAGTACTATTTTGCCTTATATTGCAAGATAAGTTCCCTTATGTGGACATAAGGCACATGGAGGAAAGCATTTATAAGTCAGCAAATTTCTGAGCTCCATTTGGTCCTGTAGGTCTGTTCTGAGACCGCCCTTCTTGTCCAGTTGCTGGGCTCCTCTGAGCCTTCGTAAACATTTTGAGATTGAACATCTCTCTCATTTATGGAATCTTATCTTTCTTATTTTTGAGACATTAGACATGGGAATATGGACCTAAATTATGACTGAATGCAGGTCTACCAGACTGCTTTCCTACTATTTTAATCCATGCTACAGGTAGAGATGATAGAGAACTGATGTGAATATGCATATCAGTTTCCCATTTCCTTTCAAAAATAGGGCAAAACCTTATATAAAATTCAGTTAGTTCTGGTTGTTGCACTACTAAGCCATTCAGTTTTGTATTTCTGCAGTATAGTATGAGTCATATAAGTGTCCCAAATCCTTTTTCATGAGGAAGCAGTTGGGAAAAAAAATCTTTTAGAAAGATGTTCTCCAGAATCTTTTGGAATGGGGTTGGGGAATATTGTCACTTTCACTGTGTTTAAAACAAGGATACGTGAATATAAGAAATAGAGGCCATCAGAGTATTTGCAGTCTGAATAGCTATGTTGAGAAGTTTGGCAGATGTCACTAGTCATAGAGGGCTACAAATCTGCAGCTGCTGAAATTCTCCATCAATGCAGCTGTTAAATGCTCAAGAACCTTCTCCTGTCTGTATTTGATCACCTTGCTCACATGTATATTTTTAATGCTCCCCTTAGAACTCATGCAATCCTCAGAATTGCAAAATGAATGAAGACTAATCCCTAAAGCATAAAGTGATTTGCTAGATCTCACATCACCCTTTCAACAAATAGGGGATACTTACTCTGGATTTTAAGCTAAAAGTAACAGCTGTACAATTCTATTTGGGCCTCACAAGTCAGACAGTGAAAATGCCTCCTTCAAGAAAGTCTAAATTACTTAGGCTGAGTGCCAGATCCTCTAAAAGGCAAACTCTGTGCAGCATAGCGCTTTAATGCCACAGGCAGCTGGTCACTGTCTGTGCCATGTCTGAGGACACAATGAGTCTGGATGAATGGCCTCTGCCCAAATAACTAGAGATAGTCACGAAGCACAGGAAATAGTGGAGCTTTTATAAAACTGAGTAGGTATCAGGGGTATAATGGTTCATTACTGAGATACTGCATGTGAAGCACTGGGAAATAGCTGAAAGTTGGTATACAGTGTTGTTAATGAAATTCCTTATTTGTTGTTGATTTGCGGTTACTTTCACAGGTCAAAATAGAATGCCAGTATCACTTCTCTGAATATCGAAAAGAATGTGCAGTCTGTGCAGTCCAGCAAAACTCTCCTTGGAATTAAGTTCTACTGAGTTCAGCAAAATGTACTCCACAAGATGTGTATGCACAATTCCTTCCTAATAGAAATTTATAATTATAAAGCTGCACATCTGGGTTGCAAATATCTAAGTAGTCCTTAGATGCCAGCAAAGACAACCAAGATAACCAAGTTTTGCTGCCATCTGGTGGACATCCAGAGATTTGCATAACAGATATGGTATTCTATATATATATAGAATATGCATTTTTTGCTCATTGCCAACAACCATCCTTCCTTGAAATGAATTAACAGTCATGAGCTCATGTATGCAAAGAACTCTGGAGCTACAGTATGTTTCTTTCACTCCTATAAGCAAAAAAATTGCATTAGAACATTGGTATAAAAAAAATTCTACATGTGGAATATCACATGAAAGGCATTAAGTCTGTTCATTATATTAGTGAAACTACAATTGGCTTCATTTAATTTAATGGATCATTAATATCAATATTTGAATAAGAAAAGAAAGTAAGTCTGGTGTTTCATGGAAGTAATAACAACATTAAAATATTGTCCATAATTTAAATTACGTATTTGAAAGCAGTAACTATTTTAAAATTTACAGCATGATGTCAATAATATAAGTAAATTACAAACTTCAACATGTATTACAGGCTCCTTGGGCAAGGCTTTTTCTTGTTGCTTATATTATTCTATAGACACCATGTTCACAAATGCTGTTCAACATCACCATCATCCATCATCCATTTGTACCTTTCTTTCTGGCCACGGAGTGCTCAAGGTTGCAATCCATTGGAAAGCTTGTCTGTGCAAACCTAAGTGCCCAGAAAGAACTCCTTGTGTCATTATTCCTAATGCGTAGTGTTAAATAGTTTTACTTGCACTGTAAATACCCTTTGACAAAAGGTGATCTTGAATGATGGGGCTCCCATTTGATGTATGCCCCACTGTCATCATGTATGTTTACATCACCGAAATAATTATTCTGGGAATGAAGAAGCAAACTCATTTGATTTGTTTATTTTAAAGTTCAGAATGAAGCACTTTAAAGTAGTTTACCAGTTCTTTAAACTGAATCTCCTCAAGGATACTGACTGATTTTAAAAGCAGAAACATTCTTTTATTGTGGGGTGGGGGAGGAGTGTGAATAGCATAGGCCAGGAGCAAAGGCTGCCTGGCTTCACCCAGTGAGATCTCCGGGAAGCCAAGATGGAGGCAAACAGAGGGGTTAATTTAGCCAAGCATAGCTGTGGCTGTTTGTGGTTGTCCCTGACAGCACGGCTGGCTGAAAAGCACCTGTGTTTGCTCTCTAGCTTTCTCCAATCTGCTAGAAAATGGCCCGAGCATGTCACATGGCTGCCTGATAGGCCAAGCACCATGGGAATACAAAAGCTGGAGCTTTTAGCAGAGTTAATCATTAATGTGCCTTTTCTTTGTCCCATTCAGGAGTGCTGACAAGCGCTTTGATATTTCATATTTGCCACCAGGTCAATTTCAGTCATAACCAGGTACTAATTGAACACATTGATTCACTGCATGGCTGTACCTGAACCTTTGAGAAAATCTGCATTCAACCTCTTTTCTCTCTCTTTTTTTTTTAAACAAAGTTTTGCTCTTTTAAAACAGGGTAATGTATATGTTTGCTTTTATAAAGCACACTCAGATCCACAGTGAGTGAACATCAAAGTGATTCTGAAAAAAAAAATCCCTATTGTTCTGAAACTGTTAATTTGTACTCAGAATACACACAAAACACACAATTTCATCAATCCCTAAAAATCATTTATTACACCAGACTTCGATGATACTTGCATTAGATTACAATTTCTATATACAAGATTAACTGCAATACTCCAGTAAATCTATTATATACTAATACTTCCTGTAACAATGAGGTACAGTATTTGATACTTTCTCTCTGCATTTTTTGTCAGATATATTAAAAATATAGTGTAAAATATGTCAAATAGCAGAATCCCATCAACATAACATTAAAAAAAATGATTATACTCTGAAACAGCTTATACTTACATTTCTTACTGAGTTTGATTACAGGTGTTTCATTCTGGCTAGATTATGTTCCTAAATATTAAAAGTGACAAATGAACCATACATTCAAAGCAAAATTTATCCTCCCATCAACTCAATTTTAAAATACTAGAAAACCTGAAATGTTTTAATGAGTCTTTCTCCCTCAGATTCAGCAACTTGGGAATTGGGTCAGTCCTTTGTGGCAGGGTGCCCAACAGTCTGCACTTATAGGCATGGTTTGGTAACTCCAGGAAAGCAAACTCCTTTATCTTGGAGTTAATTTAGCAAACTAAATTCATAAAACTTGCTTTCCTTGCTCTTCATCAATGCAAGAGTGAAAGTATCTTGAAGTCAAAAGTTGAATGTGGCTTTTTATGACTGGAAAGGAAAAACAATTCTCAATTATGACCTGGATATAAAATAAAATATTTTCCCTGCCTTTCATATCTTTTGTTGGGACCATGTGGGCTGTTCCAAGAAGTCCTTGGCGGGGGGGGGGGAATGGTGAGGGAAGATAAATGAGTGAGACAAAGGGAAAACAAATTCTTCCTCCTTTCTCATCCATTCCTGGAGTTCTTCACAGATACCATTTTGTTTTCCATACAAGGAAATCATTTTAAGCTTTTTACTTGCTTGCTTGCTTCTAGAGTAGAATTGAATTTGTATTATGGTCACAGACCAAAGTTACAGATAGAAACATATTAAAAAATAAAAATAAAATAAACACACACACACAGACAAAAATGAGGTGGTAGGCTTATCAAAGGGCAATCAAAGTCTGTCTAATTTTATGAGCTTTATAAAAAAAATGGCTATGTTCAAGAAGATTGAATTGTATTGATCTGATAACAACTCGGCAGCTTTTGATACCATCGACCATGGTATCCTATTGA
The DNA here is from genome assembly GCA_039707465.1 of Rhabdophis nuchalis. NCBI lineage: Eukaryota > Metazoa > Chordata > Lepidosauria > Squamata > Natricidae > Rhabdophis > Rhabdophis nuchalis. The sequence goes on from CM077645.1 coordinate 125,671,092, forward strand.
ATCGACTGGAGGGGTTGGGGGTGAGGGGCACTGTTTTGCGGTGGTTCTCCTCCTACCTCTCTGGTCGAGTGCAATTTGTATTGGCAGGGGGGCAGAGGTTGACCTTGCGGCCGCTCACTTGTCGGGTGCCACAGGGGTCGGTCCTCTCGCCTCTCCTGTTCAATGCATATATGAAGCCGCTGGGCGAGATCATACGTGGGTTTGGGGTAGATTACCATCTGTACGCGGATGACACCCAGCTGTACATCTCTACCCCAAACCACCCCAACGATGCCGTCGAAGTGATGTCCCGGTGTCTGGAAGCCGTACGGATCTGGATGGGAAGTAACAGACTCAAGCTCAACCCGTCAAAGACAGAGTGGCTGTGGCTACCGGCGCAACGGTTCAACCAGTTGATTCCATCACTGGCCATTGGGGGCGAACATCTGGCCCCCGTGGATCGGGTACGCAACTTGGGCGTCCTTCTAGATGCCCGGCTGTCAATGGACGACCATGTGACAGCCGTGGCAAGGGGGGCGTTTCACCAGGTTCGCCTGGTGCGCCAGTTGCGTCCCCTATTGGACTGGAACGCCCTTCGCACAGTCACTCATGCGCTTGTGATGTCCCGTCTAGACTACTGTAACACTCTCTACATGGGGCTCCCCTTGAGATGCACCCGAAGGCTGCAGTTGGTTCAGAATGCGGCCGCGCGGGCAGTTTCGGGAGTCTCTAGATACTCCCACGTAACACTTCTCCTGCGCGGGCTGCACTGGCTGCCTGTGGCTTTTCGGGTGCATTTCAAGGTGTTGGTTATTATCTTTAAAGCGCTCCATGGCACAGGACCTAGTTATTTGCGGGATCGTATCCTGCTCCACACATCCGATTCGCTCACACAGAGAGGGACTTCTCCGGGTGCCGTCCACTAGGCTGTGCCAGCGGGCGACGCCCAGGGGAAGGGCCTTCTCTGTGGCGGGCCCGACCCTCTGGAATGACCTTCCCCCTGACATGAGAACGACCACGGACCTCCGCTCCTTCCGCCAGAAACTCAAAACCCACCTGTTTCATCTGGCTGGCCTGGCCTAATTCCATCTTTCCCACCTTAGTTTGTGTTTTTAAATTCTGTGATTTGGTTTTAAGGTTAAGTTTTTTAATTTTTATAAATTTGTACAGGGGTTTATTTAATTCGATTTTAGTTATATGTATTGTTGATTGTCATGGTTTTAATTTGTACCTGTACACTGCCCTGAGTCCCTTCGGGGAGAGGGGGCGGTCTAGAAGTCCAATAAATGAAATAAATGAAATGAAATGAAACTGTACATTAAAAAGATCAAAACTTTCTAGACGTTTTACCATGGAATTATGTGATAGGTCTAGTATTCTCATCAATGGGAGGTTTACCAAATCACCTATTACTACCAACTCTAAACTCAAATAGTATTGGCTGATTTTGATTGAGATTTAATATTTGATGGAGGATTGTAGGCTTTTTAAATTTAATCCAAACATTTATTTCATTGCATTTTGTTCTAATTTAAGTTTTTTATTTACTCCTTTAAAGATCCCATTTAAAGAATAAAATAATTATTTAAAAAAGTGACTGGTAGAGATAATGTTCTATTTTTTCTATTTTAACAATTGTATTAATTTTTATTCTTGTTCAGCTTTGCTTTAAACTCTGCTGAAAAACCAAAATTCTACAGGTTTTAAATAAATAATATGGAGAAATTTGTATTGGATTGTGTTGGTCCCAAAGCCTTCCCTTTGACCTTTTGCACAAAGAGCCAATTTAAGATGCTTTCTCCAGCTCTTCTCATTCACAAGCCTCATGACTGCCCAGATTCACTACTCTTAATTAAATGTATACTTGCAGGGTATAGCATTTAACATAATAATATATATATATATATGGGATAGCATCCATTGATCTAACATTATTATCAATCTTGGTGTAGAATGAAAGAAAAAAAGGAAAACTGTCTCTAGCATTTCAATTCCTTATTAGTAACATGAATATTCAAATGCCATCTGTACTTGCTGCTTTATTTGTTCCCCCGTTTTAATTTCACAGTATGAATGAGTCCCTTTGCAGCAATAGAGACAAATGCAAAATTTTCCTTTCCTATAAAAATAGTTTGTTGCTTTCAACTATTACACAAGAGGTCATTTAAAATAATAAAGCTTGTTTTAACAATGATACAGTGCCTCATCTCAGATTAATATTTCAGATAAGTAGATAACAGTCTGCCTGAATGAGGATATGGCTCAAGCAAAGGTTTCTGTTGAGCAGAAAAAGGTGAAAGACAGATGGGTTGTTAAACATCGCCAGCATACTTTGCTGGTGCCATTCAGCGGTCATTGCTAACATTAACAAGGGGCATTGTGTGTCTTCCCTTGCTCATTTCTATGGCTAAATCAAATAAGGGGAAACATACGATGGACATTTTCTCTTCTGTAAAATGTACCTTCCTCAGGCATTTGGAGAGGGTAAATGTTTTCAGCGCAGCAGCATAGTGGTATTTCGTCATATTTTCTTTGACATACCGATATATTCTCTATACCAATTCTCATCGCTTTTCTGTTTTTTTCTTTGTTTTCCACTTCACGCTTTGTATTTCTTATTATTTTTGGGTTCTTCTTTCAGCTTAAAATTTGGTAAAGTTGGTAGAAGCTAGTAAAGTTAATAAACTAAGGCTAATAGTTGGCTTAGTAACACTTCCTGCAGGCACACTGAACTTTAATAGGACTACAGTATTTGGCCAGCAGAAATCCAAATGACCACTGGATAGGAGGGAGAAGATATCAGAAAATCTAAGTTTCCTGCCATCTAGTGTCCATCCAGAGTTTTGTCATCCGCATGTGATAGTTCTAGTTTTGTGGAATTCTGTTCCTCCTTTTTCAATCGCAAAATAGTCTATTACATCCAAGCAACGGCGCTCATTCTCTTGAAGTCATTTTATAGTTCAAATTACCAAGAATTTTCACTCATAAGGTAAAGGCATGGAGAAGCTAGAGAGAGATTTCATCTTGTTTCTTTAAGTGCGGAGTTTATGAAGCAAAGGTAAGCCTATAAAAAGAATGGAGAAAAAAGGGATAAATCATTTTTTTGCTGAGTCCGACACTAAAAAGGCTGCTTTCAATTAGAAAAATACACTGAGAGACCATATTTGAAGGAACCACCTAACATACAGTTGGAGGCTAAGAGTAGCTTGCCAAAGACCACCTAATGAATTTATGGCTATAATGTGAATGGGAAAGTTCATAGTTCAGGCCTCAACCTTCTTCATTTTAAGTGCAAAATAAATGCAGAAGGAGGCAATAGCAGTTATTCCAGATCAGTAAATAAGAGTTTGAGATATCTAACCTAGAGGATATATTTTGGTGACTCTGGTAATTTAATGATTAGAGAAGTGATAGAGAATTGTCATTCAATGTAGGCAATGGTCAGTTGATGAGGTTTAGCAAGCATTTAACACTTTTAGCCACTGCTCCTTCTGTTACTTCTCCTAGGTGCTATCTTTTTGAAGGACAAATGTGAAAACAACTGCATGGAAAAGTGAAAGAGGGAGAAAAGCTGGAAGTCAGAAACACAAAAATAATTATTTTCCAACACTTCTGGAACATTTTCAGATTAGTTTGAATACAAAATGATGTGCTTTTATGTGGGAATGGAATATGAGATTATGTTTGCTCTAAACTATCTTGAACTTTTTCTACATCTCTGTTAATGGTAAGATCACAAATGATGTTAAATGCACCACTTTTGGTTACACGTATCTGTTATTCTACCAGATATGGTAATAATATGTAGTAGTCATTGAAGAAGGCAGGTATAATCGTAATTGGGATTATAACACACATATACAGTATGTGGGAATTAATCTTTTCTTCTGCAGCCTCAGTGAAAATGTACCCTCCTGATATGGTAAATCACAAGAGGGACATTCTTGTTTAGAGTTCAGCAGTAGAGAACAAAGCAGTAGAGAACAAAGTTTGGAGAATCACGCAAAGTCTGCCTCCTCCCTCCCTCCCTATCTATAACCCCACTCTAGATCTTCATCACAGGGGGAAAGGGGTTTAGAACAGACAAGTCATTAATCTTTGAAGCTGCTGTCAAATACATTTATCAAAGGAATACAACTGGGAGGTTTCTTCCCTGCAGTTTTTTTCAGACACCCCCCCCCCCCCCCCGGCAAATCCAACCATTTGTAAACTCAGTCTTCCTTTTCCTGGCTTCGTCTGTAAAAAAAATCTTTTTGGTTTCCTTTTCAAAAATTTATCCTAGTGATGGCTTGAACCCTGGGTGTCTTTATATGATTTCCAACATTCTGTTGGGTTGGAAAGAATAAAGTAATTCTGAAGCCATTTTTCTGTACTTTAGGGAATCTTAACTAGGGGCTGATTCATATATGGATCCATCAATCACAACACAGACTTGCATGTTTGTCACTATGTTTAACTAAGATTTACTGATAGGCAAATATGCATAGGATTGCAGCCTCAATCACATGGTAGTATGCATGGATAAAGGACCTGTTATTCAGCAAACATCACAGAAAAAGTACCCACATCGTCTAATATGACTTAAATTGTACAGATTTTCTGTGAAGCCACTTCACTCCTTGATCTCAACTATGTTTAGCAAATACAACAGAAATTCCCTGGTATTGCTACAGTACTTAAACAGAATGTAAAGTAAGTTCTACCTATTCATCTATCTAATAAGATATTGGCTGACTATTTATCCACTGTACATATATACTGTCAAAACAAATCTAGTAGATTTATTCATATACAGTACATGTCTACTTAAAACTAAGTACCTATATCCTTATCAGATTTATTTTTGATATGCCTATAATTGTGTTATAAATTGCCACTGATCACTTTATTATTTTTCTTGCAACTAGCCTTCAAAAATTCTAAAGTATAAATCAGGTACTTTACAAGAGTGAATTATCCAGCAGATCAAGTGTACAGAAGTAATATTTGTATGCAATTGTATTCCAATTCCCAATGCTGCCAATTCACATATAAGTGAATAAGTGTTTAGTAAAATGATGAAAATTTAATTAATATACATGTATATGTAAGCAGACACACTGGTCCTTACAGGTATAGAATAATACTTACAGTATATTTATAGGTTTCTTTTTCATAATGAAATTTCGTATTTGAAGAAATTAGTGGATGTCTTGTCTCTCTAAAAATGTCTGACTTTTTACCTGATTTGTTGTAGCCAAATAGTTTTCATGTTGAAAGGGATGAATAAAAGCAGCAGCATAGATTTTTATTTTGCTGAAAATGTAACATTTTTCCAGTTCAGTCCTCACTGAGATCTGTGATTGCATAGTACTATCTTGATTGCAAGAAGAACCTGTATTACAAAATGTGCTATTTTGAAAAATGCACATTTAAAAAACCTAGCCTTTAAACAGAACGTAAGATTTCAGAGCACTAGGATCTGCTAAGCCATCCACCAATATTATAAGTGTCTGTTTGTAGTATTGTATAAAAGGCCCATTCCATTCAGCGAATCTTCATCAATAGTCTAGCAAAGTTAGAACTTGGCCACTGCTGAAAATAATGATCTGTTCTGTTGTTATATCTCATTCAAATAGATCATTCTGTTTAGAGTGGGCAATGAAATAAATTGTTTAATGGTTAAAAATAGGCTCTATCATGCAAAATTAGCATGTTTTAGTATCTTATAAAAATCCACTTAACAAATATTTAATAAAAAAAATTAATAGCCTATTTTTCCCTATAGGTTTACAAATAAAACTAAATTGCATTTTTTTAAAATGTAAATTGTTTGAAATTTGAATATAATTGCTTTAAGTGGGCTACCCTGTCCTTAAAGCTAATGCAAAATGCAGCTGTAAGATGCTCCTAGCAGTTGCCAAAGACACACAATTTTTAAATGTCTACATTGGCTACTAATTTAACAATGCCCAGGTTAAAGTTTTTAGTATTAACCTATAAACTCCAAATAACTTTAAATCAGAAAATCTGAGAGAATACCTTCCATATAGAGCTGTCAAGCTACTGCAATAGCCATTGGAGACATTCCTGGTATTGTTTTCCATGACACAGCAGTACACAAATTCTGACAGATCAGGCATCCCTTTGTATCAAGCTAAGTTCAGAGTAGTGCAACTTCTCTGAACATAATTAGTAGTAGGGGGAAAGTTCATAGCTTTTATGGGATTGCAATGGCTCCTCAGAAAAGTATGAACATGGGGGGGAGGGGGACATAGCACAACATCTATACGCCCTTCGCACCATCACTCAAGCACTCGTTACATCCCGCCTAGACTACTGCAATGCTCTCTACATGGGGCTCCCCTTGAGATGCACTCGGAGGCTCCAGTTAGTACAGAATGCGGCCGCGCGGGGGATCTTGGGAGCCTTGCGGTATTCCCATGTAACACCTCTCCTGCGTGAGCTGCACTGGCTACCGGTGCCCTTCCGGGTGCGCTTCAAGGTGTTGGTAACCATCTTTAAAACGCTCTATGGCATGGGGCCTAGCTACTTGCGGGACTGCCTCCTACCACATACCTCCCTTCGGCCGATCCGCTCCCACAGGGAGGGCCTTCTCAGGGTGCCGTCTGCCGGTCAATGCTGGCTGGCGGCCCCCAGGGGAAGGGCCTTCTCTGTGGCGGGTCCAGTCCTCTGGAACGACCTACCCCCTGAACTTTGTACCACCACGGACCTTCGCCTCTTCCGCCGATTGTTCAAGATGCACTTCTTTCATCTAGCTGGCCTAGCCTAGATCCTGATGTAATTACTACAGATTTAGTTATTGAATTTTAACAGTTTTAACTACATTTTAGCACAGGCCACATTTAATTTAATTACATATATGATTGTATTTATTATTGCCTGTTTGTTGTATTCTTTTTAATTTTCCTGTGCACCGCCCTGAGTCCCATTGGGGAGATAGGAGCGGTATAGAAATGGAAATAAAGTTAAATCTATTTGAAAATCTTTAAAGCAGTGTTTCTCAACCTTGTCAACTTGAAGATGTCTGGACTTCAACTCCCAGAATTCCCCAGCCAGCATTCGCTAGCTGTGGAATTCTGGGAGTTGAAGTCTAGACATCTTCAAGTTGACAAGGTTGAGAAATACTGCTTTAAAGCAATAATTTATTTCCCCCAGACTTGTCTCAGAATGCACCTGTTTGGAATTAACTCTAAAGAATCTCATAACCCTATTCTTTCCCCAAACCCCCAAAAAGTAAAAAAAGGAGAGGAAGATGCTCTGGACACCACATGTGGGCTGCATGTGGTCTTCCGGCAATACTCTTGGTACCATCCTATAGATCCACATTTGACATAGGCTAAAGAGGGTCTTTGTTGGTGGGATGCCACCCTGCTATAGTTTTAACAGATGTTAAAAACATATTTCGTAATGTTGGCACTTTGTTGAAATCCAAAAATGGCACAGTCAGACTAATGATTTCCAGTGTTACATAGTGTTGTTTCTTTTATATTTAATTGCATTCATGTGTAAGTTTAATTTTTTACCCTACCCTGGCAATGCCTTCCGTGACCTGAAGGATATACCTAAGCTTGTGTTTGTTTATGTCAATCAAAAGCTGCATCAAAAAAACTCATTATGCTACATGACAAATCCTTTCATTTGTAAGGTTAGCATACGTGTGGGAGATGAGAGCCTGATTTTTTTGGGGGGGGAAAAGATAATTTTCCAAGTCATGATGGAGGAGAGGGGAGGTGGTGGGAGGAAAGAAAGAAGGTGATTTATTGGCTCTGGGTGGCTTATAACATCCAATATTCAATTAGAAACATAAGAGTCCTAACAAAAACAACTGTAACAGTAAAAAATAACATTACAGGCTCCATTACAGGCTCCGAGTCCCCTTGGGGAGAGGATGCGGTATATAAAATAAATTTATTATTATTATTATTATTATTATTATTATTATTATTATTATTATTATTATTATTATTATTATTATTATTATTATTATTATTATTAACGCATTAGCCCTTGGCCTTGGAACAGAGCCAGGCCTTTCCAGAACCCCAGAAAAGTAGTTGCTCTCCAGTGGTGGGTTTCAAAAAATTTTAGAACCTCTTCTATAGGTGTGGCCTGCTTTGTGGGAGTGTTATGTCAGCCATGTGACCGGGTGGGAGTGTCTTGCGAGCCATGTGACCAGGTGGGAGTGGCTTGGCAGTCATGTGACTCTGGCATTTGAAGTACGCAAGTCTTAAAGCTGTCAAGTTACAAGACTCTTGCACCCTTAACCCTTTAGAAAACAGAAACCCCAAGGGTGTTCAAACTTGACAGCTTTAAGACTTGGGGACTTCAACTCCCAGAATTCCTCCTCTTGCTCTTCATCTTGATGATGGGCGGATGGGCGGGGGGGGGGGGGAGCTGGAACTGGTTCTAAACAGCACTGTAGATTTGTGGAACCTCTTCTATAGAAGAGGTTAGAACAGGCAGGACCCCACCCCTGTTGCTCTCCATATCTGCAGGGAGACGCTGTTCTGGAGGGCGTGATATCATAGAAGATGTCCATTTCCTCAGTCTACAAGGGAACAATGTTTAATTGAGGGGACCTGAAGTGCACCCGTTCTGCTGGATCCAGATGCAGATTAAAATACTCATGGGGACAGTGCTCATAATATGCAGCTATACACTCACATGCCATGTAAGCAATACTTCAGTCAGAAAATTGCAACATTTGCCGAAGGCTTTAAACCACAGAATGTTTTGACTAAAACTATTTTCATAAATTTGCTGTTGGATGTATCTTCTGATACTCAATATTGATAGTTTAGTTTAAGTTGTCATCACCAGCTGCTTGCACATCTTTTCCCTTTCAAAATCCCTTTAAATTCAAAGTGATGCTCAGCCCTATTAAATACATTTGTTTATTCCTATTCTAATAAAATCATTATAGAGCCAGTAATAAAATGCAATAAAATTTAATACTAACAGAGTTTATAAAATAAGACACACCTTTTGAGAAAATTAATTGTAGAATTCAGCATCCATCAAAAATGTTTTGGAAGAAATGCTTCTGGCAGCAAAAGCACCTCTATGCTACTAATTAAAACAGCCATATTAGACAAGAAAACTGTGAAGCAGGAGCATTTTCAGCTATGCACAAAAACAGAAAAGACATAGCTGAAGTATGTATTCCACATTGATTTGAAATATGCCCAAATAGAATAGAACTAGTACTACAAGTAATAAGAATTTAGTAACAAAAGAAGGACGTATTTCCATTGGTTTGCAAAGCTGGCTGTGGATATTTGAAAAGGGATCAGAGTCTTTAAATCTATTCTTTAAAGGACAGGTTTATGACTGCTGCTCTAGCACCCACTGGTCAAACCATTATGGTACTTGCACAGAAGACAGGAGAGACAACCTGTAGTTAAGTTATTGGGCAAACATTGTACTTTGGAGCTCTGTTGGTTCTAGTCAAAAACATAAAGCAGGTCACCTTTCATGAGCATTCAAAATTTACTTTTTCAAACACCATTCAGTTGCCACATCAACAATAACAAAAATCATATTGGGCAATGCAAGGTTAAGTAGCCCCTTGGAAGTCATGGCTTCCCATTGTTGCTTTGCAGGCACTTGATTCGCCTTTGAAGTTCCGTAGGCAGACTCCTTGCTCACATTTTACAAAGCCCGAAGGTCATGGTTTCGAGAAGGGACAAATTGTTCAAAAGCAACGGAAAATTAAATTGCAGAATTTATGGCAAAGTGTTTCACAATGGATATTTTCCATTGTCTTCATTTTAAAAAATTGCATGGAAGAAACAGAACAAAAATCGCTGCCTTTAATATCAGTATTAATGATTAGTGCTTCCCAAATTTAGAAGTATAATGTTATTCAAGCAAATACAAATACAGCTCTCCTATAGCATTCCTGCAGAATGCACAAAGAATGGGGACAGAAGGGAAACGAAGCTATCTGCACAGAATTGTTCTCTACCTAGTTACCTACCTAAACAAAGACACCAATGTATTAAAGATTTATTCAGCATTTGTATTCTGTGGATATGTGTCCCACATCGTCCTCTAGCAGCAAAAACCTGGTATGCATAGCATAGGTTTTCTCTCTTTCAATTTTTCTTCATGACCAAAAAACAAATGCCAAGTATATTAGGCTGAAAAATAGTGACTGACTTAAAGTTACCCTGTCAACTCCCATGGGTTGGGTTAGTGTGAATCTGAACCTGAGTATTTCTGATCACAAAACAAATGTTGAGACTCTAAAAAGAATGCAGAGAGAATAAAGATGATTAGGGGAATGGAGAATAAAATATAAGAACAGTTGCACGAACTGGGTATGCCTAGTCTAGCAAGGAGAAAAAAACTGGGAGTAACATGATAAGAGTTATCCAATTTGTATGGATGGTAGTGAAGAAGGATTCAACCTATTCTCCAAAGCACCTGAAGGCAGAACAAGAAACAAGGGATGGAAAGTTATCAAGGAGAGATCCAACCTAGAACTAAGGAGAGATTTTCTGACAATGAGAACATTTTTTAATCAGGGGCTTACTTCAGATTCAGTTTGAAACACTTTCCCTCCACTAAAAAAACAGCAATGTGTATAATATCAAAGTTGGCCTGATTTTGCGGGAAAGAAAATATATCTACTATTAGCCTCTTAGGTTTTCAGGACCATCTATCAAACAGAGCAATTCTGCTTACCTGGTTAGATGCCCTGTGGCTGTGTCTCCATCTATAGTATCCTCTCCAACTTGGAGCGGCTGCAGGCCTTTTCTCATTTTTTTTAATTTCACTGAATAAAGTGGAAAAGAATAAAGTATACCAACGTTAGTGCACTTTTTATGTATGCTGGGGTAGAGTACCCATAGAACAAGGACAACATCAACCGAAGCAATCCTTCCAAAGGGACTGAGAATCCATTCATGAGAATCAGCAGCAGGCACCAGTATGCAGTTCTTCCATCACACTGGAGGCTTTGACCTCCAATTCAAGGCCAGATAAAACACAACACAATCACAGAGACAAAACAGCAGATTAAAAAATTAAAAAATAGATGAGAGTTCACATTGATTAAAATATCCAGGACATTAAAAAAAATTCTTACATCAAAAAAAGTACAACATTGGGGGACTAAATATCTATTTCTTTCTTCAAATGTTAGCAATTGGCTACAAATTTTATTCGGAGAGTCAAGGAGCTACAACCTGTCAACCCTACAAGGTAGATCAGGTGTGGAAACTAATTCCACAAGAGCTGTTGTAATTCTACTTTATTGTTGTAGGGCAGGGGTGTCAAACTCACATCGTCACGTGATATATCAGGACTTTTTCCCCCTTTGCTAAACAAGGCATGGGTGTGACCAGTGTGTGACGCATCTGGCCTGCGGACCCAGACTTTGACAGCCCTGTTGTGGGGTATAATAACAAATTCTTCAATGCCTTGCAGGCATTATATCCCCACCCTATATACCAAGAGACTCCAGGCATGAAATCTTCCTCATTCCTTCAATAGAATATTTTCTTCAGGGCCACCCTCGTATTCTTTTAGATTTCTTAAAGATAGACAGGTCCTACCTCAACATGGGCAGAATCAAAATCACAAGTCAATAGGAATGACACTTTTGTTTTCCACTTCAGAAACATTAACAGGTTGGACGTTTTAATCAAACTATGATGTCATGACACCCATATAAAAGGAGGGAGCTGGCATTATAATCACATGATGCTTTCATTATTCTCCTCCTCTGGCTTTAATCACGTGGCTTTTATTTATTCAGTAGGCAATCATTTCCTTCTTCCCTCCCTCCCAAATATGCCTAATTCACTTATTTCTCAAAAACGTGCAATATGCCCTGGCCTAAGGACTCCATTCTCTTCTCTCCCTCTTTCACACCTGTCCACACAAACTTTTACAACCATTTATCTATCCTGTTCTCCAACTTATTTCCATCCACATTCTCTCCTTCACTTTCTTTGTGCATGCCCTTCTCTTCCCATGCTTTCTCGTATTCCCATGGTTCCTTTCCATTCAGCTTTTATTCGATGATAGGTTCTTTCTTCACGAACAGCTCACTTTCCTTCCTTTGTCAATAAGGAGAGCTTTCATTTCTTCTGGTCTTGAGTCATAGGAAGATCTGGAAAGAGGCAGAAAATAGTTGAAACTTGGGGAATAGTTTGGGGAAGCTTAGTCTCTCAGGGCATGGCTCCAAGCATTGTTCATGTTGCTTAAGAGAGATAGCAGGATTAATAGAGCAATGTAGCCATCCCTAACATGGTGCCCTCTGGATAAATTGGACTTTGGTTTTTATAATCTCCCCAGACTCACAAAAATGAGGAAGAGTAGTTCATTTGATATTTGTTGATGATGATGGCCTTCCACATAATGCTGTTTTTGATTTAAAAGACTGTCATGCTCAGTTTCTCTCATTTTGTCACTCATACCATATTGATATGCAGCTGCCTAAAAAGGATGGGAATCAAATTTTCAGTTGCCTTTTGATGTGGTAGGAAAGATTAGGTTCCTATACCACCCCCACACACCTATGCATCTGGATCTTCTATATAGCTCCTATTCACATTTCCTGCTATGGGTGAGCTAAGCATTTCCGGCAGTGTTATAAATGAGCATCCCAAGTCAGTCTTGAGATCTCCATGCATTGTTGTGCAGATCTGTAACTGGTTCCAGGATGAAGAGTTTTTCAAAGCACTTTTAGGGACACTTCTTTTTCCCTAGCAGAAGGCTCTGTCTTGGTGGTGGCAGCATAGAGGCTCACCAAAGCAGGGGATAACTGGAGATAAACAGGTGCTTTCTTCTTTTTAGAGGCACGTGAGGTCAGCTCTTAGGATTCAACTGAGACAATAGGAGCCCTTTTGCCTTTCAGCCTTTCCTCCTGACCACCCAGTAGAAGAAAAATCCCTGAGGTTAGGGCAATTTCACTCTGGAAAAAAACTGTGTAAACTTCGTATTTCCTATGGGGGTGATCCTTTGCTGACATATTCAACATGATCACAGCAAATCATTCTGTGATGCTGATTTCCCCCCCACATTTCAATATGAATTTTCATGTTAGATAATTGCTCCATCTCATTTACACTAATATTTTACTTTAAAAAAGTAGTTTTTTAGAGGAAAAAAAAGCATGGTTTTTAAATTTAAACAAAATTTAAACATACATGAAACTTAAATATTTGGAACTGAAACAGAAACATACTATTTTTGTTTATGCTATACGTGTACTATCTTGCAATAAATATAGCTGGAAAAAGTTTTAAGATTAGTGATTCAGAAGCATTTAAATCACTTTTTCAAAGTACACTTACAATAAGCATTAGCACAAATCTTTCTGGAATTCATTTAATTAAAGGCAATAGCAAAAATGTGTATTTTGCACAATGGATCATTATTTTCATTAATATTCCTTCATCCCCAAATAGGATGCTAAGGCCCTATTTTTATTAGCTTTTATTGTTACTCACCAAAATGTCTACTGCATGTGACTGAATATAAACAGTCCTTAATTTATAAATATAGAAATAAAGCTTTGCATTAACAACACTACAGTATTTAATGCTTGTAATTTGTAATAGTGATACAAAGGCTCATAGAATTAAATGATTAAAAGGTAAAATAAATAAATCACTCTAAAGTAAATGTAAGTGCATATGTAAGGTAACGTAGATACTTATTGCTGGTGTGCTGCATGTTTCACAAGGAATTAACGTTTATGTAAACAATGATACCTCGTTTTCAATAAATAAAAATATCACAAATTTCCCATAGCAAACTATGTGCATTATTTTATCATGTTCACAATATATCGATATACTGTGAACTCCAGAATGAATCAGGTAATATAATAGATATTCTTTATTAGTGAATATTGGCTTTTATACATATACATATAGAACTTAACATATTTGATGCTATCATTTTTTACATATTTGAATCATTATACCTGTGTTTTCTAACCCACATACAAAACTGCCCTTCCAGCACTGAAAAATGACTGAAAGCTTTAAATTCTCAATGCTAAATATATTTATTTGGCTGTAAACATCACTGATACAATTTTTCTCTGAATAAACATGCAATGAAGAATTGATATAGCTCCCAAGAAAACAAAATCTATGTAAATACAAGGGGGAAGATTGTGCAGTACTAAGCTATTAAAATCAGTTGAACCTAAAGAGTAGAACATTCTTTAAGTGATTTCAGTCTGACTTCTTCCACTGTGTTGAGAAAAGGGACTGTTCATCAAAATAGCAGATTCCTGGTAGGGTGTTTAACATGTTAACAGAATTTGGCTTGAGATCTGGGAATGGGATGTGGAAATACTAAATCTATTTTTCAAAAAATGTGCCTGAATCCTTGACAGCAAATAAATACAGTAAACATGAATGGAGGCTTTAGTGAATAAACCCACACCCCAAGTTAGCTGGAATAGCTGCAGCTGTGTTCTTATCTGGCTGGAGGAAGAACTATCACAACAAAGGAGGCTAAGAAGCCCTGGCTGATGCATGGGAAAGCCATTGGCCAGCAATTGTGGCTGCCCTTCTGCTGAGCAAATAGTTCAAACTGTTCATTCCCATCTTCTATTCTCTCCCCGGTACATTGTTTGTGTCCTTGCATTTCATTCTGCAAGGAAGATTGCTCTCTGGGCCTATAAGCAAACAGTCCAGAAAAAGAGCCAACTAGCCTTCTCTTTTCCCTGGAGAACTAGCATTTTTACTTCCAGCTCCAAGCTGTCAACATGCTAGAGAGTTAATGTCAGTATCGTGATTTAATTGCTTTAAGCTGGAGCAGTCAAAATGTGCACCAAATGTCCAGAATATGTTTATCAATAATATTTCCTCTTTTTATTCTTTTTTTCCCTAACCCCCCCTCCCTCCACTTTTCTTTTCACATACCCTGCTGCTTTTTTCTACTCAAATTGCCAGCCTAACTATAGGTTACATTGGCTAAATATAAATCACGTATGGTGAATTCTGAGCAGTTCACAAGGTATCATCAAACAGAAACGGAGACACTGACATGTTCTGGGCTTGGAATTGTCCCTGTCATCATTTCAGAAATTCCACATTATAGCCTTAACTGTAGGAACAAGGTGATGAAATGAGCAAGTTAGGAAAAAGCAAGATTATATTTACTCATACATATCTTTGCAAAATTAACTTTGCAAATGGTGTGGGAATGACAAAGGAAAAAGGGGATATGAATGGTAAATGGATTTATGTTTAAACATGCTATATTTTAAAGTGCTCCCTGGTGTGAATGGCCCTCTTTAAGAGAATGAAATAATAAACCAATTTATATACCAATAGAGAGCTGAGATCCTGAGTGCCGCTGTGTAAATTTTCCCCCTTGACTTTTCATTATCTACCTGTGCAAAATCAATCTATATGTATGGGATCAACATAAAATTGGAGAGATAAAAGGAAAAATAAAATGTGCTTTGCATATCCTGGAGATAACAGGCACTGTTTCTTATTCTCTCCTGGTTTCCAAGATTATGCATTTTATTATTTTATTTTATTATTTATCTATCAGGCTATAAAAGTAAAAGAAAAAAGATAGGGTGATGTGGTCCATGTTTACTTCTTTGCTGGAAATATTGATTCTGTTAAATGAACTGTGGTTAACAAGTAACCAAGGAAATATCAGCTTAATTTTGCCTTTAATTTATTTCATTGCAAAACAGTATGAAGTGTGCTGCATTTGGGCTTTGCAAGAAAGGTATATAAAATACAAACTACAGATATCAGACATACTTACTCATCCAGGTAAGAAAAGAAAAAGGGAGATTGCCACTGAAAATATTGAGACTTACCGTAATCACACTTAACATTGTTGGATATTGCCTTCTATTGCAGACAAAGTGCATGGCAATGAAACACAACAAGAGGGTAGAAAAACATTGCATTGTTTCTGTCCTTGGCCCAAAGGTGCTTTTTCAAGAGGCAACTTTCTTGGGGTTGAGTCTTTGTTGTCTGCATCTCAAACTGAAGTGCAAGTGGTTCCTATAGTCTGCAATTTTTCTGGACAAACCCTCAAGTGTCCTCAACAACCCTCTAAAATAGGGTGCTTAAATCTGGCCCACGGGGCTGGTCTGGAAATACCAAAGGACCGGCCTGCGGGGCCTCTGCTGGCCAAAACAGGCTGTGGGGAGGAGTGTGTGGCCCATTTTCAGCCTTCAAGGCCTCCTGCAGCACTCTGCCAGCCAAAAAGAAATCCAGTTTGAGACCCCTGCTCTAAAAGAATGCAAATGACAGGAATATAAACCCTTCCATTCCCCACCATCCAGTTAGAGCTGAAGAAACGTCTTGAATGAGAAGTGAAACATCTTTGAAGAAAAACACAAAAAGTCCAGTTGCCTCTTGAAAAAAACACTTTTGTAACATTTATGACCTGGGTGACTGAGAATCTCCATAGACATTTAGCTATGCTCTTTGGGATGAACACCCTTTAAATGATGCTGGTGTAAGAATGGATTTCCCAAAAACTTGCAGACTACAGGAACTATTAGCACTTCAATTTGAGATGCAGACAACACAAACTCATCCCCAACAGCCTGTGTCTGTGTTCAACAGTGAAGAAACACAGGCAGAAAACATGCTGCAGAAAGCACAGCTCCACAACACAGCCCTTTCAGCAGTTCCAAGAAGGCTCCTCACCCTTTTGCACTACTCAGGTGACCCTGAGGACACAGACAAACCTCCAACAACTCTCTAAAAAGAGTGCAAATGACCAGCTGTCTGCAAGGAATATAAATCCTTCCATTCTCCACCATTCAGTTAGAGAGCTGAAGAAGCTTCTTGGATGAAAAGTGAAATATCTTCAAAGAAAAACAAGGAAGTCCCATTACCTCTTGAAAAAAACCCATCTTTGGACAACCATGACCTGGATGACTGAGAATCTCCATATCCATCCTTGGACACTTTCAAAAGATTAGATGTGTTTCCATGTAGTGGAAACAAGGAAATGGGATTGTTTCACTTAAGAAGACTCATCACCCTACAATGGCAGCCTTTACACAGATGAGTATTAACAGACAAGCCCAAGACAGAGAGTTCTGTTCTTACACAGCACATCATTCCATACATTCTGCTCAGCCTCAGAGCCATCAGAAGCCCAATGGTAAATATATTATTTTTAAAAATCAAATAATGCTTCTCAGACATTGCTATCCGCCTCTTTCTTAATAAAATAAAGTTACCTTGATGTGATTCAATTATTCTGTTTCTGTAAATGCCTATTCATATATATCACCATTGATATGGGACTTTTTGCTCAGAATATGATCCTACACTAGATATTGACCCAGGTAAAAATCACAAGTGTGGATAATAGTTGCCCTTTGGGTTGTGTTCATTTTTTAAAATTTACTTATATACAAATAGATACAGTGATGTGTATCAGTGGTGGGTTGCAGGAGATATGCCCCGATATGGGCGTACCAGAGCCTGCCCAGAACACCAGATACCATTCTGGTACAGTGCTCCAGAAGGCCCACCCGTCCACCCTCGCTTCTTACCATCCTTTTACGTCTTCAGCACTTCCACGCACGTGCACAGTGCATACAGCGCCTGCACAATGCTCCACTGACGTGGACGTCCACGTGGACGCCGCTGGACCCGTTCCAACCATACCAGTTGGAATGGAATCCGGAACCCACCACTGATGTGCATCCTTCCCATTTCTTTCCAAATAATATTTAGCTGTGGAAAATGCAATCCAAGATACAGTACATAGGCTGAACCTTTGCAGCTTCTTGTAGATTTTAGCCTTTAATTACATTATCTTCTTTTTGTCATCCTAGAGTCCGTTTACTCTTTTGTTCCCAACAAAGCAAAACATTCTTGAAGGCATCTCTTCCTCATTAAGATGTCAATTGTACGAATATGTATCTTGTGTCTAGCATGAGAGCTTGACGGTCTAGAGTACTGTGAATTAAGCTTTAATGCAGAGGTTCCCAAACTTGGCAACTTTAAGACTTGTGGACTTCAACTCCCAGAATTCTCCAGCCAGCATAGCTGGCTGGAGAATTCTGGGAGTTGAAGTCCACAAGTCTTAAAGTTGCCAAGTTTGGGAACCTCTGCTTTAATGTAATGGTATCTACAAGCTCTGTGAAGAATAACAGAATAAGACTAGAAAGGGACCTTTGAGGTCTTCTAGTCCAAACCCCTACTCAAGCAGGAGACTCTCTATCATTTCAGACAAATGGCTGTCCAATTTCTTCTTAAAGCATCCAGTGATGGAGCAACCACAACTTTTGAAGTCAAACAGTCCCTCTGATCCTATTGTTCTGTCAGGAAATTTCTCCTTAATTCTGGGTTGGGTTCTCTCTTTCACTAGTTTCCCTCCCTTGCTTCTTGTTCTGCCTGCAGCTGTTTTCGAGAAGATTGACCTCCTCTTCTTTGTGGCAGCCCCTTAAATACTGGAAAAGTGCTATCATATCACTCATCCCTATTCCTTTTCTTTAAACTAGACATACCCAATTCCTGCAACCATTCTTCATGTTTTTAGCCCCCAGTCCCCTGATCATTTTTGTTGCTCTTCTCTGCACTCTTTCTAGAGTCTCAACATCTTTTTATATTGTGGTGACCAAAACTAGATACAATATTCCAAGTGTGGTCTTACCAATGCATTATTAAACTATTAATATTTCATGTGATCTTGATTCTATCCCTCTGCTAATTCAGCCTAGAACTGCATTGGCTTTTTTGGCAGGTGCCAGCATACTGCTGACTCATATTTAAGTCATTGTCCACTAGGATTTCAAGATTCTTCTCACAGTTACTACTATTGAGCCAGGTACAATTCTATTCTACTGTATACTTGTGCATTTGGTTGTTCCTGCCTAAATGTAGAACTATACTTTTCTCACCACTGAATTTCATTTTGTTAGATAGAGCCCAGTGTTCAAGTCTGTCTAGATCCATCTTGATCTTGAGCCTATCTTCTAGGGTGTCATCTGCAAATTTGATGAATTCCCTTTCTATTCTCTCACCTAAATCATAGAAGAGACCTTAGCCTACGATAGAGCCTTGGAATATTACTTCTCTCCATGTAGATACAATTCCTTTAATAACTACATGTTGAATATGCTTGGTCAGCCAATTACAAATCCATCAGGCAGTGATGCTGTCTAACCCACATTTTTCCCCTATCAAGTAGTAGGTTGTAGTCTACTTTATCAAATGCCTTACTAAAATCCAAGTAAATTACATCCACAGCATTTTGCTGGTCCACTTATTTTGTCATATTGTCAAAGAATGCAATAAGATTTGACTAGCATAATCTGTTTTTGACAAATCCATATGGGCTTCTGACTATAACTTTGCTTCCCTCGAGGTCAGGGTTGTCATACTCGATTTCATTGAGGGCCACATCAGGGTTTTGTTTGACTCAAGGCAAACACCAGACATGGCCAGGGTGAATGTGGCCAGCTTGATGTTACGTGTGTCTGGGGTGCCTGTGGTGACCCAAGCACTCTGTTTGCAGAAACGGGCTCCCAAGCTCTGTTTTTGGCTGCCAGTCTACTGCAACCCTCTGCCAGTGAAAACGGAGCTCAGGAGGGGTGCATGCGGAGCTCAGGAGGGGCGCACGCGGCCCTCCCAGCTCTGTTTTCGCTGGCAGAAGCACCATGGTCTGGTCCTTTGCTGATTCCAGGGTGGCCCTGTGGGCCAGATCTAAGTACCCCATGGGCTGGATCCAGCCCCCAGGCCTTGAGTTTGACACTCATGCTCTAGGTCTTGACGAATTCATTGCTTGATTATCTTTTCCAGAATCTTCCCTGGTATTGCTGTCAAGCTGACAGATTTGTCATTTTCTGAATCCATTTCCCCCCCTTTTTTGAAAATGGGAACCATTTCAGCCCTTTTCCATCCTATGGTAGTTCTCAAGTGCTCCAGGATCTTTGAAAAATATGGTTCATTGATTTTGAGATCATTTCTGCCAGCTCCTTCAGAACCTTGGTGTGTAATCCATCTGGTCCTGGTGATTTCAACACATTTAGAGTGGACAGGTATTCCCTTACTATTTTCTTCCTTATTTTTACTTATATTCCTAATCTGCATTTTACTGGGTTTTTTTTTAGTAGGTTGGACTGTTTTTTCCTTTTGTATAAAAACGGATGCAAAAAGTGAGTTAAGCAGTTCTGCTTTCTCCCTGCTGATCATCAGCTTGCCACTTTCTCCTATTAATGGACCAATCATTTTCTTGACTTTTTTCTTGGATTTTTACACGTTGAAAGAAGTTTTTTCTGTTATTTTTGACATTTGTCACAAGCATTAGTTCATTTTCAAGCTTAGCTTTCCTGACTTCTCCTTTGCAAATTTGGGCTATTTGCTGATATTCTGCCTTAGCTATGTGTCCCTCTTTCCACTCTTTCCACTTATCATTTTTGTCTTTCAGTTTATCAGAGAGTTCTCTGTGCAACCATGCTAGTTTCTTTTGAGATCTCTTATTTTTCTACTTCATTGGTATTGTGCTAGACTGGGCTTTTGGAATCTCACTTTTCAAAATTTCCCCAGCTTGTTGGGTTCCCAAGCTTCCTCTTGAGGATTTTCATCCATGAAATCCTTCCCAAGTTTATTGAAATCAGCTATCTTAAAATCCTAGGCTCTAGTTTGACTTTTCCCCCCCTGTTCCTTGTGCTTGTATAATGTTGAATTCCAATATTGCATAGTCACTCCTCCTCAAAGTTCCTGTAACTTCAATCCCTTCTATCATTTCATCTCTGTTAATGAAAATTAAGTCCAGTATGGCTGACAGACCGTTAGTTCTCTGTGCACTGTAGGAGAATCCAAGCATGGATTTAATTTCTGTCTGTCTGCCCAATGACTGAGTTTTAACATTTTGGCCAAGACTCCCTGGGTCAACTGCTTCCAGTTTCTCAACATAGGCATGGACCATTATCAGCAAAGCGAGGTGGCCATATTGAAGCAGATCCCAAAGAAAATAAGAGATATAAGAAGGAATTATTCCTTCTTAACTAAAAAATTATTCAAAAAGGGGATGTGGTTCAAGTGGTTGATGCCTGAAGGGATGCTGGTATTCTGGGAGGGAGGAAGAGTTAGAATCAAAACAGTTGAAGAGGCGCATAACTTTCTTAAAAAACACTTCTCAATCCTGGATGACGATGAGATGGGAACGGGAGGGGCCACGGGTCCGCCTGCTGGTGGGGTGGAGGAGGAAGAGACTATAGCAAAGAGGCTCAGATCGCAAAAATAATTTGTTACATTTTTTTAGTAATTCCTGTATGGATGTCAATACTACAAAGTAATTGAATGTATAAAATAATATGAAAATTCATGATTTTAAAATGTATGTACCCCTTCCCTTTAATAATTTTTTTTTTCAATTGAATATGTATGAAGACTCGGAGGCGGTCATCAAACCCGATGTGGAAGCTCCAAATGTTATATATTACCTTACTTACCCCTTTTCCTAATATAAATTGTTAAAACCAATAAAACCTTTTTTCAAAAAAAAACAAAAAAAAAACAAAGGCATGGACCAGAATGATACTTGTAATATCCTTAAAATAATTTGTCCATGGACGCTGGACCCAGACCCTGTTTAGGTGGGATTGGATTCTCCTGCAGTGCACAGAGAACTACCATTCAGGTAAGACAATGATCTTTCTCCTGTGAGCTGCTTGGAGAATCCAAGTGCGGGATATACCAAAACTTAGAGAGACAAGGCTGGTCCAGGATCCTCTCCATCAAAAGAACCCTCTGAAATATCCATCATCCAAACGATGACTCAGCTGAGGTGAATGAGTCCATCTTGTAATCCCTGACAAAAGGTGATGGTCAAGTCCAGCTTGCAGCTCTACAAATTTCCTCCACTGATGCCTGCGTAGCCCAAGCGGTGGTGGAAAGCTACACTCCTTGTGGAGTGAGCTATAATGCAACCTAGTACCCTTCTGTCTTGATGTTCATAGGCCATCGCTATGCAGGCCTTCAGCCATTGACCAATTGTGGACGGAGTCACTTTCTTGCCCATAGATGTGGGCTGGAATGAAACAAAGAATCCTTCAGTTTGTCAAAAGGAAGCCATCCTTTTATTGTATTGGTGAATTGCTCTTCTGACATCCAGTTTATGCCATTGTCTTTCAGTAGGATGTCTTGCGTCTGGACAAAAGTCTCCTGTGCCCTGTGAAACCAGGAGTTCACTTTAGGAATAAAGGATGGAACTAGTCTCAGAATGACCCTGTCCAGTCATATGATACACAGGTTGTCACAAACAGAAAGAGATTTCTAGTTCAGAAATCCTCCTGGCCAGGTTGACAGCCACGAGGAGGGCAACTTTAAAGGCCAAAAGCTTGAGACTCATTGTTGTCAATCGTTCAAATGGTGGAGAAGTGAGACCCTGCAAAACGATGGAGAGGTCCCATGATAGGTACTGATGTACCATAGGCGGTCTCACTTTTGCTGCTCCCTTTAGAAAACTCCACACCTGGAGAGTGTTGGGAGACAGGCCTTTGTTTAACCTGTGTTGTAGGAAATTGAGGATCTGCGGTATCGACACCAAGAGAGGAGCGATTAGTCCCCTGGATCACCACATGCTGAATGCAGTCTAGGTTCACACTGTAAATGCAGTTCATGGATGCTCATCTAGATGCCTGGATGGTCTGGATAACTCGCCCAGAGAAATTACCCCTTCTCAGGATATCCCTCTCAAGTGCCAGATGGTTAACTGGAGCCACTGAGGTTCCAGGTGGACCAGTACTCCCTGGCTGAGAGAGATCCTGTCCTGGGGTATCCTTCAGGGTTGCGACACAGATAGACTGACTAAATCCGCAAACCATAGGTGTCTGAGCCAGTGAGGAGTGACCAGAAGAACCTGCACTCCCTCCATGAGCACCTTCCTGATCACCCTCGGGATGAGGTGAAGAGGAGACATACAGGAGATCCTGAGGCCAAGGACAGCAGAGGGCATCAACTCCTGCTCTCGGTGTCTGGAACCTGAAGAAAAACCTTGGAAGATGAGTATTCTCTGGTCGGGCGAACAGATCCACTAACAGTTAGCTGAACCTCTCAGACAGATGGTAGAAGAGACCCGGATGCAGGTGCCATTCCCAGTGATCCATGGTGGTCCTGCTCAACCAGTCTTCTTGGACATTGGCTGTTCTGGAAATATGTTCCGCTTCATTGGAGAGGATGTGGGCCTCTGCCCAAAGGCCTAGTCTCTCTGCCTCTTACATCATGGCTTTGGAGTGGGTGCCTCCTTGTCAGTTCACATGTGCCTCGGTGGCCACTTTGTCTATCAGCAGCAGAAAATGTTGACCAGCTATCTTGACCTGGAACCAATGTAGGGTCAGATGAGCTGCCCTGAGTCCCCACCAGTTGATGTTGTTCTCCAGCTCCTCCTGCAACTATCGTCCCTGTTTTTATCTGAGACTGGAGATGGGCACCCCAGCTGAATAGACTGGCATCCAAGGTCACAGTCACATGGCTGGGTTCCTTGAAGAGAGAACCCTTCTCTATGGCAGGGGAAGTCCACCAGAGGAATGACTGATGTACTCTCAGGGGCATCCATACCTTGGAGTTGGAGTTGCTTCTGTCCAATCTTTGATGAGGAAAAAGAAGCCATTGAATGGTTGGGTGTGCAATCGCACCCACAGTACTACTGAGATACTGGAAATCATCTTTCCCAATAGGCAGGAAAGAAGGATTAGAAGTGCGGATCATTGTGACCAGATTGAGGCTACTAGCATCCGCATGCTGGAGTGGCGATCCTGGGAGAGTGAGACCATGAAGGATGTTGTGTCTATTACCGCCCCCAAGTGAAGAAGACTGGTACTGGGTATCAGATGACTCTTTTCTAGGTTCATGAAGAATCCGTATGTCTGTAATGCTCGAATCATGATGCATAGGTCCTGCTGTGGTTGAAGGGGGGACGACGATTGGATGAGATTGTCATTTAGATAACATTGCATGTGCACTGGTTGTGATCATAGTTGTGCTGCGACTGCTGCCAGTAATTTGGTGAAAATCCTGGAGGCCGATGACAGGCCGAATGGTAGGGCCCTGTACTGATAGTGGTGTCCTACAAAACAAAACCTCAGGAACCTTCTGTGGGATGGGGGGATGGGAACATGCATGTTGAATCATTTGAGTTCTAGGATGGTTTTCCACCCCCACCCCACCCTGAGCTCTTTGGGACCAGGAAGAGAATTGAGTTAAACCCTCAACCCTCCTGACCTGCCGGGACTGGTTCGATTGCCTTGATCTCTATTAGGTGTCGGATCTCAGTAATCATGAACTCCCCTTTTGAGGAGTCTCTTGGACTGGGATAGCTGATGAAATGCTGTGGTGGTGGGGAGACACAAAGTCTAGGGTGAGGTCCAGCCTTACTGTCTGCAGAACCCTCACATCTGGGGTGGTGTTTTCCCACTGACTGATGAAGAACTGTCAACGACCACCAATGGGCAGGTTGTGTTGGAAGTCATTTAGCCCTACAGAAAGGTCTGTTTCCAGACCCTGGGAAAGGTCTCTTGGTGTAGGGCTGTTGTCTGCCTCTGTCCCTGAAGAAAGCCTGTGCTGAGACCGGTCAAATCCTTGGGAGTAAGATTGCTGATACTGGGAGGCAGGGAACCCAGAATCAACAGAACAAAAGGACTGCCTACGACCATAAGGCGAGGGCCCACGGTCTGCACACCTGTAGCTGAATGGCATTACTTTCCTTTTGTCTTTGGTCTCAACTAAAATTGGCTCTAGGGACTCCCCAAAGAGATTGCCTCCCTTGAAGGGAGCTGAGGCCAGACGCCACTTGGACCTCATGTCAGCCTGCCAGTAATGGAGCCATGAGAGTCTACATGAGGTAACATTAGATGCCAATGCCTGTGACGTGAACTTAGCCACATTGAGTGTGCTGTCTGCAGAATACTTGGTGGCTGCAGCCAGCTTGTTTATATCCTGGCACAGTCGGGAGTCCTCAGGGGAAAGCCTGGCTTACAGCTGGCGGAGCCAGAGAAGGGTGGCTCTATAGAAGGACACTGAGGTAGCCACCCTGATTGCCCAAGCGGAAGCTTAGTGAGTCTTGTGGAAGGAAGTCTCCACTTTTTTGCCCTTCACCTTCATACCCTCCATGAAGTCAGAGGGAATGAGGGCTGAGAATGCCAAGAAGGCTACCAGAATGTCTACCTTGGGCCACTAAAGGAGTTGTTCTAGTTCCGGGCCAACTGAAAAGAGCCATTTGTCGCTTTCACTAGGAGCTGTGACAGAATTAGGTTGGGTCCGTTGACGTTGGAAAACATCCATGAACAACTGAGGGGAAGGAACGATTTCATATTCTGCAGGAGGTTCAGTGAACAACCATTCACTCTGATCCTGTGGATGCTTGAGCAGTTTCGAGGAACCTCCAGTGACCCCCATACTGGTGACAGATTTGGCTTTATAAAGGAAGGATTTAAAAAGCGCTTGCTTGAAAAGGCCAGTAAAGGCGGGCCTATCTGAGGCCATGCCTTCTTCGTCCTCTGATGGATCTTGATCAGCAATCTCCTCTCCCTCGCTAGTGAATCCTCACTAGGCACAGAGGGCCTAGGGGAATGGATTTCCTGCAAAGATATCAGATCTTCCTCCTCCCTAAGGGCCTGACTTCCAATTGGGGGAACCATTCCCAATTGATTAGGAATGAGGAGGCTCCTACGCTGCCTCTACTTCCTGGACAATGGCTTCAGAGATGTAATCTCGTAGCTCCTGGGTCAGGCCCAGACACTGGTTCTCCGTTGTAGGGAGTCCTGCTGCTGTCAGAGTAAAGGTTGCTGAGAGCATGGAGACTCCTGGAATCTATGTCAGCACTTCTCCTGCCAGTGCTAGGCAAGCAAATGGGGTGAAGTATTCGTCAAAGCAGGATGCCTTCAATACTGGAGGCTGTTATCTCCTCAGGAGGCCAACTCTGGGGTCCCTCCACCTGTTGGGGATTGGTGTCAGCCTGCTGTGAAAGGGAACCTCCCCCCTGTGAAACCATTTTTTGCGCTTTTGCAAATTGTTTTTCCAGCGTCTTTTGGTGTCTTCTGGAATCCCTGTCATATACATTCAATGACTTACTACATTAAGGGCCCTGAGTTTTGGTAGACTTTGAGGGCCCCTTAACACTCGATCTGGGCTGCTTGGAACCTGGCCTTCCCTGGTGGCTGGAAGATGGTTCAGGCCTGACAACTTTCCCTGCTTGGCGTCCGGCCATTTTAACAGGACTGATCGAACTAGCCTCGAACACAATGACTCACAAACCTCCTCACAGAATTTCTTTCTGCAGCGCCAGAAAAAAAAAGCTGATTAACCTCCAGAGTGTGGAATCCTCTGCTGCGCGACCTCAGTCAGCGCCAGACCATAGATGGAAGAACCAGGTGAAGAAGCTAGAAGAACTTTCACTGCTGCTTCAGTGCTGTCAGAGATGCTTGCCACAGTTGCTGCAGTTTTTGGACATGCTCAAGGAATGGCAGCCCTGCCAATGGCCTCAAACTTTAAGGAGAGCACCTTTGGCATGCAAGAAAACTGGTGCCTCAAACCATTTTTGCTGGCTTGCCATGCTTCCTGGGCATGCATGATCAAAATGGCCACTTGCCAACAATCCAAAATGGGGGCGGACTATAGGAACGGCTTTTGGTGTGAATTGAGAATCAGCCTTAGATGACTCCGACGTCACCATAGTGCTCGCACCACTCTGAGTGCAATGGTTGGCACTCGCTGAAAGAGCTTCCGGACTCAAATAGAAGTCCAACGGCAGCACTTCTCTCAGCACTATGACAAGCGAACGATGTGTTTGTGAAGGCAAGAGAAGCCACAAAGCGGTTGAACGCCCTTCAACTCACCTATCCCTTGCAATTTTCGCTGTCCTTGCTTGAAGAATCTAAAAGTAGGTAATATAATCAATTTCTATCTAATCTGTTCAATTGAAAATGAGAGAAATTTTGGACACGTCTTCCAGGCTCAGACTCAGTTGACAAACTAGAAGCTGTTGAGCCAGGGAGGCATGGCCAAAACTTTCAAACTCAGTTATCGGGCAAACAGACAGAAGTTAAACTCATGCTTGGATTCTCCAAGCAGAGCACAGGATAATTTCTGGTTCCCTTCCCTGTCATGTCCCAAGTTTTGCCCTTCTTGGGTATGCATGCAATGTCACAAAGCACATGGAAAAGGAGCAGAACCTGGGACATGAAGCTTTCATTTCTCTGATCTCCCTGGCCCCTGTGAATGCCACTGATTAAATTGGTTATTTTCTTAAGAGTTAATGCTGTCTAGTGGTTTAGAAGATAGAGGTCGCAAACCCAGATTCAAGTTTACATTTAACACTGTAGTTCATTGGGGTCAGTCTTCAGCCTAAGAACCATATAGAATTCCTGAAAGGAAGGAAGGATATTGGAGTTGCATAACCCTGGGCCACATTCAGTTCCCTAAAGCCCTAAGAGATCTCAAACAGTTGTAAATTTGTAATATTTAAGATGACATAAAATAGACAATATTAAACTGGAGACTAATCAATTCATTGTAATTAGCTACAAATGTAAGATGTAGTATTTCATTTTTTCTCTGGTCCTGCCTTTTAAGTCTTTGAATTCAGCTGCAGCACAATTAGTTAAGGCCAAAAATGGCTCTCAGACTAGAAAAAAGTCTCACCCCTCTTCTATAAATCATCATCTTTACCTTGAAAAGCAATACTATGTGAGCTGAAATTGATAGGTTTGTTCTGTATGATTATTTTTCTTTCAAGTCCACATCATCTAAGAAATTTCCAATCTCATGTCTATCAGATGTTTCAGAGATAGAACTCTCAATATGTTCAACCAAATGTCTAGTAATTCTGGTACTGTAACCACAACACAGCTGCAGTTACCTGGTGGCAGAAATCTCTCTCGGAGGAAAAAACACACCATTTTTCTTCCATCTTTTGTATTTTCTATTGTGGCCAACTGAGATTGTACATAGGACTGTATAATTATGATCTTGGTGTGACTAGATATTTGTGTGTGATAAGTCTTGAAAATACAAGATGCAATAGTACATTAGCATCAGCAACATCAGACTTGCTCAGAGTAACAGCACATGTTTTATTATTTTTCTTAATGTAAACTTACATCATTTTGTATCAATAATTGAAATGTGAATACTGTACATACTTAACTGATGCTAAACGCAACCTAACTCCTCAGTCAAGCTCACTCAATCATTTTACATGGCTGTTCATTTCAAATACAGTATATGATTCTGGGTGGTTAATAGGAAATAAAGACATAATAGAAAAATAGAAAAACAATGAAAGACAAACTATAATATCAGAGATAAAATCAACAACACAATCAACATAAGCAAATTCAATCACATAACCTGGACCCCAGGCTCAGCAACACAGTAAATAATTATGGGAATCCACTATTACATTCATGGTTCTTGCAAACTGGAACAAAAGCAAACTATGAAGTTCCATAAACTTTTCCTACTTACATTTTGCCAAATTCAAAGTTTCATTCACATGATAACTCACTGGTGCAGGAAACACCATCATTTCACTTAGATTTGGAGCTGTTCCATTTGACATATTATCCAAATCTGAATCTTCAGAGTTGAATCTTCACACATGTTCCCTATCTGATAGAAGTGGGCTAAATCTACAATTGTCATTTCTTAATAGATGTAAAATACCAGATTTAAGCCGATAGATTTTTTTCCTCACTTTTCAAATTTATTGGCAAAATTGGATGAAATCTTGCACCAAACTTTCTATAGCGACACAAACAGACATGTATTACATTAATAGGTTTGAGATGTTTAAGTGTTGGAAGTCTTGAGATTTCTGTTGGTAGTTATTAAGCATATGTCTTTTAGAAGTTTAGGTGCCACATCTTTGATGAAATAGATCTCATCCACAACAACATACTGTATTGTTACGCAATTTGTATGAGGCAGGAATTAGAGATACATACCTTGTTGCAGACATGAGGCCCATGTTTTGTGTCCTTCTGAACAATGAATCACTGACAAAGTTTCAAGAAGCTCAAACAGACTTAGAATAAGTTCAGACTTCACAAAAATCCATCAGCTATGGCTGCATTACATCATACTAGTTTTTAATCAGCTGCATAAAACTATTGCATATTACCAATCAGTGATGCTCAGAATACTACACACAATGTCAACAAAGAAATATCATTAGAGAATTACTGTGGGATGAATGTCAAATGCTATTAGATGCTAAATGACAGTGCATGTCAGCTGTCCAATGCTGAAAAATGCCATCTGTCAACACATTAAAATCAAATTTTATATGCAGTTGAAAGTCAATTTTCCATAACATGCAAGAATTTACATACTAGCCAGGGCATTGAGATGTACAGAAGAGAATTTTGAGTGGAGACTGGAAGAAAAAGTTTCTACTCTATGTTACCCATGCAATTCTACATGCCCAGCTTGCTTTTTAAAGCTGAGGTTTACTGAAAACTGTCTATGGACACAAGGCAAGTAACTGAACCTGGCCTGCGTTTCCCAAATCAAAAAACTTTATAAAGGGGTCTGCTTAATGTATTTGTGGGATTTGTTCGCATTCTATCAATTAGTTTCTATGAAGGAAAAATTCTTGCATTATCTCTTTGCTCTGTTCAGGCTGATTCATTCACTCCTAATGCAGGGATCTTTCAGTCTTGCTCCCCAGGTATTTTGTCTCTCTTTCCCTCTCTGCCTGAACCATGGCTCTCGGCTGACTGCTACTCTATCTAGAACATATCCATCTACATTAATAGCTCATGAGGATAAGGGTAAGGTTCTCAGACAACAGATATTTCTCCAAAATAGAACTTGTAAGAAGAGTGGGTCATAATGGTCAATGGCCTTAAAATTCAGAAGCATGGTCAACAATGTTTTCCTTTGTTTTGTTTTTACTGTGTTTGTTTGCAAAGAGGAAGATTAGTTGGTCCTGCTTGTTTATCCAATCCACCTGGAAAGATGTGATTCCAACCAGATATGAAGGCAGAAACAAGGGTATCTTATCTGCTACTAACTCATGTTTGCAATATTTGGAATTAGAAATACAGGAAATGTGTAGTGGTCACATTACAATTGGTGAAGAGGCAATCCAGAACTCTGCGTGCTGCTAATTTCAAAGTCATAAATATATAGAAAATTGCAGGAAATACAAACCACTATGGGGAAATCCTGGCTATGTTCATGGGATATTTATTTGTAAGACTTCAGCCTAAAATGGTTTGTTCACAGTAAAATATATAAAAATAAAAGTTCAGTACCTTCACAAATTTACACTTCCCAGGAAACCAGAGTAACTTACAAATTTTATAGTAACCATTTTTAATTTCTTTCTGTAAATTCTCAGTAACTTCCACAAATCATGGTTTTTATTGTTCTTGAGAAATAAACTCCTGTCATCCAACTGAAAATTGTAGAGAGAATATCACTATTAAATAAAAAAATGGGATGACACAGGATGGTTTGGTGCTGTTGCTACTATTCCTGCTCCTATGCTACATGCTGCTCCTGTCTAGATCTTGTTCATCTGTGGTTTACAACTTGTTTTGTTAGTTTTCTGCCTTTGTATCCTGACTTTCTTTTAAAAGACAATAGCTACTTTTGTGCATCATAAATACACAAAATGAGCTAACTGCACAGTTCTTAGGGACCCCTAAGGATTCACACATACTCAAGCAAAGTCTAAAACCTGCAGAGCAAGATAAAACCGGGTGCCATTTTAAGGAAATTAAGTGCTGATGCTCCAAAATTCTCAAACAGCTACATTCACACAAGAAGCCTGACAGTAGAACTCAAGACAATCTAAGACTAGTTACATATTTGATGAGCTAAAATTAAAGCTGCATCTAATGGTGTGATTTTGCTACAACACTAAGACATATCTATGTCTAATCATAGAGTCGATCTCACTTAACTACCCTTAGCTCTGGTAGTTGCTGGGAGAAGAGGGCAAAAAAGCCATTTCCATGGTGCTTTCTCTGGCAGAGGGTCCTGACCCAGTCCTAGGCATTTCCTTAGAGATCTATGTACATGTGGGATTGTGGTGTGAAATCTTGTGCTCTGGCTAGCAAATACCGGTAACTTAGCACCATGGGGGGGGGGGGATGAAACTGTTGAGACAGTTCATCATGTTGGTTCCACATGCAGTTTGGGAACCTAGAGACATGGTTAATGGATGCTTTCTTCCTAACACGATTGTGTCTTTTGGGGTGGTGGTAATAGTTTCCTTATTGCTTATTTGGGGAAACACTACAACTAGTGATAGAGTCTGAAATGGCATATTTTACCTTCCAATAAAGTGTCAGTTAACCCACATTGAGGCAGGATTGCATAAAACAATAAATGATAGTATTACCTCTTATTCTTTTTAAAGTAACATCCTACTGATAATTCCTTCTTTTTGAAAGCATGTATGCCACCATGAATTGCACAAAAGTGGAAGATAAATCTAACAACACTTTTAAAAAAAATCATTTTGATGAAGCTTTGGTTAAATATTTGACCCTTGCAAAGATTTTGGCTAAGGGGGGACTGGGTTGGGCCTTCTGCTGTTTGTTCTTTATGGTGATTTTTTTAATCAAAATATTCCTGCATTACCTTTCAAATTAGGATCCTTACAAAAACAATTCCAAAATCTCTGTATTCTGCGAAAAGAATTTGAAGCAGATTTTTAAAATACACTTTGGTACCCATCTAACCATCGACCGCTGCTTCGGGGGACAAAGTCCCACTCTTTCCCTGGACCCAGCAAACCTGACTCGGCGCCGCCTAGAATAATAAACCGATCCCGTTTTAAAGCGAGCCTTTTATTTTCGGCCTCTCCCAGGGCCAGCCGGACCCGCTGCCTCTGTTATCCTCCCCACTCCCCGAAGCCTGGAGAAGGCGGGGAGCATTGGCGAACGTCAAGCCAGCAGCTGCTAATGAGTTAGCCAATTGCGACTTCCAATTAGCCTCCTGGCAATTAAAACGCGTTTATGGGATTAACACTCCGCAATTCTGCCCAACGCTTAGATCTGAGCAGGGAATGCGAGCGCCGCGGAGGTTTGGCTAGAAAGATCCAAGTCGCTTTTGCAGGATTTGAAGTCAGACTAAGGACGAACTTCAAATACCAAAGGCTCACTCGCCTCCGCTTTCCCTGCTCGCGCTTCAGAGCGCGGAGCAAAAAGCGAGGCTACTTAACGACAGTGCAGGTTGATAAAGCAACTATTTCCCCCTAATTTCAGGGCGGGCAATGGCGGGGGAGAAGTCAATAGAGAACTTCCTAGAAAACACTCCAAAGTTGATTTAGACTGTAAACAAGGAAGGAAGTCCGCGTTCCTAGAAAGAAGCTATTTTCACAGCGGGAGAGCTGTGAGAAGAAATACTAGCGATTTTCTCTCTGGGATAGGAAGCATCTTCGGATAGTGCTCACTCCCCGTCATCGATTATAGCATCCATCGCCAGCACAGCTAAGTGTCTTCTGCTACAATTCAATCCATGCAAAGGACGCCAGGCTGGGGAAGAATGACCCTTGCCGATGCATTGCGAAGATGTTACTCTAAAAACAGTCATCTCTATAAGCTAACAATCATCTCTATAAGAGAAAGGTAGTGTGAATGGACCAGGAAAAGGAGTTCTTTCAGCGCCTTGGTCTCAATAGAAGACCCAAGGCACGGTAAAGGCCTCCCAGTTATACCGCTCCATCTTTTGTCTTACTCCTTGGAAGTAATGTCTTGTTGGGTTTAGTGCCAGTTCCAAAGAAAACTGAATAGAATGGCAATGCTTGATGTTACAACTAGGAAGGTTAACTTACAGCAGGATTTCTCAATCCTGACAACTTTAAGATGTGTGGACTTCCACTCCCAGAATTCTCCAATCAGTTGGCTAGGTAACTCTGGGAATTAACGTCCACATATCTTATGAACCATTTTAATACTGTATAACACATCCTCATGACATTGCCTTCATGTTATCGCTAGCCACCAGCAGGGGCAGCTTAAAGTCCCTTAGCTGTTCTAGTTTTAAAGTAGGGTTATTTCTCTTCTTCTGATAGTTTTGGTATGGAGATATCTACAATTCCATGACAACTGGGTGGATGGTGGTCTCGGGGCTGGATCGGCACTGCTCCTATTAACCATTTAAAGACTTCTGCAAGAAAATTCCTTTCCCTCCAGGGCCATTTTACTGAGATCCAGTAGAAACTGGACATTTTTTCCACAGAGGTATCTATTTTCCCTTGTGATGACTCCTGGTCCCATGAGAATCCAGAACTGAAATTGGGAATCTCATATCATTTTCTGTAGTCCAAAATGTATTAATTAATAGTAATCTCAAACTGTACTACAAATGCAAATGAGGTTTTGGCACTTTAATGCAGATATTGATTGCAGACAGATGAGAAGAGAATGATTGGTAGATCTCAATACATGTAAAAAATGACATGGTAAATGCATTGGTGGCTTAGTGCAAATAGACATTAATCCCTATAAGCACAATTTAATAATGGAAGATCTCAATGTATCTGAGCAAACAAAACACTATGGGATCTCTATTGATCAAACTGCATCCAGACCAGGCTAAACATCAGAGGATAAGTAACTGAGTTGGTTGTAACCATATATAGGGAATTCTCTGGTGTGGACTCTGTGGAATATATAGCAGAAGGTCTAAAATTATATGCTATCTAAGAGGCAATGGAGGCAGAATATCTTTTGCCTGCAATTTGAAGAGTTCTGTCAATTATATATATTTTACCAAAATTGAGCAATTGAGGCAAAGATATCTATTGGAGTATACCATATTGCCAACAGAATAACTAAGGAATGAACCATGAAGAAGAATCTAAAGTGATTCTGATAAGCAAAGCATTTTCCGGAGTCCTCTAACTTTGCTGTACTCTATCTTTAGCATATCACCACCTGGGAAGAAAAGCAGGGAAGGAGGAATTCGTGATAGTACTTTTATTTTACTTAGAATTTATTTGCTGTTCTTTTCATTTTTTAATGTACCATAATCACTAATTGTTGATTGCAAAGTTTTCCGAGTTATGCTTTTATGGTTTTTACACTTTGAGGCAGGAGACCCCTATACCAGTGATGGCAAACCTTTTTGGCACCGAGTGCCCAAACTGGAACGTGCACACGCTTGCCTGAGTGCTGGAAGCCCAAAGACTAGCTGGCCAGTGTGCATGCGCATGATAGCCAGCTGGTCTTGGGTTTCTGGTGTGCATGCGTGCCAGCCAGCTGGTTTTTGCGCATGCCGGAGCACCAGAAACCCAAAGATCAGCTGGCCAGCACACGCACGTGCACACCAGAAACCACAAGAGCAGCTGACAATGGTGCACATGCCAACAGAGAGGGCTTTGCGTTCCACCTCTGGCACGCATGCCACAAGTTTGCCATCACAGCCCTATACTAATAGCACAGAACTAAAGACATCAGAGTCCACAAGGGTGTTTAAAATGGATGAAACCAGCATTCAAATGATTTTTTTTAAAAAATGGGCTAGCTGGAATGAAGTCCACCTTGGTGGAATTAATAAAAAAATATTGTGATAGTTCTGATGCTGATGTACATTGCAAGTGAGTAAGTAAAGAACTGCAAGGCAGTATGCTGTTCTGATAAGACAATGTCAATGCAGCAAGGCCTACAATTTAGTAAAAATCACTAGTGAGGAAAGGGTCCAGGAGTAGAAATTAATTTGGATTAATTATATATAAGTAAGATGATTTGTATCTGCAAGGTACACTTTCTGCTCTCCTTTTCCCAAAAATCTTTTCTGCATGTTTCTCCCCCCCCCCCCCCCTGGTGAAATATGTGCATTTTTATGTTGCAAGTTTGAATCCACTTATAATTTATTTAACTTCTTTCACAATTTTAGTCTAATTATTCCAGTTATTTATTAACCCAGTTAGCCAATGGCTCAGTCTTTTGTCAGGCTACATTTTCTTTTAGGTTGTCTTTATGTGGACAATATATTCAAAACAGACTACCACCAATAATGATTTTAACAGGTACCTTATTTGTAAGTGGTATACCTCTGAATACTAAATGTTAGGTTCATGGATATTATTTTAAATCAGATTAATAGTTGTGCTGATATTTCATTAGCTGTAGCACTCTGAATACTAAATTCAGAGATACACCACAAATGAGGCTATTGCAGAGTTGCTTTAATTGTATTCTTCCTAAAAGCATTTGATGATCACACTGAAAGCAGAATTTGGTCGGAATATAGTTCTGTTTTTATTAATATATTTAAGGTTATGCTCAGAAATGATCAGGAATCAGCTAAGATGACTAAAACTCTCAGTGACCAAAGTTCCTTGGAACTTTAGCCAAGCACTCTTTTAATTTTAAAATAAAATGGTGGAATATTCCTTATTTCCCATCCTCTACCTATATGAAATTGAAAAGACAAGAGTGAGCCTGTCAGTACTTGGAATAAGGAACTTCAGAATGTAGTTTCTCCTTGGGCTCAACTAGAGATCTATTATCAGATCCTATTTGGCAAGTGTTGGAATCCCTGGATCACTTTAAATACTTGCATGCAATGGTGCCACACATAAATGGGGAATAATGGAATATAATTTTCACCCATTAACCCATGAAAGTTTTATACTGTGACAATCTCATTTTTAAAAGTGCATCTAAATTGGTTTTGAGAGTCAATTGGAGCTCTGTCAACATTAATTAGAATTGACTCAATTCTGAGGGAGCTACTTTTAAAACTTGCAGACTTAGCTATTATTTATTTGTCTATCAAATTTCTACACAGCCTATCTTACCTACGGTAAGTGACTCTAACATGATTGATTTACTTCAGAGGATTTCTTGAAAATGCAGTCAACACGCGTTTATTACTGCAATGGTTCTTAAACTGTTGGCCCAATTATCCTTTTTCCTAATTCTGGCTTGTCATCCAGTTGCTTATAACCTTTTGAAGTTATGATGGCCATGGTACCTGGCCATTGTAAATGGATGTGCCACCTTCCCCTGCAGTCATGTGACTACATGTTGGGCAGGTTAGCCTTTGCTGATTTCCAGCAAAAATAAAAATGTGCATTGAAATGAATGGGTTCACTTAACAATCATTGCAAAAAAGACCAGAAAATTACTTCCAGTCATGTGGGTACCTCACCTTAGGACCACAACAACTTACAATTGTGATTCTAGGCTCAATTATAGTTGTAAATCAGAAGAACTTACAAAACTACTTGTAATGTTATTGCTGAATCCTCCCACTCCCCCCCCCCCAAAGCCCACCAGGCTCTGTTGTTTATAGAGACATCATAACAGAGCTGTCCCAAACTGGATCTTAGATTCACAAACAAGAAATTACAAATTGCTCCATTATTCCTAGGATATGTCCAAATTATCCTCTTAGGGGTAATTACTTCGATTTAAGAAGCACCATGTTATTAGGTATATTAGGTCCAGATGTGATTACTGCTTCTGAAGTTAGAGGTTTGGGAAGAATTATTAATTATTTGTGGCTCCTAAAACTATAATGGTTGTAGCAAGTCCAAGGAAGATGATCTTGATAAGTTATTTCTGTGGCCTTGAATAATATATTATCTCCAGTCTTGTAGGCCAATAGAAATTTGAATTAAAGAATATAAAATTTATTTCCTTTAATCTTAACATTTTACTAATAAAAGAAAAATGTGTTCTATGTATACTGAATGCCTCAAAGAATATTCAAGAAATAACTAGTTACAATCATCCTATTGTTTTTTTTTTAATTGAAAAAGTTTTATTCACACAGATTTTCCCCCTTTTTACCCCCCCCCGACATGTAATATAAATCACATACAAATACTATACCCCCCCTCACCCCGTCTTAAAATAAGTTTCTCATTCAGATATTATACCCCCTCGCCTCCCAGCAGACACAATATAAGTTTCTCTTAGTATATTAATATCCCATTAACACCATCTTCTAAGTTAATTAAAGATATAAAAAACATAATATAAATTTCTCTTTAAAAAAAAAAAAGCATATCCCATTATTCCCCTCTCTAGATTAATCATATATATATATTACCCCGCCCTCCACCCTAACCCTCCCCCACCTCCCATTCAAACCCACGCCCCTGACTTCCGCTATACACCACTCTAATAATTCCAAGCATCCCAAATATTATTTACTCTATTCACCTATCAATCAAAGCATTACAATCACCCTATTGTTGAATATGCAATTTAGTAGTTAGAATATTAATTCATATGGTTTGAGCTTGTCCTACTATTGTTTCACTTTAAACAGATATCAACAGGATTATTAGCATGACTCTGGGTCAAGCAGTGAATGTTAAGGATTCACATTCCTTTTGACCCTATTCCCAATATCAAGAATTATAGATTCTTCAGGCAAAGAGGCTCACTAAAAAATTATACAACACTGGAAAGAGAAATCTATATGCGGTATGTAGCAATGGATTGTCAGAATGATAACATGTGAAATAATATTTTCAACCAAGAAGCGTGGCTTTTAAATGCCATAATACTTTTATAGTTGTTCTATTTATAACATACTTTTTCTTTTAAAATTGCTAAGTTTTTTTACAATTACTAAAGCTTATCTGTTCTGAGATGTGTTACTCCTTTCATACCGTTATATGTACTGTATTTTTATTTTTGCATTATCAAAAAAATGGACCAAGTTAAAACATATCTAGAAGGTGTTAGCAGTATTCAAATTAATGAGGCACTACTTGCAGTCTCAAGTAACAAAGCATGGAGACTGATCTTGTTCCTCCTATCTGTAACAAGAGGTCATAAAGATCCAACATATAAAACGCCATGTAAAAGATTAACAGTTCCACTCAATCTAATTTGATATATAAATTAAATTAAATTCAGGTATAAATCACTGTCACACATTAAGACACTTGAGTCTGAGTCTCTTGAGAACAGTTAAAGAGAAACCAGAGAGTGGGTGGGAGTAAATAGACACTATATATAAGTGAATTAGCTGTACTGAAAATTTCAGATTCTGGTAACTGGGGGCTGTGCTCTCCTGTAGTAGCATGTGACAAGTGTCTTGAATCCAGCACAGAGCAGAGCCAGAGTTCTAGATGTATTGTGCTATAAACTAAACTGAAATAAAAGAGGTGCTGCATAAAAATTGGCTTTGGGCAGCCCCAGCAAACCTTTGCAAAATTCCTGGTCTGATTCTAGCATCTTCAGGTAAGCGTGGGGAAAAACAGGCCTGAAGCCCTAGAGAGTTTTCGGCTGTCAGTGCCACGTTATTGTCATTTTCATAAATTTACTACTTCTTTTAATACATAATTATCTTTAATTCAAGAATCTTCATAAATCATGGGTGGCAGATACTATCCTCAAGGAAGTGTTCCTTCTAAAACTGCAGTTCTTCCAGCATGTACATCAGAATCAGGGGAGCAAAGCAAACTACAAATAAATAATTAAATAGATGCATATGCTTTCTCTGTAAAAAGAATATTCTCTGGATTCAGAATTAGTATTTTATTTGTGGCCATCATTTTTCTTCTTTCTCCATCGTCCCAATGTCCTTT
Source organism: Rhabdophis nuchalis (assembly GCA_039707465.1). Lineage (NCBI taxonomy): Eukaryota > Metazoa > Chordata > Lepidosauria > Squamata > Natricidae > Rhabdophis > Rhabdophis nuchalis. Next base: position 125,709,561 of record CM077645.1, read on the forward strand.
CCCTTTTGTCAAAGTTTAGGCATTGAGAAGTATATGGGTTTACAATAAGCACTTGAAGACTGTTTATCTGTATTTTTAAGTTCATATTGTAAAAAAAGATGATGAAGCAATATGTTTCTATGTGGACTACATTTTATGATAAGCTTAAGGACTGAATCCTATATTGAAATTAAATGGATATTATATGGATCCAAATCTGTTTCAATTTGTCTAAATCTCAAAGAACTTATATTGCAGATAGTCATTAAATAGGAAGGATTCAATAATGAATTATTTTGACATTAAATAAAGTTTTAGGGAAGTTATCACAATCAATACACAAGAAATTCCTAAAGATCCCAAGAGCATTCCCTTTAAAAAGACTCTCTGAAATCAATAGAATGGACAGCATTCCACTTATAACTGCCTATAAGTCCAAGCCTAGGAAGTTCAATGAGGATTCTCCCTATATAAGTCCTATAATTATGTACCTTAATTCCTTGTTATTCAAGAAACAAGCATGATCCAAAGTTAAGCATCTACTAATTTTATGGAGGCTGGAGGAAGTAGACAATACATTAGAAAAATCTTTATCAAATCATCCTTGCATATTGCTGAAATTCTTAAAGGGAGATGATTTTGAGCAATGCTTACATAGACACAGCCTTCAACATCAAATTATAGTGAATTCTAATCACTAAATTGTTGGTTGCATGATTTATTGGAAAGCAATATTTTTACAGCCCATCTTAAATTTTAGTTATCTTTCTGTTTTTAGAACATTGATGCATGCTGAAATAATAGTTGATATAATAATTCTTACTACACAGGTTCATAAAGAATAACAGACCATTTCTGTATTCCTAACATTAGAACATTTCTCTGCCACTAAACCAAGAATGGCTTAACAAGTAACTTTTCAAATAAAACAAGCTTTAGTTTAGAGGGAAGTCTAATTCAAAATAGTGCAACTTAACACTAAATGGGAAGTAGCAAAAACTAAAAATAATGTCAATGTTTATTCAAAAATAAAGCATGTTTTCAATTTTTCCATATTGGGTTAACAGTCACAGCAAATAAATCCACCAATAATGAAAGAATGCTTGCTACTTGCATCTGATCCTGGAATCCACTTTATCAGATTGGATATTTGACCTGCCTCCAGTTTAGGCAGTGATATACAGTATTACTTTTTTAAGATGCCAGAAGTTTTTTTCTACTTTTTGGTGATCTCTTCAAATTTTATTTAAGGTCACAGAAAAAAAAAATCCCTGGCCTATTGATATATAAGAGAAAGAGTTAAGCAATGTCCTCAGTTTCACTTAGTTAAATCAAGAGACTTCAGTGTGCCTTATTTGAAACATGCAATTTTTTAATGGATTGTTTAAGTACAATATTTCTTCTGACTGTGCCTTCTTTGTAAAACTGTCTTTTCAAAATCCCGCAGGCAAAACTTCAATAATACATTTCAACTGGAGCTCCATAAGCTGATACCTCTAAATTGTTCTTGCCTTTGTTTTCAATTGGATTTGCATTTTTTCTGAAATAGTTAACATTCAATTTCATGCTTGGTTTCTACAGTAAACATTGAGGCTTTCTGTCATTGCCTCACTGCATTCCCTGTCTTGAACCAATAACAAATAGGTTTTTCTGAGACCCAGTTGTACCAGGTGTCTCAGACAATGCAACTGATAAGCTGCTCCTGGAAACGTTTTGGAAATTAAAATAAAATTCCTCTGAACCAAGACTTTGTCTTCCTCTCAAGTCCCTCAAAGCCCTTCAGAACAGTGGTCTTTAGGCTGAAGCTGGCTCACATACATTCTAAAGCTCAGCCTGACTTGGCCTAGTTGGGACAAGTTGGTATTCTAAATGTCTGCGTTTTGACAACAGGCAAGGCTTTAGATTAGTAGGCAATAGTTGGGCCAATGTTCCAAGTGATGGCACTGACATATGCAGACAACTATATAACTGCCCAAAAGACCCTTAGTATCATCACCTCAGCTAGCCAGCCAATTCTGGGGTCCTCCACCAACAGTAGCCCTCTGTTCCAACCCTCACCCAGCAAGGATTTTGGAACAATAGCACTTGGAGCCAACTTCTCTGAACAACATCAAGGTACTGGGGAGGAGTTGAAGTAGCTGAGCCTGACCACTGGCTTTCCCCTATCAACAATGCATGAAGGAGGGTCTTGAAAGATGAGACAATGAGCCTGATGGTTGAGATTGGCTTCTGTCAAGTTTGTTTGTCATTTTGGAGAGGTGTAACTTGTTTGTGTCCAGAAGGATCAGTGGTGGAGGAGGAGGCATGGAGGCCAGAGTTTGAGTTCTCAATAAGGACAGCTACTCTCAGTTGGGCCTCCCTTTATAACTATCAGGAGCTCCATGTATATAACATGCTTTAAAATTTTTACATTTGTCGTCTTCCTTCACATTAAATCATGTCAGATGAAGACTTGGAATCAAGCCTAAACCTTTTAGTTCCATCATCTGAGAAATAGGGCAGTTTTCTTGCTCATCACTCCTGCAAACACAAAAGGCTTCTCTTAGTTCACTGCTATGCACTTATTTAGAAGGCATCTTAAAATAGTTCTAATTCTTTGAGGAAGAGATTATTGGCAAAGTCTTAGGCCTGTTTTTTGGCATCAGAATCTTGTCTGAAACTTATATGGAAGCCCCACCGAACTACCTGGGCTATTGCTTGATCTAATGCAATCTTGTGTCACTCTTTGACTGGTATACATATCACCTTAACCCATCGTCTAATTTATGTGTTGGATGAATCTACTGTAGTTACTATGGGTTATTCAGCAAACTGAAATTTTCCTCTTTGGTTTCATGAAATATGTAAATCAACCCAATGACAGAGAATCTAGACTGAATTTTTAATACATTTAAATCAGTGTAACTGAATTCCATAAACTGCATCTTTGTTAGTCTTCCAATCAAAGCTTGTGTATCATAAGCTTTGATTTGAAGACTAACAAAGATGCAGATCTCAGAATTACAGACATTAAACATGGCTTTTCTGCTATCAATGGAACTCACCTCTACTGCAAAAAGAGAAGCACAAATAATTCATCCTCTTCTCTTACCTTCCTGTTCTCTTTCCAGGTTTCTGTTTCACTTTTGCTCCTTGGGAGTCCATTTTCTTTTGTATTCAAAGGCAAGATTTAAGGCTAAGAATTTCCTTCCAATAGTGAATCAAAGGTCTTTGTTTCAGAGAATTGTTCAATTCTGCAAAATCATGACTCTATCATTTGCCCTCTCCAAGGTGCGGGAGGAACACCTTCATCCTTTCATATCAAAAGAAAAGAAACCAGAAGTACTGAAGATAACTTTGAGGCAAATCTACTTGCACCCTAGTTCAGCAACAGACCATGAAAATTTCATAGGATAACATAAGCATTTCTGTTGTCTAAACCTGCCCAACCTGCATTTTGCAGGATTTCATGGGTCTTCTAAGATTGAGGGAGGGGTATTATGGAATTTGTGCAGGAAGATCTTTTTAAAAAAAAAAAAAAAACCTAGAGAATTTTATTTGGGGAGGGGGGAGATGCCTGTTCAAAAATTCTCAGTTCAAGGTGCCATTATTTCTAATGGCCAAGTCTAAACTGATGAGGTTGCACAATTCATTATAAGCTCAAAGTAATCTTAACTAATGTTTGTGTAATTTGCAAGTGCTTCTAAAGATAGAACCAACTTGATCTAGTGATAAAGGGTCCAGACTAGAAAGTGGGAGACCGTGGGTTCAAGTTCCATTTTAGCCATGAAAATCAACTGGGTGATCTTTGGCCAGTCCCTTCTCTCTCAGCCCAACATCTCATAAGGTTGTTGTGGGGAACATAGTTTGTTGGATAGGTTTGCTGTCTTGAGTTACTTGTATTAATAATTTTAATTAATATTAAAACGCAGGGAGATCGGGGCAGAAATAAAATGATTTTTTTAAAGTTTAGGCTGGCAAAATTGAGTCACGTCTAAATCCCTGGGACTGCAGCGCAGTTCTGCAGAACTTCGCTGGCTTCTCTGAAATCGCCGTAAGCACGGTGCAGAGGCCTCCAGGCGCCTGCCCCAGCTCAGCGTTTGTTTTGCACAATGGCCAACTTGCAGAAGTCAGCTCGAGGCCTCCTGAACTTAACACCTCATTGAGGGACGGACACCCGCCTGGGCCCCCGGCCCGCACGCCTCGGTCCTTGCCCTGTTTCCCTCCGTCGCCTGTGCCCAGAATTCTCCCCGAGACGCCGAAGAAGGGGCGACCTCCGAGATTAGCGAGGTGCCCGCTGCAAGTGGCGGAAGGAAGCGAGGGCAACTCCTCGGCCTTGTTTACCAAGTAAGGGTGGAATCTAATAGGCGCTCTCTCCGCCATCAACGGAGCCTCGTCTCGGGTTACCGAGCTGAGCTCCCTAAAATGATCTGGCAGCAGATAACTTCAGGTTAAAGTCACCTGAGATAAACGGTTTCCAGCGGCTTGGCGTCGTATCCTTGAGCTTTGGAGCAGATTTCATTGGCTGTTCCAAGGTGAAAGGAACAGGGAGGGGAGCCTTTGGTGGCCCGGGGAGAAAACCACTCTTGCCAAAGGCCCCAAAAAGCGGCACTCTGCAGATGGCAGGCAGGTTGACTGACTTAATGGCACCTACTCTGAGGTAAGAATAGGACTGCAGCCTCCATGAAAAACTAGGGAGAATTCAGTCTGCTCTTCCTTAACCAACCCATACCTTGTTTGCTTCTGATTAGAGTCACAAACATGGTTGAGAGATCACAGGCTAACATATCAAGTTCTTTCTCTCCTCAGTTATTTCAGTCTCTAAATGATTAGTGCAACCCAAATGCACAATCAGTGACCTCTGTAGAACTAACACCAGGGGTTATTTATTTGTTTGTTTGTCAAGATAACAAATATAGGTATGAACATAAGCATGAAAAAAGAAGTAAATACAGATAAATGGGGACAGTAAGACTGAGATGGTAGGCAAGCTGGTGCACTTATGCACGCCCCCTTTATTATGTCTAAGAAGTTGAAACCTGATTTAAGGCTAGTCCAAAGGCAACACTGCAGGTTTGAAAGAGTGAAAGAATGAGTTTGAAAGAATGAGACTTTATTTTACTTTATGGAAATAAGTATATTATATAACTCATTGTCCTTAAATTCTTGGAACCCAGATCCCTTTGTCTGTGCCTAAATCACGTTCCCCCACCCAAAGGAGTCTTTAGTGGAAGAGGGTTTCTTGTAATATCTGCAGCGTGTAATATCTGATGCTAGACAGTAGAAAAGTGCATACTGTTACTACAGTGAATTATTGCCTATTTTGTAAAGATGTATGGTATAATAGGCTTCATTTTAGGCCCCACATTATATAAACTTTAGATATATATTTACCAACTGAGCAGTCTTTTGAATGTTCCTATGAATAAAGAACTAGGATGAAAATTCTCCTGGGATGTAGAATCCTGATTTTGTTGGAGAGGGATCAATGGAAATTGGAAAACACATGCTGCTCCGTCATCATTTGGCAGGTCTGTGGTGAGTATGACTTTTTTTTTTTTAATGTAATTCTTGGAACTAAATAATGCTTTTATTTTTCTTTAAAAACTTTTTTTTACTGAAGTATTCAAATCTCCCATTAGCTCCTTGGCTTTGACATACCAGACTTGTATCACTAAATTTGGCAAGCTACTTACATAAAAGAAAAAGATCCTTCTGAAAACAATAATTATGAAGACAAAAATATTTTCAATCAAATGCTATTTTCTACCCTTTCCCTGAAAATAAAACCTCCTGGTATAATAAACCCAAGCCCTCCCTGAAAATATTGCAACACAGCAGCAATAGGTGAGGTGATCACACTCGCTGCCTCCTGCACCTCAAAAATAATAAGACCTCCCTGAAAATAAGACCAAGCGCTTATTTCAGGGGTCAAAAAAAATAAGACCCTGTTTTATTTTCGGGAAAACGTGGTAGTTACCTGAACTTCTTGTCATCCTGCCTTCATCTTTTAAACCTGGCTATCTTTGGAATTGTCTGCAGGCCCACTTGCTCACCGGAAGGCCCTACAGACTTCTGATTGGACACATTGTGAAGTGATCAGCCTTTTAAAGCACCAGGGATACCCCTTAATTCCTAACAGTTGGTATTTACCCATCCAGATTAGGACTATCTGGAAGTGGAAACAGCAAGCCATACACTTGAGGAAATAAAGAGGATTTTAAAAGATTCAATCATATTTCCATTGGTCTCAATAACTGAAACTACAATTGTGGTAGTAATGCTAGACATTCAATTACAAAGGTATTTTTAAAGCCTGTGCACCTTATTTAATTGGCAGTCATATAAGTTTCAATAACCATGTCCCATTTAGTTCAAGCACTTTTCTAACTAAATTTTACACCCATATAATTATTAATGTACTGTAATTTGCAATCATGCATTTCTTGCATATTATTCCTGTTAGATTTAAATGCTGGTATATTTTTCCTGATCCTACACTCAGATTAGTCCCATATACCATTTTGGGATGATACATCTAATAAAAAGAGCTCTGGTTCCATGAAAATTCATCTTATTGTTATGTTAGCCTTTAAGGTGCCACAGAGGTTTTTTGCTATGTTAATTTGGCTGCAGTGCCACTACTGTATAATCTAGACTTCACTCTTGTTCAGGTTTTAACTATTAAGTAATCCTGTTAAACACCATAGAGCCATTGGTGATTGTTTTGTTGGCTTCTGAAACAAACCTTCTGGGCTCTTAAATCTATGTCAAACCTCCATTTGTGGTTGGCATCTCTTTCCATACCAATCTAGGATTATAAAAAAAGTAAATTAAAGATTTTTCAGGGAAAAGAAATTCCAGGCATATTTATTCAAAAACAAGTCCCACTGAGATTAGTAAAATTTAATCCCAGATAAATGGAATTTGGATTGCTGCCAATATTCTGAATATGCAGGAAATATATTAGGAAAGAAATTAAGAAGAACATGGTGAGTGAATTTTACTGGTAAAGAAGTTGGTGAACTTGGTTTAAACTTAAAATATTACTTAGAAATTATTAATGATTTTTGTGTTATATTCTTTCAAATTAATTCAGGTAATATAGCTCAGAAGGGTACAGTTGCAGTACAAATGGACAACAAGTTAAGAGGAGATCCTATAAAACTGAACCCAGAATCCTTGTGATGAGTCAGTTTACCCATTGTGAAGCAAGAATATTAATTAAAAGAACAAGACTTATAATTTACAAGTATGGAAAACAATCTAAATGAATTTCTGAGTAATATGTTGCCTGCTACTCTTACCATAATCCAAAAACATGATTTGGAAGGGTCATCAACATTTAATTTCAAATAGGCCTCAAATTCCCACCACTAATTCTTTAGCTGAACTCTGCAGCTGTTCCTTTAACAATAGCATGATCTGCCACAATGAGAGAGATTAATAGCTTGCTCTAGATCAAGTTGTTACTAGAAGTATATCTCTAGTGGTTGAAGAACTGGCAATCAATTAAAGGAAAGATTCAGGGCTGAAGGAGAGGTGAAGAATAAGGCCTCACAGAAGAGAGAACTGTGATTACTTCTTAGAAAATGGAGTGCTCTGTTAATGATATATGATATGATATGGCCTCTTTTCTATGAGAGAACAATTTTCTGCTTTCCATATTTAAAGGTTAACCTATCAAATGATTTGGAAAATAGAATGATATCAATACCCAAATGTAATCAAATGTTGCCCCTGCTTTTAGAACTGGTGGTATTTGTACTCCTTGATTATTGTTTCTGGTCAAGTAATATATTTTTATTATACAGTGTTATAAAATAAATGCAGATTTTTATTTTCATATGTATATTGGTATATTATTTCATTTATCATTTGTATTTTCTGTCTTATCAAATTAATCAAACCAATTGGCCATAAGTATGAATGAAATTAAATTGCCTGTTGACTCTGTTGCAAAGCTTAAATGATCAAAGGAAGGTCAAGATTCTAAAAAGAAGGCAAGCGTTATGATTATTTTGCAAGCATGAATGTTACTTTTTATTGATTTTGTTAATCAAAAATAAAATCTTAATCCAAAAGCATACAGCTACAACCCACGCAATATTCCCAACTAAGAGTTCAGATTGAATTCTTTTTGTTCAATTTATATGCTTACTTTCAAATGAGCATAGGTATGATCAGATTAGCCAGCTGTCCACAGAACTAGTGTGTTGAGATTAAAGTACTCTAGGTTTTGGCAATAACGAAGATGTATTCTTTTTATATTAATCACATTCACATGAATAATTCCTTTGTTTTACATAATTATAAATAGAGCATTAAGACAAGATCAAAGGAAAATGTCTATGCTCACCCCTAAAGTACTGTCTGAAAATACTGGAATCAAAAGCAATGTGCTTTTGTTTTAAATTTCCCCTTACTGTTAATTGGCCTGTCAAACGGGTAACAGAGCAGGAGCCTGTAGAAGGGCATAGGATGTTTCTCCAAGTGTAATATCTATTCATCAGGTTAGACGTTAACGGGGTAGTTAAACTGGGAAGGAAAGTGATTCCACCCTCCTATAATCAAGCCTCCTTTTATCAAGTTTCTAGATTAATATTAGGAGGGAAGAGGCCAGAGGATTCCCGCTTGAACTGCAGGATTAGGAATATTTCTAGAATAAAGAAGAGGGTGTGAATTGACTTTAGTTTGCAAGCATCTAAAGCGGAATTACAGCTTGTAAAATAGGTCTCCATCAGTCTCCCGGGAGACGACTCAGCTCGACTTGGGTGTTCCAGCTCCTTGTTCTCTATCTGGATAATTAGTCCCATCTCAGCTCCAAATGTGTCTTCTCCACCCGCTTGCCCGCCCCCCTCCCACACACATAGACATACGCTCTCTTATCCCCAATAAATGTTGTTTGGTCCCCAAATTCCTTACATTTCTGAAGTCCTGCCGGACGCGGTCTCTTTGTAATGGGATTGTGCGGGACCTAAATGTTGGGGACAACGCAACCCCCAAATGCCATCTTTTCGGCCGTCGGAGCTCCTTTTAAGAAGGAAAAGAAAGTTTGGAGTGTGACTTTCTTACCGACTTGGGGGAAATGTCATTTGCTTTGTGCTTTGATGTCTGGTTGTCTTTCAGCCGGTCCTTGCATGTCATTACCAGGCTCACAACAGAGAAGGGGGTGGGGCGGGATTTTTGGGGAAGGGAAGTAAAGGGGGGGGGGGAAGACGAGAAGAAAACAAAAGCAGACAATTAGATGATATCTGCCCTTCTGTTGCAAATGTGAATAGAGGAATTCGGGACAGAGAAGCGATTCGGCGGCTCTATTCTTAATAGAGCGAACATACATAGGCGGCCGAGGGAGCGGGAGGTTATTATTCGTTTCTACTCCAGGCCTTCCCTTTGGACAACGTTGCCTTTGGAACAAGGCTCCGTTTCTAGTGAGGAAAGCGAGACACATTGAAAGGGAAGGAAAATCGTCCGGTGTCGAGCTGCGATTTTCCACTACATCCCCCGCCGCCACACCAATCCTAGCGGCCAGCTCCCTTTCTTCTGCAGTAGCCCAATATTCTATTTTGTTTTGTTAGTTGAGTTGCATCATCGCTGTGATTCTTTCTTTTATCTCACAGGTTTTACCAGGCCTGACTACCCGTTGGTTTGTGGGAAGGCTCGTAGATAACCCGACGCCTTTCCCATTTCTGTTCCTGGGAATCTTTTGGCTTTCGAAGTCTTCGCCTTGGCATAAAACTACGCCCTGAAAAGCGGCCCGGCCGGATATGAACGAAGGGCCCCAGCTTCGCAATTAAGAGAGACTATCGAAGTTTCGCCCCAAAGAGAAAAGGGGGGAAATGCGAGGGCACTAAGGTATTAAATAGGCCAGACCAAGAAGCAAAGCAAACGCCGATGGGCAAAGCTGAACTGAGTATCGGTGCACTGCAATAGTTGTGTGAACGCCGGGCAAGAAGAAGTACAAGGTGACTTCTTGGCCAGCGGGGTCGGGTGGTTTTCGCCAGCAAAAGCGCTTTGCCGCTGTTGTGCTGTAGGGAGTCCTTGGCCGGCGGCGTCCCTTGGCGCCGAAAAAAAGCTGCCACACAAGCTCCCCGTCCCCGTTTCTGGCTGGCCCTGGGACTCCCCACTGCTACGGCTTTAAGCAGTGTTTCTCAACCTTGGCGACTGGGAGTCCTGTGGACTTCAACTCCCAGAATCCCCCAGCCGTCCACAGGACTTAAAGTCGCCAAGATTGAGAAACACTGGCTTTAAGCTTTAACCTTGGAGGATGAGCCCGCCCCGCCTCCTAAAAAGCAGCACTTCGAACTGCAGCGGCCCGGACTGGAGGGTTCCCAGATCACTATCTGGATGCAGAGAGGCTTGGCCGTCTTGGCGACGGTCGGAACGCGGCGCGCCAGGCCTCCGGGCGTCGCTTGAGAGCAGGGAGGGAGGCGGTGTGTTTCCCTACCGCTTCAGCAAAGCTGCGGCCTTAGGGGTAGCTGCCTGCTTTGCCTCTTGCTTCCAAAGGAGGCCTGGGACTCGCTCCGGCCAAGTTCCTTGGAGCGAGGACTCCAGGGGACCCGGAAGAGGGCCACCCTCTTTTGCCACCCTGGCTAGCGATGAGGCCGGAAGGCCAAGGCTGCAAAAACTTGATGGCGGGAAAAATGACCCTCTGCGCATGCTCGAATGGGCTAGGCCAGAGGTCTGCAAAGTTGACTCTTTTAAGACTGGTGGACTTCAACTCCCAGAGTTCCCCAGCCAGCCATGCTGTCTGGGGAATTATGGGAGTTGAAGTCCACCAGTCTTAAAAGAGCCAACTTTGCAGACCCCTGAAATTTACCCGCTGAAAGGGGCGTCGAGGTAGCGTTTATCGTTTTGGTGAATTTGTGAATACGGTTTTGTCACTTTCCTGCCGCGTCAGCCATGGCTTTACTGGTTGGTGGATAGAGTAAAACGCAGCAGGTGGCCCTAAGCTGGAAGGCGGGAAAAGCTACAGCCGTTGCATTTTTCTTACTTCTGCCGCGGTGCGTAGGTCTCACGGCGTGATGGCGGCGATAGAAAGCCTGACTTCTTCGGTATTGCTAAAGGCTTCCTGGAGCGATTTGCTCCCTCGTGGTCTCTATGCCTGTTGGCTTGTGCCTTTCCAGTCAAACAACCCAACAAGCATCCGTGGCAAGTCAAAGAAGTACACGGGTAAAGAAGCCCCCAACTGCCCACTTGGCAGATAAAATCTCACGGGAAGCTTCTCTTGCGGGAATCTTGCCTGAGCCTCGCAGCCCCGGAGGGCCTTCCCCTGCTGAGCCAGATGAGACGGGAGCTGTTTCCCTTCCTTCGCCCCGCCACCTAAGCAAGGACGTGCGTAGACATTCGTTTAATGACAAGTAATTGACAAATCCTAGAGGCCGCATTACCAGTGGCGGGGACAGTATTAATTATTGAAAAACCATTAGCCTCGGTGTGTGTCCTGCAACGATCCCATCTTGCTGGGGAAATATAAGCTGTCACGTCAGTTTAGATGGAAGGGAAATCAGATGAGGAAAACCCCCCGCCCTTTTCCTCTTCTGACCCAATCTGGAGGGGAAGCGAAGGCTCTTAAGAGGCTGCCCTCCGAGGCAGACCTCACACGCAGTCGGTCCCGAGGAGAAGGTCCCTCCCGTTCTTTAGGGCTCGGAGGAACCCAGGCGGATCTCCTGCCCTTTCTAAGGCTTCTCCCCGGTCTCTCCTTGTCCCTCCCCACCCGGCGGTCCCCGAAAAATGCGACGTACTTCTTTAGTCGGAAGAAAAACGGGGGAAGGGAGGGGAGGGGGAAATACTTTGAAAGGCGAAGTCGGCGAGGTATGAAATACACCCAGAAAATGGGGTGGGGGGTGGGTTTCTAACTAAACTGGGGGTGAGGTGGTGGTGGTGTCTTACTGTTTGTTAACTGCCTTCGCAAATGATAAAATTAGTAGTTTCACCTACAAATAGCATGACAATCATCTCTAGAATGAAGGGAGGGTGGTTTTGTTTTGATTTTAGCCACTGCGGGTTAACTGACCCTCTCTAGACAAACCGGAATACCGATGGTTCTGAGATATATGTATGTGTATATGTATGTATGTACACCCTGGTAAGCCCCAAATACGGGAGGGAGCCGAACTGCTTCCCTTTTCTGTCTTTCGGCTCACCCTAGGAGACCATCCAGGCAGAAAGCTATTTTTTCATTGCCTTTCTTATACACACACACTTACACATACATACACACATACATATTTACACATACATACACATACATACACACACAGAGTATGTACTAACAGACACATACATGTACACAAAACATTCAAAAAGATACTAAGAAATAGTATCCCAAACAAAATAAAGGTGTTGGATAAGTTAAGAAAATACAGATAAATTGATTGTATCATTCATTGTCCATACATACAAGCCATCCTTGTTTCCTCAATAGATACAATGCTTCCTATTTTGCCTTTTATTCTTAAAACATTTCATAACTCTCTTTTTCAGAGTCTACCCAACAATGACTGTCTATTCTAGGACATCTCTTCTTCTCAACCTATTTCCTTTTCTTTTGTATATTTATTTTGCCATTTGAGCCTCATTTATTCTCTATGTGCCCAAACTACCTTAATCTACTTCTTTTATGCTAGTCATTCATCTTTGTATTAGCCAACATTCATTCAGCACTATCTTGCTGTTTTACCCAAACTTTTAAAATACCTTATTTTTTCATTGAATTCAACTTATTTTTATGTTTTTGTTGATATAGCCAATTCTCACTCCCCAAGTGGACCAAAGACCAATCTTGCATACAATTTTCTTCACTTCTCTCAACAAACATTCAACAAAAGACATACCGTACCCTACCTTTCTGCCAGTATTTGCATAGCTTAATTTTTTCATCAATTTTCCCATATATTAGAAACATCCCACCAAGTTTAAAATGCATCTGCTTTCTTTCTTTCTTCACTGTTTATGAATAACTTGCAATTGTGAAATTAATTTTTCTTGTCAAACCCAATTTCTTTGTTCTTTGATACATAAATGTTCAGATCAAAATTTGTTGCATTATACAATCTTCCTAACATTCATTGCATATTGATTAGATTCTTAGCCAACAATCCAAGGATCAACTTTATACGAAAGCACCCATTTTCCATCCCTGCAATGTGAAATCTTAATAATACAATATGCATACTTGAGGACAAAATAAATATGTATGTGAGAAACAATCGAGTGAAATAAAATTAATAACCTTTGAGTCCCACTGACTTCAGCAGATTTCAATGGAAGCCTATGAGGTGGGAAGGTGAGTGCTTTTGCCTGGATCTTAATCCTTTCTTGTCAGCTCAAAGCACCTCAATATACATGTTGCTTTGGTGATGGAATGAGTGCCTGCACATTTTGGATAGCATTGAGAAAAAGAATTTCAAGACAGTGAAAAAACAACCAGACATCACCTGTTTTTAACCATTGCAAGCTAGATTTTATAAGTAATTTGCAAATGGAATCATTCTTGCTACCTGGAAACAGTAGTAACACATTTGGAGGGATGTAACATTCAGGTTGCTGACAGAAGATTTTAATGAAAAACTCTGGGAAGATGTCCTAGGTAGGAAGATGGCAAGTGATGCCTACCTCCTATCCTATCCTAGGTTTTCACCAAAGTGAAAAGCTCTGACTTTTCCCTTCTGTCTATTCAAAGTCTTCACATTTTTTGTTAAAACAAATCATGAAACCTGGGGTATCTCCGGGGTAATTCTGGCATTGTGTCCAGTGGGTAAAACCTGTGTAGAGGTGTGTTCCCTCGTTTCTTTTGAGCTTTAACAAAAGGAAAAGGAGAAAAAAAATCGAGGTAGCCATATATTGAAAGAAGAGGGTTATCTATTACCTATTGCAGAAACAAAAGGCCAGATAAAACCCAGATAATTGTCCAACTATTATAAGCAGAAAACAGAGGGGAGGGGAGGATTTAGAAAAAATCAAGCAAAGTTTTGCAATAATCAAATTTGCTACTGTTAAGAGAGCTGGCTGTATGAGATCAAAGTGCCTGGTTAGGCCAACCCTTTGTTTTCTTTCTAATAGCCAGAACAACTGCTCCATGAAAATTACTGATCCCTACTCTTGGGTAAACTTGAATTTGCTTCAGCTACATATAGCCTAACCCTTCTGTCACCACCACTACCACCAGCCCCCAGTGGTCCCCTCAGTTAGCTGAGGCTGGGGAGAAAATCTTCGAGAAAGAAAGCAGCAGCAGCAGCAGCGGAGAATTCGCACCTTCGCTTCAGCCTCCACGGAGCAGCATTCCTGTGCTGTGCCCTGTGTACTAGAGAGAAGGCTGGTTGGAACCAGAGGGTATTGGGCACCCAGATCCAATTCTGCCTAAACCACCACCAATGGAACCTTTTTCTTCCTGGGAAGTTTGGGGTGAGGGGAAAGAGACTGTTGCCTTGTTCCTCTGGGCCCGATTCTGAGTGGGAAGTAGCAGTAAGTAGGAAGCAAATACGGTTCTCCCCTTGTACAATGCTCCCAATTAAAAACCAAGATAAATCCCTACCTGATGCCAGAGAGCTGCAGATCACAGATGACAAGCCAGATACCCCACCGTCTGCAATTCGGCGGAAAGGCATCGCTGCATTTATTGGAGCGACTGTTGACTTTAGCACAAAGCAAAGATTTCACTGCCCGCTAGTTTAAAAATGAATATTTTACCAAGATATCGATCAGCGTTATAAAATTCAGTTAAGCACAATGGCTCAAAAGGAGCAGAGGAAACAAGCGCGCGCACACACACTCACGCGCGCACACACACACACGCGCACACACAATATACACATAGCGAGAGGTAAAGAACAGCCGTCCTAATATCTGTGTAAATTTACCGAAGTATGACGTGCTGCGTAAAGTTTGCCCTCCCGGAATTTGGAGTTAGATTTTTTTTTATTTGTTTACCGATTTTGTTTATTCACAGATCACGACGACTTAAAGCACCAGCACTTTTTTAAAAAGTGTGGCGATGAACTAATGTGTGATCTTTTGAAAAAAAACCCTTTTTAAAAAAAAATCAAGCCTCCATCTATTTAAGGGAAAAAATATGAGCAAGGAGAGACAAAAATAGAAAGAAACAATTGCTACTCCAGAGCAGACTTCTCAGTGGCTCATTTTTTTTTTCCTTTAATGTCTTCGTCCCTCTCCTCTGTTTTTTTCCCTTGAATGTCTGCGGGCAGCAGTACATCTTATCGTTGGGGATCAGCGGAGGGGGAATCAGCTAAGTAGTTTAAAACGAGCGTGGCACAATAGGGCAGGCGCGCTGGGACCAGCCAGGTTATTGCGATCCATTGACAACCCATTGTCTCCCGATCACTCCCGTTTCGGACCTTCATTCTTCTTCGCGACGGGAGCCTTTTATGTGATAATGAACACACATTTTCCGCTTTGCTTCACAACGTGTGTGTCCTTGCGGGCGGAAAAGCACAGAATCCTCCTTTGGGGAGGCGGGATGCGCGCCTCACTCTGTTTTTAGGGGTGTCTTCCCTTTTGCTTCGCCACGACACCAAGTGAGGGCTAAAGTAAAAAACTTTCTAAAAAGCGAAGAGTCTATGCACGTGTCTGAGAGTTATCCCTTGCCAGTTTAGTTTAGTTTAGTTTAGTTTAGTTTAGTTTAGTTTAGTTTAGTTTAGTTTAGTTTAGTTTAGTTTAGTTTAGTTTCCTTAATAAATAAAAGCAACCCAAGGAAATGTAGGATTAGGTGAGGAGATGGGTTTATTGTCTGGCTTTCCTGGCCTTAAGGTCACATCTTGTTTCCTACCAGGGTTAAAAAGGAATCTCCTTGATTGATACTGATTGAATCTTAAGAAGCCTAGTGGGTGTGAGTCCCATTAGAACTGAGAGGTTTAGAATTAAGTTGAAGACATAATAAAGAAAAAAAGATTTGTTATAAATTAGCACTTTCCAATAAAATGTAAGTTGGAAAAATGATTTAATTAGTTAACTGCACATCTAAGTGGTTTTTAAATAAAAATTCCAGTAAATATCCAAATATTCGAAATATTCAATCTTTCTGACTTGTTGCTTATATGATTAACAGATCAAGTTCTGATTTTCCACATATATAACATGCTTCTCTCAAGCATACGCACCACCTGTGTTCAGTCACACAAATCTATAAACCCCCATGCACTTGAATGCGCTGATCCCATCTTCTTGATGGGTCACTGGGAGCATGGCTGGTGATTTGGGGATCCAGGTGCAATTGCATTTATTGATGTTGTATCTGTAACCCTCAGACATTTAATTTTGCGTTTGCGTTTCCTCAATAAACTCAGCTTTGAGGCCAAGCGAGTTGCATGTAAACTGACCACTGTGATGCCAGAAAGGAACCTCTAAAAAAACCCCTTTGAACACTGCTAGATCCTCCGGTCAGCTGCCACCCCCACTTACTTTGAAGAACAATCCTACACACAGAATCTAAACAAGGACCAATTCAGAGAGGGGAATTTGTCCGCCCCTCACCCACCCACCCACCCATCTTCTGGGCTGGGTTATAACTCTCAGTAATAGGGAAAGCTTCCTATCTTCTGCGTGGCTCAGGTACAGTACCTCCAGTTAAAACGCCAGAAGCCAAACTCTGTGCACTGAGATTGTAGGAAATTTACAAACAATAACATTAT
The DNA here is from genome assembly GCA_039707465.1 of Rhabdophis nuchalis. NCBI lineage: Eukaryota > Metazoa > Chordata > Lepidosauria > Squamata > Natricidae > Rhabdophis > Rhabdophis nuchalis. Next base: position 125,726,168 of record CM077645.1, read on the forward strand.
TGTCCACCAACAATCATATGGTGCGTGAGTGTTTCTGTTTTGATTTGTTGCTGTTCATTTGCAATTGTGGTGATGAAGCCAGAGCTACGTAGTTCACAAGCCTGTGCAGATAGGGCCCCCATTCAAGACTTTCACATGACCAAGGAGAAATGCAGGTGGTTTTTTGTTTTTGTTTTTTACATTGGCTTAGGAACCGCTGCCATTCTTAGGAAAGGGACAGAGGGGCAATGCATTATGTTATCACTGGAAGCTTTCAAGAAGAGACTGGACTGTCATTTCTCAGAAATGGTGTAGGGTCTCCCACTTGAGGGGGGTGGTTGGACTAGAAGGTCCCTTCCCTAACTCTGTTAATCTGTAATGCTTTAACAGTGTGCCTGCTTTGTCAGTTTGACAAACCTTGTGAATGAGTTTACACCAGGTAGAGGGCTGTTTTATATCCCAGGTGTTTCAGATAGGCCTTTAGTGTGCCTTTATAACGTTTCTTCTGCCCCTCAAGCAAGCTTGGAAAGTCCCCCAAAAAGTGCTCGTCCAGCATATGGATGACATGATCTTCCCATTGAGTCTGTGCTCTTAATAGCAGTGTTTGGACGGATGGTAGGCATGCCCTAGATAAAAAAAACATCAGCATCAGGTACTTCATTATGCCATCTGATGCCTAACATCCTGTTGAGAGAGAGGTCATTTTTGTATGTGTTTGATATAGAGTCCATGTTTCACATGGACATCCAGATGGTTAGTAAGTACCACAAGTCTGTAAACCTTCATTTTTGTTACAGAGCTGATTATTCAGGTTCCAATACAGCGGGAGTGCAGTCTACCTACCTTTGCTATTGTGCAATTAAATTATGTATCCATTATCACTGTTCAGGAAAAGGTACTACCAAGATAATTAAATTGGTTAACTGCCTGTACTTTCTGCCCTTTGATTGTGATTTTGCACTGTGTATAGCCCACGAGGAGCGGGCTGGTGCATAGCTTGGTCTTTTGGATGTTGATGGTAAGTCCAAAGTCACAACAAGCTAGGAAGACTGTATCCATACTGACTTGAATTTCTGGCCCTGAGCCAGCGGTCCTCAGCAAAAAGTGGAGTAGTTTCTTCCACTTTGGTAATAGCTTGAAGTCTCCTCGGATGGAAAAGATTGCCATCCACTTCTCACCCACCTATGAATACTCTAAAACAGGGGTCTCCAACCTTTGCAACTTTAAGTCTGAAGGACTTCAGTTCCCAGACTTCTCCAGCCAGCTTTGCTAGCTGGAGAATTCTGGGAGCTGAAGTCCTTCAGACTTAAATTGCAAAGGTTGGAGACCCCTGCTCTAAAAGCTTCTCTTTGAAGGGCATCAGAACCATTTTAGCTTTTGTTGGAGTGTTTTCTTCTCTTCTTTGAATATTCATTTCATAAATTAACACCCAGACATTTATACATTGGGTGACTATAGCGTTCTCTCTCCAAATGTTTTAATTTAGACTATAACTCCCAACAACTTCAGACAGCATGGTGAATGGTGAGTATTGAGCACTGTAATCCAAAACAGCTTGAGGTCGTCAGATATTCTCCCACACTGTTTTAGGCCACCCGTCATTCAATCCCCTCTCCCTCACCTCAGCATGGCAACTATGCCCAAACCAAGCTACAAAACATGTTTTGAACAATGCTATACCAGCAAAGCTTTGTGTTCTTCTCTGGTAATCTTCCCTGACTGATTGGCATTTAGATGGGTCAGCTGGCTCCACTGATCCGAGTAGGATCTCTTTCTAATCCATAGGAATACTTCTGAGAGGTATAACCCTTACTGTTATTGGCTCTCGGGAACGGAGCAATATTTTCCATATCTCCTCTGAAGAAACTACCAGGGAGTTCACTGGGAGTTACTTAAACATTGGAATCTTACGCGATCCAGCCCAGACGAAGCTAGATTTAATGGGGCTGATTTCCGTGCAAACATACTGAATAAAAGCTTCGGATTCTCGCCGGGAGCTTGCCAGAAATGAAGCTCACGTATTTAACTGGGAGGAGCATTTCCGAGGAGCTTGTTTTTAAGGAACTTCGAGTTATAGCTACTTCTGGTTCAACGCTTTTGATTTTTACTCCGCCTCCTGGATTACAGGGCAGCTCCCTCTTATTGAAACCCCGGCGGTTTCAAATTCTCAGGATTCCAGCCAGACAACCATTATGGGGAAGGGAATTATATTGTTTTGCGTGGCGTTGGGATCCGACTCGCTTGAAAGAATGGGTTTGACACCGCAAAACAAGCGAGTCAGGAAACAACACTTAGAATGGGATTTCAGTTCATACACGTGTAGATTTTCTTCCATCTTTGCTCGCAGCCCACTGCTGCACTGAAAAGCACGCGTGTCCCCGCCTCACTTCATCCGACCTGGACCTGGGTCGACCGACCTTCCCTCCTCTGTATCCTGGTGAGCGTCCAAACGTTAAATTGGCGGAAGATGGGGCGGGCTTCCGCAACACACCCAGTCCAAAAATTGTGCGCAGATTGCAATTGTAATATCCTAGACGAGCTATTCTTTCGGTAGTGCGAGTGAATGGGCGGTGGAAAGGGAAGGAAAGCAAAACCATCCCTCTCCTCGTTCTTAGCGCCCCGCGCAACCCCTTCAAAAAAAAACCCGGCATAGCTGCGGATCGAAAATCCCGATTTGAAGAAGCAAAAACGGCAAGTAGCTAACGTTTAGCTGGACTCTGTCCGAGTCTCGCCGAGGGAAGGAAACCATGGCAGCAGAATCGGGGGGGGGGGGGGGCTTCCCAGTTCTATATACAGACGGCAACTGCCTCTCTCTGAAATACTGGAGGAAAGGGACACTTGTGGGAGGGGGGGAGATAACGGGCAGTGCAACAGCGCGGCTTTACACTCCATACCACCCCAATCAGCGGAGAACCTGTCAAGAAAGCTGGGGCTGCTCTTCTGCCCTGCAGCCCCCCGTGTCTCTGGATGCGGCTTCTCTTTGACCGTTTCCTTAGAGCCGCAATCAGCTATCGCGGTGGCGAGGTATATATAGCCTACCCCTAGTGCTGATGGACCTGTGGCCCAACCATGATGGTTAGGCGACGCTAGAATGGCAATGGTCTCTGTCTGACGAAAAGGACTTTGGAATCGCAAAAAAAAAAAAAAAAACCCAATTTCAGGGCTTCTAGCACCACTAGTCAAAGGGCTGCAAAGACAGGCAGAACAGTAACTCCAGCTTTCAGTTCCTAACATTGCACACCTTTTTTTAAGAAAAGGGAAGAAGGACAGAGATACAAACTAGCAAGGGAAAACGGAGATTTTTTGCCCTCCCATGAGCCTACCAGATTGAATTTAGGAGAGGTGCTGATGATAAAGTGGCTTTCCTTCTTCCATAGCTTTTATGCAGACTACATAAAACCATCTCTCCATTATTTTGGTTTCTTTACCAGGCAAGAGGGAAATTGCAGGGCCTGTGCGTTTTTATAATTGTTCTAGGAACCACTTGTTTGAAAGTGGAATCATGACCTTTACTAAACAGTTGTTGATACATTGCTGGGGTGCCGGTAATAAGATGCTTCAAACTCTTGGTTCCTTGAAATATACACTGCATATTGATCAGCATCCAGCTAAAGACACTTTAATTACCGGACCAGTCCTTTAGTACAGGGGAATTGATTTAAACCCTACTATGAAAGTTAAAGGAAGAATTGTTTTTTTTTAATGGCTGGATTTTGTCACTTGTAATTATTGAAGGGTACAGTCATATTCAGACTTACCTAAGAGTATCCTTCATTTAATTTAAGGAAACAGCCTCTTTCTCTGATGTAAGAACACAAAGAAGCTTGCTGTAAAACAAAACAGGACTGTAACTTCAGAGCATTCATGAAAAGGCTGATATTTAGAAATTAGCATAAATGTTTTCCATGAGAACTTACTGTAACTGTAAGAAGTGGTAAATTCAATGGACTTACAATTCTGTCATTAGTAAGATATTACTAAGTAAGAACAAATTATGCCAAACCACTTAATGCAGCAATGAAAACGTAAGGTTTCAGCCTCATTGAATTCATTTTCCCCCTTCTGTAGATATGGATAGGATTGCATTAATAGCACTTGCTGGGTTTCACTCTAATTGCAACATGTTCGTAGGATTCCCACCTTATGATATACAAGCAAATCAAAATATTCAAGGATGTAAGTCATAATGAATCCAGTTAAATATTATTTCCTGCAAAGTGAATAGTCAAGAAATAGAAGAAGAGGTCAGTTAAACGCAGTGGGCCTCTCTTGAAAAGATATGCATGCGGGCAGAATAATTGAATATTCCTAGTTGTAGTTCATGTAAAAACTGTGCAATGCTAAACTACATAGAAACATAATGGGCCTGGGGGCTTAAATATGTGTTCCTATATTTCATTACCATAGTATAGAAAGAGAGCAGCAAAAGAGCCCTTCATTTGCATTTCTTTTCTTCTTCTTTTTTAAACTTGTCTTAATACAATTAGTACACTGAATTGAAATTATTCCAGTCTTTTTCAGCCCCAATTTAAAAGATTGTATTATTCATTTAAGCAAAAGAAACCAGGAAGAGGTGATGGATGCAAAACTATAGATCTTAAAGAAATGTTGAAGGACAGAGGGGAAATATCCAACATCATTTTAATATTGGTTTGTGGGAATTTGACTGGTCGTTACCAGAATACACATTTATAAGCCATAAATAAAACGTACAGAAACGATAAATTAATTTGATTCAAACCTTTGTGCGTCAAATTACAATCTAAAGCCTCTCTTTCCCCCCTTTTTTTCGATTTCATAATGCTACAGTCTCTTTGATCCTCAGTTTTCAAATCTAACATCAGTTCACACACGCACACACATACTTCTGTGTCACTTCCACATCCAAAAATAGATATATTTGTAACTTCCTAACCCAAAATAACAAACATACCAAGGGTCGCTTTTTAACGCCTTAAAAAATCTTTCTGATTCAAAGGAAAGGTAAATGGGTGTCTGAAGGAAACTGAGCATGGTCGCGAGCCGGATCCGCAACAGGGGTAGTTTCCACTCCTGACCGTCGTTGGAGCCAATGAGGCCCTCCGCGCTTCCCTTCCCTTCCGCGGGCGCTTAAAATCATACAACAGCGGGAAAAGTACCCAAATATTTGGTGCCCTGTTCCAATTGGTAGAGGGCATGAGTCGGGTTCTCAGTTCTGCGCTCTCCCCCTCCCTCCCCCAAAGACAGATGGGAAAGAAACTTGAGCGCTCATCCAAAGAATCGAGGGATGAAATTGCCCAACATTATTTAGAGGAGCTTTGGACCTTCCCTGGGCGGGGTCTCTTTCTGTGGGTGTTGGGTCAAGGGAGCAGGGTAGCTTTGGGCACAATGTTCAGACTTTCCGAACTCTACCAACTTTTCTCCCGCCCCACATAGTCTCGGTTTTGGCGGGTGGGAAAGGAGAGAGGGAGGGGGTGTCTTTAGGACGAGTTCATGATGGGCCTAGAGTACATCCCTTGATAATAGGAGGCGTCTCCGGCCAAGGGCGAGGCCTCGAGGCCGCTTTTGTTCGTGACGGAGCCCATGGCCAAGCTGCCGGGCACCGGCGAGCCGTAACCGGCGTAGTGCATCACTTGCTCGTAGGCCTTCAGGTCCATTTTGGGGTGGGGAGGATGAGGGTGGTGGGAGTGCTGATGGTGGGGGTGGGGGTGGTGGGCGTGCTGCTGCTGCTGCTGCTCGCTGGAGGACATCAGGTTAGTGATGGAGAAGGGGTGGTTGAAGGCGTAGTGGTGCTCGGCCTTGAGGTGGGCCTCGTGGGAGAGCCCCGGGTGGGCGTGATGCTGAGCCAGCAGGTGCTGCTGCTGGGCCGGCGACGGGGCGGGCTCCGGCTGGCCCTTGAGCTCGGCCAACGAGCGCTTGTGTTCTCGGCAAGGCGAGGCGTTGGAGCGCGGCGATTCCGAAGCTCCGTTGGGCCCCTCGCGCTCCGCCTGCGGGAGCGCCTTTTTGCCGGAGCCCGAGGCCGGCGAGGCCCCCTGTTGCTGCTGCTGCTGCTTGGCGCCGGGGGGTTTCTCGCACTTGAAGCGCTTCTGGCGGCGCAGGTAGCAGCCGTTCTCGAACATGTTGCCCGAATCGGGGTGCAGGGTCCAGAAAGAGCCCTTGCCCGGCTTGTCTGGCGAGCGCGGCACCTTGAGGAAGCAGTCGTTGAAGGAGAGCGAGTGGCGGATGGAGTTCTGCCAGCGCTGCTGGTTCTGTCGGTAGAAGGGAAAGAGGTCCATGATCCACTGGTAGATCTCGCTCAGCGTCAGCATCTTGTTGGGAGACTGCTGGATGGCCATGGTGATGAGGGAGATGTACGAGTAGGGAGGCTTGGCGTGGGTGTAGCTCCGGCGGTAGCTCTTGGCGTCGCGGGCGCGGCCCAGACCCGCCGCTGGCCCGTAGCCCCCGCCGCCCCCGCCGCCGGCCCCCACTGGGCTCAGGGCAGAGTAGGCGCCCAGCGCGGCCCCCATGGAGCCAGCCTGGGCACCCAGCGGGCTCAAGCTGGGGCTCAGGTGGGCCGCCATGCCGGCCATGGCCCCCGCGCCGGGAGACAGGTTCATGCCCGCCGGGCCAGCCGCGTATGACATGCCCATGGAGCCGCCGGACGCCACAGTCGAGAGGTTGCCGGCGCTGCCCATGGTGGGCATGGCCATGTAGCTGTTCATGCCCAAGCCGGCGTTCATGGAGGAGTAGCCCTGCAAAGGCGACAAAAGGAGGGAGCCTGGTGGTTAGCTACTCTTGTGTCCAGATCGCCCCCATCCCATCCCATCCCCGAGAGCCCCATCTTGCCTGGCGACCCACGCTGGCCTCCTCCTTACACCGCCCACCCTTCCTGGACTTCCCCGAAAACCCTTTCAAATGCTGGAAGTATTACTGGAACTGGAGTAGCGCTGCCTTGGCCAGGACGCCAGCGCTCCTGAGGCATTTGGCATTTCGGTAGAAGAGAATTAAGCTAGTGCCGAAAGTGGAGATTGAACCCCAGCCGATTGGAAACCGCCCCCAGTAAAGTCGGTGTCCAAAAAACAGCCAGACTGCCCGGATCGTGTCCAGGGTGAAGAAAGGCGCGCTACGTTACTGGAAATCCTACTGGATCTCTGTAAGAACAAGACTTGGCTGTTCACCCCACAGATCTGGAGATCACAGTCCAATTCCCAGATTTTAACAGCTCCTCTGAAGGTGTGCGTGTGCTTTTACATCCTACTGTATGGGAAAGCATTTTGCTTAAGTAAATTGTCTAGCTTCTCAAAGATCAGTGGGAACTTAAATCTGTTGCTCGCTAGGGAGGAAGAAGATAGTATGGAAACATCACCCCCATATTTAGGCTTAAAAGTTGATCTAGAAACGCAGTCCCACAGTTCCGGCACCTTCTCTCTTCAGAACATGCAGCGCGATCCAATGAATGTTTGCTAGAGAGGTAGCTGCCATTGGATTCAGTTAGGATTCACTCTCTACTACCGGTAATTATGTGCACCACCTCAATTCGAGAAACGCCAATCAATTGAACGGCGTCCAAGGCGTTCGCTTGCCAGTTACAAGCTATTCCCTTGGATCGCAATATAACTTACTTCCCAAGTAATCAGGGCGCGTTAGCATCGCTAGCCCACCGGCAACTAGATCCATTAAAAGTCTCGACCCCAATTAAGAGTGTTCAAGCTTAACTCAAAATTTAATCCCTGTTCTTGGGAGTAATCCACATTGATTCTCCGCGGAATTTTAGTCCTCAACAGGCTGAGGACTACAACTCAATGGCGACGCTAGGGCACCTCAACAGATCAAATGAAACCCTAAGGAAATCAGGGCTGAGTCCAGACCGGCGCCCTTAAGAAGGGAGGGGGCATTTCAGAGCTTCAGGAGGAAACCTGAAAAGTGCATTGGATAAAGAAAAAATAATGTATTGAAGTTCAAACGACTCTGCAGTTTCCTGGGCCATGTGGAACAGCTACATCCAGGCACTTTGAGAAATTATGGGTTGCAGGCAAATCTTAGCTTCCTTTACCACGACCATCAAATAAAATAGCACATTTTTGCTTCCCTTTACTTTCCCTTCCTCCCGGGGCAAGTTTTAGAACCAAAATGTCCCCCTTGTTCTCCTTGCTTCCTTATAATTCCCCCCACCCCCCACGCTTCCCCCCACCCAACTTCTCTCTGCCAAACACAACTTTGTTAGGATAGCGCGGCTAGGCATGGCAAAAGGATTTGGAGGCTTCGCAAGTCAATATTTGATCACAAAGTTAATATTATCTCAAGGCTAACAGAGTGTTGTATAAAAGGAGAGAGGGAGAGAGAGAGGGAGAGAGAGTCCTGTTTTTAGCAGAAGGAGGAGGCTTGGGGATTGGGTGGGGGACCCACACACAAACAGAGAGAGAGAGAGAGAGAGAGAGACGCGCGCACGCCAACACACAGAAGTTGCCTTTTACCTCTGGCTCGCCGTAGTAGTTGCTCCACTCCGTGTGCTCGTGTCCTTCCATTTTCACGACTCCCAGCATACTGGAAGCGGAGTGCATAGCAGTTTAAAATTTAACAGCCACAATAAGCGACGGCGGAGAGGGAGAGGGAGAGGGCAGAGGGAGAGAGAGCGAGAGAGCGCGAGCGCAACCAAAAAAAAAAAAGTAGAAGAAGGAAAAGGAAAACACCCCCCTCTGCAACCCTCCCTCCCTCTCTCCCTCCTTCCCTCTTTCTCTCCCTCCTCCCCTCCCTCCCTCCCTCTTCTCTGTGTGTGATGGAGAGGGGGAGGGGGATCTCTCAGCTTGGGGTTTGTCCCTGCTTGCTATTACTGCTGCTGCGGCTGCTGCTACAACTACTGCTTGGGTGGGTTTCACAGTGAAGAGTCGCCCGGAGGCGAAGGCAAGGTGGAGGAGGAGGAGGAGGAGGGGGAGAGGGACGGAGGGAGGAGGAAACGAAGTGGTGCAGTGACGTGGGTGCCCGAGTACTCCAGCAGGCAGCTGCGGGGCGCAGCTCCAACCCGCAGGTCCTGGGTAGGCGCTTTGAATAATCAGGTCCTGCTTATGGTTCTCCCCGCCAAGACATCTACTGCGCATCTTTTGGCGAGACCCAAAAGGACGCGCCTTCCTTTTCTCTCCTCACCCCATCCTTCGTCCCCCCTGTTGTTTTCCCTGCTTCCCAACGCTGGCTTTTGGTGGTCGACTGTCACGGACGGGACCTCTCCATTCTTCGCCCCTAAACAAGCCTTCACAAACTGTGGCAAGTCCGTTGCGAAAGTCAGACTCTCTTGTGCTTTAAAAGCGGCGCTCCTCCTTCAGCGATAGCCTCCTGGCTTGTGCGTTTATTTGTTTGTTTTAATAACAGACAGCTCTGAAATGATGCTAGTGCTATATAACTGAGAAAGCGATTCCCCCCCCCCTAATTATTTTTTAGAATCAGAACTGCAGTCTGGTGGCATATAAATTTAATAACTTCTTGTTGCTACTATCATCGGACCTGCCTTCTCCAACAAGGTGAGACATTTTCTCTTTTCTCAAGAAGTCCTTGTGTTCAGTTGCCGTTCTTCAGGAAAGAGAATCTAGTGGGGGAGGGAAGAGCATCTGCTTACGACTGCAGTAGACATTTTCAAAATGCACAATAGTAGGTTGGACAACTATCAGTCACAATCAGCAGGATCTGGCTGAGAAAGGTTTGGTTGTTATTAAATTGTTCCTAGAAAGAAAGCCTCTCCTTAAAGGTAATAGCTCTTTTTGGAAGCTCATCCCAGAGAATTCAAAAATCCAATTCAGCCAAAATTAAAGAACTAAGGACCAAATATAAAATCACACCGATTAACCATTTTCCAAATAATGTCCCTAAATAGATTCCTAAAATCAGTTTTAAAAATGAGAGAGATGAATGGAGATAATAAGGGAGGTTGACTAAACTGCAATAAACAATTGTCTTCCGACTGGAATAGATCTTTGAGCACCTAATGCTTCAGAACAGTTTTCCAAAGTAGGTGTACTCTGGGTGTGCTTCCAGACTTCCCAGCCATTAGTACTTAGGACCATGGTGTGTGGGTGTGGGTGTGTGGGTGTGATCTCAGCACATCACAAGGACATCAATTTAGGGGACACTGTTATAGCTGGTCCATTGATGAAGATATTTGGATTAAAATTATGGACCTTGCACTGGTGATCTTTGGCCCCATCTTAGAAGGAAAAACCAGGCCCTTCCAAGTTTCATAGAACCCTGAGAGCAGAAGTACATCTGACTCCCACCTCTCTGCATGCACTTCCTTCTCTGTTAATGTGCTATTTCTTCCAGTGATGGGGAAAGTCCACCCATGCAAATATGTGATTGATTGATGTGCCACCAAGTCATTTTTGACTCCGAGCACCATGATGCTCCATCCTTAACACCCTGGTCTTTCAGGTCTTCCAACAGTGTACTCATTGAAAAATAAGGAATTACTGTACTTTTTATTATTATATTTATGTTTAAAATCTAGAAAGCTAAAAATGACCATTTGAAAAACCAAGCTGTTCTTTGAAAAGGTTTCATTGCATTGGGGTGCTTGGACAGTTGTACCCCTGGGAAAAAATACTTTTCCTTTTATAAGAACAGTGAGCAGGACTACTTGTCATTGTGGGCTTTTAGGCAAAGACATGTCACTCATTCTCACTCTAGTTATTCTCAAGCTCTCTCAAAATAAGGCCCCCCAAATCATCCAGAGGCTAGTTCCCCTTCAGCAATTTCTACTGGTCACCACCTGGCATCCCTGAACCACTGTAAGTCTCTCCCATTGCTGCTATATTATTGGATGATTGGATAACACTAGGGATTATAAATATCCAGTGAGGAACCGGCTACAGCAACTAACAATATTCTACAACAACTAAAGTAAGCCTCTTTAGTATTGCAGCAGGCAAAACACAAAAGGCTGGCAAGTTGGTTCCAGGGAGAAGCCTCTTCCTCAGCATTGGCTCTAAAAGTGAAGGTAAATAGCCAGCAGTCAGAGCTGGAGGAGGGAATCATCCAAATCAACTGTTTGATGTCTGCAGCTGAATGAAGAGGTATTCTTGCACTGATCTGCAAAATAATTGGTGTCTATAGTAGCAGAATGAATGATCTTCCACGACAAACTTTGTCCACAGTCAAATTGCAACCCCATTTACCCTGCACAGAAGAGCAGAGGACAACATCTCCATATTCTGAAGTCTGAAAAGAGTCCTCTTTTTCCACATGAAAAAAGTTTCATGGGGAATTCTGCCCAGTCAACTCCTTGTACCAAACCGTGGCCCAAACATGATCAGGCCAACTCTTTTTCCCTGATGTGACCCTCTGATGTTGCCCTCATCTCCTACTCAGCCCACGAGTAAGACAGCCTTAATCCTCATAAACCAAACCACCAACACAGTAGGGCTTTCTTTATTTCAACACCACCCACAGCCTCAAGGTGCAGTTACCATCTCTGACAAAATCAGGGGAGTAGCAAAAGACCCTAGAGGTAGGAAAAGAATTGGCAATGGGAAAACAGATTTCTGCCAGCTCAAGGAGTAGTGAAAGCATTTCAAGACAGCCCTACACATAAGGTCCTATACTTCATAGTGGGGGGAAATGGCCAGTGATATGTACTCAGGTGTCCTTGCAGCACCTCTTGAGGTTTGACAGTAAAGTTGAGCAAGGGGGAAAAGTCTCTTCTCATTAGGAAGACTCCACAAAGGACAACACAGAGCTGGCTTGTCATATTTTCCAATCTATTGGAAGATAAGACATGCAACTCAGAATCTAACCATTACTTTCTTCCCCCAGGCCTGGGAAGTTTAAAGCCATCTGGGACAGGAAACTTTTGAGTGTTGAGTTCGCAACTTGAGGCCCAATGGAGTCAAAGGCAATGGAGACCAGAGGAAGCCCAGAAGAAGAAATTCAAGCACTCTTGCATGCATTGAGATCCAAAATGCCTTTTACAAGAATGAGAGGAGGAAGGGAAGGAGAGACAGATTTTGGAATGTCTTCACAATCCATCAGACTCTCAGCCAAATTAATCAAAATGCAAATGTTGCATTCACTTAGCACAAAATTATCTGACTTCTAATAGAAGACATTATGATTTTAGGTATGAAAATTTGATTCCGCCGTTTGCTAAGACACTCCTGACTGAACCACAAGTAGCCAATCCCTTTCATCCAAGTCCCCCGTCTTTTGTGAATCTAGCCAATCTGGTCAACAGCAGATCAACTGTCCCTCTACGGGCCCTTCCAAACACAGCAGCCCAAGGTGTCCTGGCAGAGAAGCTGTGTGTGTGGGGGGGGGGGGGTATCCCCAAATGACAATCATGGGAAGTGCTTTGCTCTCCGCTTGCCTCAGGCGAGGAGAGTCGTCCACTGGGCTTGGTGAGGCCCAAAGCCAGAAAAGGTATCCAGGTAGAGGCGTTCTGTGTCTGCATCCACGGGGGGGGGGGGGGGGGGGGAGTCCTTCTTAGGAGAAGGACATAGCCGCAGACGGCTATGCATTCAAGACCAGCCACCCAGTCACCAAATGTTTTGCTTACAGTCCTGGAAGGGCCGAGGTTGCTGTCAGGCCCATTTGAAAAAACAGAACCTTAGAAAACCTGGCCTTTTCTAAAAGGATTTGATCAGGGCTCTCCCTAATGCGCAAGAGTAGAGGGGCAGCTGAGGGCAGGATTTTAGGACAAAGGCCCAGTCCCCCCCCCCTAAGTCCCCTCCCCCTCCCCCAAAACAGAACATCCTCCACACAGGCTACACTTTAGCCTGCTTGTGGATTGTTTGCATCACCTTAATAGGCACCCTAATCCAAAACTCTTAGTCTTTCTCTCTTAAGACTGCATTGTTGCACACAGCTGAGTATAGAAGAAACTTGTGGTCTTCTTATCAAGGTAGATTTAATACTATAGCTTAATGTTTTCAATCTTGCTCTCCCAATGTGGAGCATGGACCTCATTTCCCAGTATTCTCAACAAGGGGGATCTGAAGAGACGAAGTTCACACATATACAAGATGCCCAGCCTTGAAGAAAGCTAGGCCATAAGTTGTGCATTCACACGCACACACACGCCTCGTTTGTCTTAAATGTATTCTTGGCTGCTTTCCTCAGACCTCTGCTGCTTTCTCCAGATCCATGCACTGTTTATTTGTCCTCCAATTTGTTTCTTTTCATAGTTCAAAGTCTGGCTTTGACAACGAAAGTCCTAAACCAGGGTTCCCCAACGTGATCAATATCAACCCCCAAGATCGATGGGTCCACCCAAAGGATCATTGTCATTATGGTTCATTGCACATTCAGCCAGTTGTTAGACTGGATTTCACATTTGCCTGGGAAGGCAGGTGTTGTTTGGTGTTGTTATTTTTTGTAATACTATTTGTTAAAGTAATATTAATTAAATTATTTTCCTGTTTGGAGATTGATGAACAATCTGAAACAATGCCAAGGGTTCAATGAGCAAATGAGTTTGGGGACCCCTGCCTTGAGCCAATAGGGGCCAACAGTTCTTGTATTCCCCAGCCACCTGCTCTTCCCTTTGGAAAGGAAGTTGACAAATATTTTTTTCATTGGACACCTCTTCTAACCTTGGGTACACAGAGGTTTTTAATGGTGGCATGTGATACAGACATCACCCTTACAGTGGTTATGGTGCATTATAGGTACCGTGATACAGAATTACAGTGCCCAACATATCTGAAGGGCAGGAGATTAAGAAAAGCTAAGAGAGTTTGCCAAATCAGAAGGAAAATGACTTTTACTCCTCTTCTACTTCCCAGGGAAGGCTGCTGGGCATCTTCCTGACTGCTGATACTTTTAAAATTATTTTATTGAATTATTAAATTATTTTCCCACAAGATTTCAAGAGTATTTGGATTTATTTAATAAATGAATGAAAAGATAAGATGTCCTGGATTGCAGAAAAGTAGCCCACTGCATTCCTTACAAAATGCAGACCTATCACTTTCAAGGAAAGGCCATAGATAGAACTTTAAGGCAGAATAGGTCTGGGTAAGCTCTCTCCAGAGTGAAGATCAAATTCATTAGCATTCAGAGCTTGTTCCCTATGCTTCTCCTTAAATACATGCGAATTCAATGTGCTTTCTTCTTAGTCAAGACAAGGAATCCCTGGCAAGTGTAAGAAGCCAAACAATGCCCCAGGAAATTTCCAGCCAAGCCTCCTTTCCTTGTTGAGGAAGTGCTGTCTTTCAGCGTCCCCAGGGTTCCCCAGAGGTGTTAATCTCTGTTTTCTCTCTAGCAGCGACACTCCGGGGCATCGGAGATCCACATCTACTATGTGGCAGGACAATGCTGGGGGCTGGGGGTCTCTTTTGCAAAGTGTCGGATCCATAATGGCTTTCCTGTAAATGGCACCTGGGGATAGATTAATCCTGCCACAGCTTTACTTCCTTGCTAGTTCCCAATCAACACATTGGGGGTGAGGGTTACAGAAGAACCGATTAATTCTGTTTCAAAGCATTGCAAGATGAAGTGAAAATTACCTCCTGTTGCACAAACCTTGAGCTTGTCTTGAACCTTTCCAGAAAAAAGAGATAGGAAACTCTGGCAGGAATGTTTAGAAATAATTGATGAGACAGGTTTGTGGATTGGGGGGATCACGTCTCTTAGCATTCCTCTCTTAATGCCTTGCTAGGCAGTTTAGTTTTGCTACCAAGAGATTGTTTTAAAATCCATGGAGTCTTCTCAAGCAATTCAAAGGCCTTGGACAAACGTATAGTATTTGCTATGTCAATCATCTTTGACACATCGCATAAATTACTTTTTAAACACTGAAAATAATCTCTTTTGCATTTTTATGACATTACAAAAGGAGACACCAAATGAAAATATAGTCCTATGTTTAAGCCTATTTAGGAAATTGTAATCTTTGTAACAAAATATCTTGTTCGTCTTTTCTTTATCTCTGTCCAAGAATGTATCTTCCAAATTACATAAATTGATTAAACAAATCAATGGACAGCTTTTGCACTCTTTATTTTCCTAAAATTTTATTTCACAAAATGGTGTTTTCACACAGATGATTTAATTTCATCAGAATTAATCCTGGAACTGCCAATAAAGACTTCACTGAGATAAGCATTCAACTCATTATGTCAGAAAAACCCTATTACCTAAAATGGTAAGGGTGGGAGGGTGAGACTCAGCTCTGACAAGGCAGACTGTGGACAAACTTTTTACCCAAGCAAATTATCCTGAAGCAGAGAGATTAGGTAATAAACACCCTAATGTAAATCAACCAGATAATAATCCAAAGAATTAGTTTATAATCATGGGGGGTTTTTTTGGCGGGGTGGTGGTGGTGGAGCAGAGTCTAAAAGAACAAATGTAGCAACAATAATATAGAAAGTAACTATTTAATTTCATGTGATAAATTTATATTTTGGTCTTCTGTAACAAGACAACCTGCTACTGTTCTGAAATTGGAGTATTTGTGCAGACTGCTCTCTTTTTTGTGCAGTATATAGTTCAGCCACGATTCCCATTATTTCCCCTTAATATTATGCATTCACAAAATTAGACTAGAATAATCTTGTTCCCAATAATTTGATCTATTTGAACAGAATGAGATTCAGAGAGAATTGTGTGTTTGGGCTTTGTCATTAAGTTCAGTAGACGCATTTTGATATCCTTCCCTTTTTTTTAATCAAAGACGTTTTTGCTTTTCATCTTCTTCAGAACTGAAGAAGCTTCATGGATGAGAAGCGAAATATCTTCAAGCAAAAACAAGGAAAGTCCAGTTGCCTTTTGAAAAAGCACCTTTGGGACTACTGTGTTTGCTGCTTAGGAAAACTTTTTTGTGTGGGATATCATATCCTAGACGCAAAGTATTGCTGAATTTTGATTCTTAAATATGAAAATTGGGTGACCAATTAAGCATAGAGCTGCTAAATGTGCAAAATGAGTCCCCACCTGGAATTCTTCACCAAATGGAAGATTTCTAGCAGATGAAACCATAGGATAAGTGCTACAATTACCGAATGTGACCTTTGTTTAATAATTTAAAGACTCCTACAGCCAAATCTTTTAAATTAACTTTATTTAACATTTAGTGTTTATTGGCTTTATTTCATGAATTAACATTTCATTCATTAAAGTATACTCAGAAGTTATAACCAATATGATAAAGCAATAATTTTGCAGTTTAGACAGGTTGTACCCAAAGGGGGCAAGAGGGAGTCATGATTAAATAGCACAGAAAGAAAAGGAACTGGACTTAATTCTGTTGAATTTTGGCTGTTTAATGTTGAGGCAGTGGTAGCATCCAGCTGCCCTTGGAAGCTAAGTAAGATTGGGCCTAGTCCAGTAATGGCAAACCTTTTCGGCACCGAGTGCCAAAAATGGAGCACGCAGGGCAGGAAGATGATCTTCTGGCTTCTTGCACATGCATATGCACACTGGCCATTTGGTCTTCGCGCACACATGCACTCCAGACACTGGAAGAGCAGGGGGCTGGTGTGCATGTGCACACCGGAAACCAGAAGACCATTCTCCCAACATGCGCATGCGCACCGGATGGCTGTTCGGGTTTCCAGCATTCCCACACACATGAAGACCAGCTGGCTGGTGCACCAGAACCCAGAAGACCAAAGGACAATGGCTCGCATGCCTGGAGAGATGGCTCTGCATGCCACTTCTGGTATGCGGGCCATAGGTTTGCCATCATGGGCCTAGTTAGTATTTGAGTGGGAAACTACTAAAGAAGCTAGTATTAAATCTAAAATCTAGATTTTTAGGGAATCTAAAACATCCTACAAGTCAACAGTAACCTCCTTTACTATTGTTCAGAAAAAAAGCAGCAGGAAATCTCCCTAAAGTTATGAGAAGCTGGGTTGCATATGAACTTTTAAGTTCCGGTAATGCAATTATTTATCATGTCAATATTCCCCATTTGATCATATTATAAATGATAATTTGGCCACAGCGTTGGGATGAGTTGTGGTTAATCCATGGTCCAGGGACTTAAACTGTATATTTGGAGGCATGTTAACGGACCAGTAGCAAATCTTGGGGCAAATAAAAATGACCCTGAGAATACATGTATTTTGATCTCTTGTCTGTCTCTGGGCAGTTTGTGATCATAGCTCCAAACATGTTAATGAGGACTCATAATGTTTGCTTTTATGTTCCAACATAGGCATGGAATCCAGCATTAAATTAGCCATGGAGAAAGAGCTAATAGTTTGGAAAGAATTTCAGTCAGAAATAGCATATGGGAGACTAAAAATCTTACACTCCCAGTGTTACAGCCATATTCCAATTTGCCCCAGCAGTTAACTTTTAAGCAAAGGAAGTCATCAAGCAGGGATTTCCTGTGTCATACAGTATATGTGGTATCATTCTTTTTATCTGTATTTGAAGTGAGGCCAACTGCTCTGTACTCTTTTCAACATTCTTCCTTAATAGAATCTTCCCAGAGAAGTACCAGAAGTGATGGGCAAGCTGTCATCTCAGTAAATGTGTCCATCTTACTTGCTCACTATTACTGATTTTCTCATGGGGCCATTGGCCAAAGTTTTGTACTCCCCAACAGGAGATCCTGGAATATAATTTGGAAACCAGAGGTGCCAATGTATTGTATTTCATGTACTATCAATAACAGATGCCTCATATGCACCAGAATTTTGGAAATCAGCACAGAGGGTGTGTGCGTGTAAATTGTCTGAGTTGCCTATACGCAAAATGGCTATTGGAACTTATGAAAATTATGAAAAGCTTCCAAAACAAAATAAATAGCATCCATCTGTTGGCTGTTTACTGTATCTCACATGACTTCCACATGTCTGATGCTCTCATCTCACACATTTAGTTAGGCAAACAAGAAACACAGACGGCTGGTGCCAAGTCCGGAACAGAGGATTTGGTATTAAAAATATAAAGTTAATATGCTTATCCTAAAACTGTGGTTATTTCACTAAACATTTTGAATGATAAAGAGCCACATCTTGTCGTATGAAAGTATCTCCATATTTCTGAGTGGGGGCATAGCAGTATTGTTCCTTTCATTATACATTGTTCCCAGTCCATGGTTATACTAGCTGTGGGAGATGGGAATTATGGTACAAAATATTTAGAGATTACACCTGCAAACATCTGGGATATCATATCTATAAATCAAGCAGAAGACCTTCAGTTTTTAGACATCAAATATTATATTTCTGAATGATTGGTTATATAGGAGAATCTCTTTCCCTTTTTATTTATGGTATTCCCACCTGCATGCTTTGGAATAGGTCCTCCCACTTCTATTTGGGTCACAAATTGTTTAGGAGTAATCTATTGATTATATTCATTACAACTGGAAATATATAATGAACCCGTCAGATAACATTTTGATCATATTTAACTGCATAAAATTGTTAATTAAATCAAACCTAATTGATTCACATATGCCAGGCCCACCAGGTAAACCATACCTAGAAATCAAATCAAAAGGAAAGATCAAAAATTTTAAAAAATGCTTTCATTGAGAGTACCAGAGCTATAATAACAAAATCTTACAAGTCTGATTGTGCTGAACTTCCTTTCCCTTTCTTATACTCCTGTGAATTAGAACAATGTCTATCTGAGCTGCTTCTGAATGCAATCTATCTGTGGTGGACTTAAAATACTAGAAGTATTCCCATTTAAAAATTGAATGAGTTCCCGAGTTTGAAGGTTCAATTTAATTTTGAAACATAAGAACAGAAGTTTGAGGTCACTATTTCAGATTTAAATAAAAGAAACCTACCTATATTGTACTGAATTATATAATAAACCACTTATCAGATATTGTTAAATATTATTACTTTTTAGGTTTTAAAAGCTGAATTCTGCCTGTCTGATAACTGTTAAAACACTGGATGCCAATGTAGAAGAGCTCTTGGATAGCATCAAAAACTGGTCTTTCATCCATCTCCTTTCACACTGCCATATATTGATTAGTACTGTACTACAAAATATTTGGTTTTACAAATGCTGAAAGGAAATTCCAAATATTTACAAAATCAAGATCATAGTACAGATGCCATCATTGATTGCTTTACGAAGCATGTCTTACATATTCCCTACAGCAGGGGTCCCCAACCCCCGGGCCGCGGACTGGTGCCGGTCTGTGGCATGATAGGAACCGGGCCGCAGGGCCGGAGAGGAGGAGGAGGGAGGAGGGGGCAGCCCCCTGGGCAGAGCGCATGCTAGATGCAGGAGAGCGCAGGTGCGGTCGTTCGCAGCGTTGGAGGCCCTAGAGGGCCGAGTGAGCTGACTCCCCCCTGCATGTGCATGCGCCACCTGTTCCCCCTCCCCCCCGCATGCGCATGTGCCGCCTGTTCCCCCCCCCACCCGCTCCTCTACACCAGCCGGTCCGCAGAATTTTTTTTTTAATGAAACCAGTCCCTGGTGCAAAAAAGGTTTGGGACCCCTGCCCTACAGTACTTCTTTTCCTTTACTTTTTTCAAAATATTTTCTCTTGTCAAAACCTATTTTCAGAGAGCTATCCACTTGGAGAAATTGCATAATGTTCTGTTTTTCATTTTCAAGAAGTATTGTTTTTGATTAAACCATGGCCAGATTAAGAATTTCAAACAATTATGAAGTAATACCAGTCTTTATACCTTCCATATATTCAAAAATAAGTAACAAGATTTTGGTCTAGGCATAGTTTTGTCTTAAAACAATCCTGGCCACTCTAATGAAGCACTATAAGAACCACAGAATCAGTGTCTCAAGTTACAGCCAACCAGATTTATCTGGAAGTGGACTTACTGTAAGAAGACATACTGTACATATAGATAATATCATTAAACGTGCTTCACTTTGCCTTTATCAATGGAATGTTTATCCAAATAAACATACAAGACTGCTTGCATTCAGATTTTGAAAAGACATTGCATACAATGTAGGAAATCTTCCTCTTTGAGCACAGTTGAATATCTAGGATCTTTGCGAAAGAGCCTTTAAGACATCAGGTCAGAGGTAGAACAAGGGTGAGGTTATTAAGCCCTTCTACAGTTGGGACTTACTCTTGGTTAAAAAGGAGAAAGCCGGGACAACTGGATCTGAGTGAAATCTAGGTGAGAACTGGAGGAATGACCTTTTCTGAAATTATCTGTTCTGTGTTCATTCAGTTGGAACAATATAGAAATCGAGTCAGTGTTGCTTATTACTTTTGCTTCCTTTATTCTTTTCATTATATTGTTTGTATATTACTGCTCTGAGAGTACTGCAGTCAATTTTGCTTGTGAAAGTGCTAGGAGAACAGATCTTGGCTGAAAATGAGTGTGAAAATGAGAGTCATAAGTAGCGTACCATGATAATCTTCTTGGAGATAAAATGGGGAGCAAGAGACCTTGCTGTTAGTCAGGATAGTTAAAATCTCTATTCACTTTGCCTGATGAAGAATTATAAATAAGTCATATTAGATCCCAACTTTCATGAAATACAGAGGTATACCTGCCACCTGCACATATCCCTCCCCCCATCCATGAATATTTGGGTTACTTAGTTAACACTGGCATGACTTGTTTGAGTTTTATTGGTTTGTGAGGCAAGGGGCCCATCTTCAGAGCTTGTGTGGCAGATAGAGCTCTGGAGCTAGCCTATGAGGGGGAGCAGGCATAATTAAACACAAACATAAAACAGCCCACATAAATTGTGTTCCTAACTTCACTTGGTTGGGGTAAACCCCTTATAAAGAGCACTGAGAAACTTGTATAATGGCTGCCATGCTTACAAAAGTTTCTCACTACATAGGACAATAGAACAGTATTATAAATTTTTCTAAATCATTTTGAAATCTAATGGAGTATTGCCTTAATACAGATTTTGGTATATTCTTCAGGTCAAATACTTCTGGTCATCATCTGCACTGAAGATGATGTATAAAAAATATAGACATCTGAATTTGCAAAAAGGTGTCATTTGTTCCATGTAGAGGCTTTTGTTTCTACTTAGTGATCCGTTAAAATATAACTTTTGCCCAAACTTTTGCATGCAAATGTCTGACAAAAACAATGTTACGAAGTGTGGTAAAGTTGAAGAGAAGTAATCCTCCACAGCAAACATTCCTCTATAGAATATGCATTTGGGTACAACACAGTGCAGCACAGCTGTAACCAGCCTGGTTGGTTCTTGGTTGGGAGCCTGTCTTATGTGTTTACCTGCAAATGAATCTCAATTGCTATTGCAATGGGCTGTATCCAAGAAGAGTGGGGCAGGGAAGCAAGCAGCTCTTCTAAAGCATCTTGACCACTGATTTGGCTATAAGAATTTTGAGCTATGAGAGAGAGGGGGGAGGGAGAGAGAGAGAGAGACCCTCTGCATTTAAAGAGATTCTTTCTTGAAGCAAGAAAGCACCCTGGATGGGATGTGTGTACAATTAAAGAAAGCAAACATTCAAAAGAAGGTGAGGGCATTTGCATTCTTCTTTGGGCTTCCTAGGCAGGGAGATGTTAGTTAATCACATGCAGAAAAGGTCAGGAAGGGCCAACTCCCCTGCTGGGGCAAATGGCAATGAGATAGTTACATTAAACATCAGTCTAATAATGCCAAGAAAACAGAGTAATACTATCAATAGAACTGCTGTCATTATGAGACCCATTTTACCCCTGCCTTCTTCCATAGAGGCAATAAGCATTTAGCTCTCCCCATTTTAGATGCTCATCAACCTTTAAGAAAGTGTATACAAGAACATAATTGGCCATAAATCACCCATTAAACTTGATAGTGGACAACCTTTTGAACTCCATATCTTATCTAAACCTAATCTACCATTTGGTTTTATTAATTGTATTACACTAGGTTTAGAGAGGCTTGGGTTCAAATCACTGTTCGGAAGATCTTGGTTTTTCTTAGACATATTAATGAGGAAAGCCAACCTTTGAAATGATAATCTGATTCATAGAAATCAAATTTGCTATTTTGCTAAGTGTGTAATAAACAATTTCCCCCTACTTAAAATGAAGTAGGAACCAGCAAAAGATGAAGAGGTGAGAATGATTAAAAGAAAGAAGAGATTCCTTTTTTGTATGGGGGAACTTCAACTTAGAGTTGAAAAATAATGATTTTTGTTTTCAATATTCATGTTCAGATTAGCTCTGCTGTCCCACAGAAGCACAAAGTCCAGGCCATTTCTCCATATCTGATTTTTCCATGTGTAGACACTTACTTTTCAATGGAAAAGCAAAGGTAGGACTTTAGGGTGCATCTATTTTATATAAGGCATTCTTTTTAAAAAATGTTTTTTTGAATATACATCAATATCAATACATGAACAGTGAGGCATCTGGGTACATATATTTGGATACAAGTACTGTAGTAGTAAAGCATTAATATTATTTGTTACTTAGATCATGCTTACATAATTATAATGTTATTATACGTATTTATGTAAAAAAATATAGGCCTTCATTATTTAGTCATTCAGCATTTTAGTCCACCATTCTAATGACAATAACAATATCATTAAAACATACATAGTGTCACCATCTTTCAATATCTAAACTTTACATCTAGCTATTACATTTAGTATGTTATATAGAAATATGTATAATAATATTCCCCATATTTCTTGGGTCTGCTTCTGTTCTAGCTCCTAGTAAAGCCAATCTTGTGTTACAAAACATTTCCTCTATCCATCATCTCTTGCCCGTTTTAATATTTCAATTCTTATTCGTTTTTTTACTTTCCTCCCAAATTCCTCCCTTGGGTCTTCATCAGTGGTTGGTTTCCAGTTTTTTTACTACAGTTTGCGCATGTACACGTGTGTGCAATGCTTCTGTGCATGCACAGAAGCATCCAGGTAGGTGGGCGGAACCTCCTGCTGCCACCACTACCAGTTTGTCTGATCCGGGCCAAACTGGCAGAAACCCACCTCTGTTCTTCATCTCTATCTACATCTTTTGTGTTTAACTTAAGTATTTCTTCCATTTGTACTATCTTTTGCTGCCCAAGTATCTATTTTGTTTTCAAGAAAATCTTTCTGTTTAGCCAGTATCATTTTTTTGTCTTTTAACATATATTTTCCTTGAATTGTTTCATAAGTTTTTACCCCTTCTTATCTTCTTGTTTAATTTGTTGATTTGTCTATTCTATCTTTTCCCCTGGTCTCTCTATTATCCCCTCTATTTTCTGGGCTTTTTGATCATTATTCATTATACTTTGTAGAAAATTTTGTAGTTTCCCATTTATGTTATTCCTTAAATCCTTTATCTCTCTGTGATTCCTTATCATAATATCATACATGCTTTGAAACATCGACACCATTTCTTTTTCGAACCCACTTATTTCCCCCTGCTGACGCATCTTGTCTTCTTTTGATAAGTCCAAATATAGCTCAGTAGTCTGCCAATGGTCTATCATCACCCCAGTGTCTCAAATATCTTTGACCTCAAAAAGTCGATCTCGAAACCATTTATTCAATCCTGACATTGCTCCTCAGAGAATACAGTAAGTATAATTCATCATGTCCCACAGTTAGTCAATTTAGTTCTTTTTAGGTAATCCAGGAAGATTTCCAAATGTCTCCTAAAGTCCACTTTATGAGTTCAGTCATAGCTCCTGATATTTGAAAGTCACTTTATTTAGATGTCTTCTGTGTTCTCACCATTAAAGCTCCAGTAGTCATGAAGTAGATAAGTATAGAGCAGTAGATAGCACAGCACTCTTCCAGGTGAAATCTACTTACCTTCACTACCAGTTTGCAAATGTGAGCACACATGCCACTTCCATGCATGTGCAGGACATTCCGTGCATGTGCAGAGTGTAAGAAAACGGACATGATGACATCCGGGCAGGTGGATGGAGCCTGCTATTGAGCACGCCTGCAAAGGTAAGTAGAACAGTGGGGGGGGGGAATCCGCTGTGCCAGATGATTTAGATTAGCAGGATTTCCTACTTTCTAGCTAATATAAATCGTGCGTCACAGCTGATCATCGGAATACTGGTTCGCCCGAAGCATATTTTTTTTACTACCGGTTCAGGTGAACCAGTCCAAACGGGTAGCATTTAACTCCTGCTCCAGGTGTTATTCATTTCCACTTTCTCCTCTCACTTATCAGTATTTTTCCCAGGGTTATAGGAGTATAATGTCTATTCCATTCACCAGTAGGTGGCACCTTCAGCTTAACTTTCAATGTTACCCAGATTCTAACAGGTTCTGTTGGTATTTATTCAAACAAATAATCAAAATTCTGACAAGTAATTCCAGCATTTTAAAATGCCTTATTGCCAATAAAAATTAGAGACCCAATCTTTCTGTGTTTTTAAAGGTTTTGTGCTCTCTTCTTAAAATCTTTTCTTTCAGGTCTGTGATTTTTCTCTCTGTAATTGTTCGCCACTTAAACAAACTCTTTAGAGTTTCTTTTCCAGAATTTATTTTCTTTAGCATAGATTTTAAGTAAAAAAGAGAGAGTCATCTCACCCAGTTCAAGTCACTGTTCATCCACACCGATCCAGCACATTCTTTGTTTCTTCAGGTGCCCCAGATTCATTATAGCCATAAAAGCTGCCTCTCCTCTTTATTGTTGGATGAGAGGAAATTAGCCCTGGGTCAAGCAGGAGAGCCACTGCTCTCCATGACCTGCAGGGCATCCCTCCACTCTTCATTACCCCTACAGGGTGACTTTAGCTCCTTATGGGGCCCTCCAATGAAAGAATTCAGTGCAAGTTCTCGGAGCCCCACTCTTTGCATCCAAAAGCGTCACGACATCAACTAGAATTTTTTTAAAAACTATTTTAGCAAACACTGTTAGGAAAAGTGTGAAGAAGTGCAGCTATAGCTACCTAACAAACTGGTCTATGCACACACAATCTGCTGCAGCAAGAATGTCTTATATTCTTATATAAAACATTCTTGATGCAGCAGATTGTATGTGCATAGACCAGTTTGTTGGGTAGTGTTGTGTCCCGCTGGCGGACAGCGGAGCTGGCAGAAGAGTCGGACAGTGTGAAGATTGGGGATGAACATGGGCAAGTCCTGGGGGCTGAAGAAAGCTCAGACGAGGGCTCTGTGTTGGAGGCAGAAAAGGAGCTAGACTGCAGCGAGGCAGAGGAACAGCTGGAGCCTGTTCCCAGTGTGTGCATGCGCAGAGCTGCCAGAAGACAAAAACAACTAAGAAAACAGGGTCGACTTGGGGGTAAAGCCATACCTTGGAGGTGATTGACCCCTCCCAGAGGAACCAAAAGAGGAGCGAATGGGGAATGGGCTTTTGCAGGAAACAATTCATTCCTTTGGTCATTTCAAGAGAGGAAAGTTCTGTTTGTGTTTATAAGAGACTCTGTGCCAAGTGTTGACTTGCCCTGCATTTGGAAACTAATAATCTGGCAGCTCGCCAAGTGAGATTCGCATTGATCAATATTCCTCTGAAAGATTGTTTGCCAAGCCTTGCTGACTGTGAATGAAAGGAATTCAGTCATGTAAATAAAATAAGTTTGCCGGGACCCAGACTCTGCTTCATGCTTGTTAGGGAAGCCTAGGTCAGGACAGCTGCACTTCCTCACACTTTTTCCTAACAGAGTTTGCTAAAATAGTTTTTTTTTAAAGAACTCTTCAGAGGGTAGAGCAGAATGTTCATTTTAGACCTGGTCCTTTTCCTCATTTAGGCTGGATCAAACATTTCCATCAATGTTTTTGCGCTTTGAAGTCATGGCCCAATAAACTGGAAGCTTACAGAATGCTTAGTTATTTATTAAATTCCTACCCCAAATTTCCTCTTAACCCTTTCTCCTCTGAGTTCCACAAACAATAACTTAGCATGGGCTAAGACAGAGCAACTATTCCCAAATCACCTAAGTTAAGTTCCATAGCTGAGGCAATCTTGAGTCTGGTTCTCCCTACTCTTAGTCCAACATCTTAATCCCAAATACTGATATAACTCTTGGAATTGTATTTTAATTGATTGCTAAAATAGTGTTGTTGTTGTTTGCCTTGAATGCCTTGAATGGAAGGGATCAATGTAACATATCAAAAAAATAATAATACTGAACTAGACTCTGCCTAGGTTCCTGCTCTTGTGTGAGGTCCAACCAGTTGCTTTCAATGGCTTCCCAAAGCAGCTTTCTCACCTTTTTTCTCTCACACTCAATACAAGGTAATAAGTTCCTGAGGACCGGTGACATGAATTTCTTGCCTCTCTAATGTGCAATGTTCAATTGTTCAACGAGTAATATAAAAAGACAGCACTGTGTTCTGTCCAAAAGCTCTATCTTTGTAAGCCAAATTTTAAGCAGCTACTAAGGCCTAATTTTTAGAGTAATGTTCCACATCACACTCTTGTGCCATTCAGCTTGTATTTACCCAGCCAAGGCCTTTTGAGTTCAACCCCAGGGCTCCTGTTCTTACTTTTTATTTTGCAGCTAAGGTAGGGTGGAAAAAATCACTTCTCTTTTTCTTCCACAAATTAGCAGCTCATCAACTCCCTGGTGTCCTTAGCAAACAGAGCCTTCCTTGCTGGGGAAATAAAGTTTGCCTTGTAATGCGGATGTGATCCTGCAGAGAAAAGGGAGGGAGTTTCCGGGCTTTGCTTGAAGCACAGCTGTCTTCTTTCCTTCTGCTACCAGAGCTATAGGAGGAATGGAGGCTGACTGTGATACAGGTGAGCAAATAGTGTCTGGAAGGTGAAAACTACACTTGGCAATGATGCATGTTCTCTCCAGAGTGGCAGTTCTCAAAGTGTGGTCTGGAGATCCCTGCGGGTCCCCGAGACCCTTTCAGGAAGTGCACAGTAAATATTTTAAAACATTTCAACTTAAATTTCTAATACAGTAAGTATCAATAAATACAACCAGATAAATCCAAACCAAAATGTTGGAGGACTAGTGCTATAAAGGAACATGTGAACATGTAGGCCTGTTAATGGGTAGCAACTTTAAATCTTCCAACTTCTAGGAGTATTTTACACATGTTCTTGCTCCCCTAAGATTTTTTTCCAGTGCCAAACATAGAAACTACCTGGGTTGTAAAAACCAATGCTGGTTATGGTTTACACATTGGACACTAGTTGAACCTCACATTACTGATATATGTTTTTGTGGGCCAGGGTCCACCACAGACTTTAAAATGTGATCTTCATTCAACAACCATGATGGTAGGGGATGGATTGGGAAGTCAGAGGAAAACAAAATGCAAAAAGTATGTAGACAGTGATAATATGTGGAAGCAAATAGCGGCAATGACAATTAACAAGGCAGTGTTGGTGGGACACTCAATGATTCTGGCATTGATAAAGTAATTAACAGAAGTGGTGTGATAAAATTCATACTCTCAGTTTAAGCTTAGGTGACAGAATTGAATCTCCATTGAGTCTCTCTGGTAAATCTTCAAGGACCCAAGATCATGGAATAGTTTAAAGATTAGGAGCAAAGGAATATCTTTCTTTTTTCTGAATGAGACAAGAATCAAAGCATATGAATCAAATGAAGATCTGTATGAAATTTAGATGGTGCTCTTTTGTTCAGCAAATTTAAAAATATAGACTCCTTTATTCTTCTCCATATTGTTTATTTGGAAAAATATCCATGTAGTTTCTCATTGTTTTATTCCAGAAGACTTTTTCTACATCCAAGTCCAGTCTATAGCTCTCTAAAATTTTCTGGTGGTCTCCAATTCAAATTCCAGACTTGCTCCACTTATCAGTGGAGATCAGCCAAGGTCAGCTAGAGGCAGAAAAACAAAACCAGTTATGAATCTCCCCAAAATGGCATTTTTCTTTTTCTTGAAGACATTTTCTCCTCTTTAGATAATAAAAAAGCTAGAAAATATCCTTAACCGTCAGTGCATTTAGTGTTAGTAGCACCAGATACAAGGAAATTGATAGATGCCGAAAAGCACAGAGCAAAAATGGTTGCAGCAAGACCTCTTATCTTTAATTATTCCACATGAAGCCTAGAAGCATTTGGAGTAATGGAGATGGTGAGTACACCCACTCCACTTGACTCTTCTCTGATAAGTACCAGGTGAGGTGACTAGTCCAGCTTCTATCGAAACAGAAGGCATGGTTCTTATCTTGAGTCTCACTCTAGAAGTCTAAAGGATACCTGGGATAAAAGCCTAAGGTACATTCAGTCTTCAAAGGCTGTGGAAAGCAGAGCTTTGGCTCTAGCTTATATCAGCTGAGGAGACACCGCTCACGAATGAACGCAGATATAGGTGTCCTAGGATAATGTTGCTGGATCCAATCTGGTCCGGTCACCAGGACCAGAGGTTTTGTCTTCCGAGCTTTCAGACTCGTGCTTAAGATAGCTCAGTTTTAATTTCTTTTCCATGCCACCATTTCTATTATATACTGTTTTCTAGATCTTCAGAATCTATCACACTACTTGATGTCACTCCAAATATTTGACATAAATGCTATTATCCAAAATCATCTTGGCTATGGAATTACCTAGGAAGTAGAGAAACATGGTCAGATTACATTAGGTCAGTGTTTCTCAGCCTTGTCAACTTGAAGATGTCTGGACTTACAATACAATACAATAGCAGAGTTGGAAGGGACCTTGGAGGTCTTCTAGTCCAACCCCCTGCGTGGGCAGGAACCCTATACCATTTCAGACAAATGGCTATCTAACATCTTTTTAAAGGCTTCCAGGGTTGGGGCATTCACAACTTCTGGAGGCAAGCTGTTCCAGAGGTTAATTGTTCTAACTGTCAGGAAATTTCTCCTTAGTTCCAAGTTGCTTCTCTCCTTGATCAGTTTCCACCCATTGCTTCTTGTCCTGCCCCCAGGTGCCTTGGAGAATAGTTTGGCTCCCTCTTCTTTGTGGCACCCTCTGAGATATCGGAACACTGCTATCATGTCTCCCCTGGTCCTTCTCTTCATCAAACTAGACATACCCAGCTCCTGCAGCCGTTCTTCATATGTTTTAGTCTCCAGTTCCCTAATCATCTTGGTTGCTCTTCTCTGCACTCTTTCCAGAGTCTCCATGTCTTTTCTACATCGTGGCGACCAAAACTGTATGCAGTATTCCAAGTGTGGCCTTACCAAGGCACTATACAGTGGCATTAACACTTCACGTGATCTAGATTCTATCCCTCTGTTTATGCAGCCTAGAACTGTGTTGGCTTTTTTGGCAGCTGCTGCACACTGCTGGCTCATATTCAAATGGTTGTCACTAGGATTCCTAGATCCCTCTCACAGTTGCTACTATTGAGCAAAGTACCACCTATACTGTACCAGCATTCGCTGGTTGGGGAATTCCGGGAGTTGAAGTCCAGACATCTTCAAGTTGATAAGGTTGAGAAACACTGCATTAGGTAATACATTTTATTTTGACCTTAGAGATTTTCTGAGTGAAAATGAAGACAATTGACATTTGCTTTCCTCAGCATGAATGGGAGGGGCAAAGGAACATAGGAATCTAAAAATTGGAGGTTAATAGTAATCACCATCCAAACCAACTTGTTACCCACACTTGAAATCTTGATAGTGATTTCTTAAGCTCATTTTGAGCTGGTATCAGCACAGAAGAAAAGCTGCTTAAGGCTGCTGTAGAAGAGCACTCAGATCTAATTGTGACCTTTGGACCAATACTGTGATACTCTGCAGAACTAGCCCGGCTTTAGTTACTGCCATCTTCAAGCAATGGAAGGAAATATAATTAGACAGGTCTGAGCTGGGCCTCTCTTTTTTTTTATATAGGGGGGAGGGCATGAGGCAGCATTCAGAAGTGTAGTTTCAGGTGGAGGAGTCAGTGATCTTTTCAGTCTTCAAACCTCCCTGATTATTGCTTCTCCTTCCCTCATGGCACATTCTTTGGGGTTTTTCTTAAAGTGCAATTTCTTATGTCAGAATGGGCCAATCTCAGAGATTGGCAGGGAGGTCCAAGGGGAATCTAACACCATATTCCATACTTTAAGGTCAATCCCTCCAGCCTCAAGAAATAATCCAACATATCTTAAGTCTGCTGTTTGGGCCCCCAGAATTCCATTTTAATCTTGGCTTAATAGATTTTATACATGATACAAAGAGCCCCCACAACCTTTACGTAAAAGTCTAAATAAATTCCAGCAAAACAAATCCTGTTGGAAATTAGAAAAGTAGAAAAAGTAAGAACAATTCAGCAATGGAAACAATTACTCAAGGAAATGGTAGAGTCAAACCGAAGTCGGATAGCAGTCAGGGATTTATTTGCGCAATAGACTGGATTCATTAGCCTAAATGGCCCTTTCCAACTCTTTGATTATATGACATCTTCATTTATCATATACATGAAGTAGACAAGTATGTGTCTAAACAGATACAAAGAATAGCCAGCCTTTATAAAGATTTGTTAGGAATGATTTTTTTTTAGTAAATATTGCAACTGGAGATCTAGTTGAGTGTCATTCTAATCTATTTCTAATCTATTTCTTACTCAATGGTCAAGTTGTTGGAAACGTCTACTTGCTCTGGTTTGCTCTTCTTAAAAAAGCAAATTCAGGCGAAATTATTTTTGCTAATTCCAAAGAGAAATTGTCTGAATAGATGTTTTTGTGACATCCTGACCCCTTTTTAATAGGTTTTTCCATTTAAAAGAAATGCTAAATGCTTAATTTGCCAGGTACCTACAGTAGGAGGAGAGAGAGCCTCCATTAAGACAGAAGGCAGATGGAAAGATAAAGAGAAACCAGGGATGGATTCAGGGCTAAACGTGTCTTATTTAAGGGAGGGGCAGGTTAGGAAAGAGTAGATGGCTGAGATTTCTCACCACAGAAACAACAGCAATAGTCCTATTTGCATTTCTGTCTAGATGCACCCTAACTGCAGAAATGCCTTGTCAGAGAGCGGCTTGGGCCATGTCCTGTTTCTTCATTGATAAACAGGATTCAATCTGATCATGGGCAGAAAACTATCTGGAAATTCATGGATGTAAGTGTGAACAGTGATTTGATATTAACTAAGAAGATGAGCTAGGACAGGGGTCGGCAAACTTAAACACTCAAAGAGCCATTTGGAACCATTTCCCACAGAAAAGAAAATACCGGGAGCCACAAAGGTCCTAACTGGAAGCCCCCTGTTCAATTCTGGTGCTGACCGGAAGTCCAGTTCCCCCACCACAGAGTCTTCTCCTAGCACGGAGTCCTTTTTCGTCCACCTGTCATAACCGAAAGCCCTATCAATTGGGGAGACAACTGGAAAACCCTCCCCTTGCCATAGAGTCTTCTCTTGGCACCCAGTGCTTCCCCCCCTGAAGCTCCTCTCAAAACTGTGGTGCTGACCGGTGACGGAGCCACAGCAGAGGGATAAAAGAGCCACATGCGGCTCCAGAGCCACAGATTGCTGACTCCTGAGCTAGGATATTCAGACAATCTGAATACATTAAGGCAGCAATATGATGTAGAGCTATCTAGAAATAAACTCACAGAGCCTAGCAGGATCTGCTTCCATGAAAAAAAAATCTCCATAAATTTCTCCCATGAGGCCTCAGTAGTTTAGTATCTATCAATACCGTGGTGGTAATCAGTTAAATTATCCACTTCATGGCAATGTATAAAATGCATGAGAGCTATTCTGATCATATGTTGTGTATAAATTCCAAACATTGTTGGTATTGTTGTCATCCAAAAGAAGTTCAGGCCTTTCATAAACACTGCACTGCACTGCTCAGACTGCTCTTGTTTTTGGATTTCAGATGGAGTCTGTAGGATACTTCAGATTTGCCAGTTCTGGAAACATGGCGTCCTGAGAGGCAGACCTACAACGAGGCAGCAACTTTGGGCATCATTAAGTAAGGACAGCTTTTAGGGTGCTTCTGTGCAGAGCGCTGTCATATTTGGGTGCTCCTATGCAGATGTGTCAAGAGGTTACTCAGTTGATCTCTTTATCAAGCATTTTGAATTGCTTCCATAGGGCTCGATATAACCTTGGTTGTTGTATGTCTGCACCTGTTGACATATGATAAAACCAGCCCTACTAAGGGCCCTGTTTCGGTGGACTGAAATCCATCCATCCCATTACCTCATATAGTACTAGTCACAAGTATAAGTCACATCACCAGTGTTCTTGCCATTTTGGGGGCCAGTCAGTGGTGCAATTCAGCCGGTTCCATCTGGTTTGGACGAACCGGTAGCAATGGCGGTGGGAGGCTCCACCCACCCACCTGGATGTCATCACGTCCCTTTTTTTGAGACTCTGTGCATGCATGTAAGGTCCTGTGCATGCGTGCTCACATTTGCGAACTGATAGCGAAGGTAAGTTGATTTCACCCCTGGGAACAGCATGTATAACACTGGTTCTTTTTGCTGCAACACATTATAGATTTATCAATTCTCATCACAATTATTTCCATTGAGAATCAAGAACTGCAGAAAGTTCTCCCAAAAAACCCCCACCAGCTGGACAGCAGGGGAAGATGTTCTGGGTGCCCTCTCCCTTTCTACACTGTGAGAGCACAACTCTAGACGCCGTCTAGCACTCAGGCTCTTCCTTGAAATCTGTATAAACATTTTACAGTATAAGAGACCACTTCTCCTTCTCTGTGCTGCCAACCTTATTTGAATGAAATAATTCTGTTTGACTACAATATACTATTTCAACAGTTTTAGGTTGCATGTACTTATTTCAGGTTCATTTTGTTTTAATTTAATCACTGTAATAGGAAATTGCATTTGCAGGTATGGGAAACCTCTAAGTGGTCTGATTAACATTTTAGAATCAATATTTTTAAACAGAAAAGTGTGCAATTACCCAGACAAATTATCCCAAAGGTCAGGTGGTTGTGAGCTTCTCCATCCCTATGAGAGGATACATAAGGGGGAGAATCCTAAGCATTCAAACTAAATCCTAGACTTTTTAAAAAGTTTTTACAAATGAAGGGTACCCACTTACTCACTCTAGGCAAGACTTGCTTTAATCCTATAAATTGTCCTATAAAAGGACAATTTATCAGTTTAAAGCAAGGTCTTATTCACCTAGAGTTCTAAAACCTTATATATAACTGAACAATATGTATCAACCATAAATTTCTATACACTATTTTCAAGTTATTCCATTGCCAAGAGCGGAATATATTTTGTTGTAGGAGGAGATCACCTAGATAACTGATCCTTTCAGTGTCAGTGAAATAAGTTGTTTGAGTCTCTTAAGTCTCTATTTTATACTTCTAAAGCCAAGAGCTATATTTTACAGATTACTCTCAAAATTCCCATCCCAGGGAAAGATATTGAAGGTGTAACTACTCTCCAGCTACACCTATATTCAAAGACCATCAGCATTCTGCAGCCCCAAATTTTGGTTTGGGAATAGGTAACACAACATTTACTCATAGTCCTGGTCAAAGGTTTCCACCTGGAGGTGCAGCAGAGCAATTGCAACTACTTCATACAACTGGAGTAATTCCGATTCACCTAGTGCTGAAATCAATAATCTTCCTCCCGCCTTCTCCAAACACATCAATGACAATTATTCAGCATCTACATCATATAGTATTAAGTTTTACAACAGCTTTTAAGCATTTTATAGTTTTGCACAGCTACTCTGCAGTAGCATGTTGGTATATGTAGCAGTTAATGTTTGATTTTCTCTAAAATGTAACATTCAGCAAAGGGTATTATATCTCATAGTAGAGCCATTCACACCATCAGAAGACATGATTATTGCAGCCAGAATCTCCATCTTTAAATCCAGATTCAATTTCCTTTTAAAAATTAGAAAAAACAAGTTCTGCAATTAAAGTTCAATATCAAAATGTGAAATCTTAGTGTATGTCTAATTTTGAACATTTGTGAATGAGACGGTGAACATAACAATTACTTCACTGTGGTTATAAACATCTTTCGACTTTGAAACCACATTTTTAGGTTAATTCTGCGAAAAGAAATTGTTCAGCCTTCATAACGTAAAGTCAACTTTGTATCCTACAGATGTGCCAGATGACAGACCCCATCACATCAATAGTCAGAATTAAAGGAATTTTTTATTTGATATACATGAACCAAATAAGAAAGGTGTCACAAAATGTTTGTGTAAGTTTGTGTGTGCCAATGCATGCCTTATAGCAGGGATGTCCAAACTTGGGAACTTTAAGACTTGTGGACTTCAACTCCCAGAATTCCCCAGCCAGCTATGCTGGCTGGGGAATTCTTGGAGTTGAAGTCCACAAGTCTTAAAGTTCCCAAGTTTGGACATCCCTGCCTTATAGTCAATGTTGACTCTTAACATTGAGACTAGTAGATGTTTTACCTTCTCTCTTTCTCCCCCCCACCGCTCTCCCCATATGTGTCTTTGCACCCCTTCAAGTCAGACGTGGCTCCTGTCAATTGCCAGGACAAGTCCCTGCGGTTTTCTTGGCAAGATTTCAGAAATGGTTTGCCATTGCCTACTTCCTAGGAGGAAGAGATGCAGTGCCTCAGTGACTAACACGCTGAGCTTGTCGATCAGAAAGGTCGGGGGGTTCAAATCCCTAGCACCACGTAACAAAGTGAGCTCCCATTACTGGTCCCAGCTTCTGCCAACCTAGCAGTTCAAAAGCACGTAAAAATGCAAGTAAAAAAATAGGAACCACCTTTGGTGGGAAGGTAACAGCATTCCGTGCATCTTCGCATTTAGTTATGCCAGCCACATGACCACAGAGATATCTGGCTCTTCAGCTTTGAAACAGTGATGAGCACCTCCCCGTAGAGTTGGGAACAACAAGCACATATGTGGGAGGGGAATCTTTACCTTTACTTCCTAGGACCGAGAGGGAGTGATTGGTCCAAGGTCACCCAGCTGGCTTTGTGCTTAAGGCAGGACCAAATGTATGGCCTCTTGTTTCTAGCCTGAACTACTAAATCAAACTGGATGTTATATCACTGAGCATATTAACCCAAATATATTATAACTTCGCAAAAAAGAAATTGTATTTTAATGATTATCAAACATTTCCTGGCTAATGAGGAAGCTTCAAATATAAAAATGCCAAGATGTTATTAAAGAATAGCACAAAAACCTTTGGAAAAGTGGTTAAATTTTGCTGAATTTTTATTTGGATGCAGAAAGAAATTCAAGACTGTGTGTGGGGGAATCTCTCTTCATTTCATTTTCACAGCAAAAACACTGTGCTATTCTGAAGTTTTTGCTAATATTTTTAAGTAGCCCTTGTGTTTAAAATATTACAAAGGCAAAGCGATAACCTAAGATGCTGTATGGCACTGAGATCTGCTGGTGGGATGAGAAGGTTATTGCTGAATTGGTAGAGTAGTCCAAACCAACTTCAGAGGTAGGGTTACCTTCCACCACCATTAGATATCATCTTGCAATTTTTGAAGCTATATAAGAAACTAAAAAGCCTTCAATAATCCACCTTGTCAAAATCTGTTTTCTCAGTTGGACCAAACTTTTGTCACTCATCCTATAAATGTCCTTGCTAACATTTGGGGCAGGACATGAGATCCAAGTAAAGTCCAATCATTTATGCTATTCTATGTATCTAGGATCCCTAATTTAAAGTCCACTTTGCAATTCAACATACTTTTAAAAATCATTATATTATCTAATATTTGTGGCTTGCTTTCTTTTTTTGAATTTTTGGTTTCGATCAGTAGGTTTCAGTTTTATGAATTTGATTTCTCTTTTGGTATTGCCTGGCCATGTTGGGACTTTCCAATATAAAATTATATTATGATTTTAACCAGATCATGGTTGCCCCAAAGGTGCTTTTTCCAAAAGGCAACTGGACTTTCTAGGGGTTTTTTTTCCTTTGAAAATATTCCACTTCTCATCCAAAAAACTTCTTCATTTCTGACTGCTGAGGAATGGAAGGATTTATATTCTTTGCAGTCATTTGGTCATTAGCACTCTGAGCAGAGGTGGGTTCCTCCTGGTACAGTACGGTACCCCAGAAGAGATAGTGAAAATCTGGCGTACCGGACCAGACCGATAGTAATGGTGGCTTGGCCATGCCCCCGAACCTGTTCTCCTGTCAGAAGCTTTTTTTAAAGCCCTTTTCCCCTGCCAGTTCAGGCAAGAGAAAAGAGGTTTTAAAAAATAAAAGAGGAAGAGGGAGAGGGAGAGGGAGAGGGAGGGAGGGAGGGAGGGAACTCACTTTTCAGCCAAGATTCAGCAAAGGAGACAAATGTTGTTGCTTTAAATTGGAGCTGAGCATGCCTCGCTGTGGAATTCTGGGAGTTGAAGTCCACAAGTCTTAATGCTGCAAACTTTAAATTGAAAAGCTGCTCAGAAGGAGGTTTGAAAACTGACATTCAGCAGTTAGTTTCTGGGTTAGCTGAACAACAAATATATATGGTCTTATATGGTTCTATGTTTTTGAAGTTTTGGGGTTTGTGCAATATGGGCTATGTGTTTCTAAAATGGTTTGGATCATTCCCTGCTTGTGAATGGAGCCAAACTTTCTATATTATCTCTATCTGGCAGGAATGTGGAATGAGCCTTCCTGGGAGTAATATTTTATTTGGGAGGGGAGCTTCCCACAGAGGGAAGGGAGAAAGAAAGAAAGAAAGAAAGAAAGAAAGAAAGAAAGAAAGAAAGAAAGAAAGACAGCACAGCAATTTAGGGCTAGAAGGCTACTCAGAGGTTATTTAGTCCAACCCGCTGCTGCAGCAGGAAACCTTACATTGTCTGGATTATTTTGGTACCTCTAACAGAGAGGAAAATTTCCAGAAAGGAGAAGAGGTTTACTAGGACAAGGCTGCCATGCAGAGGAAGGCAGAGATAGACCTTGACATATGACTACAATTGAGCCCAAAATTTTGCTTGCTAAGCAAGAGCATTGTTAAGTGAGCTTCATCACATTTTACCCCATTCTTGACACCTCCTGGTGAGTGACATCAAGTTGGTCACACCCACACAGACACATGACTGCCAAACCCTGTCCACAAAATAGGCCACACCCACAGAATAGGTAGTAAAAAAAAAACGAAACCCTGCAGTCCCAAGAGGTTCCACACCCATTTACATTCTGATTCAGGTGAAATAAGAACTGCAGTAAATTCTCAATTTTGGATTTTTATACAATTACCCCACAGCTCAAATGTTGAGCATATAGTTTTTTAAAATAAAGTGAACTTCCCAAGGATTTCTTACATTCCTTCAAAGGATTCAGCTACTGCTCTAATCACAGTAACAGGAATTAATTGATATAGGTAAGAGAAGAGAAGAGAAGAGAAGAGAAGAGAAGAGAAGAGAAGAGAAGAGAAGAGAAGAGAAGAGAAGAGAAGAGAAGAGAACATAACTGGAAGGGACCTTGGAAGTTTTCTAGTCCAGCCCCCTGCTCAAGCTGGAGAACCTATACTATTTCAGATAAGTGACTGTCTAGTTCAGTGATGGCGAACCTATGGCACGGGTGGCACGCAGAACCATTTCTTAGGGCACGCGAGGCATTGCCCTGTCAGATCCAGTGCACTTGTGTGCGCTGGCCAACTGATTGAGACCTTCTTTTGAGGCTGTTTTTCACCCTTCCCTAAAGCCTCTGGAGGCTTTAGGGAAGCTCCTGAAGCCTCTGGAGGTGGGGGGGAGGCTGTTTTCACCCTCCCCAGGCTCCTAGAAGGCAAAAAAAGCATGCCAAAAGCAGGGGGTCGCACACATAGCATTATGGGTGTGGCATGCCCATGCATGACCCCCCTGCGCTCCCCCCCTTTTGGCATGCAAGCAGGGGTGGGTTTCAAAATTTTTGGAACAGGTTCTGTGGGTGTGGCCTGCTTTGTGGGAGTGGCTTGCCGGCCATGTGACCGGGTGGGAGTGGCTTGCCAGCCATGTGACCGGGTGGGAGTGGCCAATTTGTATATATGTGTATATATACATATTTCAGTTAATGGTACAGAAAGAGGGGAGGGTGGGGTTGCTGGCTTGTGAAACCAGCCTCAGGTAGGTCAGCGACAGGGAAGGGACTTGACGGCTGCCGGTCTGTTTTCTAAGCCTCACACCTAAACTCTGTTCAAGGAAATTCCGATTTAAATAAACAGATCGCTTCTCCCCCGCATCCAGCCTCCCCCGTCCCCTCCATTTGGCAAGGCGCAGAGCCAGAAGCCTCCCCGCTCTTCCAGCACCGACCTTCTACCTGAGAAGACGGGGGGGGGAATGGCGGCCTATCCCAATCGGGAGACTTTCCCAAGCGCAGCCGAAGGATCCCTCCATCAGCCAGGCCGGCTCTCCGAAGGGGTCCCCCTTTCCCCTTCTCCATGGGGGTGGGTGGTGGGGGTGGGCCGCTCACCTCGTCGCCCCACTTGAGCACGTCCTTGTGCCTCTCCCCGACGGCCCGGTAGATGTGCAGGAACTGCTGGATGCCGTGTTTGCGCACGTGCTCCGCGTGCCGCTGCGTCTTCTCCCAGCTGAGTGGAGAGCCTTGCGACAGAAGCCCCATGGCTCTGCCGGGGAGGAAGAAGAGGAGGCACGAAGAGAGCGCGAGAGGAGGCGCGCGGAAAAGGCAACCTGCGGCCGCTGCTGCCGTGACAACTCCGAAGAGCAGCGCTCGGGCCAGGAGCCGCCGGCCAAAAAAAAAGAAAGCACACACACACACACGCCCTACACCTAGCCGCGAGTGGATTCTCCTTGCGTGTTTCCCACCGCCTGAAGTAGGTTGTGTGTGTGTGTGTGCTTTCTTTTTTTTTGGCCGGTGGCTCCTGGCCCGAGCGCTGCTCTTCGGAGTTGTCACGGCAGCTGCGGCCGCAGGTTGCCTTTTCCGCGCGCCTCCTCTCGCGCTCTCTTCGCGCCTCCTCTTCTTCCTCCCCGGCAGAGCCATGGGGCTTCTGTCGCAAGGCTCTCCACTCAGCTGGGAGAAGATGCAGCGGCACACGGAGCACGTGCGCAAACACGGCATCCAGCAGTTCCTGCACATCTACCGGGCCGTCGGGGAGAGGCACAAGGACATGCTCAAGTGGGGCGACGAGGTGAGCGGCCCACCCCCACCACCCACCCCCATGGAGAAGGGGAAAGGGGAACCCCTTCGGAGAGCCGGCCTGGCTGTCTTCTTTTTCCCTCAGCGAAGCATGGGCGAGGAGGAGGCGGCGCTTCGCTGAGGGAAAAAGAAGACAGTGCAGTCGCCTTGCTTGCTTTCCTGCCTGCCCGCCCCAGCTGGGAGCAGCAGTTAGCAGCGGCGACTTACTTCCGGGTCCACGATCCAAAGGGATCGCTCGGGATCCGGAAATTTTACGAAAGGGCTCGCGCGATCCCGGGCGAACCCTCATAAACCCACCCCTGCATGCAAGCCAAAAATGGTTAGCCATCACTGGTCTAGTTTCTTCTTAAAAACCTCCAGAGATGGAGCCCCAACGATTTCTGAAGGCAAGGTGTTCCACTAGTTAATAATCCTCACTGTTACAAAGTTTCTCCTTAATTCCAGGTTGCTTCTCTTCTTGATGAGTTTCCAACCATTGTTTCTTGTCCTGCCCTCTGGTGTTTTGTAGAATATTTTGACTGCCTTTCCTTTGTGGCATCCCCTCAATTACTGGATTCTGTGTTGATTCTCTGAACCCGCTGAGCCAGTGGGTTTCCTTTAGAAGAGCATAAAAATATAAGGAAAATATAAAAATGTATAAAGAAAGGTGGACTCCTATGTTGTTAAATATATACTGTCTTCAAAAATTTTTGTGGAAGACTGATATGCTGGTTATCTTAAGAACAGGAGAGAATTCTACAAATTCCAAATGTCCAAAAAAACTCCTGTAAAACGGGGAAGCAAACTTTTTTTTTTTTGCAAATTGAGCACATTATTTTATTATTATTATTTATTAAATTTATAAACCGCACCCTCTCCCCGAAGGGACTCGGGGCGGTGCACAGGAAATTAAAAAACATATAAACATAACAATTATAAATATTTAAAACCCAAATTAAATAACTATCGCCCAGTTGATAAAAAATCTTAAAATCTTAAAACTATTTCTCCTTAAAATCCCGATTAAAACAATTTAGACTTCAGACTGCAGGCTAGGTGAGGTTGATTACCAAAGGTTCTACCATCAATTAGACATTCTGTGCAATCTTGCACAGCTTCTGATAATATTAGATTATTGGTGGACATTCCAACAAATCTTGAAACAGCTTCGGTAGTTTTATTTGTTTTATTCTATTCTGATTGGTTACAAAGGAGTTATTCACCTGTGGTCCCTCATGTCCATCTGTCCACACACACACACACACCCATAGGAACCTGTCAAGGATACTCTGGTCTCCTAGTGATATGGTAATGAGCCACCCTTTCTTGAATGGGGTAACACACATATGCAGCTGGGATAAAAGCATACCAATGTAAGCACACCTTTTTTGTTTTTGTTTTTGCTGTTCCTTTAAATCAGTGCTGGCAATTGCCTGGACAAGCCCTCCAAAAGTTTTCTTGGCAATATTTTGGATGTGGTTTGCAGTTGCCTTCCTATATTAAATTCTGATCAATGTTTATATCAAAAATAAGATAACAGAAGGTATTGGTAACATGAGGGAGATTTCCCAGTTGATTAAGATTAACTACAATATATTAAAGAGCAACTTAATTAGAACACTTAAAAGTTCATGCATGAAAAGAAAACTTTATCTGTTTTAAAGATTTCTGAAGAATTATCAACTTCCCATTATTTCCAGTAGATAGCAGCAACGTATCATAGTTCCTGCTTTGTCCATTGGTTAAAGTTAATGCTAATTTATTTATTTATTACTTTGTCAAACATGTACAAGATAGCAGGTATAAGTATGAACATGGACATGAACAAAGGACATGAATACAAGTAAATGGGGAGAGTAGGACAGGGACGGTAGGATATTGTTTTAATATATTTAAATTTTTAGCACAGGGATATCAATTTAATTTGGTTTTATATTTTGTATATTGTTGTT
Organism: Rhabdophis nuchalis; assembly: GCA_039707465.1. Classification (NCBI taxonomy): domain Eukaryota; kingdom Metazoa; phylum Chordata; class Lepidosauria; order Squamata; family Natricidae; genus Rhabdophis; species Rhabdophis nuchalis. Next base: position 125,766,820 of record CM077645.1, read on the forward strand.
TATATATGTTTTTAAATTGCCTCTGCACCGCCCCGAGTCCCTTTTGGGAAAGGGTGCGGTATATAAATTAAATAAACCATAAACCAACCATAACCATGCCCCTTTATGGACCTCTTAGGAATGGAGTGTGAGGTCCACGTAGACAGTTTAAGTTTGAAGCTGTGAGGGTTTGAGGATGTAACAACGGAGTTGGGCAGAGCATTCCAGGCGTTGACCACTCTGTTACTGAAGTCGTATTTTCTTCAATTGAGTTTGGAGCGGTTTACCTTGAGTTTGTATCAATTGTTTGCCTGTGTATTATGGAGGTTGAAACTGAAGAAGTCTTTGACAGGTAAGACAATGTAGTAGACAATTTTGTGTACTATGCTTAGATCAGACCGCAGGCGATGCAGTTCCAGATTGTCCAAGTCCAAAATTTCAAGCCTGGTGGCATAAGGGATTCTATTGTGAGTAGAGGAGTGGAGTAACTCTGGACCGGAGTTGGTATTCAGCCAGTTCTGACAGGTTCTGGAGAACCAGTAGCAGAAATTTTGAGTAGTTCGGAGAACTGGCAAATAGGCTGGCTCCGCTCCTGCTGCCTCCCAGCTGATCTTCTTTTGTTGCCCTGAACAGGAGAACTGAGCTGGAAAGCAGGTTAGTGGGGTGGGGAGGGAATGGGGATTTTGCAGTAATTTTCCCCTGCTATGCCCACAAAGCCACGTCCACAGAACCAGTAGTAAAAATTTTGAATCCCACCACTGCTCTGGACCCACAATCATATTATTTATTTTTTATTTTTTATTTTATTAAATTTATACCCCGCCTTCTCCAAAAGGACCCAGGACGGCACACAGGAATTTAAAATACAATACAAAATCAAGTAAAAATTTATTTGATACCCATCCTGCGCTAAAAACAAATTAAAATCCCCAAATTTAAAACTGTCTAAAATAGTCATTTGTGGAGGTTACGCTAGGCCGGCTAAATGGAACACTGGCGGAAGTCTTTAAACACTGGCGGAAGAGGCGGCGGTCGGAGATGGTGCGAAGTTCAGGGGGTAGGTCGTTCCAAAGGGCAGGGCCTGCCACAGAGAAGGCTCTTCCCCTGGGTGTCGCCAGTCGGCATTGTCCAGCCGACGGCACCCTGAGAAGGCCCTCTCTGTGGGAGCGTATCGGTTTAAGGAATGTATGGGGCAGGAGGCGGTCTCGCATATAACTAGGTCCCGAGCCATGGAGCGCTTTAAAGATGGTCGTCAAAACCTTGAAGTGCACCCGAAAGACCACAGGAAGCCCGTGCAGCTCGCGCAGGATTGGTGTTATATGGGAGTGTCTAGGCGCTCCCGTAATCACCCGTGCGGCTGCATTCTGGACTAACTGTAGCTTTTGAGTGCACCTCAAGGGAAGGCCCATGTAGAGAGCATTACAGTAGTCGAGTCGGGATGTCACGAGTGCTTGAGTGACTGTGCGCAGGGCAGCCCGGTCCAGTAAGGGGCGCAATTGGCGCATCAGGCGTACCTGATGAAAGGCCCCCCTGGCCACGGCTGCCACATGGTCCTCCATGGACAGCCGGGAATCCAGGAGGACACCCAAATTGCGCGCCCTCTCCACGGGGGCCGGTGTTTCGCCCCCAATGGCCAGAGTTGGAGTAATCTGGCTGAACTGGGGTGCCGGGAGCTACAGCCACTCAGTCTTGGACAGGTTGAGCTTGAGTTTGTTACTACCCATCCAGATCTGTACGGCTTCCAAACACCGGGACATCACCTCGGCGGCATCGTTGGGGTGGTCTGGGGTGGATATGTACAGCTGAGTATCATCAGTGTACAGATGATATCCCACCCCAAAACCACGGATGATCTGGCCCAGCAGCTTCATATATGTGTTGAATAGTAGGGGCGAGAGGACCGACCCCTGAGGAACCCCACATAAGAGGGGTCTCGAGGCCGACCTCTGCCCCCCTGTCAACACATATTGCGACCGACCAGAGAGGTAGGACGAGAACCACCGTAAAACGGTGCCTCCCAGCCCCAACACCCCCAGTCAGTGCAATAGGATATCATGGTCGATGGTATCAAAAGCCGCTGAGAGGTCTAACAGGACTAGGATAGAGGAATATCCTCTATCCCACGCCCTCCAGAGATCATCTACCAACGCGACCAATGTCGTCTCGGTGCTGTGACCGGGTCGGAAGCTGGACTGGCGCGGGTCTAGATAATCAATTTTTACCTGATACGCCAGTTGCGCCCCTTTCTAGATTGGGACGCCTTACGCACGGTCACTCAAGCCCTCGTCCCTTCCCACCTGGACTACTGCAATGCTCTCTACATGGGGCTCCCCTTGAGGTGCACCCGGAGACTCCAGCTAGTACAGAATGCAACTGCGCGGGGGATTCTGGGAGCTTCACGGGTACTCCCATGTAAAACACCTCTCCTGCGCGAGCTGCACTGGCTGCCTGTGGCCTTCCGGGTGCGCTTCAAAGTGTTAGTAACCATCTTCAAAGCGCTCCATGGCACGGGACCTGGCTACCTGCGAGACCGCCTCCTACTACTTACCTTCCTTCGACCTGTCCGCTCCCACAGAGAGGGCCTCCTCAGGGTGCCGTCTACCGGTCAATGCCGGCTGCCGACCCCCAGGGGGAGGGCCTTCTCTGTGGCGGGTCCGGCCCTCTGGAATGACCTGCCCCCCGACCTTCGCACCATCACGGACCTACGCCTCTTCCGCCGGGCGCTCAAAACACACCTTTTCCATCTGGCTGGCCTGGCATAGATTTAATGATTTAATTTTAATATAACATTTTAATAGTTTTTAATTATATTTTAGCACAGATTTACTAAATTTAATTCTATTTTATATTGAGATTGTATGTTATTGGTGTTTTTATCCTTTCTGTGCACCGCCCTGAGTCCCACCAGGGAGATAGGGCGGTATAGAAATTTGATTAAATAAATAAAATAAATAAATAAATAAACTTACCAAATTTGCAGATGATGCTAAGCTGGCAAAAATAGCTAACACCCTAGAAGATAGGCTCAAGATCCAGAAGAATCTTGACAGACTTGAACACTGGGCCCTATCTAAAAAAATGAAATTCAATGTAGAGAAAAGTAGTCCTACACTTAAGTAAGAAAAACCAAATACACATATAAACTGGGTGAAACCAGGCTTAATAGCAGTGACTGTGAGAGGGATCTTGGAGTCTTAGTGGACAACCAGCTAACTATGAGCCAGCAGTGTGTAGCAGCAGCCAAAAAAGCCAATGCAATCCTAAATTGCATTAACAGAGGGATACAATCAAGATCAAGTGAGGTACTAATACCACTATATAAAGCCCTAATAGGACCACACATAGAGTACTGCATCCAGTTTTGGTCACCACACTATAAAAAAGATGTTGAGACTCTAGAAAAAGTGCAGAGGAGAGCAACCAAGATGATTAGGGGATTGGAGAATAAAACATATGAAGAACAGTTACACGAACTGGGCATGGCTAGTCTAGTGAAGAGAAGGACCAGGGGAGACATGGTAACAGTGTTACAATATTTGAGGGGCTGCCACAGAGAGGAGGGGTCAAGCTATTTTCCAAAGCACCTGGAAGACAAGGAATAATGGATGGAAACTGTCCAAGGAGAGATTCAACTATTAAATTTTCTGACAGTGAGAACAATCAACTATCTAGACCTGCGCCAGTCCGGCTTTCGACCCAGTCATAGCACCCAGACGGCATTGGTCGCGTTGGTGGATGATCTCTGGAGGGCACGGGAGGTTGCTCCTCTATCCTGGTCCTGTTAGATCTCTCAGTGGGTTTTATTTTATTTTATTTTATTTTATTAAATTTATACCCCGCCCTTCTCCTTGTTAGGACCCAGGGCGGCGCACAGGCATTATTTAAAAACACAAAATACAATAAATATCAATTAAAATGTATTAAATTAATAAACCCGTGCTAAAACCCAATATTTAAAACCTTTACCAAATTATAAATTTTTCTTTAAAAAGTCAGAAACGGGGGGCTATCCTAGGCCGGCTTGTTGAAATAAATACGTCTTAAGACGTTGGTGGAAGAGGCGGAGGTCCGAGATAGTACGAAGGTCGGGGGGTAGGTCGTTCCAGAGGGCCGGGCCCGCCACAGAGAAGGCCCTTCCCCTGGGTGTCGCCAACCGGCATTGCCCCGCCGACGGCACCCGAAGAAGACCCTCTCTGTGGGAGCGGATCGGACGAAGGGATGTATGGGGCAGGAGGCGGTCTCGTATATAGCTAGGCCCCGAGCCATGGAGCAATTTAAAGATGGTCGTCAATACCTTGAAGTGCACTCGAAAGGCCACAGGCAGCCAGTGCAGCTCGCGCAGGAGAGGTGTTACGTGGGTTTGCCTTGGGGCACCCATAATCACCCGCGCGGCCGCATTCTGTACTAACTGTAGCTTTCGAGTGCACCTCAAGGGGAGCCCCATGTAGAGAGCATTACAGTAATCCAGCCGGGACGTCACAAGCGCTTGAGTGACTGTGCGAAGGGCTCCCTGGTCCAGTAAGGGGTGCAACTGGCGTATCAGGTGTACCTGATAGAACGCCCCCCTGGCCACGGCCGCCACAGCTGGGAATCCAGGAGGACGCCCAAGTTGCGCGCCCTCTCCACAGGGGCCAGTTGTTCGCCCCCAATGGCCAGTGTTGGACTTATCTGGCTGAACCGGGGTGCCAGAAACCACAGCCACTCGGTCTTGGACGGGTTGAGCCTGAGTTTGTTACTACCCATCCAGATCTGTACGGCCTCCAGACACCGGGACAGCACCTCGACGGCATCGTTGGGGTGGTTTGGGGTGGATATGTACAACTGAGTGTCATCAGCGTACAGATGGTATTCCACCCCAAAACCATGGATGATCTCGCCCAGCGGCTTCATGTAGGTGTTGAACAGGAGTGGTGAGAGGACCAACCCCTGAGGAACCCCACATGTGAGGGGCCTCGGGGACGACCTCTGCCCTCCTGCCAACACCCATTGCGACCGACTAGAGAGGTAGGACGAGAACCACCATAAAACGGTGCCTCTCAGCCCCAACCCCCCCAATCGGTGCAATAAGATACCATGGTCGATGGTATCAAAAGCCGCTGAGAGATCTAATAGGACAAATATAGAGGAACAACCTCTATCCCGTGCCCTCCAGAGATCATCCACCAACGCGACCAATGCCGTCTCAGTGCTGTGACCGAGCCGGAAGCCGGACTGGCGCGGGTCTAGATAATCAACTTCCTCCAGATGTCGGGGAAACTGTTGAGCCACCACACTCTCGACAACCTTCACTAAAAAGTGAAGGTTGGAGACGGGACGATAGTTCTCTAATAAAGCTGGGTCCAGGGCTGGCTTCTTGAGGAGGGGCCTCACCACCGCCTCTTTCAAGATGGTAGGCAAGGACCCCTCACTCAGAGATGAATTCACAATACCCTGGAGCCAGCCTCGTGTCACCTCCCAGGATGCCAGTACAAGCCAGGAGGGGCACAGGTCCAATAAACATGTGGTGGCTCTAAGGTTCCTCCGCAACCTGTCCATATCCTCGGTAGTAACAAAGTCGAACTCCTCCCAAGGTGTTATCGCAAGACCAGCACCGGACACCTCGACCGGACCACTAGTGGAGGGCAGCTCGTTCCGAATCTGAGTGATTTTGTCCTGCAGGAAAACTCCAAATTCCTCTTCTCAACCCTGCAGAGGGGCTTCCCGCGGCCTCAAATGCAAGAGGGAGCGGGTCACCCCAAACAGGGCGGCAGGGTGGCACAATACTCACGTTTGGCCACTCTTAGCGCCACTAAGTAAGTCCTAATATGGTCTCTCACTAGTGTTCGGTCAGATTCGGATCGAGAAGATCTCCACCTACTCTTTAGGCGTCTCTTGCGGCGTTTCATCTCCCGAAGCTCCTCGGTAAACCAAGGAGCCTGGGTGACTCGATAACATCGACCATGGTATCCTATTGTATGGGGGGACTGGGGGGCTGCTAGCCATTCTTTTGCTTCCCCCTCGAAACCCTCTGCAATGGCATTCACCATGGTTCTGGGGGATGGGTAGAGGCACCGTTTTACGGTGGTTCTCCTCCTACCTCTCTGGTTGGTCGCAATTCGTGTTGACAGGAGGGCAGAGGTCGACTTCGAGGCCCCTTACATGTGGGGTGCCGCAGGGGTCGGTCCTCTCGCCTCTCCTGTTCAACACGTATATGAAGCCACTGGGTGAGATCATCCGTGGTTTTGGGGTAGAGTACCATCTGTACGCTGATGACACCCAGCTGTACATCTCTACCCCAAACCACCCCAACGATGCCGTCAAGGTGATGTCCCGGTGTTTGGAAGCCGTACGGATCTGGATGGGCAGTAACAGACTCAAACTCAACCCGTCCAAGACCGAGTGGCTGTGCTTTCCGGCAGTCCAGTTTAGCCAGGTGACTCCATCTCTGGCCATGGGGGGCGAATTATTGACCCACGTGGAGAGGGTGCGCAATTTAGGAGTCCTCCTGGATTCCTGGCTGTCCCTGGAGGACCATGTGACGGCCGTGGCCAGGGGGGCATTTTACCAGGTCCGCCTGGTCCGCCAATTGCGCCCCTTACTTGACTGGGATGCCCTTTGCACAGTCACTCAAGCAGTCGTAACTTCCCGTCTGGACTACTATAACGCTCTCTACATGGGGCTCCCCTTGAGATGCACTCGAAGGTTGCAGTTAGTCCAGAACGCAGCCGCACTGGTAATTATGGGTGCCTCTCGGCAATCCCACATAACACCTCTCCTGCGCGAGCTGCACTGGCTACCTGTGACCTTTCGGGTGCGTTACAAGGTTTTGATGACCATCCATGGCACGGGGCCTAGTTATCTGCGTGATCGCCTGTTGCACCACACATCCCTACGTCCGATTCGCTCCCACAGAGAGGGTCTTCTCTGGGTGCCGGCGGCCGGGCAATGCTGGTTGGCGACACCCAGGGGAAGGGCCTTCTCTGTGGCGGGCCCAGCCCTCTGAAACGATCTACCTCCTGAACTACGTGTCATCTCTGACCTCCGCCTGTTCCACCAGTGCCTAAAAACGCACTTTTTTCATCTAGCCGGCCTGGCGTGACCTATCCGGTTCCAAACCTGACTTTTAGTGAATCAATGTTTTTAATTGGGGTTTTTAATGTGGTTTTAGCGCAGGTCGGTTGGTTTAATATAGTTTTAATGGGTATTTATATTTTGTATATATGTATTTCTATGTTTTTTGTACATGTGTTCTATGTTTTTAATTTTCCTGTGTGCCGCCCCGGGTCCCTTTGTGGGAGATGGGTGCGGGACACAAATTTGAAAAATAAATAAAATAAATAAAATAATGCAACAGCTTGCCCTCAGAAGTTGTGGGAGATTCATCACTTGAGACTTTCAAGAAGAGATTGGACTGCCATTTGTCAGAAATGGTGTAGGGCAGTGATGGCAAACCTTTTTCACCTCAAGTGCCTAAAACACACACACTTGTGCTATTGTGCTATTGTGCTTGTGTGCCCAGAATTTAATGCCTCCCGTGCCCCCTGAGAATACATGAGTGACACTCCCTGCTGTCCAGTGCATGTACCCACGGCTGTTTTGGAGCCTGGGGAGGGCAAAAATGGCCTCCCCCAGAGGCCAGAAAAAGCCCATTTTCTGACTTCCGGTGGGCCTGGTAGGTCCATTTTTCGCCCTCCCAAGGCCCCAGAAGCTTTCTAGGAGCCTGGGGAGGGCAAAAAAAGCCCCAACACACAAACCGGAAGTTCAGGAATGGACTTCCAGGTTGCCCGTTGGGCCATTTTTCTCCCTCTGGAGGCTTCAGGAGGGTAAAAAATGGCTGAATATCAAGGCCGAAAATCAGCTGGCCAGCACGCTCATGTGCACTGGAGCTGACAGGGCAACGCCTCAGGTGCCCTCAGAAATGGCTTCGCGTGCCACCTGTGGCACCTGTGCCATAGGTTCGCCACCATGGGTGTAGGGTCTCCTGCTTGAGTTGGGGTTGGACTAGATGACCTATAAGGTCCCTTCCAATTCTGTTAATCTGTTATCTGTTACAAACAGAAGGAAAAGTCCCAGGGCGAGCAAGATGTCAGGGAAGCAGATGTTAAGTTCTCATAGGAATTTAGCACAAGGAGAGAATGTCAAGACAGTTAATCTGCTCCCCACACATTCAACTATATTGTTAACTGAGTTTTTAAAAGACAAAGTAATCCAAGAATAGAAATGGATGAAAGCTAGTAAAAGGGAAGGTACAATATCTGCCCCCCAGATAAATTCTGCCTGGGTGCATTCAGAACAATGAGTTCCTCACCTTCTGATAGGCCTTTGAAGCCATGCAGCTGATCCGAGGTAAACTGGGCTTGTGGGAGGTGTGGTCAGTCTTTTGTTCTCCCTCAAAAAATGAGAGAACTGATCCCTTAGATGGGATTGGTTTCTTCTTGCTGCTATCCCATCACATAGGATAAGATTGTAGGATTTTCTGCACCTAAAAAATGCAGTCAGCAGAGACTTAGTTGGTAGGACAACTGTCTGATGGCTTAGCTGTTTGATATACAATAAAAGTCATGTATATTGTTTTTTCAGATAGATTGCTTATTACAAGCCTTGGAATAGAGCTGGTGATTTTTTTTATAAAAAGTTTTTTATTTTTAGCCTCATACAAAGATTTACAAGTATACAGTACATTCTTATCACATTTTAACACTTTTAAACATTCATTTTTCCATATAAAAAATTAAAATACCCTGTTTCCCTGAAAATAAGACCTCCCCAGATAATAAGCCCAATCAGTCTTTTGAGCGCATGCACTAAAATAAGCCCTCCCCTGAAAATAAGCACTCCCTGAAAATATTGAAAACAGCAGCAGTCATGAAATGGCTGTGCATTTCAAAACTATATACCTAAATTTGGTGCCACTACATGTCATCATCAAAAGAAATGTAGCTTTATACCCTATTGAACTCCATCTTCCCAGACATACAATTCACAATGGAGGAAGAAACAGCTAAACAATTATCATTTTTAGATGTGCTCATCAGTAGGCAGGAAGATGGAAGCCTAGAAACCACCGTTTATCATGAGGCCACACATACTTCACACATTCTTAGTTCCAATAATAACCAACCAGTGTCACACAAAAAGAGCTGCATCAGAACTCTATATGGCAGAGTGAGAACCCCCTGTAGGGCCCAGCAAGCTAAACAACTGGAGAGAAGTTGTCTACATGAACAACTCAGGCATATTGCAAGATGCCTGCAAAAAAATCAAGGGAGAGAAAAGAAAAAAGAAGGTAAAAGACCAACATTTTGGGAGCAGTAGAAAGCAGCTTCTAAGATCTACAAGTGTGCATCTCATACGAGTCACATTATGCATTGTAAAGATGGTTTGGAGGTGTGAGATACTTCCAATGTAATCTACTGGATCCCCTGCATGGATTGCCCCTGTGACTATATAGGACAAACAGGGAGAAAGCTAACCAGCGGATTGCAAGAATACAAGCGAGTGGTCAGAGAAGGAGACCCACATCCATTGGTAGCCTCACATTGCAATGAACAAGGACACACATTCAATTTCACAGCTATTAAGATCATTGGCCATGCTGCTACAAAGATATCAGGGAAGGTCAGGGAAATAAGAAAAGAATACCACTTCCTAACTAAGAGTCTGATTAAGAAAGGGGTGAGTTTTAGATGGTAAATTGGCAAGAACAAAGGCACAGATTAGATGCACTAGAGAAAGCAGAATTATTTTATGAACAATATATAACAGCACAGGAAGAAATGCGGGTAAGAGAAGAGGGAGGAGCCAATTGCCGGGAAGCTAAGGAGAAAGATCAAGGGAAAATGGAGAAAGAACAGGAAGAGAAGGCGCTAAGAGAAGGAGCAAGGGCCAAAGAGATAAAGGAGCAAAGAGAACTAAGAATGACTAGATCAACTAAACCTATAAACCAATGACAATGACAAATAAAAGTAATTTCAATAAATATAAATGGACTAAACTCGGCAATAAAAATAAAAAGAATATTCAACAAATTAGAGAAATTGAAACTGGACATTATATGCTTACAGGAAGTACATATTAGAAAGAAACACAGGAAATTTTTGGAACAAGTAAAACTAGGTAATTAAACAAAACTCTGGCAGACCAAAGTAAAAAGGGAATAACACTATATATTAGAAAGACAATTCAATCAGATATAACTTTTGAAGACAGAAGTTGCCTGATGATGGGCTCCAGCATAAGTCCGAAAACTCAAAGAGTAAATGTCTGGTCCCGGTTACCATCCCAAATTAAACCTTGCTTCATTATCCTGGGACGTGTATATTTGCCTTCATTTGTGACCGTTCATACAGTTCAACATGACAATTGGGCAATCTTGGTCCAGTCCAGCACTTTCTCTCAGCCCTAGGAAGGAGGCAATGGCAACCATTATAACATCCTGTCCATCATCTCTAAACTTCTTCCAGTGTTTCTCAGCTAGCCCATTTTGTAGGAATGGATTCAGGAGAACTGAGCCACCAGGAGCCCTTTTATTTAAACATTTCTTTTTCTTTCTTTAAATAGGCAACATGTCTGATTACCTTTCTGCTTTGTTGGGGGGATCAATCTGTGTGTGTGTAAGGGGGGGGCATTATTCTGCTATTTTGGACTAAATCGTCAGGGCCATACAGTTAAAGCACTTACAGTGCAGTCATATGCTAATAATATGAGCATTATTAGGCCATAGACCACCAGTGCAGCATAGCTCTTTATCATAGCATAAAGGCAAACGATGAGACTGACTAAAGGAGGAGGAAGCGAGGGACAAGATAAAACACAGCTGTGTATAAAACTGCCATTTGCGATATTTCCTTTTAATCGAGGGAATTATACAGATGTTTCTTAATATATTAAAATAAGCAAATGTGTACTTGGGAGTGAGATATTTTGGAAAGGTTTAACAGCCCAGATAGAATTGCATTTAGTTGCAATGAATGGAACATTTTATCCTTGTCCTTAACCAAAAACCATGGAAAATTTAAAACTCTTCCAAAGATTTTCAGTAGAACTGAAAGACAAATATCATCTTTTGTATGATTATGAAATAACATCTGAATGCCACATGACAATTTAAATACGAAGATGAAAGATTGAAGGCTCTTCTCTCAACTAATATTTTTCTGTATGTTTACACTGTTGAACTTTCTTTATACAAAGTTGGGAAAACTATAATATGAGACTGTTTATCTCTCAATTCGATTAACTGAAGAAATGCAGCCTCCTACAATTTTTTTCACCATCAGTCTAAAGAACTTCACAGTGAATGACTGGGACTGATTAGCTATTGTGTATGAAAAGAAGAACCTAGAATATCACAAATGCTCTCAAAATCTTGCAGAAAAGTTAGCAGCAATTGTCCAGTTCTTCTCAACTTCTATTAGAATTCCAGTCTTATATACATTGGCCCATTGGAAGAGATTCAAAAAGTATTATTTTATTCTGAAATATTTTATTGTAGAGATTTTTGTAAGTAGAGATTTGCTATGATCTTCCAAATGCAACATTCTAATCTCAGGTGCATCTAATCACTGGAGAAGAGCTTAATGCTGAAGAAGATTGAAGGCAAAAGAAGAATGGCACGACAGAGAATTAGGTAGCTGGATGGAGTCACCAAAGCAGTAGGCGTGAGCTTAAATGGACTCCAGAGGATGGTAGAGGACAGGAAGGCCTGGAGGGATGTTGTCCATGGGTTCACAATGGGTCAGACACAACTTTGCAACTAACAACAAAATGGTTATCTGGATTTTGCAGGCCTGGTACTGATTTTACTTGCCAGAGCAACTCCACCCTGCCAGGAGTGCCTAGGAGTGTGCCAAATCTGAGCACTAGAACAGAACTTCCTTGGAAATAGTTACTAACTCTTTAATTTAACTGCTGGTGTCCACTTTGGGCAAGAGCTCTATTTTTCTGTGACTTTATGCTTGGTATGTTGACCTTTCTCATCATGTAATCTTCTGTTTTTTTAAGAGTTATGAAATTCATAAAATATAATTTTTAAATCAAAGACAACATCAGCAAGAAAATAATGTTCTGTAAGGCAGCGTCATGCATTAAGTATTTAATGAGATCTGAGCTTGATATATTTGTACAGATGGCCTGTTTATAATTGTGAGATTGATAATCAGTCTTTTGATCATTCACAAACAACATGTATATTTCTGGGTTGAAAATTCAAAGCATAATCCTAAACTGAAAAAAAAAAAATACTGCAGAAATGTATATTTTCAAATTCCTGCTTACTAGGTTATGCTAATATAGAAATAGAGAGGATTTGCGGGAAAGAATTGGCAGCCTTAACCTATTCCTACTATAAACAATTGGGTAATTTAATAGATGTACAGATAAGAGCAGGCTAACTGCCCATTTGGGATTCTGCAGAAATAGGGAATTGCTAGCTTGGCCATTTGAATTGCAAAGGTTAGCCCAAAACAGGAAGACACAACCTTTCTCTGCCGTGACAAAATTTATCTAAGAAGGGCTAGGAAGCCTTTATGACCTCCTCCTGTAACTTTCAGACATTTGGATTCAGCAACCAAGTCTTCTTGTTGCCATTTGATTCTCTACCCCCCACCCCCACCCCCACGCCATTCAATCGTACCCAGTTCTAAGAGACTGCCTTGATAAGTCCTTGCAGTTTTGTTGGCAAGGATGTTCAGAAGTGGTTTGCCATTGTCTCCTTCTTAGGCTGAGAGAAAGTGATCCAGCTGGCTTTGTATCTAAGGTGGGACTAGAAATAGTAATTTCACAGTTTCTAGCTTGATGCCTAAACCACTACACCAAATTAGCTCTCGAGTTTTTTTCAAAACTGGAAACCATTAACAGGGAACGCTCTTCTGGCTGAAAGTGGCAGGGGAAAGCAATTATTTCACAAGCTGGTTTGTTTTATTGTATTTGTTTGTTAGGCCATTGTTTCTCAACATTGGCTACATCAAAATGTGTGAACTTCTACTCCCGGTATTCCCTGGCCAGGGATTTCTGGGAGTTAAAGCCTACACATCTTAAATTTGCCAAGGTTGGGAAATACTGCTCCAGATAATACAGGTAGTCCTCAACTTACAATAGTTCATTTAGTGACTGTTCAAAGTTACAACATCACTGAAAAAAGTGACTTATGACGTTGTTCACACATATGACCCAGGGTCATGTGATTAAAATTCAAATGCGAGACCGCCTCCTGCCCCATACATCCCTCAGACCAATACGCTCCCACAGAGAGGGCCTCCTCAGGGTGCCGTCAGCCGGACAATGCCGACTGGCGACACCCAGGGGAAGAGCCTTCTCTGTGGCAGGTCCAGCCCTTTGGAACGACTTACCCCCTGAACTTCGCACCATCTCTGACCTCCGCCTCTTCCGCAAGTGTCTAAAGACACATTTGTTCCATCTAGCCGGCCTAGCGTAGCCCCCTAATCTGACTTTTAGATAGTTTTTAAATTTGGGGATTTTAATCTGGTTTTAGCACAGGATCCATTGAATTAGTTTTTTAAATTTTATATGATGTTTTGTATGTATTTTTAATTTTCCTGTGCGCTGCCCTGAGTCCGCTTGGAGAAGGGCGGGGTATAAATTGAATAAATATATAAATACTAGCTATACCCAGCCACGCGTTGCTGTGGCCCAGTCTGGTTAAATGGCCAACCAAACTGTGTGTAAATCTACACCTGCACACATACACACAACCACCATATAACCCCCAATCTACCTACCTACCTACTGTATTTCCCCCTCTCTATCCCTCTACCTACCTACCTACTGTATTTCTCCCTCTTTCTCTATTCCTCTACCTACCTACCTACTGTATTTCTCGCTATCTATCTATACACCTACCTACCTACCTACTAACCTACCTATGGTATTTCTCCCTCTCTGTCTATCCCTCTACTTACCTACCTATTGTATTTCTTGCTTTCTCCCTCTACCTACCTACTGTATTTCTCCCTCTCTAGCTATCCCCATATCTACCTACCTGCCTACCTACTGTATTTCTCCCTCTCTGTCTATCCCTCTACCTACCTACTGTATTTCTCCCTATCTATCTATCCCCCTACCTACCTACCTACTTACCTACCTACTGTATTTCTCCCTATCTATCTATCCCCCTACTTACCTACCTACTATACTATCTATCTATCTATCTATCTATCTATCTATCTATCTATCTATCTATCTATCTATCTACCTATCTACCTACCTACCTACCTACCTACATTTCTTCCTTTCTCCCTCTACCTACCTACCTACCTACCTACCTACTGTATTTCTCCCTATCTATCTATCCCCCTACCTACCTACCTACCTACCTACCTACTGTATTTCTCCCTATCTATCCCCCTACCTACCTACCTACCTACCTACGTCTGTCTACCTACCTATCTATCTATCTATCTATCTATCTATCTATCTATCTATCTACCTACCTACCTACCACAGGTGGCACATGGAACCATTTCTTAGGCCACGCGAGGCATTGCCCTGTCAGCTCCAGTGTGTATGTGTCCCCTGGCCATCTGATTTAGGCCTTCTTTTGAGGCCATTTTTTGCCCTCTAGAGGTGGGGGAAGGCTATTTTCATCCTCCCCAGGCTCCTATAAAGCCTCTGGAGCCTGGGGATGACGTAAAAAGCATGCCAAATGCAGGGGTCATGCACATAGCATTATGGATGTGGCACACCTGTGCACATCGCCCCTGCACTCCCCCTGTTTTTGGCACGTGAGCCAAAAAAGGTTAGCCATCACTGCCCTATACCATTTCAGACAAATGGCTATCCGACATCTTCTTGAAGACTTGCAGTGTTGGGGCATTCACAACTTCTGGAGGCAAGCTGTTCCACTGATTAATTGTTCTAACTGTCAGGAAATTTCTCCTCAGTTCTTCTGAGTTGCTTCTGAGCAAGAAGTTGCTTCTCTCCTTGATTAGTTTCCACCCATTGCTTCTTGTTCTGCCCTCAGGTGCTTTAGAGAATAGCTTGACTTCCTCTTCTTTGTGACAGCCTCTGAGATATTGGAAGGCTACTATCATGTCAACCTTAGTCCTTTTTGTTAAACTGTATTTCTTCCTCTCTCTCTCTCTCTCTATGGGCCACCTGGGAGTTTGCTATCTCAGTGCCTTTTTGGCCGTAAGAGGCCTCCGTACAGCCTTTTTGAGGAACTGACTGTTGGAAATGCCAGGTGGGAGGAGTTACAGGGAGGCGAAAAATTTTTCAGTGGTACATTTTACATTTGTGTACTGTGTACATGACACACATGTGCTAGGCACAAAATGAGTTGGTATTCTATTATCCGAAGTCCTTGTGAACATTGTATGAAAAATTGAGGTAAATCGGTCCAGTAGTTTTTGAGATTAGTGGATTCGTACAAACTATTTTACATTTTTATTGATATAGATAGATGCTTGACAACTGGTTCATATTTATGACGGTTGCAGTGCCCCAGGGTCAGGTGTTCTCCTTCTGATGAGCAAAGTCAATGGGGAAGCCAGATTCACTTAGTAACCGTGTTACTAATTTAAAAACTGCAATGATTCACTTATCAAATGTGGCAAGAAAGGTCATAAAATGGGGCAAAGCTCACTTGACACATGTCTCAGGAACATAAATTCTGGGCTCAATTGTCCCTCTTTCATCGCTACCAGTGAAGAAACTGGCGGTTCAGAAAAAGGCAGATTGATAGTGGGGTTTAGGAGAAAAGTAGGGTGCAGGCATCGGAGAAGGCGATGCCAGATTTTGGGACAGGTCTTGATGCTTGTGGATAGGCTTATAAAGACAGGATTGCATCAGAGCATGACTGACTCACACTGGTTATATATAATTATGCTGTTGGGCAGGATTTGGGAGTAGTCATTCCCCATCCAGAAGCCTGTAAGTATTACAAAGAACATATAAATATGGATAAATTAAACCAGCAACTCCAGGTTATAAAATCCCTCAATCTGCTACCAGTTGAACCCTTCAGTTCCATTTGAAAGCTTGCTGTTTTATTTAAAACAGCTCAGTGCCTGTTGGTAATGGCAAGCCCTCTATGGATTTTTTGCTGAAAGTGGAAAACAAACGAACTTGTAATTTGTGAGTTTGATGATTAGAAAGAGTAGAATATGGGGGGGGGGGGGGGGGGAGCCACAAATAAATAAATAAATTTACAACTGTGATAAAGAAAACTGGAAGGCACTCTTTTTGACTTTTTTCCCTCCCCTTTTCAGTGTATTTATTTATTTTTCATTTGCTTATCTCTTTCTTTCTTTCTTTCTTTCTTTCTTTCTTTCTTTCTTTCTTTCTTTCTTTCTTTCAACTTAAAATGTTTCATTTGTAATTATTACAATGCATTTACATGACTCCTGGGTTCTCAGAATTTCCAGCATGGAGAGCCAGTTGGGTAGAATGCCAGTTCCTGCAGCTGAGGAACATCTGGAGGGCAGCAGGTTGAGGCAGGCTGCTTTACAGTGTAAAATCATGGCAGCCCCATTTAACGGTAAACAATATCACAATGTGATTTGATTATTTTACCTCAGTGTCCCAGATAAACCTTATTGGGGTTTATCATTACGGTCTATGCTTTAGGGCAGTGTTTCTCAACCTTGGCGACTCCCAGAATTCTGGCTGGGGAATTCCACAGGACTTAAAGTCGCCAACGTTGAGAAACACTGCTTTAGGGTGTTATGTAAAGCAATTTACTGTGGTTTATTATAACAAACCACGGGGAAAACAAGCCATGGCTGAACAATAGGAGAGTTTAGCCCTCCCTCCCCAATTTTTTCCAAACTGACAGACATCCTGTATTATTAACATTTCAACCATTGAAACAAAAAGAAATACAAGAACTAAGTAGAAATAAATAAACATTGGATGTTCTCTTCATGGTGGTCTGGATCATCGGTCCATTTCACCCAAACATGTTTTATTCTGATGGATGGCATCATGGAAAAATGTCAGACAAGAAACCTCTGAATATGCCACTAGCAGGTAGTGAGCTGCAGCAAGAGTTGTGGCTTCTCTCCAAAATATTTTATTTGCTTTGAAGGGACTGAAGCCATTCTCAGACTATGTGATATTACCCAGTATTGGCTTCCAATCAGCCAATTTTGAGGCCTTCTATTCCACCCCTAACTCCATTCCTTATTACATAGGGTCCTCTTTCCCTGGCAGAGAGCCTATAGCATATGATAATTGTTATATAGGCTTCTAAGGAAAAGAAGCCTTCTTTCTGGGAAGTTTAAATAATATTCAAATATCTAGTGCTGCTGTGTTCTCTCTCTCTCTCTCCCTCCCTCCCTCCCTTTCTCCCTCCTTCTCTCTTTTCCTCCCCATACAAGTTCACGCAGATGAAGAACAACATACTCATAATGAAAAGAAAATATTCATCAATATTTAAACAGTGAGATGATTATTCCGTGTGTGAAAGATGGAGATGGTTAAACATAGTTGCTGCTTCTAAATGCTTGGAAAGATCTCAGTGAAAATGTAAAAGAATGTCGTCACATTGGTATTTCTATGACAGCACAGACTTCCTCAAGCTGGTGTTCTCCAGATGTTCTGGACTTTTGCAACCCTGACATGGAGTGGGTCAAAGGCTAAGAGTTATGAGAGCTGAATGTTCAAAACATGCGGGAGGACACTTGCTGGGTGAAGTCTGAAGTATTTGGAGATGAAGGTTTGATGCTATAACCACAGGCATTTGATCTATGCCCTCCTAAGTTCAGTAAGAAAAAGAAAACACTCCCAAATATCCAATCTACCAAAGTACCAAAGTATGAAATCAACTGTTTCTATTTCCTCCCACAATTCCTTGAGAGGTACTATAGCAATTAAATATTCTCTTAACAACAGAAGTATATTTAATAGACAATCCTATTAATACTTTTGACAACAGTAGTAGATGTTTATTTACCCTATTCGTTTACCAGCTGAGTGAAACACATACCCGTTGCCTCCCCATATAATGTTGTATTGCTGATTATTACTGCAACCCAAAAAGACTTAAAGCATCTGAAAATCATGTATGTGCTCCTTGGAGACCTGTAGATAGAGCACTTTGTTCCTCCTTTTCTCCAACTGCCGTCTGAATTCAGAGGCCAATAGAAATAATTAAACCACAGTTTATTCAGTAAGCACTTGATTCCTCACAGCATTGTAGCTGAATAAAATCCTGCCATGTTTATCACATAAGGCTATTAAGTATGAGTTGCAAAAATCCACAACTAACTGAATGGTAGCAAAAGGATATAGAAAACTTTAACTTTTTGCTGCCGTCTAATAATCATCTGGATTTTTAATAGCTCAGATCTGGTAGCTCTTTATAGATTAAATGCAGTGGGGGTACTTCCAGGTGGCTTTTTTTGTTTGCATCCAAAACAGAATATTTTACAAGTTAGTGAGGAGCAAGAAACTCTCCCTGATTATTAAAGTTTTAGAGGCCTTTGCATGAATATCAGACAAATCCTGTACTTGCTGTTCAGCTGAAGTTCACGTAAGTATCTTCAGGATTTCAGTTTGCAAATCATGTTCTTTTCTCTTCTATAGGAGCACATATAATGGTCTAGTTCAGTGATGGCGAACCTTTTTGGCACCAGGTGCCCAAACCGGAACGTGCGTGCATGCGCATCCATGTGTGTGCTCTGGAGCACCGGAAACCCGAAGTACAACTGGCTGGTGCACACATGCCTATTTTTTGACCATTTGGGGGACTTTTTTGGGCCATTTTCAGGCTGTTTTTCGGGCTGTTTTCAGGCCATTTTTCGAGCTGTTTTTCAGGTCATTTTCAAGCCTGAAAAACAGCCTGAAAAAGGCCTCCCAAATGGCCTGTTTTTTAAACCAGAAGAGCAGCTGGCGGCAGCACATGTGCCCACAGAGAGGGCTCTGCATGCCACCTCTGGAATGCATGCCAAAGGTTCGCCATCACAGGTCTAGTGCAAAATTATAAAGCAAGAATGAAACGATAATTTATTGGAACTATTTTGCATTTGTGTAAAGTGAAATGCATGACTACAGGTGACTTATGACCATTTTTTGCACTTGCAACTGTTTCATCATCCCCATGGTCATATGATCAAAATTCAAATGCATGGCAATTGATTCAGATTTATGATGGTTGCAGTGTCCCAGAGTCATGTGATCACCTTTTGCAACCTTCTGACAAGCAAAGTCATCGGGGCAAACCAAACAACCCTATTACTAAGTTAACAATGGCAGTGATTCACTTAACAAGGGTGGCAAAAAAGCTCATAAAATGGGGCAAAATTCACTTAACAACTGTCTCACTTAACAACATAAATTTTGGGCTCAATTGTGATCATAAGTCGAGGGCTATCTCTATAAAGCAATCACTACCCATAACTTGTGTTGCTTTGTACTTTCAATGCAAGACTTTATTATTTGCCTTCATATATAGTTTAATGACTGTATGATTTAATTCTTACTGAAGCTGGTTGTAATTCAAATTAGATTATTGTCTTATTACACAGAATTATGAAAGTAAATGTACAAATAATCCTCAACATGGCTATTCATTTATTGACTGTCCCAAGTTACAATAGCACTGAATAAAGTGATTTGTTATCATTTTTCATAAGACCACTGCAACTTCCCCAGGGTCATGTGATCAAAAGTCAGGCTGCTTGGCAACTGGTTCATATTTATGACAGTTACAGTGTCCTGTGATCTCTTTTTGCGATCTTCGGACAAGAAAAGTCAATGGGGAAGCCAGATTCACTTTGCAGCTGTGTTACTAACTTAATAACTGTAGCGATTAACCTAATAGCTATGACAAGAAAAGTTGTAAAATGTGGCAAAACTTGGTTAACAACTGTCTTGCTTAACAACAGAAATTGTTGTTTCTGGGGGCGAACATCTAGCCCCCGTGGAGCGGGCACGCAACTTAGGCGTCCTCCTGGATTCCCGGCTGTCTCTAGAAGACCATGTGACAGCTGTCGCCAGGGGGGCATTTTACCAGGTTCGCCTGGTACGCCAGTTGCGTCCCCTATTGGACCGGGACGCCCTTCGCACGGTCACTCATGCGCTTGTGATGTCTCGGCTGGACTACTGTAATGCTCTCTACATGGGGCTCCCCTTGAGATGTACCCGGAGAGTACAGCTGGTGCAGAACGCGGCTGCGCGGGCAGTTATGGGAGTCACTAGATACTCCCATGTAACACCACTCCTGCGCGAGCTGCACTGGCTACCTGTGGTCTTTCGGGTGCGTTTCAAGGTGTTGATTATCATCTTTAAAGCGCTCCATGGCACGGGACCTAGCTATTTGCAGGATCGTATCCTGCCCCATACATCCCTTCAGCCGATTCGCTCACACAGAGAGGGACTTCTCCGGGTGCCGTCCACTAGGCAGTGCCAGCGGGTGACGCCCAGGGGAAGGGCCTTCTCTGTGATGGGCCCGACTCTCTGGAACGACCTACCCCCGGATATTAGAACGACTACGGACCTCCGCGCCTTCCGTCAAAAATTAAAAACACATTTGTTTCAACAGGCCGGCTTGGCCTAATCTACGCTTCTCGCCCCAGTCTGATTTCTCAAATTGCTCAACATCCCATAATAATTGTGTGCACATACCATTGCTGGTCCTCACCCTGGATGGTGAAAATGATATGTGTTACATTTGGCTTATTAAATATCATAAAAATGTAATAAAAATATTAGCATTCTGACTGACCTCTTGTCTGTTTTTTTCTTCTTCCTGCAAGTGTGTTTTAAGATTAGAACCTGCTAAATTACTAAACGTGTAGTCATTAAAATGTGCAAGTGATTTGTGAAATGTTTATCTAATGTATCATACTCCTATTGTGTCAAATAAAATGTATAAGATGTGGATTTAAACTCATCAGATTTCCACCCACACAATATGAGGATCCTTTGATGTCTAAGATCATAAATGGAAGATTTTAAAAAAAGAGAGAGATGTGGTAGAAATTAAGGTCCAAATAATGTTCTCATATGTAGTTAGTTAGTTAGTTAGTTAGTTAGTTAGTTAGTTAGTTAGTTAGTTAGTTAGTTAGTTAGTTAGTTAGTTAGTTAGTTAGTGTTAAAGGGATGCGGTAGCTCAATGGCTAAGATGCTGAGCTTGTCAATCAGAAAGGTCAGCAGTTCAGCTGTTCAAATCCCTAGCGCTGCATAACGAAGTGAGCTCTCATTACTTGTCCCACCTTCTGCAATTCAAAAGCACATAATTGCAAGTAGAAAAATAGGAACCACCTTTGCTGAGAAGGTAACAGCATTCCATGCGCCTTTGGCGTTTAGTCATGCTGGCCACATGAGCATAGAGCCATCTTTGGACACCGCTGGCTCTTCAGCTTTGAAATGAAGATGAGCACTGCCCCCTAGAGTCAGGAACGAGTAGCACATATGTGTGAGGGGAACCTTTATTTTATTTTTTATTTTAATTAAATTTATATCCCGCCCTTCTCCACAAAGGACCCAGGGCGGTGCACAGGAATTATTAAAAACATATAAAATAGCAAAAATACAAAATTTAAAAACATATTAAATTACAAATCCTATGCTAAAATCCAAATTAAAACCCCAATTTAAAACTATCTAAAATAGCCCCAACGGGAGGTTACGCTAGGCCGGCTTATTGAAAGAGATGTGTCTTTAGACACTGGCGGAAGAGGTGGAGGTCCGAGATGGTGCGGAGTTCAGGGGGTAGGTCGTTCCAAAGGGCAGGGCCCGCCACAGAGAAGGCTCTTCCTCTAGGCATCGCCAGTCGGCATTGCCTGGCTGACGGTACCCTGAGAAGGCCCTCTCTGTGGGAGCGGATCGGCCGAAGGGATGTATGGGGCAGGAGACGGTCTCGCATATAATTAGGCCCCGAGCCATGGAGCACTTTAAAGATGGTCGTCAAAACCTTGAAGCGCACCCGAAAGACCACAGGAAGCCAGTGCAGCTCGCGCAGGATCGGTGTTATATGGGAGCATCTAGAGGCTCCTGTAATCACCCGCGTGGCTGCATTCTGGACTAACTGTAGCTTTCGAGTGCACCTCAAGGGAAGCCCCATGTAAAGAGCATTACAGTAGTCGAGTCGGAAGTCACAAGTGCCTGAGTGACTGTGCGGAGGGCAGCCCGGTCCAGTAAGGGGCGCAATTGGCGCATCAGGCGTACCTGATGAAACGCCCCCCTGGCCACGGCCGCCACATGGTCCTCCATGGACAACCGGGAATCCAGGAGGACACCCAAATTGCGCGCTCTCTCCACGGGGGCCAGTGTTTCACCCCCCAATGGCCAGAGTTGAAGTAATCTGGCTTTACCTTTACCTTATGTTAGTGCTGAATGGGCAAACAAATGTGTGAAGAACTTTTGCTAGGAAAATAAATAGGCTACTCTCTTGCAAAGAAATGTGTGGTGTCAAACTATTACAGAGCAGCACAGAAAATGGACACAATGCAATCCTACTCTTATTTACTCAGAAAAAAGTTTCTTTGAATTTTGAATGTTCTCTCAGGTAAACGTGCATGGAGCATCAGCCTAAAATGTTCTATAATTAAAGGCACACAGCCCACTTCAGTCAACTATCAAAGGAGATCAAGATAAGAACCCCAGATGAACAAAGAAATTGGCAGAAGGCAGAGGGAGAAAGTGTCCTAGAGTGAAATGCAAGGGCAGCAAACAATATGTCCTTGGATACAGTGGCAATCCCTGAGATTTCTTTTTAGCCTCTGCTCAGTGCCCACGTGTATTGTAAGGTGTATATAAAATTCTTTGAACCTTCAAAAATATTCCTAAAGCTACTTTTGGAGCCAGGCTTAATCAAATGCTGCCTATTTTGGCACAAACTTTCAGGAACAAAAGGCAAGTTCTCCCATCCCCTTTCCTTCCTGACAAGTTTTGATGGCTCTGTGCCATGACGACTCATTGGCACATTTTGTTGTTCTTAACTTCTTGCTGTACCAGGCACCAAAAGAGTAGCTCAGTAAGTAAAGCACACAGACATAAACAGAGTAGTTCTCAATAAGGTGGGGATAGCATCCATGTATGGGTTAACTCCGTCCTCTTCTCTGATTGGACTGAGCCTGTTTAATTATTCATAAGGTATACTATATAACCCGCTCCTGCTGGTCTCCTCCCAGCTTTCGGCTCAGTCCACTCTGGGACACGTTCCTTATCCTGACTTGACTCGAAGCATAATTGGTGTTTGGAAAAATATTTTACGATTTCAGTCTTACCATACTACCTTCATTGAAGGGTGAGCATCAGCTGTAGCTTTTATCTATCTGTGGGCCACTTTAGGCTGCCTAGCCTGAGCCTCTGTGCATGAGGGAGAGTGCCTATTGCGCCTCTGGGCTCACCCGGCCTGTTTTGCCTCCCTGTCAGAGTCGCGTTGTCAGCTGAGCGTTCTGGTCTTCTTGGCGATTTACTCGTCCCGAGAGGGGGAGTTCGCCTTTTCTGTCAACCAGCTTCCTTGGCGACGATACTCGTCCCGAGAGGGGGAGTTCGCCTTTTCTGTCAGCCAGGTTCCTTGCCGGCGATACGTGCGGCTACAGTCTTCTACAAGCCGGCGATTCCAGCTTCTTGCTGCCTGACGCGTACGTTTCCAGCCGTTTCACATCGAACGACGAGCAGCGGCGGTGCTGGTGAGGCCTCCCTGAGGAGATCGGTGACAGCCGTTTGAAAAGGGCGCGAACCGCCATTTTGTCTCCTCGAGCTCCGGTCGCCATCTTGGGTGTCCGTCCGGCTTGGTCGGCCATATTGGGACTCACGGCTGTTGCGGGCGCCATCTTGAGTGCCCGTCCGGCTTCGTCGGCCATATTGGGACTCGCGACTGTTGCGGCCGCCATCTTGAGTGTCCGTCCGGCTTAGTCGGCCATCTTGGGACGCCCGACAGTTGCGGCCGCCATCTTGGGTGCTGCTTGCCGCACTGACAACATCCGGTGGCCATTTTGGGTGCAAATAAAGCGACGCCGGCAGCCTATTCAAGCGGCGGCAAGACTTTATTGATGGCGGAGGCGATGCCGGACGGTGCGATTCCGGAGAGTGCCTCAGGACCGCAGGGGCAGGTGTCCTCGCTTACTTCTCCTCCAGGTTCCCGGCCTGTGGAGGCCGTGGGGGGAGGAGAGCCCAAGAACCAGGGCAAGCACAAGAGCTCAAAGGGGGATAAGACTAAAAAGCCTTCCAAGGCGACGGCTAAGACAAGGCATTTGGAGCCCACTGCTACCCCGCATGGCATCACAGGGGACCAAGGGCAGATTATCCCCAGACAGGGCTTGGCTGCGTCAGGACCTGGGCTCCTGCAGCCTGGGCCTTTTAGCCCCTTATTGTCTATAGATACGGCTGGTGTCTGGGGCTCTTCTCCGCGGCCACCCTCTCTGCAGACCCCTATAGCGACGGGGGCCCCGGCGGCTGCTCCACCTCCGGCTATGTGTCTTCCTTATGAGTGGCCGCCCTACGGGACCTTTCCCACTCGACTCATGCCGTCTGCAGGCCCATCTGTCCCTGATATGATCACGGAGGCCATTAAGCAGGGTATAGCCGCTGGTTTGCAGGAGCGGGAACCCCTGGCGGGGGGGGATAGACGCTCCAGGGCCTCTAGGGAGCCCACCACGTCTTCCTTGAGGGCGATTTCTCCAGAAGTCAACCAAGATGGGCCTGATTCCGGCTCGGAGGATGGTGACTTGAAGGGGACTGCTTTGTCTGAGGATGAGGGCTCTAGGCCTGAAAAGCCTCGCTCCAAGGGACTTTTTCCACCTGAGCTGTTTGAGACATTATTGGCCAAGGCCAAAGTGACCTCGGCCCTGGGGTCACAGCTGTCGACGTCTACAGAGGCCACTCCTTCCACGTCTTCCAATTGGTTCCAGGAACAAAGCTGGCCGGAAGATGTCATTCCGACACATCAGCTGTTCCTGGACGCAGTTAAGAAGCAATGGGCTGTTCCCACAGCCGGGCCGGCTCTTTCATCATCCGATAAACGTTTTTATAATATGGATGACGGCCTTGTCAAATTGCTAGAGTGGCCCCCGATTGATCCCGCCATTGCTGCCCTGCAGTCCTCCACAACTCTGCCTGGCTCTCAAGAGGAGGCGCTGAGGCCGGAGGATAAGAGGGCGGACCAAACGCTCCGCAGGGGTCACCAGGCGGCGGCTTGGGCGGTGCGGGCTGCCACGGCCGCATCGTTCTTCACTAGATCCAGCCTTACCTGGCTCCAGCAGCTGCAAGCACGCATACCCCCTGGTGACGTCCGGGCCCACCAGGACTTAAATAAAGTCATAGCGGCTGTGCAATTTTCGTCCGACGCCACGCTTAGTGCCACCAGGTTCGCCTCACAGGCTATGGCTTCTGCTGTGGCATCGCGCCGGTTGCTGTGGCTGCGCCAGTGGCAGAGTGACATGCGCCACAAGTGGAAGTTGGCGTCGGAGGCGTACACAGGGACTGCCTTGTTTGGCGACGCACTCAATCCCCTGTTGGTGGAGGGGAAAGATAAACGTAAGGTCCTCCCCTCCACCTCTCGGAAGTCCTTCCCACGCCCTGCTCCGTATGCCCGGAGGCAGAACTATAGACAGGACTTTGGGGGCTCCTTTCGGGGGTTTGAGTATGGTTCTGGAGGTTACCGCCCCCAGGGGGGTTTCGGTCAGCGTCAACGCCAACAATCCTTTCGGCCACAACGTGGCAACCAGGGTAGACGGCCCTTTCGGGGAGGGGGGAACCGATATGGTCGCAGGCAATGATTCTGAGGTTCGGTTCCCCATTGGCGCACGCCTGCTTCTGTTTGCCGACCGTTGGGAGATGACCACGTCTGACGCCTGGGTCAGGGCAACGGTCCGCTTTGGGTTGACACTTGAGTTTTTGGCCACCCCCCCCTCATTCTTCATTCGCTCCCCGGTGTCCAGTAATCCCCACAGGCACCTCCTGATGTTGACGGCCATCCAACACCTCCTAGATATTGAGGCCATTCAGGAGGTGCCTGAGGAACAGAAACGTCAGGGGTTCTACTCCACCCTGTTCGTTATACCTAAGGCGTCAGGGGGCTGGCGAGCTATCTTAAATTTGAAGCTGTTAAATACCTATTTGAAAGTTAAGAAGTTCAAAATGCACTCGTTAAGTACTATTTTGGAATGTTTGCGCCACGGAGACTTTCTTGCCTCCGTAGATCTTACTGAAGCGTACTTGCATGTACCGGTTCGTTCGGAGGACCAGCGGTTCCTTCGATTTTGTTACTTAAAGCGTCATTTTCAATACAGGGCTATGCCCTTTGGCCTTTCCTCGGCTCCACGTGTCTTCACTAAGATACTGGCCGCCCTGGCGGCGCACCTGCGGTCCGTCCCGGTTAGGGTTCATTGTTACCTGGACGATATCTTAGTGCAGTCTAACACTCGTGAGGGTGCTAGTCGAGATCTACAGCTGACTATTCACACCTTGCAGGAACACGGTTTTTCCGTTAATTTTCCCAAGAGCCACCTGACCCCTACCACTCAGATTCTTCACCTGGGGGCTTGGGTGGACACGTCTGTAGACCAGGTCTTCTTGTCTGACGAACGTATTGACAATTTGAGAGGGCTTGTTGCCCAGGTGCTGGGGGACGACAAGGTTTCTCTGGCTACATTGTCTAGGCTGTTGGGCATGATGGTCTCGGCCATCTCTATTGTACCTTGGGCCAGGCTTCACTCAAGGGACTTACAATGGGTCCTGCTCCCATTTCAGAAGCTAGGCATGGGTACTTCACTGCGTACTATTACATTACCTCACTCTGTTCGCCGTTCATTGACCTGGTGGCGCTCAGACGCTCTGACCAAGGGTTGCCATTTCAAGGTGGACCACAGGGTGACTCTGACTACGGATGCTTCCCTCACGGGATGGGGGGCACACCTGGAGGAGGAGGTGGTCCAGGGCACATGGTCTCAGGTAGAGGCCACCTTTAGTATAAATTTGCTGGAACTCAGGGCTATAAAGCTCGCCTTACGCCATTTTGAACGTCGACTTAGGGGCCAACATGTACTGGTACTCACTGATAATGTGACGGCTAAGGCACACATTAACAGACAGGGGGGTACACGGTCTGTGCATCTTATGCAGAAGGCCTTGGAATTAGGCGCCTGGGCGGAGGAACATCTCCTCTCAGTTGTTTCTGAACATATTTCTGGGGTTGAGAATGTCCGGGCAGACTGGCTTAGCAGGACGACTGCTGACCCGGCAGAGTGGCAATTACATCCCTCTCTTTTCCAGGAGGCCGCTCGGAGATTTGGAATGCCGGTAATGGATCTGTTCGCTTCTGCAATCAACACGCAACTGCCCAGATTCCTGTCCAGGTTCCCCTCATGGGGCGCGGAGGGGGTGGACGCCCTGAGACATCCATGGCCCCGGGGGTTGCTTTATGCCTTCCCACCCACGGCCTTGCTCGCCAGGGTGGTTCGTCTAGTGATCCGGTTCAGGGCGGACATCCTTCTTGTGGCTCCGCACTGGCCACGCCGCCCATGGTTTGCGGATCTGGTTGCGCTTTCAGTGGCGCCTCCGTGGAGGCTCCCGGTGTCGGAGACGATCTTGCGACAGGGCCCCCTGCTCCACCCGGATCCCCAATGGCTGCAGTTGACCGTGTGGCGGTTGAAAGGGGCCTGTTAGCTAGCGCTAATGTTCCGCCCAGGGTCATAGACACTATTCAGGCCTCTAGACGCCCCTCTACGGTTAGAATTTATAATGCCACCTGGCGTATCTTCGCCTCGTGGTGCGCCCCTCGCCACATATCACCTACGGGGGCTTCAGTTCCGGAGGTTCTTACCTTTCTACAGGAGGGGTTGGACAAGGGGTTGTCCCCGAATACTATTCGCAGGCAGACCGCGGCCTTGGCTTCGGTGTTGTCATGGGGGGGGGGCCTCCCGCTCTCGCAACACCCAATGGTACGGAGCTTCCTCAAGGGGGCTCGGAACATAAGGCCTCAAGTGGTTCATCGTTTTCCCTCGTGGGATTTGCCCACAGTCTTAGACGCCTTGACTAGGGCCCCCTTTGAGCCCTTGCCTGAGATAACATTGGAGTTCCTGTCCTGGAAGGTGGCCTTCCTGGTGGCAGTCACTTCGGCCAGGAGGGTTTCAGAGCTACAGGCCCTGTCCATTAGGGAAGGGTTGTGCACTTTCCATGAGGACAGGGTGGTGCTACGCCTCGACCCTACCTTTGTCCCTAAGGTTGGCTCGTGGTTCCATAGGGCTCAGGAAATTGTCTTACCGGATTTCTGTCCGTCACCTGACCATCCAGGGGAGCAGGATTGTCATGCCATTGATGTAAAACGAGCTTTGCGTACTTACCTGGACCGGACTGCTGAGTTCAGGAGATCGGAAGCTCTTTTTGTGTCATTTACCGGGGCTTCCTTGGGGCATAAGGTGTCCATTGCCACCATTGGGCGTTGGATCAGATTATGCATCGGGGAGGCGTATCGCGCTTCCCATCTGCCACTTCCAGGGGGCGTTACGGCGCACTCCACACGGAGTGCGGCAACTTCTACGGCCTGGGCCTCCCAGGCGTCAGTGGAGGAAATTTGCCGGGCGGCGGCTTGGGCCTCTCCTTCACCATTCATCCGCCACTATAAACTGGACAAGTTCGCTTCTGCGGATGCGGCTTTTGGCCGCAGAGTGCTCCAGGCGGTACATTCCCTCGCTTAAGGTTCACCAGTCACTGTTCTTTGTTTTCCCACCCTTAGGGCATTCCGGCTTGGGTATGTCCCATACATGGATGCTATCCCCACCTTATTGAGAAAGGGCGTTGGTACTTACCTGATACGCCTCTTCTAATAAGGTGGGGATAGCATCCGGCCCGCCCGTGGGTTGACTGGTCTGATGGTTCTGAGGTTTGTCATGGTGTTCTTGTTGCCAAGTTGGCTCTGTTGTAATAAAGTCAGTTTGCTTGTTGGGATAAGGTTTTGAGCCTGTGTCTGTCGTTTTTCGCCGAAAGCTGGGAGGAGACCAGCAGGAGCGGGTTATATAGTATACCTTATGAATAATTAAACAGGCTCAGTCCAATCAGAGAAGAGGACGGAGTTAACCCATACATGGATGCTATCCCCACCTTATTAGAAGAGGCGTATCAGGTAAGTACCAACGCCCTATTCACATCATAACCACAATTATTTCTTTTTATTCTAACTTTTATAGAGATCCGTGTTTGTCTAAAATCAGTCAACCACTCTTTACATGTGTTTTAATCAAATACCTGAAACTTATGTGATATCACGAGTTATATACCCTGTTTCCCTGAAAATAAGCCTTCCCCAGATAATAAGCCCAATCGAGCTTTTGAGCATATGCGCTAAGTAATATGCTTCCAGAAAATATTACAACACAGCAGCAGCCATGAGGTTACCATACTTGTTACCTCCTGCACCTCAAAAATAATAAGATCTTCTCGAAAATAAGGCTCAGCACTTATTTCGGGGGTCAAAAGAAAATAAGACCCTGTCTTGTTTTTGGGGAAACATGGTAGCTTCAGTTCTACCATTTCTTCAAACAAATGGGTTTAAACCTCAAATGGTTTGTTACAAGGCAGACATATAGAATGTCACTTTGGATGCCTTGATTTATTTATTGATTTACTTAAATTTGTGCTCCATTCTTTAATGTAACTATTTTCAAACTGACTAATAATCATATAAGAAAATGAAGACCAGAGCTTGTACAATAATAACAGAACTATAAAACGAGGAATGTTCATCAAAAAAATGTCAAAAAGTCAAGATAGCAACCAGATTGATTGATTGACCAGACAGTCAAAGCTCTAGCAGCCTGTAAAAGTGGGTTGGAGCTTCATTTGCACTGATGTTCAGCCATCTTGATTTTTTTTGACACACACCCCATTTATCGAATAAAGCTAAAAATGCTCTACAGGGGAAAAAATCTAAAATCTCCATTCAAATCTTCATGAGGACTGACCAAAATGCTGGAAAACAATGCAGGTTTTAATATTCTCCAGAACACAAGGGATGGTGTCAGGTGCGCCTCCTTTAGCAACCAAGAAAGAAACCTCTCAACTCCATTGTTTGTGGAATTAAAAGTACTTTTACTGGTTATTAAAAGATAGTAGCGAAGTAAAGCAAGGTCTGAGGCAGAAACATGCAAAATCATACATATCAAACAGTTGCCCAATCCCCTTCCCCCAACAACCCCCATCCCATTGCCCAATCTGCAAATCCCTTAGGTGTCGTGTGGGTTGCATCTCCAAGAAGCATCATCAGGTTGGTATGCAGGACGGTTGGCCTTGACCAGGTCCAAACATCAGGCCATCAGCATGTGCAGAAGATGGTGAGAACTAAATTCCCTTTTTTATTACTATCCTCCTGTAACAATTATTCCCATCCCAAATACCAATCCCCCCTCCCCGTTTCCATGGCAGATGAAAGCAAGTAAGCGAAGCAGAGGCTGACAGATGGGGAGATACAGGTGGGGAGAAGTTCAAACAATTAGAGTTGCAGACTTCAGGGCTAAAATGTGTAATGCACCTAGGGACATATACTATGTACCCACTTTCATGATGGTTACAGACCATATGTACGTGCAGGTGCATGAACACAATCTGAAGATGTTTAAGTTGCTGTAGCTACTTCCGAAAAGAACAAGTTTCCTCGCCAGAAGCAACTCTTTTTTTCAGATATGGTACATACATAGGTAAGCATAGGGGGATACACTTAACCTTTAGGTATTTCATTTCCTTAAAAATTAAAATGTTATTTTTGCACAAAAAGTCCCATCTACAACAATTTGAAAGTTAATAGGCTAATTTCCCATAAAGAGTTGATACTGTGTACAAATTTCATCCAGTTTTACCATGACATATTTTTAAAAATTGTGTCAGTGTTTTTCCTAATAGATAAAGATTTAAATTTTAAAAAACAAAACACCTTGAGCTTATTTATCTAGAAAAGTATAACCTGTCATTCACAAATCAAATCCAGAGTATTCCAGAAAGTTATGTTGAAGCTATAGTTATGCCCAGTTGAGGGGAAATTCAGAAGGAGCGAATTTTAGGTTCAAAATAAAAAGCAAGGCTCTAGATCACTCCAGAATGAGTTGATCGGTTTTCTAAATCATCAAATCAGAATCCAAACCAAATGTTGTAGTTGTGCATGCCCACGCTTATTATATACGTTTTATACATGCATACAATATTATGCTGGATGGTTGTTTTTACAGATAATGTTATTGCTATTACACTCTACTATTGTACAGGCTATTTTATGATATTTTATGGCGCAATGATCTGTTTTGATTTGATGATTTATTGTCTTTTCTGTAGTGAAAGCTGCCTTCTGAGAACTTCACTCAAGCAATAGTCTTAAAAGTTACTATTTAAAACTATTTTAGTTAACACTATATTCAACCAACATAAAAATAATTTCAAATAAGAGCTCGTTTTTGGGTGATGGAACCATTTGAATCCATCAATTGATGGATCCCTTTGCATTTCATTTGGCACAGAAAGCTTTGTCCTTCATTCTCACACAACAAAAGCCTCTGAAACTAATCTCAGCATGTGGGCAATTTCATGTGGTGAAAGAGTCTTTCAAGAAAAATGGGCCCAAACTATTTTGGGCTTTGTGGATCAATCCAAGAACAAGCCATATCAAGTTCATTTCACAACAATGTAAGTTAGATGTGATTACTACATTGGAAATTGAGATAAGAGCCATTGTTTCCCAAGATCACTTCTGACATACCAATCAAAACTCATAGAAGATATTTCTTCCCATAATAAGGTCTGATAGTTTTGATTCAAAAGAAGTATATTTATCTTGAAAATGACCATGGCACAAGCATAAAAGTAAAGGTTCCTCTCGCACATATGTACTAGTCATTCCCGACTCTAGGGGGCAGTGCTGATCTCCGTTTCAAGTCCGAAGAGCCAGTGTTGTCCAAAGATGTCTCCGTCTCCGTGGTCATGTGGCTGGCATGACTAAATGCCGAAAGCACACGGAACACTGTTACCTTCCCACCAAAGGTTGTCCCAAATTTTTCTATTTGCATTTTTGCATGCTTTCGAACAACTAGGTTGGCAGAAGCTGGGACAGGTAATGGGAGCTCACTCCATTATGCAGCACTAGGGATTCGAACTGCCGAACTGCCAATCTTTCTGATTGACAAGCTCAGCAGCCATTGAGCCACCATGTCCCTTCTGGCACAAGCATAAGGATTTAATAAATGGCAGTAGGGCTTTGTTTAGCTGATTGAGGTTGTAATTTAAAATGATTCTAATCAGCTACTAGATGAATGAGGGAAGAAAAAACTTAGAAGCTAGAATTTACTGGAACGAGAGGTATTCTACCAGGGATAACACAATGATAATCAGTATGTGTATTTAGTTATTGCATATAACTAAATTGTGTGTGTGTAATCTTAATTAAGTGTCTCATACTATTTAATAAAGAACAAACAAGTTTTATATGGAATGCCTAAGGCCCTGAGCAAATCAGGAACTCAGGAACTCAGCACTGTAAGTCTTTTAACCATCTTCTCCAGTTGAAAAGAGACATGTATGAATTGCTTTAATTTATTCCTGAGTTCTGATCAAAGCCAGCTCCAAGACAGAATATGACCATGATGCATACAATACAGTAAACATGGAATAAATCATCAAGCCAACATCTTAGATAAAGTAAAATCAAACTATTTGTTTTAATCATCCCTTTTTCCCCTCTCTCTCCCCCTCCCCCCTCCCTCCCTCCTCTCTCTCTCCATTTAAATCAGCCTACTATGACAGAGGGATCTCTGAGGTATGAAACTGTTGTAGTTCTCCATGGACTAATTAAGTTGGTGAAGTAGAATTTAGTTCAGCAAGGGCTGTCAGTGCAGGTCGCTACTGCATTTCTGAACAGTGGCCAGTCTTTCTATGTTTCTCAAACCAGGTGTTTGGCTTACAGTTATCATTACCCAGCTAAAAAAGTTCATGTTACCTGAAGAGTTGTTGATGGGCAAGGGTGCCAGTTTGAATAAGATTTGTTTGTTTATTCATTTATTTATAATTATGTTTATTAGACTTACAAAATTTGAACAGTACAAGCTACAAGACAGTGACATTTTCCCTTTTATAGGTTTCCGATGCCATTACAATGTCATTGTTTTTATTGTCTCTTGAGGTCGTTGTTTCCACTCAGGAAAGTAAACTAGATCAGGGGTCTCCAACCTTTGCAACTTTAAGTCTGAAGGAAAGCTGGCTGGAGAAGTCTGGGAGCTGAAGTCCTTCAGACTTAAAGTTGCAAAGGTTGGAGACCCCTGAACTAGATGGCCCAAATAGATAGAAAAAAATGGATGGTTGAGGAGGTCATGGTCTCAAACTGATCTAGACCTTCTTAAAATAAAAAATTTTTTTCTCACATTTGATATGTGGGTAGTGCAGAATGCAACAGATATGCTAAAATAATTTGTAATGATTTTCTATTTGGTAATGTATCAGCATTTCTTGTATCTTTGTATCTATTAACATTTTTAAAACATCACTTTTGAGAATTAATCCAACCTTCCATCAGGCAATCCTCCTAAAACATGGAAAAGGAAACATTTCCTCCTTTCCATTCTTCACAGAATTCCACCCTTAAGTATTTCTGGAGGGTTGAGTGATCACATCAGGAGAAACTTGCTCAGAAGAAAGGGTTTCCTCCCATTCTTTGTTGAGTTCACCTCTTAAATATTTTTGCAGGACTGACTTACTATGGCAGGAAAAACATAATTAAAAAAGGAAAAATAAAAATAAAAATGGGTGGGACAGAGAATTAGTCCTTTGGGCAAAGTGACCAGGAAAGTAGATAATTTCAAGAAGGATATGTCTGCAAATAGAAAAGGGCTGAAAAGACACTAATATTAAGCTGAAAATACAAATGATGTCTCACCTTCTGTTAACTAAGATAAGATAGCATTCACAGGACTGCTTACTCATTCAACATCAATGACATTAAGAGGAAACATGTAAAAGTACTGCCTATCGCTCTATTATAGTTGGGTGAAACATGTACTAATAGTCTCTTCCATTCGGCCGCATGTATTGGTTACTTCCATGTTAGCTACAGTGCTGAGGTTATACCATTACAAGGGTTAAACATAGTTCACAAGAACATAGTGATCTTTGAAAATAAACCTCTGTTGCTCAAAAAGATTAACATGATGCAATAAGAATATTGCATCAAAATGGTCATGTTAATTATCAGTTTTCTGAACAAGTTGGCAGATGAGTCGAAGTCTAAAATTATGGCATGGAAAACATGATGATCTGGCTCTAGATTTCAGTGATAAGCAATTATTTAGCTCTTGAACATCATGTTCAAAGCAAAGGACAAGACACATGTTTTGGGCAGTTTATTTTACATTGAAAATGTAGCCATTACAGATGCAGCCTAAAGAGATTATCTCATAAAATAAATAGTTCATATCTCATGAGATCTAATTGTAACATATGGGCTACAATTGTTATATGGGAACACTTATTAAAAGCTAGTAGTACAAATAGGTATTGTTAATATATTGAAATCTAAGAGCAACCCAGACTCAGAAGAGGAAGGACCAATGAGAAACACTAAATCCACACATCCCATCAATGAAACACCTTTTTCTCCAGCCTGAGATGCCAGAGAGACTTGGATCATAGATGCAATTCCCAAATTATAGTTCCCAAAACAAACCATTGGTGGCGGGGATGGTGGGGGGAGAGTTTTAAGCTACAATGAATCTGCACTCAGACAAAAGCATATACCAATGCAAAATTCAGCTGATGGAAAAGCTTTCTGTAATCTTTAAACCCATTTCTTGATACACACTCTTTCACTAACCACATAATTTTGCTATTTAAAAAAGTCTGGTGTTCCAAAATATTCTCGCAAATAGACATAAATGAAAAACTGTAAATGCCCAAAAGATTTATTATTATTATTATTATTATTATTATTTTATAGAAAAAGTTTTATTGAGTTTTACAAATTTTTTTAACAAAAAAGGGTAGGGTAAGGTGAATTGAAAAGATATTTTGAGAACTTTCACGTCAGAAACGTTGGCCCTCCCGGGTTTCTTAACAAGACATTGGTAATACATTTTTCAATAATACAACAAGGTGAAAATAAATGCTTACATATAAATTCTGAATTTTATGCTGGCAGTCGTGTACAAACATCCAGACAAAAATTATACTGTATTAATAAAAATAAAAATAAAAGTCATTTTTTAGATCTAAGTCTTTTGGCAATTGTGTCTTCTTGTTCTCCTTCCTGGCCCCCAGCGGGCGGGGCTGTGGCCCCCTCCATCCCCCCTGAATCTTCCCCCAGGATAGAGGAATGTTTTTTAAGAAAAGCATCCGCCTCAGCAACTGTTTTAATCCTTACTCTTCCTCCATCCCAAAACACCAACATCCCTTCTGGCATCGCCCACTTAAACCAAATCCCGTGGTTAAGCAATTTTTTAGATAAGAAGGAATATTTCCGTCTCATCTCTCTAATCTTTTTTGGGATCTGCTTCAAGATGGCGACTTCCTTTTGTTGGTAAATTAACGGACCCTCCCTCTGCGCCTTCAAGATTCCCTCCCTTGTCGACCCTCTAACAAATTTAATATGTATCTCTCTGGGTACTTCATTCATCCTGGCATATGCTGAGTTTATTCTGTAGACTAGGTCAATGTCCCCCCTGATCTCCTCTTTGGGTTTACGTAAATAGTCTGATAAAATTGTACTCATGAGATCAGGAAGGCATTCACCAGGTTCCTCAGAAATATTCTGAAATCTTAAAAAATATGACATCCTCTCAAAATCCATCCTAGACATATGACCAGACAAATCTCCAATTTCAGTATTAACATTTTTAAGTTCTCCCTTTGCCCCAGCCAGCCCCACTTCCAACTCCTCGGTCTTCTGTGTGTTCTCCATCAATTTTTTCTGTGTCTCCAAGAGTTCAAGCTTAGTGCTAGTGTGATCTTTTCTAAATTCTCTAATTTCCAGCACCAAGGAGTTTAACACTGTTTCCATAGCTGTCATTCTCTCTTCCAATCCTGGATTTCCTGGTTGTTTTTTTGAAGCCATGGTGAGCTGTTTAAATCAGTGCCACTAAGATGGTGTTTTTTGGGTGCGGCTGCTGGAGCAAGTCAGGAGAGGAAAGTTCCAATCAAAATTGTAAAAAGTTGTAGAGCCCAGAAGAGAAGCAATTTTCACAGTCAATTATTAAGACAAAGAAGGCATTCCAGGGAGGGAATCAATTAATCCAAAAAATTTCTCCATTGATAGAGAGAGGCAGTCCAAATCACAAAGAGATGTTGGAAATTTTCCATAAAGAAATAAGTGTTCAAGAACAAAGGACAGCCATCTTCCACCACCCACTCTGACAGCCAGCCGGAGAAAACAGCAGAGAAATTGTTTCAGTCAAGCCGGACTTAGATACATTGTATGAAAACAAGCCGCGGAAGACATTCACTTGTTGCGCAACAGTCCGGATGCGAAATATCCTCTCCCTGCATTCCAGGAGCCATTTCTGCGCGCCGCTGCTGTAAATCCTAGGCTGAACCAGTCCAGGCAAGCCAGTCCTACGGAGGGACCCAAAAAAAAGGGGTACCCCGCCCCGTTTGGGGCAGAAAAAAGAACAAAACGGCGGACGAACCCCAAGGTTCGTCCGTCGCCACCAGAAACAGGAACAGGAAGTCCAAAAGATTTATTATTGTTGGTTTGATGGAGGTATGGATTCCACAATTAACTCCATAAAGTTTTTCAGTACTACATCAAGGAACTGGAAGATAATGTAAGTGTTTTTATATACCTATACATTATATACACATATATATTGTATGGCCCTACAATGCCTTTCATATGTTGAATAAGGATTGATATAATGGATATAATGGATATTATTTTATATAATTATATAATGGATGGATATAATGGGATATAATTACAAAAAAAAAAACTACAGAGAATTGGAAGAATCTCATGATTATATAGAGTAGGGCTTTCAAATTACGTCACACACTGGCTATTCCCACACCCGGTTTAGTAAAGGGGGAAAAACTCCCAATATGTCACGTGATGCCACCGTGACAACCTGTGTTTGGCACCCCTGGAATAGAGGGTGTAATAGAGGGTGTGATGGCCTAGTGATTAAGATGCTGGGCTTATTGACTGAAAGGTTGGCAGTTTGAGACCCAAGTGCCACATGATGGTGTGAGTACCATTCTTGCCCCATTCCTGTCCGCCCAGCAGTTCGAAAGCATGCAAATAGAAGTAAATAAATAGGTACCTCATTGGTGAAAAGGTAACAGCATCCTGTGCACCTCACAGTATAGTCATTCTGGCCACATGATCATGGAAGCATCTTTGGAGAATGCTGGCTCCCTTGACTAAGGAATGGAAATAAGCACCACCCTCTAGAGCTGCGATGGCGAACCTATGGTGCACGTGCTTCCCACCAGTCAGCTGCTCTTTGGGTCTCTGCCATGCATAAGCGGGGGACAGGCCATGCAGAAGATGCATGTATGCATGTGCATGGGGTGGGACACATGCACAGGGGGCACCCACATTGCATTTTGGGGCCTTGCCCTGTTTTGACTTCTAGGTTGGTACAAGAAGCCGTACAAGGTTAGCCACCACTGCTCTAGAGTCAGACACAACTGGGCAAGAGAAACCTTTACTTTTACCTTTACCAAGATTGTATTATATTATAGTGACCAGAAATATACACATGTACTTTTCTGCTTTCCCCCCCCAGTCATTTTATCTAAATATTATCTTCTACTTTAGCACTGATCTGTTCACAGGTGTACTGGCCTCAATTGTTATCAAATAAAATTTGCATCTATCACTAAAATTCTTGGGTAATTATTAATTTGGCTTATAAGACTGTGATTGGCATATATTGCTACTTCTGTAGACTAGATTTACAACAGTACAAAACAGGGGAAACAATACATTATACAAGCTATACATAGCACCAGCAACATTTATCAATACAACCAGAAATAAGGAGGTTTTCAACTTCCAAAGAGAACCAAATGATAGTTTTGCAGACCACCAGACCTAATAAAACTTCATTATTCCAATTAATGTTCTAATGAGGATGGAAGGGGCCATCCAGACATCTGGCAGAATGCTATTCTACAGAAAGGGAACATGATTGAGAAGACTCAGCTTGTAGTCCTTGGATATGATATCCACTCAATGAAGGAATGTGGAGGGAGCCAACACTACTAGTTCCAGTTGAATGGGTAAATGTGATCCTGCAGATATCCAGGTCTTGAGCCAAATAGTATTCTTTAAAGTTATCAATTAGCATCTTGAATTGCACCCAACTGCCATGTAATGCAGCTCTTGAAGCTTTGGGTTGCTATGCGTGACTTGGGGAGCCCCCAAGATTACACAAACCACTGCATTCTAGACCAGTTATAATTTCCAAGTGATCGTCAGGATATCTCCTTTTAGGAGATCCTTGCAGTAGTCTAATCAAGGGGTGACTTGGGTTTGAGTGACTGTGACCTCCCATTTCAGAATGGGTCATACTCAAAGTATCAGATAGAACTATCAATCCAAAATTTTAATTAACTTTTTTAATTTTTAATTTTTTAATTTTTTTAAAATTTTCATATTTATATCCCGCACCCATCTCCCACAGAGGGACCCGGGGCGGCGCACAGGAAATAAAAAATACGAATATACA
Source organism: Rhabdophis nuchalis (assembly GCA_039707465.1). Classification (NCBI taxonomy): domain Eukaryota; kingdom Metazoa; phylum Chordata; class Lepidosauria; order Squamata; family Natricidae; genus Rhabdophis; species Rhabdophis nuchalis. Next base: position 125,805,378 of record CM077645.1, read on the forward strand.
AATATACAAAAATACAAAAACTCTTAAAACTATATTAAACCAAACCCTGCGCTAATTATTTATTTATTTATTTTATTATTCATTCGATTTGTAAACCACACCAATCTCCGTCGAGACGGACTTTGGGCGGTGCACAGGACATTAAAAACTACAATAATAAATAACAAATATACAAAAGTTAAAAAGAAATTAAATAATAAACCTGTGCTAAAATTCCCATTTAAAACCTATCAATTTAGCTGAGGCTCTATCGTTCCTAATTTAAATTCTATGCCAGTCCAGCTTGCTGAAAAAGATGTGTCTTAAGTGAGCGGCGGAAGAGGGGAAGGTCCATGATAGTACAAAGTTCGGGGGGGAGGTCATTCCAGAGGGCAGGCCCTGCCACAGAGAAGGCCCTACCCCTGGGCGTCGCCAGCCGGCATTGAGTGGTGGTCGGGACCCTGAGGAGGCCCTCCCTGTGGGAGCGAATAGGTCGGTGGGAGGTATGTGGCAGGAGGCGGTCTCGCAAGTAACTAGGCCCCGAGCCATGGAGCAATTTAAAGATGGCAACAAGCACCTTGAAGCGCACCCGGAAGGCCACCGGTAGCCAGTGCAGCTCGCGCAGGAGAGGTGTTACATGGGAACCGAGATGTTCCCGAAATCCCCCGCGCGGCCGCGTTCTGGACTAACTGGAGCCTCCGGATGCACCTCAAGGGGAGCCCCATGTAGAGAGCGTTGCAATAGTCAAGGCGGGATGTCACGAGTGCTTGAGCTAAAACATAATTAAAACCCCCAAATTAAAACTTTGATCAGCTAATAGTCAGTATGGTATCGGGTAGTTCATGCCAGGCCGGCTAGATGAAAAAAATGCGTTTTTAAGCGCAGGCGGAACAGGCGGAGGTCCGAGGTGACACGGAGTTCGGGAGTAGGTCGTTCCAGAGGGTTGGGCCCACCACAGAGAAGGCCCTTCCCCTGGGCGTCGCCAACCAGCATTGCCCGGCCGACGGCACCCGGAGAAGACCCTCTCTGTGGGAGCAAATCGGTTATAGGGACGTATGGGGCAGCAGACGGTCTCGCAGGTAACTAGGCCCCGTACCATGGAACACCTTGAAGATGGTCATCAAAAGCTTGTAACGCACCCGAAAGGTCACAGGTAGCCAGTGCAGCTCGCGCAGGAGAGGTGTTATATGGAATTGCCTTGAGGCTCCCATGATCATCCGCGCAGCCACGTTCTGAACTAACTGTAACCTTCGAGTGCATCTCAAGGGGAGCCCCATGTAGAGAGCGTTACAGTAGTCTAGACGGGAAGTCACGAGTGACTGTGCAAAGGGCGTCCCAGTCAAGTAAGAGGCACAATTGGTGGACCAGGCGAACCTGGTAAAACACCCTCCTGGCCACGGCCGTCACATGGTCCTCCAGGGACAGCCGGGAATCCAGGAGGACTCCTAAATTGCACGCCCTCTCCACGGGGGCCAATAATTAGCCCCCCATGGCCAGTGATGGAATCATCTGGCTAAACCGGGACGCCGGGAACCACAGCCACTCGGACTTGGACGAGTTGAGTTTGAATTTTTTACTGCCCATCCAGATCCGTACGGCCTCCAAACACCAGGACATCACCTCGATGGCATCGTTGGGGTGGCTTGGGGTAAAGATGTACAGCTGAGTGTCATCAGTGTACAGATGGTACTCTACCCCAAAACCACGGATGATCTCGCCCAGCGGCTTCATATACGTGTTGAACAGGAGTGGCGAGAGGACCGACCCCTGTGGCACCCCACATGTGAGGGGCCTTGAAGTCGACCTCTGCCCTCCTGTCAACACGAATTGCGACCGACTGGAGAGGTAGGAGGAGAACCACCGTAAAACGGTGCCTCCCACCCACCTGGAGCCAGCCTCGTGTAACCTCCCAGGATGCCACTACAGGCCAGGAGGGACAGGGGTCCAATAAACATGTGGTGGCCTTGAGTCTCCTCGACAACCTGTCCATATCATCAGCAGTAACAAAGTCAAAATCCTCCCATGAAATTGTCTCAAGGCCTGCATCGGATAATCCCTCTAGACTACTATCTGTGGGGGCAACTCGCTCCGAATCTGAGCGATTTTATTCTGCAGATACTATCCAAATTGCTCTGCCCTGTAAAGGGGCTTCCCGCGGCCTCTGTTGAAGGAGGGAGTGGGTCACCCCAAACAGGACCTCAGGGCGGTTATCTGCGGATGCGATAAGGGTGACACAATACTCACGTTTGGCCACCCTTATCGCCACTAGGTAAGTCCTCAAGTGGGCTCTTACCATTGCTTGATCAGATTCGGACCGAGAGGATCTCCACCTACTCTCTAGGCATCTCTTGCAGCGTTTCATCTCCCTCAGCTTCTCAGAAAACCAAGGAGCCTGGGTGAGTTGACGCCGCATGAGAAGCCGCAAGGGTGCGACCTGGTCCAAGGCCCCCATGGCCGCATTATACCATGCGGCCACTAAGTCCTCAGTCGAGTCGTGGGTCAAGGATACAGGTACTGGCCCAAGCTCCATCTGGAACCTTTCGGGATCCATCAGGCGCCTGGGGCAGAACCATCTTGGTATCTCAGGTTCCGCCTCCCTGCAGTGGGGTGAGGCAATTGGAAAGTCCAGATGAAGGAGAGAGTGATCTGTCCATGACAAGGGTGAGATGACTAAGTCCCCGGTTCCAAGATCACTTCTCCACTGGCCAGAGACAAAAATGAGATCCAGCATGTGTCCTCCATTGTGAGTGGGGCCCTGAACTAATTGGGTCAGGTCCATGGCCATCATGGAAGCCATAAACTCCCAAGCTGCCTTGGATGTTTTGCCCACCGATGGCAAGTTAAAGTCTCCCATGACTAATAGTCTGGGGGTCTCAACCGCCATCTCAACGATCACCTCAAGGAGGTCGGGCAGGGCTGCTGTTACATAGCGGGGAGCCAGGTATACAATCAGCAAGCCCAACTGCCTCCCTAGGCCCCACTTCACGTAGAGGGACTCACAGCCGGTAGTCTGTGGTACAGTGGTCTCCCTCGGCTCGAGACCTTCCTTAATGATAATCGCCACCCCCCCATCCCTGCCTAGGCCCCGTGGCTGATGAAATGCATGGTAGCCCAGTGGGCACATTTCCACAAGGGGTAATCCCCCTCGAGGCCCAACCAGGTCTCCATAATTCCCACCAGGTCCGGGTCCCCCTCTGACACTAGGTCATTAATGAGGGGGGCTTTGTTCACCACGGACCTGGCGTTGCAGAACATCAGCCTGCGGCCCCGGCTCTGTAATCCTTGACCTCCTAGCCTGCGAAGGGAGCACAGGGGGTTGGGGCGAGTGACCGCTTGTAACCAGCGGCCACGTTCCCCCAACAAATGATGGACTCCCTGTCTCCCGTCACCCCTGCCCCTCCCTAGGACCGATCGGATGGGAAAGCCCTCTGTAGGATCGACCCCCCTCCCCCCTCCTTAATGGACCTGTCCGTTTCCCTAATTCCGCCGGCTGGCCCTGTACCCTGACCCACACCTGACTGAGTAGACCCTCCCCCCACCCTGATACCCTCTAAAATCCGAATTAAAAATTTCGATAAAAACCCTCTGAGTTTGTGCTTCGCCCACCTCTCTGGATCAATCAATCCATCCTCGAGGTGTGCCCGTATTAGACCAGAGGGCCAGGCCTGCGAGAGAGGGAACTCCTGCAGGCACAGGAGGTCTAACCTTGAATACGATAGCATCCTATGAGGCCTTGCTGGCTCTAAAAAAGGAGAAATGCTTGAGATGGTAATAGCTGCAAGTCAGACTAAAATGGTGAAAATATAGATAAAATGATAAAAATACAGGTCGGATGGCCAGGAGAGATGATAAATACACATGGAATAGGAGAGATCTATCTAGCGGGGGGGGGGAATAGAGGATGGAACATAGAACATATAAATAACATAGTCCAGAGATTAAACCTAGTTGTCCAAGTGGAGGGAGAATGGTCCAAAAATCTACAGGTTGTCAAGGAGACTTAAGGCGACCACATGTTTATTGGACCCGTGTCCCTCCTGGCTTGTACTGGCATCCTGGGAGACGACATGAGACTGGCTCCAGGACATTGTGAACACCTCCTTGAGTGAGGGGTTCTTGCCTGCCGTCTTGAAAGAGGCGGTAGTGAGGCCCCTCCTCAAGAAGCCTTCCCTGGACCCAGCATTATTGGAGAACTATCGTCCGGTCTCCAACCTTCACTTTTTAGTGAAGGTTGTTGAGAGTGTGGTGGCCCAACAGTTTCCACAACACCTGGAGGAAGTTGATTATCTAGACCCGTGCCAGTCTGGCTTCTGACCCGGTCACAGCACCGAGACGGCATTGGTCGCATTGGTTGATGATCTCTGGAGGGCGCGGGATAGAGGCTGTTCCTCTATCCTAATCCAGTTAGACCTCTCAGCAGCTTTTGATACCATCAACCATGGTATCCTATTGCACCGACTGGGGGGGGGGGGTTGGGGCTGGGAGGCACCGTTCTATGGTGGTTCTCGTCCTACCTCTCTGGTCAGTCGCAATATGTGTTGACGGGAGGGCAGAGGTCGACCTCGAGGCCCCTCTTATGTGGGGTTCCTCAGGGGTCGGTCCTCTCGCCCCTCCTATTCAACACATATATGAAGCCGCTGGGCGAGATCATCCGTCGTTTTGGGGTGGGTTACCATCTGTATGCTGATGACACACAGCTGTACATCTCCACCCCAGACCACCCCAACGATGCCGCCGAGGTGCTGTCCCGGTGTTTGGAGGCCGTACGGATCTGGATGGGTAATAACAAACTCAAGCTCAATCCGTCCAAGACTGAGTGGCTGTGGTTTCCGGCACCCCGGTTCAGCCAGGTTACTCCACCTCTGGCCATTGGGGGCAAAACACTGGCCCCCGTGGAGAGGGCGCGCAATCTGGGTGTCCTCCTGGATTCCCGGCTGTCCATGGAGGACCATGTGGCAGCCGTGGCCAGGGGGGCGTTTCATCAGGTATGCCTGATGCGCCAATTGCGCCCCTTACTGGACCGGGCTGCCCTCCGCACAGTCACTCAAGCTCTCGTGATGTCCCGACTTGACGACTGTAATGCTCTCTACATGGGGCTTCCCTTGAGGTGCACTCGAAAGCTACAGTTAGTCCAGAATGCAGCCGCACGGGTGATTACGGGAGCCTCTAGATGCTCCCATATAACACCAATCCTGCGCGAGCTGCACTGGCTTCCTGTGGCCTTTCGGGTGCACTTCAAGGTTTTGACGACCATCTTTAAAGTGCTCCATGGCTCGGGGCCTAGTTATATGCGAGACCGTCTCCTGCCCCATACATCCCTTTGGCCGATCCGCTCCCACAGAGAGGGCCTTCTCAGGGTGCCATCGGCCGGGCAATGCCAACTGGCGACACCCAGGGGAAGAGCCTTCTCTGTGGCGGGCCCTGCCCTTTGGAACGACCTACCCCCTGAACTGCGTACCATCTCGGACCTCCGCCTCTTCCGCCACATCTTTTCCAGCAAGCCAGCCTAGCCTAAAATAGCCTGGGGCTATTTTAGATAGTTTTTAAACTGGGGGTTTTAATTTGGTTTTAGCATAGGATTGTAATTTAATATGTTTTTAAATTTTGTATTTATCGTTTTGTATGTTTGCGCCACCCTGGGTCCTTTGTGGAGAAGGGCGGGATATAAATATGATTAAAACTAAAAAACTAAAACTAAAAAAGGAGAAATGCTTGAGATGGTAATAGCTACAAGTCAGACTAAAATGGCGAAAATATAGATAAAATGGTAAAAATACAGGTCGGATGGCCAGGAGAGATGATAAATACACATGGAATAGGAGAGATCTATCTAGCGGGGGGGGGGGGGGGGAATAGAGGATGGAACATAGAACATATAAATAACATAGTCCAGAGATTAAACCTAGTTGTCCAAGTGGAGGGAGAATGGTCCAAAAAACCCTCCAACGGGTCAATGACTAAATCACTGTCTCTATCTCTATCAACCCCCAAATAGTCCGGAGTGATTCCAAATTGCATCCCAGGAAACACAACTCTAACCAGAATCAAAAATGATATTTCTCTGGAATCAGATGGTTTCCAACTTAAAGCCACTCTGATTTTCTGGGATGAAACTGAATCTTGTTCCTCACTACCCAAAACGTAATGGCCTCCAGATACCTGGATAGCATCTCAATGGCATCACCTGGGAGCAATTAATTGGGACAGCATCAAACTTTGTGTGATTCTACAATTGAGGCACCTGGGATTGACCTCTCCCTTCACCATTTATTCTCCTTTAATAAGAAAAAGCACTGCAGTGCCCCCTACCTTTGCCCAATCAGTGGAGGTGGTTCAGAATAGTACCATAGTCAATTGAAAGCCACTGAGCCACTGAGATATCACCAACTCCAGGAGTGTCACATTCTCTATCTCAGTCTTATCATAGGATGCCCATAAGTGAAATATTATTATCTCTATATCACACACAGCCATGAAATGAATATGAGTCTAGGCCAGAGGTCTCATTCTCGTGGCCCGTGGGCCAATTGCGGGTCGCAGGACGCTATCTTGTGGCCCCCACCGTGATATGAAAGTATAATATTAGTGATATGAAAGTATAATAACCAATATAATGGAATCCCTTATGCGGCCCAGCCTCACTCAGACTCTGCCTCCAGCGGCCCCCAGGTAAATTGAGTTTGAGACCCCTGGTCTAGGTAAACTGTTTCCTGTCTACAGCTGGAGCAGCCCTATTACTTTCTCAACAAGTTTCCCAAGAAAGTGAAGGGTAGATATTAATGAATAATTATCCAGCATATCTGAGCAATGGCTAGTTGAAAAAAGAATGCACATTTTGTTCTTTCAGGATGAGTGGCAACCTCTATTCTCTCTAGGATGTATTTACCACCAGTTTGACCCAACCCCTGATCCCCTCGTTGGAGGCTGTTATGATTTTTTTTTAAACCATTCACCTTCTCTGACCTCCCTAAATTGCTTTTAATCACTTCGTGGTTTCCTTTTCACAGCCAAAAATTGCTAGAGTTGCAAAGAAAAACAATTCTTTTAACAATGATTGCCAGAAAGAAAAAGGTACATAGATTGAATGGTTAAACATAGGAATGACTAAACAGGAAACTGCATTTGAAAAAAAAAATAGAGCTTGTATAAACATTATGAATTTTAATTTTGTAAGCAACATAGCTCAGGTCATTGTCAGGGCAACGTTAGATGAAGATACTGGTTTGGGACTTACTGTTATTTGTTTATGTTCTGTAAAATGCTTTTTTGTCGTTTTCAGTAATTTTATTTTGCAGCTCTTTCATTACCAATATTATTCAAGGGTACTGATTACTAAATATTAAGTGGAAAAAATACTGTAAATTTAACAAATACAATAAAGATTGCACCCTTCCCCCACCCTCATTTTTTTATCTGACCAAAGTCAAACCTCATTAACAGAGTTGGAAGGGACTTTGCAGGTCATCTAGTCCAACCCCCTGTCCAAGTAGGAGACCCTACATCTGCCTCTACCTAGGATCAGAACTCACAATCTCCTGCTTGTGAGGCAAGTGTTCCACCTCTAGGCCACAGCAGCAGATAAACCTAGTTCAGGGGTCTGCAAAGTTGGCTCTTTTAAGACTGGTGGACTTCAACTCCCAGAATTCCCCAGCCAGTCTTAAAAGAGCCAACTTTGCAGACCCCTGACCTAGTTCAACACTCTGCCTTATACAATCAGATCCAAACTGATCCCCTCTGCATCTATATCAAAGTAAATAAACCCTTCTCACCAGTTCACAACCCCACCCAACATCAGCCTTAACAAGGGAAGAGCAACCCAGAGAAGCCCCAACTTTCCAATCCCCATCAGTTGATGATCTCAAAATTCCATCTCCTTCACAATGGACTTCCCCAACTCTGCTTTCCTCCTGGAAGGTCCATTTGACCTAACAATGGAAATAACCCCAGGTACACTGGAGGGACTTGTGTAGTTCCCCAACATGGCCAACCCCCCCCCCCATCCCTTGGATCTCCTACTGTGAGGCCTACTGAATGCCTGTGGTCGTTGTGTTCCAACCATAGCACTTGCTTAATGACCACCACAGAAAGGTCATAAAATAGGTCGGTTTTACGACAATCATGACTTATGACCAAAATGGGCAGGCTCCCATTACAGTTGTGAGTATTATTTGTATACTATGTTGGGTCCTTCACCATATTTGTGTTTTATTATGTGAAGCAAGTCCAGTGCTTCAGTGTTCGCTTATTTAATTGAGAGTAAGACTTACTGAATTAGAAATAATGGATTCACAATATTGAAATGGGCATGATTCTTTTTTTTTAAGACTCTGTATACTTATTTCCTTTATATTCTTCATCCTTATTATACATTATGATTTTCTTTTTTGTCTTCATTTTTGTTTTAATTTGTTTCAGATTTGTGTTCATTTCAGGACCAACTAGAAACAGGTCCCTCCTTTCCAGCTAGCATGTTCTGAAATTAGCACCAGATTTGCAAGCGTTAATATGAATCCTGTACAGCCTGTTTTTCTGCTCTGGCGGATCCCCCCATCCTCCCCAAGGGGAGAGGAGCAAGAAATGTATTTCTCTCTGATCCATCTCACTCAGAATTATTGGAACACAGAAAGCTTACATAACAGTAAACTCAAATGATTTGAGAATAATTTGTACATAATGAAATAGAGTTTGTAATTCATTAGTGGTTGGCCTCTATTAACAGATCAATTTAATATTTATTACTATCAACTTCTAAGAGATGTGTCTTTTTAATTAGATAGATTTACAGTTTAAGAAACCAAGGATCACATATCCACTTAGAAAAGTTTGAAAAACAAAAGTAGATTAAATAGAATTCTATAAGAATGCATAATAATATAATACACTCTCATAATTATATTGACCTTTCAGGATCATCAGCTATATATAAAGTAGCTGAAAGAGATATGCAAGGTGGCATTTAAGCTAAGGAACATGCAAAGGTTTTCAATGTTAGTGAAGTAGTTATGCAACATAGTTAAACTAGTGGCTAATCTTATAATTTCTGTTATAAGGTAACAATCACCATTTTAGGTTTACCAATCTATTATTAATTCTATAATTATTGTCCTTTTTTAAATTAGTTTGGGATTACTGAACCTAAATTCTAAATTTATATTTCTTTATAGATTTGACTTTGCTACCCGTATGTATTAACTATAGCCATTTAAATGCTAATGTCCATAGTTTCTTCATTGTTTTTATTTTAAAACCCATATCTGTTATACTACATCAGCTGTTACATTGATGTTATGCATTATTTATAAAATAAATAATTCACACTTTATTTATGGTCATAATGTCACTGTAATATTTTCTTTCCTGATAATATACACGCATTTCTTGAAATAACAAAAAACTTAATAAGTATGCTCACTTCATTTCTAGCCAAAAAGGATCTTCATTACTGAACTAATTAAAATTAATCCAGCAGTTAATTTTAGTTCTAAATTATCTTTGTTGATCATTCTGTTTCCTTGTGCAACCTTGTAAATGTTTATTTAATTTTAACAGAAACAGGTACATAGTACATGTGTGAACTGTATTTTTTTCAAATAAGTGTAAAATTACACAAATGAAGGACAGGCATGAAGCTAATATAGCTTTATTTAATCCTTGCAACTTTATCCTTGAGGTTCAAGAAATCTATCATCAAAATCCAGACAAAATAAGGAGATGCTTGAAACACAACATGTATGTAGTATGTGAAAGAGATCATGCTGCAAATTTTATAGAGATGTACATAAGATGGAAAAATAACTTTGTAGCATATTTTCTACATAAATACATACATAAAACATTCACTTATAAACTATCTCATTCGCTTCCATTTATTAAAAGAGCCACATTTTAAAGTGTTAAAAATACCATATTGGAACTGTGTTAACCAATTAATAACAAGATTGATAATTTTCTTACTAGTGATTCATAGCCCCTTACATTTTCATCTGATTGTTTCTCTGCTGGTAACACACTAATAAGAATAAACTTCATATTGTTTCAGTAACGGTTGGGTGACATTAGAAGTTATAAAAATACTTCACAAAGACATGGCTACAGTATTGAACAAATGCATGTAACGTTTTTTGCAAACTCCCAATAAGATATTGCAATGGTGAAATCACAACTCTGAAAGAATCCAGGTAAGATAAAATTCACCAAGTATTAATTAGTTCACATTGAGCCTTTGGTTACGCTTTGCACCTGAAATCAATGCAAAAGGCTTACATTTAGCTGGATTTTGTTTCAGGACTGATTAGATATAATTCTCTTTTCAAAGTTTAAAGTCCTTTTTATCATGCTTATCATCTTAAATAAAAAATGAAAGAGTTTCTCAAATGAAGGCTTTAAAATGTTATTCTTCAACTCTTTCCAATACAGTACTGAAAATCTGAAAGGCATGATACAGTTTCTATTAAAACTGGTGAACATTTTATATTATAAACAAAACATGAAGGAAAGGAATTTAATCCAGTTAAATAAAAGTGTCCAAAGTGCAAACTGGTATGTCACATGTTTTTCAATTATAGAAATCCACTGTGAAACAAATAGAACAATCTGAAAATGAGATGAGATGAAGACAAAGGAAAGTTGCATAAAGAAAAAAGGAACAACATCACAATAAAGTAGCTTATAACAGCAAGTACACAAAACTACTTTGACAACACGGAAAGTTTGTATTACAAACTGAATAATAAAGAAGGTAAAAGCCAAAATCTGTAATAAAAAAGAGTGGGGAGAATGGGGCTGCATAGTAATGTATTGCAAATTAAATGGATAATTTGGCATGTGCTGATAGCTAACTCCTTCAACATTTACAGAGGCTACGTCAATGCTGTTACATAGAATTGTTGTTCAGTAATGTTAACAAGGTGAAAGCTGGGAATTAGAAATATATGTTTAACAGTGAAAGCTTCCAGACAAAATACTTTTAGAAGAGTTTAATATTCCTCCCATTTCATTTGACCTTGATCTTCAACACAGGCAGCATCATGTCTGTACAACCAATAATAAGCCAATCATGTTGCATTTGGAGAAAAGAAGGGTAGAACTGAAGTCCTACATAAATGCACCCCAGACTCCATTTCTTTGCACGCGTGGGATTCACATTGTAAGTCAGTGTCAACTACTAACATTGCCTTTACGGCATGACAATTAACTCTCAGGAAATGAAAGGAAAATATTGCTTCAGAGTTCAGGAAGGCAGTTATAGATTAAACAGCATCTGTATAGGACTCCCCCCCTCACAAATTCATAAACATTTCCTGGCAGTTTTTAAAAATTCCTGTCTCTGTTCTCCTTCCAAAAAGAATGCTTCCTACATTTTCTGTCTGGAAGAGTCACATGTTGGACTAACTTGCTGAAGTGCCACACCACTTTCAGACTGCTGAGATTTGTAGTCCAATATGCTTTGTGCAGCATAGCGTTTCTTCACCAGGTAGCAGATAATAACTACCAGCATCACAACTGTCAAGGTGACGCTAACAATGATTGCAACCAATGTCCCTCGGCTGCTCCCATCCTTTGGTGGGGCAAGAGAAGGAGAAACAGGTGATTTGGGATCAGTTTCAATTTCACCTGAAAACTCATCTGGTTCTGATGGTGGCTGACAGGGCCTGCCCTCTTCTTTAATAAGTCCATTGGGACAGATGCAGTTGTAAGTGCCAGGTATATTTATGCACTTCAAGGAACCACAGTGTCCAGAGTCACACTCATCGATGTCTGTGCATATTAAGCTACCATCCATTTTCTCATCAAGGATAAAGTTTTCTGGACAAAAGCATTCATGTATATTGTTAGGATCACACTCTGGTTCACATTCAGGCTGGTTACAGAGTCGGATACAGTAACTAGGTTTTTTGGGGTCTGGAATATATCCCTCAAAACAAGTGCATTTATACTCTTCATCAACAAGGTTGCACTCATGTTCACATGTTAAATCAAAGCACCCCCATTTTTCTGGGAGGCATTTGCCCTTTACTAGATCATAGCCTTTCCAGCAGCGGCACTCAAATCCGCCCTGAGTGTTAACACACTCCTGTTCACAAAGCCCAGGGGTGACCTTACAGTCATCGATGTCCACGCAGCTCTTGCCATCGGAATCCAGCTTAAAACCATCAAAGCACATACAGATTGCAGAGTCACCCTGAGGCACACAATGCTGCTGGCATCCTAAACTGGCACAGGGGGACCAGCAGCTCCGTTGATCCTCCAACAACCTCTTGCCTTCCAGGCAGGCGCAGAGGGGTCTCCCTTGCGCGTCCAAATGACACTCATCGTCACAGCCCCCATTTTGCAACTGGCAAGCCCAGGCGCCGGGTGCGGCTGAGCCCCATTCCAAAGACCCGTTGCTGCCCTGAGCGTGGCACTCCAGAAAGGCACCCAAACTGCGCACCTCCGCCGTCGTGCCCGGCGGAGAGGCCACCAGGTCACTTTCTCGGGCGCCGAAGGGCGTGAGGTAAGTGATGGTGAAGGTGGCCAGCAGGGGCCCGCAGGTCCCGTTGGGGTAGTTGTACTCGCAGAGGACGGCTTCGGCGGAGGCGTTGCAGGCGCGCTCCTGCCACTTCAGTTCATGGGTCACCGCCACGCACGTGGGGCCGCAGGTGGCCCCTTTTGCGTCGGACCCGTCGCTCTCCCAAGCGTCGAAGTCCGTCCGCTCGTCGCCTGTCACCCATTGAAATCCCCGCAGGCGTTTCGCCGGCTCGACGCAGCGCTCTCCGGGCAGGCGCAAGCCGAGCCAAGCGCTGCCGGGGCGGTCGCGCTGCAGTAGCAGTGCTATGGCCTCCGCCGCCACCGTGGAGCGGACCGTCATGAGGTGCCCGCCGCCTTCCTCGCACACGCCGCCCGCCTCGGCGAAACTCCTGGAAATGCCGAATAGACCGAAGCAGGCGGAGTCCAGGCACTGCGCGCCTAAGGGGATCGGCGCCGGAGACGGTGCGGGAAACGCCAGCCCCGCTCTCAGGCTGCCCATCGCCACTAGGAGGAACCACATGTTAGCGGGCGATTACGGCGAGCGCTCTTCGAGTGAACCTGGGTTGCCCCGCCGTCGCTTCCCGTTCAGGCGGTCGCAGCATTTATAGCGCCTTCCATGCGAGGGGAAGCGAGGGGAGGCGGGGAGGAGGGGAGAAATAAAGGAGAAATAAGGAAAGCACCGCCCGCCCAGGAGATCTCCCACTGGAGCAGAGTCAGAGTCTCTCACACTCACACCCAGCTGGATGCAGCGCTGAGAAGGGAAGCCAGCCGGCCCCGCCCTCGTTTCCTCGACTATTGGCGCAGGAAATTGAGGCTTCCACCCGATCCTTCTCAGTCCGGAGAAGCGGCTGCTGTGAGCGGCCAAAGGCTAGATAGCGTCCACAAAGTTAGCTAGCTTTCTTTTCGCTCTTTAGTTAGCTCTCCAAAGTAGCATCTGACCACTAACTGTGCGTAACTGCATGGAACCAATGCAATATTTGTCCAAACCTGGCACCAAGTTGCAACCGCTGCCCTTTAAATGTCCTGGTGGTGCGGAAGAACTTCCCTGGCTGAGGCATTTGCTCAGTTCTGGCATGTTCTCTGTGGTTGCTGCTGCTGTTGCTTCCAAAAGAAAAGAACGTTTTATGAGGGGGGGGGGGGGGTTAGATGTGGAGAGCTGAAGATGTCCAATAAACTTTAGTGCTCAAAAGTGGAAAAGCCAATAGCTGAAAGATGCATGCCCATAAAGCATTGTTAAGTGCCTTAGTCTTGACAATATTATAAATCCTGGAAAATCTTGTGGCAACAAAGGAACATGCAAACTCCGTTTAGTCAATTCAAACTCACCAAACTGCTGCTTGAACACACCAGTTCTCTCAAACACTTCCCAAAATGTTATGAATGAAATGAAATAGGTTTTGATTCTATATTTGATACTGTATGTTTATTCTGGGATCATCTTACCTGTAGAGGGTAAAGATATTGACGTTGATGGAGAGAGGGAAGATCTATTTCCAAGGCAACAAGTAGATAAATACTGCTTTGGCCCCATCTGAAATAGCTTTCAGATTGGCATCCCCTAACTCATGAATGCATACAATTTTGGTCACCACGATGTAAAAAAGATGCTGAAACTCTAGAAAGAGTGCAGAGAAGAGCAACAAAGATGATTAGGGGACTGGAGGCTAAAACATATGAAGAACAGTTGCAGAAACTAGTTTAATGAAAAGAAGGACTAGGGGAGACATGATAGCAGCCTTCCAATATCTAAGGGGCTGTCACAAAGAAGAGGGAGTCAACCTATTCTCCAAAGCACCCAAGGGTAGGGCAAGAAGCTAATCAAGGAGAGAAGCAACCTAAAACCAAAGAGAATTTTACTGATAGTTTAAATAATAAATCAGTGGAAGGAAATGCCTCCAGAAGTTATGGGTACTTCAACACTGGACATTTTTAAGAAGAGACTGGAAAACCATTTATCTGAAATGGTATGTAAGTTTTTCTTCCTGAATAGGGTGGGGTAGGGTTTTGGACTAGAAGGCCTCCAAGGTCCCTTCCAAACCTGTTATTCTGTTCACTTGGATATAAAAGAGAGAGAAAGGGAAGCATGTTCAGACTTGCAAGATTGTTGTCAACCCTAGGAAATAGATCAGACCAAGAAGAGTTCACCTAGGCCTAAAATTATTTTTACAAAGATTGGTCATAGTAACAGAAACTTGCAAGTATAAATTTCCATTGCTTTTTTTCCCTTTTACATGAATTGGCAGTTGCATTGTGAAAAATTTATCAAAATGTTTTGGAGTCTTCTAGATTAGCTCCCTGGTCTTGGCTATTACCCATGTTATCTGAAAGAGACTTAGCGGAGTGCTTTCATAAGCTAGTGAGCATGTCAATAAACAGGATGATCCTATAAAAAAACTTTCATCAACCCCCAGCCCTTCCTGGTTAATCAAAAAATTCTTTAAATCTTTTTTGCTATATTTTACTAGTAGTTCACATATAATTGAAATGGAACTTTTATCCAAAATTATTACTATTAATGAAGTAGAATCAGTTTGATATAGGGACAACCTAGAAACCGGGAGATCATGAGTTGTATTTCTGCCTTAGGCACCAAGGCCTCTTTATAAATCTATGGTGAGGCCCCATCTGGAGTATTGTGTACAGTTCTGGTCACCATACCTTCAGAAGGATATTATGGAAATGGAAAAGGTGCAGAGGAGGGCAACCAGAATGATTAGGGGGCTGGAACACCTTCCTTACCATCTGAGGCTGCAACAGCTGGGCCTCTTCACTCTAGAATGACAGCGCCTGAGAGGTGACCTGATTGAAATCTATAAAATCATGCACAGTGTGGACAAAGTAGAAAAGGAAAAACTGTTTTCCCTATCGCACAACACTAGAACTAGGGGGCACTTCATGAAACTTTTGATAGCTAGACCTCAAACAAATAAGAGGAAGTACTTTTTCACCCAGAGGATCACTGGTGTATGGAACTCCCTGCCAGAAGAAGTGGTGACAGCTGTCAGCCTCGACACCTTTAAGAAAGGATTAGACGAGTTCCTGGAGAACAAGGGTATCAATGGTTATCATTATGGATGCCTAAGGACACCCTCCGGGATGGAGAGATAGGCAGGATATTTCTCAATACCATTTTCAGGGAATCATAAGCAGGTGAAGACATCTGCTTGGGAATACCCTGAAGCAAATGGTGAGCCACTGTGTGAGACAGAATGCTGGACTGGATGGGCTGTGGCCTGTTCCAGCAAGGCTGTTCTTATGTAACCCCTGTGGATGGGGCACGCAACTTGGGCGTCCTCCTTGATACACGGCTGTCCATGGAAGATCAAGTGACGGCCGTGGCCAGGAGGGCGTTTTACCAGGTCGGCCTGGTCCGCCAGTTGTGTCCCCTATTGGATCGGGGTGCCCTCTGCACAGTCACTCATGCCCTCGTGACATCCCAACTGGACAACTGCAATGCTCTCTACATGGGGCTCCCCTTGAGGTGCACCCGAAGGCTTCAGCTTGTCCAGAATGCAGCCGCGCGGGCAGTTATGGGAACCTCTAGGTTTTCCCATGTAACACCGCTCTTGCGCGAGCTGCATTGGCTGCCTGTCGTCTTTCGGGTGCGCTTCAAGGTGTTGGTTATCATCTTCAAAGCGCTCCATGGCACGGGACCTAGCTATCTGCAGGATTGCATCCTGCCACATACATCCCTGCAGCCGATTCGCTCCCACAGAGAGGAACTTCTCCGGGTGCCGTCCACTAGGCTATGCCAGTGGGTGACGCCCAGGGGAAGGGCCTTCTCTGTGGCGGGCCCGACCCTCTGGAACGACCTTTACCCCGAAATTAGAACAACCTTCGCTCCTTCCGGCAGAAATTAAAAACACACT
The DNA here is from genome assembly GCA_039707465.1 of Rhabdophis nuchalis. NCBI lineage: Eukaryota > Metazoa > Chordata > Lepidosauria > Squamata > Natricidae > Rhabdophis > Rhabdophis nuchalis. Next base: position 125,821,733 of record CM077645.1, read on the forward strand.
TCTGCTTGGCCGGCCTGGGGTAATTAAATTGTTCTTAAACTGTTTTTAGGGGTTTTTAGGGTTAGTTTTAGTTTATATGGGTTTTTAGCGCAGGGTTAGTTTAATTCGTTTTTAACTTTGTACTTTGTTTGTGGTTTTAATTGTATTTTTAATTCCCTGTGCTCCGCCTCGAGTCCCTTCGGGGAGAGAGAGCGGGTTATAAATAATTTTTTTAATTATTATTATTATTATTATTATTATTATTATTATTATTATATCATTATCATTATCATTATCATTATCATTATCATTATTTATTATTTATTATTTATTATTTATTATTTTCTTATGTTCTAAGACAGATCTGGGTGTCACAATTGAGACCAGAATTTTCATTGCTAAGCAAGGCAGTTGTTAAGTGAGTTGTGACCAATTTTATGACCTTTTTGCCCTGTTGTTAAGCAAATCACTACAGTTGTTAAGGAAATCACTTGGTCATTAACTGAATCCAGCTCCCCCTCCTTCTGACTTTGCAGGCAGAAGCTTGTTGGGAAGAATGCAAAGGACAATCACTTGATTCCAGAACTCGGCAACTACTGTTAAATACATGCTGATTTTAAGCCCTGGAATTTTGATCACATGAGTGGGGCGATGCTGCAACGGTCATAACTATGAGGCTCATTCATAAGTCATTTTTTTCAATGCCATTGTAACTGGTCTTAAATGAATGGTTGTAAGTCGAGGACTACCTGTACTTCCAAAAATCTTGCCAAAAAACCCTGCATGGATATGTCCAGGATAGTTTCCAGACGTCAATGCTGATTTGAAGGAACAATGTCTATCATCTGTCTACAAGTAGTTTACGACTTATAATCATTCATTTAACAATCATTTGAAATTGTGACACTCAGAAAAAAGTCACTGGTTCTTGCGCCATGAGTGTGACAGCATTCCCATAGTCAGATGAGCAAAATTTGGGCTCTTGGCAACTGGTATGTATTTATGACTGAATTTGTTGAATAACAACAGTGTGATTCAATTACCGTATTTTCCGGAGTATAAGATGCACTGGAGTGTAAGACGCACCAAGATTTTGAAGAGGCAAATTAAAAAAACAAGTTTTTGCACTCTGCAGACCTCCCCAAAATGACCCATTTTTCACAAAAACGTACCTGTTTTTTGTCAAAAAAATGGGCATGCATAGCCTTTAGGAGGCTTATAGAGAGGCCTGGGGGGCAAAAAATGAATGAAAAATTGCACTCTGGAACCCTCCTAAAGGCTGTGCATGGCAATTTTTGCAAATGTTGCAGGGTTTCAGGGGGCCAAAAATGCTGTATTCAGTGTATAAGATGCACCCAGATTTTCACCCTCTTTTTTGAGGGAAAAATACTCCGAAAAATATTATTTTTACTCCAAAAAATACAGTAACTACTGTGGTGATTTAGTGACTATAGCAAAAACGATCATAAAACTGGGCACAGCTCATTTAACAACCGCATCACTTAGCGATTGAAGTTCTGGCTCCAGTTGGGTCATAAATTGAGGACTGCCTGTATCTATCTCGATAAAAATGGGAAAATGAAATGCCTTTTGGTGGTAAAAAAGGAGATCCCCCCTCTAATGGAGCACCCCAGGGGTGTTTCTCATTCCCATCCATCAAATTACCAACAAACAAATGGTCCTGCAGATAGGCGGAGGAGATCCATCCTTGAAAACAGGCCAGCCACAGCTTCTTTTGAAAATGATGCCTTCACTGGTCTGAACGGTCCCCTACATTGTACCTGTGCTGCAGGAAGAGATGGTCCTCAGTGATAGGAAGGACTATCTGTGTTGCCTTCACAGATGAAGTGAATGGGGATTTGGGGAGGGAGGGTGAAATCATTTTCATCCCTCACAATTTTTTCTGGAAGATTAAGAAATATACCATTAAAGGTAATCTTTATTAGTGACTAACACCAACATTTACGATCGTCAGATGTCTGCCAAGCAAAGCAAAGTAAGATCTTATGCACAGTCAACAGTTTCACATAGCGATCACTTCACTTAGTGACTGAATTGGCAGTCCCAATTGTGTGGTCACTAAATGAGGACTGCCTGTAATAGAAACTCCTCTATTAATATGCCTCCTCCCACCCTTCTCGGTAGAAAAGAACATAATTTCAAAGAAGGCAATTAGCATTGCATGTAATAAGATTCTTAGAAGCAAGTCTTGTTTTTCAGCAGAATATGTGTTTCCGGCGGTTTACCTGGTACAATACCTACTAGTGTTCGGTATAAGTACATAAAAAGGTAGAAAAATAAATTTTACTTCTGAACACAAAGTGGATACGTGTTAGGAGATGGAATGAATGATGAAATTGCATTTAAGGGAATCCAACTTAATTCATGGGTGGCCCCTCATGATACTGAGTCCATTTGGAGAAGGGCGGGGTATAAATTCAATAAATAAATAAATACAGCAATTTGATTGTAGAATTAGACTGCATGCATTTGCAAGCCCTTCTGAAGTAGAAACTTGCCTTTGATTGTCAGGCCTTTTGCAGAAGCAGCAGAGAAAGCATTCAAAATCTATCACAGTTGCTCTCTGTCCCCTTTTATGCAATAGCATGGGAGTGTGCTCTTATTTTTCAAGGCATGATTTATCCAATGATTAAATAGTGCTTTCCCGATGACTGAGGTGATAGCTACTGATGAGAATTCCTGCGTCACCAAATACGTTTGGCAAGACAGGGAATGACGTTGCAGATGAATTTCAAAAATTGGGAATCCCCCTCCTCTAAAGGGTGAGATATTTGGAGTGATAAAACAGCTGCAAGCTTTGCAAGAAAAGTTTAACGCTTCTGCTAAAGTAGATGATTAGCAGCCAACACTGCTAAGGAACTGCCATCTGATCAGAACAATAACTTTCTGTTTTGAGACATTGCTCTAAAATGAAATGAATCCAATGCCTCTAATGTCTTTCAGTATTTCCAACTCAAGCTGGTAAGGAAGCTACTTTCAGAAGAAATAGATAAGTTCCAAGAGATAATGTGTGATAAGATACTGTGTTGGGCTTCTAGTGGAAAGATTCCAAGTTGATAATATAAACTACTGAATAAATTTCATGATTTATCTAGCTTTCTATTTTTAAAAAAATAAATTTTATTAAATGTTTTAACCTTTAAAAACAATAAGAAGACATAACAGGTTTAGAAAAAAAATCAAAACAAAACAAAACACAGAACATATACAATATACAATAATTTTACAGCTTTCTATACCGGCTTTCCTGCTTAGCTTTTATAATTCTCCCTTCTGCATTACCTTCCTATTACTATAGTCTTATTCTATAATGTAGCAAACATAATATTAACACACAATAATATTCATTATTTGTATCACCATAGTCTCTATTTTCTGTTTTGACTTCTGATTTCTAGCCACTTGTACATTTTATTCCATACTTTATAGAAATCTGATTCTTCTCTTTCTTTTAGTTCTATTGTCATTTTATCCATTTCAGCGCATTCGAGTATTTTCCTGATTGTAGTTTCACCTGAGGGTGTATTGATTTCCCCCCCCCAGTTTTGTGCAAAAGCTATCTTGGCTGCAGTGAGTATGTGTATGATTATGTATTGAGATTGTTTGTCTATTTTTTGGTCCAGCAGTCCTAATAAGAATGTTTCCGGTTTGAGTTCTATTTTTTGCTCAGTAATTCCTTCCAGCCATTTCCAAATTTTGCCCCAGTACCTCCTTGTGATGGGGCACGTCCCCAAATGTGGTAGAATGTTCCAGGCTTGTGGCTGCATCTTCAACATTTTGGGGATAAATTTGGGTACCTTTTGGCCAATCTTGCTGGAGGCAAATGCCATCTATAAAACATTTTATAGAGATTTTCTTTGTAAGATACTGCCATTGTAAATTTATAATTTCTTTCCCATAGTTTGTCCCATTTTTCTAACTCTATATTATGGCCAAAATTTCCACCCCAGCTAATCATTGTCTCCTTTACCGTCTCTTCCTCCATTTTATATTTTAAAAGAAAATTATATAATCTAGTCATCATTTTCCTCCTGTTCCTAGTAATATTTTATCTAATTTTAATCTAATTTTATCTAATTTGTTTCTCGTATATTCCGTATTGTTCCCGATCTTTTTTAAATCTTGTTTTAATTTGTAGGTAGGGCCACCATTCCATATTTATTCCTTGTGTCTTCAGGTCTTGTACTGATTTTAGTTCTTCATTTTCATCTAAGAGCTCTGCATATCTTACCATTTTACTGAGTTCTATAGTATTTGGATATGTCATTGCCTCCATGGTTCATAACCAGATTGGGATTTTCAGGTAGTAGTTTTCCCCCCCCCTTACCATGTGTCTCTGAAAGTAGGAATGGGATTTATTCTTTCCCTCCCAGAGGAAGCCATGCCAGCCTAGTTGGAGGTCATGTCCTTCTAGTATAAGGATTCTTTTATTTTTTTAATTGGATCCAGTCCTTTAGCCATGTTTGTTTCTACTATTTTGTAGAAGTTTGTATTTAATACGTGTTTTTTCCCCTGACCAGATAAATTTGGATATCATTTTATTTAGTTGTTTGAAAAATATTTTCTCTAATTTATTCAGTATTGTTTGAAAAAGATAGAGTAGTTTGAGTAGTATATTCATTTTGATTGTTGAGAGTCTGCCAATTAGTGATATCTGTAGTTTAGTCCAGATACTACTACTAAATATTTATCTAGCTTTCTAGCCTCACAGTGTTGCATGAAACCTGGCATCGTAGTTTGAAATTACTTATTCAAGCACATAAGAAATGTCTAGTTTAGCTAGGCTTATTTGGTTTTGTTTGGAATTATGTTTGTGTATGATTGTTTGCCTACCTGTTTTTCCCCCTATTTCCTTTTTTCCTTTTTGTAGCAAGAGATTTGGCTTCTTCCATTATGAATGTCTCCATTAAAACCACTTTCAAAACTACACAGCTATCTATCCCTTTTGTTTCAGTATTGGCAAATGTATTTTTAAGGTTTTTTTGTTTTCTCTAGGACTAGGTTGAGTAGAAGGAAGACATCTTTAAAGATGAACTAAACAATCCTTGGAAATCTCTCAGAGAGAATTGTTTGCTCCTAGTTTCTAACCATAACCCTAATCCTACCATTGCCTTCTGAAATGAGAGAAAGGGGACCTGCTTGAAGAAGGTTGGGTGATAAAAGGCTTAAAAGTAAGCTCCCCCAGATACTCATAAATTCATGTGCTTGTTGGCACAGCAGAAGATATGCAGTGTTATGACATAAGATGTAAATGATGTAGTGGAACCTTGGAGGTTAGAAATTGATGATACAGCTTTACACTCTTTTAAAGTCTTATTTTATTAAGTATGTAATCTTACTGTTTTCACTCAGGTCATGATGAAGTTATCAATGACAATGAGGAGGAATTCCTGTCATGAGGAATATTTAGAATCACGGTGACCCTTCTCAAGTATGATGAAACCAGCAGTTAGAGGCTGAGGGTGGAAAGATTAACATCCTTATCTTCCCTTTAAAAAAAACCCTCAGGTTTTAAGTTAATCAACTAGGTATAATATCTCACAAAAATATTTAACTCAACTGCTAAGAATGAGATACTGAGAGATGACGTGGAAGACCAAATGGCAACAGAAAGTATCTTCGCCCAAAATTTCCACATCTTTCCAAAATGTTGGGAATGACGTGCAAGGATCACTTCGATTTTCTTACTGTTTTTTCCTTTTAAAAAAAATATTTTTTAGTACACCAGAAGAAAGAGGTGGAGGGATATAAAATAGAAAAAACCATAGTAGAAAGCAAACTGGTTTTTAAATAGTACATTAAATCTAGAAATGGAAAGATATTGATCAGTCTTTTAATTATATCGATGGAGAGAATGTGTATGAGCAGAGAACCAATTAGTATATCAATTCTAGGTTGTACGCCTGGATTAGCCCCATGCTTAGTAAATGTATTGTTCTTCATATTGATAAATTTCAGAATTTTGGTACATAATTTATTGCATGATATTATAATGTATTTATAATATATTAAGCTAACCACTATTTTATCAAAATAAAATAAAATTTGAACTTGAACTCATGACCCACTGGTTAGCAAGCCCAGTGTCTTAACTGCTTGGCCATCATGCCCCCTGTCACATGCATTAATGGCATCTAAAACTTCTGAATTACAATCAGCACTAAAATTGAGTGATTCCAAATATTTTTATAAACAATTAAAGAGAACTACAATAGTAATTCTCTTTAATTTTTGAATTACTATTGTAGTTCTCTTTAATTGTTTATAAAAATATTTGGAATAACCCAACAATTTTAGTGCTGATTGTAATTCAGAAGTTTTAGATGCCACTAATGCATGTGACAGGGGGCATGATGGCCAAGCAGTTAAGACACTGGGCTTGTTGACCGGAGGGTCGCGAGTTCAACACCAAGTACCGCATGATGGAGTGAGCTTGTAATAATGTTCTGTGTGCCTTGGTGTATAGTCGTGTTGGCCACATGACCATGAAAGCATCTTTGGACAACTTAGGTTGTGAATAAGAGATGAGCACCATCCCTGAGAGTTGGACACAACTGGCAGGAGAAACCTTTACCTTTTTAATGCATGTGCAGTTTGTAATTGAAAGATGTTTTTAATTGCCTGCAGTTTTCAACAACTTGTTAACAGTTTGATTGAGAGTTCAATCTAGAATTTTAATATCACTATTAACTCATGAATTCCCCTCCAGAAAGCTTTGCCTGGAATTTTCAAACGGTCCCCAGTTTGATATTGCTGACAATATTGAATCAAATCAAATATTTATGACTTTATCACAGTCACAAACAAGTATATGCTAACAGTATGAATCCTCAGAATATTCATACTGTCAAATGCCTATGGAGATTCTTAGTCATCCAGGTCACAATTGTCCCAAAGGTGCTTTTTCAAAAGGCAACTGGACTTTCTTAGTCTTTCCTTGAAGACATATAGCTTCTCTTTCAAGAAGCATCTTCAGTTCTGATTGAATTTGACATTATGAATATTCTGAGGTTAAATCTATCAAATGTTGAATTCAACACTCCCTACTCTGTTCGCTCTGCTGAAGTATTTTAGGTAAACAAGATTCTCTTTTAAACATGCAAAGGACTATAACACTGTTTGAATACAGACTATAGGGTAAGAGTGGGCGGGAGCCATCTGTCCTATTTCAGATAACTAAAAATCTGCCTCCATTGCCTGGACTCAGCCATCACCCTATACGACTCTAGTCTTTAGTATCAGGGTAGCTAGAAGAGGCAAATACCATTTTAGTATGTGCATGGTGGTAACTTGATTATTAAAATGTAAAACATAAAATTGCATTTTTAAAAAATATTTTATTTTATTTATTTATTTATTATTTTATTTATTTATTTTATTAAATTTATACCCCACCCTTCTCCTAAAAAAGGACCCAGGGTGGCGCACAGGCATCATTAAAATCATACAAAAAATACAAAAATCCAAAATTGTTAAAGACTAATTAAATATTCCCTGTGCTAATATTAATAAAACTCTAAAATTTAAAAATTATCCCTATAAAAATTATCCCTATAAAAGTCAGAACGGGAGTTATGCTAGGCCGGCTTGTTGAAATAAATGGGTTTTAAGACGTTGGCGGAAAATGTTTTGTGCTTGCTCTAAAAATCTATCTGGACCAGAGGTGGGTTCCAGCAGGCACTACTGCTGGTTCCCTTGTGGGCATGCTGTGCACACATGCGCAGTCAGTAAAAATGTTTTGTGCATATGCAAAAGCAAAAAACAAGATGGCGCCACTTGGAAACCAGTTTGGGGGAGTGGCAGGCCTGGGTCGCTGTCGGTTTCAATGACCCAGGCTGCCAAACCACTACTGGTTAGGACCCACCACTGATCTGGACTCCTGTATCATAATGTAAAACACTGGGGGCAGGATTCCCCATCTTGTTATTGTCTTCCTATTATTGTGTTCCTATGTTCTCATTTCTGTATCTCTTCATAGAGGAACTTTGGAACAAACTGTCAAACGCGGTGCAATTTCCTTTTGGGATAATATGTGTTGTATTAAGCTACATGTATTATATTTGGCTACCTATATTTATCTGGAGAGGCTATGACAATGATTGAATGCATTACATTTTGAAGGATGGGGCTGAAAAAAATTATATTTAACTGCACCTATTGGTAACAATCTTATAAAAAGCTCAACTCCCAGAGCCAACCGAATAGTTTCCTTGATCAAAATATAGAAGCAATTTTCCCTTTCCTTCTCCTCTTTTTCCAACTCCCCAGTCTACACTCCAGTGTGTCATGTGGAGAACTCCTATACCAGGGATGTCCAAACTTGGGAACTTTAAGACTTGTGGACTTCAACTCCCAGAATTCCCCAGCCAGCTATGCTCTAAGAATTCTGGGAGTTGAAGTCCACAAGTCTTAAAGTTCCCAAGTTTGGACATCCCTGTCCTATACAAAAGCCAAGAGAGCTTAGCTTTTGGGGAGCAACTAAGGTGGGTGAGGTACTGTAACCCAGTTGGAAAGATATTAGAATAGGATGATAATAAATTCAGGTAGTCCTCAATCTAGGACCACAACTGGGCCCAGCATTTCTGTTGCTAACCAAGATAGTGATTATGCGAGTTTCTCCCCCATTTTATGACTTTTCTTGCTACAGCTGTTAAGAGAGTCATTACGTTGAATATTAAGTTGATAACACCGTTGTTAAGTGAATCTGGCTTTCCTGTTAAGTGAGCTTTTCAGAAAGTCCCAAAATGTGATCACATGAACCTCAGGATACTGTAACTGTCATAAATATGAACCAGTTGTCAAGCACCTGAAGTTTGATTATGTAACTGCAGGTATGCCGCAGTGGTTGTAAGTATGAAAAACGGTCATAAGTCACTTTTTTTCAGTAGCCTTGTAATTTTAAATGGTCACTAAACGAATGGTTGTAAGTTGAGGATGATTTGTATAGTGTTTCACTCATTAAATTTTAAAAAATGGATGTTCTCGATCTTGCAACTTGTTTGTGTGGAACGCACCAGAATTTCATCTAGAAATACTTCATACATTTGTAACCATAGGCTCAGTGAGAAATAGCATAGATCTGATTATTGCAAAATATATGGTTCTTTGATGGTACATGGGATCTCCTGAAAACCTTTTTATTAGTGTTCTTCCAGGGAAAAATACCTTTTAATTTTTCATCATTTTATAGGGACATTATAGAGAAATTAAGTATGTCTGAATTCATGTTCTGATACTACTTAGAGCAAATATTAGCAGTGAGCAGCTGATTGCCAGCTACTGACTCCAGCCTTCAAATTTTACAGTTACCCTGTTTCTGTTATAACTTTCTGTAAGACATACACATAATTAATTCAGCCAAAAAAGATATATAATAAATTGCCGGAACAATAATTCAATACATAGCTAGGGGTATTATATTTTATTTCCTGATCCTTGAGCAGAAACCTAAGAGAGGATTTTGCCATTCTAAAAGAAAAATCTCAACCCATTGTTGAAAATATTAAAAGCGAATACCAAATATTGAAGAGCAGCTGCATGCACAATTCTAGGTTACTAATCATACTGATGACATTGCTGGCAAATGCCGTCTGAGGAACTGTGATTTTGTGAGGCAAATCTAAATTTCTGATTCCTGGATTGGAAGTGATTAGTGTTTTTTCCTGCTCTGTATTTCACAATGTGCAGTCAATGAATAGCTGTGCAGTTGAAGGAAATTGTAAATCATATGAGATTGGATTATGTTGAATCAACCTCAATATTTCAGGCTAGATCTTCCACCCCATTCACTCCAGATGTAATTGATTAAAACTCATTATTGCTAGCCTGCTAGCATATTGACTGGCTCAGTCTGATGAGATTTCAGTTATACACATCTGGTGCACATCAGATGGGGGTGGATAGACTTGCCTAACAATGTCTGTGACTATACCGCCACTCATCAAGATTTTGAGTAGGAATGTTTTTTACCAATCCTGATACATGGAAAACCTATTTGAAGAACCCAGGAATTGAACTCTGGACTTGTAGACAAGGCATGTACTTTACTATTGGATTGTTTATAATGTTATCTGTTTCTTTGGTTTTAGAAAGAATATCTTTAGTGCTGAAGCTTCAAGGTGACTAACAGCTGCAAATACAACAAAAGAACAACAAATAAAATCAACAAAAGAGAATGTAAAGAGCAACGTACACACAGTTGAAAGTCAGTTAAAGTTCAGAATAAGAAGGACTTCACCTGTGTAAAAAATATTTTAGTGAATGTTGTATGGGTGACTTAACAATCTACCGTATTTTTCGGAGTATAAGACGCACCTTTTTCCTCTAAAAAGTGGCTGAAAATCTGGGTGCGTCTTATACATCGAATACAGCATTTTTTGCCTCCTGAAACCCCGCCCCTTCACCAAAATGGCGGCCCACATACCCTTATGGAGGCTTCCAGAGAGCTCCTGGGGGCTGGGGAGCGCAGAAATGAGCAAAAACCAGGGCATTTTTGCCCCCCCCCCCAGCCTCCAGCAGCACTCTATAAGCCTCCATAAGGTTATGCATGCTATTTTTTGACCAGAAAATGGGCCATTTCTCCTCATTTTGGACCCCCCACCCCCCAGGAGCACTCTGCAAGCCCCCCCCAAGGCTATTCATGCCTTTTATTTGAAAACAAACGGGCCCATTTTCACAAAAAAACGGACCATTTGGGGGAGATTTGCAAAGTGCAAAAAGGTTTTTTTTTCCCTTTCGGAAAGCTGTTTAATTAGAGTGATTGATGAGAATTACGTTGGACAAGTACTGTGCCTGCAGAAACAAAGATTTGTTCCAAAGGTGGTCAGTGATTTCCTTCTCCAGCACATGGGTTAATACACCTGGAAACATCTACCTACCTACCTACTCTCTCGCTCTCCCTTCCTATATACTGTATTTCTCTCTCTATTTCTCTCTCTATTTTTCTCTCTATCCCTCTACCTACCTACCTATCTACACACTCTCTCTCCCTACCTACCTACTGTATTTCTCTCTCTCTCCCCTCTTACCTACCTACTCTCTCTCTCCCTCTACCTATCAACTGTATTTCTCTCTCTCTCTATTTCTCTCTCTCTATCCCTCTACCTACTTATCTACATACACTCTCTCCCTACTTACCTACCTACTGTATTTCTCTCTCTCTCTCTCCCTATCCCTTTATCTACCTACCTACCTAACTACACACTCTGCCTCCCTCCCTACCTACTGTATTTCTCTCTCTCTCTCTCTCCTCTTCTACCTACCTACCTACCTACCTGCCTACCTACCCTCTCTCTCTCCCTACCTATCTACTATATTTCTCTCTCTTTCTCCCCCTCTCTAGCCCTCTATCTACCTACCTACTTTTTTTTTAATTGCCTCTTCAAAACCTGGTGCGTCTTATACTCCAGTGCGTCTTATACTCCGAAAAATATGGTAATAGTGAAATACAATGTGACAGTAAGAAATGTGATATTTTAAACTGAGCCACTAAAGTTAGCTAAAAGTTAAAAGGCTAAAAGTTCAGAAAATTGCAAAAAAAGAGAGAGCTTATTCTAGAATATAGCTATATCACTTCATTTGGCAGGGAAATTTGCAACAATCAATCAAAGGATTATAAATACATATGGGAAAAGATAACATACGGGAAGGTTAATTACTGTTGAATGCTTTTAAGTAATGAATGTGCAGGGCAAAATTTCATAGTTTGAGCAGAAGCTGCTCCTTTGCAAATGTGAATGTTGACCAGATGTTGATAACATGATGTTGCTGTGCTGTATTTCCATCTCCCCTCAGAATTCATGTGTAATGTGACTTTATCCTCTTTTATAGGCCTGCTGCTCCCATCCTTTTACAATATATGAAGTGTAGTCTGTCACCATTAAAGGGCTGCTCACCTTGATCTGGCCAATGAAGAGCCTGAAAAAGATAAGTGGGGGAGGGAGGGAGGGAAAGGGAGCAACACAAATGTACTGATATGACTTGGTTTAAAGAAACAATCTTAGTAAAAACAGAGGCGGAACAGTTTTCTATGTGAAAAAGCTGTATGTCTGTCAAGAAATCATGTCCCTGAATGTTCAAGTACTGTTGAAAGTATCTGGATAAGATTATCAGGAGTGAAAAAATATGTGATAGCATTGTGGGAGTTTACAATAGGTTACCCGGGAAGGAAAAACTTCAGCAAGGTTTGTTCTAAGCTTAGGCAAACTGGTGCAGCCTTACCTAGATTGAGAGGTCTTGTAGAAAATCGCATGGACCCTTGGGGCAAAGATTGCATAGTAAAAAATCCAGTTATGCTGACAGAGAGCCAATAACACTGACTAAAATACTGAATCCTCAGATCTCTGAATTAAATGAATATTTTTCTTTAAAAAAGTCTCTCCCCCACTCGGCAATGATATATTGTTCAGGCCCTTACTAGAACGGAATTTCATCCCATCTTCTGCTTAGTAAACCAATTTCTATTTTTCTATATGCTGACAGCGTTGCTATTCTGTCTGTACCCCAAGTGGCTCTGTAACACTTGCATTGCATTATCAATCCAAAATGCTGCAAACCAACCACATGAAAACCAAGGTGACACACTAACCACCCCCACATTTGGAAAACTGGCAATCTTTTCCAGGGAACTATTCTTCAAGCCTCACCCTGCATGCCCAAAGAGCTTGGAATGCAGTAATGAGATATATAGCCTGTGGCAGGTAAACTTTTAAAACCCAAAGTGCTAAGAATCTTACACAGTGTTGGACTTATAAGGATACATATGCATTAGCAGCAGCACAGTTTAAGTTTATGAGATCTGCTCTGTTGCCAAGGGATGTCTCCACCTAGAGTCTGATGCCTTTCTGTTGAGGGCCACTTAAAATACTGTAGGTTGAAGAATTACTTTAAGTAAATTGTTGGTGGTGGTGGGGACTCTTTATACCAATTAGTATTGACAGACAGACATCAGTCTTATTGGAAGAAAGAAATGATCAGTAATCTGGATTACTGAGGGCTGAACCATCATTTTATTTATGCTTGTATCCATTTGTTGTGTTGGGGGAATCGAAGGAGGAAGAAGTGCTATATGTTTTTCATCTTGAGTTACGGGGTAGCCCTTGACGTATGACCCCAATTGAGCTCAACATTTCTACTGAGACTAAGCGAGACAGTTGGTAAATTAGTTTTGCCACATTTCATGACCTTTCTTGCCACAGCTATTAAATGAATCACTGCAGTTATTAAGTGAATAAACACTGTTGTTAAATTAATCTGGCTTCCCCATTGACTTTGCTTGTCAGAAGATCACAAAAAGGGATCACCTGACCCCAGGACACTACAACCGTCATAAATGCAAGTCAGTTGCAAGCATCCAAATTTTGATCACATAACCATGGGGATGATTGTAAGTGTGAAAAATGATCATGTCTTTTTTTTCATTGCCATTGTAACTTCAAATGGCAAATGGTGTGTAAGCCAAGGACTTCCTGTGTTTCTGAAGTAATAAAGCTGAGACTCTTTTAAAAAGAAAGCAAACAATAAACAAGCAGAGAATCTTTGAGGTTTTCTCTCTTTTTAGTTTTCATGTACCTGAATAATAACCATTTACTAAAGCAAAGGGCGTAGACCCGTCTGAATTTAGCTCTTCCCAGGAATCTTTGGCTTTAGCTCAAAACTGGGTGGGTAAGAGAAATAAGCACAGGAGTTATAGAGTCTTCAAAGAAGGGAAATTTTATTGTTTTTATTCTGAAACCACGTTGTAGTAGCCAGAAGTAAAAAGGAGAGGAAAAGAAAGAAAAAAAACATTTAATCACACACCATTTTAAGATTTCATTTCCTATGAAATTTCCCACACCAGATAAAACTAGGCAGGCAGATAGACAGACAAACTGATAGACAAAAGCAATATATAAGGCAAGATAGGGATGGTATATGTAGCACTCATTTCTTAGTCCTGATGGCAGCATTCATGTCCTAAGTGGGTTGCCATTGCTTTCTGCTGGGTATGTGGCTATTTTAATTTCTTCAGCATTTGTTTTACAAATTATGAGTCCATTCACACTCACACCCCATTCATCCAAGATGTTATCAGAGTTGACCCTGCTTTATGAGGTCAGCATAGGTTGGCTAGTTGCTGCTATTCCTTTCCTGGCGTTCTCCTGTTTCCTATAGGTCTACAACTGGGTGGGCATTTTGTTGGCCTCAAAATCATGCCATGAGGCCATGACAGCTAGGTGCATATGGGAGTTGAAATCCAGCAATATCTAAATAGGTGCAGCTTGCCTACATTTTTTTAATGGAAATTAATTTGGAGGGGCGTCTACGTTACATATTTTATAATAAAATACTGACTCCAGTATTAGAGTTCATATGGTTTCCAAGACTGCATACATATAATCCCTCTTTTTAAAAGGAAAGGACTGCATGACTCAGATCTCAGTCTCTAAATTTCTATGTAGGGTATTAATATTTTAGTTATATCTGGTACAATCTAGAGGAGACATATATATTCATTTTTTCCACATCATTGGCCAATGAGTGGTGGATTTTATTCTTTTGTTATGAAAATATCATTATAAATCAGTATGTTTCAAAAAAATCTAGGTTGAGCATAGATATGTGTCCTTCATTTGCATCGTAATTGCATATATTAGGGCATCTGGGTTTAAGTTGTTATTAGTTATATTATGCACTTCAAGTATTACCCTTTCGCCTTCCTCTCTTTCCAGCAACTGTACAAAAAGAAGATAAGAAAATCCATTTTAAATATCCAGGCAGGCAGTCTTCTGAATTTTCCTATGGCTTTCTTGATTTAACAATAGATTCAGCAGAGATGATAACTTCAGGAACAAAGTTTTCCTCTGCATGTTAAGAACAGGATGTATCTGGTAGGCTATGGCAAACTCATTACATTAAGTTAGTTTGTGGTAATGTAGGACTCAATGTCTTACATGCATGGTTTAGTCCAGACTAAGCCATTTTATTTAGTCTTAATGAAATTATTAATAGAAACCAGTAGCATTTCTAATATAGATTTTAATTTCAAATCCATTCTTGACTAATGTTATCAAAGTGGAGAGTGATGTAGATTTAATAGCAAAAACTATAGATTGTTTGCTTAAATTAACATGTATTTTAGAATTCAATTAGTTATAGAACTATTTCAATAGAAGAAATGAAGGAGATTTTTAGAGGGAAATCTTGGCCCACAGCTGCAAATCAGGTATTAAAATTGCCACTCCTAAAAATTACTCCAATATCAAAAGCTTCTGTAAATGCTTTTTGCAGGGGGAGGGAGTTATGGAGATATTCACAACTTATTTTCCTCATCTCATCAAATATTTGTGAATATATGTTCTAAGGCTGATTTATAGAATTCAAGATCCACTATCAGCCGAAATACAACATTTAAAACACTACATAAAATGTGATTTGGATAAACTATTAAACCAACCTTCCCTATGGACACTGCACTTATGGGGAAATGCCAGGAAGATATTCTGCATACTGAAATCAAACGAATATAAAAAATGAAATTCTCTTACAGAAATTTCAGAACTAGATGTCTGTAACAACTTTCTAAAATGTTGTCAGAATGAGGTATAAAGTATATATTATTGACCAATATTCAGCTTTAATACAGTTAATTTTGAAATGGTTTCAAAAACAAGAAGAATGAACATAGAAAATATGCAATGTATTTGTTATTGTGCTTGTCTTTTTTTTTTTTTTACTAAAACCTGTACTATGATGAAGTTTGGGGGGGACCTAAAATGTAACATTTTTCCCTATACCCTTTTCCCAATATTATTTTGTAAAAACCAATAAATTCTTTTAAAACGAAATGGTTTCAAAATTTCGCTACATTCCCCAGTACTGTTTTCCTCAAGCACCCAGGCATGAAATATGTTGGATCATAAATGACCTCTATATTTTTCTCTTTCTCCCCAAAATACCGAAAGCATAGATGAAGCTCCGGTTGGTCACTGCAGCTGTTTCTGTTTCAGTGAGACTGAGTCATCCACAAACAATGTGATAACATTTAGCAAAGCTTTGGGTGAGCAACAAAACAGCAGAATCTGAAGCTTACGCAGGCATGCAGTACCTTTTTACTGAACCAAGTACAGCCAATTCAAGAGAAGTTAAATTTCAGTTCTGTGAATTCAGTTCCTCTGATTCCAAGCAAACTGATTTCTAGGGACCACAGTTAGTTTAAACCTAAGGGTAAAAATGGATATCAGACTTCACAACTAACAAAATTAATTTGAAAGATGATTTGACTGTGCTGTTATCACAGTGGTTCTATTGGAATTAGTTTAAGAAATATGCTTCTTTTCTTCTGGTCATAATTTTTTTTTATAGGATTGCTACGAAGTTGGCATTGGAGTAGTAAGATAAAAACTAGGTTGGACATAAATATAGATGTTATGCTTAGAAAAATTTACCGCTTGCTCTCTAGGTAAGAAGAGAAGGCTGCTCTAACAAGCAACTGACCATCCAGCATGTACGTAAAGTGGATTGCAAAGTCAAACATGTCACTGTTGTCAGAGATACAAATCTTGATAGAGTTACTCTTAAAGGGTTTTTTCCCCTAGTTTCACCCTTGTGGTTTTGATGCAAAGGTGGTTTGCTCCTGGTTTGGCCCAGATCGGATGAACCAGTAGTGGTGGTGGCAGGAGGCTCCGCCCACACACCCAGACGCTTCTGCACATGCATACAAGCGAACTGGTAGTTAAAAAAATGGAAACCCACCACTGTTTTAAAGGTGTAATTGTAGCAGTCCTCTTGCAAAATATTACATGAAAAAGTTATCAGTGTACACTTTTTAAACATTTCAACGTATAACTTCCCCTTCCTCCCACATCAAACTCACTCTTTGCTTCCTGCTGCCCTGCTCTCTCCTTGATCTGGTACCCAAGAGTAATTATCTGTGACATTCTTAGATTTTTTCTTGACTTCCTTGGCTTTTATTTTCCTGTAGATGACCCAAGCTAGGGCAAAAGACACCAGGAATAAAACACCCACACCGCCCAAGATAAGATATAAAAATTGCTTGGAGCCATGATTTTTCTTATTTATCCTCTCATCTCTGATATGGGGTTTGTCCTCCAGTGCACTGCTAACCACAGCTGGCTGAAGGGTGGAATCCTGAGTTGCAAAGACTCCTTCTAGCTCAGCTTGAAGTGAAGGATCAGTCAGCAGGGCTGGTAACTCTGAAGCAGGATGAATATCTGTTGGAATCCATTCTCCTCCCTGAGTGGATAGTGAAGAGATGCTGCTTGTCGGATCCAAGAGACAAGAGATCCCATTGGGTGCCAAAATCCAGCCATCCCTACAAGAGCACCGGTAGCTGCCAACTTGATTGATGCACATATGCTCACAAAGTTCTTCCTGACACTCATCCATATCAAGACAAGAAGAGCTATTAATACCTTCCAGCTGGTATCCTGGCTGGCAAGAGCAGTGGAAGGAGCCATGAGTATTTACACAAATCTGGTCACATGGTGTGTTCCTCGCACACTCATCAATGTCCTGGCATGCCTGGTGGTCAGACTCAGCAGGCATATAGCCTAGGTTGCAACGACATGTGAAGGATCCCTTGGTATTCACACATATTTGTTCACAAGGACTTTGAGGTGCATCACACTCATTCACATCTATGCAGCTCCGCTCATCATCAGCCAAAATATAACCAGAAGCACAGAGGCATTGGAAACCCCCGGGATATGGTTTACACTGTCCTTGACATGGATTGGAGCTGCAATAGTCCACGGGGACACAGGAAAGATGATCCCTTCCAAGTTGGTATCCTGAGCGGCATGCACATTGAAACAAACCCTTGCCTTGACTCAGACACTCATGTTCACAACCCCCATTGTTGTAGCTGCAACCGTAAGTGAGTGAAGCACAAAATGGACCTGGGCTGCTCCATTCAGAGACATTGCTGTTTGGCTGTGGCTTGCACACAAGGAAGCTGTTAGGTATCTCCTCTCCTAGGGGCTCACATGCTACTTCAGCCGTGGAGCCAAAAGGTACAGTGACAAGGAAATCAGTGGCTACACCGAAAGGGGTGCTGTAGCTAACCACGCCTGGCCCTGCCAGTATAAGTGGACGGCACATTCCCTGGAAACTGAACTTGCACAAGAAGCCTGACAACCCAGGAGTTGCATTGCCACAGAGGCTGTCTACCCAAAACAGATCCTGAGATGATAAGGGAGTTCCCTGAAGGGTCACACACATATTTGACAAGCATGTTTCCCGGGGTTCCTGTCCCCATTTAAAGTACTGGGTGTCCTCACCTCCTGTCACCCAGCGGAAGCCCCTCAATGGCCGATGTTTCTCGTAGCATTTGCCTTTCTTTCGGTGAAGCCCAATCCACAATCTTACCTCCGAAACTGTGCCAGCTTCCCCTTTGGCCATCTTAGTGAGCAGCTGTGGGACAAGCAAAGCCTCCTCATGGCTTTTCAGAGTCATCAGGTTACCCCCATTGTCCTTGCACTTTTGCTGAGCTTCCATCCAACTAAACCGTCCAAAATTCAGTGTGTAGCAAGTGGTCCCAAAACACAAAGCTTCTACCTCTTCGCTGGGCTCAACTGTCAGTCCCAAAAGCAGCAGCAGCCAAAATACCTGCGGAGGAATCCCCATCTTTGCTGCATGCAGGAACAATGAACCGAGTGATTTCGTTGTGAGCTCAAATTCTATAAATGTCCGTAAAACATATGCTAAGACAATAGAGCACAGCTTGTTTGCCTCCCATATCCCTTTGGCTCAGTGGCTGGGTCATATGCATCCTGTCTTGGTTGAGAGTCTTATTTGTCACCGGAGACTTAAGTTTCCTGAGAGAATTTCATTGTCAACTGCAACCCTTGTTGTTCAGTTTGGTTTAACCTGTGTGGATAGGAAACATCCCTTTTATACGCTCTCTCAGTTTTCTTATTTTTAACCTAGTTCTCTTCCTTCATGTGAGAATCTTGGTGGAATGTATACTGCCTCCCTCCCCTCCCCCCTTATAAAACATCACTGAACTTTCAAACAAACCAAATAGGGCCTTCCAGTTTTGGCATGGTATTTTTTAAAATTGTGATTTGGACGTAAGATGCCACATCTAGATGGAAAAATGTTGTGCAGCCCTTCATAATATTAACCTCTCATGTTTATGGTCTTTAAATAGAAATAAAACCCTTAAATAGAAATCGGGTCATGGGAATGTCTTCATTTTACAGGCAGCTATGCTTTTTAAGGGTTCAGAACTGATTCCTATAATAGTGTGAAATCCTCATTCAGCCAAAACTGACAGGCCAGTTTCATTTCTATTGAATTTTTAACTGGTTTACAATGTAATACCCACAAAGAATTTTATAAATCCAGAATTATTAATTTAGCATTAGAGATGTTGAGCAAACACTAGTTTACTTCTGAGATGTGTGAAATTATATCCAGGCTCCAAACAAGATTCCTAAATTCAGTACTGCGAAACTGACTGTATGAATACCCGCACAGTTCTGCCTTAGAGTGACACAGAAATTTAGGAAGTTGTCTTAGTACTGAATTAGGCTGAGATCGACTACAGCCATCTGAATGTGAGTTTACTGCAGCTTGGCTAGTTTACAATTCCCATCATCTCCAGGTGCATGCAGAATGGGAAGTATAGTTCAGTACATAAAGTGGGAACCGTATTTGCAATGGCTGCTCTGCCTTAATTGGCAGAGTCTCCCAGAGATTTAGACAGCAATCTTTCTCAGCTCTGATCCTGGAGCTCCGTGCAGCAATGTGAAGAAAGACAATTTCAGAGATACACAACAGAAGATTGTTCTCATGATAAAAGATGGGGGGGAAAGTTTCCGATGTGAAATGGATCAGACCATGCAGTTGATTGGCCATACCAGAAGGTATAAGAAAGGTGCTCAAGGAAATCTGATCAAAAACTAAAAGTGCATGAGAATTGACATCTTTAGGAACCATTATAGAGAATCAGATGTTAAACATCTGGCAGTCAGGAAAGAAAACAAGCTCTGTTTTTCTCCTTTGTGGCCACAGAAATTCATTGAATGGAGTTTTTCAGAGCTATTGGATACGTGACTGTGTCTTTAATTATCCCAATTAATGTTCTGCTAATATTGTGAATAGTTTTCATAATTCTTCATGGATTAAAAAACGTGTGAAATTAACATAGGCCTCATGTCCATCTCCCCTGTTTGAGTTTTTCTGTTGAGTGAGAAGGTATCTTGATCTTGTAGATCAGGAGGTCTAAGGACTTTATCCTTCCAGTGATTTCTGAGATTATGCTGTCTTTGTCAGGAAGAGTTTTCTGAATTCCTAAATGAATCAGTGACAAGAGCTTTGCTTGAAAAGTCATATTTGAATCTGAAATAGTGTAATAAATATTGGCCCAAATCCAACATTCCACATTTAACTTTCGATGGTACTATAGTCCCAGAGGCCCTGATCTTTAGATCCAAATTTGGTATGAAAATGACCACTGTAATCCTGATGGATGAGCTGTAAGGGACTTTGACCTACTGATACATGAAGAGCTCTGTATTTTTAATATTACTTTTCATAATGTTCTATTAGAACATATAAAGAAGCTGCTGATTGGCTCTTTAGCATTTGATTTTCCTGGACTTTAATTGTTTTTACCCACAATCTCAATTGACAGGTTTAGATGACACACAGAATGGCCTTGAAGGACAGGAGGAAGAGAAAGAGCCACTACTCAAGCAAATAATGTGAAAAAATGTCTCAGACAAATCCCTTCTGAATTCAGAGACATAGAAAGTGTGTGTGTGGGGGATATTCAGACTTGCAAGATTCTGTTACTGTAGCTGTTAAAACAAGGGTGTGAAACTCGCAGCATCACATTGTCACATTATGTATCATGACTTTTTTTGCCTTCACTAAAATGGAGGTGGGAGTGGTCAGCATGTGATGCATCCAACCCGCGGGCCATGAGTTTGACACTCCTGTGTTACAATATAAGTAGTTCTGACCTATACAGCATTGGTTTCTTAGTCTGGTCTACCTTATTGGGCTGGCATCATATCAGCTCATTTTCCCTTAACCTTTCAGTGCCTAAATCTATTGGAATGGGATGCTTTGCCAAGACTTTTTAGTTAGAATTAATTATAGCATTGTTAACTATTTATATCAGATATTGCTTATGTTTTCATTTATTTATTGCCAGCTATCTTGAGAGCTTTCTGAAAGAAACTTAGGGGACAAATTAAAAGAAGAAATTGGATCAGTAAGGGCTGAAGTAAATGTTACTTTTATTGTTCAATTGGCTCACATTGATGCCAAAAAGTATACCTTAATCTTTGTAAGCAGAGATGTTTTTTTTAATAAAGGGATTACAGCTGGGAAGAGGAAAGTTTAAATCTCTGCTAAGTAACTTAAACCAGTATCAAGCTAAAGCAACTTGTTTCAGATAGCACAGTAAGTTAGGATAACTAAGAGGTTACACAACCTCTTTTTAGGCCATTATTTTTCAAAGGGAGTTTTGAATCACATGTTGAGAGGAAAACTCCAAGTTACAAATGAGGTTCATTCTGGCTTATGTAATTACTCCCCATATATTTAATTATTTACTCCTTTAGGGTTAAAGTTCAGGACAGGGTAAGAGTGAGGGTACCATATGTTTTGCAGTTACTGTATTTGGGCTATAAAAATCCAAGTGACCCTCAGATGCCACAAGAGATACAAAAAACTGACTATAGCAGTACTCGGCATCTCTGAACAAAGTGCCAGTCTAGGAGCAAGTGCTGGAGAGGCCCTGGGAACCAAACCTCTTGTTTCTACGTCAAATAAGAGGAGCTAGACCTGAATAATGAAGCAACACCTTTCAAAGAGTTAGTTGTACTATGCTGACGAGGCCATCACCATCTTGTCCATCAAAAGGTGTTAGGTTCTTCCAAATCAATTTGACAGTTCTAAGGAACAGCTAGGCAGGTAAGGGCAGATGATAAATCTTCAAACCTAGCAAATCCAACAAAAACAGCATTATGATTTCAAAGGCGGTGCTTCTTCAAGATTACATACTTTTTGCAACACAAGCATGAGTAAATGAAAGCTAAGCTATACATGTGATTCCATTAATATATTTAGCCCATTCACTATCCCAGAGGCTCAATAGAATACTGCAGAGAAGCATAGTCATTGTTGCTACAAGACCAAGGACGCACACGTGGGTGTATCTCTGTTGATATATGAGTGGTCAATGTGCAAAATCTAGGAATGTTGCACCATAATAAAATACATGATTCATTTTGTAGATAAGAATTCTATTAATAATAGGATAATCTTAAAATACAAACTGCCTATAAATCCTGATGAATCAGAATCTAATTTCAGGAGAGACACTACAATCAACATTTGTTCCCCAACCCACTGACGGATTTATTTCTCTTTGGCATTACTTTGAAATATCACTGCTTTCTACGTCATGGAAATATCTGAAAAGAATCAAGCATATCTGGGGCTGATATTTCTGTCTCCCCATTTAGCATATTTTTACTCATATTCATATACTTCTTGGTATCCTTGAATGAGCACAACTCTTGGAACAGTTATTTCCTGATTGATCTCATATATGGATGCATGAAGAGATTTTGTAGAATGGCAGTGATGAAGTCTCTGCTGGCAACTTATTTGAGTTTTCTGAAAGCTGAACGATGCAATGAGGCTGTTGTGAGATGATCCTCCTAATGACTCCTTAGTTACTTCTTAATTCTGACTTGACATGGGGAAGATAGAAATCGTAAATGTTTTTATGTACTGCTTATATATCATTCCACTAACAAATATGAAAGGTGGTGATCAAGAGAAATTTTCCTTTCTCATGCCTAACTTAGTAACATTCCCCTGCTGCCATTCTGAAATCTGGAAAAAATTCTCTGTACTGTACTCTTCCCTGGTTTTTTTTCTTGTCTGAAGCTGTAAAGCAAAAACAATTTTCTAGGGTAACCTTAAGATCTTTAATTTTTAAGGCAAGGGATTATACTGTGTTTACCTTGGGAAAATTAACATGATTTCTTTTTAATTTAATAATGGTGAATTAAATTTAGATCTAAATTAAAATAAAAGTTTGAAAGATTTTCTCCAGATAGAGACTAATAATCTATTTGATATAATCTATTTGATATAAGATTCCCCTTTCCCCTGCCTCGTTTTGGTGGAGTCTGCAACAGGGAACTTCCTGGATTGTGCCCCCTTGCTTTATCTTGGGGAGACAGCAAATTCTCTGTAATCCAAATATATTTGGCATAGTATTGTATTCTGTACTTTAACATCCTGCTGGGATATCCTGTAGCAATCATTTGTTTTGACTTAAATGCTTATCTACAGGATCATATACAATCTCCTCAGTCACAGGAAAGGCTCAGAATGTACATTATTTATAAGGAGAATAGGTTTGTATAGACTGTTATGAACGAAGGGGTGGGGTGCTGGTGAGACTGTAAATTATTGTACATTATAAACCAACGTGTGTGTGTGTGTATTACGTTTTTGAGCTGATCAATAAATAAGTCAGGGAGCCTAGTATAGATCTATTTTTAGCTTTTTAGCTTTTTAGCTCTCATCAACTAGCCATACCCTTACTGGGATTCGAACCGGGGCTGTATTCCATGTCAGGCGAGAGCCTTAGCCATTAAGCCAGCCAGGTTCTCTTCCTGCTCAGCTGAGACAGGAGGATAAGTATCTATAATTGTTCCACAACACCCTGTTAGGGCCCCAATTTCTGCCTTTCGGCTCATCACCAGAGACCATCTAGACAGATAGCCACGAATTCCGTTGTGTAATTTTTTTTAATATGTGTGTTACGTTTTTGAGCTGATCAATAAATAAGTCAGGGAGAATAGTATGGATCTAATTATTCTCCTGTTGTCTCCAAGGCTGAACAGCTAAACAGGAGAATAATCAGAGAAGCCATCAAAATAGAGAAGCAACCTAACAATATGAACAAATGTGACGACACCTCCCGCCTACCAGACATCTGGAAACCAGCACTGACCAACAGACGAGCCCCACCCTCCACCCAAGCCGTTGAAATTCAAAATAAGGAGAAACATACAAATAAGACCAATCAGCATCGATCTACCAATCATGATGCAGCTGCACAGCCAATCAACCCACTCACAACAATAGTCAGCACTCCACCCCCACCCCCACCAATATTTAAGGAAGGTCGACGCCTTCGTAATCGCGGACCAAAGCCTGAGGATGGCAAGTGAGATCTTGCCGAAATGTTGATATATATCTTATGTCTCAGATTAAGCTAGGGATAATTTGGGCTTGCGGTTATAGTAAAACGAGGTTATTATGCCAAGAAACAGAGGATGATCAGGTGGTGGGACAGCATACCCTACATAAACAGGTGGGTTAAGGGAGGCATCAGGCAAACCACATGCAAGAAAAATCCTGTTGCTTAAAGACCACCTGGAGAAGAGAAAAAGTTTAGGGGGAAATGAGATAGCATTCCTTCCACAAGTTTTCAAAACAGTGTGTCTGTAGCCTGGAGCACAAAAGTGGAGAAAAATAGAGAGATGGGTTTATCCTGTCTTATTCATTTCTTGGCTCTCTCAAACAGAAAAGACTCTGCATGTGAGCTCCAGCCTGGCCGTTCCAGGCAAATAGTTCCATCTGTGTTCAGCTACATAGTTGGAATACATTCATTTGCAATTAGTTTAATTCCTTGAATGCTGACGTGATCCCCTTATGCACAATTAGATTAAAACTCCAGCAACTTGCACACACAGGTAGTCCTTGACTTATGATCACAATTAACCTCAACATTTCCATAGCTAAGCAATACAGTTGTTAAGCGAATCACTGAAGTCCTTAAGTCGAAAAAAGGTCATTAAGTCAGTCACTTTTTCCAGTGCTGTTGGTAACTTTAAATGATCACTAAACCAATAGCTGTAAGTCAAGGACCACCTGTATGCATGTTTTCTATATGAATTGCAAGCAGCCCCTCACGGGAACCCAGGCATTCTCACAGCAAGCAGAGGTTATGTGGGGCCATCCTCTCAGGCAACATCTTTCTGAAACTATCAGAAAGTTTCCATTTCATCAAGGCAACTTTTCACATGGGTGAACCAAACTTGAAATTCCACATAGTTCTTCTTTTTTTCTTTCTTATGCTCGTGGCTTGCCTTAGAAGTCTTATAGTTTTTGTAATGATGTGCAAATAATTGGGCTTCTCCTGTGTTGTCAGTTTTTCTACCCATAGTTGGCTTGGTACTTAAAGCAACAGCTGGTTAATTTCATCTTGATATGGTAACCAAGATACATCAAAAATTGTTCTGTCCCTAGTTTGCATACCTACACATTTTCAAAGGATTTTTTTAATGAATGATCACAACTGAAAAAAGATGAGAATTTGGCTGAAATGTACTCCAACTGAGTCTCAGTTGCAGTGATATACAGCTTCACAGCTGCATACAGTGTTACAACTGTGATTTTTATCTGTGATTTAAAGTTCTCTTCCTCTAGGTCAACTTAACCCCAGCCTTATCAAGCCATTCTCATACATTCCTATTTATTGTCCCAAAGGGGCTTTTTCAAAAGGCAACTGTGCTTTGTTTTTCCTTGAAAAAATGTTGCTTCTTGAAATGTCTTCAAGGAAAATGTCAAGCAACATGTCAAGAAGCAAAACGTCTTCAAGGAAAAATAAAGTTTAGTTGCCTTTTGAAAAAGCACCTTTGGGACAACCATGACCAGGATGACTGAGAATCTCCATAGATGTTCCTATTTATTAGCTCCAAAATATGACAATTTGTTAATATGACTATTTCACCATGGCATTAGCAACATTAAAAAAAAAAATTACAAAACATTTAATTTTTAAAAAAAATGAAATTAGAACACTATCAGTACACAAGCAAAGCAGAGTTTATGTCTTCCATTCTAGTAATAAGCACATTTACCTTCAATTGTAAACCTAGTAATAAACACATTTACCTTATATAGTTTTGTTGTAAGAAAATGATAGCATATTTCAGAAGTAAAACACTAATGCAATGAGCACTTAGAATACTATTATTGCAAAAAACTGGTGCCCACTAGTTGCAGCAAATTCAGGCATCCAGGGACAGGGGGGGGGGGGGAAATTAAGGTGGCTGTTCCATCCCTTTTTATGTGTGTTTTTGGCAGGGTTTTAATTACATATTTCTGGATGCCATTTTGACTTTTTATCCTGCTGCAGTGACTCCCCTGCAAATCCCCCCCTCCCCCCAGCACATGCTAAGAGTTTTCAGTAACATTCCGATTCCATCTACAGTAGTGATGGAAGGTGGATTTGTGCATCCTGGATCTTCTAGCACTAATTTATAACCATGTTTCAAACTGCATTTGTTCCAGCATTTAATAGTCAGGTGTTTTGTCATTCTTGCCACTTTTTTGTTTATCAATCAGAATAGATATTAAACACTCCGCACTTTGCCCCCTAGTCCAGCTTTAGATACAACATTCTCTTTGCACTATCATTTATTCTATCTATCTATCTATCTATCTATCTATCTATCTATCTATCTATCTATCTATCTATCTATCTATCTATCTATCTATGTGGTATAGGCTGGCTGCAGCATAAATGTGTTTAAAGGCAATATAAAAGGCCTCTGCAATTCAGTTCCTCAGTTCAGTAAGCATGAACTGAGGAATGGATTATCTCAGAAACAGTTGTAGCCAGAAAAAATATTAAAAATAGGAACTGCTTCGAGGACAAATATGTGGAAAAGGAACAGAAAGAATAATAATTTCCATTCCAAATTGAAGAAGCCTATAGTAGAAAAGAAAAACAAACGGTTGTGCGTCACTTCAAAGATTATCCAGTGTATTCACTTTTAAAATGGAACACAGTCGTCTTTATCAGAGGCGCTCAATGCCTTCCAGAGAAGTGAGCCATGATCCACAAAAGCTTATTCAATGACAAATTGATTAGACTTTTACAATATCCTCATTAAGGATTTGAATGGCCTTACCCACTTCCAAGTTTAAGTGTTTTCCAGCAAGGCTTGAGGTGGCAGAAATGTGTTGTCTTCAGACAATTCCTATCCTATCCTGCCTCAATTGTCTGGTCCAGTCATCATCAGTGAGCAAACTTCTCTCCAAAGTGTTGGGTGACAAAGAGTATCAGAATTTATACTCTTTGAGGGTATCCTTGGTCAGGGCCAGCAGAAAAGGGAAGTGCCTTTAATCAATCAATAATAATCAATAATTTAATTTGTTGACCGCTCCCTCTCCCCAAAGGGACTCGGAGCGGTGCACAGGGCAAATAAAACAATAAATACATATATACATAATAAAAACAAATTAAATATATCCCTGCGCTAAAAATTACCAATTAAAATACTAAAATCCCTATCTAAAATTATTGACAATCCCATAGACGAGAGACTACCCTAGGCCGGCCAAGCAGAACAGATATGTTTTTAATTTTAGACGGAAGGAGCGGAGGTCCGTAGTTGTTCTAATGTCGGGGGGAAGGTCGTTCCAGAGGGCTGGGCCCGCCACAGAGAGAGCCCTTCCCCTGGGCGTCGCCCGCTGACAAAGTCTAGTGGACAGCACCCGGAGAAGTCCCTCTCTGTGGGAGCGAATTGGCCGTGTGGATGTATGAGGCAGGATCCGATCCTGCAAATAGCTAGGTCCCGAGCCATGGAGCGCTTTAAAGATGATAACTAAAATCTTGAAGCGCACCCGGAAGACGACAGGCAGCCAGTGCAGCTCGCGCAAGAGCGGTGTTACATGGGTAAACCTTGCGGTTCCCATAATTGCTCGCGCGGCTGCATTCTGGACTAGCTGAAGTCTCCGAGTGCACCTCAAGGGGAGCCCCATGTAGAGAGAGTTACAATAGTCCAGTCGGGATGTCACGAGAGCATGAGTGACTGTGCGAAGGGTGTCCCGATCCAATAGGGGGCGCAACTGGCGAACCAGGCGAACCTGGTAGAACGCCCTCCTGGCCACGGCTGTCACTTGATCTTCCATGGACAGCCGGGCATCCAGGAGGACACCCAAGTTGCGCACCCCATCCACTGGGGCAAGATGTTCGCCCCCAATGGCCAGCGATGGAATCAGCTGGTTGAATCGGGCAGCCGGAAACCACAGCCACTCGGTCTTGGTCGGGTTGAGCTTGAGTCTGTTTCTTCCCATCCAGACCCGTACGGCTTCCAGGCACTGGCACATCACCGCTACGGCATCGTTGGGGTGGTTTGGGGTAGATATATACAGCTGAGTGTCATCAGCGTAGAGATGGTACTCTACCCCAAAACCACGGATGATCTCACCCA
Organism: Rhabdophis nuchalis; assembly: GCA_039707465.1. Taxonomy (NCBI): domain Eukaryota; kingdom Metazoa; phylum Chordata; class Lepidosauria; order Squamata; family Natricidae; genus Rhabdophis; species Rhabdophis nuchalis. The sequence continues at coordinate 125,849,998 of CM077645.1, forward strand.
GCGGCTTCATATATGTGTTAAACAGGAGAGGCGAGAGGACCGACCCCTGAGGCACCCCACATGTGAGGGGTCTCGAGGTCGACCTCTGCTCTCCTGTCAACACAAATTGCGATCGGCCAGAGAGGTAGGAGGAGAACCACCGTAAAACGGTGCCTCCCACCCCCAACCCCCCCAGCCGATGCAATAGGATACCATGGTCGATGGTATCAAAAGCCGCCGAGAGGTCTAATAGGACCAGGATGGAGGAACAACCCCCATCTCTGGCCCTCCAGAGATCATCAACCAACGCGACCAATGCCGTCTCGGTGCTATGCCCGGGCCGAAAGCCGGACTGGTGCGGGTCTAGATAATCAACTTCCTCCAGGTGACGGGGTAACTGTTGTGCCACCACACTCTCAACAACCTTCGCCAAAAAGGGAAGGTTGGAGACTGGACGATAGTCCACTGGGCCATCAATGGGGGCTAGCTCGTTCTGTATCTGAGCGATTTTCTCCTGCAGAAAAATCACAAATTCCTCTGCTCTACCCTGTAGCGGGGCTTCCCGCACCCTCTGTTGAAGGAGGGAGCGGGTCACCCCAAACAGGGCGGCAGGGCGGTTTTCTGCGGATGCTATGAGAGTGGCACAATGATGACGTTTGGCCACTCTCAGCGCCACAATGTAAGTCCGTAAATGGGCTCTTACCTGTGTCCGGTCAGATTCAAATCGAGTAGACCTCCATCTTCTCTCTAGGCATCTCTTGTGGCATTTCATCACCCTTAGCTCCTCGGTAAACCAAGGAGCCAGGATAGCTCGCCGCCACAAGAGAGGATCCAAGGCTCCCGTGGTCGCAGTATTCCATGCGGCCACGAGGTCCTCCATCGGGGCACGGGTCAGGGGTACAGGAAGTGGCCCAAGCGCCGCCTGGAACCCATCAGGGTCCATCAGGCGCCTGGGGCGGAACCAGATAGATGACTCAGGTTCCGCCTCCCCGCGGTGGGGGGTGGCGGTTGGAAAGTCGAGCTGGAGAAGTGAGTGGTCTGACCATGACAAGGGTGTGATGACTATATCCCCTGTACCCAGATCACTCTTCCATTGGCCAGAGACAAAGATGAGATCCGGTGTGTGTCCACCCTCGTGGGTGGGGCCTTGAATTAATTGGGTCAGGTCCATGGCCGTCATGGAAGCCATGAACTCCCGAGCTACCTCAGATGATTCGCCCACCGATGGTAATGCCAGTACTTTGATGCCAGTATAATTAGAAATGATTTAAGACTGTTCTCATTCATGGGTTGGGAATGAAGGTAATACCATGGAAACATGACAAAAACAGATGTTGCTGAGGCATGTTAATGCGCTGGATAGGTATAAATGATGAAATGACATAATATGTGTAATTATGGCATAATATATGTAATATATGCATCTTCCATCCATCATTGTGCTGCTGAGTATTCAGGGAGTGATATATAGCTCATTCTTCTCTCATTGCTACAACTCACAGGCAACGCTGCTGTCTTATAACATTTAACCTTCTCTGTGGTTATCTCCAGGGAAAAGATCCAGATAAACAAGGTGGAGTGAGCTGAGCTAAACAGTGGGAAGCCACTCAAGTTTGAAGAACAATCTGAAACTGGACATAGGAATAATGTATTTGGAAAAGCAATGCCAAATATGACTGCTGTTCATGGTTAAGTTGGGAGTGGTTGCATCTGAAATCAGATGTGAACAATCTGCTAAAGTATTTAATAATTTTAAAATGCAGCATTTTTTCATATTTGGTAGGCTGGAAAGTCCAGAATTCCCAGGGAACATGCATGGTGCTGTAGTCCCAGAACATCTTTGGGGTTTCACTTGGGGAAGATTTACTGCTTTCTCAGCTTTTGTGTAGTAATTAAGGCTGCTGTGAAGGCCACATCTGTGTCCTGATATCAATACTTTCCCCCAAGGTAGAGAAAACAACTAGTGGATTTCCTGGCTTTCTATTCTTGCTGGTAGAAGAAGAATAACCAACCACTCTTTCTTTTGAGATAGGGTAGAGTTTGACAGGCAAATGTTTGGAATGATCTTCAAAGTTGCTTGATCCATCAGTCAGGCAATTTCTGAATGTAGGTCCAGCACTCTTATCAAATAGTACTATACTTACTGTTAAATGTTGGCTCTACTGAAAAGGTGCTATATCCATGCCCTCAAATGGCCGAAATGGTCAGAGATACAGAGCAGAGGAACAGGTTAAAGCAAGAAGGAGGGATTGATAATGAAGTACTATCTTTAACTAATATTGTAAGAGTGTGGTAATGCTATCAGTGAATCTAATTCTGTCCGGGTATTAAGCAGTGCTGGAAGTAACCCATATGGTTATGAAGCTAGAATGGAGTAGGCAAAATGACATTGTCCCACCCCACCAAAGTAATACAAGCAATAAAATGTACAACTACACACAAGCAGCAGACCACTTGACATGCAACCAAGGGAGACAGGACTAACATCACACAGCTTGCATACTCTATCTTTCCTTCCTTCCTTCCTTCCTTCCTTCCTTCCTTCCTTCCTTCCTTCCTTTCTTTTTTTCTTTTTTTTCTTATCAACCTTATAAAGTAACAAAGGAGGGATAAAATATAAGAACATAAATGCTTTTATGCAGTACAGACTAGTTCTAATCCAGTTTTCAAAAATAACATGTTTATAAGAAGGCCACTTAAGACCTAATAAACACCTTGGAACGTGCTAGTCAGGAATTACCAAGGCAAACCCCTGAGTGGAAGGCATATATGCATTCTTTCTCCAGCTCAAGCCAAATGACCGTCAAGTGATAGAGGGGAGGGACACACCTTCAACAGCCCAATTGGAGCTGAGCAGAATCTATAAATGTGACATAGCATCAATGAAGTACACTAGATGTTACTGATGACCAATGTTTCATTGGTGGAAATGGGAAAAGCACCTCAAACCTGGACTAGCTCAGGATGGCTTCCTCAGTTGAGGGCAGGGGATGAAACAAAGGCAATGTCATAAGGAAATGGCATTTTTAAAAAGCCACTATAGCAATGTTTCTCAATCTTGGCAACTTGAAGATGTTTGGACTTCAATTCCCAGAATTCCCCAGCAAGCTAATGCTGGCTGAGGAATTCTGGGAGTTGAAGTCCAGACATCTTCAAGTTGCCAAGGTTGAGAAACACTGCTCATGTTTGATCATGTTTGTGCCACAGTTCGGGCATATGAAGATGACCTCTCAGTAGTCAAGAAGAGCTCTAAGTCTAAACTGAATGTTTCCCATCCTGCAGTTTTCCACAGGTTTTCTTCTGGGGATAAACCATTTGAAAATGAAGCCAGCTTAAGAAATCCTTTGCCAAAGTTCAGTCTTTTTCTGTACTTTGGTCACAGTGATGACCAGGCATTCTGTCTATATTGTAGTGGATGTGCCCTGGTTGATGGACTCCTACTTTCTGTCACTCAGGCTAGATTGGGAAACTTGGCAGAACTCTTGACAATTTTCTCAGTGGAAAGCAAAAGCACAATTCTGATACTGAACCTGTTAAAAAAAAGTATATAATAATAAAAAACCCTGAACTTTCATGGCAGGCAGCCCAACCTGAAATGCCCTCAAGGAATGTTTATGGGGACCAGAAGTGGGGCCATGCTTGCCAGAATACATGCCAACCCATTGGAGAAAAAGGCGTTGCGTAAACAGAGTGAAGTGCAGCCAGCAGAACAGAGTGCTATGCTCGCCACCAGAGCATAGAAAGGGAAAAAACACTCTGGACATGGTAGAATCTTATGTTGCAGCAAGTAGGAAGGGTGGACTTCCTTTAAAAAAAATTAACAGGGATGGAAAAGCTCTTTATACAACACTGTTATCAAGTAAGAAAAATGTAATTGCAGATTATGCTTACAAGGATCTTAAAAGATAATAACAAAATTAAATCTTATTTATGGCAATCCTAACACACATCTAGGATTGCTTTCCTGTGTAATTTTTTACATATGAATTCAGTAGATTGAATACACAATACTCATCTCGATAGATTAAAATACCCTACTCTATTAACAAAGCACAGCCAGGACTACTAGTTTAAGAAATGTACTTTGGATTTCAACTACCCTACTTAGCCTTTTGGCCAAATACAAAATAGATGAGAGTTTTGAAGGAGAAAGGGAGGACCAACCAAGGTTCTCTAACATGAGACTATAGTGGCTGATGGAGAAGCAATTGTCTATTAGGATGTGTCTCTTTAAATAGGTCCCTTGTCTAGAAACTTTCTAAGTTAAATATGATTTTACCCAAATATGATGCTTTGAAGTTCTAATAAGAATTCTATTAGAATACTACTCACTCTGCTGTTTAGTTTTCTTTCTTCTCAAAATGATGAGACTGGCATCTGTTCATGGACCTAAAAAATTAAATAGCCCAGCTGGAGGTCATCACAAGATCTTCGGGCACTGTAGCAATCTAATCTGAATACATGGCTCTTAACAAGAAGAGTTTAACATAGTTCACTCTCCTGGCAGGCTAACTTGTTGACATTCTGGATCTCTCTATTGGGTTGGTAATATGCCAACTAGTCTTGTTTTCAATTTGCTTTAAAGCCACATTCAAAATGTGCTTGCTACAAGGTGTATCAATGGCCTCAAAGAAGAAAACGATCAACACTACAGTAAACATATCATTAATTCTTTTTAACAACTCCTTGAGTTCAAAATGCTGTACTGAACTTTCCATGTTCACCCAAGATCCAAAGTCTTGGAAAATTGAGAGTGTTAAGACCACCTCCACAACAAAGTTTTGAGCAACAGATGCATGTATGGAATCCTATGATGCCCCCCTGCTGAAGAATTGATTTGCTGTTGACATACACTAGAACAGGGGTCTCCGACCTTTGCAACTTTAAGTCTGAAGGACTTCAGCTCCCAGAATTCTCCAGCCAGCAAAGCTGACTGGAGAATTCTGGGAGCTGAAGTCCTTCAGACTTAAAGTTGCAAAGATTGGAGACCCCTGCACTAGAATAGTAGACTTAAATCCCAGATTTGTCTTCTTGCTGACATAAGTACAGAGAGTTAGTGTAAATTAAATTACTTTGCAACTCAAACTGCAATTCCAAACTCCAGATTGGCACTCAAGTATTATCTATGTGGAATTTGTCAGCTGGAAATATTGCTAGTATTAGAACAGCTTGTCAGCATCCAATGGATTTCACAGAGCAAGTCAAACTGCTGTTTTTCATCAGTCTTCAATATCCCCACAGTATGGATCCAAGAAACCAAGGATCCCTTAGTCTCATATAATCTAGACGGAAATTGTTTTTTTAGATATCATTTCTTTGAGATGCTTCCAGACAAATTAGAGAAAGATTAGGTAGGGTTTGGGGTTTTTTTTTTGTGAATGGTGACCTCTTTTGGAATGTTATTCCCAAGGGTTTTTTATCTGCCTTTCCAGCTGAGGTTTGACCTAGACTGAAAATATATCATTTATCAATGCCTCTGATGACAATGTCAACTGAAAGCTGAGGTAAAAATTAAATAATAAATAATCAGTGTGGAATAATAATTGTTATAAAAGCACTTGTTCTTGCATTGATTAGCATTTAAGTCAAACAGGCAGCTAATAAAGGTCTTTGCCTTCAGTTACGGTAATCCAAGGAGATAGGCAACTTACATTCTAGGGCTTCTAACTATATATGCATTTGGCAGATAGAAAAACAGGTAAATGTATGCACATCTAGCAGCAAAAAACAAAGAACAGCCTCTTCCATTACTGACTGCAAAAGGAAAGCAAAAAGCCAAAGAACATTAACATTTCCACCATCACTTTGTTTTTTACATGTTTTTCTGCCAACAAAGTTCATAAGAGAGTAATGAAATAACACTGAAATAAACCATATAAATAAACCAGATGTACAGCACAGACATATTAGAAACATATGATATCAGTACTATTAAAGGTTTGAGTGTGTCACTGAAGCAATATATAGACATATGTCATGAGTCTGGTTTTGGGAAGACTTTTCACAGCCTCACTTTTAAGTCACAGTTACAGTGGATATAAGTCTACTTGGAGGCAAATACTATTTCTATCTGTTGTCTTAGTGTTTTCAGAAGTGCAACATAATCCTCTTAATGGCTGGTGCTTTTAAATATTGGGAAACAGTGGCAATAGTTCCACCAAATATATGTAAACCTGTTTTAATCTGACGAGTCAATTACTTCAAAATTACCAATGCATAGACATTAAATGAATGACATAAATTACTGTAAAGACATAAAGAAAATTAACCAAAGCAATAACAAACAATAATCACAGCAATGCAATTCAATTAGCAGTCAGGCTAATATCTATCTTTGTGTCCTCAATTCAATCTTGGCTTGAGGAAAGAGAAAAATAGGAAATAGAATTCTATTTCATAAAATCTTTCACAGACACCAAAGTAGATTGGGCTTGAAGGGTAGAAGGCTCCAATTTGGAGACAGAACTCCTGCATCAAGCTAATGTGAAGATCCACACATTTCCTTGTGTCCCAGTTGAATTCAAACTAAGTTGGTATAATAAATATGGGGATGGTCTCTGCTGCATCTAGGCAGCAGACATTTAAATGACATGATCAAGACAGCATGCGGTTATGAGATTGTTATCCCATTTTCATATGGGGAGTTATGAATTTAGGATTTTAAACTAATCCTTTTTCATTCTCCCTCCTTTTTCAGGTTTTGGTATCCACTTACTTAGTTGTTTGACTGTCCAATGAAAATGAGGGCCAACAATAATACTTTTACCTCACTAAAAAGGTGGGAGTTTCACCCATGAAGGACAATCTTCTGCTTTCAGTTGGGCACAAGGCTTTCTCGGAGCAGATTCTTTTTCCTTGGAAAAATCTGCATCATGAAATTCAGAGAAGTATAATGATCTAAGGGATTATGAAATTCTGGACTCTGATCTTATTTTCCACCAAGAAAAGAGACAATGGTTGATGTGAAAAGCAAAAAGGAATGCTGGTGTCATTGTGGAACTGCATGTGTTCCCTTGGTTGATTCTTATTTGGAAATTCTCCTTTACTTGGATTTTCTCTTGACTAAAGAGTTATTGCAAAACCAAATGAGTCAAGCTGCTGCTTTCAGCATTTACTTGATAATGTTGTATAGTCCAACATAGAATATTTCAAACTTGGCAACTTTAAAATCTGTGGACTTCATCTTGCAGAATGGAAGTTCATCAGCTCCCATGGCTGGCTAGGTAATTCTGGAAGTTGAAGTTCACACAACTTAAAAGTTGCCAAGTTTGAGAAACACTGACCTAACATATGAATTATTCAAAGTTTCCTCCTTCCTTTGATGCAGTGGCGCTTGGGTATTTCTTTAGAGATCTAATTAGCCAGGTGGGACTTTTGAACACTATATTGCAACTGTTTATGGAGATTCTCAATCACCCACATTATGATTGTCCCAAAGGTGCTTTTCCAAGAGGCAACTGGACTTTCTGGTTTTTCTTTGAAGACGTTTCACTTCTCATCCAAGAAGTGTCTTCAGCTCTGAAGAAGGTTGGATGAGAAACAAAACATCTTCAAAGAAAAACCAGTCCGGTTGGCTCTTGAAAAAGCACCTTTGGGACTATACTGCAACATTGCCTAGACCTAGAGAACTGTCAGGAAACTCTGTGGCTGGCTAATTTCCACAAACATGGAGTGATACATTTTTATTCTGAGCTTAAATTTTGGTGCATACAAAAGTGCGTTAAAAAAAACACCTTGTAAGAAGATACTTCACTTAAGGAAGGGCCTGGTACATTTCCAATACACTTAGAGCTTCATCAGAGCACTTATATGGCAAACCACTAATCCGCAAACCTATCCTCATGCTTCCTAACCACAGCATGACAAAAAAAAATCATGGTATCATGATTTTTACCATATCATGGTAAAAAATTTATATGATATGGAATCATGACATTGCCTTTAATTTTATCCTCAGTTCACATCAGAGGGAGTTTGAAGTCACCTTTAACTGTTCTAATTATAGGGTTTTTCTTCTTTTCCTGATACAAATTATCATTTGTATCAAATGATACATTCTAAAACAGTTCATCGGTCAGGAGTTTAGGAATTCTCCAACTCTTGTTGGCCCTTTTAGGCTGTTGTGGTCATGTTGCCTTTCCTCTGGTCACTAAGCCCTGCTGCCTATGCCTATTTGGACTGCAGGAGGGACCAGATGCCCCTTTCCCCCTATGTAACAATAAATTGGTGCTTATCAGGTCTTGTGTGGATGTTTTGACCTAGGCTTCCTAAGACAGTAAAAGGCACACGTTTAGTCCCAAAAATCCTCTTTTTATTTCAACGGCTGTGAATTAAGTTCATTCACAGCCTGTATTGAGTTACACATAATTTGTAAAGAGTCCGACAGAAGTCTGCTACAGTCTTTCAAAATAAGGCTGATAAGCACCCACCCATCTCCCTTGAAACACTGCCAAAGACTTAATTGTCAATTAGCTTTTCAAGAGCACAGAGTCAAAATGGAGCTTCAGAATTTAAGCCAACCAGAACAAACAAAGTTGCTACCTGCAAAGGTTCACATGCCTTTGCTCCTCCTTTATGTCTTATGGAAGAGGCCAATCATCTCCAAGCCTTACTCCCGAGTCGCCTCTTTTGTCTTAATTGTTCTTGCCTTCTGGCAGCTCTGCACCTGCACGCACTGGGAACAGGCTCCCCCTGTTTCTATGCCTTGCTGATTTCAGACTCTGGAGGCTCCAGAGGCAGCACATAATTCCCAGATGGCCCTGGCCCCCTCTCTGCCTCTGACACAGAGCACTCGTCCAAGCCTTCCCCAGAGTCCAGAATTGGCTCATGTTCCTCCCCAACCTCCTCACTGTCCAACTCTGCTGCCAGCTCCACAGGCCCCTGGTGGACCACAACAATGGGCTCTTTATATACTTGGATTTAATGCTCATTTCAAAATGCACTAGATCTGTTTTTTATTCATGGGTCTAGCACCATTTTACAAAAAGACTAGAGTGGTCTGGGGCTCCCTGCTTGACCATCATGGATTTTGATGCAATGTAGTGTGAACATTCACACACATCCCCCAATGAACATTGGTAAAGTGTTACATTTGCCAAAGCAAAACTGGCAGAGATATAATCATTTATTTGTTTGACCTCATACTGCAGCCTTCTACGGTATGACTCTGAAGTTTCAGCAACTTTGAGACATAATATCTCCAGCAATATTTTGTTGAGAGAAACAAAACTTGGCCATCTTGTACAACTTGTTGTGCTCTGTTAAACAAAATAATAAAGACAGTCTCGTGAATGATCTCCATCTAGATCAGGGGTCCCCAACCTTTTTGGCACCAGGGACCGGTTTCATGGTAAAAAAAATTCTGCGGACCGGTGGCCATGGTGTAGAGGGGGAGCGGGGGAAGAGGGAACAAGCGGCGCATGCGCGCACAGGGGTGGGAGTTGGCTCACTCATTCCTCTCAGGCCCCCAACGGCGCAAGCAGCTGCACCTGCGCTCTCCCGCACCCGGCGCGCACTCTGCCCAGGGGGCTGCTCCCTCCTCTCCAGCCCTTTCCAAGAGTTGCACCGCTCACTACGGCCCGGTTCCTATCAAGCCACGGACCGGCACCGGTCCCCGGACCGGGGGTTGGGGACCCCTGATCTAGATAATTTGGAGCAAAGTTGGCTGAAAATGACTGCAGTTCGAAAAAAGATTAAAGTTTGGCTTTATATATCTCTCTGGAAGGAAAGGTATGAGAAATGTGAAATTTTGTGCAAAATAACTTAGCAATATAAGGTTTTTGAATACAACATTTCATTTTCCTACTGCTTTCCAATAGTTCACAAATTGAGTGTAAAGTTGACGCTTTTTGTAAAAACGCCAAAAATAGGGTATTTTCAGCCTGCTTTAAAAAAAAACCCTTCTGAAACTTTGTTAAAACATTCTCATTAAAAAGAGCATGTTTCAAACCCCCTAAAAAAGTAGGGTTGGTTTTTCATCGCTGATGTATAAAGCCCAAAAAATAGGGACAAAGTTGAAGACGTTGTATGGCAACATCATATGCATTCTGTTATTGTTTCATCTTGTTTGTTTTATATAGATATCATTACCACTATTATATTGTGTTGGTCTATGGTGACATTGCCACTACCAGTTCAGGCACTTGACCCAGCAACCCCATCGCCATACAACCCCATCGAAATCTGTGATGGTCAAGCAGGGCACTTTTCTGAAATCAGACCAATTGACATGGAATGACCCTAGACTAGTACTTAAAAAACAATCCTATCTCTTCCTTGAGAGAGAGAGGCAGGTTCTGTCAACTCTACATTGCTGGTTCTATCCCCATTAAATGTTTTCTCTGCTTCTGCTAAAAATGATGGCTTTTTTGGTGTTTCTATTTCTTTGGGGTGGGGTGAGAGGCTATTTTGCGTGTTCCTGGACCTTTCTCCCTATTTCTTGAGCTACTTTCAAGTTCAACCAGTCACAACCCCCACAATACTAGTCAAGAAGAGAATTCACTTGTTATTATCCACTTCTTCCCAGTTCGCTCCCTACCCTTTCCTCATGCCTGCTACCACAACTGGCAAGTATGAAGAAGGGAGTGAGCACAAGGAAATCCCTTCAGTGTCCCATTATTCAGGAAGCCAGACAATTTCTGAACACAGATTTAATGCCGAGAATCATCAGACCAATGTTCAGAAACAGCCTGACTGACAGATCACAGATGCCTTGACCAGTGGTTAAGCCAGCCATTCTCAGCACCCACCTATATTTGTCTAATTCTGCCCCATCCCACATTAAGGAAAAGGATTGGTGGTTGTTTTCCTATCAGCAGATGAGATTCCATGGAAGCAAAAACAAAGTCAAAAGAATCTACTAGCTGCTTTCTGCAATTTGTTACTGCTGATACTGTATAGACAGCACTGCCTTGTGACTGAATAGAGTTAATACATTCAGAAAGCAAATTTTATCCTGGCATACTTTTCTATTGGCTCAAGACTAGCGGGTTGCACTTGAATGGGGTCTGGCTAGGCCCTATATCTGCAATCTGTCCCCATGGATACAGTCTTTGGAAATCACTGCATGCAATGGGACAACTTTCTAAGCTAACAAGCATAGCAAGACTCTTCACAAGAATAGCATCGTGTCTATAAATGCACATCCAGTTCTACTAACCAAAAGGATTAACAATTTTACAACAGATTAGTAAAATCTTCTTTTGATGGTAATATTAAATGTGACTATAGAAGTCAATCTGCTCAGTTGCCTCATAATTGTACCAGCTATGACTGTGTTGCTCAATCATTTAAGAGAAAGGAAGGCAGCAGCAAACTGTTCTTCTCTCAGAAGAGGCACACCCCGAATAGTGAGGTATGAGGTGCCCAAAGGATCTTTCCTAGGAAGTGTTTTTTCTTTGAGACTGCTGAAGTGAAGTATGCCTCAATCTGAACTTCAGCAGAGAGAAGTGTGTCTCATCTCTGAATGCCATAGCCGGTCATTATAACAGGGTGAGTGAACATTTCCAACAATATATTATGTAATTAGACATTATGAAACCCTTATTCCTTTGGGGAGTAGCTTTCTTGCTGTTGAAAATAATTATCTCATTTTATGTTCATAGTCCACATGCAAGTTTTTTTGCAACAGGTTTCTTGCAGGATAATTATTACTGAGTGATGGGAGGTAAGAATTATTATAGCCAGTGGTAGACTTAGGTAATTATAAACTATAAGTTTAATTGACTTACAAATGATCACCTTTAAACGACAATATAAGCAGGCTTATAGCATTTGGAAGGCCCTCCTGCTTACTTTGCTTTGATCTGCCTAAAATCTTGCCTTTGAGCCCGCTGCACCATTCCGGGAATCTGTATTAATTTAATTTAAATGTATTCAAATTAGGCACCACCCAACGCTGAACCATTTCTGGATAGTGTGCAACAAAAGCAAACAGAATCAAAAGTACAGTACAGTAATTCTAAAGGGAATGAGAACGAAGTAAAAAGCAAGTAAAAACAAGAACCAAGGGCAAATCTAGCTAAACCCACGCATGACCTCAAGCAATCTATCAGGGATCCCAGTCATCCTCTCTCAAAGACTGGGAGAACCACCAGGCCTTTAAGGATTCCCAGAATGCTATCAGAATAGGAACCGCATGCATATCAGAGAGAATTGTATTCTAGGGGGCAGGAACCATAATTGAAGGCACATTTCCTGAACCCCAATAGATGACCTTTTTTTTTTAATTGAAGGGACTCAAGCACACCAACCCTATTGGCCCAGATTGGCTAGAGTGATGCCACAGAGGGAGGGGTTCCCACAGGTAACCAGGCCCTATGCTCTATTGAGCTGTACAGAGCATAAGCAACAACTTCAATTGTGCCTGGAAACAGTGCAGCTCAGGAAGCTTCCTGCACTGCTGCTTTCTGGACCAGTTGGGAGTTCTGAGTGATCTTCAAAAGTAGCCTGATATAAAGCGCATTACAATAAACAAGCCCTGAGATGAGCAGGACATGAGTGACATATCTGCTGGACTTCCCAATCAAGAAAAACCATACCTGTTGCATTAGATGAAGCTCTGCAAAAGCCTTCCTAGGTACAGCTGTCACCTGTTCATTGAGCAGGAGCTATGAATCTATGAGTACCTAAGATTTGTACCCCAAACAGAACTAGAACTCTTTTTTAACTATGTTTTCCTGTTTCTGGATCTTTGGGCCTCCCATAAATTCTGTTACAAACATTTTTCATTCTAATATATAGGGCATATCTGCTCTGCACCCTTGAGTATGTTGGCTTGTTTTTAAGACAGTTTAAGAAAATCTGGCCTGGATTGAGGTGCTCTGCAACAGTTTAAAAGATATTCCTCCAAGCTGCAGACTACCATGTTCTCCTATTGGACAGTTCTCTTGCACCTCTGCTGCCCCTCCCCCTCCTATTTCTCTTCCAGAAAAGCAATGACCAATAACTTCTTTCTCTCTCCTGTGTGTGTATGTCTGTTTCTGGGTGTATACATATAATTTCACAGGCGCTCCCACCACACATAAAAAGATATACATTAAGGCCCCAAATATGTATGCAAACACAATAAAAATCTTTTCATGCCAGCCCTTTGATATCTAATGAATTCTAGAACTCTAAGAATATTTCTGCAATAATTCAGTGGCTATAACAATGGTCTAAAGTGCAAAGTATTGCTGGTTTGAAACCTAGCAGATTTTTTTAAAAATACTATTTTTCTTTCTTTGTGCTACTTACTTTTTCCTAGGTTTATTTTAAATAGATCCAGCAGTACAGTCTTCCATCATTTCACCAGTCACTTGAAGTAAAAATTTCTTCACAGGAATGAAGAAATACTGCAACATGAGGCAATATTTTTTTGATTGACTGATTATGTGCCACCAACTCATTTTTACTCCAAGCAACGTCACAGACAGTAGTTTAAAAGTAAAGCAAGAAAACATTTGGTCACTTTTGTAGTGAATAAGGGGTGCTATATTCTGTTCCTGCCATCCAGAAATGGTTTCTGGCTCATACCAGTGACAAGGCATCTTGGCAGTGCACAGAAGCCCATAGGAAGCCATAGAAATAAGGAAGCATCGTGGATGGGAAAGTCATCATGAGATGCCATTTTAAGGTGCCACAGAGACTGTTGGATATGAAATGACAATTCCATTGTGTCAATTGTAACTGCATCACAACTGCTCAGAAAATGTGGGCAATACTAGAAGGGGAGGAGGGAAGCTTCAGCTTCTCCTGGAAGAATCTTACCTGGTTCCTCAACACCGATTTTATAACAAGGAAGACTCAGCACCGTCTTTACTTTCTTAAGAAACTGAGGAAGGCACAGCTTCCACCACACATCCTTAACCTTCTACAGAGGGCCCATCGAGAGCACCCTGAACAGCTGCATCACCACCTGGTTTGGAAATCACACCGTTTCGGATCGCAAGACTCTACAGCGAATAGTGAGGATGGCAGAGAAGATCATCGGGGTTGTTCTTCCCTCTGTCATGGACATATATACTACACACTGCATTCGGAAAGGTAGAAACATTGTGACTGACTACACCCTCCCACCCCTCATACACGTTCTTTACTCTCCTGCCATCTGGAAAAAGGTACAGAAGCATTCAGGCCCCCACAAATAGACTGTGTAACAGTTTCTTTCCACAAGCCATCAGACTTCTCAACACTCTTTAAGTTCTTAGATTTAGAGCTGTATGTAGTTTTACGTCCTGCTCTTTTTCTTTTTATTCATGTTGTATGATATAGTACCTTGGTCCTGGGGAAACGTTTCGTTCCACTGTGTACTGTACTGTATATTGTTGACATGACAATAAAACTTACTTGACTTGACTTGAGTAGCCAGAGTTTCTTGAATTATACTGACAATACATAGAAAATCTTCTTCTGTAGCATCTGTGTCATTGATGTGAAAGGAAAAGAGAGGGAGACATAATTGTGAAAAATATACAAAACGTTTTGATCTTGAAGTGGTTGTTTGGAGTCTTCCAAAGTTAAAACCAAAAAAGAAAATAAAACAAAAACAAAACCCATGTTCCAGAGTTTAGTCTATCTCAGGGAAGAAAGGCATTTTTCCTCAGGCTGCTTCAACAGTTCTGACATCAGATAGTTGGAGCCAGGATACAGCAGACACTCAGGAGAGACGAGTCAGTTAAGGACATATCTGGAGACTCAAAAAGATCCATTCTGGAATGCTGCTTTGTTGGCAGAAGTACAATGTTACTCCTGCCCACTTGGTGAATGATGTTTATTGCTCTTATACTTTCCCCCCCCTCTGTGGCAAAATCATTGCTTGCAAGTTATAATGTAATATTTTTGTGCTTGCCTGCTCTATGTGCCTGTGGTGCCTTCCTTGTCATACAAATTGCCAAATGCGAAAGAGTAAACATTTGGCTATTACATGACGTGGCTATGCTGTTGACATTTGAGGTTGCTCTATTTATTGAATAAGTTTGGTAGGAGTTGCCAAATAGAAAAATATAGACAGAATAGGAAGAAATGTCCAGCCTATGTCAAAGAAGAGAATTTTGGTTATGTTCTCCATGGATTATGTTGAAATACTGTATATCCAAAGGTGGTATTCAGCCAGTTCTGACAGATTCTGGAGAATCAGTAATGGAAATTTTGAGTAGTTCAGAGAAACGGCAAATAGGCTGGCCCCACCTCTGCTGCCTCCCAGCCTCTCAGCTGATCTTCTTTTGTTGCCCTGAACAGGAGAACAGAGCTAGAAAGTAGGTTAGTGGGGTGGGGAGGGAATGAGGATTTTGCAGTAACCTTCTCCCAGGGGTGGGGAGGGAATGGGGATTTTGCAGTATCCTTCCACCCCCACGCCCATAAAGCCATGCCCACAGAGCCATGCCCACAGAACCGGTAGTAAAAAAAATTGAATCTCACCACTGTGTATATCCATTGCTAATCAACTCTTTGCTGGGCTACATTCTTGTTATTGTTCAAGCAACAACTGCAACATGCATGCTTAAATGTTGCTTCTAATATTTGCTGTGGGAGATTAAAACATCTCTGCTTTGTTAAACATGGCCTAGATAATTTTTCTCTAGAATGGATAGTTAGCAGCAGTCAATATAGATTACCATTTTATCTAATTTTGTGCTCTAAGATACAAACTGAGGGAACAGAGGACTATTTCAAATTTCCATTTCCATATGGTGAAACACTGAAAAAATCTGAATTTTACTCCAGCAGAATAGATTCCTCTTGCAACATTTCAACATTCAAAGTGCAATCATTGGAACAAAGTGTCTTTCTGTTTTCATTTCATGAATGCACCTAGATAACAAAATTACATCTGCAATTCATCAACATAAGGAAAGACTATGTTAATCCCGTCTCTCTAGTATGTGTATTTACAATATACAGGTTGAAACTGCATTACACTGCATTTTTAAAATGTGTGTTCTGCCACATCTGCTTTTTGAGGAGTCTGGTCTAAAATTCTACCATTTTAGGTAACTGTTTCATTTTATGTAATATATAGGATGAATCCAGTGTGGTCAGCCATCTGGAATTTTCTACTCCAAGAGTGCTATTTAATGACAAAATAATATTAATTCAGTGTAGAATTAGCAGGAGGAGAAGGAGTGAGAAACAGTTTGTGGACAAAACAGGGATTATAACAAGTTTCAAGCCAAGAAATACCTTCCATCTTTAAGCACCACAGCATTATTGTTCAAAATTTCTGCTGGCATTGGGCTTTTGACTCTTAAGAGATAACAAGCCTTATGTTATAAACCACCTCTAATATTTACTTAAGGAAATGAGGCACTGGGACATTTCAATTGCAGGAAGGCTGGGAAACTGAGTATGCTAAATAACAAGAGGTCTCCTTCAATAATATTGTTGGTAGGAAATGGAGGACCTAATGGCTGGTGTTGTCCATTATTAAGCGACTTGAAACATTTACTAATTAATCCCTTGAAGTATTTATATGTTTACATTCAGTTAAGGCGAAAGTAAAAAAAGTAGTTTTGATGTTTTGATAATAGAAGCTATAAATCCCATTGTTCTAAGGCAAAGTATTGTGACAAGGCTTTGGCTGGAAAATGCAGTAAGGAGGGGCAGTTATTGAGGGGCACCATTTGCCACAGCAGACCATGTCATGTTTACAGAATTTCAAATGTGTCCTCTGGAAGTTTGCCTAAGTTATATACAGAGTCTCTCAAAGTGATTTTACACAGTTTCCGCAAGAGGAAAAAAAAACAGAGATGCATAATTGTCTAAATATATGAAAGAATAAGAATGTAGTAAATCAGGCACCTCAAAAAAGGAAATGTTCAAAGTATTCATCTGATTCCAAAAATGATATCTTTCCAGAGCTTTCCAAAAAAGGGCTATTATGAGAGAAAATGTCCTATTCTGAGTGACAGCCCAATCATCCTACATGATGTAAGAACCTGTAAAGGGGTCTCAGATTAGGACCTTAAGGTTGAATGGGTTTTATACTAAAAGTACTTAGACGTACCTTGGTCCTAAGCAAATTAGGGTTTTGAAAATTGCTGTCTTTCAATGATCATTAAAATGATAATACTGTTTAGATCCTAGTGATATCCCTTGCAGCTTGTCCCAGTTAATTACGTAATCTAGTTACCACATTCTGCATTAATGATAGTTTCTAGACAACCTTAAAGAATAACTAAATGGAGAAGAATTTATTTCTATTTGAAGAGGTCATGCCAAGGCCAGCATAAGCCTATAGAAAGTGCTACCTCACACTAAGGTAATCTGGATATCTAGAGTTATGTCTAGGTCTCATTGCTGACTTATCTTGCTGACCATATTCTTATTCCTAGAATAAGAATGTGGTCAGCAGAAGAAAGACACAAGCATAAGAAAGATACAAAAAAAGCAGACACCCTTGACTTGCTAGAGATCAGCTGATGTCTTTGTTAGAGGATGCATCGAATATATTCAGAGTGCTTAAAGAATGTTGAGTAATTAGGTTACAGAACATCCCATTAAAAAGAATAAAACACTTATAGCTATCTTGGATGCTGAATATGGGCTTAGCCTAGCTATCAATAAATGCTAAAAGACATTTATTATATATATAATGAAATTAGTAAGAGATGTATAACAATAGAAAAGACTTACTTTTACCTAAATTATAACTTTAAGAAGAGGTTTAGATTTAGTTTTTATTGGACTTATAGACTGCCCTTCTCCCAAAGGACTCAGGGCAGCGTACAACATAAAAACACATATTACAAAAATGAAAAAAAAAGATTAAATAAGAAATCCAATAACCCAATTGACAATTGACAATTTAAATTTAAAATTACCATATTTTTTGGAGTATAAGATGCACCAGAGTATAAGACGCACCCAGGTTTTGAAGAGGCAATTTTTTTTAAAAGGTAGGTAGGTAGATAGAGGGCTAGAGAGGGAGAGAAAGAGAGAGAAAAACAGTAGGTAGATAAATAGGGAGAGAAAGTGTGTAGGTAGGTAGGAAGGTAGGTAGGTAAGTAGAGGGAGAGAGAGAGAGAGAAATACAGTAGGTAGGTAGGGAGAGAGAGTGTGTAGATAGATAAGTAGGTAGAGGAGGACTTCGTTTCCGGCTTCCGAAGGCAACGGACATGCTTCGCGCTCTGTCCACCGCTTGCTGTACCGGTGGGCTCCTTCGGGAGCACAGGAGAATCTGAGGGATTCTCCTGCCATAGGGGCAGCTCGCTGGGAGCCCCCAGCCTGGTGGTGGCCGGTGGGGTGCCCCCACCCTTGCCCTAGGAGCTGGCGAGCAGAAAGGGGGGGGAATCTTGCCTCTTCATCGGATGGATCCTGGGAACAACAAACAGAATGAAAAGAGTAGCTGAAATGCGGGAGGTGGAAGGCACTCCCTAATCTCCTGGGTTGCTGATGAAGGATAAGCGATAGGACACTGTAAGTTCCAGTTCAATCATTTCAAACTGAGATTGGAGGGGGGAGTTTTTCTTGTTTAACCCTCCCCTCGGACGAAGCGGCAATCAAACAATTCCTCTCCATTGGAATGGAGAGAGGAAAGGACTAACTTGCTATTTGAACTAAATATGGAAAAGAATTGTATCGTATCGCAGTTGCAACAATTTCTTGCGGAGCTCTTTTTAAAAAAAAGAAAGTAAATGGAACTTTCACTTTTCTTCCTGTCAGAAGGCAGGGCAAGATGGCTTCTCTTTGTTCTCCACTTATAACTCCCTTGCATTAGTTAAGCCTTTTCCTCCATAATTACCATCGAAGGATTTGAAACTTTTTACTTTTAACATTTCTCCTAGAGACTCCCAAGTCTCTCCTAATACGTGGACTCCTGGAAGTGGATTGCAAGATTTCTTTTCTTTTCTCTTAAGAGAACTTTTAAGACTGGACTCTCATTCGGATTACCTTGATACCTCGGACTGTCTCGGTCGTCCGTTTCTCCAGCGCCATTTCTTTTACCAACTTAGAATTTAGAACTGACACAATGGCTTTTAGAAAGCCACTAACGGGAAAGTCAACTTCCGCCCCATCTTCAGCTGTCTACAGCCCGACTACACAGCCAAAGATTTCTTCACTTCTACAGAAAGAACCTGCTGGAGAGGGTGCACAAGATCTGTCGGTTATAGAAATGTTTCGAGAACTAATGAAAAACATGAATGAAATGCAGAAAGAAATGACGGATTTAACATTAGAACTCAGGGAAACACAACGAAGTACAACAGAGAATAAACAAAAAATTGTGAAGTTAGAGGAGGGGGCGGCCGAGATGGGGGAAGAGGTTAAGGAGATCCGGAAGGAGAGTCTAGAATTAGGAGCTCATATGACTAAAATTGAATTTGAAAGAATGTCTTTTTTCCTCAGGTTCCAGAATATACCAGAGTCAGAAAATGAAGATCTCAAAGATGTTATGAGTACAATCTTAGCAGAATACCTTAAAAGAGATAAAGAACAAGTCTGGTGAGATATGGACCTGGTTTACAGAATTAATTCAGCCTATGCTAGGATGCATAATGTACCAAGAGAAGTTCATGTTAAATTTCTTAGGAGATCCAGAAGGGATGAGATATTGAGGGCTCAACGGGATGGAATCTTAAAGTATCAAGATAAACAAATAACCATTTTGAAACAAATTCCCCAAAAAAATTAGAGAAATAAGAAGGAAGTATTCTTTCTTGTCTAAGAAATTATACAAAAAAGGAATTTGGTTCAAGTGGTTATTGCCAGAGGGAATGCTGATCTTCTGGGAGGGGGGGCAGAGTAAAAATCAAAACACTAAGCGAGGCGGAGGCATTTATTCAAAAACTTTCTCCCCAGTTGGGAGGTGAAGACGGGGGAGCAGGGGGAGTGACGGCCCTGCCCGGGGACAGGAAAGAAGAGTCAATTGCGAAAAGACTCAGATCTCAAAAATGATTTTTTAAAAAAAATTCTATTGTAATTGTTGATACAAGATAAAATAGCAAAGAAAAAGATGATTGAATATATGGACTGTACAATGTAACCTATCCTTTACTTTTAAAATTGTAAATTTATGAAGTGCTGGGAGGGCCACCACCAACGGCAGGGAAGCTACCAAAAATGTTATTCTTACCCATACCTTTTTCCCTGTATAAATTTTGAAAACCAATAAAAAATCTTCATTAAAAAAAAAGATAAGTAGGTAGAGGGATAGAGAGAGAAAGAGAGAGAGAGAGAGAGAGAGAGAGAGAAATACAGTAGATAGGTAGGGGGAGAGAGAGAGAGAGTAGCTAGATAGGTAGATAGAGGGGGGAGAGAGATAAATACAGTAGGTAGGTAGGTAGTCACTCTAACTAAACAGCTCTTCAAAAGGGGGAAAAAGCCCTTTTTACACTTTGCAAGACTCCCACAAATGGCCCGTTTTTCATGAAAATGGGCCTGTTTTTTTTTTTTAATAAAAGGCATGAACAGCCTTGGGGAGGCTTGCAGAGTGCTCCGGGGGGGGGAGGCCCAAAATGAGGAAAAATGGCCCGTTTTGTTCATGAAAACGGGCCATTTTTTGGTCACAAAATAGCATGCATAGCCTTATTGAGGCCTATAGAGTGCTGCTGGAGGCCGCGGGGGGCAAAAACACCTTGTTTTTTGCTCATTTCTGCCCTCCCCAGCCCCCAGGAGCTCTCTGGAAGCCTCCATAAGGATATGCGCGCTGCCATTTTGGTGAAGGGGCGGGGTTTCAGGAGGCAAAAAAATGCTGTATTCGATGTATAAGACGCACCCAGATTTTCAGCCTCTTTTTAGAGGAAAAAAGGTGCATCTTATACTCCGAAAAATAAGGTAAGTTAAAATTGACAATTAAAATTAATAATTTATTCAGGCCAGGCCAGCTTGCTGAAAAAGCCAACTTTTTAGGGTGCGATGGAAGGACCGGAGGTTGGGAATTATGCGAAGCTCCGGGGGCAGCTCATTGCAGAGGGAAGGCACTCCCACAGAGAAAGCTCTCCCCCTGGGGGTCACCAGCCGACACTGCCTGGCCAATGGCACCCTGAGGAGGCCAACTCTGTGGGATCGTACTGGATGGTGGGAGGCTACCAGTGGCAGTAAATGGTCTCACAAGTACCCTGGGCCTAAGCCATGGAGTGCTTTAAAGATCATAATTAGCACCTTGAATCGCACCCAGAAGACAACCGGCAACCAGTGCAAGGTGCCTAAAAGGGGTGTAACATGGGAGCACCTAGGTGCCCCCATGAAAACCCGTGCGGCCGCATTCTGAACCAGCTGGAGCTCTGGATGCTCTTCAAGGGCAGCCCCATGTAGAGAGCATTACAGTAGTCCAGGCGAGAGAGGGTGCAGGAAGAGTGGGTGCAGGAAGTTCTGTTCTGTCCCTTAAAGAGTAGACCAGACACAGATATGGTGTGGGGAGGCTCTGCCCTTTATCTGTTTCTCACCGCTTGCCCTAATGGCCCAAAACAGCTCATAGGTGCAAAAAAAAAAAAAAAGATTCAATCCTGACACTAAACAATGTATAATATTCAGTTGAGAAAGCAGGAAACTCAGGCATGTTTTGAGAAAATGATTGTATACTGCCAGAATTCTTTCTTGATTGGGGTAACTGTGTATCTTGAGCTTTAAAAAAGCAGATTTTAATAAATAGCGCAACTATAATAAGATTCAATGACAGGAGAACTTAGTTGGAAATGGAAATCAAGATAGGGAGTTGCTAAAAAAGAAGAAATATTGAAAGTACATTTGCCAATACATCCACTGAGAAAAAGAAATTAAAGGAAAAGGAAAGAAAGCTATATATAGAAGCTGAAAAGAGACCACCATGGAAGATGAAATTGTTGAGAGTGTGGTGGCACGACAGTTCCTCCAACACCTGGAGGAAACTGTCTATCTGGACTCGCGCCAGTCCAGATTCCGGCCTGGGCACAGCACAAAGACGGCATTGGTCGCATTGGTAGGTGATCTCTGGAGGGCTCGGGATAGAGGTTGTTCCTCTATCCTGGTTCTATTAGACCTCTCAGCGGCTTTCGATACCATCGACCATGGTATCATGTTGCACCGGCTGGAGGGGTTAGGGTTGGGAGGCACCGTTTTACGATGGTTCTCCTCCTACCTCTCTGACCGGTCACAATTTGTGTTGACAGGAGGGCAGAGGTCAACGTCAAGGCCCCTCACATGTGGGATGCCTCAGGGGTCGGTCCTCTCACCCCTCCTATTCAACATCTATATGAAGCCGCTGGGTGAGATCATCTGTGGTTTTGGGGTAGAATTCCATCTGTACGTTGATGACACCCAGCTGTGCATCTCTACCCCAGACCACCCCAGCGATGCCGTCGAAGTGATGTCCTGGTGCCTGGAAGCCATGCGAGTCTGGATGGGGAGGAACAGGCTTCAACTCAACCCATCCAAGACCGAGTGGCTGTGGTTTTCGGCGTCATGATATAGCCAGTTGGTTCCATCTCTGGCTATCGGGGACGAGTCACTGGCTCCCGTGGAGAGGGCCCGCAACTTGGGCATCCTCCTGGACTCTCAGCTGTCTTTGGATGACCATATGACGGCCGTGGCCAGGGGGGCTTTTTATCAGGTCTATCTGATACGCCAGTTGCGCCCCTTTCTAACTTGTGATGCTTTACGCACTCAAGCCCTCGTCATCTCCCGCCTGGACTATTGCAACGCTCTCTACGTGGGGCTTCCCTTGAGGTGCATCCGGAGGCTCCAACTAGTTCAGAATGCGGCCGCGTGGGGGATTCTGGGGGCCTTGAGATGCTCCCATGTAACACCTCTCCTGGGCGAGCTGCACTGGCTGCCTGTGGCTTTCCGGGTGCGCTTCAAGGTGCTAGTAACCACCTTTGAAGCGCTCCATGGCACGGGACCTGGTTATTTGCGGGACCGCCTCCAACCACATGCCTCCCACCGACCTGTCTGCTCCCACAGGGAGGGCCTCCTTAGGGTGCTGTCTGCCGGACAATGCCGGCTGGCGACTCCCAGGGGGAGAGCCTTCTCTGTGGCAGCCCCCCCCCTCTGGAATGACCTACCCCCTGACCTGTGTACAATCACGGACCTGCGCCTCTTCCGCCGGGCATTGAAAACACACTTATTCTGTGCAGCTGGCCTGGCATAGTTTTTAAATAGTTTTAATCTTGGTTTTAGTAGGGGTTTCTATTGTAATTTTAGCACAGGTTTCTTAGTTTAATTTATTTTTAAGATATTTTTATTGTATTTATTGTCTACAGTATTTTATTATTGCCTGTGCACTGCCCTGAGTCCTGCAAGGGAGATAAGGCAGTATATAAATGCGAATAAATTCAAATTCAAATTAAATTCAAATAGATAGCCTTAGAGGAGTGTCAGTTAAGTTGAAATGGTTCAAAATAAACCAAAATTGCCTATATGTTAAAAAAAAAGGGGGGGCAGATAAATTGAAGAATGCAAGAAAACTGGAGGAACTTGCTGATTATTTGACTTTATGAATTACGTTTGAGAAATTGGAGAAGTGCTAGAAAATTGGAACAGAACAAATATTGTCCCAATCTTTAATAAACATCTAAAATGAGCAGAATACAAACATAACATAATTATTACATAATTGAAAGAGGGAAAAGAATAATCCAAGAAATACAGATCTGCTAGTCTGACACCAATACCTGAAAAAATTCTACAGCAGGATCAGTAGTTACCAAAAATTACCTGGAAATTGTCAAGAAATTAACAGAACAGAATAACAGACTGGGAACGAACCTTGGATGTCTTCTAATCCAATCCCCTGCTCAAGCAAGAGATCCAATACTATTTCAGACAAATGGCTGTCCAATTTATTCTTTAAAATCTCCGGTGATGGAGCACTCATGATTTCTGGAGGCAAGTTCCGCTGGTTAATTGTTCTTACTGTCAGGATATTTCTCCTTGATTCTAGATTAGTTTCTCTTTAATTAATTTCCACCCTTTGCTTCTTGTCCTATCTTCAGAATAGGTTGACACCCTCTTCCTCGTGGCAGCCCTTCAAATATTGGAAAACTGCTATACACGTAGTTTTACTTTTCACTAGACTAGACATACTCAAATTTCTGCAACCATTCTTCATATGTTAGCCTCCATCACTCTAATCATCTTTGTTGCTCTTTTCTGCATTCCTTCCAGAGTCTCAACATCTTTTTAATAGTATGGTGACCAAAACTGAATGCAGTTTTCTAAGTTTGCTCTTACCAAAGCATTATGAAGTGGTATTAACACTTCATGTGATCTTGATTCTATCCCTCTATTCATGCAGTCTAGGACTGTAGTAGCTTTTTTGGCAGCTGCAGCACACCGCTTGCTCAGATTTAAGTGGTTGTCCACTAGGAGTTCTAGATCCCTCTAATAATTACTGCTATTGAAACAGGTACCACCTATTCTGTATCTGTGAATTTTTGTTTTTAATTGTTTTACCTATTTCCTATGTTTTAATAATTGTAAGAATGTATTGATTTCAGCTGAACATTTAACAAACTACCCGATGACATTTCTGATTAGCAAGTAAATTAAGTGTGGAGTGAACTGCATGACATTAAGATTGGTACATACCGTATTCAAACAGTATTTGAATTCCCATCAAATGGAATGATGTATCAAGAGAAATAACCTAAAATTTGATCTGAATCATATATTCATCAACGTTTTTAATTAATGGCTTAGATGAAGAAATGGAGACAATTATTCTCAAAGTAACAAGGATGTAAAATTGACTGTAGTAGCTAATACCCACAAGGCAGAAATAAAATTCAAAATGATAAGCTAGAGAAATTAGCTGATAACACAATTAAATTTAATATGAGAGAAATGCAGTGTCTTTCCATTAGGAAGGAAAAATCAAACACACAGCTAGATACTAAAAGATACCTAGCTTGGAATGATACTTGTGAAAAATATTGGAATAGTAGCTGATTGCAAACTGACTATGATTTGGCAGGGAGATATGACTGCAAGAAAGGGGCATGCAATTTTAAGTTCATTCTACATGTAGAGTTTTCAAATCACATGACATATAAATGTTACTTTATTCTTTACTGAATGTTACTGATCAGACCTCACAGCAAATATTAGATCCACTTCACTTTGTGAACTAGAATAGCTTCAGAGCTTCAATCCAAAGGATGTCCAAGGGATCACAAGCTACATCCCATGTGAATGCAACCTTTAAATTCCCAGAAGGTCAAGGCACATTTTCCATCCTTCTGTAGTGCAGCATGCGGAATAAATTATAGGACTGTGGCGCCATGGTGCCTCAGTGGTTAGAATGGAGTATTGCAGGCTGACTCTACCCACAGCCTGAAATTTAATCCTAACCCACTCAAGGTTGACTCAGCCTTCCATCCTTTGGAGGTTAGTAAAATGAGGACCCAGGTCATTGGAGGCAATATGCTGACTCTGTAAAACCACTCAGACAGTGCTATAAAACACTGTGGAGTGGTATATATTGTAAGTAAGTACTATTGCTAGAAATGATATAAGGTACATGAAAGCAGACTCCTATTGGGAAAAAATTACATATTCTTAACAGAAAGAACAGTTTGATAACAGCATTAATTGTCCACAGAGGTAATGTGTTTAAATCAAGAGTAGGCATCCATCTGCTACAGATACTTTAATCTGAATTCCAATACCCTCTTTCAAATTTGAATTTTAATAGGGAGGCATTTTCAACAGCATAACTTCAGCTTTACTTTTTATTGATCTTTGACCTCAACAGGATAAATTACATTATCTACCTAACAGATGTATTACTTATCAACAGAATGTCAGCTCTGAATGCACACATTACTGATTCCAGACATCAGTCAGTTCAGCACTTTAACCATGTCTTCTGAATTTAAAGTTTCATCCAGGTGAGTGGAATACAGGGTTCTTTATAAGGATCAATAGCAGTGCTATTTAAATTAGGCTATTTCCTGTCAAATTTCAGTGGTGTGATTTCTGGATGCTGGGAGACCTTTCATGAGTCCTCAAACTTGTCTTCTAATATAAGCTTATGAACATTAAGAGTCATAAGTGCTTGACATGCTATTTGAAACATCTTGTTCACATAACAATGGTTCAATAACAGCTGTTAAGTTAACCTACCCAAAAAGTATGACAGTATTTTGACAGTACATGTATTTATCTAAAGTGGAAACTATGTTGTAAGATTACTCTATTCAACAGAATTGTTGACGTATTAGAATTAGACAGTTGAGTTCTGGGTAAACACTGTCAATAATTTACCAAGTATGTATTACTATTATTATTCTCTCCCAAGTATCTATCTCTACCCACTTATGACTATAACCATATTGCTTGTATCTTTCAGTTTGTATTGTTTTTACTTTTTCCTAGTACGATTTGATAGCTTATTAGTAACCTTGACTATCACTAAGCGTTGTATCTTTTTATTCTTGATGAATGCACCAAAGACAAATTCCTTCTGTGTCCAATCACACTTGGCCAATAAAGAATTCTGTCCTGTCCTGTCCTTTTCCTATTCTATTCTATTCCATCCCATTTCATTCCATTCCATTCTATTTGTCTCTTGGCAGAACTGGAGAAAATCACATCTAAAAAAGCTCCGTATTACAAAGATGAAGTGATAGTAGACACATACGGCTTCTTTGCTATCAGCACTCCTACATTATTTAAATTATTTTAAACTTGCATATGGAGACATTCACTTCAAATCTTCCCATCAATGTTCCAGCTGGTATCTCAGCTACTTAACAAGTTCTGTCCAGGGGGAAAAGAGCATATTAGAAAAGTTACATCAAATAATCATTTGGGTACTGAGCAATGGTTGAGTTCCCACACTGCACTGACCTATAATTTATTATGAGTATTATTTATTACCCACACTAAGCCATAGTCAAAAATCTTCCTACCATTTTATGGGCGAGTATTAAATTGGACCAAGTGGAAGTAAGACTTGGTATGGTTCACCGAGGGCTTCATTTTTTATTTAGGGATATCAAAATTGGGATGACCTGACTAAGACTAGTGGCTGTTTGAGAGCACTCCTCTTTCTGAGGCCATGCAATCATAAAAAGGTACTGATGCTCTTGTATTAAAGGCAAAGTTATTTGGTGCCATCAAGTGGTCATTTATATATTTCTATAGGATTGGTAATTGTTTTACAGGTTAAGCTGAACTCCAACAGTATGCAAAGAATAGAATGAGAACATTCAGGGCAAGTTCAGAATGTGAAAACATATTCTACTTTTTTTGTAATTTGTGATCTACATTCCCCCAAAAGGATTTTTTTTAAAAAAAAAATCAGTACTTTTTCAAGAAAAATGCTTTAGGAGGTTCATTTGTTAATTAGCTTTTGTTTTTACTGTATAAAATTTAATTTTTGCTTTATCCTGTATGTGTTCTTTTATAAACAATTCAAAGTAGGGAACACAGTTAATATACCTCCCTTCTCCTATTTTCCCAATAATCATGTGGAATAGGTTGGGCTGAGAGAGTGGAACTGGCCTGAAATAACTTAGGTGGCTTTCTTGACTAAGGTGTGATAGAAATCTCAGTCTCCTGGTTTGAGTTTATCGTGGTTTTCAGAATGGTGCAAAAAAGTTTTTCAAGACTTTAAAAATTTTGTAGTTTTTTTTTTTATTGAAATTTTTATAATATTTTACAATATTTCACCCAGTGCTGTACAAAACAAAAGGAAGAGTTGGTTTCAAGTGTCTTCTGTTATCTTTAAGATCTCCAAAATCCACGTTCTCTAGGTACAGGCGTCAAGGCATCCAAAGTTCCAAGTGCATAGTCCACAAATGGCTTCCAAGTCTTCCAAAAAATATCTTTTTTATAAACCCCCTCTCTGAATTTAATATCACACGTCATTTTATCATTTTGTAGTTTTTTTAAAGCTGTACCCTGATTTTTACACAATGTAGTATGTATCATTCCCCACAACAACATTTGTTACGTTCTGAGACTCGACGTCCGGCTTCCGAAGGTGACGGATGCGTTTTCGGGCGTGTCTGCTGCTTGTTTCTCTGGTGGACCCCCTCGGGGGTACAGGGGGTTTGAGTGAACCCCCTGCTGTATGGGCGGCTGCGGGAGGCCCCCAGCCTGATGGCAGTCGGTGGGGCACTTTTCCTGCTTTGCCCCAAGAGCCGGGGGGCAGAAAGCGGGGGGGAAAGCCCTCTCATCGACGCTAGCTGGAATAAACGGAAAATTAAGAAGACGGTGGAAATGTTGGAGACGGAGGATTGCACCGAGTCTCCTGACAAACTGGACTGGCAAATGTAAGCTGTGAGTCTTTTTTACATTCGATCGTTATTAAAAGAAGAATAGAGGGGGGAGTTTTAACCCCCCCTCGTAAAAGGCGGCGATTGAAAATGATCTCTTGAAGAGAGAAAGAGGACTAAAATGCCAACCGAACTAAATAGCAGATAAAAAAAAATTCTACTCCTGGAGTTACAGTTGCAACATTGTAACCGGGTCTCTTTGCAACAGAAAGGAGCTTTTACTTTTACTTCTCTTACTGCGGTGAAGCGGGGAAAATGGCTTCTCTTTGTTCCCGGCTGGAAAACTTTATCTTGACTACCGGAGCATTTCTTCAGCATTTTAAGATCACAGGACAATAAATTTATATTTCAAGCCTCTCCCAAGAAGCCTTCGGCGCCTCTGCTAATACGTGGATCTTCTTTTGTTTCTTTTTTTCCCTTGGTTTGGACAATAAAATTTATTTCTGGACTTTTGGTGTAAATTTTGATTAGGTTTTTTTCCCCTGATATCTTGGATTTCACTGATTGTTTGCTTCCCTGACGCCATTTTTATTACAAGAACTTAAATTTACAACAATGACTTCAAAAAAAACCATCATCTGGAAAGTCCTTTTCGGCTCCAGCCTCAACCCGATCCAGCCCAAGCTTACAACAGGGGAAAATTACTACAATGTTACAGAAGGAAGCAGCTGGGGAAGGTGCCCAAGATTTATCAACAAACGAAATGCTTCAGAATATTATGAAGGAAGTGCAGGAAATCCGAAAGGACTTTTTAAACTTAAGAATAGAATTGCTGGAGACACAAAGAAGTACAACGGACAATAAACAAAAAAACGATGCGTTAGAAGAAGGAACAGTTGAGATGAAATAAGAGATGAAGTAAATACGGAAGGAAAATACAGAAATGAATGGGCATATGTCAAAAATTGAGTTTGAAAGAATGACTTTTTTCCTTAGGTTCCAGAATGTGCCGGAGACGGGGGGAGAGGATTTAAAAGATTTAATGAGTACAATTTTATCAGATTATATTAAAAGAAATAAAAAACAGCTCTGGTGGGATATGGACCTGGTTTATAGAATTAACTCAGCATATGCTAGAATAAATGATGTACCAAGAGAAGTTCACATTAAATTTTTAAGAAAGTCCACAAGGGATGAGATACTGAAGGCACAATGGGGGGAGGCTTTGAAATATCAAGAAAAGGACATTACCATTTTGAAACAAATCCCCAAAAAAATTAGAGAAATAAGAAGGAAGTATTCCTTTTTATCCAAAAAATTGTACAAAAAAGGGATTTGGTTCAAGTGGTTAATGCCTGAAGGAATGTTGGTTTTCTGGGAGGGGGGCAGAGTTAGAGTTAAAACAGTAGAAGAGGCGGAGGCCTTTCTTAAGAAACATTCCCTACTCCTAGGAGACGAAGAAGAGGGAACGGGAGGGGCCATGGCCCCACCCATTGGCGGGAAAGAGGAAGAAAAAACAATAGCAAAGAGACTCAGATCTCAAAAATGAATTGATTTTGAAACTATTACTGTAACCTGTGAAAAGGGATGGCAGGAAAAAACAAATGATTGAATGTATGTATTTTGAAATGTGATATACATGTATCTTTTGCCAATTGCTTTTTTTAATATTGAATTTGTACGAAGTATCGGAGGTGACCACCACCCTCTACATGGAAGCCACTAAAATGTTACTTTATATCCTATTTTACCCCTTTCCTATATACATTGTAAACACCAATAAAATTGTTTTTTTTTAATTGTTACGTTCTGCTAAAAATGAAACACTATAGACATTGCAAGATTTACGTTTTATTTCATTATATAGGTTCTTAATTATTTTTAGCTCTTAATATACCCATTATGTTTCTGTTGTATATGCAAGTGTTCTACTATTATATAGTTTATAGCCTTACGGCTGTAATGAATTGATTTGATTTTTGATTTTAGCTGAGGCTATGGGCGCTAGGACGAAAAGGCTAGTATTTTCCAAGGGAGTTTTCTTTCATTTAAAAATGAAATTGCAGACATGACAAACAGACACCATGCATTTCACAGCAACTGAACATTAAAATCATTAAAAAACCCAATGTAGATGATTTGTATTATCGTGGAAGAAAATAGTCTTAAAATAGTTGTACATGAGATGTTAACCTCCAGACTTAAGAAATACAATGGGATGGATGGACTGAAGTATTTTATATTCAACTTGTAGAAATGGACATGGATCCCAAGGTAACTTATTTCAAAGGTCGTTCTTGCATCTTGCAAAACACACATTGCTGATAGCATGATTTTATCTTTTTCACTTTGAATACTTTATTTTGAATGTTCTGTTCTGTAGGTTGTTCTTAAGTACTACTAACCCATGACCCATTGGGTCATAATTTCAGAGATATTTCTTTATCTAGAGAGAGAAACAGAATGAGCCTGTGTGGACAAAAAAAGCAGGCAAGGGGGAGCAACTTCCAATTTCTTTCCTTGTAGGAAACTGGTAGAGAGCATCAGAACTCTCTCCCTCCCTCCCTCCCCCTCCCTAGTGTAGGTCAGGAATTATTCATGGGGTGCACATGGGTCTGGAAGGTTCACAGGAGTATCCAAAAGATGCCATGCAGGTTATGAAGGGCATACAGGTGGGTGATGTGGGTCAGGAAGAGTATGTGTAAGAGATGCTGTGCAGGTCGGGAAAGCATGCAGAAGATGGTGTAGGTCAAGAAGGGTTCTTGGTGGATATGGGGAGATGCTGCATGAGTTGAGTAGGACATGTGGTGGTGGGGGCTGGGTCAAGGAGGGTGTGTGGAAGTCCCAGGGAGGTGAGATGCCATGTGGGTCAGGTAGGGTGCATTGGTGGGCAGCACAGCTCACGAAGGGTGCATGAGGGTTGCAGGGCTGTTTGAGAGGTACTATGACTTAGGAAAGGCACATAGGGGATGTAGCTTGGAAAGAGTACCTAGGAGTGTTTGGGAATGTGGAAAGGGTGCTATGCAGGTCCGAGATAGTGTGTGGGGACAGCATGGTTGAGGAAACATCCATGAGGCTGCACAAGAGGTGCACATGGATCAGAGAAAGCATACAAAGGTGGTGATGGCATGGGTTGGGAAGGCTAAATGGAGGTGCCTAAGAAGTGTTGCATGGGTCAGTGTGGGCTGAGAAAGGCACATTATGTTCCTTCCTCTTTTCTTCCTCTCTTCTTTCCTATTCCTTTCCTCTTCCCCTCCCTTCCCAGCAGGCAAATAAGTGGCTACTGCAAGGGGGGGGGAGGTTACAAGGAATTATGAGACTGGCTGGGAAACAGTCACAGAATTTTGAAAATGAAGATCACCCGAGCAGAGCAGAAGCCAAGGAGCACTGAAGCAGCCACAACTTTACCAAATTTTATTCCCTCAGGAGTCATGGGTTCCAGATTTTGGACACATTATTTAAGTCAACGCATTTGAGATATCGTGGTTCAAAATTTGTTGCCCTATGATGGACAGTTTTGCCCAGCTAAAGGTCACGACAAGAGTTTTATCAGTATATAAATTGTAGATTCCATCTGACGGAAGAGTACACCATTGAGAAGAACCAAGCTTTATTGCAACAAATAAAGAGGAACCCCACACACAAGAGGAAAGCAAATATTTTTGAAATTGAGGGCTACAAACAGGAAATCCAAGCAATCTGATTGGCTGGCTAGTTTTGGAGCCACTAGGCAGGTCCTTATCAATGTATCTGCAATGAGTTCTATTGCCCTTCTTAGGGCTGCCGATGGAGTGAACTGTGAACTGGTAGAGAGGCTTCTATACTTTGGGATTGCAGGGGGGCCTTTGTATGGAGCAGGGGGGGTGGCCATCTTAGGTCTAATGGGATTACGCAGGGAGATGAATTAGGCTTGATCCTAGTCATTTCTAAAAGACAGGGAAGAAAGGATACAATCTCCATTTTGTTTGTTAAGGTTTATTTTCTCCATTACAGGTCTTACTGAGTGTGGGTCACTGACTTGTGTTGTATGGGGAGAAGTGTTTTGTACCTAGCCTCAAAATTGTAGGATTAGTACAACCAGCTTAGTTTTTTGTGAAAATTGAAGAGTGACTCACATGATTGCAGAATTATTTCTCTCAAATATGAAGTGCTATACTTTTCAAGTTCTATAATGCTTGGATCCCGAGTACCTAACAAACTTTGCATGATTCCTCCCCACCCACAATTTTCTTGTTGACATAATCTGAGGCCAAACCTTCTCTGCAGGCCCACCAGCTCTGAAATGCACTCTCTTCTGAATTGAGAGGATTGAGTTTCTGCCAATTTTTTGAATGCTTTAAAAACCCTAACTTTAAGCAGACTTTTAATTACTTCAGTAATTCCGATTTGTTGTTTGGATGGTAAACTGCCAAAAGACTCTGGCTGGAATAATATATTTAACAAACTGAAAAACCAGGCAGATTAAAGACAAGGCCATTAGTATTAAAAGAGTTCAGTGTGGTCCATTGAACTAGAACAAGGGAAATCCAAGTTCAATTCCCCTCCCTACCCCAAGGTAGAGATAAAATGAAAGGAAAATTCCAGTCAAGTCTTCTTGAAGCCATTACCTTTAAATCCATGGCTGAAACAGGTTTAAGTAATTGTTAACTGCACTGGGGTTAAAAACAGAGCTTCCCTCTTGTTCTCAAACCTCAGCATAACAGAGGGAAATTAGCAATGGCACTTAAGACTTATATACCACTTCACAGTGCTTTATAGCCCTAAGTGGTTTACAAAGTCAGCATATTGCCCCCCAAAATCTGGGTCCTCATTTTACCCACCTCGGAAGGATGGAAGGCTGAGTCAACCTTGAGCCTGGTGAGATTTGATCTGCCAAATTGCTGGCAGCCAGCAGTCAGCAGAAGTAGCCTGCACCACTGCATTCTAACCACTGTGCCACCACGGCTCACCTAATGTATTAAGTGATACATTAGGCAGCGACTGGGAGGAGGATAAGGAGTGACAATGAGAAAGCAAATGCCATGCCAGTAATCGTCTGCCGATTCAAATATAGGTGGATAGCACTTTGGGGGGAAGAACCGCAGACCCTTACCCATGAACACCATTTCCATGTACATATAAAGTGTGCCACCAGATAGTTTGTGTCTTTTAGATCAAGAGTCCTCTATCCTGTTGTAGCGGCAAAAACCAGGCTCACCACAGACTGGTTCGATGGAAGAAGCGAGACCACAAGGATCAAAGGTTTCAGGAGTTTAGTGGGCAATCAGAGCACCACGATCTGAACTGCCCGGGCAACGCCCAGACAGATGGTTTTATACTTTTCATTATGCATTGTCATTAATACAGACTCACATATGGATAAAAGCAGAAGTCCAGTTTGGAAAAGTACAGATACAGAAGTTAATGTTAAAAATAATACATGCCAGCAGCTGTGCCCATATTGGGTTTCTATCTTACACTCCCCCTCCTTCTCCCCTTACTTCCTCTTTCCATCTCTTGTAGCAATGTTTCAGCAATATTTGTAATCGCTAGGAAAGTTTGAGAACAGAAAAGTACACCTCCTGATCTTGCACAACATGTTCAGGGGTCAGTAAGCAAACCTCCCCTGGGAGGTCAAGGCTGACCAAGGATAAGGAATTGGGGTCCCCTAACCCCCTCTGCCACACTGTGAAATATATTGGCAGCACAAATTTAGGGTTCATCTGTCTCTAATGGCTAAGTCTTTGTAATGAATATTAAAGAGAATACACATCTTTAAAAATCTTAACATTTGACCAGAAAATCTTTAATGTGATTTTTTTCTGCTATGAAACAACCCATACTTGCAAAATAAGATGACATGGTTATAAAATATTCTAAAAGGAAAATTGCAGGAAAATATTTGCTTTACGAACTCAGGAGTGTTGCTGAATTAGTGGCACAATTCTAACTTGAAAATGTGTCTGGATTGTTACTCATTTTAACTAGAGACATAGGATCAGAATAGTAGAAAGCTGACTTGTAGGAAACGAGATATTTTTAGGTGCAGCTACTTTTTTCCAGGCTAATCATGTTTCTCCAAGGAATATTGTAAATCTCAAAAGTGCAAGTCATTGTCTGCAAACAGGAAAAAGAAAGAAAACATGAAGTATTTCATATCACATTTCATAACTGGCAATCGTAATTAACTGGCAATATTATAGCAATATAATAAAGTATGATAAGGTAAATCTGACCTCACAGAGCACCTGAATGCATGACTACTGTAAATCAACCTGATTTCAGTCAATTTGAGAATTGGAACATAAATCTATGTAGGGAAGGCTTTTCCCCTGCTTTGTCCATTTTCATCTTAAACTTGCAGGATTCCCACAATATGACCTTACACATGCTCTTCTTGATAAAGTGCATGTTGGACTTTATCAACACATAAAAAATTATGGATACGTGAGTGGAGTGGGGGGAAATTATCCATGGTAATGATCATGCAATATTGAAAAGGTGTCAAAACTACAGTTGACTCACAGCAGGTGATGATCAAATCATTTCTTGTCATCTATCATTAACTATGAATTAATACTTTTGGGCAGCTGGTCAAGAAAAGCAACACCGTTAAATCTGAGCTGTTCTATCACTGATATATATTTTGAATAACTTTTTTCTCATTTTGAAATTTCATATTAAAAGTAGTATGTTTAATTATCTTTATTTTAAAACAGTAATATCTAAAAAATATCAAATACCCATAGCAAATGCTGAGCTTTTTGTGAAAACCACTTATCCTGGGAGGTAGGTAATTGTCTAATAAAAGTAATTCTAAATATCTGTCATAGAAATGAATGGCCTCCATATATTCCCAGTAGAAAAGATCAATGTAAAGTTGGCCTGCTTAACCTCGCATTAATTCTATTCCAGGTCACCACTCAAGAAAAAAGTCCTTCAGAAATCAATGGAAGCCCCACTCCCAATTGTGTTTCTTAGAGAGATGGGGAAACTGATGCTTCAAATATTGGAGTACAATTCCCATCCCTCTTGTCACAGTAACTAGACTGATAGTTTAGAAGCACTAATCCGTATTTCTGTCTTAATGAATAATTTCTCTCTCTCTACTATGATTTGCCATGAAGTTAAGTTTTTGAACTTTATGGATTCTCTCACTTTGCTATTATTACATTTTTTTATTCAGGACTTAGAGTAACATTTGGGTTCTTTTCCGGACTAGAAAAAAAACCAGTAGCAAATAGTATGTTTTAAAAGTAAAAGGAAGTTCCTCCTTTGGAACAGATTCATTGATTATGCGCCATCAAGTCATGGGTGACTCTTGGTGACCATATAGATTTTCTCCAGGATGATTTGTCCCTGTCCTGGGCACTCTTTTAATGATGCTCTCTTAGTGCTAACTATAACTGTGTCTATCCTTCTTGCTGCTAGCCATCCTTTTCTTCTCTTTCTTTCCACCTTTCCTAGCATTAGAGCTTTCTCCAGAGAGCTAAAACTTTGCACAGTGTGTCTGAAATAGGATAATTTTAGACTGCTTCATTTGTGAAGCAAGTGAGAACTCTGGGTTGATTTGTTTGATTTGTTGTTGTTCTCCTCCTCCCATGGTATTTTCAGGAGTCTTCTCCAAGTTTCAAAAATGCCAATATTTTTCCTATCTTGCTCCAACTCCAACTTTTCCTTCCATAAAGTGCCACAGAGAATATCATTGCTTGCAATAGTCTGATATCTACAGGTAAAAGTATTGCAACCAGAATTGGGACCAGTAGGTTTATCACTAAGTGAAGTGGTTGATGATGACTGTGCCCACTCCCTCCCTTGCCCTTTGAAATGCTCACTCTAGGACTGGGATAATTAGCAATAATAAGGGAATTGTTTTTATTTACATTCATTGGAGAGGAAAGGATTATAAGAGAATAAGAAGGCACATAATGGAGAATATACATCAAAAGGAATGTAGTGGCACTATGAGCCTGCTACCAAAATAGCTCGATGCATTGCCCATTGTGTACTTGCTGCTCTCTTGTAATACCTTCCTCTATTCTGCCACGCACAGGAAATTGCCCACAAAAAAGGGGTTTTTTTACTTCCCCTTGCAGAAAGCATGGGCACTTTCTAGGCACATTGGGCAAAGATTACAAGAGACTAAGCAGACATACAATGGGGAATACATTGGTTTGATTGTATAGTGCACTGGTGGCTCTTCAGGGCTGCCAGCACCACCACGTTCCTTCCAATGCATATTCCTTATTGTGTGCCATCTTACACTCTTGTCACCTCCTATTTTTCCACTCTGCAGGGGAGGAAAAGGAAAAAGGAAAACAAATCAGACACAAGACAACAGGTACTGACTGTAATGGCAATCACGTGACTGATGGACACTACAAAGGTTGTATATTCGGGCATAACTTTCAACAGTAAATGAATAAGCAATTGCCAATAAGGACTATCTATATAGTCACGTCAAGGCATCTGATATCTTTTCTAAGGCCTTCATGGCTGCTTTACCAAGTGCTAATCTGCAGTGCATTTCTTGACCACTTATTCCTTTCCTGCTGATGGTTGAAGCAGTAAAGGCAGAAGCTATCTACCACTTCAATATCTTCATTGTCAACTGAAAAGAAAAAATCCATTTAAATTGCTCACATCCTCAAAACCTCCCTTAGTTGCAACTGCCTTACTTTAGTAAAGAGGAAATAATAATAATGTTGTAGTTACTGTATTGCTGAATAAGATCTTGTGACTATTTAAGGAAGGAAAGGGATTTTTTTAAGTGCTTTATTTAGCTATAACCTTCTGAGTAACTAGGCAGCTATTTCAAGCAGTCTTGGCATGGCAATGTTTCTCCATAACAAAAACACTGAGTTCTTTGTACAGAAACTCTGAATACAGAGATCCACAGCTGCCTTTTGCTGTATCTGATTATTGCTGAAAGAGTCTAGTTTGTCAGAGCAATCACCCAATATTTACAAACCTCCATAATTGTTTTTTTAAGATGGGATGGAAGAAGGATACAAGATGAACGTGTGATCTGAAAACCGTTGGTCTGATGCAAAGATTTTCCTTGTGACTGGTAAAGTGGGCATTAAAATGTCACTGAAATCTACTGTGCAAGTTAGTAATGACTAACATAACCACCACATATTTTAATGAATTACATAATGATTAGGATAAATCCGTAGTATAGCTTTTGTTTCCCTTATTAAACTATTAAAAACAACCCCTCTTCTGCTCTTGAAGATTACCACAGCTGAGTTGGCCCTCCCTTTGCCCCCATCTAATGGCCATCAGGATTTCTGCAGGCCAGATATTTCTAATGAACATCTACCTGAGAAGGAAATCACTTACTGAAGGCATTTTTCTTTAACAGACTTCATATTAAAAACAAGCACTTCAGACACTTTGGAAATGTGTCGGGTTTGGCCCCAATGTCACAGATTTACTGAAGCTAAAGCAAACTCATCTGTTGAGAAACTCCCAGCCAGGCAAGAAGGAGGGATCAAGCAGGGAGTTAACCTTGAGTCCAGAAAGAGGCCTAGGACTGATCCCCCCTCCAAGTTCCATGAGACTTTTATCTGTTAAGTTTCCAAGGGAAGATGAGCAACCTGGGGAGATTAATGTCAGGTGCAAGGAACCAGATCCACACGTGAAAGTGGACTACTTTAAAATCTTGTGCTCTTTTGTACAATAATTTCCCCAGAACGCTCAACCCTCCCTGGGGAACAAAGTTCCATGGAACTTGGAGGAGGGTGTGACTGCACAATGACTCAAGGCTAACTCCTTGCTTGATCCTTCCTCCTTGCTTGGCTAGGAGTTTCCTAATATCACCTTACCTATTTTATCCTAATATTTTTGGGAGTTATGCGGCTCTTATTTTAGTAAAGGTTTTGTAACAGAAGGATCTTGGGATTTTATCCATGTCCAAGCAGAGAACTGAATAGCTATGTAAAGCAATCACCACATTAGAGTTTATAGTGAAGTTACAAAACCCAGAATTACATTATGCAGACTGTCAAGAGCTTTGTTTTTGGCATCCCCCATTGTGGAGCAAAGTAGGTTGGTTATCAGCAAAGCTGTTGATAGAGGAACAGAACCTGGAGTCATACAGAAATGGATTTAACTCTCACCTCAATGATATATTCAAGTATTGCTATGCCCACATCTTTTTTGTGTGGAGGCCTTCTATTCATTGCAAAATTAACAACAAAGAAGTTAACAGTATACTGGGATACCACTTTCAGTTCTCAGTATTATGTGGTCTGGCCTTCTTTGCAAACTTCTAAAAGGGGAAGGGAAAGCAAGCCCCTTTGTTTTCCTTCCTCCAGTTTAACATATTATTTCTCATATATCACCCCACTTCATGTCAAAGATTGAACGGGGATCAATCACGCCTAATTCTGCTTAGTCCTTAAAACGTACTCCTCCTTTTTTCTGCCACGTACCTCTGCCAGTTTAGGTGTGTTATGAAATGCACAATTTTCAAGATCAGATGCTCCCTTACGGCAAACTGTACGTCCAATCTTAACAGTGAAGTAATACTTAATTCCGCTGACAATCTGCGTGATATAAAAGTTAAAATTTGCAACATTATGGCGTTTATCCAATACATGTCTGAAAATATCTTGCATTCTGACAGCCCAAGATTAAAGAGCAGTGATGGCGAACCTTTTTAGGCTTGTATGCCATAAGGGGGGGAGCGCAGGGGGGGTCGTACACCAACATGCGCACCCATAATGCATTGTGCCCCCACACTGGTGCTTTTTACATGCTTTTTTTCACCCTCACCAGGCTCCAGAGGCTTTATAGGAGCCTGAGGAGGGTGAAAACAGTACCCCCCCTGCCCTCCTAGAGGCTCTCCGGAGGCTTCAGGAACTTTCCTAAAGCCTCCGGAGGACTAAAAACGACCCTACAAGCAAACCAGAAGTGACTTCCAGTTTGTTCTTAGGGCCATTTTTAGTCCTCCGGAGGTTTCAGGGAAGCTCCTGGAGTCCCCGGGGGGCCTCCAGGGGGGTGGGTGACTGTTTTTGCCCTCCCCAGGCTCCTATAAAGCCTGGGAAGGGTGAAAAATGGCTTTAAAAATAGCTCAATCAGCTGGCCAGCGCACGCATGCGTGCTGGCCAGCTGACAGGGCAACACCTCGCATGCTCTGCCAAATGGCTCTGCATGCCACCTGTGGCACGCATGCCATAGGTTCGCCATCACTGTTATAGAGGATATTAAGCAATAGGCCTTACTACAAGAATGTCAACGAGTACAACCATTGCTACCTATGGAAACAAGTATGAGACAAGGGACATTTTCCTTTCAAATAAGAGTGATTGCTTCTTTTGGGGAGGAGTGTCATAGGACCCTCACCTGGAGAATCTAATTCACCTAACAGAAGCACCAGGATATGGTGGTATTACTATACTTTTCTAGATGCTCATCACCTAATCTGTGCTGAAAGTGATTGATTGATTGTTGGATCTTAATTCAAGACAGCAAGCTTAGGAATTGGGCAGCTCTCTCCTCCAACGCAACACCATCATTCTCCACCCCCAATATTTGTCACTTGAAGCTGCTCAATCCTGTTTAATGTAAAACCAGTTAAGATCTAACATCATTGTTTGTAGGGGGAAGGGTATACTATACATATATTCCCAAAAAATATCTCCTTGCCTACTTCTTCCTTTTGATGATACCAGCTAATAGTGGACATGGCAATCAGGTAGCTGTCTGACTTTTAAGACGAATCAAAATCAGCAGGCCAAGCAATGGAATAAGCTAGTTTTGATTAAGAAAGTGTATGAAACACACACTATGTTCTGAGAATTGGCTATACCATACTCCAAAAAGCTAAAAGGATAAGAGCATTTGTAACCCTTAGTTACTCTTGTGCAAGTTTTTCTTTCCAGTTTAAATTTTCAAAAGAACTACCAATTGGATTATACCCAGGGACTGCAAACAAAGATATCTAATCTCTGAGCTGGGAGTTGCAAAATTGATGGAAAGGAAAAGGGAGGCGCTCTTTGACCCAATTGAAGCAAGGACACTCTAGTCAACAACAGCCCACATTCTCACTGTCTTGCCTGCCAGATAAACAGAAGAATGCTTCCCTTCCCCCAATTACTGTAACAAACTTGCATTTGCCCCTGTTATGTCTGCAATTCTCTCTCCAATCGCTTCCATATCTCCCAAAGGGAAGGAGAGACCACCATCTGAACTCTGTTGGCTTTAAAACGCTAAATTGCAGAATGAGCGGGGGGGGGGGGGGGGTATTAAAAAATAAGGATGCCCCTTTCATTAACAGCATACAGGTATCAATCGCTAATTTCACGGCTCTCTGAAGACGCGGAAAACCTCTTGCTGTAAAATTAGTCCTCCCGCAGAAACGCGCCTTCGCCTATTATTCGCTTTACCTGTTTTTGGGCTTCGACCACTTCGGATACGCGGCTATGATACATATCATTGCTGCCTCTGTTGTATTCGTTCATGGCAAATTGAAGGGCCGCACGGACGCCCGGTTCGTCCGGGGAAGCATCCTCCCGTCCCCCAAGGAGCCTGGTCCCGAGCGCCTGGTTGCAGATACAACTGAGCAAGAGTACGCTACACACCAAAAGCCCCCTTAAGAAGGCCATCTTTCTTCCTCAAGCGGCACCCAAATCGCAACCGAGGCGTCTCCTGGTCTATTTGCGGCCTGCCGCGCTGCGTGTTTGGTTTTTAAATAGGACACTCCCCTAGATGGAAAAGGAGGTGGCGTCTGGTCCCCAGCCAATCGATGCTCTTTCCTCTGGAAGGCACCGCTTCTCAGCTTTTGTTTTTGTTTATGAATTATGAAGCGGTATGCTTACTTTCTCATGGGGGGGGGGGGGATAGCCCATTCGTCTTGTGATATTTCCAACTTCCTGTTTTCTTAATCATGATTTGCAGTTTCCAAACTGTTTTCCCCCCTCCCGATAAACTATGAAACCAAAGATTCCGGCTAACCAAAGATTAAACGCTGCTTTGGGATTTGCATTTGCCCCCACCCCCCTCCAAACTTTGGCAGAGCAATAAAGAGAAACGGCAGGAGTCTGTTTCTGAGGGAAGGGGAGACAACGTAGCCTGATCAGTCAGTTTAAATAGCCAATCAATAACCGGATGGTAAACCCAGTAAAACTCCAAACACACATTCATCCAGGCTTACATGCGAATTCAGAAGTTGTCCCAAAGGTGCTTTTTCAGGAGGCAACTGGACTTTCTTTTATTCAGTTGCCTCCTGAAAAAGCACCTTTGGCACAACTATGATTTGGATGACTGAGAATCTCGACAGCCTTTAATACAGTCGTTGCAAATTTTTTCCTTGCAGGAACCAGATCTCAAAATAAATAACAGAATGATGTTGATGGTGTTATCTGTTCATTCGTGTCCGACTTTTGGAGATTGTATGGGCCAGTTCTTTCCACAACTTCTGATCTTGCATACTTTAAAATAATAGAATACAGCAGTTTAAGTGCTACCACCTTTCTGCCACGATCTATAATTTACAGTGAATGGCTAGAGGAACTGTAAATAGGTGAATGATTTATTAACATTGAATTAATTTAAAAGATACCAGTAAAAGAAGCTGACCCCAAAATACCACCAGATGTCATCCCACACCAAGTTTCCACATGCTAGATTGGAGGACTGCTGTTTGATTCAGCCCATACTTTTGCAGATTTAATTCCCAGATAGAGTTGGTAACAAACTCTGCCGCAAAATTTGAAAAGCTGCTGCCCTCAGTGTGTATGAAGAGAATTAAATGCATCAGTTTTGGATTCAGCATAAAGCAGGTTTTTGTGTCTTTTGGGTTATGTATGAGGCTTTCTCCAGTACCCAGATTCAAAGAAATGTGGGGATCAGTCTAATTTTTTCCCCAGTCTTACAATTACGTGGCTTAACCATTGTGACCTTAGCTTCCTTACTGTATGAGTTGGCTCAGTGAGCCATTTCTCCTTATTTTATTTCAATTCTGTATTTTTTGTAATAATAATAGCTTTGAGGAAGCTCATTGTTCCAAGTTCTGTTCTCACATGGGGTGTTTTTTCTGCAGATGTTTACACAAGATTTTTTTTTGCAAAAGGCATGCTGCTTCCTATGCAAATTAACACTTTCTACTGTGGTAACAACAAAAAGGCAGTCTGAACCACAGGTCACACTTTTTGCATTCCTAATTTCAAGAAATCAGACATTCAGAATTTTAACATTTACCGTATTTTTCAGAGTATAAGACTTTCCAAAGTAGAAGACGCACCTAGATTTTGGGGAGGAAAACAAGGGGAAAAAATCTGCCTCTGCCTCCCAGCAATTTGCCTCCTTGCAACAAAGAAGCAAACAGTACAGACAATATAGACTGTTTGGTATATTACTCTATGCCTGACCCATAGAAATAGCAAAGAATTGGAGAAATGTACATTATGGCAGTTATTAATGCCAGAAAGCTTTCTTAAATCTGGTCACACTAACTCCTCCCAATTATTTAAATAGATCTACTCCAAACATGACCAAGTCAGGGTCTGATTGCACAATAGGACACTGTTACATGTGTCTTACTTGTACAGAAGCTTTTAAAAGTGATGTGGCTTTCTGGAAGTATATCTTATTCTTTGCTATTTAAAAGAAGATGCAAGAGCACTTGGCCTCTTCAGATCAAACATTTATTTTAAAAATCTTCATTTTGTTAAGTAGTCTAGAACAATAATAAAGCAATCTTTGAAAAATAAGTCTAATAATTTAAACATTCTATAGGCATTTATAGTTATTGACTTACCTCCTTGCAGCAAACAGCCTGATTAGTACAAGAAAAAAAAATCTGCCTCTGCCTCCCACCAATTTGCTTCCATGCAGCAAACAGCAAGTTTTGCTTTCAATTTCAGCATGGGCTTCCCGATCATCAGCTGTTTCAGGTTGCAGGGATTGCCATAGCTCCATGACAGCAAACCTATTGCACGCGTGCCACACACGCGCCTTTACTCCCAGTCGCTGCTTAATGTATCACCTAATAGTGATGGCAAACCTTTTTTGGCTCCCATGCCAAAAGAGGGGAGTATAGGGGGGTCATGCGCAGGTGTGGCACACCCATAATGCTATGCACGTGACCTTCCCCCCCCCCCCTCAGCTTTTGGTGCTTTTTCACCCTCCCCAGGCTCCTGAGGCTTTCTAGGAGGCTGGGGGGGTGAAAATGCCCCCCCCCGGCGGCCCTCTGGAGGCTTCAGAAACTTTCCTGAAGGCTCCGGAGGGCGAAAAATGGACCTATGAGGAACCTGGAAGTTCAGGAATGGTGACTTCCAGTTTGTCTATAGGGCCGATTTTTGGAGTCTTTCAAACCAGAAA
Source organism: Rhabdophis nuchalis (assembly GCA_039707465.1). NCBI lineage: Eukaryota > Metazoa > Chordata > Lepidosauria > Squamata > Natricidae > Rhabdophis > Rhabdophis nuchalis. The sequence goes on from CM077645.1 coordinate 125,893,404, forward strand.
TCACCATTCCTGAACTTCTGGGTTTCCTGTAGGTCCATTTTTTGCTCCCCAGAGAAGCCCCTAAAGCCTCTGGGGGTGGGCGGGCAGGGAGGGTGTTTTCGTCCTCCCCAGGCCCCTGCCTCTGGAGCCTGGGGATGGCGAAAAAAACATACCAAAAGCAGGTGTGTGTTGTTTTTGGTCATGCACGCATGCAGGGGGGGTGGGTCACACAGATAGTATTCTGGGTGTGGCACACCAATGCACGACCCCCTCCCCCCACTTTTGGCACAAGAGCCAAAAAAGGTTAGCGATCATTGCCATCTCCGAAAGCTCCATTTTCCCTTTTTGCTGCTAGGAGGTAAATTGCTGGGAGGTAGAGGCCAAAGGGTGGGGGCCGGCGGATGGGTGGAGCTACATTCAGTGTATAAGACACACCCAAATTTTCACCCTCTTTTAGGGGGGGAAAGGGTGCATCTTATATTCCAAAAAATATGGTAATACAATGGTGTATTTAATGAAACTTCTTGTGGATGTGTGAAATAATTTGTAGTACCACAGAAAACTCTGATTTTGAAACCTCAAGACTCATTTGTTTATTTCCTAATTTAACAGAATCAAGAATGTAAGATTAATTTGTTTTTAATATTGTGCATACAACATTACTCCTTCCTTAAAAGTATACAAAATGAATAAATTGTCTATAATGCAAGGAAGCATGCAAACTTCAATTACTCATTCAGACAACTTAAGGTCCCTGTACACTACATAAAAAATGGAATACCCAAATTCAAGCTTTACATCACTGAACAGCAACTCATACAAATTTGCTAACAACCCAAACCTTATTGCTAGAGGATTTTTAAAGAAATAAATTAAAGCTTATTGGACTCTAAAATTGTATATAGAAGATATGACTACTTTGCTCTTAAGGAAAAAAATCCTTAAATCTTATTAGATCAAGTCATAATCACGAAACAATATGCAGATCATTTCACCCTGCAATCACAGGCTGTTTAACCAACTGCACACTGATAAAGTACATGAAAATTGCAGCAGTAGTGCTGAGAAATTCGCAACAGAAATTTAAAGGAGGGGGGAAAAGAGGGTTGGTACTTACCTGATACGCCTCTTCTCAGAAGGTGGGGATAGCATCCATGAATGGGTTAACACCGTCCTTTCTCTGATTGGACTGAGTCTGTTGAATAATTAATTAGCTGCCCTATATAACCCGCTGTCTCTGCCCTTTTCCCCAGATTTCGACGAAAAACACGAACAGACTCAATTTCCTTATCCCAATAACAAAACAGGAACTTTATTACAGAAACAAGTCCAAAGCCGAACCAAGTAAATGAAGCAAGGAATGGAGGGACCAGCCATCAACAGGGAGTGGCCGGATGCTATCCCCACCTTCTGAGAAGAGGCGTATCAGGTAAGTACCAACGCTCTTTCTCCAGAAGGTGGGGATAGCATCCATGAATGGGACATACCCAAGCCTCAATGTCCCTAGGGTGGGAAACAAACGGAACTGGTCCCTCTCACTATGGTAAGTGTACGGCTTGTAGAACTCTCCGTCCAAAGGCTGCATCCGATGAAGCGTACTTGTCCAGCTTGTAGTGACGGATGAACGGAGAAGGCGACGTCCAAGTGGCCGCTCTACAAATCTCCTCGATGGAGGCACGGGTAGCCCAGGCAGCCGAAGTAGCTGCGCTCCGCGTAGAATGGGCCGTAACCCCACTCGGAACCGGGTCCTGTGAGGCGAGATACGCCTCCCTTATACACGCCTTGATCCACCTACCTATTGTGGAAACAGACACCTTTCGCCCCAGTGAAGGCCCTTGGAAGGATATGAACAGCGATTCGGAACGCCTGAACTCTTCAGTTCTATCGAGGTAAGCCCGGAGGGCCCTTCGTACATCTAAGTTATGCCAGACCAGTTCAAGGGGGTGACTCGGGTCCGGGCAGAAATTGGGGAGGACCACCTCTTGCGCCCTGTGAAACCATGAGCCTACCTTGGGGACGAAGGAGGGGTCAGGGCGCAGCACCACCCTGTCTTCATGAAACGTGCAGAGGCCTTCCCTCATGGAAAGAGCGTGTAGCTCCGAGATACGTCTGGCCGACGTAACTGCGACCAGAAAAACCACCTTCCACGTGAGGAATTCTAGGGATATGTCAGATAGGGGCTCAAAGGGATGCCTCGTCAGAGCCTCCAGAACTTTGGCTAAATCCCATGAAGGGAACCGGTGCACCACCTGTGGTCTAATATTCCTAGCCCCTTTCAGGAAGCGTCGAATAGTGGAATGCTGGGATAGAGGGATCCCCCCACTCCCCGACAGGACCGAAGCTAGCGCCGCTACCTGGCGGCGCAAAGTGTTTGGTGACAACCCCTTGTCCAAACCGTCCTGGAGGAACTCTAGCACCTGCGCAATGTAGGCCCTTGTAGGAGCTATCCCTCTAGTCGAACACCAAACACAAAAGATTCGCCAAGTGGCTTCATAGATTTGCACCGTGGAGGGCCTCCTGGAGGCCTGGATGGTGTCCATAACCCGTGAGGAGATACAGTCTAGCGCGAGCTGTCCCCTCTCAACCGCCAAACGGTCAAGTGCAACCAATGTGGGTCTGGGTGTTGGAGAGACCCCTGACGCAGGGAGATGCGGTCCGGCGGGATCACCCATGGCTCGGCCGTCGACAGGGCCAACAGATCCGCAAACCAAGGGCGCCGTGGCCAATGGGGCGCCACCAAAATAATGTCCGCCCCGAAAGTCACCACCCGACGTACCACCCTGGAGAGCAACGCCGTCGGGGAAAAGGCATACAGCAGGCCCCGTGGCCACGGGTGTCTCATCGCATCGACCCCCTCCGACCCCGGAGAAGGAAACCTGGTCATGAACCTTGGCAGCTGTGTGTTGCTTGGAGAGGCGAAAAGGTCGATGACCGGAACCCCAAACCTTCGAGTGGCTTCCTGAAAGAGAGAAGGATGTAATTGCCACTCTGTCGGATCCGCTGCAGACCTGCTGAGCCAGTCAGCCTGCACATTCTCCACGCCCGAAATATGTTCTGCCACAATCGACAGGAGGTGGACCTCCGCCCACCGCCCCAATTCCTTGGCCTCCTGCATGAGGTGTATGGACCTTGTGCCTCCTTGTCTATTAACATGGGCCTTGGCCGTGATGTTGTCCGTAAGTACCAGAACGTGTTGACCAGTGAGGTAGGGCTCGAAGTGTTGTAGAGCTAACCTAATGGCCCTGAGCTCTAACAAGTTTATGCAGAACGTGGACTCCTCCTGAGACCATTGACCCTGGACCATGTGGTCGTTCAAATTAGCTCCCCACCCTGTGAGGGAAGCATCGGTAGTAACGGTGACTCTCTGATCAACCCTGAAATGGCACCCTTTAGTCAAGGCGGTTGAGGCCCACCAATTCAGGGACCGTCTTACCGCCCCTTGTAGGGGAATCCTACGCAGTGACGTGCCCATCTGTAGCTTTTGGAATGGCAGGAGGACCCACTGCAGATCCCTTGAGTGGAGCCTAGCCCACGGCACAATGGAGATGACGGAGACCATTTTCCCCAGTAACTTGGACAACGTAGCCAAGGTCACCCTGTTTTCTCCTAAAACCTGGGAAACCAGGGACCTAATGCTCGCTACACGGTCCTCCGAGAGGAACACCTGCTCCAACCTGGTGTCAATCCAAGCCCCTAAGTGCAGGATTCTGGTGGTGGGGGTCAAATGACTCTTCGGGAAATTTACAGAAAACCCATGGTCCTGCAGTGTGCGAAGGGTAAGGTCCAAATCCCTCCTGGCCCCTTCGAGTGATGTAGACTGCACCAATATGTCATCCAAATAACAATGGACCCTGACCGGGACGCCTCTGAGGTGGGCTGCCAGGGCGGCCAAGATCTTAGTGAAGACACGAGGAGCCGACGAAAGACCAAAGGGCAAGGCCCTGTATTCAAAATGCCGGTGTGCATAACAGAAACGGAGATACTTGTAATCAGTCGGGCAAATTGGGACGTGAAGATAAGCTTCCGTTAAATCAACAGAGGTGAGATAGTCCCCGTGGCGCAAACATTCTAAAATAGTGAACAACGAATGCATCTTAAATCTTTTGAACCTTAAAAACCTGTTTAACATTTTAAGATTAAGTATGGCCCGCCAGCCCCCTGAGGCCTTGGGAATGACAAAAAGGGTGGAATAGAAACCCAGATGGTGTTGTTCCTTTGGAACCTCCTGGATGGCCTCAATTGCCAATAAATGACGTATGGCTTCCTGCATCAGGAGATGCCTCTGAGGATCCCTGGAGACGGGGGATCGAATGAAGAAGGTGGGCGGGGGGGCTATAAATTCAAGGGTGAGGCCATAACGAATTGTAGTCAGAACCCAATTGTCTGACGTGGTAGTCTCCCACCTGTCCGCAAACATGAGCAGGCGGGCGCCTATGGGGAACCGCGGAGCGTCATCCTCACTGTCTGCGGCCGTAACGGTTCCCCCCCCCTCGAAAGGGCCGCCGACCCTGTTGGCCTCTCTGAGGCCGGAATGGCTGCTGGCGTTGACGCTGCCCAAAATAGCCCTGGGTTCGGTAACCCCCTGAGCCATAATCGAACCCCCTAAAGGAACCCCCATAATCATTTTGGCGGTACGTCTGTCTGCGGTTGTAGGGGGCCGATCTGGGGAAGGACTTCCTTGAAGTGGAAGGGAGGACCTTACGCTTGTCTCTCCCCTCCACCAAGAGGGGGTCGAGAGAGCTTCCGAACAAGGATCCACCCGCATAAGCCTCCGCTGCCAGATGCCACTTGTGGCGCATGTCTGCCTGCCACTAGCGCAGCCACAACAGTCTCCGTGAAGTCACCGCCGAAGCCATGGCTTTGGATGCGAATCGTGTGGCACTCAAGGTTGCGTCTGAAGAAAACTGGACAGCAGCGATCACCTTGTTTAAATCCTGGTGTGCTCTGACATCACCAGGAGGTATACGTGCTTGGAGCTGTTGCAGCCAGGTCAGGCTTGAGCGGGTGAAAAAGGAGGCTGCAGTCGCCGCACGTATGGCCCAAGCTGCCGCCTGATGACCCCTATGAAGTGTCTGGTCAGCCCGCTTATCCTCGGGTCGAAGAGCCTCCTCCTGAGAACCCAGCAAGGTTGTGGGAGACTGCAGGGCTGCAATGGGGGGATCCACCGATGGCCATTTAAGGAGCTTATCCAGGCTTTCATCCACCTTATAAAATCTCCTATCGGAGGAGGAAGGAGCTTGTCCAGCCGACGGGGCAGACCATTGCTTCTGGACAGCGTCTAAAAAGAGTTGGGGGGTAGGAATGACGTCCTCCGGCCAGGACTGTTCCTGAAACCAATTTGTGGTGGATGTAGACGGCGTAGCTGACACTGATGCGTCAGTCTGGGGCCCCAGGGCCGATGCCACCTTGGCCTTTGTTAAGAGCGGCTCAAAAAGGTCAGGGGGGAACAACCCCTTGGAACGAGGCTTTTCAGGCCTGGGGCCCTCATCCTCTGACAAATTAGTCTCCCGCAGCTCACCATCCTCGGACCCAGACGCAGCACTGTCCAGCTCCCCCAAGCCTGGGGCCCTCACCGTATTCAAAGTTGGCCCAGCCAGAGTCCCCTGTGTAAGGGTGTTCAAGGGCAGCGCTGGCCTTTCCTGAAGCCCTGCCGCTATCCCCTGACGGATTGCCTCCGAGATCATCTCTGGAACCAAGTGAGAGGCTGCAGGGGGCTGTGAGCTAGCCCCTGCGCAGGGAGGCCAGCCATATGGGGACACCGGCTGCCTGGGAAGAAGATCTGCATCGCCAAGCCTCATTGCAGAGGGGGGAACCGGAAAAGGGGGGCGGGCAGAAGACCCCCAGATACCTGCAGTATCGATCGTCAAAAGGGGGCTGAAGGGACCCTGTGGCACGTCCCTGGGCACAGCCATCGTCTGTGTGTGTGTCCTGCGTGCATCCGTCTCCAGATGCTTGGTTTTAGCCAAGGCTTTCCCTGATTTCTTAGCCTTGTCTCCCTTTGTGGTCTTATGGGACTTCCCTTTCTTGTCCCCCCCAGGGCCCGAATCGGGGGCCACTGGCTGCGGAGGGGCCTCCCCAAGGGTTGACACCTGTGTGGCCTGGGGTTCCACAGGCAAGGCGCCGTTCAGACCATTTTGCGCCATCTTCAAACTTCGGCAATATAAGTCCTGAAAAACGCAGCCCAACCGGCTCAAGTGCGCACCTAAAATGGCGGCCGGGATTGTGGCTTGCCCTCAAAATGGCCGCCGGAACAGTCCCCGAGTAGAGGCAAGCCCCGGAAGTGAAAACGCTCCCAAAATGGCCGCCGCCGCTGCTTCCGGTCGTCAAAGATGGCGGCTCCCACTCGGACCTCCTCAAAATGGCGGCGCGCAGCCGAAGGGACAAGATGGCGGCCACCGGCTTGGATGCGCTCCAAATATGGCGCCAGCCCCAAAACTGCGTTCGCGCCCTTTTCAAACGGCTGACAGAAACCCTGTCACAGCGCGGTGTCGGAGCGAACAGGCCGATCGACTCGCTTCGCGCCCTGCCGCTGCTTCTCGCAAAGCGTTCGGGTCTCCCTGGTAGCCTACGTCTCCGCAGACATAAACAAGGTAAACGGGTTGCGTTCCACCCGTCGGGAGGACACAAGAATGAATGACGTGGACCCTTTGGTGAGACATATTTCATAAACTATAAACCTTCTATATATACAGACCAAGTCTTCCAATTATTTGTCCGTAGGTAACATGAAATTTTTGGAGAGGATGAGAGACCTGAATGCAAAGTAACATGTTGCTGAAAGACAGCACTGAATATATAATTTCATCTTAGAACATCACCATTTCTTCTAGTAGAAAACTCAGCTAGGGGATACCGAGTTATACTCTGAACAAACTGGGGAAAGCTTCTGCAATAACCATGGTCCACAAAAGAGATTCACCTATTTTAATCAGTCACAATGCATTTACATGTTTGCATGTCTTGAAGCACTTCTTCCCAAATGAATCCAGAATTCTGCACACATTGCCCAATATGATTCATTTTATACCTGTACTTTATACCTAGAATCTATAATGTATAAAAAAGCGACTTACAATCAGTCCTTGCACTTACGACCATCAGTGTCCCTGTGGTCATGTGTTTATAGTTTGGGCACTTAGAAACTGGTATTTATCGGCTGCCGCATGGTGGAATCACATAATTACCATTTACGACCTTTCCAGCTTGCTTCTGATAAGTAGTCAATGGGGAAAGCTGGATTCAACTAATGATCACGGCAAAAATGGTCATAAAATTGGTCATGGTTATGACTCACTTGATACAGTTCCAGTCACAATTATGATTGTAAAGCTGGGCTACCAGTTAACTGCACAACTGCTATAAAGGACACTATTCTTCTGCAATTACAGAGTAGTGACTCAATAGCGAGGGAAAAGACATAACCATGGCACGGGTGTCAAACCTGAACGTGGCACGTGACATATTGCAATGCATCACTTTTTTGCCTTTGCGGAGCTGGGGTGGGTGTGTCCTGTGTGTGACACATCTGGCCTGTGGGCCACCAGTTTGACACTCCTATCTATTGAATAGAGAATGGAACCAAATATTCTAAAAGATCAGCCTTTTTATCTGGCATACTGAAGATAAATACGTTAGGAACTTGTATCAGGTGGTAATTCTCTGCTGCAGTTATCTCATATTTTCAATAATATTAAATTATAGCACTCAATATTTTTTTTAAAAAACCCTCGTTCCTTCAAAGCTAGAAATCTCTTGTTTCCCCCAGTCCACTGTGTTCTACATCTGTTACTTCAACTCACAGAATTTCTAATCTGAACTTCTTTAGACGAGTTAAATTTTTATGAGTGAAAGAAGGATAGTTCAAACCAATGTTTAAAAGCATACTGACAGGAATCTAACATAATTAGGGCTAAATAACAAAGATAAGTGATAAATCTTTTTTCCTCCATCTGAGAACCCAAGCTACCACTATTAATTTAGATTCAAATTCATCATTCTGTCAGGTAGCAATGTTATGAATCTGACAGCAAAATTAAATGGACTGAAGAATGTGCTACTATACTCCAAAACAGCACTTGCCAGAGGGCTCAGCTTTTCTGAATCCACTTAACTGCTCTGATTACTGCAGCATTGCAACAATGCCAGGACTGTTCAGTACATTCCTTGCTAAATCTCAAATTTCAGAAAAATGGTTTATATAACCAGACATGACAGTCACATTAACTTCTGTACATAACAAAAGGAATTAGGGATGCAAATAATGAACAAGTGTGGTTTATTGTTTTCCACAGAAACTCCGTATAATGAAAGGTTAAATACAGCATAACTTAAAACATACTCAATGATACTTCTGAAGTGATGAAGTCTCAGTAATTTATTGATCTAGTAACATCAAACAAAGTAAGCCTATGGGTGAGAAATATGTTGACATGACTACTTTTATAACGTTTCAACTTTTACATGTTCATTCTTCAATTTCACCAGGCTTGCGAATATCATCTATCTTCAGAATCATTCTAACCATCTGAGTGGCAAGAGAAATCTGCTGCTTTTTGCCAATTAAAGTTTCTATAACATGTTGTTCCTTCATATCTGTTGAAAGAGGAAATATGCACTGAATTCATTGAAAAAATTGCAATTACTTTATTCTAAAATAATGCAAACAAAACAAAGTAACATTTAAATCCCATCTACTATTTGTGGCTCTTATATTACATTTTTGCCATTATATTCAAGCAGAGCTTAAGGAAATCATAGTTGCTAACCACCATTTCTGTAAAATAATTACCAGCCATATTTGCCGAATGCAAACCCGACTCCATTTGTAGGCTCCTAAAGCATTTATTAAACCAGTGGCAGAGTACTTTCCCTGCTTATTACTAGTCCTAAAGGGATCCAGGCAAAAGGATTTAATAGCTAGATGGAACAAAAAGGCATTTATCACAACATAAAGATACAGGTAAGTTCTTGACTTACAGTCATTTAGTGACTGACTGATGCTACATCAGCACTGAAAAAAGTGACTTGTAACTGTTTTTCACACTTATGACCACTGGAGCAGCCCCATGGTCACATGACCAAAACTCATAAATACATGCCAATTCCCAAGCATCGACAGTTGCACTCACTTAACAACTGCCTTGCTTAGCAGCAGCAATTTTGGGCTCAATTGTGATTGTAAGTCAGGGCCTACCTGTATATAAATTTATATTAAAGCTATTATTCTGTTCATTGACACTTAAATGAAAACAAAGGCAACACATCTAGAAAAGTGAGTTATTACCATTTGTTCCTTTACGTAAGCAATCAATACCCAGAGCAGAGTTGTTTTCTTTCACTTGTCGAGCTCGTACTGCAGTCATTGTTTGAATGGGATTCATACCACTATTCTCAGAAAGTGCAAATGGAATGACTTCTAAGGCATCAGCAAAAGCTCTCATGGCATACTGCTCCAGTGATGGGCACTAAAAACAAGGTAGCAGATTTAGAATAGGGAATTAAATCATAAACAATCAGTTGAAACATTTCTATGCATTATTGTCTGAAAAGGCAGAGATGTACCAATTCTATGCTAGAATTATTTTCTTCAGCCTTAAAAACACTATTATAATCCAAGAGATTTATTGTGATTAAACTATTAATGAGGTAAAGTTCATTCCGATGACCAATAGCAAACTATATTGCTCTTAATAAAGTCTATCTATGGATTATTAATACTTCAAATCGAAGTACCCTATAACTTTTTTTTGGGCATTGCAGGATTTATTTTTATCAATAGGTCTAAAGTTGTGGACATCCAGAGATTAAATTGCAGTTAAGAATTTTTAAAAAACTGTTACTAATAAATGCTTTAATCAGAAAGAAACATTTTTAATCATCTGAATACTTTTGTTTTATCAGCCCGGGAAACAATCCATTCCAACAACCTGTGGCCACAAAACTATTCCAATTATAGAAAAAAGTTTATAGGTGCTCCCTCAAAAACATTAGGTATAAGTAAAATCAAATTTGCAGTGTAGTATATCAGCCTCTATAGTTCTAGAACTGCAAATAAAAATATTTAATGTGTAAAATGTTTTACCTTATCTGCAGCTTCACTAACAGCCAGTGCACAAGAGATCTCAGAAGCACCTCCACCATAAACAATGCGGTTATCTCGCACAAGATTCCTGATTACACACAATGCATCATGAAGAGACCGTTTGGCTTCTTCGATTATCTTTGATTATAGGAAACAAGTACAAACATGTAAGAAGATGAAGTTCTATACCTATTTGTTTACTCTCATCTTGTTGCATATATCCTAATAAACATATTTAATCCAACAAACTATTTATCTGAGTGCTGTAATTCAAAAACCAGGGTGGATAAAAATCAATGATTTAAAAAAAAAATATCGATTTTTTAAAAATATAAAATGCTTTTTGAGGAAAATATATTACCATCCAAAGGTTATTCCATCATGAAATAAAGATTAGTTTTTTAATTATGTAGAATAAGACTGTATATGTTTAATTTTTTTGGTAAATAAATTCCATTAATCCATTCACAATGTCATGTTCTTCCAGAGGTTTTTGTAAGATTATTGGGCAGTTTCTCTGCCTACATTATCACAGATGCTTGGTTTACTTTTGCAGTTCTCAAAACTGAATTTGACTCAGCAGAGATCACATGTCTCTTCTTCACAGCAAAAATGTTATAACATGAACAGAGTTTTAAAAAAGACCTTAATCCTAACTTCTACAAACCTATGAATACAGAAACAACCCCTTCAGTGCTAAGTTTCAAAAAGTTCAGTGAATAGAATAGAAACAATATTTTTCTGATTGTTTGGAGTGGAATAGATCTGCACAAGAAGAAATTGAAACTAAGTGTGAGGAGGAAGGGGCAAGCAGACAAGCAGTACTGCAAAATGAAAGTCTAAGTTCCTTAAAATATATATATATTGTTTAGTCAAATTAGTTAACAAACATGGATGTTTGTTTAAGCAAATAACATATGCTGTAATGTTATTGTTTCAGTTGAATAAATATATTTAAATTTTATTATTAAGGTAATGATTATTTTTCTCCTTCCTAAGTACAACAGAAAAGTTGTCCAAATATGAATGATTAACCTATTAAACTGGGGATAAAAAAACTAATATGAAAAGTTGTTATTCTAAAAATCTTCATCTACTTGCATATTATAAGTTATACCAGCAAGAATTAGTCTTTATGTAGAAAACTATGATTTAAATCAAGCTTTTTTACTAGTGATTTAAATCATGATTTAAATCGTGATTTAAATCAAATCCACCCTGTCAAAAACCTAAAACTAAACTCTGTGGAACTTGTACATTCATAGAGAAATATAGTCCTCATCTTACAACCATTCATTTAATTAAATTAAATGAAGTTTTTGTTAAGAGAACGCTGAAAAAAGTAACTTATGACTGGTCCTTGCACTTATGGTCATCATAGCACTGCAGTGCCATGATCATTGTATGATTCATTTAATGTCCATGGCAAAAAAGTAATATCAGGCATGACTCAATGACTGTGTTGCTTTGGGACCACAGCTGCAGTCCCAATTGTGGTTGTTTAAATTGAGGATTACCTATATTTTAGTAATTCACAGAAACATTTTTTCAAATTATTTCTGTCTGGATCAAAAGCAGAACACACAAAAATTACATTTGATTTACCAAAAGAGATGTTCTTCCCTGCTCTCAAGCAATTGTGCCTAGAGCACAATCCCTATATCTGTAAGACAAAGAGTTTGAGAATACTGCTATACAGCTTAGATCCTTCTGTTTATGCACAGCGAAAAACCTTTTCTGGCCAATATCTGTTCTTTTTTTTAATTTGCCTTGCACTGAGGGACACAGAATTTCCTCTAATAATCCTCCTAGAGCAGCGGTTCTCAACCTGTTGGTCACAACCTCTTTGGGGGGTGGAACGACCCTTTCACAGGGGTCACCTAAGACCATCGGAAAACACGTATTTTCAATGGTCTTAGGAACCGAGACACCAATTTTATGGTTGGGGGTTACCACAACATGAGGAACTGTATTAAAGAGTCGCGGCATTGGGAAGGGACAAAATTTCCCCTCCAACTCTGTGGAGTTTAAGCCACCTATTTTGCTTGTTAAATAGCAAATTGCTTATTTTTCTAAGTTATGTATAACATATCCATGTTAAGAGAGTAGCAAAAAGTGTAAAGCAAATAAAATATCCAATGTGATCCTTTGAGAATTTTGCGTTCATTAATAATTAGCCACTTGAAAGACAGCCTGTATAATCCAGCCCTGAAATAGTGTCCCTCCATGAACTTTACTTGAACTTGCTCACCATTTTATTTCCACCTCTAATAAAGATAGTCACTGCTCTGGAATTCTGGCATTGTTCAATCACAAGCATTTTGTCTTTTGTTGTTCCAAATGAGATTTCTCTGACTATGCCAGCAAATCCTAATTTTTCAGGCGTCAGCTCACAGAAGCGAGGAACAATGCGTCCTCCAGTTGCAATGGCAATCAACTGAAAATAAAAAGACAGATTCGTAAGAACATCTTAAATTTATTTATTTTATTTTATTTATTTATTTTGGATTTATATAACCGCACCCTCTCCCCAAAGGGACCCGGGGCGGTGCACAGGAAGTTAAAAAACACAACAGTATCACAATATAAATAGTTAAAATCAAATTAAATAAATTATCCCTGTGCTAAAATTTAAAGGTTAAAACATAATCCCATTAAAACCCAATTAAAACAATTTATTATACAGACTGTAGGCTAGGTAAATAACTTAGGCCAAGCCGGCCTGATGAAACAAGAGTGTCTTTAATTTCTGGCGGAAGGTGCGGAGGTCCGTGGTTGTTCTGAGGTCGGGGGGTAGGTCGTTCCAGAGGGTTGGGCCCACCACAGAGAAGGCCCTTCCCCTGGGTGTCGCCCGCTGGCATTGCCTAGTGGACGGCACCCGGAGAAGTCCCTCTCTGTGGGAGCGGATCGGCCGCAGGGATGTATGAGGTAGGATGCGGTCTCGCAGATAGCTAGGTCCCGTGCCATGGAGCGCTCTAAAGATGGTAATCAGCGCACCCGAAAGACCACAGGTAACCAGTGCAGCTCGTGCAGGAGCGGTGTTACATGAGAATACCTAGACGTTCCCAAGATCGCCCGCGCATTCTGGACCAGCTGTAGCCTTCGGGTGCACCCCAAGGGGAGCCCCATGTAGAGAGCATTGCAGTAGTCCAGCCGGGATGTCACAAGCGCGTGATATCAAAAACACAAATAATAAACAATTAATTCTTACCTCTATTTCTGGGCCACCAACCCAACGAACAGCAGGCAACTCATTCTGGAGTAATAAATGATTGGCCTCATCATCAAATCCCCACTGGCATATAGCTAAGTTTGCTCCAGTATCTTTGATCTAAATTACAAGCATCCATTTTACTTCTACTGTAACTTATTCCTTTAAGAATATTAGCAGTGCACATATGGTAAACAATAGCTTTAATTTAAAATCAACAGTTACTCCCAGATCAAAAAAAATTACAGTGGCTAGTGTATATCATATGATTATTATATAGTAATAGGGAAACCTTGGCTATTTCCCCCAAAATGACATCTAGGATGGCCAATGCTGATTGTTCCACCTGACCTTTCCCCTCACATCATGAATTCCCACAAAGCCACCATACTTCATCATAAAGATTAAATTAAACAGGCATCGTAAAAAAATTCTATGTTTGTGCTTTCTAATTAATGTCTTCCATAGCAGCCATTTCGGAAATTGAAATCCCCTAAACCATTTTGCCACAATAGCCACATTTTTTGAAAAGGTTGATGATCCTTCTTAATTGGCTAATACTAAAGTTAAAAGTTTAAAATAAAAAAGTTTCAACAAAAATACAGACAAAAGTACAAGGAATATCAGCCAAGAAATAAGCCAAGGAGTTAGCTGCATATAAGCAAAATAACACAGAAGCTTTTCCCCACGTTAACTTCAGAAGCAAATATGTCAAATTTCATATTTTATGTAGATTTACAGTGCCTTGCTTTCATTCACACACACAAATATATATATTTATATAAAATGAGACATTAAGATATAAAACATCTTATAAAATATTAAATATAAAAATATTAAGAATGGAAATAACTTCACATTTATTAAGTAATCACAATTGTATTACTACTCAATTATCATTAAAATAGGATTAATGTAATGTAGATATTTAAAACAAAAATTTTATAAAACTTTTGTTACTGTCAAGTGCATCTTCTAACCTGTTTCACCATCTCATCAAATTTTTCTTTCTCATACTGTTGCAATGCCTTGAAGTCTTCCACACATGTAACATCAAGCTTATGCTTAGTTTTTGGTTTAGGAGGTTCAAATGGACAGGTCAGTATTGCAATTTTAGCATCTCGAACTTCCTGAAGACAGAATAGTAGCATTTTAAGAGGCAGTTAACTTAATTTTTTATCTAATAAAATTAAATATACTCTAATTATGTATGATTATAAAGGAGCTAAGGTAATGAAATAGCAATGGGAAAATTTAAAATTTAATTATATCATTGATAAAGTAACAGTTTATCACCAATAAATAGATTACTCACTTTAGGCATCTGTGGGTGGCTGAAGTCTTTATCCACAATAACGCCCTTAATCAGCTGAGTGTCCTCCAATCTTCCACCAACTTTGCCTTGGACCTTTATCAGCTCAAAATCAACATCTCTGCGTTCCATATCTGCCACTGTTAATACTGCATTAACAGCTATTTCTGCCATTTGTCTATGGCAACGATTAATTCTAAATACAAAAGCAAGCATTGATTTAGCTTTTTCAGATGCTAAAACAAAAGCAAACAAAATTTTACAGAACAAAATAACATCATCAAATCACTTTATCTTGAAATTTAGATAGTTGCCCTTCTGCAGAATGAGACATGGGTCTGTATAGATTCCAGCGGATGTGGCAGATTAATAGCTACAGGGGCTGAGAAGGCGGCTAAAATTCTGATTAGTCTAAATCAGTGTCAAACTTTCTCGCACCGTGGGCTGTTTCGGGACATTTTTGCCGAGCTGGTGTGGGCGTGGCCTGTGTGGGATGTGGGCCATGAGTTTGACAGGGTTGGTCTAAGTTCTCATCTGCTTAGCAGACCACTAATATACAACACATCTTCATTGTGTTGGCTTGATGGCTCCTACAAAGTAGAACGTTTCAGCAGTTATACTGTAAGAAATCCTGCCTTACAGCTTTTTTCCTAATATTTCATTTCATTTTACATTTTATATTTAATTATGCTGATATTATTTTAGATGTAATGCCTTATATTTTGAATTAGTGTTTAAATATTTTATCGGCTTTACATATACTGTTTCCCTGAAAATAAGACCTCCCCAGATAATAAGCCCAATTGGGCTTTTGAGCGAATGCACTAAAATAAGCCCTCCACAAAAATATTGCAATACAGCAGCAGCCATGAGGTGATCATGCTTGCCACTTCCTGTACCTTCAAAAATAATAAGACCTCCCCAAAAATAAGGCCAAGTGCTTATTTCAGGGGTCAAAAGTAAATAAGACCCTGTCTTATTTTCGGGGAAACACAGCACTTCGGGGGGAGGGGGGCCATGATGGCTCAGCCCATTAAAGAAATTGAGCTTGTCAGCTGGAAAACTGACAGCCTGGGTTTGAGATCCGAGTGCCAGGCAATGGAGTTAGGACTCACTACTACTCCACATCTTGCCCAGTTTGAAAGCATGCAAATGGAAGTAGATTAATAGGTATCATTTTGGTGGGAAGGTAACAGCATTTTGTGCCCCTCCATGTATAGTCATGTTGGCCACATTATCAAGGAAATGTCTTTAGACGACACTGGCTTCCTCAGCCAAGAAACGGAGATGAGCATTGCCTCCTAGAATCATATATGACTGAACATATACTTCAGAACAATGGGTAATATGAATTTTCTCGTACACCAACTTAGTTCTTTGAAAAATACTTACATTTTTGAGCCTAGAGTTGTTTTTGCTGTCTGAATAAGAGGCTCGGTGTTCTCAGGATCAACAGGAAAACTGTCGCTAATCTTGTCTAAATTTTCAATAGCAATACGAGCAGCTTGTTCATAACCATCTGCAATTCGGATTGGATGAATACCACGATATAGCAAATGCTCTGCCTGTTCCAATAGCGCACCTGCCAGAACTACAGAACATTATATATTAAAACGTTGTACTTTTTGCTATAAGAAAATATGAAAATTACTTAATGGGAGTTTATCATAAATTTGCTGACATGTTCTGATAAATATCTAGAATTCTTTTGTAAGCAAAGAAAAGCTAAATGAACTGTGTTACCCAATATACAGTAGAAATAGGTTGGAAAATAAAGTATCTCTATGTTAAGTAGTGTTATGAAAATGAAAGTCTAATTTGCTAATTATTGTACAGAAAGTAATTTCTGTACAATTAAGTAAAATTCTGATAAGAAAAAACAAAGAAACAAATCTTACCAACGACACCTGTGGTTCCATCCCCAATCTCATCATCTTGTGATTTTGCCAATTCAACCATAAGTTTAGCAATCTGATGCTCAACATCCATCATATTCAAAATAGTAGCTCCATCATTTGTTACTGTTACCTCACCATCTTTGTCAACCATCATCTTATCAAGACCTATAATAAGCATTTAAACAACATTATAGATTAATAGCCTTACAATGGAAAAAGCTGAAAGGTGTACAGTAATAAATCATTTTGCTTACCATTGGGGCCAAGTGATGTTCTAAGTGTATTGGCTACTGCCTTGGCTGCCATTATATGGGACTATAAAAACAAAACAAATACAGATTCAGCAATTTCATATGCTAAACATACTTCATATTTTGCACATGTGCAAACACAAACAAATACAGATGTTTTGAATGCAGCTGCTTTTGCAACAGTCTTGCAAAAACTGTGTCTATTTAAATGTTTTGATAAGTGTTTTCTTCTCGCACACTATTAAACCTCATCTGAATGATCTTCACAGTAATAATACTGTTTGCCTAGTCAGTATCTTCTATATGTTATATAAACATTATTGGCAACAAAACAGAATTTTATGCTGCCAGAAACATCATCACAATACAGAAATTATTCTCCCAGCAACATATCAAAATTCCATAGGCCATTCCAGCTATGCAGACTGTTTATTTATTTATCACTCGCATTTTTATACCGCCCTATCTCCCTGGTGGGACTCAGGGCAGTGCACAGAAGAAAAAAATCACAATAATATAAATACAACAGGATAAAATAAGATTAAATTATAGATCTGTGCTAAAAATCACTTAAGACAGTTTAAAATCCCAAGTTAAAATTAAATTAGATCATTAAATCTATGCCAGCCCAGCCAGATGAAACAGATGCGTTTTTAGCCCCCGGCGGAAGAGGTGTAGGTCTGTGGTGGTGCGAAGATCGGGAGGCAAGTCATTCCAGAGGGCTGGACCTCCCACAGAGAAGGCTCTCCCCCTGGGGGTCGCCAGCCGGCATTGACCGGCGGATGGTATCCTGAGGAGGCCCTCTCTGTGGGAGCGGACAGGTCAAAAGAGAAGAGATGGATTTAACGATGCTACATGTACAATCACCATCATGACAATCCTTTTTCAAGCATCTTATCACTGTCAGACACCCATCCTCAAGTTTACAAATTATATTATCCTAACAAATTACTTCTCTCACTGCTAATCCCTATCCTTCTACACTAATGAGGATTTAATTGCGTAAGAGCAACTTCAGGAAGGAAACTAGTCCCCCCCCCCCAAATCTTTATTTCCTTCCCCGAAATGTCAGGCCACAGAAAAGGACACACCAATGGCTTTGCTCAACCTGCGCGGTGCTGAGAAGGATATAGGTTTTGACACATGGCGCTTGTCAAAATTTGTTATTAAGACAAGCTGGGATGCAGGCCGGTGAGGGGCTACTCAGCAAACAGGGGACGATCAGCTTGCAGCTGATCCACAGAGATTACCTTGCAAAGACTTGACTCTGCCAGGGCATTTTGACTTCTAGGCTGCCAGGTTGCCATAAGCAACCAGTTACCTGCCGTTTAAAGCAGCGTTTCTCAATCTTGGCCACTTGAAGATGTCTGGACTTCAACTCCCAGAATTCCCCAGCAAGCATAAGCTGGCTCGGGAATTCTGGGAGTTGAAGACCAGACATCTTCAAGTGGTCACGGTTGAGAAACACTGTTTTAAAGGAAACCGATCGGTACAAATTTAAACACAATCTTGCTAATAACACATCCCGCTGCACGTGGCCGGATACACTTATCGCTCCTTTTCCTTTGCTCCAACTGAAATTCCACCGCCCCCTCCCTCCCCAGGCTTCAAACAGCGTGTGCGGGAGGGAATTTGCTGTGCCTACAAGGCGATCTTCTGAGGCAAACTTAAGCCAGGAGCAGGGGAAAGGGCCCGGCCCGGGGAACCACACCTCTGAACCTGAAGGTCCCGTTTCAGGAACGATTCACCGGTGGAGCCCGTAGAAGGCGGGGAACCGTGGCCCGATCCGTTTCCCGCCGCCATCGTTACCTTGAGGGCCTCCAAACCCGTAGAGCGGGTCTTTCGATCCTGGTCCTTGAGGATGAGGAACGGCCGCCCGTATTCGTCAAACGCTAACGTCCCCATGGCCGACATGACGGCGGTGGATCCTCCCGAAGGAAGGCGCACGAGGCCACAATTAACGGCACAGAAAGAAAGAGAACCACGCTGATCCCGCCCCGCCTGACTCAAAGCTCTTCTCGCGGGATCCACTCACGGACAAAAGAAACGCATGCGCACTTTGCTTCTAGAATGTGGAGCCCAGTACATTCTAGAAGCCTCTGGGTGGGGCGGGTATAGGCGCGTACGGAAGCGTATTAAATGGTACCGACTTCCTTCCGGACCATAGAGCTAGAAAACACGCACACGCCGCGTTCGTTCATTGTATTCAGGGGTCTGCAAAGTCGGCTCTTTTAAGACTGGTGGACTTCAACTCCCAGAGTTCCCCAGCCAGCATAGCTGGCTGGGGAATTCTGGGAGTTGAAGTCCACCAGTCTTAAAAGAGCCGACTTTGCAGACCCCTGATTGTATTAATACAGTGTTTCTCAATCTTGGCGATTTTTAAGTCCTGCGGACTTCAACTCCCAGAATCACCCAGCCAGCTGGCTGGGACATTCTGGGAGTTGAAGTCCACAAGACCTAAAGTCGCCAAGGTTGAGAAACACTGTATTAAGCAAAGATCACTTTAACGAACTATAGTGGCTTCGTTTACATCTCCACTAAGATAGTGTTTCAGAATTAAACTACGATCACTTAAAAAAACTATAATGGCTTCATTTAATTTACTAAGAATGTATTACTATTATTACTCTCTTCCTAGCATCTCTCTCCCCATTTATGACTATAACCATGTTGCTTGTATCTTTCAATTTATATAGTTTTTTGTTTCCTAGTACGATCTTGATAGCTTATTAGTAATCTTGACTATCACTAAGTGCTGATTCTTTTTATTCTTGATGAATGTCTTTTATTCTCCTTATGTACACTGAGAGCGTCAGCCCCAAAGACAAATTCCTTGTGTGTCCAATCAGACTTGGCCAATAAAGAATTCTATTCTATTTACATCTCCCACTGAGACAAGTGTTTCTAAACCTCAGCAACTTTTAGATGAGCGGAATTAATTCCCAAAATTCCCCAGCTTCTGAAGTCCACACATCTAAAAGTGGAGAAACGCTGCATTAAGACATCGGACATGGCTCTACAGATGTCTCTTCCGAGACACTTGCCTTCACAGTTCAAGCCTGTGGGAAATCTTTCAGCAAAACTCTATGCATGCCTAGTAGTGTATGGATATGCACGGTAGCAGAAATTTTGAGAGTGGGGAGAGAATGGGTTTTGTAGTATCCTTCCCCTGCCACGCCCACAGAACCGGTAGTAAAAAAAATGAATTCCACTACTGGCATTAATTTTGAGAATCTAAATAGTATTTTTAATTGAATACGAGCCTTATTAAAAGTTCCTTTTGGTTACTTTTTTTCAGGGAAAAGTATGCTGTTGCCAAGCACATATAAAATCATTTCTCATTAGCTTACCAACATTTTATTTTTACTGTTGGAAAGGGACATCAGGCAAGACTAAAATAATTACGCCCCAACTTCATGAAATGTGTTTTATGCCCTCGCATATTACACTGGCACTTGGGCTTGTTACAAAATTGATTTTTTTTGCATATTTATTATTCACATAATGCACTCAATCTCAAACAAGCAAATCATACATTTGTGTAGCACAACTGAACCACAACCATGATATTCCACTTTTCTCTCCACGTGCTAGCGATTCGGATACAATGGCATGTATCAAGGATAACATAATTATTTTAAAAGCACAACATCCTTTTTTTTAATGTGATGATGATGAGATCAGGAAAAGCTTTAACAATCATCGGTGCCCTTTATTTTCAATGCAGATCAGAAAAAAGCACTTTCTCTCGGAAAACACGAGTCCCCCATAATGAAAATAATGGTACGATCCACTTGAGGAGGAAGAACTGTTTCCCGCGGTTTCCGCTATGTAGGGGCAAGGCTTTCGGAGGGGGCAGGTCTTACCACGTCACTGTGTTCGGAAGGGGTGTGGCCAAGAGCGAAAGGGAATTCTCAAGGTATGGAGGGAGCGATTTCATGGTTCTTGCTTGCTTGCTTCTCTGTCCAAATAGTTAGAATTGCGGATTAATAATTGACACTTTGCTCATTTTCCCCTGCCCTACTGCATCCAGTATTGTACCTTGGGCATTTTTTGTTTACTCTGATGGAATTGATTATATGCCATCAAGTCGATGTCGATTCCTAGCGATCACTCACATACATACTTTTTTTCATGATGATCTGTCCCTAATATGATCCCTCAACTCTTCCAACGGCGCCCAATCGCCCGTTATAATTGAGTCTATATACAATATCTAATATTGCACCATTTAATTGAAACCCCAAATCATTTATAAGAGATTTTTAAAAAATGCCTATCTTTGCTGCTTTTAATCCAAAGTTGTTAAAATAAGATAACTAGCTTTAGCTTTTGTCTTTCTTTAAACAACTTTGCTTTAAAAACTATTATTGTTTTATTATTTTAATGTGTATTAGTTTTAATGTTTGTAACCTGCCCAGAGTCAAGAGATGAGTGGCACATAAATAAATACATGCATACATACTACATACAACTGACATCTTGAAAGGTAATGGCCAAACATTTCTATTATATTGTCAGAAACAACGATGATATGCCTATTATTCAACCAAAGTAAAACTTTTTATTTATTTAGAGCCAGTTTGGTGGTTAAGGCACCAGGCAAGAAGGAGGAGATTGTGAGTTCAAGTTCTCCCTAAGGCATGAAAACCAGCTGGTGGACTGCTGGTCATTCTCTCAACCCAACTCCCAGAGTTGTTGTGGTGAAAATAGAGGGAGAAAGTTATGTTAGATATGTGTAAAATATCTATGACTTTACAGAGGGATTATATTCAATGGTAATTTTTTCCATTGGCTCTGATAGCTACAGTAAATGTTCATTCACCTCTCAATATCATTAGCTAAGGAAGGGTCTCCAACCTTTGCAACTTTACGTCTGAAGGACTTCAGCTCCTAGACTTCTGCAGCCAGCTTTGCTGGCTGGAGAATTCTGGGAGCTGAAGTCCTTCACACTTAAAGTTGCAAAGGTTGGAGACTCCTGAGCTAAGGGACAAAATTGTGAATCATGTTGCTTTATGACCAAAACTATGTGTTTGGATGGTGTTAGAAACCAAGTGATGAAAACCCAAGTTTATTTATTTATTTTATTTATTTATTTTATTACATTTATATCCCGCCCTTCTCCGCAAAGGACCCAGGGCGGCGCACAGGAAATTTAAAAAACATACAAAAATAGAACATAAATAATTTAAAATATATATTAAATCCCAAACCTGTGCTAAAACCAATTATTAATTAAAACCCAATTTAAAACTTTTCTACAGTCCCCATAAAGTAAAGGTTTTCTTGCTTAAATCAGGGACATAAACGTATAAATACCATTTATACGTTGTCAGGCTAAACATACTACTTTTCTTTTTCTAGGTTTTTTGTTATGTCAAAAATACTTGCTGAAGGCAGTGCATCTCAAGAAGTTACAGTTTTGACCATTGCTGATGAAGATTCTACCAAAAGGAATTGGGGTGTTTTGCTCCCTGGTATAATTGGTGGTACATTAGTAGCCTTGTACTCTGTGGCCATTCCATTTATTGCTCCAGCACTGAGAAAACATTGCCTGCCATTTGTGCCTGCAACTTCAAAGCAGATTGAAAATGTCCTAATCATGTTGAAAGGCAGAAAAGGAATGCTAGTTGACATAGGAAGTGGTGATGGACGTATTGTAAGTTCAAATCGAATCCTGTTTAATGAAATAGTCTTCAGTGAAGTGCATGTTGACACACAGCCCTGTCTTAAATACATTGTTATATCTTTCTCAGGACAAGGATGGAATTTAAAATCACACACAAAACTTAATGAGGCAACCTGCTAGTGACACAAGCATCCAGCTTAGTTTTATTCAGAAAGTCTTTCTTGGAGTAGCTTTTGAAAAGCTTTTAGCTGGTAATGTTAACAATTTTTCTGGAGCTCTTAAGGTATTAAGGAAGAGTACTATATCTCTCATTTATAAAATAGGTGAATAGAACTTCTGGATTACAGTACGGTCTAGTGGTTGTGACTTTGTCCTTCTGGGATGCATACTTTTGGCCTCCCTTTCCTTCCACCTGTTTACTAGTCCATCATGTACTTGTAATTACCTGTGATTCCATGTGGATTATAATCTTACAACAAAATAAGGAAAGGGAAAACGAGCTACCTCTTTTGGCCTTAAAAAGGAATAGATGGGATCAAAAGAAGAAGCCTATTGAAGCTGTAACTTTTCCAGACTTCTTGTGCTATTACAGGCCTAAACAGCTGCTCTGGGTTATGACCTGCAATCCTCTTAGCCATGTGGCTTCAACTTTTTGTTTTGTTTAATGCAGAAGTATTTCATACATGAGATGAAGAGGAGCTTTGTGCAGACAAGTGGGTAAAATGGCAGAGAGGGAATGAGTTCCTTAAATCATTTTCTACAAGCCTACTCAATTTTCTTTGTAAGCCATATCTTCCTTCATGACTACAGTACTGTGGAAATTCAGTAGGCTGGTTGGCAGAGGAGTTACAAGGATTTTTTTAATTTAACCAGAAGCTTGCAAATCTTGATTCCCATGGTTCCCCTCCCCCCAACCATTACAGTCAGTAAACAAAGTGAGAGTATTGGCTTCATAGCAGACTAATAATTTTTGTAGACTAATAATTTATACAGATTTATTAACAATATTGCAGGAAGACTACAAAGTGCAATAAATCTCTTATGGTGAAGAATCTGGCAAAGTATTTTAGGGCAAATTGCTAAGCCTATTTATTTGACTGTCATATATACGTATACACACACACACCATTTCATAATAAGAGCACAGGCTTTTTTAATTCAATACCTATTTATCTTTATGTAGGTAATAGCAGCTGCAAAAGTTGGATTTAAAGCTGTGGGTTATGAATTAAATCCTTGGTTAGTATGGTATTCGAGGTACCGTGCCTGGAGAGAGGGAGTTCATCAAGATGTCAATTTTTACATTTCAGACTTATGGAAGGTATGCAAATGTAACAAAAACCCAGGATAGGTTGTCTAATGAAATCTTACTTACTGTGGCTTTTAACAGGTTTAAGATGCTTCTTATACCTATTAATATTTCTGCGGAGTAACTCGGTGGAATTACTGGGCTACATTTTTAAATAGCTGCTATACAAACCAGCAGCAAAGTGGCAATCCCACTTCCCTTTCCCCATGCTTTTGATTATATCTTAAGGTCACCTTAGATATACTATTTGTGTAATTGGTTACAATTATTTGCTCCATTTATAAATAAAGTAGAAGATTTATTCCTTTATCATTGCCCTCCCAACACTAGACCCTCTGTATCCCTCATCAGGGGACTCTGTACCTGTCATTATTATATGGAGGAAAGATTTGTTTGGTATGAATATAGGATTTTGTCCTGATACAAGTGCCAAGGGATTGTTCCTGCAAGCTTAGAGGAAAAAGTTTGAACCCACTTAATCTAGCCACCAGTTTTTAAAATCTGATTGTCTTCCCTGCACATCCATGTTCATGAATGAAAGGTGTATTTATACAGAGTTAATTCTTAAATTTGACATTTTATTTCAGGTCAGTTTTTCACAATATACAAACATTGTTATTTTTGGAGTTCCTCAGATGGTAAGTTTCCATTAGAATATTCCAATAGAAAGGCCTAACTGTGAGATTGTTGAATATTTGAGGTTTTTATTAATGCATTTGATATAAAACTTTTTTCATCTTTATAAATACTGAACAATGGAATCTTCCTTTCTATCTGTATTTTATTACATTTCACAATTTAATAAAATTTTAGTAAAATTTTTATTTCATTTCAATGTAGAACAGTAAAAACTAATAAAAATGAAAAAAATAAAATATAGAAAGTGCCAAGAAAGAAAAAGCTGGAAAATAAAGAAAAAGGAATATAGTAAAGAAAAAAAGAAATATATAAAGAACAACTTTTCCCTTCATCACCTTAAGTATAAATAATTTTAGTAAATTATCATCTCTTAAGCAACAAATAATCTCTTATCTGATATCTATTTTAAAAAGTCCATAACATTTCAGGACTGATGACAGCAAAAGTCCGTTACGGATTATCAGAGATGATGACATACCTATTTTAATCCTGATTAAATAAACCAACTTTGCATTCCTTCCTTTTACTTCTTTTTAGCAATCTTGATCTTTAATCCCTTAAAATAGTATCTTGGAATTTGATTTCTTTTCATTTTATCTTTGTTCCTTTTCACAAAGGAATCAGACCCTATAATGGACTTCCTGTGTCCAGATTCACATTCAGATCTAGGAAGTTATCTTTGAATGTTTTAATAGAGATTTTTTACAGAGATTTATATGAGATAATTGGCTGCAGTATTAATGAAACCAGCTTGAGCTTCCCATTGTGGATATGAGAAACCTAAAAAGGAATAATGTATCTGCTTCATTGTATTCCAAAAAATTTATCGCAAACAACATGTAATTTTTTTCTGCCAATTTGGTGCAATCAGCATTTTGCTTTTCCTGTCCTGTCCTGTATAGCCAGCATCTATCTTTCACGTTCAGGAGGCCAATTATTTTTAATTTTTGCACCCATTTACTATACTCTCTTTCTAGCCAAGCATTTTACATTTTTATGAGTCCCCACTTGAATGTATATCCCTGAATACTCCCTGATATTTATATTTTTCAGACTGTATTAAGCGTCTTTTCCACATTTTGAGCATTTCCCATGTTTCTTCACAGATGTTGCAACTGGAGAAGAAGCTTGGAGATGAACTCCTGCAGGATGCCAGGGTCATTGCTTGTCGCTTTCCTTTTCCCCATTGGAGACCAAATCATAGCTTTGGCGAAGGCATTGACACTGTTTGGACATATGATTCCAGATCGTTTAGAATGGAAAAGGAAGATGATACAGCTCTTGTCAAGAGCATCCCTCCCACTTAGCTAAAACTCCAGAGATAACGCTATGTTAGCTTTTAATTGCAAGTGTGGATGTTTTACCCAACGTATTATTTCTTGTGGCTCTTGGGTTCGTGGGCAAGTATTTCAGAAATTTCTGGAAATATTTTATGTGTGTAACGTGTTAAGCAATGCTTCTCTTATGGAAAAATAAATGTATGGAAGTTGCCTCCAGATCTATGACCCCAACCTTGGGATTCTGGGGGATAACAATTGACATTTAAAATAAATTATGTAAAAATGCATTAGTAAGAGTATTCAAAATGATATAAATCCTTAGGTTAAAACTATTCTAATACAATTAAATTTGAATCCTCAACTTTAATATTTTCAGTGCCGTCTGATTAAAGCTGTACTCTCCAGCCTTATTCTGAATAAGTCCCTTTATCCTTGTTTGCTATTTACTTCAACTGTATGTTGTTATGAGTTGAGGAACAAGATTTTAAAATTGTCTGCCAGAATGCAGAGCCATAATGAGAAAATCTGTTCTGTGAATTAAAGTCTCATGAAGAGAGAGGCAGTGGAATCCTAAGTTAATGAAAAGCAGAAGAGAATATAAAAATAAATATTTTGTAACATGAAGATGATTTTATTGATAATGTCATGATTTATTAAAGTTGTTTAAATATACCCAATATCATTGCATTTTTAGACAGAAAAATAGCAGAAGGCAGACAGTGGATAAAAAAGAGTGGGGGACAGATTTGCATGGGAGGTCAGAAATTTAAGCAAAGGCATCACAGCTTCCATGGAAAAAAGTCAAGATATGTAAGAATTAAGTAGACTTTGGCGCTAAATATTTGTCCAAGTTTGGCAATGGCCAAAAAGGCCTGTTTCTTATTCAGCTAAAAAAATCCCAACAATATTATAGGCAACCAATATAGGAACAGGATTACTGTTTGGACACAACACAATTAGTTTTTAAATCTTAGGAAGCACTTTCCACTTATTAAAGGTCAATGTTTAATGGCATGGAAGGGGTAACTTCAAAACATTTGGTGGATTTGTAGGTTAATGATGTAAAGCCCAGATTCCCTCTCTTTCTAAAGAGAACTTTGGGAATACAATATCTTTTTTTGTACATTATGTTAAAATTATTTTAGGACTTGTTTTTTATTTTATGGTTGCACAGTCAGCCAGGTATTTAGACTGGATTTGGCATTTTTATCCACCTATTACGTCCTTTTTATAATATTATAATATACACACAAATATAAAATCACAGCTGCCAATCGTTTAGTTGGTTAGGCCTCCATATGCACTTAGATATGCACTCCATATGCAGTTCTGCCCAAGAACCGAGAATGTCCTAATGTTTCAATGTCGTATATGTGCAGATCCAAACAGTGACTTTCATGATTGACGGATGGAAATTTTGTCCATGTGCAGATTTTCTAAGTGGCAACCCAAAAATTTTTGTATGTATTTTCATCTCAATATGGCTGGAGAAAACGTTTTGTAGGTCTGCATAGGGTTATATGGCTAACATGGAGAAGCTATGAGAATCAGAAAAAAAAAAACCTTCAGGAATGAAATAGATTTGTTTTATAAGTATAATTGCACTTTTTGCTACCATCAACTTCTCAAGTAGTATGATGGGAAGGGGGAAAGGGTCTATTAAAAGGAACTCCTTGGAAGGTAAAGAAATAATCCACTTGTGCTAAAGTGAAAAGCTTCTAAAATGATTGATAGTGTCATAACTAGGCATGCAAGATGTGTTATCACTACAGTCATGTTGGGAGTGCTGAAGTACTTTATAGTACCTTACCTACCATGTACTTTTATCAGAAGCTGTTGGGTAGATTTCTCCTTCCTCTTTATCATCAATTGGAAGGACAAAGAACATAGCAAACTCATGTCCTCAATCTTTTGAGATAACCCAAAATGATACTTTGTTAATGGCACTAATGGCACAGAGAGATCAAAGAGAACTAGGAGCAGCACATTTCCCCTATCCAAATCTTATTTCAGTCATCTAGCGCAGGGGTCTGCAAAGTTGGCTCTTTTAAGACTGGTGGACTTCAACTCCCAGAGTTCCCCAGCTGGCTGGGGAACTCTGGGAGTTGTAGTCCACCAGTCTTAAAAGAGCCAACTTTGCAGACCTCTGATCTAGCGGCACAACAAAGACAGCATCCACCAGATGCTTAGACCTGGCCTTTCTGAAATGACTGTTAAGTCATCTTCATCCTCTAGAGGGCAGTACACAAACTTCTACATATAACCATTTCCACAAATGATCTCTGAAATACAGGTAGATTAGACATTGGAGGATATTGTGTCTACTTTGAGGCTAGGAATTCCTCTGTGAAGAGTCATCCTCAGATGAGAAGAACATAATGAGAAATGGGGTGTGAGGGCAGTGGTAGGTGCAACATCCACATCAAAGAATGGTATCAAACCTCATCTCTTCTTACCCTGATCAGAATCTCATCCAACCAGCCTATAGTGCACTGCTAACTCTGGGATGAATCAGTAAACCAAGCAAGTGAACAGTGCTCTCAGCTAGAGTGAAAAGCACAATCATAGTAGACCTACTTAGAATTAGTCTAGGCTAGAGAGACGTGAAGACCAAGAGCTTCCTGTATTTAATTCCCATGTGAATGCAATCTATTAGATCAGGGCTTTTCTGCTTCTGACCATGTGTAATTGTGTACAAACTTTTCTCAAGTAGCTTAACTCTTAATTCATTCTGTTGAATAAAGCTTCCTTACCCCATCATTTCTATTAAAAAAAGGTAACATCTATCAGACCAAGCTTGTGAGGCTCCTGAATGTTTGACCATTCAGTTTAGATTCTACACTGACATGCAGTGGTGGGTTTCAAATTTTTTAGAACCTACTCTGTAGGTGTGGCCTATTTTGTGGGCGTGGCTTGGCAGTCGTGTGACAGGGTGGGAGTGGCCACCTTTTAAAATGTGGTGAAACTCATTTAACAACGATCTTGCTTAGCAACCAAAATTTTGGACTCAATTGTGATGATAAATTCTTTCTTTCTTTCTTTCTTTCTTTCTTTCTTTCTTTCTTTCTTTCTTTCTTTCTTTCTTTCTTTCTTTCTTTCTCTCTCTCTCTCTCTCTCTCTCTCTCTCTCTCTTTCTTTCCTTTCTTCCTTCCTTTCTTCCTTCCTTTCTTCCTTCCTTTCCTTTCCTTCCCGTTGGGTCACTGGCAGCGGCGGGCCAGATTTACTTCCAGGTACGCCGGTGGAACCCCCTCTCACCGGTTCTCTAAATTTCACCAACCGGCTCTCGCGAGTAGGTGCGAGCCTGCAGAAACCCACCACTGCTGACATGCCAGGTTTTTAATGCAAAAACAAGGTATTTTTTTAACAGAATAATAAAAATATGGTTATATT
This sequence comes from Rhabdophis nuchalis, assembly GCA_039707465.1. Taxonomy (NCBI): domain Eukaryota; kingdom Metazoa; phylum Chordata; class Lepidosauria; order Squamata; family Natricidae; genus Rhabdophis; species Rhabdophis nuchalis. The sequence continues at coordinate 125,922,383 of CM077645.1, forward strand.
TTGTCTTAAAGTTGCTTTTTTCAGGAGGCAACTGGTCTTTCATGTTTTTTTCTTTGAAGATATTTTACTTCCCATTCAAGACGCTTCTTCAGCTCTGACTGGATGGTGGGGAATGGAAGGATTTATATTCCTTGCAGGCAGCTGGTCATTTGCATCCTTTTAGAGAGGGTTGTTGAAGCACTTGGAGATTTATCTGTGTCCTCAGGGTCACCTGAGTAGTGCTAATTGTTCCTGTAGTCTACAATCCCTCTGGAAATCTGTTCATACTCCCACACCATTCAAAGGGTGTTCATTCCAAATTGGGACAACCTTTGGGACAACCACGACCGAGAAGGTCTACCGACTTATGGTTATACTTTAAACTCTTATTTAAGGAGAGAGAGTTTTAAAATCAAAACTGAAAAGTGTTTTGCACTTCCTTGGAGAAGCAGATCCACACAATTCATGTATGTTGTATGATTTTGCCATGAATGAGGTAGCTCGTACATATATTAAATACGGTATTCATCACTCTGTTCTCTTTTGGGATAAGCTACATTATGTAGAATGCAGAAAAGGGGTAAGAAATATAAGCCAGATGAACTAAAGACACTATATCATAAAAAGAAAAGAAAACATAGCTAAAATTAGTTTGCTCCAACATTTGTAATATCTCTCTGCACCACTGTAAACTGTCAACCCATGCTTGCTTCCCCCAAATCATACACTGGAATTTTTCATCTTTTTATTGCATGTTTTTTCTTTTATGTCAAACACTGGAATTTGATGTAGTAGCATGCAGGATGATTTATAGCAATCAGCCCAACAAAGCATTACAGATAGGCATTGCTGAGCACCAGTCAAATAACACATTCTGCAAGGAAAACAATCACTAAGAATCCCACAGATGCCTTCAATATTATCATCTGTTTACATGACCAACCTAAGGTGACCAGATTTTAACATTGGTAAAGAGGGACACCATTGACCGGGGGGGGGGGGGGAGAAGATATGGCCTATTTTGTGGGAGTGGCTCAGCGGTCATGTGACCGGGGGGCATGGCCAACTTGGAAAATGTGGTGAAACTCACTTAACAACGGTCTTGCTTAGCAACCAAAATTTTGGCCTCAATTGTGGTCACAAGTTCTTTCTTTCTTTCTTTCTTTCTTTCTTTCTTTCTTTCTTTCTTTCTTTCTTTCTTTCTTTCTTTCTTTCTTTCTCTTTCTCTCTTTTTCTTTCTGTCTCTTTCTCTGTCTGTCTGTCTGTATCTGTCTCTCTCTCCTCCCTCCGCCCATCTGTCACTGTGTGTCTGTCTGTCTGTCTGTCTGTCTGTCATTTACTCACTTAATCACTCATTCTGTGTCTCTATCTTTCTCTCCCTCCCTCTCTCTGTCTCCGATTCAATCCCTCCCTCTTTCATTCTCTCTGTGCCTCTCTCTGTCTCTCTCCCTCCCTCCCTCCCTCCCTCACCATCTCTCTCTCTCTCTCTCTGTACTCTGTGTGTCTATCTCTGATTCCCTCCCCCGTTTCTCTCTGTCTGTCTGTTTCTCCCCCCCCCCCGGGAGCCCTTTCAGACCCTGGGAAGTGCTCCGGTAGCTTCCCCAGCCAGCATGCCGGCCACTCTTCTGCTTCCCAGGGGCTGAAGGGGCTCTGTGTGGGGAGGAAAGGAACTGGCTGCCAGAGGCAGCGGGTGGGGCAGGCAGCCAGCAACATTCACTACCCGCCTGCCCCGCTTTCTCACCCCCGGGCTCTGCGGGGGGAGGAAGGGAACTGGCTGCCAGTGGGTGAGCTAGTGGGGTAGGCGGGTAGCGAATGTTGCTGGGCGACACCGCCCGCCCCGCATGCCTGCCCACCCTGCCCGCTGGCTCCGGCAGCCAGTTCCCTTCCTCCCCCCACGGAGCCCCTTCAGACCCTGGGGAGCAGACGAGTGGCTGGCATGCTGGCTGGGGAGGCTATGGCTGCCTCCTTGGCTGTGGGACAGCTGGACCGCTCCAGATTCAGCGACCAGCTGCCGCGGCTGCCATTGCCTGCCTCACCCCCTGCTGCTTAGCTGGGCGGCTACGTCCCGACTTCCTGCTCCCGCCTCACGACCCGGATCTTCCGCTGAGGCAGGCAAGTCAGACCGCAGGAGGAGGAGAGGAGTGGCGTGGCAGGTGGGGAGGAGGAAGAGGAGGAGCAGGAGGAAGATTTGGAATATTCAAAAAATCAGGAAATTTTTAAAGGGACGCGGGATGCGGGACTAATTATTTATATGCGGGATTATCCTGCCAAATGCGGGACGTCTGGTCACCTTAGACCAACCATACATTGGCAAAGAAACACAAGACAGAATTGAAAAATAGATGCTGCACCTAGCTGTTCACTCGCTCATCTCATTTCTCTGTGAAAGGTAACTGCTTCAGCAGAGGACCAGTAAATACATAGACTGAGATTGTTCTACCTGAAGAGCTCCACAAAGAGGGTTTGAATTGAGCCTATCTTTAATTTCTTCCTGAAATTAAGTGTAGCTCCTTTTCAAAGTTACTGCCCTGTTAATGGATGGAATCTTCTAGGTATTGACTTGGGGGCAGTGGTGGGTTTCAAATTTTTTTAGAACCTCTTCTGTAGGTGTGGCCTGCTTTGTGGGAATGGCTTGCCAGCCATGTGACCGGTTGGGAGTGGCTTGGCAGTCATGTGACCGGGTGGGAGTGGCCAACTTGTAAAATGTGGTGAAACTCACTTAACAACACTGTTGCTTAGCAACTAAAATGTTGGCTCAGAAACTCTGGCATTTGAAGCACGCAAGTCTTAAAGCTGTCAAGTTACAAGACCCTTGCACCTGTAACCCTTTAGAAAAAACAACAACCCAGGGGTGTTCAAACTTTAAGACTTGTGGACTTCAACTCCCAGAATTCCTCCTCTCGCTCTTCATCTTGATGATGTGCGGACGGATGGGGGGAGGGAGCTGGAACTGGTTCTATACGGCACTGTAGATTTGTGGAACCTCTTCTATAGAAAAGGTTAGAACTGGCAGGAACCCACCCCTGCTTGGGGGTATTTACAATCCCAGTTACCAATTTTGTTGTAAACAAGTACAATGGCAATAAAGATTATACTTACTTATAGCTAAGCAGAAACTCAGCTTGTGCAGAGAGCACAATATTGTATTTATGAACATACCAACTGCAACCAAACTTTCAGAATGTTTTCAGTCCAGATTTGTGTGTGAAGGAAATGTTGAATGATGGTGGTGATGATGATATTGTTCGGAGTAAGCATTTGTCCTTTGAGCCTAGCAGCTCAAAGGACAAATATATTTTTAGAGACTAAGATAAGGACAGAGAACACCCTGGAAATACAGAATGTAGAAAGCTAAACACTGCAGCCATAGAGAAGCAATAAAATATTCTGTAAGCCGCCTTTAGTCACCATGTTTGAATAGGCAGTAATATATACTCAATAAATAAATAAATAAATAATGTTGAGAAATGGAATCACCCAATCCATTCTTTGAGTAAAGGTTTACAGTTAGAATGTACAGCAAGAATGGTTTTATAACTGAATAATCAACAAAAATCAGAGAGGAGATTTATTTTTTCGTGTAACCCTTTCTCACGAGAAATGCGCCCCCCCCCCCAATCTTTTTATAAAGGCTGCAAAAGAGTTTATAAAAGGGAGGGTGTTGGAGCAAAATAAACTTCCTGTTGCCAAGGAAACCAAGCTCCACTCCCTTCAAAGATCCACTTGCCAGATTAAACATTTCTATGTTGCCTCCATATACTACTACTGCAAATTATGTATAATTAAGTTCAACCAGAGCAGAGTCAGGGCAAGAGCCTTGCTGTGCACCATAGGCAAACAATGAAACAACCAGCTCAGCGAAGGGCCCCTTCTCTTCCACGTGTGACAGCCAGTGTCCTCAGCAGGAACCATAGCTGAATTGTCCCATAGAATCATGATTTTAATTATATAACTCCTGATGACTGAAAATCATGCGATGCAAAAATGCGAACAAAACAGCAGCATCTTGGCACTGTAACCCAGATTGAAAGAAAGTCTGGCAGCTTCTATCTTCTGTTGAAGACTCAGTTATGCTTATTTTGTGTCCATATAATATATAAAATTATAGGCATTCATATATAATTAACTTGTGCCTGAAGGCATGGCTTATCTTACTTTATTTTGGACAGTACCTAACTGGCCATAAGCAAACATGCCAACCCCCCCCCCCCCCCCCCAACACACACACATATTTCTTAGAAAAGTGACTCGGTTTACTAATGCTAGGAAATAAAAGTCTTGGCTAATATATAACCATGTTCATTATCAGGTGCTATAGTGCTCTACAAATCTTTCAAAAGAAATTGTTTTTTGAATGACTAGTTCCCTGGGGGTATATGATTTCAGCTTGGCAGCGTGATTAATATTTGCACTAACATTAACAGTTGAAATCGTTTATTATGTTTGCTTGACAATCTTTGTGAATTTTTTAAAGTTCACAGAATGTATCATAGCTGCCCAATCTGATTTAAAACTGAGAGCAGTGATCACTCTGGGTGGACTGTGCTCTCAAAACAACAGAAAGAGTGAACGGTGGAGGGATGAACTGTATTTTTCTTATAGGTATTGCACCTGTTCTTGTCCTCCAGGAATTTCCTAAAAGCCCCAAATCTCAGAGGAGCTGGTTGTATTGTTTTCTGCTCCCTGAGTGATAACAAGTCACTGAGTCAGCACAGATTCATAGTGTGATGAGAAAACACTGGATGTCCATGAATGGATAGATTGGGAACAAACAGGGATTTATATATAGGAGTATGATCTCTGAAAACGTTACTGCTTCTAACCATAGGCATTTCTCCTTATTCCATCAAGCCGGCCTAGCTTAGCCAATGAGTAAATGTATTTTAGAATTTTAATTGGGATTTTTAGCACAGGCTTTTAGTTTAATTTATTCTTAATTCTTCTGTATTTATTGTTATTTATCGATTTTAATTTCCTGTGCACCGCCCTGAGTCCATTTCGATGGAGAAGGGCGGTTCTATAAATCTAAATAAATTAAATTAAATTAAAATTCTCTCTCATTCTCATCTTATGATACATATTGATTACAGATGCTCCACCCCAGTGGTGGGTTCCAGATTCCATTCCGTACCAGTTGGAACGGGCCCGATGGCGTCCATGTGGACGCTTAGCACATGCATGCGTCTTGGCGCTTCCGTGAGCCTCCGCAACACTCCAGCTGCTCAGCAGAGCGTCGCGCAGGCACTGTACGCGCTGTGCACGTAAGCACTGAAGACATAAAAGAATGGTAAGAAGCTCGGGCGGGCGGGTGGGCCCTCCGGAGCACCGTACCAGAACAGTATCCGATGCTCCGGGCAGGCTCCAGTACGCCTGTACCGGGGCGTATGTCCTGCAACCCACCACTGCCCCACCCAATAAGTCAAACATACTTGTATGGCATAATGTCTGAACATGGTCCAAAAAGGGTATTACAGTCCTACTATTATAAATTGGCATGTGAGGTCCCTTGTGTGTGGATGTTAAAAAAAGGTCAAGATGGTGGCTGAGAACACATGAGGGACGACCACCCCCTTTTTATATGCACCACCTATACATGCCACACATATAAAAAAGGAATGGTATCTCAGTTGCACAATTGTGATTGGCATCTTGATTTGTTTTTACTCTCTTACCACTTCCCATCCTGAATAAGCAGTTTAAGCCTTAGATCTCTTTTGTATTTCTTCAGCCAAGTTTGCTCATTGCCTGTATTCTCCTTAATTTATTTGTTTCTAACCTGATTTAAGTTTGCACATGTCTAAAGTAATTGTTGCTGTTGGTATTTAATAAACAAGACACGTTTTCATGCATTTGGAAAGAAACCTAATCTTAAATACCACAGCATTCTCTAGGTCTTTATGCAACTAATAACTCAAAAAATGCATTGAATAAAAATACTGTAAGATGCATCAGAGGAGTCTTCTAATGTTTCAAAGTACATTTTTCTGTACATATTTAAACCAGATCAATGCTATTTTATTATAGGAAATTAAGAGCCCTGAACAAGAAATTATCTGCATGTCAAGGAGCCTAGGACAGTTAAAATCTGGGAGTTTAAATGGTAATGTCCAGCATACAATGTGTTCGCTTAAATTACAGATCCTTAAGGTATAATTAGGAGGATATCTCACTGCTTTTCTTTCTACCTAGACAGGATCACATTGCAGCAAGCAGCTTGGCCTTGCTAGATGGGCTAATAAGGACATGAGAGGATCCACAAGGACTTAAGTTACGTGACAGTTTTCTTCTTGCTTTGATTGGAGACATCTAGCAGGGCATCGGCATAATTACAGATGCTGTTTTTATTATTTTCATTTTTAAGCTATATGTTTCTGTAACAGAATGATGCCATGGCTGAAGCGAGTAACCTATGGGGAGGGGAGAAGAACTGTAAAATAAATTTTGGAAAACAGTGAAGCTTAGTTCTGAGTGGATGAGTATGGCTGAATATTTAGATTGCTTTATAAAATATTCTGGTCTGGTTTAATGAGAAGTTATAGGATCTCATAGAAACAAAGAGCCAAATGAATCTTTGGGAGATGGGGCAGAGATAGCAAGAGAATATGAAGGAAATATAATAAAAGCCCCAATTAAAAATTCTAAAACCACTGCATGTATATTTCTTCTTTGATGGAGGGTTTCTAATAATCTATGATTCATCGGCTTGTTCTTAGTCTTATTTTTTCTTACTGTAAATATGTAGGTTATTAGGTTAGCTAAAAGCAGGAAAACCTTGATCAAACCAGAATCACTTTCATTCAAACAACCATGAACCTGTTCCTTTGTATTTAGCATAAAGATAGCTTTGGCTATTTTTTAAATATATATTTTATTATATTTATATTTATTTTACAAACCACATAAAAACTAACACAAGCTAATAAAGAGCAGAAGCAAGCAAGCAAGAAGAAAAGCAAAAGTGCAACACCCCCCCCCCAAACCCAGAAGCTTCCGATTTCTTTGCAGCAAATATGTGTAAATTTTACAAATTCTCTTTTACTGTATGATTATTTTAAAAAAACACCCTTATTTTTTTCTGGATGGGTGGTGGTCTTCAATGCAGTTAAGGATGAAAAGGAAGTTGGTGTTGAAAGGTAAATTCTGATGATTGTTTTCTCTTCTTCCTGTTTGCACTCCAAATTTGCCATCTTCCCTTTTCCCCTTTCCCTTCTATTGGGATTGGGGTGAAAAGCAATCACATCAAAAAGAGTAAACTAGAAGTTCTCCAAGATTGTGTTGTGGCCAAAACTTGTCTCACCTAAAGCTGTAATTTTATTTGCATGCATACAAGTATGTACTGGACCATCAGCAAAATGTTGATGCTTTGCTAAGTGGCCGTAAGAAAATGCAGAAACAGAATACTGTCTACCTTTGGCCCACTGCAGATAGGGTGGAAATTACAGTATGACTTTGAAAAGATTTTAGATAAACCATTCCGTTTGGTCTTGTTATTGTTTGTCCTTTCCTAATAGGTCAGCATGCTCGCCATTCTATCTTTTGAGATATGCTTGGTGAATAGAAACAATTCAGTTTACTGGCCACAGGTTTTTAACTGAATCTTCTCCTTGTCCTACTCAGGGCCAATTCAGCTGGCTGTGAATGCTTTATTTGTTTGTTTGTTTACAAGGGCACATTAAGCAGTTCATATGCATGAGAAGCATCTCACACATTATCACCACATATTAAATAGCTGTTGTCAGAAATCCATTTATTGCATTAAGCCATTCCTTTTTTTGCTCCTATATTGCTCTCTTCCTAAATGTACCTAAAAGTGCACATAATGTCCATATGCACCCATTTTGGCTTAGCACAATGGATGAATTTGAGCATTATATTTTGTTAACCTTAGTTTATGACTTAGTGTTAAGTATACTCTTGGTGTGTTAAACTCTGAGAAGAGGGATAATTTAAAAACGTCCTTTGGCAGACTCCTTTTTCAAAGGATTCCTTCGTAAACAATAATTATAAGAGCTGCCACTAAACTTCCTGACACACCCTAGTCTGTTTGTCAGGGGAATTGCTAGCTATTCTACCAAGGACTTATTCTTTCATGCCCCAGTTTTTCTGATAGTAAAACTGGAAAGTAAAGTGTTTTGGATTTTCCTGTCACAGCCCAGAAACACAGCTATTAAACAAACATTTTTTTTAATCAGCAAGCAGTAGCTGTATACAGGTAGTTCTCAACTTAGGACCATAATTGAGCCCAAAATTTATGTTGTTAAGTGAGATATTTGTTAAGTAACTTTTGCCATATTTTAGGACCTTTCTTGCCATGGTTGTTAAGTGAATCATTGCAGTTGGTAAGTTAGTGACCTGGTTGTTAAATAAACCTGGCTTCCCCATTGACTTTGCTTGTGAGAAGGTCACAAAAGGTGATCACATGACCTTGGGATCAGTGGTGGGTTCCGGATTCTGTTCCAGTACGTTTGTATAGTTGGAACGGCCCCGGCGTCACCCACATGGACACGCGCAGTGCGTGCATGCGTCATAGTTGACTGCAATGCTTCAGCGAGCCTCCGCGATGCTCCAGCTGTTCGGCGGAGCGTTGCGCAGGCTCTGTACACGCCATGCGTGTGTGCAGAAGTGCAAAAAGCTTTAAGGACAGGTAAGCAGCTTAGGCGGGCAGGTTGGCCCTCCGGAACACTGTATCAGAATGGTACCCGGTGCTCTCGGCTACCGGCGTGTACCGTCTGCAACCCACCACTGCTTGGGACAGAATAATGATCACAAATATCAACCTGTTGCCAAGTTTCTGAATTTTGATCACATGATCATGGGGATGCCGCAAAGGTCGTAAGTGTGAAACATGGTCATAAATCACATTTTTCAATGCCATCGTAACTTTGGATGGTCACTAAATGAACTATTGTTAAGTCGAGGACTACCTGTAATAGGGCAGTCTTCCATAGAATAAAGGTTTTAATGAAAAATCCCCTTCTAAGAATGAAGAATGAAGGCTAATCTATAGATAGAAAGGCAACAAACATACACAACAGAATTCAGATAAAAATCAATGCTGACAGCTTTGTTCAACTGTTACATAAGCCTGCTGAATAAGCTCTGGGATTTCCACGCACATTCACTACATAGGGGTTGGTTGGAGGGAGAACATTTGAGTCTCCTGCTTGGTTGTTCATAGGCAATACACTCTTGTTACTATTCTCCCTCTTGCCTTTTCATTCCTAAGGTAATACAAGCCCTTTTGCTGCCAAGCAAGCAGAATCCATAATGCCACAACTGTAATTTAAGTTTCTGAAGTGAAAGAGGTACTTTGGGTTCTCTCGTTGCTGACTCCACAGGAGAGAGATTGTTAATAATGTCAACTGTTCCATAATGCTGGACAGGAGAAGATGCAAGAAGGGAGGTGACTGATAACAAACAGTGGCCAAAGGGAGCAGATTAAATTCAGCAAAGTGAAAGGTTCCCCATAATGTTTACTGAGATTTCCACATGGCTGTTCTCTTTACCCCAAATTCTTCCAAAGCATTGTTGCACTACCCGACAAGTATTCTCACCACTGAGACCAGCATTCCAAATGAATGGAATGCCAAAATCAGCATCCAGTCTCTGCTCCCTTCCTTTTCCACCTTTCATTGTCACCTGTGGTTTTGATGAAGATTGAGACGAAACAGTCTGAGAGAGGAAGGATGAATCAAAGTCAATGTCTTCCTCGCTTTGAGATCACAGTCACCAGTCACTGGTTCCCACAAGCTGACCTCCAGATCTTGGACATCAGCAGGGTAGTTTTCTCTTCTGCCACCACATAGAAACATGTACTCTTTTTGTAGGGAGAGCGATGGGATCTATAGATCCCAGGCAGGGGGTGGGGTGGGGGGATTAAAACAACTGAATCTGTGTTTCATCCCAGCATACAAACTATCCCAATTCCTATTGTGCTATTGCAATGCTTTCCCATTGCTGCATGTGTCTGTTTTTGTTTTTGTTTTAATTTTATGCTTGTCTTCCTCCACTCCATCAGCTTTTGAATTCTATGGTCTCGCTGACAAAAAGCCACATTTTTGCTCATCTTACGTTGAAAACTGCTCTGTGTGCTGGCAGTTGGTTGCATTTATTGCCTAGTGACTTGTTTGCTCCTGACTTAGCATTTGAATAAAACCATTGTCTTTTGATCATTTGAATATTTATATCCATATTTACTGAATATTTGCACAAAAGGGGATAAATACTTAAGTATTTCGTTTGCCACAATTCCAAACATATTTCACATATTTTGTGAATACTGGCCTTAATCTACGGACTAAAAAGCTTTTGTAAGCTGCTACTGTATTCATTCAAAATGTATAAATGCCTTGCTTTTTCAATAATTGCTATTAGTTTTTAAATCCATACTTTTTGTTTAAGAGTGTGTACATGTTACAGTTTGAAAAGGTTGAAGCTGGTCCATATTATAAATCATTTAGCTGGGTTGAAATCATGTTATGTTTTTTCTCAGTTTCAAAGTTAGCTAACTCCCAAGTAATAAAATAATACCGAACACATTATTCAATATACAACAATATCAGCATTGTTTTCTGGAATGTCATAGTTTAAGGCTTCTGCTTAAATAAAATTATATCCATTAACCTCAAGTAGGGAAAATGAGATTCTTTGTCATACAAAATTGAGTTTGTTCCTAACTAGAATATTAATTATCATTATTGCATCTATTTCTGGAATATGTTCTACTGTTACAGACAACTGCTAAAATACTTTCTCAGTAAATCCTATATGGCAGCAGTAATAGTATGATTCTGTTTCAGTGTTATGGTTATATATTTTGTAATTATCCCTTCTTGGATTTATCTCTCATTTAAACATTCTTCTTAAAGAAATATTGATTTTTACAAATAAGAAATAAATAGCAAATTGAAAATTGTACTATGCGTCATTTGAGTATAGCTATGGTATGTTTAGAAACCAAGGTAATTCTGTTCAGAAATAAGAAAGATGTTGATTAATGAATTTGGTAGTTCCTGATTTAATGATTTATCACAAATATATAATAGATAAAATATATATTTTATAATATATAAAATTATATGTACATAATTTTATATGTTATGCATTATATATTATGACAACACAGTGGCTCCATGGTTAAGACATTGGACTTGTTAGCTGGGAAGCTGGTAACCCAGGTTTGAGACTCAAACGCCATGTGATGGGGTAAGCTCCTGTCCTTGCCCCAGCTCCTGCCAACCTAGCAGTTCAAAAGCATGCAAATGAAGGTAGATAAATAAGTACCACTTTGATGAGAAGGTAACAGCACTCCATGATGTCATGCTGCCCACATGACCAAGGAAATAATTTTGAAGACCGCTAGCTCAATGGCCTTGAAATAGAGATGAGCCACACCCCCTGTAGTGGATAACGAGTTGCAGAGTAACTCTTTCACCTTTTTAAATAATATCATACCATACCATACCACACCATACCATACCATACCCTATTTGTTATATTGTATTAGATTATATTAGTTTGCCACATAGCCAGATGTTCAGACTGGATTTGGCAATTTTTAATCACCTATCGAGTCCTTCCCAAGGATCTGGGATAGGCAGATGTTGATGTTTTATGGTGTTAGAGGTATTGTTGTGGGATGTAAGCTGAGTAAAGCTGAGTAAAGCTGTGTTTTTGTATTTGACTGATGCAAAATATTACGTCCATTATTATTTTATTCCTAGATACTTCTGAAAGGAGAAAAAAGTTCCATGCGGATTTCATTAAAGCAAGATTTTGTGCATTTGGCATTATAATAAGTAGATGAGTAAATAAGCAAATATCCGCAGCCAATAACCCTGTCCTTGTACCGTGACCTTTGAGTCTCATATACAGTAAATATATCAATATTTTATATGTCTGGTTAAGTAAATTGTAATCCACAAAGCCTATGCTAATAAATTGGTGTTTTTATTACTCCAAGTTAGCAATATAATTTTACAATATAGATGTTTCCCATTAAGCATACTCCATTCTGTCAACTCAGATGTAATCCCAACAGTTGTCTAAACAACCACCAGTGCACTCTTCATCCTTTATAATCCAGTCACAAAGTCCTCTGGGATTTAATTCAGTTCCTCTCACTAAATTATCCTTGGGGTTTTCTCTCTCCGCCCTTCCATTCAAATCTATGGGCACCAATCTCTAAGGACATTCTAGCTTAGCAGCAGGAGATCTGGAATTTTCAAACTGGATATTGTCCATAATATACCTGCAGGGTCTCCAAACTGATAAAATTAATCTACAGGATTGATTTTAAAAAAAAGTTTTTCTTTTTTCTTTTTATGCCCTAGGCCAGGGGTCCCCAACCTTTGCAACTTTAAGTCTGAAGGACTTCAGCTCCCAAAGCTGGCTGGAGAAGTCTGGGAGCTGAAGTCCTTCAGACTTAAAGTTGCAAAGGTTGGGGACCTCTGCCCTAGGCCTTTAATCCTGTGAACTATTATATCCTACACCCAGAGATCCGGTTTTGGATGAAGAATCCAGGCTCATGGTCAGTTGGAGGCTGGTGAGCCAGCCATTGGATAAACCCATGTCAAGTGGAATCTCAAAATGTACCAGGCAAGTCCCAACATTATCAGGTTGGGAGCTTGCAGACAGAAGTTTGCTATCGCGCAAAACACAGCAGCCAGATGTGCCAGCATGCAGCTCTACTAATCAATACCCTGCATGGGTGAATGGGAGTGCACATCTAGCCATTGAAACTCCCTACTTCCTCTGGATAGATTTGTGGATCTATACCAGCATTGATGGGGTTGGGGACAGCTATTTGGATACATATAGTTTTATGTTGGTGAAAGAATGGGTGGCTGTGAGGAAAGATCCAGCTGTGAGGAAAGATCCAGTCTGACCCAGTGTGCATTCCTGACATGCCTAGTACACAGTTCAACTCCTCCCCCTGTCAAAAACATCCCTAAGTGTGATGCCTAACACTAAAGGCTCTCTTTGATCTGGAGAAGGAAGCCCAGATTTTGGCTCAATGCTGAAATCGCTGCATGACTCTGGCTGTTTAGTCTCCTGGGTTGGGAATGTTTTCATTGTTGGTCTTGGATGGAGTGGCATTAAAGACCAACAACTTGGGGGAAACAATTGGGGATAGGCTGGAATCACAGCTAATCATTGAAAAGCTCAGGAGGGTCTTTGCTGCAATGGTATGTGAGAATGACCTTAGGAGGCTGTGCAAAGAGAAGCAGCCAAGCAAATGGTGTAGTAGGCACAGGAATGTGGTCAGGGTAAGTGGCTCAGAAGAGACCCCCCACAGGGTTGAGCAGATCTCCTGTTTCAAATACCTGGAAATAGTCCTTCATTCTGCAGGAAACTCCATTTCACCCCATTATCTTGCTGAAAATGTAGAGGAGCTGATCTGCCATCCTTAAAGTCTTCAAGATAAGAGGTGGCCTTCATATACCCGTAGCACTCCAATTATTTGAAGCCAAGCTAATAGAACAGCTTCTTTTTTAGAATACTGTATGTTCGATCCAAATACGTTTGACCCTTCAAAATGTTTCTCTAGTGCCACCCTGAGACTAGAGGCAGGCCTGATGAAAGTGGAGGTTCAAATGTGGGTGACCATACTTAGCTATGGGCTAGACGATCTTTTTCTCCCCTTGGTTTTGCCCCATTAACTATGAGAGATGATTTTCAGTCCAATAGAAAAATGCAAAAGTGACTAAAATCTTATTCTTGGGCTTCTCTCCAGGTCTTCTACTCAGCATGGGATATGATTAAGCCAAAGTGTTTATTAAAACATCTTGTAGCAGACACAGAGCACCAAATGAATCTAGACAGGTCCCTCATCTTTATTGCCAATGAGGAGCAGGCACTCTGCTTCCCCAATGACATATTTAATTAAACTTGAAATATCTAACCACTACTTGGGATGTGGTGGCTCAGTGGCTAAAATGCTGAGCTTGCCGATCAGAAGGTTGGCAGTTCAGCGGTTCGAATCCCTAGCGCCACGTAACAGAGCGAGCTCCCGTTACTTGTCCCAACTTCTGCCAACCTAGCAGGTCGAAAGCACATAAAAAAATGCAAGTAGAAAAATAGGAACCACCTTTGGTGGGAAGGTAACAGCTTTCTGTGTGCCTTTGGCATTTAGTCATGCTGGCCACATGACCACAGAGACATTTTCCGACAGCACTGGCTCTTAAGAATCATTTCTACAACTCGTTCTAGATGTTTCTCAAATCTTTCTGCAGTTTCTAAACGCTGACATTTCTGCACTTCCATCATGACTCTTAAAGTCTCTCTTGCTTGGGGAGGTCGATATTCATTTATAAGCGCTGAAACAGAAATGATCACTGCCCCCTAGAGTCGGGAATGACTAGAACATATGTGCAAGGGGAACCTTTACCTTTACCTTACCTAACCACTGGAGTACCTTTGCTTTGTCATACCCTCTCTTAAGCTGTCCTTGAAGTCTGATACAGGAAAATTCCCTACCTGGACAGACAATGCTGTGGTGGCGCAGTGTTAGAATGCAGCATTGCAGGATAACTCTGCCCATTGTCAGAAATCCAATCATGACTGGCTCAAGGTTGATTCAGTCTTCCATCCTTCTGAGGTCAGTATAATGAAGATCCAGATTATTGTTGAATGTAACTCACCTTCCTTATGCTGGTCTTTGTCTATAATAAAGATTTGATTGGCTTCAGAAGAGACCCTTGCTAATTTCTTGAGCTATAAATGGGTTGTGGGAGGGAAGTACTTTCATCATAAAAGAATGATGAGAGATGTCACAAAACAGAGCACAGTAGAAACATGGCCAGATGAGTTAATCCTACATTATTGTAACAAAAACCTGTGTGGATAACTAAAACATGGCTTGTTTTGGCTTAGTGTGTGACCAAGCCATCATTGGATAGGATGCACAACAGGTTCTGTGGAAATCAGCCACTGAATCCTTTGCCGTAATAGCTGGCTGAAAGAGTTGAAAAATGATGAATCTTTCCCCTCAATAAGAAGAGATCTTTGGATAAATTTTCTAGTCAGGCTGACAGGGACAATTACTTAATTTTCACCTTCAGTTATACAAACCTCTTAACCCACTAAGCCTCTTAATCTCTGAGGTATGAAGGCAGTTGGGAGCCTGCCCGCAATCTTTGATAGTTCTTTTACAAAGGCTTTACTAAATGTTGTACTAATTCAATTTATTAACTTAATCAGCCAGAAAATATCGTCCAATGAAACATCTAGTGACAGCAAAAGCAATTTAATTTAAATGCAGTCTAATAGAATACCTAATGTTAAGTGTATTTTAAAAATAATACAGTGATGAAATTTGATGAAATTTTATTGCTTGAAATTGCAATCCAGTGGACAACCTCTTGGAAGCAGCATACCCCGAGAACCACAGTGGGTCTTATTTTTAAGTAAACATGCACAGAATTGCTTGTTATCAACAGGGCAATCAGAAAGTTAATACCTATATAACAATAACATTTGAATCTATAAAGCTCAAAATATCTTTTAAGTCAGACTCATTGGCTCTCTCCACTTTCTCAATGTTCTGACATATTTTAATGTAAACATCTAGTATTAAAGAATATGCAGTATATAAAATCATGCAAATATGATTTTCCCTGAATGAGGTCAGCTAGCACAGGGATTGTTTAGCCTTTTTATCAGCGATGGCGATCTGTAGGGGGAGCCCTCTCGTCACACTGCAAAACTGATCCAAAGTTTTGATTAGTCTGGCTGAAAATCCAGCAAGCTTCTATTATAGCAGATTCAGCAAGCTTCTATTATAGTTCAACAGATACTGCATTAATAATCAAAATTGTGAACCTTTCAAAAATGCCAATTAAGTAGTCATCCACTGAGTGATATAAATCAATCAAAATACCAGAGGGTACCTACTATATATTCATGTCTCTTACCTAAAAACTAACAGTCCATTTAAAGTTCAAGACTGTTTCTCAATGTCACTAAAACTGGGAAATAGTTTAGCTGTCTGAGTAACTCGATGAAAGACTAACACTTAGGACGACATGTCCCAAAATACAATGCCTACCTTTTTCCTTGACTAATATTCATACAAGAATAGAAAGATATTTGCAGGAAACAGTTGGTAGTAACTGAACTAAAGCCCAAACAGTACCTCAAGAAAAATCTGGGTTCTGCATCCACTGCCACACATGCCTATCTTCTCTCTAGTTTGAGAGAAGAAAATGCATGCAGACCATGAGTGTTGTCATTTCACCTTTTTTATTAACTATTGTACACATTACACAGACTTATCACCTAATAAAACCATCTCCTCTACAGTCATGGAAAAGTATGGGCACTCACCTGGAAAAACTGAAGTCAAGAGAAATTGAAAGTGTTAACATTTCTTTATATTTTGGCCATAAAGGCAGGCTACAAACCTATGCGCTGATGAGTCAATTTTACTTAAGACAGTGAGTTGCTTTTCTAAAGGAAAATCAAAAGACCAAATTTCCACCAACAGGAGAAGACAAGCATCTTGCGTGTGTATATGTGCCAGCCTTTAGATCAGTGTTTCTCAACCTTGTCAACTTGAAGATGTCCGGACATCTTCAGGTTGACAAGGTTGAGAAACACTGCTTTAGATTTAACAGGTTAACAGAGTTGGAAGGGACCTTGCAGGTCATCTAGTCCAACCCCCTGCCCAAGCAGGAGACCCTACATCTGCCTCTACCTAGGATTGAACTCACAACTTCCTGATTGGGAGGCGAGAGCTCCCCCTCTAGGCCACAGAAGCTTGCTAGATGTATTATTAGGAACACAGTCATCATCTGTGCATGGAATACATAGGAGTCATTACATTTACTACCAAGAATATTCTAACCACCTATGCCAGTGATGGCAAACTTTTTTTGACTCGCGTGCCAAAAGCGGGAGGAGTGCAGGGGGGCTTGTGCACGGACGTGCCACACATACGCGCACTTTCCCCCTCTGGTTTGCTCGTATGGTCATTTTTCGCCCTCTGGAGCCTTCAGGAACCTTCAACCCTCCGGAGGCTTCAGGGAAGCCTCCGGAGGGTGAAAAATGGTCTCAAAAGAAGGCTGAAGTCAACTGGACATGCATGCTTGGGCTGACAGGGCAATGCCTCACGTGCCTTAACAAATGGCTCTGCGTGCCACCTGTGGCACCTGTGCCATAGGTTCGCCATCACAGACCTACGCATTTCTAAGAGCTTAGGTCTCACAGGCACTGCACCTCACTCAATTTCCCATCCTTTAATTACTGGCACTTAAACTTAAATTGATTCTTCCTTAAAGGGCTGGTTGAAGGGATGGCAAAAACTCACGGGAGTTTTTAAGGCCAGTCTACAAAATTGCAGTTCGACTTACTTACTTGGTCAGGTTATTGCTTGGTATTGCAATACCATTGAAAAGATTCCCTGGAGGAGGTTGGAGAGCTAAATGGAAGACCTGGAGCGAACTAGGGTGGGGAGAGAGTTTGAAAGGCTGCAACAGATAATTCTGCCACTGTGATGCTCTCTTGATTTTGACTCCTAACTTTTATAAGTCCTTCTTCACAGGCTAAAAGGCAGAAGCTGAACTTTAGGCCAGTCCCTGGACAGCCCTGTTGGGCTGCTAAGAAGCGATTAGGCTGCAGCTGCAAAGATGCCAAAAGGAACGCTCAAAATTGAATGCTGGAGGGAGCGCGCTAGGCAGGAGTCTGCAAAGTTGGCTCTTTTAAGACTGGTGGACTTCAACTCCCAGAATTCTCAGCTGGTTGGGGAATTCTGGGACTTGAAGTCCACCAGTCTTAAAAGAGCCAACTTTGCAGACTCCTGCCTAGGGGATGGGTAGCCTATCTGGGCCCCTTCGGCCGCTTTCTTTGCCTCGAAGCTCTCCAGAAAGTAGACACAGAAGGGAGACGCGACTACTTTCCAACGGGAAGGGTGGGAGGGCTGGTCCTCAAAGCCCGCTCCGTGGTTGTTGGACGTGAAGAAGAGAGGTGGGCGAGGCCACCCCTTAGCGACTCCCTCCGCGGCGGGAGGCGAAGAGGGCTGGCCGGCTTCAATTCCACATCCTTCCCCGCGAGGGCCGAAGGAGGAGCAACAACCGCGGCAGCAACTGGCCGCTCGCACATGCAGCAGCTCCGCCGCCGCCTCCCCGCCAGGTCCTCCAGCGGAGACCTGCTGCTGGCGCCGCTCTCCGCTCTCTTTCACAGCCCCGTAATTTCCCCGTTTAGCATCTCGGCGAGTGCTGCCGGCGGGTGACCCTCTCCGCCCTGGGGAGCCAGCCGTCCAGGGTCTGTGCCCCACCCGCCTGCAGCCGCTGTCTTACTCCCCACCTCTCCGGAACCTTCCCGAGCGCTTCGGGGTACGTCCTGGGGTTGGATCGCCGGTGCAAGTACTACTCGACCCGAGCCCCTTTCGGAGGAGAGTTCTGGGCTGACCACAGTCTTACTCTTCTTCTGCCCTTTCCTTGAAACGGAGGTGTGCAAAAAGTGAAGCCTTCCCGACAAAGGTGAGAGTCGGTCGCGCCCTACAGCCCCCCCCCCCCCGCCCCGTTTATCGGAAAGGCTAAAGGCTTAGTCGATTTCCCTCGGTTTGTACTTATTTCAATTGGAAAGGTTGCGCAGCGGGCAGGCTCAAGAGGGTAGATCGCTCAGTTCGCGGGGTTTCCTCCTTAAAGACTTTGCGTGGCATTTCCTTGCCAGGCTTTGTCGCGGTTTCACCAAAACAAAATCCGCGCGTACGCGGGATCGCGGCGTGTGTCTGTTTGTGTGGGCGCCTCGCGTTGCCTTCAAAAACTAAAAAATGGGACGCCTTGGACTGTTCTGTATGTCGGTCTGAGGGATGCGAGGGAATATTCAGAAGCGGAGGTAGCGACGCTGGGCGATGGTGGTTTTAAAGGAGTTATCCTACAGGTCTCCTTGCCCTGTAGGCAGAGAAACTTTGGATTTGGGTCGGACGAGGGAAAAATGTGACTTCATGCGATTTTGCAAAGGCTCGTCGGTATATTGTAGCTCAACTTTTGTGTGTGTCTGCTTTGAAACGTTTGCTTCCAGCATCCTGCAGCTTTAAGCTGGGAATTTGTGCCCTTGTCGCCAGGGGGCGCGTGAAAGTGAGCCCCTCAGGGCAGATGATGATAATGATGATTTAAACACAGATCGAATAAGACGTTAGTGTCGTGCAAAGAGCAGGGAGAAAATGCAGATAGTTCCACAAAGCAAAACTGCTGTCGGTGGGGTTTTTTTTTAATTCCTGATGTTTTTAAAAAAAGAGAAAAGAGGCATTTGCTGGCTAAGTTCTCTTAAGACCCACAAACAGCAAATAAAAGTGGGTTCTAACTTGACCTTAGCAATAGCACCTACACGTATATAGCACTCCATAGTGCTTTATACCAATCACTGAGTGGTTTGCAATATCAGCACATTGCCCCCAACGATCTGGGTCTCATTTTACCGATCTCAGAAAGATGGAAGGCTGAGCAACCAAGAACTCCAGGCTGTGGGCAGAATTAGCCTGCAATATTGCATTCTAGCCACTGTGTCACAAGGGCTATTTAGTAGAATGCTATACTCTTTGTTCTCAGCAAAAGAGCAGTTTTGTAGTGGAGTCCTACCTGTGCTTACTAGGATGTACATAAATCTGAATTTTGAGCATCATAAAAGTTTATTTTGGGATGATCTTGCCTCCTGGTAATTTTGTGGACATCTCTTTGTAGTACAGAAAGGTCTTGCTATTTTGTGGATGTCCTTTCAACTTCCCATTGTGGGATTTCCTAGTGGATGCTGATTCAAGTACTAATTAGGTTTAAGTTTGCCTTGTTTGGGAAGATTAGCCAAGATGATTAGTCAATAATGTTATAAACTAAGAAAACAAAAAGCCAAGATATTATCCATCTGTGTTTTAAAATATATTTTGCATCATTGAGAAAGCAAAAATATAAGACAGTAGCCTCGTCCCCAATATCTTCATGCATAAACCTTTCATTTTGTACTGTGAAGCTAAATTACCAATATTTAAGTCAATTTATATTTTAATAATTTTTACAGTATTCCTTTCTATTAAATATAAGAACTAGAATATGCAACGCTGAACTCTGTTCAAGATTTCAAGCAATAAATACTTTAAATATCAAAAGAAGGATGTGTTGTTCAGACTACTGTGTAACTGATAGACCTCCTTGCAGGATCATTTCTTGCAATTATATATGCAACTCATTCTTGTTGTTATTCTATTAATCTTCAAGGTATTGCTGTTAAAATGAGCATCTACAATAATCTTTCAGATTATCAGATATGCAGTATACCTTCATCTTATTGGAGCTCAGTTTTGTCCAGGTACATTGAACAAAATTCATTCATCATTTTACACATCGGTAGTGCCATTTTATACATACATAAAACCCCATTCACCATTTATAAAGTAGTATTATACATGCAAAAATCTCATTTGCTGCTTAGCAAACATTTATTTCATGTATTAGTCTAGTAAACCAGTGCATGTAAAATATATTCTCCAAAAGGGAGCTATAAAAGTAACACAAAACTATGTCATAGCAACTAGTGTTATGTTCTAAATACCACATGCAAGTTATCTCCATGTATTCATTTCTTCCAATAGATATGAAATATTTATCTTGGAACAATACACTTAAATTTATAAAACTACATTAATGTTCACTTAGCAAACAATTCAGTTCTTCACACCATGTCTTCATATATTCTCAAATATCAAATTAATATTTACCAGCTGCTGTTTATAAACAGCTATTATTGGTTTATTAATTTATATTGAAGTCCTGTAATAGTAGAGGGAATTCTGGGAGTGTTTATTATTTCCTCTCTACACTTTGTCTCTCCAGTTTGGCTTTCTCCATTTCTTAACTAAGCATGATTGTAAAAATTAAAAGACAGGCAGGGTAACAAAAATAGAAGGTAAAATTCTATAGTTTTCAAGGAAATAGGAATCTTTTGGTGAGCGAAATATGCTCATTCTAAAATGGCCCAATGTGGCCAATTTTCCAGTACAGTAGATTAAACCCCAACAATCAAGTAGCAAACAATACCCCAATCAAGGAACTGCCAAGTAAGCTAACAGTAAAAAACAGCATAATCAAAGAACCAACAACACCACTCACACCAATAGTGACAGGGAAAGCCATTAAAATACAAAATGAGAAGAAACTCCACTCCCTATTAGCATTGATAATTTTACGTAGTTTGGTAATGAAACATCTGCAAGAAAACGATCAAGCTCAGAGAGCATCAAGGACCCCTGAGCCACAAATATTCTCTTCTGTTGGTGCAATAGATAGCTCTTGCTATCCATTCACCTGAAAAAGGAAACATGCCTTCCTTAACTGACTGTAGAAATTATTTGAAAGAAAAGAGGATAGTTTTGCCAAACAAACTTCTGAAATAGCACATGAAACCTCTGTACATATATGTTAAGAACATGTGGAGGCATAACATGCAAGTATGGTATACATTACTATGGTAAAATAGTCATCTTTCAAATATTAGTTTACCCCACATACTCAGTTTAAATGAAGCTCAGCTGCCGAAATCTATTGCTGCTTTTCATCACAATGTATTTATATTCAACTTAACCATCTGAGTTTACTTGAGGTATTCTCAGTCCAAGATGAATTATTGCCTTTAGGCACCATCAAGACTATCCAGAGATAGTTGATTTTGAAGACTTAATAGCTCCCTACGGTATCAATTCAGATGTAAACCAATTAATATACCCAGAAAGGTTTCCCAGATCATCAATTAATTTTGTTGGTTTTGGTTTGGAACCCTCAGGATCATCAATAGATACCAACGTGTTTAAAAATGGGGTTACTTTGCTTTCTATACCAGTATGAATTAGAACATGAATATCAGTATAGCCTTTATACTGTATAACTATAGTTGCTAATGGTTCCAAACTAAATCAAGCAGTAAAAGAGAGAGAAGAGCCCTGAGGGAAAATAAAACTTTGAAAATAATTAAAAATATGCATTGCCAATACATTTTATCAAAAGCCTTCTCAATATCTAGTGAAATGTTGACAGATCTAAAACAAATAAACCCTGCTTGATCAGGATGTACCAGGTGTGCTAGTACAGTGGCTTCTTGGGTTGGTTGGCAAGTTAATAAATTTTCTAAATAAATAGCATTTCTCCATTTTTCTTCATTAATGAAATAGGTCTATTTTTAATACAACATACATCATCCTGATTTGGTTGAGGAATAACAGTTCTGTAAACTGGTGGAGTACCAGACCCAAATATTCTAATAAATATTGAATAGCTTAAGAACTGAAATACTAGTATTGTATTTGGTTTATACTATTATTTATGTAAACCAACTTGGCAATGGCATTATTCTTCATACCATCATACTATGTTTCATATTATCATACTCTGCCTGAATAAAAAGGTAATAATTTCTTCACAATGACCTTGGCTCCTTGTGATTACATCCATTCAATGTTGTTTTCAACATTATGGAAATATTTGCTATTGCCTTATTCCATGATGCTTTTTTCAATTTTCCAGTCTAGTGAACAGCCATGGAATCCCAAGTGATTTCCCATCCAAGTTTTAACCAGGGCCAAGTTGCTTAGCTTTTAAGAATTGCCAATGTGAACTAAACTCTCTTACCTTAGTGTGTGTTCAGCTTTTTGACTCCATATCTAGTGAAAACTGAGCTAAAAGAAACATTCATTTCCTACCAAATCCTTATAGATTTTGTTTTGTAAATAAAAACCTTGAAATATTAAATTTGTGTCTTCATGCATTATGCAGCAGTTGTCCTAACTATTGAAATAAAAACCTGAGCTTTTGTTGCTTTATTAAATATGCCAAAAGTTTACAAGATCAGTGTATGAATTTCAAAAATCTCACTGTATCTGTGTTAACTCACGGTCTGCATTGGCAGAAAGCAATTTGTTTGCTCTCATATTTGTCGTTACTTTACTTTCAGTGTAATAGCATCAGAGACTATAATATGTAGCTACTTAAAAATTCAATAACATTAAAGCCAGATTGAGTTGCAAGTGGATTCCAGGTTATTTTACTTGTTTTATCCAAATATTTCAGAAGGACTCATAGATCAAATAATCAAATAACAACACTGCGGTGTAATATTAAAAGCTAAGCCCCTGAATGAAAAAAAGCACAGAATTACAAAGATAGGATCTTAAAAGGGAAGAATCATATTTACCCCTAAATTGTGAAATAACATCACTATATAATCTAAATACAGGTATTTACAACAGTTTGTTTAGTGCCTGTTCAAAATTACCACAGCCCTGAAAAAAGTGATTTATGACTGTTTTTCAGAGTTATGACCTTTGCAACATCCCCATGATCATGTGATCAGAATTCAAATGCTTGACAACTGGTTCATATTTATGACCGCTGTTGTGTCCCAAGGTCATGTGATCCTCTTTTGCAACCTTTTGACAAGCAAAACCAGTGGGGAAACCGGATTCATTTAACAACTGGGTTACTAATTTATCAACTGCAGTGATTTACCTAACAACTGAGGCAAAAAAGCTCATAAAACTCAGCACACATATCACTTAACTAGAGAAATTTGGGGCTCAATTGTGGCCATATGTCAAGGACTACCTGTAGGTTCACACCACTTTCATGGCTTGAAAATGCCCTATCCATCAGATATTGGAAGGTGGCAGAGCCCATAAGGCCAAATTGAACTTTGGAAATTAACAGTCTTTAAGGGGTAGCAAAAATCTTTCCCTTTGGATTCAGCTTCCAGTAGGAACTATCAATAATCCTGGATTATATCAAGTATATAATCTAGGGTTATTGCGTATATCTTATATTGCATATATATGCAATATATGCATATATATATATTGCGTATATTAGATATATGCGTATATACCTAATTCCTATGATCTAGAAAATAGTGTAGTCTTTTCCTGGAATGGCATGGCTTTCAGATTTGGCTAATGTGTTCATCTCGCCATCTACTTATTTGTATTGATCACAGATTTCAATTATTTGATTTCTAGTAGATGCCCATCTCAGCAAATGACTCTGGGAAGCTCACAATTCAGAAACACCTTAACATTAAAACCTTAAAATCATTTTAAAACAAAAATAATAAAATCATTAAAACACTAAAAAATTATCATTTAGATTTGTCTAAATTCATCACTTAGCTTTCTAACTAAGACTGTCTGGGTACTATTCACTATTCACTTTATGATTGTTCTGAAACATAACATAACACATAATCCATATAGCCATTAATGGCAGTTTTTCCTCTGTTGGTGATTTTCGAGTTTCAGCAATGGAAAGCAGGCAAACTCTGCCATTACAGTATCATATAGAGGAGCTGTATGGGAAGTAGCAGAGCTGAATTCTGATCCTGATGTAAATTTTAGGCACATGTGGTGGAGTAGTATATTTTGCATTGATATGATTTCTTCCCAGCTCTGGGATAGAAGAAGAGCATAGCCAAGCAGGGAAGGGAATGAGTCAGGAAGTCCATGAAAAGTAGTTTTTTTAAAAAAAAAAATTTTTAGCAAGCCTATCTCTATCACAGTCTTCTTTTTCTCATATAGCCAAACGAAAGGAGAGGGAAAGGGCAGAAAAGTGCTTAGTAGACCGACCTTAACTCTGACCATGATAGTGTGGGTTCTTTTGTTATACCAAATTTTTGCGGTAGCTAAGAAAACTTCATGGTCGGCCCTTGACTGTCTGGGTCATCTGCAATCATGCATTGCCAGCACATGGGAGGGACTTAATTTCCCTGGGGAACTGCTGACTTAATCATTTTTGCCATCTGAACAGGCGCGATGAGTATGAAGCCCAAGACATTATTTTGATTGATTAGCCTTTGAAGTTCTGATGGAATCTGTTTGTTTCTTTTGTGTGTGGATATTTTGTGTACTATAGTCGAGTATCAAGTTGCTGTTAGGTGTGAATGATATATTTAAGCATAAAACAATCTCCAGAGTGACTTAATCGACAGAAAATGTGCTTTCAGAATTCTGAAAATAAATCTGGTAGGTTGATTTCTATGTTTATATATAGCCAAAATACTAAAATATTTTTATAGAGCCAAACAATTACAATCCTGAGAAGTAAATGGTTTAGAGGGATTTGTAACAAGCACACAATTAAAAACATTTCAGCAACTTTCAGTAGTTCTATATTAAGGGAAATGTACCGTACTTTGTGGTATTTTGTTGTTGTTAAGCCAAACTGTAGAATTCAAGCAACCTGTTAAAATATTCTGTTGAACATAAGGTTTATGTATCCTATTTTAGGAAAGACAGCCGTTTAATGTTATCCTCCCATCTTCTACCCCCAGGGCAGACCTGTAATTACTAAACATGAGCATTGAGAAGATCTTTTGTTTTATGTCTTCTGTTTTTTCTTTCTGAAGTAGTTAAGCAGTTGGTAATATATTACTTCTTTCAAATGCAACAGGGTTCCTCCAATGGTACTGTAGGTAAAGAAATTGGGTTGCCTTCTGTTAGATGAACAGTTGTGTGATTGGAATCTGGCTTCTTTTTCTTGCTTTTTTGCTGCTGTTTCCTTTCATGGTTTAAGCTGCAGGTATAGTAACTACTCAGGCCGGTCTAGCCTCTCCTTCGTGCAGCCCTCCAGACCAGGGGTAGGTTCCGGCAGGCACTACTGCTGGTTCACTTGTGGGTGCACATGGGCAGTGCAATCAAATTTTTCTGCGCATGTGCAGAAGTGAAAAACAAGATGGCGGCACCATAGGCGCCGCCCGGAGAACTGGTTCAGGGGCATGGCAGGCCTGGGTTGCTGCCAGTTCCAGCAACTCAGGCTGCTGCCAAACCACTACTGGTTCAACCAAACTGGTCCGAACCGGTAGGAACCCACCACTGGTCCAGACGTTGCAGAAGGAGAAGCACCGCTACTCCTCATTATTAGTCTTGCAGGCCAGGGCCGCTGAGAGTTGTGGTTCAGCAGCCTCCAAAGGCATGAATATTAGGATACAATTTCCTTTGACAATTTCCTTTCCTTGGCTGGTTGAATAAGGGTTTAGCTCAGCCATAGCAAGAAAGCTACCTTTAAAACTTGCTGATCTCTAACCTATACATGATTGTTATTTTAGCCTCTGCTTTTCCCATTGAATCTGACCTGCTGTTAAGATCCGAAAATGTTCCTTGATGTCGAAGGGTTGTTAATTTGGCATGTGGGAGGCCACTTTCTAAGTTACTCCCAGGCTATAAATACAGTTCATACAGAGCTGTGTTTGGTACCATCCTCTTGTAAGGGTGCATCTTCTTTTTAATATTGTAATCATCTTGCTTTTAATTCTCTAATTCTGTACAGTATTTTTAATTTTTAAAATATGCTTTACACTGTAAATTGCCTGGAATCTATTTTTGTCATTTCTTAATTACCGTATTTATTCGAGTATAACGCGCAAAATTTTCTACCAAAAAAAGAACTCAAAGTTTGGGTGCGCGTTATAAATGAGGGTGCGCGTTATAAACGAGGGTGCGATTTTTATCATGGCCGCACGTGTTCAACAACGTTTGTCACTTACAATGCTTGGTCTGAGCCGAGAAAAAGTGAAACAAAATTTTATACCGATTTTAAATCGAAAATTAGGGGATGCGCGTTATACACGTGTGCGCGTTATACTCGAATAAATACGGTATATCCTTCTCTTCTAGAAGTTCAAGGTGGTATGCATACCACTAAATTTTGTCCACAACCACAACTTTATGAAGTAGGTTAGACTAAATGAGTGGCTTAAATCACCTGATGAAATCCAAGACTCCAAGAGTTGATTTGAACATGACTGCCCCTAGTTATAATCCAATTCCTTAAACAGAACATCACATTGGCACTCAAAGTCATTCGCAAACAGAAAGGTAGCACAAACGTTAAATAAATAATATGGCTGTTTAACTCACTTCTTTGCTACTCTGCCAAAAATATCTTTGATGCACTCATAAGTAAATACAGAAAATCTCAAGTGACCACGTGAATAGTCCTGAGTAGTTGACTGTTCCTGGTTGAGAGGTCCCTTGTAAAATGATTTGTATAAGTCTGGGTCTCAGAAGATGGTAGCATGTAGCTGGCCGACGCTAAGCAGGATCAGTCTTGGTTGCTAACTGGATGAGAGTACTATAAGGGATACAAGTTCTGGTGAGCCTAAAAGCCAATCTGGGAGGTTATGATAAACAATTACTGTATTCTCAGGAAAACCATATGGAAATATCTGTGCAGTTAGCTTAACCAGGCACCTTTCTTTTCAGAATAGCAGTGTTTCTCAATCTTGGCAGCTTTAAGATTTGTGGACTTCAACTCCCAGAATTCCCCAGCCAGCTATGCTACGCACCAGAGGAAGACAAACCTCCCAGAAGCGGCTAATTTCTAATCCTTTTAAATCATTCAAGAACCCTAAAATAGACAAATAGCTATGCTAGCTAGGGAATTTTTGGAGTTGAAGTCCACACATCTTAAAGCTGTCAAGGTTGAATAACATTGTAGTATAGTATATAGAGCAAAGGAACTTCAGAAACTGTAGGTTTGAACAGCTTCTTGGAAGATGGTTGGAGGGGCTAACCCAGGGGTGAAATGTACCGGTTCAAGTCGGTTTCTCCGAATCGGTAGTAAAAAATGCTACTGGTTCTCAGAACCTGTAGTAAAAAAAAGTTTCAACGATTGCATATTGCACAGCTGATCTTCAAAACTTTTTTTTTCTTTTACTTTTTAAGCATTTTTTAAAGTACAGGTTCTCTGGAAACTCGGGCGTGGTGGTCTGTTTTTGCTCCCAAAACCTGCTAGGCCAAAAACGGGGGATGGGGAGAAAGAAAGAAAGAAAGAAAGAAGGAAGGAAGGAAGGAAGGAAGGAAGGAAGGAAGGAAGGAAAGAAAGAAAGAAAGAAAGAAAGAAAGAAAGAAAGAAAGAAAGAAAGAAAGAAAGAGGAAGGGAAAAGGAGAGGGAGGGAGGACTACAAACCTGGCACTAGACACAGCTTCAAAGAATAATCCAGGGCTGGAAGGGACCTGGAGGTCATCTAGTCCAACTGTTAAAGTTGTTAAAGTGAGTTTCTGTCTTTTGATCCCCCAGTTATATAACTACATAGCCACGCCCACCCAGTCACATGACCCCACCAAGTCACGCCCGCCAAGTCACACCCATACAACCAGTAGTAAAAAAAATAGATTTCATCACTGGGCTAACCAGATATTGTGGAGACTTTAGTCAGCAGTGTAAATTGTCAATTTACTGATTCACAAACTTCTGGTGGAAATGTATTTGTTTTACTCATTGCCACCTTCATCAGTAAAGTCTGATGAAACACAGACATCAGTCTCTGGCTGCTGGCCAAGCATCATTGTTGATCTGAATACTTATCTCAGTGCTTCCTTTAGTATTACAAAAATACTTCTGAAGTATATTTAAAAGTAATGAGCTGAGAGATGAAAAATACAGAGAAATTAGGAATGCTACCTCAGTAAAAACGAGATTGATCATAAATCAGCATTGGTAGATGACATAAGGAGAATGTTAATGTACTAAAAGACTAACTCTCAGCAAGTATTTGATTCTTATCTCTAAGTAAAAGCTTTTTTAAAAAAAATCCATGCATAAGATACAACTTTTATATTATTGTACATCTTTTACTGATATTCCTTGAGCCCTCTTAGATCCTTCGGGGAGAGAGAGCGGGATATAAATAAATTTTATTATTATTATTTATTATTATTATTAATTGGACAGGAAATGTTACATCTGACATTTTTGAGTAATTATACATTTTACATATGAGGGTTTTTTTTATTAAAAAAACCAACAATAACGATGAAATAGATAATCATCCTTGTATCCTTGTAACATTTACAATAAAGATGATTTAGGCTTTAAGTCAATTCTTACTCCATTTTATGTTAACCTGACATTCCTTTTCTATGGCACATTTGCTCACTAGAGGTTTCTCAGTCTAAGCAGTATTCTATGGCTATCAAGTATAGTAAATTGTTAGAATCTTTTTTTCTTTTGGAATTTTTGCCATTTCTTTTGTGGGCAGGTACCATCTTACTGAGTATTCTGATTGAACTCTTGCTTCTCAGTGCTCCTGCTTTTTGCTCTATAGTTGCTAACATTTTACTGTTTTTTTTTTTAAAAAAAGAGACAATAATAATGCTTGAGTTGGAGGAAACATGCCTTCAAATATTAGCTGCAGGAGAACCAAAGCAAGGTGATATGCTTCCATTCCTTGCTTGGGAGTTCTCCAAAGGCACGAGGTTGACCATGGTGAGAAATGAAATGTTGGACTAAAATGGGCTTTGGCCTGATCTATGAGGATAACCTTTCTGTGAATTTTTTAATCTATTTTAGTAAGGCTTCAGGCTGGGTGCAGTACCCTCGGCCTCTTGGTTGTAGGTGAGCCTCCCACAGCTCACATGTGGCCCAAAAAGTTCCCAAGGTTCGAAGAAACTAAAATTTTGGACTTGCATAGCACCCCAAATTTGATTATTACCCAAACTTTTTAGGCAGAAAGTAGTAGATTTATTACACAAATTTGTGATGATTGTACAATCTTTTTTTCTCTGCAGTGATGGATAGGAATAAGAAAGAAGTTGACAGGATAATGCATAGAAAAAGACGCATTACATTCATCATGCCCAGTTAATATACAACAAAAATGTTTATTTCCAATTAACAGAAGGAGATTTGCACAATTATTTTATGTAAATGTGGCCTTTTAATTACTATTATACTATTAGTACATAATATATAATTGCATAATTATGTATGTATAATTGCCACTATTATATAATGCAGTATTATTTTAAAATCTACAATGGAACCAGAGAATTCTTGTTTTTGTGAAATTGCAGAAAAGGATGGGGGTGGAGTAAAAGACATTAGATACACTGGCAAAAAAAAGACCAGATTACTATTACCACCAGACCAAATTAGGGGAAGCCAGTGGAAATTAATTCACGTTGAAGAATTGTATTTTAATCCTCTGCCCCACTTTCTCTGTATAGTCTGTCATCATTTAGTCACCCACAATTGGATAAATGCAGAATTCTCCATGATTGACTCCAGAATCTCAGACCAGAAATCATGGCCTGCGTTAATGAAATGTTAACCTTTAAGTCGAAGTGAGATGTCACGTGATTATTGCATTCAACATTTTCCTTGCAGTGTATAACTGCATTGTTGCTAATATTGGGCAACAAATCACATTTGCCATTGTTCTGCAAAACACTGTTTTTTTTAAAAAAAGAAACTTGGTATGATAGCTCACACGGATGTGATCTGCGTGGAAAGTAAGAAGATGGTTTTTCATGGTTCTCATACTCTTCAAATGGGTTGGACCCGGAATCCCATAATCCTTAATCAGGCTAGGAAAAAGATGAGGATTGGAGGAGTTCAGATCAACTGATCTGGAAGGCATCCAGTTGTAGGTGGGGGTGGAAGATTTTAATTTGAGCAAAACAAACAAACAAACAAACAGAAACATTGATAATAAATGAAATTTTCTCCCCGAAGCTCTTCTCTTTCTCCCCCACTTTCTTTTTTCAACCTCTGCAACAAAGTTAGAAAGGCACCTGTGATAAATGGATGAGCTGAAACACTGCTAAGAGGTATGGGGAGGGGTAGGGGGAGGAAAGGTAGCGATAACTAATCCACCCGCTGTTTCTGCTCCTTAACTTAGATTTTCTAACGCCCACTGGTCATGTCATGGAAGCACATCTGGATTTAAATATCGTCACATATTTAATCCTAGGTTTGTTTTTTGGCACATTTGCCAAGATCAAAGTGAGGCTAAGAGAAAGCTTATAGTTAGATAATTGTTTCCCCTTTTTACCGCTGTGTAAATACTTAAAAGAGGAGCATCATTTTCTGTTCCTCTCTGCTCTTATCCCTCCTCTTTCATATTCCCTCATGAAATCAGTTATAAACTACTATGCACACTGTTTTTGTCTTTTCCAATTTGTCTCTGTAAAGTATTGCTGACTCGAAAGAATGTGTGTTTTATCAGCCATGCCAAAACATATTTCAAACTGACCTCTCTGTGACATATAGTTTTTGCCAGCTGTTCATGGAAGACTAGTTTTAACGTTTTAGCCCAGAGCGCTGCAGGGTTGCCCAGACAAGAACAGGTGGCAGATTACTGTTTTGAAGCTCCCTAGAAATCTGAGAAGCCCTTAGAGTCTAAACAGGCATTTGCAGGTAAAATTAGGAATTGTAGCCACAGCCTTTCATGAAGTTTTCTCCTTTTGTAATCCAGGAAAGCAGCAATAATAAGCTTGGAGGTTTTTCCAGGAGCAGAGCAGACACACATTATTTTGCATTCCTTTGGGTTATTATTATTATCTCTTTTATTCATTAAACATGAAACTCAGTCAACTGAACATTTAAAAATGTGTCACAAATACTATTGACTGGTGCTAATGGCTATGATGATGATGATGATGTAGGAACATTTGGGATTAGCATATTTCTGATTTTGTCTTCTTTAGACTGTCAAGTTCTGGCAAATAAATACGGATAGTCCTTGACTGCTGGGGCCAGAATTTCTGTTGCTAAACAAGGCAGTTATTGAATGTCACGCCTGATTTAAGACCTTTTTTGCCAGGATTATTGAGCGAACCACTACTATTGTTAAGTGAATCACATGATTATTACTTGACTTTGCTTGTCAGAGGCTGGCTGGGAAGCCTGCAAATGGCAATCGCATGACCCCTGGAAGCTGCAACCATCCTAAACGCATGCCAATTGCCCGCTGCCTAAATTTTGATCCTGTGACCATGGAAATGTTGCATTGATCAAAAGAGCAAGAACTGACCATAAGTTAGTTTTTTTCAGTGTTGTTGTTACTTCATACGGTCACCAAATGAATGGTTCTAAGTCTGCTTATAGCTGTATATGTTAGGTCAGGGGTCCCCCACCTTTGCAATTTTAAGTCTGAAGGACTTCAGCTCCCGGAATTCTCCAGCCAGCAAACCTGTGTTAGGTTAATGTAGAGTCTGGAATGGCATTCCTTTGAGAATGTGGTTCTGATCAAGAGGAGTACCAGAAGTGAGTTTGTAAGAATTTAACACAAAAATTCATTTTTTGACTTCTTTTCTTCTAACCCCAGTTTTCTGATGTTATCAGATTAATTTAAGAGGGGTGGTGGTTTAAGCAAATATAGTGGTCCTATCAGTTATTGTGCCCCCCCTCCCATTAAACCAGTTTGCAGACATGGACAGCAGTAAAGTTTGGAGTTTGTTCACTAACTTCCAGGTTTGCATAATATAAATAATAAAAGTGCTAGCATTCTTTAATCAATTTTGCCCACAAGGTGAAATTACTTGGACTCAAGTCAGTCTCAGGGGCCATGATTTTTACAGCAGTTAGAGATAGGTTAGAAACATATAGGGAATCTTTGAAGGCACCTGTAAATCCTTTCCCATTTTGCTATACTCAAACTTGAGCTCACTGTTTAATTTTTAAATTGATTTTATTTATATAGCCTCCCTTTTAATGGCAATGACTCTTATTGGCATAGAAGGATGCCAACAACTACAAAAAATCAACAGACTAAGTAATAAATGTCTGAGGTCACATAAATCATACCAATTACAAAAAAGAGCAATAAAAATAACTACTTGCTTAATCTCCCAGTCTAAATATCTGATAAACTACCAGGGCTTTAAAGCTGTATGGGGGTCTATCAAGGAGGCACTCTCTTGGATCTAGTGAGATGACATTCATTCATTCATTCATTCATTCAATCATTCATTCATTCATTCATTCCCCACCTTTATTTTATATAAATAACTCAAGGTGTCCAAATATGTAATACTCCTTCCTTCTATTTCCCCCACAACAACAACTTTGTGAGATGAAGTGGGCTGAGAGACAGTAACTGGTCCAAGGTCAACCAGCTGGCTTTCATGGCTAAGGTGGAACTAGCCTGGAATCAGAGCTCAAAGCTTTGTGTTTGGAAATTAAATGAGGATGGTTCTTGAACAATAGACTGTTTGACAATATATGGTCACAACCAACCATTCTTCAGGGTGCCACCAGAAACTTTGGCATGAGTTGGCAGGTCTTCCTGAGACAGTGCAAAAATAAAGACAGAATTGGCAACGATTCTGGAATTATTGGATTTCATTAGAAGCTAGTTGCACCAATGTTGGCAGGTAGCATTCTGTCATCATAGGAAGTCATGCTCATCTCTGTCCTTCTAGAAGATGATTAAATAACACTCAGTTTCAGATGCCCCTAAATGTGCCAGTTCTTCAAGGAATCTTTCTTCATTTCTTCAAAGCACCACTTGCCTACCCATGAATAGACTAGGTAGCTATACAAATTCCAGCTTTATTTCTTATTTATTAATTTAATTTATATATTTAAAATGTATAACAGTCCATCTTATAACCAACTCTGGGCAACTCCCAATCAAAAGTTAAAACAGAATAATATAGTCATATTAAGAGTATAAAACTGAACACATTAAAAACAAAAACTTGACCCAAAGTCAAACTTCTGATGTGCAATCATTCAATCTTATCCCAATCTTATTTCAGCTTCTGAGCAAGCTCCATTTTATGTTGATGGTATTTATAATTCCTTTTCAATATATATATTTAATTTTAACCTGCATTATTCTCTTTAAAAAAAAAAGTAGAATAAAAAAGTATACATATATAATCATTGTGCTTTAAACCCCCCCCTCCCAGCCTAATTTTGGCCGAGATGTAGACCTGGTTACAATTCCCCGCTATTCTCATCATCTATATAAATAAAAATGTAAAATAGTTTGTACGAAGCCGCTAATCTCAAAAACTACTGGACCGATTTACCTCAAATTTTCACACAATGTTCCCAAGGACTTCCGATAATAGAATACGTACTCATTTTGTGCCTAGCACACGTGTGTCATGTGCAAGGTACACAAATGTAAAATGTACTCACTGATCAGATTTTCACCTCCCTGTAGCCCCGCCCATCAGGCTGCTTTTCAACTGTCATTTCCTCAGCAACGTATGGAGGCCTCTTAGGGCCAAAAGGCACTGAGATAGGAAACTCCCAGGTGGCCCATAGAGAGAGAGAGAGAGGGAGAAATCCAGTTTAATAAAAGAGGGACTAGGGGGGACATAATAGCAGTCTTCCAATATCTCAGGGGTTGCCACAAAGAAGAGGGAGTCAAACTATTCTCCAAAACACTAGAGGGCAGAACAAGAAGCAATGGGTGGAAACTAATCAAGGAGAGAAGCAACTTAGAACTGAGGAGGAATTTCCTGACAGTTAGAACAATTAACCAGTGGAACAGAAGTTGCCTCCAGAAATTGTGAATGCCCCAACACTGGAAGTCTTCAAGAAGATGTTGGATAGCCATTTGTCTGAAATGGTATAGGGCTTCCTGCCTAGGCAGGGAGTTGGACTAGATGACCTCCAAGGTCCCTCCCAACTCTGCTATTGTATTATTGTATTACAGTAGGTAGGTAGATAGGGGAATAGATAGAGAGGGAGAAATACAGTAGGTAGGTAGATAGATAGAAAGATAGATAGAGAGGGAGAAATAAGGTAGATAGGTAGGTAGGTGGATAGATAGAGAGAAACACAGTAGGTAAGTAGGTAGGTAGGTAGGGTGATAGAGAGGGAGAAATACAGTAGGTAGGTAGGTAGGTAGAGGGAGAAAGGAAGAAATATAGTAGGTAGGTACGTAGGTAGGTAGGTAGAGGGATAGATAGATAGGGAGAAATACAGTAGGTAGGTAGGTGGGTAGAGGGATAGATAGAGAGGGAGAAATACAGTAGGTAGGTAGGTTGATAGAGGGAGAAAGGAAGAAATACAGTAGGTAGGTAGGTAGAAGGATAGATAGAGAGGGAGAAATACAGTAGGTAGGTAGGTAGAGGGATAGATAGAGAGGGAGAAATACGGTAGGTAGGTAGGTAGATAGGTGTATAGATAGATAGGGAGAAATACAGTAGGTAGGTAGGTAGGTAGGTAGGTAGGTAGGTAGGTAGGTAGGTAGAGGAATAGAGAGAGAGGGAGAAATACAGTAGGAAGGTAGGTAGAGGGATAGAGAGGGAGAAATACAGTAGGTAGGTAGATAGAGGGAGAAAGGAAGAAATACAGTAGGTAGGTAGGTAGAGGGATAGATAGAGAGGGAGAAATACGGTAGGTAGATAGGTAGGTAGATAGAGGAAGAAAGGAAGAAATACAGTAGGTAGGTAGGTTGGGGGTTATATGGTGGTTGTGTGTATGTGTGCAGGTGTAGATCTACACACAGATTGGTTGGCCATTTAACCAGACTGGGCCACAGCAATGCGTGGCCGAGTATAGCTAGTTATCTTTATATAATTATGCATCCTTACACGCTTCCAATTTGTGATTCTGTCTTTAAATCTCAATAGTTTCCCATTGTAGGCATATTTCATGTTCCCTCCTCACTTTTCCATATGTTGGATTAGATTACCCTTAATTGTCTCTAAATGGCAATCCTCGCTGTTCAATGTTCATTACAATTTCCTTAATCTATTATATAAAATAAGTAGTAAACATCTCACTTTATTCATCATCTTAAAAGTTCTATATATGTCCATGTTTCATATAGTTTAACCCATGCTTAGTTGTCCTTCTATTGTCATATTCAATCAATTCGCAACTCAATTTAATTATCATGTTTAAAAGTGAATTACAAACCTCTGCCTTACAACCTCCCCATATCAGTTTCATATTTATCCATATTCCATATACAGTATTTTAATCTTTATTTAGCTTATTTTTCCATTATCATATTCAACCAGTTAGCAATTCCATTTTATTGTCCTGTTTAGGAATAAAGCCCTTATCTTAACTTTATAGCTTTTTTGGGGTGGGGTGGGGGCTAGTGTTTCAACCCTCCATTTCTCTCTCTCTTTCTTTCTTTTTGAAAAAATCCCGATCTGACCATCAATATTATTTATGCTCTCAGGATTTCTTTGCCTTTTTCAAGTTTGATTTATAGCTTAGTTAGATGAATTTTCTTACCGGTCTTTCATCTCTTCCACACCCTCCTGTTCATTTGCTTTGACTGGAAGTCGGCATCTTGTCAGCCATGTTGCAGGCTGCTGCCCTGACTCCGATTCATAGGGCAAATCTCTGACCTGCGAGGGACCTGTTGCTTCCCTCTGGGTCTGATGAGACGCTGCCCTCTTCACCCCCCTCCAGGGGGGTTCTGATCCAAAAAAGGACCCCCAGTGTTGGTTTGTCAGACAGGGTTCATGTGAGACTCTTCAGTCCAGCTGAAGAACTTCCTGTCAACTCCTTAAAAAAAAAGTAGTTCTGTATGTGGGTTTATTTGGTAGTTTTTATATTTTGATCCTATCCTCTCAACTGCAATGTGTTGGATTAATTGGTTACAAATAAAAAAGAATATAGGACTGAAGGAGGTTTTCTTCCCCGGTTCTTTTTGACCCTAGCTTTTCAACTGAAGAAGAGTTCACTTTTCCTATTACTATTTTATTGATTTCTTCTTGGCATATATAATTGGTGTTGTACAGAAATTTCTGATTCAATCTCAGTTTGGAATGTCATTCAAACTGCAGATGAAGAGTGAAGAAATTGGACATTGGAACTTCCCATTACCTTTCTTTATATAATAAGCTTTAGCCTATGTTGACCTTGAAGGGAAATGAAATGTGCAAGCAATTCAGGTGTCATGTTTATCTAAGGAAATCTGCCATGATTTGGAAGCCATAACAGGAATTGGCAGTGAAATGTTGCAGAGCATCTACATTTTTAACCATTGTTTTTCTGCTCTTGCCTGCCTAGAACAAGGACTTTGAACAATAAGGTAAAAGTTCCCCTCGCACATATATACTAGTCGTTCCTGACTCTAGGGGGCAGTGCTCATCTTCATTCCAAAGCCAAAGAGCCAGTACAGTCCAAAGACATCTCCGTGGTCATGTAGTCATGACTAAACACTGAAGGCGCATGGAACACTGTTACATTCCCAACAAAGGTGGTTTCTATTTTTCTACTTGCATTTTTATGTGCTTTCGAACTGCAGAAGCTGGGACAAGTAACAGGAGATCACTCCATTTATGCGGTACTAGGGATTTGAACCGCCAAACTACCGACCTTTCTGATCGACAAGCTCAGTGTCTTAGCCACTGAGCCACCGTGTCCCTCTCTCTTTGAATGAGCCAAAAATGTATGTTGCTAAGTGAAACATTTGTTAAGTGAGTTTTTCTTGCCATAGTTGTTAAGTGAATCACTGCAGTTGTTAAGTTAGTAATCTGTTGTTAAATGAATCTGGCTTCCCCATTGACTTTGCTTGTCAGAAGATCGCAAAAGGTGATCACATGACTCTTGGACACTGCAACCATCATAAATATGAATCAGTTGCCAGCAATTTTTATCATATCACCATGGAGTTGCTGCAACATTTGTAAGTGTGAAAAACAGTCATAAATACTTTTTTCAATGCAATTGTAACTTTGAACAGTCACTAAATTAACTGTTGCAAGTTGAGGACTACCTATATAACACACTGAATGGGAGTGCTTGTTCCTACTTCTGGTTTTATAAAGTTAGATTTAATCTCCATATCCCTCACCCCATTCTGCAAGCAGGTGAATAAACCAGAATATGCCAATCTCAAATCCCAGCAAGCAGAGCGTATAAATTAGCTTTAATCTATAATGCTTTGGAGAAATTATGATGAGTTAATGGTAGAACTACCAATCAAAGGATGGCAACACTGGCTGTTTCTTAACAGATTATGTTTCAGAGGGTGGAGGGAACTGGAACAGAGGATGTTGAGAGATGCAGGTGAAAGGATGTGTCTAACAAAGATGCTCAGGCCATGCTGAGGCTTACTTACCCATGTTAGATAGACAGCGTTTTGGATAATTTAATTATTAATTATAGGTTGGTAACATTGATGAGATATTATTATTTTATGGAAATAAACCATTTAAGTTATGTAATAAAAAGTCCATTTGTCCTTTTGCACTAATTCCTACCCCCTCTTCTGAATATTGCAGAAGTGTTTCTAAACCATGGCAACTTTAAGATATGTGGACTTCAACTCCCAGAATTTCCCAGCCAGCATGCTTAAAGAATTTATAAACCTTGAAAGGAATTTAATAATGACTGAAGGAAAAAAAAGGATAATAAAAGAAAAGACCCCTCCCCAAAACAATTACATTGTTGTATTATTATTTTTTTGCATCAAAATGAGTTGCCAAATAAGATTTCTGAAAACAGTGGCAACTAGAAACATGTACAAAGAACAGATTGGTCTTCCTAACCAGCATAAGATACATATATTTACATATAAAATACATATGTCTGCCAAAATTCAGGCAGATTATAAATCAGTATATGAACAATATTAAGATAAAACCAGCAATTGTTAAATGTCTGTTTTTAAAAATATATTTTATTTATTTTATATATTCAAGAATAGGCCCAAATTGGAGGCAGAGCCTGATGTCACTACAGCACAGCATGCAATCTTGGAGCTCCAGGATTGCTGCTGATATCTCTGTTCCTGGATGGTCCTTTTGGACCTAAACTGTCCCGCAGAGACGGTGATAAAGAAGGGCATGTCCTGCTGATCTCAGGGACATCGCAAAGTCCCTGATTGATCCAGGAAGAAGCTCTTTTTGCCAGCTACAAGAGAAGCAGCCATTTCAAGCTGTAGAAGGCAGGGGTCCCCAACCCCCGGTCCGTGGACCGGTGCGGGTCCGCGGCTTTATAGGAACTGGGCCGCAGGGCCGGAGAGAAGGAGGAGGGAGGACGGGGCAGCCCCCTGGGCAGAGCGTGTACCGGGGCGGGAGAGCGCAGGTGCGGCCGCTCACGCCATTGGGGCCATAGAGGGACGAGTGTGCCGACTCAACCCCCCGTGTGCGCATGCGCCGCCTGTTCCCCCTTCCCCCCCCCGCTCCCCTTCTACGCCGGCCGGTCCGCAGAATTTTCTTTAAAATGAAACCGGTCCCTGGTGCAAAAAAGGTTGGGGACCCCTGGTATAAGGTACTGACAGACCCTTGAAATGGAAGCTGAGCAGGAGAGAGAGTGTGTCAGAATTGGTGAGATAAAATTTGCTTTTAGAGAACACCCAAAAAGACATTGAGTAAAGTTAAAATTGAAGACAGAAGAGAGTAAGTGGCGAATTAGCCTGTTTTAAAATATGAACAAAGTGACAAGAAAATTGTTGATACTGACAGCAAACCGAGAGTTGAGGGAAAGGTAATGTCTGGAACACTGAAAGGAGAGGTAGACCAACTGGAACTCTATCTCATGCTTCAAAACATAGATGAAGAAAGGGGAGAAATTTTGACAGAAATAATGAGAGTATTTTTGGCAGAAGCACCAGTGATAACCAAAGGCAAGCTGATGAAAGGAACAGATGAAGAGTCTCGCGTCTTTATAAAATATGCAATGAACAACAAGTTGCCAAGAGAAGTCCACATAAGACTTATCAAAAAAATCACTTAGAATACAAATGATTTTGTATTCTACAAATGGCAAGAGAAATTCGACTGCACTACTACTTGAAGGATACAGGATGATGAAATGAAATGTTACAGTAAAATTAAGTTAAACTTAATTGAACTTTGAGTATTATGTATAAGACAAAGTAATAATAGTTATAGTCAAATAAATGATTCATAATGATAATAATGCATTTATATATACAAGATTGACAATAAGGAATTTTATATAAGCTGTGAGGACTATGGAGAGGATGTGGAAAAGCCTTTTTTAAATAAAAGATAACAATTCTATATAGAATAGAATATAAAGATGTAACAAGGATTGCATCCAGGATGATGTAATGAAATGCCAAAATATAAACTTATTTTAAATTTAGTATATTTCACATAAAGGGATGTAATAATAGCTATATTCAATGAATGTTTAATAATCATAATAATTGTATGCATATATATTAGATTGATGATATGAGCAATGGAATGTGGTGAATAAGTTGACATATGAAATTAGAGAACAAGAAGATAAACAATTTTATAGGATATGGGATCTATCTAATTAGTGATTAGATTAAAAAAATATGGATTTGAAAATTTATTAGAGAATGTTACCAATACCAAAACAATAGAATGATTTAAAATAGGATATAAAAATACTTATTATTGGACATGTTGAAGATGATGTAAAGAACTATTATAATATAAATGAACCCATATTTAGAATACCTTGTTTAAAATGAAGAAATAATAGTGACAGTCCAACAAATGAAGTACTATAATAACAATATATACAAATATACTTGATTGACAATATGTGACTTTATATACAGTAATCCCTCGTTTTCCGCGGTTAATGGGGACCGCAACCTTCCGCGGAAAGTGAAAACCGTGAAGTAGGATTCGCTAGGAAACTTGAATTGGTGGACATGTTTAAAGCAACCACTAGGGGGCGCTCCTACCAATGCATTTTTTTTGGGTGTATTTTTTACAAATCCACAAAGCACTGAATCCGCGGAAAACGAAGTCGCGGAAAACGAGGGATTACTGTAAAATGTTAGGAATGACTATGGAAAGGATGCAGAAAAACTTTGTAACCAATCGACACACTGTACGGAATGGAAGATGTTTTTATGTTATGTGTTTTGTGTGTTTGTTTTTTGTTTGTTTAAAAATTAAAAAAATGGAAAAAAACAGAGTAGGCCCAAATTGAGTTTGCAAATTTTAGGGAAACTTAAAATGGAACAGAAGCATTTATTTAACCACAAAATTTACAAGAGATTACTGTTGTAAACAATGTTATCTGCCAAGCAATTTCTGTCTAAATATATTATCCTAAAAAAAGATAAATGTAGAGAAACAGCTACTTGCTAATATAAAATTGTTCTCGGATGTTTTCAAGAATAGGAGTGTTCTATCTGGCAGAAGATATAGGCATGTCTCATTACAGCAGTCAAGTCATTATGGAGGTGTACTTGATGATGTTTATGATATCTTTTCTTTATCTGACAGAAATGTATATAGTATTTTTTATTATGCAATATTCTAATAAGTATTTCTTTCAGCAAAATTACTTCTGAATTACTTATTGTTAACTTAATATTGAAATGTTGTTGTAAAATGTGGTATCTTGTCTCCCTGACAAAGGCACAAATAAATCTCTAATTTTGCATATTTGAACAGTATCAATACACCTTATCCATTGCTGCATCCATGACTTCTTCATATCATCTGAAATTCAGCAATTTTTTCCTTCATGTTTATCAATTCTGGAATTGCTCTCAATGTTAAGCAAAGTTCTTTCCTAGTTCCAATAGTGTCACATTGTCTAAATCTTTTTCCATTGTTCAATTTATTTCTGTCTTATTTTCCAAAATGTTCATTTTTGTCTTTAATTTATTTAATCTCTCCATTAACAGATTCTTCAGTTTTGAATTTATCTTTGTATTTATTTGTTTGATTTCTATCTCAGGAACTGATTTTGTGTGGCGTATATCATAAAATGTAAATATAAATTTTCTTTCATATTTGCAAATCCATCCTATAGCCAAATCTCTTTTCATGGATGCAGTTGCTAATACAGCTACTGAAGTTGTGGCATTGTTTCCCAACTCTTCAAACATCCTTTGTACAATTTCTCCTGTGACCCCATTTTCTGTTATAGGTTGCCCACCTGTCAATTTATTTCTCTGTTTATATGGTCACACATTTCACATAAAGCAACTCTGGGCAATGCACAGCAGTCTATAAAGCAACAAAAATATATTAAAAAGCAATTATAAAATAAAAAAGTCATTAAAATGAAAAAGCAGTAAAATGTTTTAAAATATGCAAATAGAATATAGCATAATCCATTAATGTGATAGCCTACCTCTTTTCAGTGATTTTTCACTGCTTTTCTAGTAACTTTTCTTCTTTTTGAAATTGTAATCCAGAGAGAAGAAGTAATGAGTAAAACAGCAACTGGTTTTTTTCCTTATTTTTTTCCTTAGACACCTGAGTCCTAGTCACACTCTGTAAATTTATAGTCATCTAATCTTTCACAACTTCTGATTTCCTTTGTTCCTATGCTTATCTATTTAACAAAGTCAGCAACTCATCTTTAGCAAATTTAAATAATTTCCCAAGGAGATATATATTAAATATTTAATTAATTCTAAAGTATTTCAAATAAAATAATGTTCCAAATTTATTGAGCCTTTAATCTGTTTTTACCTTTGGTATTTCAAGCCCTTGAAAAACTTTTTTTCCTTTTAGCTCTCCTCAAATCTTTTTGTTTATTTCCTTGGTTTTTATTTTAATTTATCTTGTGAATTGAAGGTACACTCACTGAGTT
Organism: Rhabdophis nuchalis; assembly: GCA_039707465.1. NCBI lineage: Eukaryota > Metazoa > Chordata > Lepidosauria > Squamata > Natricidae > Rhabdophis > Rhabdophis nuchalis. The sequence continues at coordinate 125,964,607 of CM077645.1, forward strand.
ATTTAAGAAACTCTGCTGCTTGGAAGATATCTGTAAACTTTAAAATTTATCCATTTCAGCATGCTATTTAATAAGTGGAATAAGCAAACTTATTGTCCTTTAGATACGTTTTGCATGAACCTGTGGACATGATGTTTTCCTCCATGACTCCCAGTACTCTACTTGCAAGTTGCCTGTGGAGTTCCTCTGGATCCTACAGTTTCCTCACAAGGAGCTGTCTTCTGGAGCTTGAGTGAGTGATCTCAACTTTTCCTTGTCCAGAGAAGCTCTATTTGCTTTCGCTCAATGTCCATCTACTAGTCTTGCCTTGGCATCATCTAAGATGCTTGGAGTCATCCATGTTACTCTGCTAAATTCTTCTCCCAGAAGAATGCAGTTTCATTTGAGCACTGCCGAATAGTACCACTTTTCTCTCCATAAGACACTGAAGTAACTTTTAAGCTACTTTGGCATGTAACATTTACCTTGAAAGAGGTTTAAGATAATAAAGCTGGAAAGCATACATGAAGTTTGGTAGTATAAGAAGGAAAGTAGCATTACAGTGCTACCTTGGTATTCAACTCTTTGAAACTCATCAGATTTGGTACTTAACTCATTTTGACAGAAAAAAATTGTACCAGTATTCATCTATGTCGGCTACCTTGTGACTCATTATTCCTTATGGAAGACATTTGTTTGGTACTCATCATTTCTGCTACTCATTGTGCCTGTTGGAACCAATTAATAATGAGTACTGAGCTACCACTTACATTTAAAAGTAAAAATATTACATGATCAGTGAAGGTGATGAATCTTGACCAACTCTGCAACAACTCATGTTTCTTCATACGTATATCTCTACATGCAGTGAAAACGTGTTTTCAGTTCGTTTTTATTGGCAGAGATCTTAGTGTGGAATGAAATAGTTCCAGGAACACAACTGAAAATAAATCTGCACAAATTTTCCTTTTCCTGAGGCTAGCAATTATTGTGGTATGATGTGCTAGGAACTGTGGATATAATAAACTGGTATGGTTATACAAAGCTGTAATTCACAGTTTGGTCAGTTGAATCAAATGGGTTTGGAAGCCAGGTGGGTATGGATTGTTACAAGATATAAATATAATACTTTGCATGTAAGAATGAGCTGTTCAGTTAAAATAATACCTGGATTTATTAGTCAAAAGGTAAAGAAACCCTCAGTTGAGTTCAGTGCGGCAATGCCACATACTGCAGCGGCTTTTTAGTAGTCATATCTAATTTTTTGAATGCTCACTCCACAAAGTAGCTATTATGAGAGCTAGTGTATTAAGGCATCAGGCTGGAAATAAAGAGACCTAACCCTAACCCTAACCCTAACCCTGTCCTGGTCCCGCCAGAGATCATCAACCAACGCGACCAATGCCCCCTCCATACTGTACCTGAAACCTGACGGAAACGGATCCAGATAGGCAGCTTCATCCAGATACTGGGGAAGCTGACATACCACCACACTCTCAACAACCTTCGCTACAAAGCGAAGGTTGGAGACCTGACGATAGTTGGCTAAAGAAGCTGGATCCAGGGAAGGCTTCTTAAGGAGGAGCCTCACCACCGCCTCCTTCAAGGCAGTGGGAAAGAACTCCTCTCTCAATGAAGCATTGGTAATCGCCTGGAACCAACCTCGTGTTGCCTCCTGAGAAGCCGAAACTAACCAGGAGGGACATGGGTCCAGCACACAAGTGGCAGCACTAAGTCTCCCCATAATCCTGTCCATGCCCTCAGGAGTCACAGGGTCAAACTCATCCCAGATAGTCTCCACAAAATTAATCCCTGTCAACTCACCCAAATCTACCTAGTCAGAGTCCAAGCCTGTCCGAATCTGAGCGATTTTGTCCTGCAGATATTGAACAAATTCCTCAGCCCTACCCTGCAAGGGATCTTCCCCAGTTCCTTGATTAAGTAAGGAGCAGGTCACCCTAAACAGGGTGGCTGGGCAGTTATCTGCGGATGCGATAAGAGCAGAAAAATGTTCCCATTTTGCTGCTTTTATCACCACTAAGTAGGATTTAATATGAATTCTTACTAGTGTTTGATCAGATTCCAACCACTCTCTAGGCATTTTTTCCGGCGCTTCATCTCCCGGAGCTCCTTGGTAAACCAAGGAGCTACCTGGGATTGGCACTGTCAGAGGCTGCAGAGGCACAATGCAGTCCAAGGCCTCAGTGGTCTCCCTATCCCAGGCTTCCACTAGGGTCGGAACGCGCGATCACTCAAACAGCGAACCCGCGTCCCCTGGACATAATTTGGCCCTTGGCCCCCACCTTATTTGCCCCTCCTACATACAGTAGAGATAGTAACCCCCCCATGGAATGGCTTAATGTCTCTCCCAGGATCCCAACCCTTCCCAGCACTCCCGACCCGCATCCATTAATTAGCCCTGGCTTGTGCCCTGGCATACTCCTCCCCAAGCCTGTCTGAGCCATCCGAATCACACACACCCCTTAAAATTTGATTTAAAAAACCATGTAAAAGCCTCTTCTTCACATGCCACCTCTCAGGATCCCAAGATCCATCATTAAGGAAGCGTCTTGATAAGCAAGAAGGCCATCCCCGGGAAAGGGGGAGTTCCCGAAGGAAGTAAAGTTCTGTCACAGTATAACATAGTGGCATCATCCAAACAGAGTAACATCAAGAGGAGATGGAATGGGGAGATGACATATCCAGCAAATAAGGTGGGGAGCAGCCGACAGTGTTCAAGGGGGTAGCGGGAGGCTTATGTCCATCATAGCCAGGGTCGATGTTGAAGACAATATGTAAAGGTTACGGCCAGATATCAAAGTTGCAGCAGATGATAAGTTGTGAGATGATGAAGCAGCCAATAATGGCGGTGGTGAGAACAGCTGCGGGAGTGGCAGCTGCTCCAACAACTGAGCTCCGTCCATGCCAGCCACTCTCATATCCATTGCCGGGGCTGCACTCCTTTGACCCAGTCCATAGTGTCACAAGGGGGGGAGCAAATGGCCAAACAGCACAGTACGTTAGCCCAGACAATGGCGGTGATACCAGTGGGGACCACAACAAAGGAGTCCCCCCTCCAACTGTGCCCATGCCAATTACCAAGGCAATCCTCCGCTGCATCAATGCCCATGCCAGCCACCTCAGCCACTCCCTGCTAATCCTGTCTATCATGTCAAGGGGGGAGCAACCAGGATAATACCATGGTGTGGGCAGCAGCAGAAACCCCAGGGAAGGAGCCCCGCCATCGCCACTGACCACACCCACACCAGCAACCGAAGACGCTCTCCATTCACCACCAACCACCCCGTTTCACTCACAACGTTCTGGCTACAGGGCAGGAAATCATGGCTCCAGGGTACCCCCGAGGTTCCAGGAAGTTTTCATAGCTAGATCTGGAACCGACAATGGAATAGGGCATCCCCTGCGTACCCTGAGAAGGAAAATCATCTCCCCCAAGCTCCCCTCAAACGCAACATGAGCATGCGCATTTCAAGCAGGAGACAGCTACTATGGTAGTTTCCACCAAGGTCCTCTGATCCAGCAGGAACAATACTCAAATGTGCCCTATAAAAGGGCTGCTGCCAGACAGAGTCTTTTCCTGGATTGTACATAGTTGTCACTTAATAAAGAGCTGTTGCTACTGAAGCCTGAGTCTTGCTTCTTCCATTCACCAGATCTAACAGAGAGACATGGCAGAAATGCAGATTGAAAGAGGCAGGCAGGCCCTTTGCTTCAGATGTGCCATAATGTCTCACCTGGCTATGCTCAGTGTAATTATACATACACAAGAACAAACAACTCAAAATATCATGTTGTTCTTGCCATGTTTATCTTCAAACATAAAAACCAATGCACGAATGACACGAGCATTGTTACATTATCAGCAACTGCATCTCTTTCCAGTTTTTGAGGCTGGCAAACACTACTTTTTCTACAGTACTACTAGATGCTTTGGTATGTCAGTTGTTGCTACAGTTATGTCATTGTATTGCATGACTCTGGGAGTAGGAGGAGATTTATGGTCTTCAATTAAGAAACTAATTTAGAGATAATGCCTGTTTCTGTGGTTCTTACAAATGCCCATGTGAACTCTGTGGGAATCTGACCATTCAATGACTTCTTAATTTACTGGTCCTTGATTCACTAGATTTCTCAAGCAGTGGGTCAAATTCCATTGCATTTTCTACCATTTGTATAATGCCGTCTCAATGCAAGTGTGTCATTTGTCATTAGGCAAACAAAATAAATATTCATGATTATGTGCCATCCAATTTATAGGATATTTGTGAAACATGGACATTTCCTTACCCACTTAGCCTGTAAAAACAAGATTTCTGTGTAAATAAATCTCTAAAGGTGCATGGCCATTACTGCAGAAAAATTAAATTACACACAGTGAATCCCTAAACAAGGAGTTCAGATGTGAAAAGTTACTTGAAATGCAGTCACTCTTCCTAGGCCTATCAGTGAAAAATTATGGTAGGGAGAAGAGTTAATATCAGATTGCATATATCAATTCTACTATTAGCTTGAAGGTTTATAATCAATTGTGCATAGATATACTAATAGTTTACCCTGTCTTGATTTAGGGCAGTTAATATTGGTCTGATGTCCTGATCCTACATAAATCCACGAAATTGATTATTTTCTAATTCAAGCCTTATCTATATTGAAATCAGTGGGAACAAGAATGTTAAGCAGCTGTGTGATTTCTTAGTATGACTGGAATCTGATTAGACAACTCAGAGTGGGATGGAAAACAAAGTTACATTGAGAAAGTTAATGTATGCAATAGAGAATCATAATCAGGAGCCAAAATCTTGGCAGAATATCACTATTATAACATTATTGAAGGCTTTTCATGCCTCATGTTTTGTCATTTCTAGCAACATAATGTAGAAAACAATATAAACAAGTTCAGTAAGGGAAACAATTTCTGTAATGTCTTTATTGGCAAGAGAAGACATTGTCTGTGTTAAGGCTATTCAGATATCTTGATTTTGCAACAATGCATGAAGAAACACCAAATTTTATACAGTACCGAATGTAGATTTATAGGACTTCAGTCTTTATTTAAAAAATGTACTCTGAACACAGGGATTATTTTTTATATTGAAAAAGTTTTATTGGTTTTACATTTTTTAACAGGATAGGGTAATGGTTACAAAGAAATTTTGAGAGCATTCACGTCAGAGTCGTCGGACCTTCCGAGACCTCAAAATACACATTAAAAAAGTTAACATAGAAAACATTTTCCATACCACTACAAGATGGAAGCAAGTACATTTACCTAAATTCTCCCTTCCATGCTGTCAGACATTTACAAAAAGTCCGGATAGAAATATTATACAAAATTGTTCAAGAAAAATCAAGGCAAAGTTATTTTTTTGATCTAAGTCTTTTGGCTATTGTATCTTCTTTCTCTCCTCCCTGGCCCCCCGCGGGCGGGGCCGTGACCCCCTCCGTCCCCCCTGGATCTTCCCCCAGGGCAGAGGAATATTTTTTAAGAAAGGCTTCCGCCTCAGCAACTGTTTTAATCCTCACTCTTCCTCCTTCCCAGAACACCAGCATCCCTTCAGGTGTCATCCACTTGAACCAAATCCCGTGACCAAACAAGGTTTTAGACAAGAAGGAAAATTTCCTTCTTGAATCTCTAATTTTTCTAGGGATCTGCTTCAAGATAGTGACCATTTCTCGTTGATAAATTAAAGGTTTCTCTCTCTGCGCTTTCAGGATTTCCTCTCTGGTTGACCTTCTAACAAATTTCACATGTATCTCTCTAGGCACTTCATTCATCTTGGCATATGCAGAATTAATTCTATAGGCTAGGTCAATGTCCCCCCTGATCTCATCTTTGGGTTTTTGTAAATAGTCTGCTAAAATTGTACTCATAAGATCAGATAGGCATTCACCAGATTCCTCAAGAACATTCTGAAACAGGGATTATTTTTTATGTCCTGCTGTAATATAGTCTGGGAAAAGAAGCTTGTGAACCCTCTAAAGCAGGCGTGTCAAACTGAATTTTATTGAGGCCACATCAAGGTTATATTTGACCTCGGGGGGCTGTGGCCAACTTGACAGGTGTCAGGGGCACCTGTGGCGGCCCAAGCACTCTGCTCCTGAGCTCCGTTTTCAGCTGTCATGGCCTCCTGCCACCCTCTGCCAGAGAAAACGGAGCTTGCGAGGGCCCGCCGCGGCCCACCCTGAGCTTCATTTTTGCTGGCAGGGGCACCATAGGCTGGTCCTTTCCTGTTTCCAGGGTGGCCCCGCGGGCCAGATCTAAGCCCCTGGCCTTGAGTTTCACACCCCTGGTCTAAAGGTTTCTCGCTGACATCGAAATGGGTAGCGGGGACATTTGATGAAGTGGTCCATTTTAAAGTGAAAGTGAAAACTCCTTTGAGTCAACTTCAATTCTTGGTGTCTTCATATCCCTTTCTGCTGAACTACAGGGTGTAGACTACAATCAGGATTTGGAGGTATGCTTCTCCATTTCCAAAATCTAGTTTTGATTTAGTTCTCAAGTATAATAGCCCACAATAGGCCCATGTTCCCTGAATTTATCAATCCCCCTTTAAAATCATCGAGATTAGTACTTGTTACTATTCCAATGGTAACAATTTCCAAAGGTTAATATGTATCATCTTTATTGTCATTGTACTTGTTTACAACGAAATTGGTTTTAACCTCACTGGTGCAAAATTATAACAGAAACTAAAAAAGAGAGAGAAGAAAAAAGAAAAAAGTAGCATGTGCATGGAGTGATAGTGGTTGAATTTAAAAGTCTGACAGCCCAAGGATAGAAACTATCTTTAAACCTGTTTGTTCGGCTGGCTATACTTTGATACCTTCTGCCTCAGTGGTAGTCAACCTGGTCCCTACTGCCCACTAGTGGGCGTTCCAGCTTTCATGGTGGATGGTAGGGGTTTTGTCCGATACTGAAGCACTTTCCTTTTTTAAATTTAATTGACTTCCCTACTTTATAAATCACCATTACTGTGGAACCGGTGGGCGGTTAGAAAATTTTACTACTAACAGAGATACAAAAGTGGGTGGTAGGTATAAAAAAGTTGACTACTCCTGTTCTGCCTGATGGTAGAAGTGCAAAGAGACACTGACCAGGATGTGAATCATCTCTGAGAATCTTCCTTACTCTGCTAAAGCAGCGAGATCTAGCAATGTCATCCAGTGGTATCAGAGGGCAACCAATGGTTTCTTGTGCCGAATTAATCACTCACTGTAGTTCCTTCCTATCCACAGCTGTTAAACCAGCATACCATACTGTAATGCAATATGTTAGGACACTTTCTATGGTGGACCAATAGAAAGAGGTCATCAGCTGTTCCACCTGATTTTTTTGCAGGACTCTAAGGAAATGAAGTCTCTGTTGGGCCTTTCCAATCACCAGATACATGTTGTTTTTCCAGGTGAGATCTTGACTAATAAGCACGCCCAAGAATTTAAAAGAGGAAACCCTCTTCACACAGCCCCCTTCGATATACAGTGGGGCAGGTTGCTCTCTGTGCTTCCAGAAATCTAGCACCATCTCTTTTGTCTTAGTTTAGTTTAGTTTAGTTTAGTTTATTCAAATTTGTATACCGCCCTTTCTCCCTTTCGGGACTCAGGGCGGAGAACAGGCAGTAATAAAAACAACAGTAAAACATCCAATGCAATAAATATACTAAAAGTAGATTAAACACTAAGCCTGCTCTAAAATACCCTGTAAAACCCCTAATAGAAGCAAATTACAAAACTACGCCAGGCCGGCCGAATGAAATAGATGGGTTTTCAAGGTCTTACTAGTATTTAGATATAAGTTGTTTCTTGAGCATCATGCAGATACTTTCTGGACTTCTTCCCTGTATGCTGATTCGTCCCCTCCAGTTATGAGACCCACCACTGTTGTGTCATCTGTAAACTTTATTATGATGTTGCATAATGATGCATAATATACAGCAATGTGTATTTTCTTTTGTCTGTGTTCATTCCTGTGTCAGTCAGCTTCCCTAGCTACCTCTAGCAGTAATATTTTGATGGAGAAAAGTTCCTCTTTGTCTATTATTTTTTATTAATAACTAGCTGTTCCCGGCCACGCGTTGCTGTGGCCCAGTCAGGAGGGACACAACCCGAGGGTGGAGTTTCCCCCTCTCTCTCTATCCCTCTACCTTCCTACCTACTGTATGTCCCCCCCCTCTCTATCCCTCTACCTACCTACCTACCTACCTACCTACCTACCGTACCGTATTTCTCCTTCTCTCTATCCACCTACCTACCTACCTACCGTATTTCTCCCTCTCTCTATCCCCCTACCTACTTACCTACATACATACTTACCTACCTACTGCATTCTTCCCTCCCTCTCTCTATCTATCCCTATAGCTGCCTACCTACCTACTGTATTTCTCCTTGAAATACAATAGGTATTATGACATTTTGTATTATGTCATCCTGTGGCTCACTGCTCTCTCTCTATCCATCTACCTACATTTTTTACATTTCTGTTGCGTCTACCTAGCACAGGTGTGACATCTACACAATCTATATATATGTCATTGGTGCTGTATTTGAAAGGAAGGTTGTGTGAAAATTTGAAAGCAATCGGTGCAGTACTTTTGGAGATTAGCGGTTTTGAACAAGCTCTTGTTACATTTTTATTTATATAGATAGTGCGGGGTAAAGAGCCCATGAACCACCCTGTATCACGTACCTTAGTTTCTGCCACTCCACTCCACACCACTCTGAGGATCAGGCTCCCCCTGACCCATCGACAAGTTGACAAATGAACAAATAGACCCCATATGTTGAAATGCTTGGGCTGAAATGTACAAAGTGCCTTTCCTACTAAGAAATCAGCACACTTTGGGGCTAACTTAATAAAACACTTCTAGACCCAAAATCTTTTAGCTACACAAATGCAACTCTGGCACTAAAACCCTTTGATCCCAAACCAACATCCTAATGTACAAGAGATTGAGGATTAACATTCCCTGCAGAGGTGAGAAAACTGAAAATTATTCCTGCCAGCAAACACCTCTCAAAGTCTGCAGAACTCATGAACAACGAACAAGTTTCTGTATAAATATCAACTTCTTGGCCATTCCACTGGTGGCTGTATTGCATGTTCTGTGTTGAAAAAATCCACCCACTTCAAGCAGTTGCCTCATGTGTTCATTTTTGACCTGACTTGGATTTGAATTTAGAACCCTAAATCAATTTGGCGACCCAGATGGGATTCCAAAACTAACCTGGCTGATGGACCCAGTCTGGGTAAGAGTTTTCACCCAGCCAGTACCAGACCATTTGTCCGGAATATGCTACCCCAAACTGCCTATCACAAATCAGATAATAGAGTTTTTGGTTTTCAACCAAATGGTTGCTTGAACTGGAGGACCTAATCAGTGAATACCGTGTGTGTGTGTGTGTGTTTCCAGAGAGTGAATGCATGTGTGGGGGACAGCCCCTTCTGTATTTTCCTGCTGCAGTCCAGAATCTACATCCCACCTCATTCTTGGCTCATGACGAGTTGTGACCAAGAGACCTTGGAAAGTAAGGGATATTGACAGGGTTGTCAAGATCCCAGCAGGTGGCAGAAGACTGAGTGAATGAGCTCCTCTGTGGGAAATTATCAGCCTAGTCCCTGACTAAATCCAAGTAGAAAAGGAGCTACCTGCACTCTGTGTAGGAGTCCCACCCCAAGATGCACAGCACTCAAAAACTGACTGGGGATAAAGTTAGGGAAGCTCTCAAGAAGGTCTTCCAGGATGTGTGTGACACCCCAAATAGGCAGCGGCATGCATGTTGAATAGCGTCAATGGGAAATTCCATATCAAAAATTTCTACAGCTTCCCCCTTGGGGAGATTGTTTATTGACTACGCATGGTGATCCTGTAGGGAGCAGACAAAGATATCAACTCAGGACAAAATGGATCACTGAGTAAGGCTAGTAAAGGTGAGGCTGAAGAGAAGGAAGAAAAACGTATTTTTGAGAAACAAGGTGATGATATTGAAACTAGAAAAAATATAATTTTAGGATCGTAGTAATTTATGTTAACTGAAAAAGAAGATTCTTAATAATCTAGCAGTAGAAAATGTACTCAAAAGAAGCTATAAATACAATTGGATAGGTTCTGAATGACTATTATATTGAATGAAAACTTTTCCACAATCATGGAAGCACTTGAACATGCATGTTTAATTATCTTTAAAAAATCTTTTTCATACTTTCAGTCCTCGATTGCACAATTGTGCCAGAATATTTGCTCTTGAGAAGAAGGTCATTGTGTTGTGTAAAATAAGGCACAGAACCTTCATGGAAGAATGAAATAAAAATGATAGGATACCTTAATTATCCCATATCTGTTAGGGGACAGGCTCAGCCAGGCATCCACCTAGCAGAAAATTTTCTTCTTCAAGAGAAAGCAGAAGATGATCAGCTATCCTTGAACCTCATTAAATGGGAAGACTTTGCTAAGAAAGTAGAAGGAAATTGGGGAAAGTGATCACATATCACTAAAAAAAAAGTAGTTGAAAAGGGATAAGCAATGATAAGCTAGATCCTCTGGGAGGAGACGTTAATGGGGAAAAGAACTCTGACCACGAGGGAGTGCCTAAAAAAGCAGGCACTAAAAATGTAAATGCAAACAGTTTCATTCAGGAGGGGGAAAATGCAGGACAGCAAAAGAAGCTAAAGTGGCTACACCAAAAGACTGGAAAACAGCATAGGACAGTGATGGTGAACCTATGGCATGTATGCCATAGGTGGCACATGGAGCCATTTGGCAGAGCACGCAAGGCGTTGCCCTGTCTGTTGGCCAGCACGCATGCTGATGGCCAGCTGATTCAGCCATTTTAAAGCCATTTTTCATCCTCCCCAGGCTTTATAGGAGCCTGGGGAGGGCAAAAACAGTCCCCTGCCCTCCCGGAGGCCTCCGGTGGCTTCAGGAGCTTCCCTGAAGGCTCTGGAGGACTAAAAACGGCCCAAGAGCAAACCGGAGGTCACTTTTGGTTTGCTCATTTTTAGTCCTCTGGAGGGCCTCGTGGGGGGGCTGTTTTCACCCTCCCCAGGCTCCTATAAAGCCTTTGGAGCCTGGGGAGGGCGAAAAAAGCATGTTAAAAAAGGGGGGAGTGGCTGTCGTGCGCATGCACACTGGGGGGAGGTATTGCATTATGGGTGCAGCATGCCAGCGCACAACCTCCCTGCGTTTCCCCCCTTATGGCACACGAGTCTAAAAAGGTTCACCATTGCTGCCATAGGATATATACCAAATGTGGAAAGAGGGGTAAGTTACACAAGAGGAATACAATCAACTCAGGACCATCAGGAAAGCAAAAGCGTAGAAAAAGATAGCAGATAAGCAAAAAAAACCATAGAAATGTTATTAAAAAGGTGTGTGAAGAATTACTGTATTGACTATTCAGTAAAGAAGGCAAAATGCAAACACATAACATGGAAAATCCAACTTTTCTCTCCCCCCCCCTTTCCCCCCCCCCCCAGCAAAAGCCCTGCATTCTATAGAAAATTTGTAAAAAATCAAATGCAAGGGCAGGACTGAAAGTTGAGATTGATAAAAATATTTCTCCAACAGCGAAAGAGCATGGTTCTTCAAGTTCAGATGAATTGTATCCTTGAAGACTGAAGGAGCTAGCAATGGGTCTGCCTGAACTCCTATGCATTATTTTGTATACCTTCCGGAGGACTGGAGAAGTGCCAGCTGGCTGGAAGAGAGTAAATCTTCTTTTCTTTAGAAAGGGGGAAAAGGAACCTCCAACAAACTGCAGACCCATCACTTGTGTTACTGACACTTGGAGAGATTCAAGAGCGGATCGTAAAAAAAAAATCATTTGTAAGCACCTTGAAAACAGGATAGTAATTACCAGAAGTCAGCATGAATTTGTTGGATACAGATTTTTGCCAGACCAATCTTTACCTTTTATTTTTGATCCATTAACTGCCTTAATAGATTGTCAAATGCCTTGCTGAACTCAAAGTATATTAAGTCTATCCTACTGCAGTCCTACAAAGAAACCAATGGGAAGCTGGTTAAGTGTGGGTTACACAGAATAACCAATAACTGGATAGGCAAATGGCATTAAAACTGTACTCTAAAGCTAATGGATCCCCATCACATTGAAGAGAGATATCAAGTGTTTATGCTCCAAAAAACATTTGTGATGTGCCCCAAAGCTTAGTTCTGATTTGGGTGAAAAAGTGAAAGGGATGCTTATCAGATTTGCAAATTACATAAAATTGAGTGTGACAGGCAATACCCAAGAATTTAGAAATAATATTGAAACATGATCATAATAGGTGGGTAGAACACAATTTAAGATTAGCAAGTGCAAAGTTCATTACTTAGGGAACAAAAATAATTTGCACAGATATAGGAAATGGGAGACATACTTGGCTGAGTAATAATATATACAAAAAAAAAAGTCTTGGAACAGTTGATGATGTGTATTGTAAACTAAGCCCTGAGGTAAACGAGGAGACAAGGTTGCTGCAACTACGGTTTATTTAACATTAACATGAACCACAAACGAACGAACTGACAGCCCTTTTATACTCGGCTGTTAAAACACTTTAGCCAATGACAAACCTCTAAAACTCCCGCCAGACTGCGTCAGAACCAATCCGCGCTCACTTTGGACTTGACTGACTTGCCGGCCGTGGTCATGGTAACACAACAATGTGCAAATTGACTCTCAGCCAGCTGCATAAATAGTAAATACAATTTTAGGCTCCATCAACAGATGAATAACAAATGTTAAATTACAGGGAACAGTAATTTCATTCTATTTTGTTTGAAGTAGTGTGTTGAGTTCTGATGTTCTTTAAGAAAGTTGTTAAAAAATGGAACAGGTTCTAAGAAAGGCAGTGAAGATGATCAGATGCTATAAACCAACTGCTATGAAGAGAAGGAGTTTCATATGCTTAGCCTTGAGAACAACTGCACGCTGGAGCTGACAGGGCAACGCCTCGCGTGCCCTCAGAAATGGCTTCGCGTGCCACCTGTGGCACCTGTGCCATAGGTTCGCCATCATGGACCTAGAACTAATTAGAACTTGAATGGGTTGTCCACTGGAGTTAGGCAATAATCTAGAATAGGAAATAAATGTTCCAAGACAGGTGACGGCAAATCAGTTCCTTATTGTTTCTAAGATGAGTTTTTAACTTTTATTAAATTGTATACAGGTAGTTTTCGACTTATGACCTTATGACTTATGATTTTGAGCCCAAAATTTATTCTTGCTACATTTGTTAAGTGAATCACTGCAGTTAGTAACATGGTTGTTCAGTGAATCTAGCTTCCCCATTGACTTTGCTTGTCAGAAGTTTGCAAAAGTTGATCACATGTTCCTGGGACACTGCAACCATCATAAATATGAACAAATTGTCAAGTATGTAATGTAATGTAATGTACATCATGTGGCCATGGGGATGCTGCAATGGTCATAAGTGTGAAAAATGATCATAACTCACTTTTTTCAGTGCTGTTATCTCTTTGAACAGTCACTGAAGGAACTGCTGTAAGTCAAGGACTACATGTATCATAAGCAAATACAATACAATTCTATGAATGTCATGGGACTTTATACTTTTTCCTTGAGTAAGGATGTCCAGGGGAAGAGCCTTAATTTCTAATGTTTCCTTCTTATGTGGCAGTTGCTGGAAAGTGGGGGTTGTAGCTAATGACAGATAGATAGGAAAGAGTTGGTATAGTTGTACCTTTTCACAGCTCTGTCAATTATATTGAAATGCTTAAGAGTGTAGAGCAGTAAGTGGAGAGGAATGCTGAGAACAGATTTACTAAGTTCTGGCCCTCCTGGTGAGAATACTGTGGGTTGCTTCATAAATATGTACCTAGGTATGTATCTTCAATGCAGAAATGGGACTTCAACAAATACAAGTGTCATATACAGTTGCAAGGAGAAGCAATTGGCTTCTGGTTAAGTAGATAGCATATTCTTTCTATTAACTCAACACTCAGTGAAATATAATTCAAGTTTTGCTTGGCAGTGAAAAGGAAGGCTGAAGTCCTCTTCTACATTTTTCACAGGATATTTGATTGGCTATTGGGGTTGATTGTAGATGGATTTGGGTACTGGACTTCCTTTGAGCTCACATCCCCCCAAAGGTAGCATCAACTTTCTCAACAGCCACTTTTTTCTGCAATATGTCCTCATGAGTTTGCTACAATGTTAAGATGAAGCTCCCTGATCACTTATGACAGCACTGCTTGCAGCACAAGTTGATGGTACCACTTGTTCACTATGGATTGCAAATTCTTCCAAGCCTGTTACCCTTCAACTTGGTAAATTTTGAAGACAAACTGAGATTTCTTCAAAAAAGTTGTTGGGCATCGATTTAAAAATAATCTGATTTGTAGGCCACAGAGATGTGTAGGTAGGATTTTGTCAAGCAGAAGCATCAATAAAACTCATTCCCGCTTTACCCTGTTTACAGTCTTTCAATTTATCACCTGAGCTACAGTATTTGGACCATTTTAATGTTCTTTCAGAACAGAACTAGATCCATGTTCAGAAATTAATTGACATGACATGTATAAAGAACCCCTCTGTTGCCCTATTCTGTAATCCAAACTGATCACTTTCTCTAAGAAATAAAGTCAAATAAATATCTTCTCACTTAGAAGCAAATCTTTAAAGTCTCATCATACAATCTTGGTGAAAAAGAAATCCCATTAACAGTTAGCAAAACACATAACCACATGTATTATAACCCTCATACAGTGGATTCTCTTCATTTTTAAAAATCTTGATCTTTAATCTCCTCAGTTGATTTCTTTTCATTTTCTCTTTTTCCATAAACAGACTGAGCAATTCATTTTTGCCTCTTCTCAAATAGAGTTTCCTTGATTCGAGACATTCCTTTTGTAAATATGAAGTAAGAAGGTTTTCCAGGTCACTCTTCTGATTTATTATTTGTATGTTCCCTTTAATTATTAAGACAGCAACTGGTTTCATTTGTAAATCCATTTTGGTATCATTTTCTATATCACTCATATTCTGACATTATAAAATCTATTTTCAAACACACATCTATTTCCATATAACCTTTATAATTAGCATTTTTAAAGCTCCAAATCCATATTCAAATCAGTCTGTTTTATCCTCTGCTATAGTATCAAGCAATTTTGTAAGCTATTTCTGAGTAAACTGATCCCAAACAGCCTTAATTTCTTTTATAGTCAAATGGAATTACTGCATTGTATTAATTGGTCTGGTGTCCTATGAGAATAATTCTTTTTCCTCCTGATTCCCTATAGCCAATCTTTCATTCCCCTCTTATCCCCCTTATTTTCCAAGCAACAACATTTTCCCATAGGATTTCTTGCATTTAATTTCAGACTTCAGATAGCATTTGAGTTCTGATCACAATTGGGACTGGAAGATCCAGTGTCTTTTTGAAAAGTGTTGAGCATGGGTTAGGCAAGACCAATATTCTTCTGGTCCCTGGACCTCTCATAACTGCGGTCAAACAGAATGCTGTTTTGCGACCTCTTTACAAGGAGTATCTGTAAGGAGCCAAGCATGGGTGATCCTTGCCACCTTCTTAATCTGGAGAGGAGTTCCAAGGAGGTCATTTGTTGCTCTTCAAAGAGCAGAGTTATGCTCAATTCACTATGGTGCCAGAAATATATATATATATACCGTATGTGCCGGCGTATAAGACGACTTTTTGGCCCCGAAAAACATGCCTCCAAGTGGGGGGGTCGTCTTATACGCCGGGTCATCCGCGAGGTCCCCAGATGCCATCCAGAGCCGCGCGGAGCCGCCGCGCGGAGACTGGCCGCTTTTCCACGCATGCCTATCTTTTGCACGTTAACCAGTCGGGGCATCTGAGGTCCATACTCAACTGGAGGGCGCCGCGTTGGGGAAGTGCCCCCCCCCAGCCCCGGGGCTGCCCCCTCCCTTCTTTCCCTCGCCTCCTTCCGAGCCAAGGATATCTATTCTCCATGGTGCCGCCGTTCCCTTCTCCGCATGGCCCGAGCGCCTGTTCCTTACTGCGATGATCTCAGCAGCTGCCAGCGCGCCGCCGTCTCGCCCGCTCACGGCTCTTGCCCGCGGCTCTTCTTGCCCGCTGCCCGCCTGGACGCGGCCAGTCAAAAGCCGGGAGGGAGGCGAGCCCCTTCCACGGCATGGAAAAGCGGCAACTCTCCGCTTTGGCGCGCCGCCCGTTTCGCCCACTCACGGCTCTTCTTGCCCGCTGCCCGTCTGGACGCGGCCAGTCAAAAGCCGGGAGGGAGGCGAGCTCCTTCCACGGCATGGAAAAGCGGCAACTCTCCGCTTTCGCGCGCCGCCCGTTTCGCCCACTCACGGCTCTTCTTGCCCGCTGCCCGTCTGGACGCGGCCAGTCAAAAGCCGGGAGGGAGGCGAGCTCCTTCCATGGTATGGAAAAGCGGCAACTCTCCGCTTTCGCGCGCCGCCCGTTTCGCCCGCTCACGGCTCTTCTTGCCCGCTGCCCGCCTGGACGCGGCCAGTCAAAAGCCGGGAGGGAGGCGAGCCCCTTCCACGGCATGGAAAAGCGGCAACTCTCCGCTTTCGCGCGCCGCCCGTTTCGCCCACTCACGGCTCTTCTTGCCCGCTGCCCGTCTGGACGCAGCCAGTCAAAAGCCGGGAGGGAGGCGAGCTCCTTCCATGGTATGGAAAAGCGGCAACTCTCCGCTTTCGCGCGCCACCCGTTTCGCCCGCTCACGGCTCTTCTTGCCCGCTGCCCGTCTGGACGCGGCCAGTCAAAAGCCGGGAGGGAGGCGAGCTCCTTCCATGGCATGGAAAAGCGGCAACTCTCCGCGCGGCTGTGGAGGGTTTCCTCTTTCCCCCTCTGTCTCTTCCCCCTCTATGTGTCTGTTAGACTCTGATTCCCTCCCCCCGTCTTTCTACAGACACACAGAGGGAGAAGAGAGAGGGGAAAGGAGGAAACCCTCCACAGCCGCGCGGAGACTCCGGTGCCGGTCCGCGGCTTCATAGGAACCGGGCCGCAGGGCCGGCGAGGAGGAGGGAGCAGCGTGGGCGAGCGCGCCTCCACGCCTCCTTCCGACGGCCACCTCAGCGCCCTGCACTTTCCGGGGCTTCCTGGAGGGGCCAGCATCTCGACTGGGGAGGTTATCCCGCAGCGGGCGGGCGAAGGACCCAAGCTGCGTGCCGCCAAAGCCATCCGGGCGCTGCACGCCCAGCCCCGGACGGCTTCGGCAGCACGCAGCTTGGGTCCTTCGCCCGCCCGCCCGCTGCGGGATAACCTTCCCAGTCGACATGCTGGCCCCTCCTCCTCGCCTGCACTAGCCGCAGCTTGGGTCTTCTGTCCGCTCGCTGCGGGATAACCTCCGCAACTGACATGCTGCTTCCCCGGGTGGAGGGAGGGAGAGAATGGCAGACGCACAGAGAGGCAGACTTAGAGAGACAGAAAGAGAGAGAGGGGGAAACAGATACACACCCACCCACACCCACCCACACACACACACACACACACACAGAGTGACAGATGGGTGGGGCGGGAGGAGAGAGAGAGAGAGAAACAGAGAAGGAGAAAGAAAGAAAAATAGGAAAAAAGATGAATGGAGGGTGGGAGGGAGGGAGTGAAAGAAAGAAGGGGGAGGGAGGAGGAAGGGAGCAGTGAAAGAAGGAAGGAAGGAAAGAAAGAAAGAAAAAGAAAGAGGGATGGAGGGTAAGAGGGAAGGAAGGAAAGAAGGGAGGGAGGGGGAGGGAGGCAATGGAAGGAAGGAAAGGAAAGGAAAGGAAAGGAATGGAGAGGAATGGAAAGGACGCCTCCTTCCGACGGCCACCTCAGCGCCCTGCACTTTCCGGGGCTTCCTGGAGGGGCCAGCATCTCGACTGGGGAGGTTATCCCACAGCGGGCGGGCGAAGGACCCAAGCTGCGTGCCGCCAAAGCCATCCGGGCGCCGCACGCCCAGCCCCGGACGGCTTCGGCAGCACGCAGCTTGGGTGCTTCGCCCGCCCGCCCGCTGCGGGATAACCTTCCCAGTCGACATGCTGGCCCCTCCTCCTCGCCTGCACTAGCTGCAGCTTGGGTCGTCTGTCCGCTCGCTGCGGGATAACCTCCGCAACTGACATGCTGCTTCCCCGGGTGGAGGGAGGGAGAGAATGGCAGACGCACAGAGAGGCAGACTTAGAGAGACAGAAAGAGAGAGAGGGGGAAACAGACACACACCCAGACACACACACACACACACACACACACACACACACACACACAGAGTGACAGATGGGTGGGGGGGGGAGGAGAGAGAGAGAGAGAAACAGAGAAGGAGAAAGAAAGAAAAATAGGAAAAAAGATGAATGGAGGGTGGGAGGGAGGGAGTGAAAGAAAGAAGGGGGAGGGAGGAGGAAGGGAGCAGTGAAAGAAGGAAGGAAGGAAAGAAAGAAAGAAAAAGAAAGAGGGATGGAGGGTAAGAGGGAAGGAAGGAAAGAAGGGAGGGAGGGGGAGGGAGGCAATGGAAGGAAGGAAAGGAAAGGAAAGGAAAGGAAGGGAATCCAGAAGTGGAGGGCCTGGTTGCCAAGGGGAACGGGGAAGCATCCCCCCCCCCGCACCAGCAGCGTGGGAGCTGGACAGTAAGCAGGCAAGCGATCTTGTCACTGTCGTGCCCAAGCAGGTGCCTCTGCTGCTGCTGCTCCCCTCTCCGCCTCACCCCTTGCCAAACCCTGGTAATATGGTGGAAGAGGGGGGGGGAAAGAAGGAAGGGTGGGTGAGTTGCTTTCCCGGGAAGCTGGTGGCAGGGGCTTTTCCTATGTGGCCTTGGATCGCTCTTTTCCACCCACCCCCCTCCTCACCGTTTCTCTGCCTGCTCTGCACCTTTTCCCCAAGAAATCGGTAGAATCAGGGTGATGTGGCCTGTGGAGAGATTAATTTGCCGGGAGTTTGAAGTATTGGGTGATGAGGGACGGATTGAAACAAATTTCAGTCATTGTATTGTTGATATTTGTCCAGCAGTCAAACGTTTTATTTGGTGTGTGGAAGGTGTGCAGAAGAGGGGGTAGTCTTATACGGGGAGTATATAACAAACTCTATATTTTGAGTGGAAATGATGGGGGGTCATCTTATACGCCCAGTCGTCTTATACGCCGGCAAATACGGTATATGTGATTTATGATAATGATTAAGGGGCTGAGCAATTTCAATATATATATATATATAAAATTCCCATAACCACAGCCACTTTTCAGGCCTGATGAGTGTTTCTAGGGATAAGTTACATATTTTTGCCTGGCAGCCAAAATCATCAACATGTTCCAGAGAGCATAGAAGAATAAAGCCTGTTGTTCAGGTGAGCTTTGAAAGGCTGATGTGATATTGAATAGCCCTGCTTAGGTTGCTCTGGTGTTCTTCATAGAAAGGAGTACTTTTATGACACTCAGTGAGTACTCCTGTCTCTGGAGAGTTTATGGCTAAATTTGAAAACAGCCTATGAGTTATGGCAGGAGAGTTGGTTGGGAAGTGCTATTTGTATGCTTTCAATTAATCCCATTGACTGTATTTTTTATTATAGGTTCTTTTGCGAAAATACACTAATTTTTCCCCCAGTGTCAAAGTATCATTAAGAACCTGATGATTAAGGGAGCAATTACCACATCTTTTGCCGAAGATGGATGTTAGAGAGCTATGTAGTGCTAAGCTATCTATATTGATACTCAATACACTCATATATTAAATAGCTTGTCGTTGTTAGGATTTAATGAATCACACATGAGTGAATTTCTGAGCACTATTAGTAAGTAGCATACAGTGGTTTCCATATGAATATTCTTCATTTCATGGCAGTTTTTTCACAGATACTGCCCTCCAAAGACCTCATTCTTATATTCCTTTGTCGCTATGTTGCTTCCTTCTGTAAAATGGATATCTTTTTTTTCTCTATTTAAATTTACCTGAATCTAAACTCATTACATAACATAGAAGCAAATTATAATTTTGTGACAAATGGCAGCCAATACAATTAATATAACTTCCTACATGTATACATTCTTTTGTCTTTAGTATTACCCAACGTCTGCTATTTTCTCCCATCTCTTCAGTCCAAATAAGAATGCCACTTAACGAAATGAAAGTTCATTTCTTCTCTCATATTTTAACTTTATTATTTTGGGCAGAAGTATTTATAGTTTCTGGCTATTTATTATCCTCCTCTCCCAAGTAATTATTTCTATATGTTGTACCTTCTTTAGAGGGATCCTGAAGAAGACCATAATGCATGTAGGAGTTAAATGCCAGAACAATTGAGACACTTAAAATACTAACACAGTTATTCTGTGTGAGCTTTCATAAGTTCCATTACCTCTATCAGATGAAGTTAGAGAAAGTATACAATCAAGATTTGAGTTGGAGATAGTAACCAATACAGATATGGGGAAACAAAATACATTAGCATTCATATAGCCTGCATCTTTGTCCTGTATAATACATGGTTTCATTTGTTAGAAGTGTTTCACCTGACTCTACACAGGTCAAACAGTCCAGTCCCTTCATCAAGGATAAATGTGTTGAAATCTAGCCATGCATATTCAGTGTTCCAAAATCAACGAGGAAAACACTTTACTTGGAACATTCTGTCAGTGACCTCATAGCTGACCTCTTTAAGCAAAGATTCTACAAAAACTAATCTTATGAAATTGTCGAACTAAAATCCATTTAGAGTGTCAACTTTGATTTCTCATGGATTAAATAGAAGCTAAAGGTTTTTATCAAATATTGTTTAGTGTGATATGTGAACCCATTTATTAATCCACTCATCAGTGTAACAAATACAAATATAAACACAAAGATGAATTCATGCTTCAGTGTTATTGCTTTATTCTCATCCATGCAACCCAACCTCAGGAAGAAAAGTGTCTGCAAACTGCTACACATGAATACAACAGGGAAACATAACAAATGTTTAAAATTCAGACTCATTATCTTCTTCTGATCTAATAGCTCTGTAAATCAACAGGTCACGAACATATATGGGATCCCCATAGCAGAAACAGTTATGCCACAACTAAAAAACATGGCCGGTTCTCCTATGTTGGTGGAGATAGCATCCATGCATGGGTTATCCTCATTTGCCATCCAATAGAACTGAGTCTGCAAAGTTTAAGTCCCACCTCTTCCTGCTGCTATACCCAGCTTTTGTGACTCAGTTGGCAACAGGACTGGATGTGCAGAACGATCTCTCCCCTGAAAAATAGCTAGATAGTTTGTTTTCCTCACAATCTGGCCTGGGTACAGCACGGAGACGGCATTGGTCGCGTTGGTAGATGATCTCTGGAGGGCTCAGGATAGAGGTTGTTCCTCTATCCTGGTCCGATTAGATCTCTCAGCAGCTTTCGATACCATCGACCATGGTATCTTATTGCACCAGCTGGAGGGGTTGGGGTTGGGAGGCACCATTTTGCGGTGGTTCTCCTACTTCTCCGGCCGGTCGCAATTTGTGTTGGCAGGAGGGCAGAGGTCGACGTCAAGGCCCCTCATGTGTGGGGTGCCTCAGGGGTCGGTCCTCTCACCACTCCTGTTCAACATTTATATGAAGCCGCTGGGTGAGATCATCCGTGGTTTTGAGGTAGAGTTCCATCAGTACGCTGATGACACTCAGCTGTACATCTCTACCCCTGACCACCCCAACGATGCCGTCGAAGTGATGTCCCGGTGCTTGGAGGCCGTGCGAGTCTGGATAGGGAGGAACAGGCTTCAACTCAACCTGTCCAAGACCGAGTGGTTGTGGTTCCCGGCGCCATGATATAGCCAGTTGGGACCTGGTTACTTGCAGGACCGCCTCCTACCACATACCTCCCTTCAACCTGTCTGCTCCCACAGGGAGGGCCTCCTCGGGGTACTGTCTGCCGGACAATGCCAGCTGGCGACTCCCAGGGGGAGAGCCTTCTCTGTGGCAGCTCCCGCCCTCTGGAATGACCTGCCCCCGACCTTCGTACTATCACGGACCTTCGCCTCTTTTGTCGGGCATTAAAAACACACTTATTTCATGGGGCCAGCCTGGTATAGTTTTAAATGTGATTTTAGTAGGGTTTTTAATGATAATTTTAGCACGGGTTTAAAATTTATTCTATTTTTAATATTTCTATTGTATTTATTGTTGTCATTTTTATTATTTCCTGTGCACCACCCTGAGTCCCGTCAGAGAGATAGGGCGGTATATAAATGTAACAAACTTGAAACTTGAATCCTTCCTTCTACCATCCTTTCTTCCTTAGATTTTCTTGGTTTAGGTCTTTTCTATTTTCCTTCTCATTGCCCTTCAGTTTCACTCTGGGGTTTTGCTCTTTGTGGAGTAGTGCTGTGTGGCGGCGGCTCCAGCAGACGATTGCAGAGACGATCTTCGGTGGGGCATCTGCGGCTGCAGATTGCCCCTTGTAAATCTAGTGCGGAACAATAAGTCACAGACCACCCTGGGGAGCGGGTTTTAGTACCCGCTGATGTTTTAGAGGGTGCGAAAGTGGCAGCGGCCATTTTGTTTTTGGCAAGTTGGACGGCCACTATTTTGGATTACACGAGGCTGCCGGAACCTTAATCAGAGGCCCCTTTCGTGCCAGCTGCCTCCCAGTACCGCCAAAGAAATGGGCTATCATCAAGAAGGGCACATTAAGCAAGGGAGCTTCACCCCCAGTTGGCCAGTATTTAATTTATTTAATAATTAAATTTATTTAATATTAGACTTATAAACCGCCCCCTCTCCCCGAAGGGACTCGGGGCGGTGTACAGGGAAAAAATTAAAAACCATATAAACAGACAATATATAACAAAGCTAAAAACGAATTAAATTACCTGTACTAGAATTTAAAAATATTAAAATAGGAACCCTCCTAAGCTAAAATTCCCTAAATCTAAAATCCATTTATGTCCTTGACAGAAGTTATGTTATAAAATCAATACCATTTACGCAAGACCAGCTTGTTGAAATAAATATGTTTTAAGTGAGCGGCGGAATAGGGGAAGGTCCGTGATTGTGCGAAGTTCGGGGGGTAGGTCGTTCCAGAGGGTCAGCCCAGCCACAGAGAAGGCCCTACCCCTGGGCACCGCTAGCTGGCATTGCCCGGCGGTTGGTACCCTCAGTAGGCCCACTCTGTGGGAGCGTATCGGACGTAGGGAGGTATGTGGCAGGAGACGGTCCCATAAGTAACTAGGCCCCGAGCCATGGAGTGATTTGAAGATGGTAACAAGCACCTTGAAGTGCACCCGGAAGGCCACCGGTAGCCAGTGCAGCTCGCACAGGAGAGGTGTTACGTGGGAGTAGCGAGAAGCTCCCAGAATCCCCCGTGCGGCCGCATTCTGAAGCAACTGGAGCCTCCGGGTGCACCTCAAGGGGAGCCCCATGTAGAGAGCATTGCAATAGTCTAGGCGAGACGTCACGAGTGCCTGAGTGACAGTGCGGAGGGCGTCTCGGTCCAGAAAGGGACGCAACTGGCGTACCAGGCGAACCTGGTAGAATGCCCCCCTGGTCACGGCCGTCACATGATCGTCTAGGGACAGCCGGGAATCCAGGAGGACGCCCAAGTTGCGAACCCTTTCCGCGGGGGCCAATGACTCGCCCCCTATAACCAGCGATGGAATAAGCTGGCTATGCCGAGACGCCGGAAACCACAGCCACTCGGTCTTGGACGGGTTGAGTCGGAGTTTGTTACTTCCCATCCAGAGCCGCACGGCTTCCAGGCACCGGGACATCACTTCGACGGCATCGTTGGGGTGGTTGGGGGTAGATATGTACAACTGAGTATCATCAGCGTACAGATGGTACTCTACCCCACAACCACGGATGATCTCACCCAGCGGCTTCATGTAGATGTTAAACAGGAGGGGTGAGAGGGTCGACCCCTGAGGCACCCCATAAGTGAGTGGTCTCGAGGTCGACCTCTGGCCTCCTGCCGATACAAATTGCGACCGGCTGGAGAGTTAGGAGGAGAACCACTGTAGGACAATGCCCCTCAATCTCAACCTCTCCAGTCGGTGCAATAGGATACCATGGTCAATGGTATCGAAAGCCGCTGAGAGATCTAATAGGACCAGGATAGAAGAAAAACCCCTATCTCTGGCCCTCCAGAGATCATCCACCAACGCGACCAATGCCGTCTCGGTGCTGTGCCCAGGTCGGAAGCCGGACTGGCGCGGGTCTAGATAAACAGTTTCCTCCAGGTGTCGAGAGAACTGCTGTACCACCACACTCTCGACAACCTTCGCCAAAAAGCGAAGGTTGGAGACCGGACGATAGTTAGTTAGCAATGCTGGATCCAGGGAGGGCTTCTTGAGGAGGGGTCTCACCATTGCCTCTTTAAGGGAGGTCGGCAAGAGCCCCTCACTAAGAGAAGCGTTCACAATTCCCTGGAGCCAGTCTCGTGTCACCTCCCAGGAGGCCAGTACTAGCCAGGAGGGACACGGGTCCAATAAACATGTGGTGGCATTCAGTCGTCTCGGCAACCTGTCCATGTCTTCGGAAGTAACAAAGTCGAACTCGTCCCATAAAACGGTCTCAAGACCTGCCTCGGACGGTCCGCCCAGATCTATCGGAATGGAGGCCAAGTCGTCCCGAATCCAAGCGATTTTGTCCTGCAGATAACCACCGAACTCCTCTGCTCTACCCTGCAGGGGAACTTCCCGCGACCCATGATGGAGAAGGGAGCGGGTCACCCTGAACAGGGCGGCAGGGCGGTTATCTGCGGATGCAATAAGGGTGGCAAGATGATTACGTTTTGCCACTCTTATTGCCACTAGGTAGGTCTTTGTACAGGACCTCACCAGTGTTCGGTCGGATTTGGAACGAGTGGATCTCCATCTGCTCTCTAGGCGTCTCTTGTGGCGCTTCATCACCCTTAGCTCCTCAGAAAACCAAGGGGCCAGGGTGGATCGGCGCCGCGTGAGAGGCCGCAAGGGCACGACCCGGTCCAAGGCCCCCGTGGCCGCACTATTCCATGCGGCCACTAAGTCCTCGGTCGAGTCGTGGGTGAGGGTTACAGGCATAGGCCCAAGCTCCGTCAGGAACCTCTCCGGATCCATCAGGCACCTGGGGCGGAACCATCTAGGAATCTCGGGTTCCGCCTCCCCGCGGTGGGGTGCAGCGGTCAGAAAGTCCAGTCGCAGGAGCGAGTGATCTGACCATGACAGGGGTTCGATGACTAATTCCCCTACTCCTAGATCACTCAACCACTGGCCAGAGGCAAAGATTAAGTCTAGCGTGTTTCCCCCTGTATGTGTGGGGCCTTGAATTACTTGGGTCAGGTCCATGGCCGTCATGGAGGCCATGAACTCCCGAGCCACCTCGGACGAATCGCCTACCGATGGTAGGTCCCAACCAAGCCCAAGCTTTGACTCTTGCCACCAATGAGGCAATCAGCACAGGGACCCAGGCGAGCCACCTGTCGTGGGCGGAGAGACAGGCCCAGGTAATCCTTGCCTGTGGGGGAAGGCCATTTACATCCTAACTGCCCAAAACCTGGGCCCAGGTGTGCCTTTTAATTGGGCTTGCCACCCCTACATTTGTCTCCCTCATCCCCAATCATTGTTGGCTGCCTCTGGGAAAGAACATTCCCATCCATCTTTCACAGCTGGCTTCTATTATGGAAGGGGGTGACAGGGAGGTTTCTTCCCCATTATCGGATGACCCCCTTGAGGGGTCTTCCATCCTTCACTCAGCCAGCAAGAGGGAGTCTCCCCCTCCAAGAAAAGGAGGGAAGGCCAAGAGGAAGTCCAAGGCTATGCAGAGGGCAGAAATTAGGAGACAGGCAATTATAACCCTTACCCTAACCCTAACCCTAATGGGGAGACCCCCTTTGAACCACTACTGGACTTGTTGCAGAAGATAATGGATGAATTTTGGAACTGGCAGCTCTTTCGATGCAACAAGATCTATGTACTTTTCATTTGGATTGCGTGGTCCTGAGAGTGAACCCAACATTCATCCCAAAGGTGAATTCCCACCGCTCTCAAGAATTGGTTTTACCAAATTTCTGCCCGGATCGGGTTCACCATCTGAAACATAGATGGCACACTCTGGATGTTCGAAGAGCCCTCTGAATCTATCTTCGCAGGAACATCATTCTTTCGACACACAGAAGCATTGTTCATTTCATTTCAACTGGACACTATGGGCCGCAAGCCTTCATCTTCATTGTTGGGGCAATGGATCAGAGCCTGTATTTCAAAAGGCACAATCTTGTCCAGAGCATATTACGGCTCATTCCACACATAGCGCAGCCACTTCAGCAGCTTGGGGCATGTGGGCCCCTCTACATGAGGTTTGTAGAGCGGCTAGTTGGACATTGCCATCATTGTTTATTATACATTACTGGATTGACAGCTACATGTCAGCTGATGCGACATTTGGGAGGAGAGTTTTATAGCAGGTCAGCGTTAGTCAGCAAGTTCCGTCCCGGACAGCATCCCACCTGTAATATTTGGACACGCTTTTTTATGTCCCACACATAGATGCTATCTCCACCAACATAGGAGAATGGGCATTGGCTTACCTGATACACCTGTTCTCTGGAAAGGTGGAGATAGCATCCAGCCTTGTCCTTTAATGGTCTGGTTTGGTGAGAATGGGGGAGATCATTCCATCAGTCGCACATCAGTCTGCATGATAGTTTTTATCAAAAAAGCTGGGTATAGCAGCAGGAAGAGGCGGTACTTAAACTTTACAGACTCAGTTCTATTGGATGGCAAATGAGGATAACCCACACATGGATGCTATCTCCACCTTTCCAGAGAACGGGTGTATCAGGTAAGCCAACACCCATTTTAAACATTCTTGTCATAGATCTGGGGGATGGTATGCTGCAATCCCAAATATATTTTAAAAAACATGCAGGAACCAAGTTTTAAATTTCTGCAGGAACTCCCCTCCCAACTCATAAAATCAGTTACACCTCATCAACAAAGTATATCAACATCAACACTCAATAAAGTAGAATTTCATTTCCTCCAAATACTTTAAAGAAGATCAATTTCTACAGTTTTATTAAACAAATGTACTAGAAAATGAAACAAAACAGGTAGTCCACATTTTAGCAACTAGAGTTAAGACTTACAAAGTGATGGTTAAGAGGAGCAGTTGCAAAATTAAACTGCACTGTCTGTATGGTTTTCCTTTGGCTTTCCTTTGCTTTGCAGACTCGAAAATAACATAAGTGGGAAGATTTGTCATAATTTTACTTTTTCATCACTGTTGTAACTGTATAGTTGCTAAATGAGGCAGTTGGTAAACAAGGACTGTTATAAACAGAAATGTTATACTACTGCTTTGCACAAAACTATATTAGAAAGCATCCGTTGGTACTCCTACCATGAACATCCTATAAAAACACAACCTAGAATCCTGTGCAAATCAAAAGACCGCATATATGACCAAAACAGACTAACATGATACTTCCTGGATTATAATCAATAGTTATTATGGTGAACAAACAGGGCACCAGTAGCTTCAGTGAAAGATAGAATACAACATTGCAATAAAGAGACAAGATTCCAAATACCTAACAGCCATCCATGCCCTTAAAACTCTTCGATAAGCAGGTTACTGAAGTCCTGTACTTCACAAAGAAGCAAGAAAGCCAGATAATGTTTAGAAACTATTACTCAAGTAACAAGTCCATTGAGCTGGATGCCACTCAATCAGCCATCTGATCCAAAACACTCAAAACAAATAAATGAGGCCCAATCAAAATGGAAACGAAATGGATATTCCCAATAACCAATTAGTGGACGTTTCCTGGGAGGTATCAATCACCAGTCAGCCCCTGTGTTCAAATGTTACACAGATTGCTGATACTGCAAGGCATACTGAAAAGGAAAGGGAATGGCCTTGAATGACAGGAGGAAGAGTTGCTACCAAGGCAATGGTCAGATAAAGGATGTCTGAGAATGGGGCCAGAATGTAATGTGAGTAAACCTCTCAGACAAGTCCCTTCTTAGTTCTCATGAAGATAAAGGGAGAGAGGGGAAAAGGGCATTCAGAGTTGCAAGATTTGGTTACTGTAGCTTTATAATAAATGTAGTAGACCATAGGGCATTGGTTTCCTAGTCTGATCCAATGGTGGGTTCTGAGCGGTGTGGTCTGGTACGGCCATACTAGGAGTAGCCAGGAGAAGTGGCCACCGTACCAGTACAGTGGCTCATTTGGCCCACTTGCCTGCCCGCGTTCTGTGGCCATTTAACAATACGACCAGCCCATTGCGCATGCGCGCACACAGTGTGCGTTGCCTGCATGACCACTGGGCAGCTGGTGTTGCAGGGTGGTGGTGTGTGCATCCACGTGCAGTGTTTTATTTATTTATTTATTTCCAATTTATACCCCGCCCTTCTCCTAAAAAAGGACCCAGGGTGGCGCACAGGCAATTTAAAACCAAAGCATACATATAGATACCCATATTAAAAAGCTTATTAAATAATAATCCCGTGCTAAAACCCACTTATAAAATCTCTAATTAAAATTTACAATGTTAAAACTTAGTATCGGGGGTTATCCTAGGCCGGCTTGTTGGAACAGAAGCGTTTTGAGGCGCTGGCGGAACAGGCGGAGGTCCGAGATGTTACGTAGATTGGGGGACAGGTCGTTCCAGAGGGTAGGGCCCACCACAGAGAAGGGTGGGTGTCGCTAACCGGCATTGTCCGGCCGACGGCACCCGGAGAAGACCCTCTCTGTGGGAGCGGATCGGTCAAAGGGAAGTATGGGGCAGGAGGCGGTCTCGTATGTAGCTAGGCCCATACGTGGTGTGGGTGCCTGTCTTCGACACCCGGCACAATGCTCAGTGTACCGGCTGCGCGGGGGTCCAGAACCCATCACTGGTCGGATCTATCTTGAATGAATGACACATACCTCCCTTCTCTGAACCTTTTTACTGAGAAAGCCTTGCAGAGGCATGGGGTGGAATTTCTACAGAAAGCCCACTTAATACTTTGGCATTAATCTCATACCACCTGAAGTACCCAATCACAAGGTATAAACCTTTGCTTGCTGAGTAACTTCTACCTAAAAGTAATTCTCTCTAATTAAAGTGCCTTCAATTCACTTTCCTTGTCCTGTTTATTATCCAAAGCTGTCTTCCCCATACATATATATTTGTGTCTTAATAAATAATAATAATAATAATAATAATTTAATTTATAGACCGCTCCCTCTCCCCGGGGGGACTCGGAGCGGTGCACAGGGAAGTTAAAAATACAATACAATAAATATACATAAATAACTAAAAGGCAAATTAAACAATTAACCTTGCGCTAAAATTCCCAATTTAAATTACTAAAATCCCTTAATAAAAGAGACTACCCTAATAGTTCCCTGTGGTCTTCTTAATAATCCATGAATCTCATGAAGTAAATAGTACTGCAGAAATTTGTATGCCATGGTTAATTTTTAAAATGCCATGGAAACAAATTATCTTGTATACAGTCGCTACATTTCTGGCATCAATTTTGTGGTCTGTGAATAGTTACAGAATTGTGGCATTATTTCATGGGTTGCAATATTATGATTGTTCTCTCTGAGACAAATCTTTTAAAGTGTTTTCTAAAACTAGATACTTTTTTTGATATTCAAGGATATATATACATACACTTCAAATGAGGAACAAACATAAAACAAAAACATTTTAGTTATCCTGTAGATTAGGGGTCTCCAACCTTTGCAACTTTAAGTCTGAAGGACTTCAGCTCCCAGAATTCTCCAGCCAGCTTTGCCAGACTTAAAGTTGCAAAGGTTGGAGACTCCTGCTGTAGATAGTTACTTAAAACGTATCTTTAAAAAAACACAATTCAGGCCTGGAATATGGAAAAAAATGTCATGATAGTTATACTTTACTAAATTCCTAGTAATTATGCAATTATTAAATTGGGGTGAAAACAACACACCTCATTTTAGTTTAGTAATTTGTTATTGTTCCCAACTATAAGTATTGCTTGAATTATATTTTTAATTTTCCATTAACAATCTCTAGTTACGAGAATTAGATTGCATATTCCAAATTACTTTTTGTTTGTTTCTGTTTGAAAAAGAGAGAAGCTTTCACAGTTCCCCGTGGTCTTATGTATTTTAAGAAATTACTGTTTTCTTGTAACTTCACTAGCAAATAAAATATTATGTCATGGACAGTGCAGTTCTCAGACTTAAAGTAGACATTGCCCAGTTTATCTCTATCAGCAACATTAGAAAACCAGTAATACTCCTACTCTCTTCTTTTTAACTTACATCATTGCAAAGGCTAAGCATATGTGAACGTAATATGAATCTATGTCAGGAAATATTTTGATACTTCTACATATAAATAACTTCCTCTACAAGTATTTTATTTTTAACATTATGGTAATATGAAGCACTGTAAGGTGATAAATTGAGACCACCGCCTGTTATATGCATTTTAACATTTGAAGACAGGCGGGCATCAAACAATTTAATGAAAATTGATAGTACAGAATGGATTAAAATCTCAAAGTCTGGAAAACCAAGTGTCTGGTCTCCTAGTTACCCAGAAACCTGTTGCTTGTGCCTGAGCATCAATTATGCTTTCTATCTATGATGTAGTTAAGTATATTATCATTCAGTGTCCAACCTACTACTCCTTGGTAAGACTTTTGAGAATGTTAATGGTCTTTGACCCTAACTATAGTTAACCCTAATTATCAAAGGCCCTAAGAGGAATGGATGACCTAGAACCCTTTCAGTCAGATTTAGGCCTGAGAATGAGATGGAGCCTGCATTTCTTCTTCTTGTGGATGAACTTCAATGATGTTTGGAGAGGTGCACCTTTCTTGACCTTGTTAAAAACCTCAGTGGTATATAATATCATTGACCATAGTACCCTTCTGGACTGCCTTCAAGGGCTGGCGATGGAAGTATAATTTTGCAATGGTTCTATAAAGGTGCTTCCAGTGGAATGTATGGGAGAGGAAATCCTTGCTGATTTAAGGATGTCCCAGGGCTTGTCTTTTTTCTCATTTTGTTTAGTGTTCTAGAAAAATTAAAGATTAAATTAAAGATAAGATTGGGGATTCCCAACATTTTCAATACCCCACACCCTATAATGCTTCTGATATATTCTTGCACCCCTTACAAAAGTAATTAATTATGTGCATATAATTACGCATATACACTATAATTTTGAAACGTCTAAACCCTAATTTTTGCACTCCCTGGAATAGTGTCTCATACCCCTAAGGTGCGAGCATCCCCGGTTGGGAATTCCTAGTTTAGTATAAAACAGTGCAGAGGCCATCTATCAGTTTGGGATCAGGTATAATCAATCCGCTGATGATACCAACTTTATATCTGTACTGCAGGCTGAACAGGAGATGTGTTAAAAATCCTGACCTGAAGACAGAAATAAACTGGGCAAAATAAACCCCAGAAACATGGAGGAATAGTTGATATAATCTTCTGGTAGTAGGAATGTTCTATTTACTGCTATACATGGGGTTGCCTTTTTGTGAAAGGATTCTTGTGTAATCTGGGAGTTCTCTTTTCTCTCTCTGCTTCTAGGAGAGCCCTTGGCTATCTTCAGTTGCCTTTTTTTAGTGACTCATACCATCGTCTCTTAGAGTACTGTAATACAGTTGATATCAAATTGCATTTAAATACTTTTTACAAGCTGCAGCTAGTACAGAATGCAGCTGCCAATTTGCTGACCTGTCGGAGTCAATTCAGCAGGAAAGCATCTGATGGTTGTTAGTAGGCTTCGGGATTTAATTCAATATGCTCACAATCACCTGTAAACTTTTATATACTGTAGTTCAGGGGTTCCCAAACTTGGCAACTTTAAGACTTGTGGACTTCAACTCCCAGAATTCTCCAGCCAGCATAGCTTCAATTCTGGGAGTTGAAGTCCACAAGTCTTAAAGTTGCCAAGTTTGGGAACCCCTGCTGTAGTTCTATATAGCTTGGTCTACCTGCTTTAGGTAGAATCATGTCGAGGAGAGACAGAATGTTTTGGATACTGATTCTAAGAAAGATAAGGAGGCTTGGAGCTCGGGGACAGCTGAGATAGTTTTGTGGTGGAAGGATTTCCCAAATGTAAAAATTATTTTTATGAATTGCATTGTTTTTTTTGTTTTTTGTTTTAAATGTGTTCATTGTATGTTTCAAAGAATAGATAACAGACAAATGTGGGCAAATAAATTATGTTAAAATTCTCCCTCAAAGAAATAAACAGAATGTAAAATTGTGCAAGTTTCCAACACATGATTTCTAATGAGAAATAATCACCAAATGCATGTATTGCGTACTGTATGTGCATCCTAAAAATGAAGAAATATAATAGAAAATCAAGTTAATGAGAAGAAAACCTACATAAATTAAAACTCTCCAGGCACAACTTTTTACTTTTACACATTAGTATATAACTAGTCATTTCTATAATGACCAATCTAGCTAATTGACAAAACCAAACTCAAAGTTTCACTTTTTTTCATCACATACACAAAATCGAGATGTGATATCCAAATGAAAAACATACTTAAATATATTGTCCTCTTTGAATAAAATAATCAGTGTAACAATTTCTGCTTTATCTTTCTTGCTGTGGAAATAATATGTATTTCTATTGGTACCTAATAATCTTTGTAAACTATCACTATTTATATTAACAAGGTTTTCTTTCAGTTTCTTTGATCTTATAGGGAAATTACTCTTTTTTATCCTTTTTAAAATACTAAGCTTTTCTTTAAACACATTTCTAAAATCAAAAATTTCTAATATATCTTTTTCTTTGAACATACATGCTTTAAAATTTAGTATTAAATTTAGGTCCCTTCCTCCAAACTACCCTCATAGAACAATATTTTTGTTATTGAAAATGTATTTGAGAACATCTGTGTTAAGACAAAATTAAAGAAAATTATATATTAGTTTAAAGAAAAATTTAGAGTTTTAAAAAGGATGTATACAAAAAAAAGTTTCATTATTTTACTCTCTAAGAACCATTTTATTAAAATATTTTTCAGGGTTGCTTTGGGGTGATTTATTATGTTAGGAAGGAATGCTTTGTTCTTTACTAATTCAGCTAAAAGTGGCATTCTAGTGTGAAAATTCTAGATCACGGGCCGGATGCATTACGCACAGGCCACACCCACACCAGCTTCACAAATGGGAATAACTTATAAAAAAGTCACGTGATGGCAACATGATGTAGTGAGTTTGACAGCCGTGCCCTGGACTAATGTTATCAGCAAATATGATTCAACTCAGTTGGATTTAGTTAAGATTGTGGATTGCTTTCTTACTAAAGGTGCTAGTTAGACAGAAGTAAGACTATTAGTTAGTTTTATTCTCTGGACTCATTTTGAGAATAGGAATTCCTCCTCTATACTGTTATTCATAGAATAGTACAGTCTTATTGTAGCTCTTACATTTCTGCTATTTTACCACATTTTATTTTTTTCCCTTTTATGTTTAAAAAAGATTTGGAATACAGTTTTAGGAAAAGAGATGAGAGAGACAAAGTGGGCAACACTTTGTTGGGTAGTTTTCTATTGGCTTCTATAGAAGAGATGGAGCAGAAAACATCACATTGCTGACATTTAACTCCAACTACAGATAGTCCTTGTTTAGTGACTGGTCACTCAGTGACCATTCAAAGTTACAGTCGACTCCCCAAAAGTTACTTACGACCTGGTTCCATATTTCCAATGACACCCCCCCCCCCTGCAGCATCGCTGGTCATATGATTTAATTTTGGGCACTTGGCACCCAGCTCGCATTTACTGCCATTTGAAATGTTCTGCAGTTATGTAACTGCAATTTTGAGCAATCAACATAATGGCACATCATCAGTCAGAAGTATTAACTTATTTTTCTCTTTCTTCAGCATTTAAATATGTCCATTTTAAGTCAGCAAAAGTAAATCATTTATTACTAGAGCCTATGTGTATATAAATTTCTGGTTTAAATTTTTCTTGGGGTTAAAAAGGAAAAAAAAGGATTTGCAATCCGAATTGTTAGGGAGGGGCTGGGGAATTTAGTCCAGTCTTTGCCTTTAGTTTAAAATGAATTATGGTCCACTCATCCCTTAAAAGGCAAGCAGCATAAGTGGCTGGTCAGATCCATTACATTCCCCACCTGCTCCCCTGCTTCCATATTGAGAGGCTATACCAGAAATTGATTAACAGGTTTTTTAAAAAGAGAGTTTTAGGATGGAAATCAGAATTTTTTTCTGCTGCTATTTTTGACCATTTACTTATTTATTTTCTTTATGCTGTTGTCAGACTGCCACTGAAATTTAAAGGAAGCTTCTGGAGTAGAATTCTATGTGTCACAAATTAGCGTTTGTGCATTTGCATGTGAGCTGCTGATTGTGCTCCTTGAATTTAAGTGGTCAGTTATGATCCTGGTCTGGAGTTCTCTTTGATATCACCTGTTTATGTACCAAAGTAAGTCTCATCCTATTGGGTCTAGATATCTATTTTCAAATACACTATGACTGTGATGGTGAACCTATGGTATGTATGTCCAAAGTGGCACATGGAGCCATGTCGCCTAGCCTGCATAGCATCGTCCATTCCTCTTCCAGGTATCTGGCACGCATGCAAACATGCCAATCAGCTGACCTTTTGTGTATGTGGCAGTGCCGGAAACCGGAAGAGCTGATCTTCCATTTTCCAGCATGAGCATGCACAATGGCCAGCTGATTGGTACATGTGCATGCACAGCAGTAACTAGAAGACTTGCTGGTTGGCACACATGTGTGTGCCGAAAACCAGAAGTTCATTTTCTGGTGCACACGTGCCTCCTGGGCAGTTGCTCTTCCTGGTTGCGGCCCAAACGAGCACGCACATGCACAAAGTGCACACAGGTATGCGAAGTGCTCCCTTTTCGGCACTTGGTGCTGAAAAGGTTCGCCATCACTGCACTATGATATCTAACAACCAGACAAGATTTGAGGCCAGAATCAGATAATGCAGTATAGCACAAATGCAGATCAATATAAAAGCATTGAGAAGACTATTTAGGTTAATGGAATCATCCATAACTTGGAGATAAAATGAATATCTATGGTATAGGCTTTCTGCTTATTATTTAACAGAGTTGTTAACAACCACACACTAAAATTAACTTACAACAGTATTTCGGATGAAGAAGTACTATTCAGTTGCCAAAGGATATTGTCAATAAGCTTGCAAGAAAGATGTGTAGGACTAAATTGTTTTGTTGTTAGGCATCACATTGAAGAAATGATGACAAAACACATTTATAAAATAATTACCAATAAATTTAAAGTGCTTCTGTCAAAACAATATAAAAAACTTGAAAACAGCAAACTGTCTAAAAGTAAGATTTTGAATTCTACTTTTGGACTCTACACATAACTCAAAATTCACAAAGCTGTTAATGCAGAATATTCAGTTCTTTCAAGCAACTACGGTATGTATCTGTTGAGTGGATCTTTCTGTTGACTTTAATTCACACTGATTTTTATCTATCTGGGATGGATGAGCCTGAAACTATTCAGTTCCAAATTTGGGCATACTTTGGTAGAAGTCTGTTTCTTCAGGCTTGTGACATATAATGAATTGTAGCGCTGTGACAGCTTCTCCCTTACCCCCAGGATTGGTTGCTTATAATGGAAAGGTTGCCCCCAGCATCCACAATAATTCTTTCTTTGGATCTTGATGGTCTCACAGGAAGCTAAGAGAGGATTACATCCAGTAATTGACAGATTTGCTCTCAAATCAAAGAAGAGTTGCAGTCAGGCCACAGTTGATTCTCCAAATTAGAAGGTCAACAACCAACCTTTCAAAAATATCCATTGATTAATCTGATAAACCACACACAATTTGTTTTGAAGAATTGATTATTGTTATGTGATTATAAGAAATATATCTAATATTTTTTTTAAAAAAACCATGAAGACCAATCAGTTTGAAATATAGGGAACATTTTGAAAAAGGTAATAATTCACTGTTTTTAGTGCCATTGTAACTTTGAGCAGTCACTAAGCGAATGGTTTTTAAGTCGAGGACTACCTGTATTATTATTTTTTCTTTTACTCTAGGGTTTGAGGGCTGGCAGTTAGGTCTCAATATATGACCACAATTTCTGTTGTTAAACAAGGCAGTTATTAAATGAGTTGCACATGATTATACAGTATTTTTTTTTGCCATGGTTATTAAGTGAATCAATGCAGTTGTTAAATGAATTGTGTGGTGGTTTAAGTGAATCTGATTTCCCCCATTGACTTTGCTTGTCAGAAACTGGCAGGGCCACAGATGGCGGCCATATGATCCTGGGATGTGGCAACTATTGTAAATACATGCTGGTTATCAAGCACCCAAATTCTGATCACATGATGTGGGGATGCTGCAGCAGTCATAAGGTTGAAGACTGGTTGTCACATATTTCAGTGCTGTTGTAAATGTGAATGGTTGCTAAACTAACGGTTATTAGTCAAGGACTACCTGTATAAACTAAAACAAGGTCCCTAACCTTTCCTGCTCTGTGGACCGGCGGTGTGTGTGTGTGTGGGAGGGATGGTTTCACTTGCATGCCTGTCGTTTGCACAAATGGAGCTTCGCATGCTTACCTGCCATTTGTGTGGCCTGGTTCCCAAGGGGCCGTGGAGTGGGAATTGAGGACCTCTGAACTAAAACTATAATGTATTATTGTAACGGCTTAATTTTATCATTTTGGGACTAAGGGTCATTCATGATAACTTTCTTTATTTCATTTTCATCTTTTTCTTTTCAACAAATAATATAAATGCCATGCTCTTATAAGTTTATAATTTCTTGTGGAAATTTATTTACTATGGAAGTTTCAGGTGTCTCTTGTTCTGGAGATTGATAATATACATTTTACTTATGTTTAAATATCACAATATTTTTGTTGGAAAGTAAAAACAAAATCCGTTATCTAGTATATGCCGTTACTGCTGATGTGATTACTGATGTGCACAAAAAGGTGTTTAAGGCTTCAAATGGTTACTTAGTGGTTACTTTCTATGACTAAAATGGAAATTTTAAAAAAAATGCCAATTATTTTTTTTCCTGGTCTGGAAACTAGTAATATTTTCCCCCCTGAAATGTCTAGCAGACATACTTGTTTCCCAGTGAAATAAAACAAAATATCCCTGCTGCATTTTCAGATGTATTAAATGAATGTTTGCCTGGCCTTTGGCTTCTGCTGAAATAAAAGTTCTCTGAATTTCATGGTTGCTGTGGATACAGGTAACTGCCTTTGGTTGAAGGGACACTTGCACAAAGCTGCCCTTGTCCTCTAACAGATGCCTGGACAAATAATTTCCAAAAAGAGGTAGAGTTATTTGTATAGGAGAAACTGGTTTTTCTATACTCATGTAAATGCAGTGTCCATTGTGCTTGCAAGGGCTAAAGGAGATCTACATCACTGCTGAAACTGTGACTTTGAACACTAGTAGTTCTAAAGGCTGACTTCTAAGAGAAATAGTCATTTATTCCGTGCCATGGCTGGCTTCTTAGCAGGGTGCTGTGGTTGAGCTGGAAACATTTAAAAGGGCTTGTGTGTCTGTGTGCACCTACATATAAGCATTCTGATGTACTTCACCAGCTTGTCTGATTTTAAAAGAACAACAAGGAGATGTTTACAAGACGCCTGAGAATATCAAACTGGTCAATAAAGAGATTTTTCTGTTCCCAAGGTGTTACAAAGACGTGTCCTCATAATCCTTTGAAAGCGTGTGGTGGTGGTGGTGGTGGTGGTGGTGGTGGGGAGAGTGGGAACTGGAAGATCAGCAATTCCTTTGTTTTGGGGTCACTCAAGGGACATAGACTTCAGTACTGAATAGAAAAACTTGAGCTTTTTAAAATGTCCACCTTTAATTATAGATCTTCAATTATAGATCTCAAGCTGATTTTGCTCTTTAAATGGAAATTGTCATTTCTGGAATGGATTCCTAGGGGGATAGTGAATAGAGTGGAAACACTTCTCTTCTGACATACTGATGATGCATTTGTTTCATTTTGCCATGCTAGCTGAGAATTCTTCATGTCCAGCAGATCTGGGAGGCAAGAGGCTGGAAAAATCTGCAATAATGCAAGCACTGGCATTTGTAAGTACTGGCATGGTTATAAAATACCCACGATCAGTAGCAATATAGTTTTTCAAATGCATTTCGAGCTGCCGCTTCTTTTATACAGATAGACAGTTTCACATGCATTTCTCTTTCTAGTTTCGTCACTATCTGCAGCTGTAAAAATCACGCTGAATATTTGCATAGATAACACCACTTTAAAAATAAATAGAACCATTTGATAGGCCCTAATCTGTAAAGTGACCTCCTATTTTCAAACCACTAGAATGCTTTAGATTTTAAATGATTTTTGGTTGTGTCATATATAATATATAATGATACTTTTACAAAACTGAGAAATTATGCAAGTTATATAAACTTCAAATAGATATAAACATATAATGAGATAAATTGAAATTAACATATAAATAAGTTCTGGAGGGAATTATATAATGTCACTATGTTTTCATAGATTTTCACGGGTATAGGTATCCTGGTCTTGTTGTATTTGGGTTATTTATATATATACTGCCTCATTTAGCAACTACTAGCAGTTATGACGGTGCTGAAAAAGTAATTTCACAACCAATCTTTTGCATTTACAAACCTAGCAGGTCTATAAAACAAAGAAAAGCTAAAGTAGGATCATAAGTACAGTCACGGTTTTACCTAGTGACCACTTTGCTTAATGACTGAGTTGCTGGTCCAATTCTGATTGCTAAATGGGGACTACTAGTACTGTAGAGAGAATTGAACCAAGAAGATCCTAATTGTAGCTTGATACATCATAAAGTAATGAGCTGCAAATCCTATTTGAAAAGCAAACATTGCAGCTTTATTCATGTTTTCAAAGGAAGTTGTCATAGCTTTCTGCTCTTTCGGATTGAGATACAAACTTTTCTGAATTGTGTCCATTTTATCAGATAAATGGAAAGTACTGTGAAAAGGATTTTATAGGCAAACACTGGTAGAACAATGAGAAGAACTTAGTAAACCATAATTGTAAGTAATATAAAGTTTTCTTATTTGAAATATCCATTATGTGAGTTTTGGGTTTTCAGACTATTTGTTTAATGAGGTATCCGATCTACAAAAAATTATGTAAAAATAAAAAAAATTGCTCAGCATGATTAATATAAGTTTTTAAAACTATAACCCAGACAATTTTCACTGAAGTGCGTTTTCTGAGAAATTATTTTTTAAAAAACCCTCCCATTAAGTAGTATGCATAGTCTAAACTGGCTGGGGAATTCTGGGAGTTGAAGTCCACAAGCCTTAAAGTTCCCAAGTTTGGACATCCCTGGTCTAAACCTTTGTTGTAAGCATTCATTAAGTACAGCCTGGCAGTAGAACTTTGGTGCTCTGTAGATGGACAACCAATTGGTTAGTATAAAGATGTAATCTATTTTTGAAGAGGGCTGTTGAATATTTCATATAGCACCACCTCACTATCATTTCTAGAGGATCAATAGAATAATTATATAGTTTTACTAGTATATCTCTTCTTTAGATATACCTGAGGGGAGGGGAAGCAAAATAACAGGCAGTACAGGAGGAGGTTTAATTGGGCCATGTAGACCAGTGAGAGGGCTCTTAAATTTTCTAATATGCCTAAGAGGATTTTATTGTAATTAAGAACTAGCCTTTGGCAGTAGGAAATGAAATGAGTTGGACTGTTCAGGGTTTGAAATACTCCAAGGAACTTTAGCTACTTAAATAAGACCAACACTTTAAACAATTCTAGCAAGAAATACTTGGTGAAAAAATAATAATTCAAAAGATAGCATTAGAAATGGAAAGAAGTGCTACTTCTTTCAACTAAGAGGAAATCTTAGTTATGATACTAAATGCTATAAAAAGTTAGAGGTTGTATTCACATGTCATGTTATACCATAGCTTTAACTATTGCTTTAACTATAAATTGTAATTGATTATGTACAATCAAATCAATGTTGACTCTGAACCATATAAATATATTTTCCAGTAGTAATTGACAGAGGGGCTATGCGTGGGTATTCTCAAAGCCTGGTTGGTCCAAAGACTGAGGGAAATTTCTTTAATATTCCTCCATTCCCTGTTGGCTCCCAGTTTCCTCTCAGTCTTTAGTCCAAGCACTAGCTTTGGCTCCATTACAGGAAACATTGTTGGAAAAGTAAAAATTATTTTTAATTCGACTAATTGGCTTTAGTTAAAATTATTCAAATTATTGAGCTGCTGCCCTTAGAGACCATACTTATTGTCTCAGTGTGAGGTAGGAGAGCCGATTTGGCATTTCCCTCCTACCCCGGGGCCTTGGGAGCTCTGTCC
The DNA here is from genome assembly GCA_039707465.1 of Rhabdophis nuchalis. Classification (NCBI taxonomy): domain Eukaryota; kingdom Metazoa; phylum Chordata; class Lepidosauria; order Squamata; family Natricidae; genus Rhabdophis; species Rhabdophis nuchalis. The sequence goes on from CM077645.1 coordinate 126,004,876, forward strand.
GGTCCCTGGGCATGCAGGGGTGAGTGACTCCTCAAAGCAGCTTCACAGGAGCGACTGCTGAGATGCAGAGGCAGCATTGACATGGCTGCCAGCAACTTTAAAAGACGAGCCGCAGCTTGGAAAGATGAGCCGTGGTTTGAAAAGCAAACCACAGGTGTTTTTGCAATCCAGTGGCAATTTTGCCCACACATGTGGAGGCAGCAGTTTTTGGGCATTTCACGATCGGTGCTGGGGGCCTGCATTGCGGCCACTGATTGAGGCTGGCAGGCCATTGAATGAGGATTGCAGTAATATCAGCTCCATGGAGGCCCAAGGCGAGTCCAGGGAGGGGGAAAAGAACAGGCCCAGAACTAGGGCAGTGGCCTCCAAGCCTTCTGTGGACCAGCACCCCTCCAGAGCCACAATTAGAGATGAGCTCAGGAGGCAACGAGCTCTGGACAAGAGAATTGCCAGGGTGGAGAAGCAGGCCCAAATCACCAGGCCCAGTTCTCCCTGCAGATCCAGGTCCCCTCTCAGGCCCGGCTCACACCAATCTGGCTCCCCTCCTAAGGGCTTCAGCCTGTCTTCCCCCTCTGTCTCCCCTACTAGGCCATGTAGGCAGCCTAGGCAGGAGGTGTCCCCATTTCCATCCATCTCTCCAAGGACTCTCATGGGGGACAGGGGGTGGGAGAATCCATTGGAAGACACCTCCTGTTATTTCCTTCCAGTTTCTAGCCTTGCTCCCCAGGGCCCGCCATTAGCAGGGCCATCTGAGGATGATCATGAAGACCTAGACCTTCTCCATGAGAGCATCAAAAGGTTCATATCATCGGCCATTACAAAGGGAATCGCTACAAGCCAATCCCATAGAGAGAGCGCACCCCAGGGGGATGGTAGGACTCGTATGGATCATCTGAATAGGAGATCTTCCTCTAGCTACTGTAGTCGGGAGACCACCAGACCACCTTCTCCATCGATGGTTAGCGAGGGATCCATTCTAGAGGAAGAAGCCCACCAGGATATGGGGTTCTCAAAGGACGAAGACACTGTCCCTCCTAATCCCTCAGCTTTTCCTGGGTTTTTTGCCCCATCTATGTTTAAAACACTCCTGCATAAAGCCAGGAATACCACTAAGATAGGGACAGAGACCCCAGTGGCATCCCAACCTCGGGATCCAAACTTGGCCATGTTCTTCAACACTACCATGGGCAAGGAGGAGGTCGCTGCTCCTCCTCTGTTTCCAGAGTTGGTTAAAAAACAGTGGGCCCACCCATCTACCTTTCCCAACCTTGGGAGCAATGATCGACACTTCTAAAGCATGGAGTAGGCCTTCTCCCAAACCCTACGGGTACCCACTGTAGATGTACCAGTATCTGCCCTGGCCACGTCTTCTACAGTGGTGTCAGGAGATGTAGCCGACAAGTTGAAATCGGAGGACAAGTGTGTGGAACTTACCTTACGTAAGAACTTCAATGCTTCTGCTTGGCTGATTAAATTTGCCGCAGCGGCCTTCTATTTCAACTGTACAGCAGTCATGGCTGCAGGACCACATACCAGTCGAGGATGAATGCCTCCTGCAAAGACATCACAAAAATCATTGCTGCCACACAGTTCTCTGCAGATGCCATCCTGGATTCTATTAAATATGTATCCTGAGCCCTATCTGCCTCGGTGACTTTCAGGCGGCTTCTTTGGCTACGCAGCTGGCAGGTGGACAATAAGTCCAAGTGGAACTTGGCAGCTGCCCCGTACATGGGTACCAATCTCTTTGACAAATCTCTGGACCCAATTCTCATAGAGAATAAAGACAAGAAGAAGGTCTTACCTTCTAATGCAAAAAACAAGTAACATGTAAAACCTTACAAGGCACCTGAGCCGGACTATCAGCAGCATAGGTATTTCCCCAATAGATCTGATAGGCAGTCTCAACACCCTTACTACCAGGACAGGGGTAAATACCAGTGTCACCCAAGCGACCCTTTTGACAGGGGCGCCACCCCTTCCGCAAAGGGAAATGACTCCAATCCAAGTCTCCCCATTGGAGGCCACCTGGAGCAGTTTGTGGATCAGTGGGACCAGATAATTTCAGATGCCTGGGTCAGGTCAACCATAAGGAACAGCCTATGCCTGGAGTTTCTCTTTCTGTCCCCAACGCTCTTCAGGACCTTTTCCCCATCTCGAATTCTGGTCCATCACTAGGCCTAATGGACCTAGCCATTCAGCATCTGCTGTGCATTTGGGCGTTGGAGTCGGTCCCAAAGGCGGAGCACGGGTTGGGTCACTACTCCAACCTTTTGTTGTCCTGAAGAACTCGGGAGGATGGAGGGCAATTCTGGAGCTCAAACGCCTAAATTCCTACCTGGTATACAGGCGACTCAAGATGTCTTCCCTCAAATCTATCGTCCAGGGGATCAGGCGGGGGACTATCTAGCCTCTGTGTACCTAACACAGGTCTACTACACATCCCGGTTCTGCTAGGCCATTGTAGATACCTCAGGTTCTCTCACAACAGGCATCACTATCAATACAGGGCCCTGCCCTTCAGCCTAACCTCAGTCCCACGCACATTCATGAAGATCCTGGCAGCATTGGCAGCTCACCTATGCTCCACCCTTGTGAGGCTGCAATGCTATCTCGATGACGTGCTCGTTCAGGCCCAATCACATGCACAGGTAGTACACAACCTCCACTTGACCATCCAGACGTTACAGTCCCTGGGGTTTTACATTAACTTCCCCAAGAGTCATCTCTCATCCGCGACAAGAATCCTGCATCTGGGGGTGGTGATAGACTTAGTTGCTGGACTGGTTTGTCTCTCTCCAGGATGTCTTGTCAGTTTTCAGGCGCTGGTGCATCAAGTATGAGCAAATCGGTAAGCTTCCATCCTGACCTTGGCCCGACTCCTAGGTAAGATGGTGTCATGCATAGAAATAGTACCCTGAGCCTGTCTGCACTCCAGGACACTGAAATGGACACTTATTCCATACCAACGGAAATGCATGAGCAACTAATTGAAGTCGATTCCCCTGCAAGCGTACGTATGTCTGTCCCTGCTGTGGTGGTTGTCTCTGGCCCTACGCCACAGATCTGAGTTCTGGGAGCCGGATTGAATCATGATCACAATGGACACAAGCTTGTTCGGTTGGGGGGCCCTGATGGACTCCAGGTTGGCGCAGGGTCAATAGGTGATCTCAGACCTGCACCACAACATAAACTGGCTAGAACTGAAGGCAGCTCGCCTGGCCCTCCGACACTTCAAGGACTTGATCACCTGCTGGCACGTACTCCTCCTGATGGATAACGTTGTCACAAAAGCCCATGTAAATTGTCAGGGGGTCACACATTTCAAGAGCCTGTGCCTAGAGGCCCTGAAACTTGGATCCTGGGCGGAGAGGCACTTAGCGTCAGGGGTGTCAGAGCACATCTTGGGCACAGCCAACCATCAGGCTGACTGGCTCAGCTGTGCGATAGTCGAACACAATGAGTGGCAGCTCCAACCAGAACTATTCCAAAAAATCTGTCATTGTTTCGGCACCCCACTGGTGGACTTGTTCGCAACTTTGGTGAACACACAGCTTCCGAGATTCTTCTTGCAGTTCCTGGCCCAAACCACAGAAGGAACAGATGCCCTCAGGAGCAGATGGCTGCCAGGCCTGCTTTATGCCTTCCCCCCTCTCCCACTCATTCTGGGGACCCTGAGGATGGTAGTGGTAGATGGGGAAGACATCATTCTAGTAGCACCACATTGGCCCAGCCGGCCTTGGTTTGCGGACCTTGTCCAGCTCTCCATCTTTCCCCTTATGGAAGATTCCTCTGGAGGAGATCTCCTTGTGCCAGGGGGTCTTAATCCACCTGGAGCCCCAGAGGCTCCACTTGACCGCCTGGCATTTGAGCGTAGCCTCCTGAGGAATGCAAATCTTTCATCTTGGGTCATCGCGACCATCGAGGCTTCCAGACAAATGTCGACCACAAGAATTTATAATTCCATGTGGTCAGTGTTCGTCAAATGGTGCAGGCCACTCGATATTTGTCGAACTGAGGCCTCAGTTGCTCAAATACTCAAATTCCTACGAAAGGGATTGGATGGGGGTCTATCCCACAATACCCTGCGACACCAGATGGTGGTCCTGTCCTCAGTCCTTGCCGGGGATGGCCATTTCCCCCTATCTCACTCCCTCTGGTCAAAAGGTTCCTGGGGGGAGCTGTTAACCTTTTACTGCCTCTGGTCCATAGGTTCCCTACATGGGACCTGCCCCTAGTTCTCAGGGCTTTGACAGGTACTCCCTGTGAGCCATTATGGGCAGTCCACCTCAAGTTCCTATCCCTAAAAGTAACGTTCCTAGTCGCTGTGACATCTGCCCAGCACATTTCCGACTGGGGGCCCTGTCATCTAACGACGATCTCTGCCAATTTCACCAGGATAGGGTGGTCCTTTGCCTGGACCTGACCTTCCTCCTGAAGATTAATTTCCCCTTTCACAGAGTGCAGGAGGTCATTCTCCCTAACTTTTGTCCACATCCTTCCCACGAGAGGGAATGCCTTTGGCACTGCCTGGATTTCTGCCACGCCCTGTGCATTTATCTCAGGCACACATCGGTGGTCTGTAGGTTGGAGGCTCTCTTCATTTCCTTTCAGCCTGGCTCCTTGGGGGCCAGAGTCTTCTCTGCTACAATTGGCAGGTGGTTAAGGCAAGCCATCGCCGCTGCCTAAGAGGCCTCAGGTCAGACCCCTCCCTCAGGGATCATGGCCCATTCCACGCAGTGTGCCGCTACTATGACAGTGTGAGCCACAAGGGCCCATTCGAGAGCATTTGCCAGGCGGCCACTTGGTCATCGCTGACACCCTTTATCTGACACTATCGTCTGAATACTTTGGCATCTGCAGAGGCGTCCTTAGGGCGTAGGGTTCTCCAGCAGGTGGAGACCGCCCCCCCCCTCTACATCTTAAATTCCCTTCCCTGGGACTTAGCTTTGGTATGTCCAATGCGTAGCCCCTCCCACAATTACTACTGGAAAAAGAACATTGCTCCTTATCTGAACATTTCTTTTCGGTAGAATTGTGGGAGGGGCTACATCCCTCCCTAGTTGAGCTTAAAGTTAGCTGGTCAGGTGGAGGATTGGGCGGTCAGGTGGTCTGTTTGTGTTTTTACAGCTTTCATCATTCAATATTGAGGAAACATGGAGCCAACAGGGAATGGAGGAATATTAAAGAAATTTCCCTCAGTATTTGGACCAATCAGGCTTTGAGAATACCCACGCATAGCCCCTCATGCAATTCTACCGAAAAGAAACGTTTAGGTATGGACCAACGTTCTTTCTCCAAAGGACAATCTGTTCTTAACCTCCTCCTTTAGGTTTTCTATAAACATTCCCATTGTCTGGGAACTGAATCCATCTACCCTGCTGCTTGTCTTCTTCTCTTTCCTTCCACCTTTCCCAGTATTATAGCCTTCTCCAGGTCTTTGCATAATATATCCAAAATAAGATAACTTGAGCCCAGTAATGTATGTTTTCAGTGAGAATGTTGAGTTGATTTGTTTTATGATCCTTTTTCTTTTTTGGCTGTCCAAGCTATTCTCCGGAGTCCTCTCCATCAACAAAGTTCAAAAGTGTCAATACTCTTTCTATTCTGCTTCTCCTGAGTCCAGCTTCCCCTTCCATCATAGGAAATACCACAGCTTTAACTATTCTGATCTTTGTAGGTATAGACATGTTGCATACTATACTGAGTATATTTTCCAAGGCGATCATGGCTGCTTTACCAAGTTTGTGACATATTTCTTGGCTTGTTTTTATTTTACAGTTGATAGTTGATCCTAAAAGGCAGACATTACCTACTATTTCTTTATCTTCATTTTGAATTCTAAGGCTGATTATTGTAGTTGTTATTAGTCTCCTCTTCTTTATATGTAATCATATTCCCATTTATTCGCTGTACTCCTTGACTTTCATAGTTTATTAAGTATACCAAAAATAAACCAATGGCTATATACTTGATGTGGTAAATTAGGCTCATTTGTTATTGATCATTCTTTCCTGTGAACAAGGTGGTATTGAAACAGTTTTCTCTGACTTGTTGAGAACTTACTGTGTCATCCCCCTGGGGCTTCCTACTGTGAATGTCTCCATAAACAAACTTCATACCATGGAGATATTCTCCCTCCCACAGACGAACTGTATTCATATCTTATATAAGCCTTAAACAAAATGCTAACAGTTATTTCCAAGCTCTGCAGTTGGGAGGGATAGAGTGATCAGACAGGTGCCAGTAATGAACAAGCCTAGTTTTTTTGTATCTTCAAAGAATTTGTTTAACAGAGAAGTAAACATGACTAGCTTAGCTACTTCTTAATTGGCATTTTCTCCTTTCCCCCCAAACTCTTCGGCCATCGGTTTGTAGTTTACAGAGGCTAGGCCCCAACCCAAATATAAAATATGTCAAGAAACTGCATGTGGTGTCAAGCTATATTCAGATTTTCCAGCCCAAGAGACTAAGGAGAATTTTGGATATCAGAGACAGTATTCTAAGAAATGTCTTTACTTTTTTTAGTGCCAGCCTTGCAAGGTAGTCCATACAGGAAGCATGTCCAGATGAACTAATCCTACTTTATTGTAAGGTTACATTAACAGAATCCTGCACTATGTACTAAATGTACTAAAGGTACAGGGCTTTGAGCAAGACTGGCACCAAAATACTGTTTCTATGGTGAATATTGTTGCATGCAATTTCTGTTATTATTACAAATACTTAACTGGAGCTACTATGTCCTTCAGACTTATTCTTTCTGCTTTATTTTTCATAGAGAAAGGAAGTCTAGCTCTCCTACAGAGAAAAGAAATATTTCTCATTAGGAAATTTCATTAGGAATCTGACACACCTGAATTGGCTGTTCATATATTCAGAATCCAATCTGAAAGGAAGAGAAACTAACTGTTGTCTTGTGGTGCTCACATATTGTATCCTCTGGGACAATGTTTGGCATGTTCTCTGCATGCCTGCTTATGACTTGGTGTGCTCTTTCTGGAGTGACATTTGTCTTCTAGAGAAGCAAATGCGTTGGAAGCCAAGAATGCATTTCAAACAGACCTTAGAAATTTATTTTTAAGGGAATCAGCCTAGCGTAAACTTCCATTCTATATTATAAGTTTTTAGAGCTGTTTTTTTAAATTGAAAGAATGATGAAGCAAGCAATTTACAACTGTACATTACAGATAGTTTCAATTTAAGAGATCATATGCATGTTTCCATGGGGGTGCAATGGCTCAGTGGTTAAAGATGCTGAGCTTGTCAGAGGGAAAGCTGACAGCCTGGGTTTGAGAACCGAGTGCTGCACTAATTTTGATTCTCCTTGGAAACCACTTTTGGACTTTATGCTTGAGGTAGAAAAAAACAAAACCCTGTTTGGGTTTTGCTGATTAGATAGATTTGTTGTTATAGAAATGGCTAGTATATGCTATTATATACAAGTAAAATGTTGAGGTTTTATATTACTGCCTTATTCTGCCTTATTCTGCTGCATCATCTAGATCACGTGAAGTGTTAATGCCACTGTATAGTGCCTTGGTAAGGCCACACTTGGAATACTGCATACAGTTTTGGTCGCCACGATGTAGAAAAGATGTGGAGACTCTGGAAAGAGTGCAGAGAAGAGCAACCAAGATGATTAGGGGACTGGAGACTAAAACATATGAAGAACAGTTGCAGGAGCTGGTTATGTCTAGTTTGATGAAGAGAAGAAGGACCAGGGGAGACATGATAGCAGTGTTCCGATATCTCAGAGGGTGCCACAAAGAAGAGGGAGTCAAACTATTCTCCAAGGCACCTTTGGGGCAGGACAAGAAGCAATGGGTGGAAACTAATCAAGGAGAGAAGCAACTTAGAACTAAGGAGAAATTTCCTGACAGTTAGAACAATTAACCTCTGGAACAGCTTGCCTCCAGAAGTTGTGAATGCCCCAACCCTGGAAGTCTTTAAGAAGATGTTAGATAGCCATTTGTTTGAAATGGTATAAGCTTCCTGCCCACGCAGGGGGTTGGACTAGAAGACCTACAAGGTCCCTTCCAACTCTGCTATTGTATTGTATTGTATTGTATCAAAAGGAGTTAGAAGTCAGTGCTTTTTTTCTTTTTACCCTCTATCCATAGTTTCCTCTTTTCCCCTTTTCCTCCCTTATTCTTTCATTATTTTCATTTTTCATTGTACTTCTGTATTTTATGTTTTGATAAACTAATAAAATAGTAAAACTGAGAACCTTGGTTGTACAACAGGGTGAACTGCCATTACTTGCCCCAATTCCTACCAACCCAGCAGTTTGGAAGTATGCAAATGCAAGTAAATAAATAGGTACCACTTCAGTAGGAAGGCAATATGTTTCATGTGTCTTGGTGTATAATCAGGTTGGGCACATGACCACGAAAGTGCCTTTCAACAACGCTGACTCACTTGGCTAAGAAAAGGAGTTGAGCACTGCCCCCTAAAGTCAGACTCAACAGGGAAGACCTTTACCTTTATGCATTTCAATTCTCTGTTTCTAGACTCACTGAAGGTGAAAAGGAATATTTTGATCTACATGTTAAAACCAAGCACATCTAATACTGATCTGCTTTTCTACTTCATTAGGCCTCTAAAGTTTAATCACAGGGACTTATTTGTTGTCTTTGTTTTGGTAGTATTTTTCCACTTGGAATCATTTCAGTGTTTGGGGTTTTGGTTGTTCTTTTTCTCTTAGTGGAGTACATTTCTAGAAAGCCATTCTCCTTGTAAATCAACTTTTGGAAGAAATGATTTGACAAAAAGACAGAATTATGGTGCCTTCATTGGTCTCACCAACCAAGACTACAGCTTTAGAGCTCTATTTTTCTAAATAAAAAAAAATTAATGTCATTGGCCATAGATTTGGAGACCCATTCAGATTTGGAGGAATTGTTCCTTCTGGATTCTTTATCTTTTCAGTCTAGTTGTCAGCCCTACTCAGTAGACCAGACCAGGAAAGCAAGTCCACCAAATTACTTTAAGGCTAGAACTACATGTATTGAGATTGGCAATAATCAGCATCTCCCAAGACTGATTGCTCCATGCCTCTTTCCCCTTCTTATGCTTTAATGCAGGGCTCCCCAGTCTCTGGTCCATGGACCAGCACTGGTCCATGGCACGCTAGAAACTGGTCCATGCAAACAAGTGAAGCCCGGTCTGCCGAAAAACCTCTCCATGGAACCAATCTTTGGCGCTCAAAAAAGGTTGGAAGCTTGCTTCTCTAACAAACCAGGGCAGTTTTTACCTAAGCTGCTTCTGAGCATTATTTTATTTCTCAGGACATAAAAAAATGTTTCAGGTAAGAGTTCTTGCATATTTCTGTCAAGGTCATCTTCCTTACACTCTCCAACAACAGCTCCAGAAATTCTGAAAATGAGGACCAACACCTCTGGCAAGCATCAGATTTGAGAAGGCTGTTTTAGCCTCCCACAGTTACTTCAGTTTCTTAAAAAATAGCCAATCAAAATGACTAGTAGCTGGTAAAAGCAAGATCTTCATGTAATTAGCATTTTAATAGTGAGGGAAGGTGTTGGAGATTAATGAGAATATTTAAAAGTGGCATTAAATTGGTTGAACTGCTTTTCCATTTCTTACAGTGCTGCATATAGTCTCACATTGAAATTAACTACCTTATTTCTTTATAATTGTTCATATCATATTTTGGGATGACACTAAAGAAATTAAAATATAAATAACCAATTTCTATTTGCAAAGTTCCTGTTCCCTATCATCCTATCCTTGTTCCTGGGTTGACATTTGTTTTGGAAATTATGCTTGTGTTTCTGAAAAGTGGGAAGAGAATCAATCTTTCTTCTTGTGTTATTTTCCTCATTGTTTGTCTTGAAGGCATCGACTGTAGGAGGAGACTTAGGAGACAGTGTACCTTTCCATTGGTCCTGTCCTGTCCTGATGCCAGCTTATGAGTAACTATCTTTAAAGTATTATTTTAAGACATTTTGGCAACATTCCATTTGGACAACACAGCAGATTGCTTTTCACAATAGTCTGGCAAGAAGGCGGTGAGTTTAATGCCTAGAGATGGTTTTTGTGGTGGGTGAGTGCTGAGTGCTGTCTGTTCTTCTGTGTATTGGTAAGGAAGCAACCGGAGTGGTGCAGATAAGCTCTTAGTTAATTGGGAAGCAGTGAAATGAGAGCATCATATGGAAAATACTGAAATCTGTTTTCGATTTTATTGCTGGTGTAATGTTTATGGAGATCTGGGTAGGTAGGTAGGCAGGCCACATTTAGCATGGGGTCCCAGCTCCTTCCATAGTCTTCAGAGCCCCAAGAAGTGCTACCGAAATTCAGTAGCAAACTGCATACAGACTTTTTCTTTTTTCTTTTTCTTTTTAAAACAGGTATGTTCATTTTCTAAGGGTAATGATAGGAAACATTTCTTTAAAATATTAAAAAGGGGAACCTAAGAGAAAGTGATTACATTAGTGTCCCGTTTGGCTACTAGAAGAATAATTTGAACAATCCAGGCTCCCATTGCAAAACAATTAACTACCCCTGATTGTGAGCAGAAATTGGCCTTTTTTCCACAGAAAATGAGATTCAGAGGAAACATTGTAAAGTGTCTAGTTTAATCCCTGGGCAATGCAGAAAACTAGCCAGATCTACAGATGATTGTGCAGCTTCTGCTTAAACTCCTCCAATAACACAAGGCCCTTCGTATTTCAGGCACTCTATAGCCACTAGTTTTCACTGTTAAGATCTCTTTATTAATATTTAGTATAAAAGCAGTTTCTTTGTTATTTATACCAGGGTGATTTTAAATAAATAAATAAATAAATAGTTTTTAAAAAAGATTAAATCGGAATTTTTGAAATTTTGTTTCAAATTTATTTTAATAAAATGCTTTTGGAGTAAAAATCTAAAGATAGTTTTCTATTAAAGATACATTAACAATTTAGTTTATTCAGACTGAAATGGAGCTTAGTTATGTACCGTGTTTGCCCGAAAGTAAGACACGGTCTTATTTTCTTTTGATCCCCAAAATAAGCACTTGGCCTTATTTTCGGGGAGGTCTTATTGTTTTTGAGGTACAGGAGTCGGCAAGTGTGGTCACCTCATGGCTGCTGCTGTGTTGCAATATTTCGGGGGAGGGGTTATTTTCAGGGGAGGGATTATTTTAGCACATGTGTCTAAAATCCCGATTGGGGTTATTATCCGGGGATGTCTTATTTTCAGGGAAACAGGGTAGCATGAGGCTGTATATTCTGCAATATTTACATTTTTGGCAAACTCATTCAATGAATCCAAGCTCTGCAAGCTGAGATAACATGCCCTGTATTGATGCAGTCACACAATTTCACAATAACCATGAGATAAATCCTAAAACAAAGTTCAGGAATATTCCTTTATCCCATTGTTTTGCAAATTTATGTACAGTACACAGTGTATGATTTTGAAGAGAAATCAGATATCCCATTAAAATGAATGGGACTATCGGTGGGTCAACAGCAGGTCAGAGGAGGAGACACAGAGATGATAGTTGCTCTTTAAACATTAGGATTTCAATTGAGTTGATTTAAATCAAGCCTCTTTTTTTTTTACTAGTGATTTAAATCATGATTTAAATCAACTTGATTTAAATCAAATCCACCCTGTTTTCTACCCATGGGTACTAGCTGTGCTCTCTGGAACAACTCTGCTCTGCTTTGCATAACTGCCTTGCAGTTATCTAAAGATTATTGTCATATCTCTCTCTTTAAATCTCTTTTTTCCAGGCTAGTCTTATTCAGCTCTTGTCAGGTTTTCTTCATATAATTTGGTTTCCACACCCTCTGTCTTAACTGATCTTTTCTGGTATATGATTCGATTTGCCCAGTCTTCCTTTAACTGTGGTGCCAGGTACTGAATCCAATTCCAAATATTACCTAGTCAAGGCAAACTAATACATGGCATATTCAGAGGTCCTGGTATACCTAAACAGTAGTTACAAAACCTGATGAATAAAGAGAGTTTCAGATCATCAGAAATAATCTGATTTACTACCACCACCACCACCACCACCCTTCTACTACTACTAGACACTGCAACGAATGTGAGACATCCAACTTATGTTAGGAGCTAGCTTAACATGAATTTACATAATTTGTTTCATAAACTCCTTTTGAAATTATCTTACATGATAGTTGATGAGTGGTTCCTCAGTTCACATATGTTTATAAGCCTTAGTTTCTTTGTTGAATATCCCACAGCTACAGACAATGGTTTACAATTAAAGTGGTTGGGTTTGTACAAAATATTAAGTCAAAGCCATATTTGCTGTGTTACAGCTTAGCGGAGAAGTTCTCAAAGTGTAGATCAAACCACATCAGTTAAAAACTTAAAGGGAGATAACCATTTTAAAAAACGTGATCAGTCTTGCATCAATAAAACTTGCTTTGGGCGTTGCTTTTTATTTTGCCTGTGCAGGCCTGCAGATCAGAGTTGTGATACAGTACTATATTATAGAGTTTAAGACACCCTGGGATATGTAAATAAAAATGTAAATGACGTGGTATATTCCTTTCTTGCCCAACTGTAATTCCTATGCGCCGTTTTATACATGGGGCCACAGAAAATATTGTGTTGTATGATATCAGGGCACTATTTAAGGAATAGCACTGTCCTGACATTGGTCAAAAAATTGTAATTGTAGAATGAAGGAGAGATGCATATGTCTTCTGCCCAAATTTGGGATGCCAACTTTGCTCAAATGATAAACTATGAGGGGATGACACTTTCCAACTCACTAGGTAGCTCAGACCATGAATTAACTCCACAGGAGGATGAAAACTACTTTTATTGAGATTGGCTATAATAACAGAATTTCATAAACTTTGTAACAACAATTTTATTGGTTTTACAAATTTTTAAAGGGAAAAAGGGTATATAGGATATGAATAGAAATATTTTAGGGCTTCCATGTTGGAGGTGATGGCCGCCTCCGAGACTTCATACAAAATTCTTTCAATATAAGGTGGAAAGAGATACATACATATCATATCATAAATTCGATGCAATCAATCATTTGTTTCAATTAGCATCCGTAGAATTTCATAAACTTTGATTGTACTGGCCCTCTTCCTACTTCTCATTCCACAGTGAATTAGAGAGGTTATCTGCCTGAGCTACAATCAAATATTATCTCTATTCTCAGAGTTTAAAAATGGTTCAGTCCCCTTTTCCCAGATAATGGTTTTTGCATATTTCTATCAAAGTCACCTTCCTTACTCCCTACAGGTACTGAGACACCTATTCAGGCTGCTTTCTGGTCTCTTCTGCCTCTCTCCACCTTCCACCTCCAAATGTTTTGAGTGAAGCTTATCTAATCAGAGTTTAAGCTAAACTAAGGAAAGGACCCTTATAGGTAAAGTCAATACCCAGGATTTTCTTACAGGATTGGGTTTTTTTTTAAAAGTTCAGTGAGAATTACAGGTAGTCCTCAATTTACAACCATATGTTTAGTGACCGTTTGAAGTTACAATGGCACTGAAAAAAGTGATTTATGACCATTTTTCACATTTACAACCGTTGCAACATCCCCATGGTCATCTGGTCAAAATCCAGATGCTTGACAACTGGTTTATATTTTATGATGGTTGCAGTATCCCAAAGTCATGTGATCACTTTTTGTGTCCTTCTGACAAGCAAAATCATTGGGGAATCCAGATTCACTTAACAACTGTGTTACTAATTTAACAACTGCAGGGATTCACTTAACAAGTGTGGCAAGATAGATCATAAAATGGGCAAAATTCACTTAACAAATATCTCGCTTAGCAACATAAAGTTGGGGTTCAATTGCGGTCATATGTTGAGGACTACCAGTACTTCTGTATCTTCTCAGGGAACATTAAAATGCCCTATTTTTTAAAGCACTTATAGAAGCAGGGTTACATCAACAATCAAAAGTTTGGCAAAAGTTTTTTTTCAACAAAGCTCTCTTAATCAGAACATGTTTAGTTATAAACTGAAATTCACAAGAAAATGCTTTCTGACAACTAAACTGGAATATTGTTTTTGTTTCCCCTAAATCAGCTAGCTTGAGAAGCATTTGTTTTGAAGAAACTCTTCCTAGTTGAGATAAGCTTATATTTGGAGTAACAAATAGTTAATGTGATTGTTGATTGATTTTTCTTGTCTCCCCTTTTGGCTTTGTCATGTCAGCATTTTCCTAGACTGGGAACACCCAGGAAATGCTCCCATGTTAATGTGTTCCAACACCAGCTGCTGCTTCTGCTTCTGTTATTTCCGACAGTTACTGTCTTACATGTTTGTGCAGCCCTTCTATTTTAAGTGTGTATACCACACTGGAAACGCACCCTCCAATTTCCTAACCTTTGAACGTTTAAAATTGATTCTGAATTGCTGAGAGTACCACTAGTACAATACAAGGGTTGGTTTTATTTTTCTAATCAGTCTGTGCAATTATGGTAGCTCTTGTTAAGTACAGGTTTAGTGTTCCCTCAGAGGCAAACAGTGGAAAAAGAATTCAACCAGTGTTGAGATCAACAGTTCAGTGCTGCAATATATTCCTTTTCTTTTTCAGACTACATTGGCAACATTAAGTTCAGGCTGTGTTAATTGGATAGGAGCTCTGGTTCAGTTCAGATTATATTATAGCATAGATAGAATAGAATAGAATAGAATAGAATAGAATATTTATTTCTATAACCGCGTCCTCTCCCCGAGGGGACTCGGAGCGGTGCACAGGGAGAAATTAAAACAACATAAAATATATACATAGATAAATACAATAAAAACAAATTAAATCTAACTATCCCTGCACTAAAATTCCCATTTTAAAATTAACATTTCCTAACCCCTGAGGTAGAGACTAACCTAGGCCGGCCAAGCAGAAAAAGTGAGTTTTTAATTTCTGACGGAAGGAGCGGAGGTCCGTAGTTGTTCTAATGTCGGGGGGAAGGTCGTTCCAGAGGGCTGGGCCCGCCACAGAGAAGGCCCTTCCCCTGGGCGTCGCCCGCTGACAAAGTCTAGTGGACGGCACCCGGAGAAGTCCCTCTCTGTGGGAGCGAATCGGCCGGGAGGATGTATGGGGCAGAATCCGATCCCGCAGATAGCTAGGTCCCGAGCCATGGAGCGCTTTAAAGATGAGAACTAGCACCTTAAAAAGACACTTAAAAAGAAAAGTTTGGTTTCAGTTTCTAAATATACAACAGGTTTAGTTTGAGTTAAAGCTGATTCTGTCTCCATTCTTGATCCAGTTCCTTTCCAGCTGAATTGTTTCCAAGAAACAGCAGCTATAAGAAACAGTGATAGCAACTATGTTTAGTCTGTACCATATCACAGGCACCCATCAAACTATAGTTCTTTTAACCAAACCTCAAGATGATCTTTTAATTGGGCCCCAGATTCTACTTCCTCCCTACATAGGTTATATCGGTGTATATAATATTTGCCCAATGTTGCTGTTATAATACCGTTGTTTCCCTGAAAATAAGACAGGGTATTATTTTCTTTTCATTGGCCTTATTTGGGGGGGGGGAGTGCTGCTTATTATTTTGAGGGTGCAGGAGGCAGCACCTCATAGCTTCTGTGTTGTTCTGCTGCGACAGTGCCACACAGCCGCTCATCAGTCTTCCGGCAGCCGGGGCAGAACCATAGAGCGGGAAGTGCACTCCCAGAGCAGCCACTGCTGAAAGATTCTCTGCCCCGGCTCAGAAGACTCGGCAACAGGTGGCTGGCCCAACTGGCCTCTTCTCCAGTTCTAGCAGCTTCCAGCCAGGGTTTGGAAACCACAGAGGAAGCCATCCTCAGTGCTGGGATGGTGGAGGCAGCAGCCAGGCTCTGCAGGGAGAGCTGGCCCAGGTGGTGGCTTCTGCATGGGTGCTGGTGGTGGGTGCCGATGGCTTCAGCTATTAGCTCCCCAAGGACCTGGTGTTCACCATCTTCGCCCACATCACCATAATAAGGACTGGGAGGCACGCGAGCAGGGGGGAGAGGCGCTCATGCGGCTTGGCGCCTTCAGGATATTGCTTGGTTGGTGAGTGGTGCTCTGCCTGGTCAGAGGGAGGGTGTTGTCCACTGCGCTTATTTTTGGGGGAAAGGCATATATTTAGGGCCACTCTAAAACTCAGGCATGGCCTTATTTTCAGGACGTCATATTTTCAGGGAAACACGGTATCGCTATCCAAAACTTGGATTGTGTTATGTATCATGGTTTAGCAAAGCCCTTAAATTGGAAATCAAGCAATATATTACCAAGTCAATTACTTAAATGTCATTAAGAGAGAAATTAACTCAGAGGAGAGGAAAACAGTATTTAATTCATCCATTCATTTATCTGCTGGGCTTGTAGATTACTTCAGTTGTGAATAACTTTGTTTTGAGAGGGCTGTTCGGATTTTCACAGACTTAAAAACCATGCTATAAAAAAAATACAGAGCATTACATAACCTGCATATATTCTATTTATTTCATCTATTTATTTAAAATATTTATATAGCTGCTCATCTTAGGTCAAACTCTGGGTATCTCCCAGTCAACAAGTAAAATAACTTAAGTGAAAACAGTATAATATATATATCTTTTAGAATGAAAAACATTAAAAATCTGCTGCCAAAGTTAGACTTCCAACATTCTTGTTAAATCCTCCCATCTACTTCACCCTTTCCCTGTGCTTTGGGAAAAAGCCAGATCTTAAGGGCTCTTTGGAAGGCTAGATGGGTAGTGGCCTGCCAAACTTCAAGTGGAAGGGTGTTCCACAGGGCAGGGGATGTCAGAGAAACCTCGCAGTTCCCAGATTTCATAAAATGGCATAAGGGCAGCAACTAGTCATGTGCCCACCCTATTTGACCTGGTAGGACGGGTAGATGTTCTAAGGGAGAAGGCAATGCCACAGATAACTTGACTGTGTGCCATGTAGGATAATAACCAGCATATTGAATTGCACCTGGAAAGAAACTGGAAGCCAGTGCAACTCTCACAAGAGAGTTATATGGGTAAACCTGGAGACACCCATCACTAAGTACCACAGTTGTAGCTTCAGGATGGATTTTCAATCCAAACAAGAGGTGTGCAAGGCCCCAGGAAAGGGCACAATTGGAGCACCAGGTGAATCTGTATAAGCCCCCCCTAGCCACCTCAAGCAGGAGAAATAACAGTCCCCTCCCAATTGCACACCAACTTATTTGCGGGTATGCTCCCCAACCCAGAGCCAGAGGTGGAATATTATTATTTGGCCCTGAGTGGAGGCACAAACTCAGAGTCACTCTTGCCAGGAATGAGTGGAAGTCAACTCTTCCCAAACTCTTATAGCCTCCATGCACTGCCACAGAATATCATCTGTCTGGGTAGGGATGGAGATATATAATTGGATATCACCAGCATATTGATGGTACTGCACCCCAGTGGTGAGATTCAGCCAGTTCGCACCACTTCAAGAGAACTATTGTTACGTTTCTGAGCAGTTTGGTGAATTGGCTGTTGGAAGAAAGCAGTATTTGCTTCTTCCATCACTTCTGGATTGTTTTTTTTAGCACATCTCTTTCCAATATTTGTAGAACAAGATTGAAAAAATAAAAAATCCAAAATTTGTGATACCAAAATGTTTAAACCTTGACAGATGAAATGTAAGAGCAAACTCCCCAAAGCAATAATATATAGTAGTTGCTTCACTTTAAATGCACTGTCAATGTAATTGCTTTTTTTTAAACATTACATTTTGTAGGAGACAAAAAAAGGCTGAATTGTGATTAATTGGTGAGTTCTTCATGTTGCTTTAGTGTTCTTGTACTGAAATACAACAGAACTGTAGTGTATTTGAAAGAAATAATTTTATACCTTTATTTTTATGCTGCAAAGAAAAATATTCTTGATGCTCTGGGTCCCTAATCAATCGTAGGTTACATCTTGGTAATGGGCTTGGCCCTAGATGGTCCTTTAATAAGACTGTAGAAGTCCTTTGAGACCTGTTAAAGAATATTGGAAAAGGTTGGAGTAGAGAACAATCGGCTTCTTTTATGAGCTTGCTTGGAGGAGCTTGTCAGAATGGGCAGAAGCAATGGTGAATTTATAGACCATTCATTGATGCAAATGATATTAGTATGTTAAATGTCACTATACTTTATGGCACTAAACAGGTTGAAGTCTGTACTGCTTTTCCACAGTTGACTCTATGAATGGTGAAACTAATAAAGCTAGCATTTTTCTTCTATTTTTATTATTTTGAAAATATTTAAATCACAGATGTCCAAACTATCATTTGTATTAGTTTACTCCCAGCTTTTTCAAAGGAGCAAATTGGAAGTTTGGGTTAAATAATTCTAAGACCAAGCATTAACTTATTTATAACAAAATTGTATGCTGTCCAATTCCAAATAGCTCGGCATAGCTTACAGGCATATAATACTAAAGCTGTACAGTCATCAGCATAGGCATCATAATACTCTAAAAGTCCTGTTATGTATTTTAACGATATTTGTAAATACATTTTTATTTGTCAGAATGACAGTAGTAGAATTTAAAAAGCCTTCTTCAACCCAGCATATTGAGTCTTCTGTGGTCACTGTCTATACTGAGCAAGATGTTGATGATTTAAGTTCAGAAATATCAAGTACTGTTTTTAAACCTATTGCTTTTGCAGACTTGAGATTGAAAACAATGGCTTCAGTCTGTGGATGAGAACTAGGCAGTAGGAGTGTGTCTTTATTTGAGCTCTTAGCAGCTTTTGTTACTATTAAAGATAGTATTGTTTGTGGTCAGATGGAGAGTGTGATGGTTAGGCTATTGTTTATTATGTTTTCAGTCTTTTCTAAAGAATATATTCAAAGTAGACCTTATCTTCTTAGCTTGGATTTATGAGTTCCCCACCCCACTATTTCTTTAAGATCTTCATGAAACTACAAGAAGCAACTGTCCAGAGTTTTTAAATTCACTGCTTGAAGGATAGTAATGATTACTTAGCACACTTTCTACCACACTAATAATAATAATAATAATAATAATAATAATAAATTTTATTTGTTACCCGCTCTCTCTCCCCAGAGGGACTCGAGGCGGGGCACAGGAAAATTAAAAAACAATAAACACAAACAGAATACATAATTTAAAATCACAATTAAACAAATCCTGCGCTAAAAACATCTATAAAAAACTAAAAAACTGTCCCTAAAACCCCTAAACACTACAAATAATTAAAATTACCCTAAAACCCCAGGACAAGGAGGCTATCCCAAGCCGGCCAGACGGAAAAAGTAGGTTTTCAATTTGAGACGGAAGGAGCGGAGGTCCGTGGTCATCCTAATATCGGGGGGAAGGTCGTTCCAGAGGGCCGGGCCCGCCACAGAGAGAGCCCTTCCCCTGGGTGTCGCCCGCTGACACAGTCTAGTGGACGGCACCCGGAGAAGCCCCGCTCTGTGGGAGCGAATCGGCCGTGAGGATGTATGGGGCAGGATCCGATCCTGCAGATAGCTAGGTCCCGAGCCATGGAGCGCTTTAAAGATGATAATTAACACCTTGAAGCGCACCCGGAAGACGACAGGTAGCCAGTGCAGCTCGCGTAAGAGCGGTGTTACATGGGTGGACCTAGCGGTCCCCATAATTGCTCGCGCAGCTGCATTCTGGACTAGCTGAAGCCTCCGGGTGCACCTCAAGGGCAGCCCCATGTAGAGAGAGTTACAATAGTCCAGTCGGGATGTCACGAGAGCATGAGTGACTGTGCAAAGGGCGTCCCGATCCAATAGGGGGCGCAATTGGCGAACCAGGCGAACCTGGTAAAACGCCCTCCTGGCCACGGCTGTCACTTGATCTTCCATGGACAGCCGGGCATCCAGGAGGACACCCAAATTGCACACCCCATCCACAGGGGCAAGATGTTCGCCCCCTATGGCCAGCGATGGAATGAGCTGGTTGAACCGGGCAGCCGGAAACCACAGCCACTCGGTCTTGGTCGGGTTGAGCCTGAGTCCGTTACTTCCCATCCAGATCCGTACAGCTTCCAGGCACTGGCACATCACCGCTACGGCATCGTTGGGGTGGTTTGGGGTAGAAATGTACAGCTGTGTATCATCAGTGTACAGATGGTACTCTACCCCAAAACCACGGATGATCTCACCCAGCGGCTTCATGTATGTGTTGAACAGGAGGGGCGAGAGGACCGACCCCTGAGGCACCCCACATGCGAGGGGTCTCGCGGTCGATCTCTGCCCCCCTGCCAACACAAATTGCGATCGGCCAGAGAGGTAGGAGGAGAACCACCGTAAAACGGTGCCTCCCACCCCCAACCCCCCCAGCCGATGCAATAGGATACCATGGTCGATGGTATCGAAAGCCGCCGAGAGGTCTAATAGGACCAGGATGGAGGAACAACCCCCATCTCTGGCCCTCCAGAGATCATCGACCAACGCGACCAATGCCGTCTCGGTGCTATGCCCGGGCCGAAAGCCGGACTGGCGCGGATCTAGATAATCAACTTCCTCCAGGTGACGGGGAAACTGTTGTGCCACCACACTCTCGACAACCTTCGCCAGAAAGGGAAGGTTGGAGACTGGACGGTAGTTGTTCAAAAGAGCTGGATCCAAAGAGGGCTTCTTAAGGAGGGGCCTCACCATCGCTTCTTTTAGGGAAGCAGGCAAGGCACCCTCACTCAAGGATGCGTTGACAACCTCTTGGAGCCAGCCTCGTGTCACCTCCCAGGATGCCAGTACAAGCCAGGAGGGACACGGGTCCAATAAACATGTGGTGGCTCGCAGTCGCCCACGTAGCCTGTCCATATCCTCGGAAGTAACGGAGTCAAACTCCTCCCAAACAAGATCTCTCTCGTGGCATCCCACTGGGCCATGAATGGGGGCTAGCTCGTTCTGTATCTGAGCGATTTTCTCCTGCAGAAAAGTCACAAATTCCTCTACTCTACCCTGTAACGGGGCTTCCCGCACCCTCTGTTGAAGGAGGGAGCGGGTCACCCTAAACAGGGCGGCAGGGCGGTTTTCTGCGGATGCTATGAGAGTGGCACAATGGTGACGTTTGGCCACTCTCAGCGCCACAATGTAAGTCCGTAAATGGGCTCTTACCTGTGTCCGGTCAGATTCAGTTCGAGTATACCTCCATCTTCTCTCTAGGCATCTCTTGCGGCGTTTCATCACCCTCAGCTCCTCGGAAAACCAGGGAGCCAGGGTGTTTCGCCGCCGCAAGAGAGGCCGCAAGGGCGCGACCCGATCCAAGGCTCCCGTGGTCGCAGTATTCCATGCGGCCACGAGGTCCTCCATCGGGGCGCGGGCCAGGGGTACAGGAAGTGGCCCAAGCGCCGTCTGGAACCCATCCGGGTCCATCAGGCGCCTGGGGCGGAACCAGATTGGTGACTCAGGTTCCGCCTCCCCGCGGAGGGGAGCAGCGGTCGGAAAGTCGAGCCGGAGAAGTGAGTGGTCTGTCCATGACAAGGGTGTGATGACTATATCCCCTATACCCAGATCACTCTTCCATTGGCCTGAGACAAAGATGAGATCCGGTGTGTGTCCACCCTCGTGCGTGGGGCCTTGAATTAGTTGGGTCAGGTACATGGCCGTCATGGAAGCCATGAACTCCCGAGCTGCCTCGGATGATTCGCCCACCGATGGCAGATTAAAGTCCCCCATGACTAAAAGTCTGGGGGTCTCAACTGCCACCGTAGCGATCACCTCGAGGAGCTCGGGCAGGGCTGCTGCTACATAGCGGGGAGCCAGGTATACAACCAGCAAGCCCAACTGCCTCCCTAGGCCCCACTTCACACAGAGGGACTCACAACCGGTGGTCTGTGGCACAACGGTCTCTCTCGGCTCAAGACCTTCCTTTACAATGACCGCTACCCCACCGCCCCTACCTAGGGCCCGGGGCTGATGAAACGCGCGGTAACCTGGTGGGCACATTTCAACGAGGGGGAGTCCACCCTCGTGGCCCAACCAGGTCTCCGCAATTCCCACCAGGTCCGGCTCCCCCTCTGACACAAGGTCATGAACGAGGGGGGCTTTGTTGACAATGGACCTGGCGTTGCAGAACATCAGCCGCAGGCCCTGGCTCTGTACTCCCTGGCCACCTAGCCTGCGGGGGTTGAGGCACTTGACCGTTTGTAGCCAACGGCTTCGTGCCCCCAACCGGGAGGATAACACTTGTCTCCCCTCGGGCCTGCCTCTCCCCACGACCTTCTGGATGGGAATGCCCTCTGTCGGAACGATTTGAGTCTCCCCCCTCCTAACGGAACCATCCGCTTCCCTCCGTCGCCCGCTGGCCTGGCTCTCTCTTCCCTCCCCCGCCTCTACCTGTCTACCCTCCCTGGTACCCCCTAAAATAATCACTAATTTATTAATTAAAAAACCCCGAAGACCGCGCTTCGCCCACCTCTCCGGATTTATAAATCCCTCATCAAGGCGGGCCCTCGTTAAAATGGAGGGCCAGACCTGTGAGAGCGGGGACTCTCGCAGCAGCAGTAAATCAGTCCTGGAGTACATTGCGAGATATGGATTATTGGTTTTGAATGCAGTAATTATATGCCTTTAAGAGAGCATATGATTGCAGGATAATTCTGTAATTTATCTTCAGCGTATTTGGATTGTTCACCTTTTAAAAGAATTGGGTTTGCCATTGTATGGTGTTTATTTTTTTAGTTATAATTTATATAGTTGCTAGTCATTCTGGAATAGTTTAATTCTTTTAAAAATAAAAGTAGCACATAGAATTAGTGTAATAATAAAGCTCCAGAGCTATCCAATTAAATAAATAAATTATGTCAGAATTCATGACTGGCAGAGACATGGTAACAAGGTCAGCCAATGAATAGGGCATGGTAACAAGGTCAGCTTATGAATAGGACTTAGTAACAAGGTTAGCCAATGGGTGCTGAGACAGTAAAGAGCCTGGGCGTGGCTTAGCTGTGCTAAGCTCTGAGAACTGAAACTGAAACTAGTCTGAGCTCTGAACTGAAACCAATCTCTTCTCTCTACCAGGTTGGAAGAACCACCTGTTGGTATTGTATATTTACTTATGTGTTATATTGTACAGTATATAAAGAGAAGTTAATGAATCCTGCTGAATCAATTATCTGTGTGTGCTTTCTGGATTTGATTTCTGTAACAAACTGATAAATTACAAGCCATGCATTAATGGATTACAATTTTTTAAAAACGTAGCTTTGACCTATTGCTCAATGTTTAGTTAAGTTGTGTGGTCAACCTATGCTAACTATTGCATTTTTCCATTTATCATCAATACGATCCAGAGACAAAAAGGGAGAAAGAAAGCTTTTATAAATTCATTAGTATTATTACTGTTCAATGCTTTTTGTGTTGTGAATCATTTCTGCACATTAAGGTTGGTATTTTATCATTCCTATCATCGAGTAATATATACATAGTTTTAAAGTTGATTCATAATCCAATAGAGATGTCATTAAAATAATATGAGATTAAATAAATAACTATCCAACTCCTTTGTTTTGATTTATTTGTTTATAACCTGATTTTCCAAAATTAATAGCTGGTAATTTGCCTGACGCTCTTCACTGAGTTTTCACAACATGAGCTACAAGCTCTGTGATGGCTCTTATATGAACAGTCATTTCATCTGCAGAAATAATAGTAGGGAAATCAGGAGTGGTAAGAGGATACATAAATGAAGGAAAGAGTTATTTAGAAAATTTGGGCAAATGGGTTTGTACTCCATTTTTATCTATTTGAGAAAATTTATTACGAGGTAGCTTAAGTATCTTTAAAAAAAAAAAAGCAAATAAGAAGTACCGTATTTATTCGAGTATAACGCGCAAAACTTTCTACCAAAAAAAGAACTCAAAGTTTGGGTGCGCGTTATAAACGAGGGTGCGCGTTATAAACGAGGGTGCGATTTTTATCATGGCCGCACGTGTTCAACAACGTTTGTCACTTACAATGCTTGGTCTGAGCCGAGAAAAAGTGAAACAAAATTTTATACCGATTTTAAATCGAAAATTAGGGGATGCGCGTTATACACGTGTGCGCGTTATACTCGAATAAATACGGTAGGTCTTTGCAAATGCCACATTCTGAATTTTCTCAGTATACTATATACCTCTGTACTATTAGGAATCCTTCTTTTTCAAAGGTCCACAAATTTCAGTTGCATCAAAGCACTGTTTTTCCTTGGGATACTCGCTTATCACTTCTCTGAAAAGGGGGCTGAGAACACAATTGGACTTGTTATAAATTTTGGAGAAAGTCCAAAATAGCCTATGCCTTGTTTTTTTCAAATTTTCCCAGCGGCTAGTTATATAAGAGCTACTTGTTCCAGATTTGAAGAAAGATTACTGAGTGATTACTGACATATGATATGTCAGTTTATTACTAGGACTCAATGAACTCAAAAAGCAGCAAATTCCATTTTGTGATTGCCAATGCTCACTGGACAACTGAGGTTGTTAATCCCATATTTTTATTTGTCTAAGGTTGTTTTTTGACCAAATTATTTTTTCCTGCTGTTTTTAATGTTGTAAGATCATTAAGTACTGTACATAAGAATTGTTTATGTGTATTTTTATTTATCTGGGAGAGGTTAAGGAAGAGTTATATGAAGTCTAAACTCTGATCATCTTTGCTCTGTTTATAATTTTGCCAAGAATTAATGTGCAAAATATTGTTACTTTCAAATATTTTGTAGAATGAATGAGTTCATGTGAATTAAAAACTGAATCAGTCTGAATTTTGAGATGGCTAAATATTCATATACACATGACTTTGTGTTCATATACACATGACTTTGACACATAAGAATAACTTAAATAATACTTTTCAGCAAACATACAGCAAATTTGGTTTCTTCAAGCCTGTAATTTTTTCTGAGCTGGTGGCTTTAAAATGTTTGTGTGTAATGATGAACAGCTCTACATTCATTTGTGTAGGTGTCTGGAAAATGTTCTTAATATCTATGTAGTTTTAGAAGTTGCAGACCAGAGCCGGTGAATCTCATTACAGTTGTTTCTAAACTGGAGAATAATTGAATAAACTTTCTCACAACTGGACATTGTAAGAGACTGTGTTACCCAGAGAAATACACCTACCAGAAACTTTAACAAACTTCCAACTAACTCCAGGGTCCTCTGAAGCACAGATCAAAAGCCATTGCTCATAGCAATTGTCCTTACTGGAAGCTAAGCAGAATGAAGTATGTTGAATCATATATTACCATGAGTTAAAAAAAAAAAAAAGCTTTGCTGTGGTGCAAATGGTAGAATTCTTTAATAGGTCTAATTTATTCTTAAATTCCCCTTGGACAATCTATATAAACTGGATGACAACAATGCTAGGTATCTGACAGAGATGTATAAAATGATGTTCTCCCAAAGAGACTCTGAACAAAGCTTTGTAGAATATTCATATCAAAGATATGCTGGCCTAGAAATGCAGACCATTTGAAATGGATATTTTAAAAAGAAAAATAATGATGATTTAAAAAAAGAAATGATGATTTTAAAAAGAAAAAATAATGATGCTTTTGAAAATATAACATGGATTTTAACAACTTTAACAATTTTAACAACTTCTTTGTAAAATAAATAATATGTAGAATTGCTTTCTTTAGCCTCACTTTCTGCTCTAACCATTCTGGATAATATTAGTCTTTGTATTGCAAATTTCTGGCACTTGTGAAAACAAAATCCCATTTTACATAATACATTTTAATGTTATGAATTTCTGTAAGATGCAAATGCACCATCTCTTAATAGTTTAGGTCTGTCTGACTGGGAGCTTCCAAATAAGGACAGAATGATATTAATACTGAATCCTCTGAAAATACAGGAGTTCATCATTCTTGGTCTAGTTTAGAAACCATGAATTATGACCTCAGTCTGGCATGCCAGGTCAAAATAATTTTTGGAATCATCATCAGAAAAAAAGACAGTTTTAAGTGATGTTTGTGTATATATGTGTGAGAGAGAAAGAGGCCGGAAAAAATCTTTGTATCTTTCATATGGTATTATGCAACAAGCAACATTTGTATGTCATTAGAAGTGTTTATTGTTTGAATAAAATAGTTGGGATGAGTGACAAAGCATGCTTTAGAACAAAAATCTGGAAAATTGTATGTGTAAGTGCTGGTCTAATTGTAATTCTAGGTGTTATTACTTTTACATTTTGCAGGCTGTTTTTGCATCTGAATACCGGAAGCATTTCTGATTAAGGGAGATGTGATTGGTGCCCAAGATCAATATGCAAGACACTATTCTGACAGCAATTTTGATGGTCACAAGTCTGGAGATAATATGTTTAGGAGGCATGGCAATGGAAGATTCCCAATGTCAAAGGTTTGAGCATCCTATTGTTACAAGTGAAGGTAAGTAATTGAGAAAGAGCTTTTCCAAATCATTTGGTAGAAAAGAAGATCAAATTTGGATCTTTATAGACCAAGGCAAATGTGTGGTCTTTGTGCATGTTATTTATAGATATCTCATCTATTTAGAAGGTTTGTACATAAAAGTTAGATGCAGGGTTCTGTTTATAATCTCCTATAATTTATGGAATCATTATTTGGTAGAAGCCATTATCAAAATTGTTTCTTTGCTTTTGACTGCCATAAGGCTAACAGAGCTGCCCTTGAGCTAATTGTTATTCTAATTGTTATTTTTAAGTTTTCTATTCATCTTCAAAACTCCTTGGATTTGATTTTCAGGATGCCTTATCTTTTTTTTTTGTCTTGGTAAAAGTTATGCAGTAAATATTTATAAATGCTACTAGGTGTTGACCAGCAAGCTGATTGCAGTGATCCACATTTGCATATTGATCAGGGACAGTTTTAAGGGAAGCAAACTCTGAAGATATTGTAGCCCCTTCTTTTTATCCATGTCATTGATTGTATCTGCAAAATGTCTAGTAGTGTTCTCCCTTTGAAATTCAGTTCTTTGTGTTCTGCCTAGAAGCCTACTGCAATGATCAATCCAGAATAAACAGTCTGTTAAAGATTCAGTAGCCTATAATTGCCCCCCTGATGAAATGCCCCCCTGGCCACGGCTGCCACATGATCTTCCATAGACAGCCGGGAATCCAGGAGGACACCCAAATTGCGCGCCCTCTCCACGGGGGCTGGTGTTTCGCCCCCAATGGCCAGAGTTGGAGTAATCTGGCTGAACCGGGGTGCCGGAAGCCACAGCCACTCAGTCTTGGACGGGTTGAGCTTGAGTTTGTTACCACCCATCCAGATCCGTACGGCTTCCAAGCACCGGGACATAACCTCGACGGCATCGTTGGGGTGGTCTGGGGTGGATATGTACAACTGAGTATCATCAGCGTACAGATGATATCCCACCCCAAAACCACGGATGATCTCACCCAGCGGCTTCATATATGTGTTGAACAGTAGGGGCGAGAGGACCGACCCCTGAGGAACCCACATATGAGGGGTCTCGAGGCCGACCTCTGCCCCCCTGCCAACACATATTGCGACCG
This sequence comes from Rhabdophis nuchalis, assembly GCA_039707465.1. Classification (NCBI taxonomy): domain Eukaryota; kingdom Metazoa; phylum Chordata; class Lepidosauria; order Squamata; family Natricidae; genus Rhabdophis; species Rhabdophis nuchalis. The sequence continues at coordinate 126,032,280 of CM077645.1, forward strand.
ACCAGAGAGGTAGGATGTGAACCACCGCAAAACGGTGCCTCCCAGCCCCAGCCCCCCCAGTCGGCGCAATAGGATACCATGGTCGATGGTATCAAAAGCCGCTGAGAGGTCTAATAGGACTAGGATAGAGGAATATCCTCTATCCCGCGCCCTCCAGAGATCATCAACCAACGCGACCAATGCCGTCTCGGTGCTGTGCCCGGGTCGGAAGCCGGACTGGCGCGGGTCTAGATAATCAACTTCCTCCAAGTGTCGCGGAAACTGTTGAGCCACCACACTCTCAACAACCTTCACTAGAAAGTGGAGGTTGGAGACAGGACGATAGTTCTCTAATAATGCTGGATCCAGGGACGGCTTCTTGAGGAGGGGCCTTACTACCGCCTCTTTCAAGACGGCAGGCAAGGACCCCTCACTCAAAGATGCGTTGACAATGCCCTGGAGCCAGCCTCGTGTCGTCTCCCAGGATGCCAGTACAAGCCAGGAGGGACATGGGTCCAATAAACATGTGGTAGCCCTAAGTCTCTTTGACAACTTGTCCATATCCTCGGTGGTAACAAAATCAAACTCCTCCCAAGATGGTATCACAAGAGCAGCCTCGGCCCTCTCGACTGGACCACTGTCGATGGAGGGTAGTTCGCTCCGAATCCGAGTGATTTTCTCCTGCAGATAAGTCCCAAATTCCTCTGCTCGACCCTGTAACGGGGCTTCCCGCGGCCTCTGTTGAAGGAGGGAGCGGGTCACCCCAAACAGGGCGGCAGGGCGGTTATCTGCGGATGCAATAAGAGTGGCACAATACTCACGTTTGGCCACTCTTATCGCCACTAAGTAAGTCCTAATATGGTCTCTCACTAGTGTTCGGTCGGCTTCGGAGCGAGAAGATCTCCATCTGCTCTCTAGGCGTCTCTTGTGGCGCTTCATCTCCCTAAGCCCCTCGGTAAACCAAGGAGCCCAGGTGGTTCGTCGCCGCAAGAGAGGCCGCAAGGGCGCGACTCGGTCCAAGGCCCCCGTGGCCACACTTAACCATGCGGCCACTAGGTCCTCAGTCGAGTCGCGGGGCAAGTCCACAGGAATTGGCCCAAGCTCCCTTTGGAACCTTATCGGGTCCATCAGGAGCCTGGGGCGGAACCATATAGGAATGTCCGGTTCCGCCTCCCCGCAGTGAGGTGCGGCGATCGGAAAATCGAGCCGAAGGGGAGCGTGAACTGTCCATGACAGGGGTGTGATGACTAGATCCCCTATTCCCAGATCACGACTCCACTGTCCCGAGACGAAGATTAGATCCAGGGTGCGTCCGCCCTCGTGGGTAGGGCCTACAACTACTTGGGTCAGGTCCATGGCTGTCATGGAAGCCATGAACTCCCGAGCTAACCCAGAGGTTTCGCCTGCTGACGGCAGGTTAAAGTCCCCCATGACTAACAGTCTGGGGGTCTCAACCGCCGCCTCGGCTATCACCTCTAGAAGCTCGGGCAGGGCTGTAGTTGTATAGCGAGGAGCCAGGTATACAACTAACACGCCCAACTGCCTCCCTAGGCCCCACTTCACAAGGAGGGACTCGCACCCGGTCGTCTGAGGGATCGTGGTCTCCTTTGGCTCAAGACCTTCCCTAACCATAATCGCCACCCCCCCACCCCTCCCTAGGGCCCTAGGCTGATGAAAGGCTCGGTATCCTGGTGGGCACATTTCTACGAGGGGATGTCCTCCCTCGTGGCCCAACCAGGTTTCCGTAATACCTACCAGGTCCGGATCCCCCTCTGACACAAGGTCTTGGATGAGGGGGGCTTTTTGTACCACGGACCTGGCGTTGCATAGCATCAGCCTAGGGCCCCGGGTCTGTGGTTCTTGCCCACCTAGTCTGCGATGGGAGCATGGGGGGTCGGAGCGCGTGACCGCCTGTAACCAGCGGCCACGGTCCTCCAACCGATGTCCATCCCATCTCCCACCGCCCCTGCCCCTCCCCAAGACCGAATTGATGGAGAATACCTCAGTGGAAATGACCCCCCCTTCCCCCTCCTCCGTTTCTCTACTTCCGCTGGCCGGCCTTATAATTTGGCGTCCCTCCACCTGACTATCCCCTCCCTCCTCCCTGGAACCCCCTAAAATCCGAATTAAAAAATTAAAAAGGAACCCCCTGAGTTTGCGCTTCGCCCACCTCTCAGGAGCAATAAGTCCATCCTCGAGGTGGGCCCGAGTTAAACTAGGGGGCCAAGCCTGCGAGAGGGCAGAATCTCGCAGGCAAAGGAGGTCACGCCTTGAATACATTCCTAGGGAACACGGAGACTGCATAGACCAGGGGAACGTAATTGCAAGTTCATGTTGGAGTTAGAAAGAGTCCAGATAAAGTGCAGGTGTAAAGTGGCAGTGTACAGTGCAAACAAACATAGTAGGAGATGGTAAATCCATAGGGTTAGGAGGGGTAAAGTCAAAGGGTCCAAAAAAGTCCGGCAGATGGGAAAGATCGCAGTTCAGCCCCTTTAAAGGGCCCCATCCATCTGCCCTCTTCAGCCACACAGGCCTCAGTCTGCATTTAGTGCCGTGCAGCTAGATGGTCCACTGCACGGCCTGATGGTAAATGCTGCCATGTGCAGGCTTGGCTTACCTCCTCCAGTCCCAGGCACTCACTCCCAGTCCTCCTCGGCCAAAGTTCCACCACTCCACGATCCGGCTGCTTGGCTGCTTGGCCTCCTCTCCTTCCATTCGCTCCTTCACTCCTTCCTTCCGCATCTGTTTCCACTCCATTCCTTCTTTCTCCTTCTCCTTTCTCTTTCCAGTCTCTCCTCTCCTTCTTTCCTCCTTTCTCCTTCTTTCACCTTTCCATCCCCTCTCCTCACGTTTCCTCTCTTCCAGTCTCTCCTCTTCCAGTCTCTCCTCTCACATCCTTTCTCCTTCCTCTCACCTCCTCTCTCCGTTCCAGCGTCTCTAACCACAGCTGTTGTTCTCAGCCGCTCCAGCCCCGGATCAGGTAGGGAACACTCGGGTCGGGGTCGGATGTAGGCTGCACGATCTCCCATCCACTCGTGCAGCCCGATGGAAAATCCTCCCTTCCGCCCGGCCGTTCGCTTGCCTCCAGCGTCCCGGCTTCACAGGCCTGCCTCCTCCTCCTTCCTGGCAAGCCAGGGACGCGCTAGGCCGAACAGGCCGATTCGGGCCTTCTCCTCGCTCTTCGCCTCGCCGTCACACACTCGGCTCGCCCTCCGTCTCCAAAACGGCCCGGTGTGACGGCTGGCATGTAGCCTTGCTGGGCCAGCCCTCGAAGATGGTCAGTGAGGGCTGGCGACATTCCCCTGGGGCAAAACAGCCCCTGGCCCCCGTCCTGCCTTCAGAATCGGACCTCCATTTCGCGCATGCGCAAACTCATCTGATTCCAGCCAGGACAAAAAGAAAATGGGATCCCTATTCATAGTTCCAGTCCCAGCACTCTTGAGTTCCTGTACATTCTGGCATCCTTGAAGTGTGCTAACAGCGGTTCAGTCATTTTGGATAATGAGACTAAAGATGCATCTCTGTAAGATATATCTTTGGACTGCCTTATGATTCATCAAAAAGATTGAAATTAAGGCATTTCCCTTCAACCATTTTAGGATTACACAGATTTGGTTACCTCATTGCCCACTGCCCTTCCAAAGAGTGTCTGTCTCCATTTCAATCATCCCATGTTGTCCTGTGGTGGCTTATTAATCATCTTGGCAGCAAAATGTGTCCCAGTGCATTCTAGTTTTTCTCCCCAGTATCTCTCTGGATAGGTAGGGGAAACCAGCAGATTTTGTTATAAATGGTCTAAATAGCTGTCTCCCCTTCCAATCTATGCTTCTTCCCCGCGAGCAGGGATAGCACCTGCAAGCTTCTTCTTCTGGTAGGTAATCCCCTCCTGGAGGTATGCTGGGTGGTCATATGGATTCAAACGTCCATCTTAACCCAGATATGTACACTGTAAATTTGAAGATATTTCAAGAGATGCAACTTTGGAAAAGCTGGTTATCATATGATGGCCAGGTCCTTTGTTTCCTATTCAACATGCTAATCCACATGTGAATCACAGATATGATGATGAAGAACTAGTTACTTTTGAAACTACAGGTAGGTTCTGATGTCAATTAGGACTTGGGTTGTTGTTGCAAAATGATGTGGTCATAAGTGATCACAACACTTAGAGGCAGCAATCCTCGCTGTCTGGTTGCCAACATAATCCCAGGATTGTGTGGGTTGATAACCGGGAAGAGGTGGAATGGTGCCATGGACAGGCTCTATGACACTCACTCACCATCCCTGAGATCTTGTCCTCCATAGTAGGCTCCTTGGGAGAAAAACATGGAGTTGAGTACTCTCTTCCTAAATCTAACCTGTAACAGTTTGAACAGAAATGCCACTGTTGCATTTACAGATTACTGTATTTGACAAAAATCTCATTTTCTGCTTGGTGATAGCTAGAAATAGTTTATATTCTGCCAGACCAAGATTTGATTAAGGCAAATTTAAAGGCATATTTGATCCTAATTAAGGAAAATATTATTGTGGAGGAGGGTTTATTATCTCCCTAAACTTATCTGATTTCTTTTATCAGTTCTTTGGTAGTGTCCTCAGGAAAGATGGTATATCATCTGAGAAGTGAAAGGCAAAGGAAGATAGTTAGAAGTACTTGGAGCATCAAGTATTAGTGTGGGAGTGAACAGCCAGAGCCCAAAAAACTAAAAAATGGAGCTTGGTATGAGTTTGAGATGAATTATGGTATGGGACCAATTATGAGGCTTACTGAAGTCTCTGTTTTTGGTTTTGACCACCTCACATTTTATTTAGACTGTGGAGGCACCTGGTTTAGCCTTTTATTGTTGAAAATTTCAGTTGAAAATTCTTCTTTTTGATCCTGAGGTTGTGATGGTGCAGATTTGATTACTGTCATATAATTTGCCTCTTTGCCTCTGCTTTTGGCTCTTCATGCCTTGCCTGAGTTTGCTGTTGTGGTTGTAGGGTGCATTTGCAGTGTCTCTCTAGGCTACTCTGTCAGCTGACTCAGCAACCAAGTTGGGCATCCAGAGGTTTTGTGTGGGCACAGAGAGAGCAAGCAATGGTGGGGATGCAGAAAAATGCCATGTTCAGTGAGGCATCTGAGGCAGATAGTTGTTCAAGTGAGCTGCAGAATTTGTATTCACCCTTTTTCCCCCGTGCCTCAGACCTGCCTGAATGAGAGACGCAACAAATGTGTGCAACTGGTTCTTTTAGAACAGAAGGTGAAAAGGTTGGAAGCATGTCATTCCAATTTATCAGGGAGGGAGCACGGTTTTGACATGAAAGACTGGAGTTCTCTAAATCAAAACAGTAAAAAAGAGTAAGAGGTGGAGGAATGAAATCGTGATTTATAGGACCAAGAGATAGGAGATATTTTGGAAATGCACTAGAAGCACACAGCTGTTACTTAGACTTTTGACTTAGTGAGTTATGTTAAAAGAAGAAATTTTAAGGAACATACTCAGAATCCTGTGGATGGAAAGAGCTTAACTGCCAGCCTAAGAAGGAGCAGACATATGTTTTTCAGAGATTTCCTGTGGAGAGGAACAGAAGTAACCATCTCCAAACTTGAGACCTCTGAAAGAGCATGGCTTTCCTGGAGCTTGTATTGCAGATGTGACAACAGACTGCCCAGGCTCTTCAGAATAATTGGTTACTGCTTTCCCTTGCTAATTCACATGGGACAAATGATCCAGTCAGAGGAATTGTTGAATGCATCTCCAAAGACAATAAAACTCAGGATAAGAAAATGAAGAACTCAGGAGCACAAACGATGCTTGCATCAGTACTTACTGTTAAAGGTCAGAATGCTAGGAGGAAAGACTGGAATATTACAGAAGAACAGTTGGCACCTGAGCCCGGACAGAGTCATCAGCAAAATATTAGGGTTCATAAACCTTGCCTAATGGTACCAAAATTCCTTATGGATGACAGGGATGCCTATCACGAGAAGCTTAGTAGAAACTTGGTCAAAAAAGCCTTGGAACTAAATCTTGGGGTCTGGGTGAGTATAAAATATTGGGACAAGAATGATTGCAGTAAGACATTGGCACTGGAAGTAAATAAATTACAAACAACAGAGACCAGTAATTTACAAGCTAGAAGGACAACATTGATGTATATCATTATATTTTTATGCTTTTAATCCTGACACAGTGTAATAATACAATCTAAAAATTAATAGACTGAAACTATTGATAAAAATATTGCAAGCAAAGGGTAAGATTTGTTCCAGAGAACTTGACTTCCCTGAAAGGAAAAGTGGGCATTGTTTGTAAAGAATATGTAAATCTGTGCAGAAATCCCTTCTGAGAAAACATCTGGATAAAAATGAAGAGAGTCACCCTAGTATTGCTATGGCAAATCTACTCACCCAACCATCCAACCAGAAGACATCGATGATACTTCCCTGGAGCATAAAATAAGGCTTATGCATGGATGAATTTTAGTTGAAATCTTCCATTTACTACTGTCTTAACATCTCCTGGAACTTTCACTCTGCCAACAGTGGAAGACTTGTTTAAATTGTCTGTTTGATTGATTGACTGTCACTCTGTTCCACCCTTCAAGCAGCTCAAACCAGCATACTACATATTTCCTCAGTTTTCTATAGCAAGAATGAAGTATGATTCTGAATCTATGATAGTGATTTCGGCTGTTTCGGCTGTTTCGGCTGTTTTTGGCCAACACAGTGCTGCAGGAGGCCGTGGGGGCCAGTCCTTTGATGTTTAAAGTTTTGGCTGGCAGAAGCACTGTGGGCCATTCCTTTGGGCCTGCGGGCCTTGAGTTTGACACCCTGTCCTAGACTAAATACTGACAACAGTAAAACACTTGTTGATGACATAGAAGAGCAAGAATATTGAAGAGGAAGAGTTCATTTTATATTTTGTGTAAACAAGGGCTGTGAAAAGATATTAATTAAATGTAGCCCTTGGACAATAGAAAAGCTGATTTTGAAAGTTTAGAGGAAAAAAATATGATTCTTGACAACATTCATTCACTTTCCAACCTTGGAAAGTTGTAGAAATGGTGATTGCGCTTCAGCTTCAAAGGTCTCTGGAAAAAATGGATTGTCTGGACCACTTTCAGTCAGGGTTCCAGCCTCTGTGGGAAACAGAGATGGCATTGATTACAGTCTTGGATGATCTCTGGTTTGGAAGCATGATGGGAGTGGAGCATCTGTCCTTGCTCTTCTTGATCTCTCAACAACCTTTATTATAATCTTTTATTGTATCCTTTTGTGAAGTATTTTTTGGGACTGAGTGATTTTTAAAAAAAATCAAGGTGCATATGCTTTTCTCATTTTTGGAATTAGGTGGCCTTCTAAATGAAGTAAGCGTGATTTATAACTGCTGACCCAGAGAGCTACAGACCACTTAAGCGATCTGCTTTCTGAGACCTTCTGTTTGGGTATAAATTGCTTAATTTCCTTTTTAAAGATTTTGTTGGGGAGTTTTTTGGCTGCTAATAATCTATTTTCTATTAGAGAATATAATAACTACTAGTTTGTTTTAGAGGACCAGCAATGAAATATAAGTTCAGTTTTAGTAACCAAATATTTAGTAATGGTGCCAAGGAAAGCAGAATCAGAATGGATGAATGAGGGCAGTAAATAGCATTAAGAAAATAGTGATTCCTCAAAGGGAGATATTAAACATGTAATAACAATGGAGAAATAAAATCAAACTTTTTGCTTTCATTCATGAAATCCAACTATGTTTATTTTTAATACTTTTTGAATATGAATGAAGGCAAATATACGTGTCCCAGGATCATGCTGCAAGATCTAATCTGGGTTGTTCAGGGGATCAGAGGAGTTTTCTTTTTCTTTTCTTTCTTTTGTAATAATTGGTCAAGAAACTAAACCATAAAATGTTGTTGGCAGTTGCAGTGTAGCAGCTCACATTCTCTCGGTTATTGAGTCATTTATTTTGCAAAGGCTGAAATTGTGAACTGAATGGACGCTGCAGGGCTAAAGGAGGAATTGAGAAAGGAATGATTTCCTTTTTATAATCAATATTTAATGAAGAATCAGCACTGCTATGATGTCATGGTTTCTTCAGTACAGACAACAAGCGTGAGGGAGGTATTTCCTCAAGTAGCAAGATTGCGATCAACTCCAAAATAAATACAAAGTTGCTACTGCAGCAGATGCAGCAGTTGCCTTAATTGTCTGGGCTTACAAACTGCTCCTCCAAGGGAGATGAGGCTGCCTGGGAAGCTGGGGATGACAAGACAATGGCAATCCACTTCTGTATTACTGCCGAGAAAACTACACATTTATTTCCATGAAGTCACTGGGAATTGAGCATTACACAAAATGTATGCATGAGGAGCTTTTGGGTGCCTCCTGCTGACAGCAGTTTTTCTTAATGCCAATTCATTCCTCCGCTTACAGCAATACTCCCCAGAAGACTTCTCCAAAAGCTATTCATAAATTAGGATAATCTTCAGTGTAGCATTAAATATAGCACAGCAGGAAGGCAGTTATAAAAAAGACAACAGACGCTCACACACTCACACACTCACACCCTTGGCTACACGCATCATGTTTATGTTAATATTTAAATTTCAGATATTCAACTTTAATCAAAACCTGGGAAGGTTTTAAATAGAAATCATATGATTAATGGACACTACCTTTATTATTTTTTATAAATGACTCCAAGTGGTAAACATACTCCTTTCCTCTCCTATTTTCCACACAACAACAATCCTGGTGGGTTGGGTTAAATAAATGTGATTTGCCCAAGATCACCCATCTGGCTTTCATGCCTAATGATGGATTAGAACTCAGAGTCTCCTGGTTTCTAGCCTTAGCTAGCTAGGTTCTAGCTTTAGATCAGGGGTGTCAGACTCAAGGCCCCTGAACCGGATGCAACCCCTGAGGTGTCTAGATCTGGTTCGTGGGGCCAGACTAAATATAGCAAAGGATCATCCCGCAGTGCAGTGGTGGGTTGCTAACTGGTTTACTACCGTTTTGCTCCTGCGTGCATGTGTGCACACACAATGCTTCTGTGAATGCACAGAAGCTTATGCGCAGAAGTGTCTGGGTGGGCAGGCGAAGCCTGCTGCTGCCACTACTGGTTCAGTTGAACCGGGAGTAACCCACCTCTTCCACAGTGCCTCTGTTAACAAAACTGGGTGCGGGTGGGGTGCACATGGGCCCACCCCACAAGTGCTTTTGGCTTCCGGAGTGCTGCAGGAGGCCGTCCCGGCCCAAAATGGAGCTTCTAGAGTGCTGCAGGAGGCCCTCTTTGACTCAGAAAATTATAAAAGGGAGGAAAAGTAAAAGAATGTACCTTTCAGACTTGCATTATTCGACTGCTACAGCCTATGTCAATAATTTATAGTTCTAGTCTTCCTATGGAGTCAGTTTCTTGATCTGGTCCCTCTCTCATAAGGTGACCAAGTAGATCAAGTAAATATTAAAAAAAACAATATCACAGAAATGTATGTCTCTCTATTTTTATAAGTTTATAAAACCATTTCTGCGGAGGTGTGGTCCTGTGTCACGCCGCCCATCGCTACGGCCACCTTGGCCACTCCCAGCCCCCATCCCCCCATCCGGCCCTCCGAGGTCAAACCCAATCCTGATGAAATTGAGTTTGACACCTTTACTTTAGACCATACGGGCTCTAAATACATACAGGTTGCCAAACACCTGAATTATCATCACATGAATGTGGGGACACTGCAATGGTAATAGCAAAAGCACCAGCACTTAGACTTACATACTGCTTCACAGTGCTTTATAGCCCTCTCTAAGCGATATATAGAGTCAGCATATCCCCCCTCCCCCAAAACAATCTGGGTCCTCATTTTACCGACCTTGGAAGGATGGAAGGCTGAATCAGCCTTGAGCTGGTGAGACTCGAACTGCCAAATTGCTGGCAGCCAGTGATCAGCAGAAGTAGCCTGCAGTACTGCACTCTAACCACTGTGTCACCACGGCCCATATGATATAATAAATATAAGGCTTGGTCGTCAGCCACTTTTTTCAGCTCTGTTGTAACTTCAAATTGTTGTTAAAAGAATAGTCATGACTACCTGCACTGGGACAGTTTGGAAACCCTTACAGAGTTGAACTGGAGACCATCCAGGGCAGTTTCCAACCTGGTTGGAAACTCGGGTTGTATGGGTTCGAACAAAGGCTGAGAAATCAATGTCACTCTGTGGCATAAGTGTAGATGAATCGAAGGAGAACTCCTGGATCTGAAAGCAGAACAATTTTGCCACATTTTTCAAAGACTCCTGGAATTACCCTGTTGACATATGGAAAGGGAAAGCATTTTGTTTCACTGCTCCTATGAAACTGTATTTTTGATTGAGCATGTAGACTAGTGAAGGTGAAAAATCTGTCACTTCACATTGAAGCTTTTCGGTAACTGGGGAACATTCTGTTATGCTGGAAGGGAGTTGGCATATTTCAAAGCATTAAGCGTTAAATGTTCCACTTCACGTCTCTTTCTTAGTGAAGCAGACCATTTGCTTTCAGTATCCAAACTGATTTTAAAAACAATAACTGATAAGGCAAGGAAATGGAATAGAAATGGAAATTGCAAGGAAATTAATAGGTAAACAGCAGACTGGAAGGGCTGCATTCACACCCTGCGGTGTTACTTGTGCACCATATGTCTTTAAAGACTGTTTGGAAGCTGTACTTGGTGGAAAACACCCACTTTATCTTCTCTCCAGGGTGGAAACCAAAATAAGGAGAGACAGTTTCTTAAGCATCAATAGCAAATAATTATTTTTTGTTTAGACCAGTGTTTCTCAACATTGGCGACTTTAAGTCCTGTGGACTTCAACTCCCAGGATTCCCCTGCCAGTCGCCAAGGTTGAGAAACACTGGTCTAGAAACATATGTTTTGGACTGTTCCTTCATCAAGGGCATTTTACAAGAAACAGTTTATATGGTTTTATCCATGCAAAAACATCTGTGTCTAAAAGTAACATCCAGTACATAATAAACATGTTAAATAACCAGATGGGCTCTTGTGGTGGGGCAGGAATCTGAGCAACCCACTGCTGAACAGTTACCAACCCATGAACTAAATTAAGCCTCTTAGGGTAATTATCCAGAGTTTTGGGCTGGAGACCACTGGTATCCTAACTTCTTAGGAGAAGTCATGCTTGTTTTGAATTTATATCCAACATAGCAACGAAGTATATGAGGAGGATAAACTGAGTTTGAATCTTATCAAAACAGACCTGTCTGAGTGTGTGGTTCCCAGTTGGACAGTTTGCCTATTAAATAAAGCATGCTTATTTTATTTATATGTATTTATAATATTTAAGAACCACCTGTCGCCCTTCACAGAACTGCATTCTCTCTTTTTTTTAAAATAGGTGTACAGTATGGGGGTTATCCTAAAATTATTAGTGTCACTGGAGTCCCAAATGGCCAGGCTAAGCTGCACTATTAGAGTCATGTTTAGATTATGAACCTGACTATAAATAACCAGGGAGCAAGTTCTACAAAAAATAGAAAGACGATGAATAAATCTACAATTTATTACATTCACTTTATCAAAGCTACAACTTTATAGAGGCTTCAGCTGGTCAAGAATATGATGGACAGGTACTGAGTCTGTCGTACATCTGCCCTGCCTGCAAGTAAGCTACTGAGCCAAAATTGAGGTTTGGCTTGAAGCCCTTAAAGAAGTAATTCCTGACAGGATGCCTTCTTCATTACAGCCCTTGTTAGTTGCTAAGATCTGTGTGAGTAGAGAACTGCAGAGAAGCATCTGATGATTGCCTGTGGCAAACCCCCCTGTGGAATGTCTTCCCTACTGACATTCAGAGAGTTTCTACTACTCTATATCTGAGGCATCTGTTGGAAACCTATCAGTTTACCACTGACTTCCCTTTAGAAATGCCAGATGGGTCTTTTGATTTTGTCCCTCTTCCTTTTAATGAGCAAATGTTATATTGTTTTAAATCATCAGCTTTTAGTACTGCACTTTATGTTTTGAAAATTGTTCTGAAATGCATTACCAAAGGAAATGGTATAAAAATGAGTTTGGCAAGTTCTCAGTATTCCAGATGTGTCTCCCAACTCAAAAAGTTGGGATTCCTGGCTTAGAACTTCCCTTTTTTCATAAGAGGTTCTTCTGAAAATGCATCTAGGTTTGGATGGCAGTTTATTGAGCAGGCAAGAGGCTGCTTTCCCTAGCACAGTGTTTTTCAACCTTGGCAACTTGAAGATATCTGGACTTCAACTCCCAGAATTCCCCAACCAGCGAATACATTCACTGGCTGGGGAATTCTGGGAGTTGAAGTCCAGACATCTTCAAGTTGCCAAGGTTGAGAAACACTGCTCTAGCATCACCCTTGAGCAATGGAATGCAGAAGTGAAAATGCGTATGCTCCTAAGATGATCAGAAGTATCTCAGATCCCTCACCGCCTCTTTGCTGCTTGTCTTTTCTGCAAGTCTAAAACTGCTGTTTCTTTGGTTATCTATTTATTAAAGTTAATATTTATATTAATATTGTTTTATAAAGCAGAGGATGGGAGAAAAGGTTGACCAGATAGGTTTGAACATCTTATAATTTTCCCTAGGTCTTAATTCTGACGCTGACAGTGACAATATTTACATTTATTAAGAGGTTCACGGAAAAGAAATAGGAAGGAAGACAAAATCTGGAACTACAGAAAACCTGAACAGAATTGAAGTCATTACTCACTTTTTCTAATTTTACAAAACTGTTGAGATCATTGGTATAGATAAAATGATTTCATAGCACCAAATGAAAATAAATGCTAATAAGTATGAATATTATGACTATTTTATTTCTGTTCTTGTAGAACTTGCTCCTTGGTTGCATGTGTTCAGATTGGAAAATGCTGTTGACTTCTCTCAAATAACATTCGATCCAAGACAAAAAGAACTGATTGTTGGCGCGAGGTGAGATGCTATTTTTAAAATGTACCTTTTATTTTCCAAGTGCATTTTTTGATAAAGAACTGGGTTATATTTCTCTGTTATACTATATTTTTAAGGCATGGGTAAGCAAGCTGGCATTTTCCTGCGGTTTTGGGGTTTTAGGTTTCCATCAGTCCTATGTGGTTGTTGCCCAAAATGTGTGTGGAGTAGTAGGTGAATTAAATTAGATGTATGAAAAAGAATTGTGACACTTGTGTTTATGATTTTCCACACTCAGTATGTGACAAAGGCCCCTTTCCAATTTCAGTATGTAAATTCAAGCATTTCTCTGAATACACAATGGCTTGAAATTGAATAAAGGATGAGCTTGCACATGATAACCATGCTACTTCATCTCTGTGATTTCTCTTTTCTTTTATTACAATGGTGTAAATCATGATAGATTATATTATTTCAATGTAGTTTTTAATGCATTGTTTATATAATGTGATTAAAATTATTAGTACTCTATTATTTGAAAAGGCAGAGGGGGCATGATGGCTCAGCAGTTAAAGCCGCTGGGTGAGATCACCCATGGTTGCGGGGTAGACTACCACCTGTATGCTGACGATACTCAGCTGTACATATCTACCCCCAACCACCCCAACGATGCTGTCGAAGTGATGTCCCGGTGTGTGGAGGCAGTACGGCTCTGGATGGGAAGTAACAAACTCCGGCTCAACCCGTCCAAGACCGAGTGGCTGTGGTTTCCGGCGTCTCGGCATAGCCAGCTAATTCCATCGCTGGTTATCGGGGGCGAGTCAATGGCCCCTGTGGAAAGGGCTCGCAACTTGGGTGTCCTCCTGGATTCGCGGCTGTCCATGGATGACCATGTGGCAGCCGTGACCAGGGGGGCCTTTTACCAGGTTCGCCTGGTACGCCAGTTGCGTCCCTTTCTGGACCGGGGCGCCCTCCGCACAGTCACTCAAGCACTTGTGACATCTCGCCTTGACTATTGCAACGCTCTCTACATGGGGCTCCCCTTGAGGTGCATCCGGAGGCTCCAGTTAGTCCAGAACACGGCCGCGCCGGGGATTTTGGGAACATCTCGAAGTTCCCATGTAACACCTCTCCTGCGCGAGCTGCACTGGCTACCGGTGGCCTTCCGGGTGCGCTTCAAGGTGCTTGTTACCATCTTTAAATCGCTCCATGGCTCGGGGCCTAGTTACTTGCGGGACCGCCTCCTGCCACATACCTCCCACCGACCGATTCGCTCCCACAGAGACGGCCTTCTCAGGGCGCCGACTGCCGGTCAATGCCGGCTGGCGACGCCCAGGAACAGGGCCTTCTCTGTGGCGGGACCAGCCCTCTGGAACGACCTCCCCCCCGAACTCCGCACCATCACCGACCTTCCCCTCTTCCGCCGCTCACTTAAGACACTTCTTTTCCAGCAAGCTGGACTGGCGTAGAACTTGAATTTTAGAACAATAGAGCCTCAGCCAAGTTAGATAGGTTTTTTAATGGGATTTTAGCACAGGTTTTCTATTTAATTTCTTTTTAACTTTTGTATATTGTTATTTATTGTAAATTTTAATGTCCTGTGCACCGCCCAGAGTCCGTCTCGACGGAGATTGGTGCGGTTAACAAATTGAATAAATAAATAAATAAATAAATAAATAAATAAATAAATAAATAAATAAATAAATAAATAAATAAATAAAGATGCTGAGCTTGTCAGCTGGAAAGCTGGTAGGCTGAGTTCAAGATCTGAGCACTGCACGATGGGGTGAGCTGCTGTTACTTGCCCCAGTTCCTGCCCACCTAGTAGTTCGAAAGCTGACAAATGCAAGTAGATAAATAGGTACCACTTCAATGGGAAGGTAACAGCATTCTGTATGCCTTGGGGTATAGCCATGCTGGCCACCTGACCCCAGAAATGTCTTCAGAAAATGCTGGCTCTCTCTTGGCTAAAAAACAGATATGAGCACTGTTCCCTAGCGTCAGACATGACTGGATAGAGGAAACCTTCATCTTTTGTTACCTATTTGAAAAGGTTACAGTATTGGAAAAAAAGGAGAAAAGTAAAATTCTTTACTAACTCTTAGGAAGTTAAGAAAGTAATTTTGAAAACTTCATTTCCCTCTTGCCTTCCTGACTTTCAATGCCTGAAAATAATTGCAGGCTTCAGGGTGAGCTTAGAAAGGTAACTGCTTTAGAAAGTCAACAGAATCTAGTTTTCTTAGAAATGTTTAGAACTTCAGGCACAGCTGTAAAATCAGGTGAATTACATGATGGAGTTCTGGCTAAAATACGTCTGTTCTGACTAGCAGAACTGAGTAACAAGTTTGAAGGCTTCCTTTCCCCCTCCCAAATAATCAGCCTAGCTCAGGGGTCTGCAAAGTTGGCTCTATGCTGGCTGGGGAATTCTGGGAGTTGAAGTCCATCGGTCTTCAAAGAGCCAACTTTGCAGACCCCTGGCCTAGCTTCAACATGTGGCACCTTTTATTACTTTAACTGAGAATCATTTCTGCTGACTTGGTAACTTTCAGAGAATATTTTATAAAGGAAAGGTATGAAGCATCTCATCCTATTTTAAAGCAGGGATGTCCGATCTTGGCAACTTTAAGACTTGTGGACTTCAACTTCCAGAATTCCCCAGCCAGTGGGAGATTCTGGGAGTTGAAGTCCACAAGTCTTGAAGTTGCCAAGATTGGGCACCACGGGTTAAAGCAAAGACAAGATATGCCAGTTTAGAAAGATTCACACCATATTCAGTGAGTACCAATATGCCCTTCTCTCCTGAGGTGATCAGTGGAAAACAGACACATCAGGACTAAACCTAGTTATAAAGTGGATACTAATATTGTCAAAATAGTTTTAAAATTTTGTTTTAAAAGGGTGCAGTATTTTTAAATTAAGTGAACATTAATGTGGATTATAAAACATACTACTCATCTGAAGCAGAGGATGATGGATCAGAATGATGGGTGAGTTAGTATTCTCCTGCTAGTATTTCTACACATCATGGGCATTATGAAGCTGGCTAAAATGGTAGAAAAACCTACTGGGATTTTGCAAGTTCTTTAAAAAAAAATACTTTTTCCTCCTTCCTCTTTGTAAACTGGCAATTTCCATTAGGGGTGAATTCTGCCATTTTGCTCTAACTCTAGGTTCTTGCTAGGTTTAACTAGGTTAACCAGAGACTGAAAGCTGCGAACAGTAATAGAGTTAGCTCAATCTGCATGGCAAATTTTTAATTTATGATTCAGATGGTTTTCCCTCTTTTATTATCCTAGCTTTGGTTTCAACTGTCTTCAAATTCTACCTGTTGTCTAGAGGTCAGGTCAAACTGAATTTTAATAATAGTGCTTTCAGGAAGTGACTTTGCCTTCAAGATGATTGAAGGTTTGCTTTGCTAGTTGGTTGATTTCTTTCTTTCTTTCATTTTCTTTTTCTTTTTTCAAAAAACCCAAAAAGTTTTTGTAAACAACAACAACCCCAAAACAAGAATACCTCTGAAATATTATGTTCTAATGAAAATTTCACATCATCAGAGAAACATTACAGATAGTCCTCAACTTACAATAATAATTGAACCTGCCAAGTTTGGTCATAAATTGTAATGGTCATAAAGTACCGTATTTTTTGGAGTATAAGATGCACCTTTTTCCCTCAGAAAAGAGGAAAAAAGAAAAGAGGCTGAAAATCTGGGTGTGTCTTATACACTGCATACAGCATTTTTTGCCTCCTGAAACCCCGCTCCTTCACCAAAATGGCTGTGCATAGCCTTTAGGAGGCTTTCAGAGTGCTCTTTGGGGCTGGGGAGGGCAGAAATGAGGGGGAAATGGGCAGTGTTTTGCTCAATTTTGCCCCCCAGCCTCCTGGAGCCTCCTAAAGGGTATTCATGCCCTTTTTTAATTAAAAAATGGGCCTGTTTTCCTGAAAAAAAGGCTGTTTTTGGGACGTCTGCAGAGTGCAAAACCTTTTTTAAAAAAATTTGCCTCTTAAAAATCTTGGTGCGTCTTATACTCCGGTGCATCTTATACTCCGAAAAATACGGTAAGTTATCCTGTGACTGGCTTGACTTTTGTGGCAGTGATTTAGCAAACATAGCAGTGGTTAAGGAAATGTGGCAGTCATTCTGCAGACCCCTTATGTGCGTATGGGGTGTTTTTGCTGGAAACCAGAAGTAAACACTGGTTTTCCTCAGAAACTTTGTAAATCATGGTCCCAAAACTGAGAGATGCTGCAAATGGCCATAAATGTGGGCCAGTTGCTGAGTGCCCAAAATGGGGGCATCACATCACAACTTTGAAAGGCTACTAAGCGGCCGGTTGTAACTCAAGGACTACCTGTACAGTTTTAAAGGATGATGGCAGAGACAATTACTTTTTTACAATTACAATTACTCGTCATGTTTTCAAATGCAGCCTCCCTTTTAAAACACACTAAGGAAGAATTAATTTAAACTTGTAAGCCAACCCACCCACCCCCAAATACAGTGATCAATCTTTATATAATCAATCAGTATATTCATAAAAATGTCTACCTTTATCCCAGTAAGTAGCCCAAAGCCCCCATGAGAAATTGGGGGATGAACAGAGACTGTTTTGCTATGAAGGAATACCATATGTTTTGACTTTCTAATGGCAAAAACATCTATAGATCTGCTTTCTTTGACAGCTGTCTCCCAGCAACCCCTGTTAAAGGAAGCCAGGAACAGCTCTTGCAGACCGCTGGATATCTCCTCTTTCAAGCTTCTTGAACGGGCGGTGAACCTGCCTGCCCTGATCCTCTTTTAAGCCTATTTGGCTCACTCATCTATTCCCTCTCTGTTTGTCTTTGGCTTTAGCCCAATCTAGCTTTAGCTCTACTGCCCTGGCTTGCAACCTATACACAAATCATAACTGTCCAAAATAACATGGTATAAAAATGATTCTTTTGAAATAAGTGTTAAAGCCAAATGCTTACAGTATAAAATTGGACACATTTGTAGGGTGAATGGTAGGGTATCAATGCTTGTAATAAATACTGCTACATATTTTCTCACTTCCTTAAACAGTGGCAAGTTTCAAGAGCAATTCTGTTGGAAATTTAAATTGTTTACTTAGACTCTTTCATATGTAACTGTAGAAGGAAGAGAATTACTGGGCTTTCTGCTGAATTCAGGATTACTGTGAGCCTCTTGAAAATGTGAGATCAGAAATGCAGTTGAATGATGAATGTCCAGCATGAGAGTTTGTCTTGTTGTTTTAACACATGGCAGATTTATTGCCCTTGGAGAAAGAGTGCATTTGAAACGGAAAGTTATGTCCAAGTTATGTTGGACATGAAACTGGTCTTCAGCTGGATACATCTAGAGTGGTTTGAAGGAAAGAAAAGGTGAAGATTTGGAAGGCAATTTTTGAGACTGAGCAGGGAAGGGAAGGCTTTTCTTCCCTGACTTTCTAATATTTTTTCAAGTGCAAAACTAGTGCAAGAAGGGTGGGGGGGGAATCTAAGTAAGATTTTCAAATTGAAATGAAATCTTCCTATTCACAATTTTATAAGCAGTCTTTGTGCTATGCAATTTAGGCGTGAGCATTTGATGTTCCATAGGTCAAATTAACTTCTTCAAAGGGGTTGGGGTCATCTGGCTGTTGGTTTCTAACTCAGGCAGGGAAAAACATCTCGGAAAGGGAAGTGTCCACTCAAAGAGGAAGGCTAATTCCATATTTTCTGCTCCCAACTGTCAGCCTTGTAAGCTCATTGTTGCTTAGGGATATGGTACATAATTTTTTAAAAAATCAAATCAATAGAGTAGAAATATATTTCAGAGAGAAAGTTATTACTCTCTTCCCTTCCATTTTGAAGTATCTAAGTAGGGGTAGAAGATATGCAACAGAGCAGCAGCCCCAATAGTCCCTCCTACTCTTTGAACAGAGACTGAATGGTCATCTATCAGAAATGCTTTAATCAATGGATCTCTAAGTCACCTTTTGAACTTGATAATTATCTGATGCCTGCCTACCTAAGAAAATGTTTAAATACCTGCATAAGAAAACGCTTAATTCATACTAAGTTAACTTAAACCAAGCTATAGCCATGTAGAATAATTTTTCATGCTTGTTGTGCCATAGTTTGTACCTAATAAAGTGTTAAATGAATTTTAAATGCTTTAAAGCTTCATGCAACTTTACATTTAACTGGAACATGGATCCTTTTAGCCAAGTTCTTTGTTTTCTCCAATTAATAAAAAAGGGCTGACCACATTAGTTCCAGAGAAAGTATCATAGCTGTGTGGCGAAACTTATCTTCTGCATTCAAAGAGTCAGACGGAGGCTGGCTATTTGCAGTTAGGAGAGCAGATGGTTGATAATGAGAAATACCCCTGCTGCCAATCATAGTAAGACATGGCAAGGACAGATGGGCCAATAGTTTCACTTGGTAGAAAGCAACTCTCTAAGCATCTGACTATGTACACCTGGAAAGGCTGAAAATTGAAATGCACTGGAGTACATACAATTCTATTTAATTGTGGGTCTTCCTCCATATCATTGCCCATTATGTAGAGATAGTGGATGGGTAAAATAGTATTTCATTCATCACTTAAAGCATAAATGTAAATCTACCAATGAAAACATAATTATCAATGAAAATTGTTAAATGTGGAGTTTTAATTAAAATATTAGATCTTTCCTTAATGTTTGGTTTCATCACATATCAGTGTTCTGTATTTATTAGTAGATAAAAGTAGAAGCCTATGTAGATATAGTTCTATAGAATTGCACATTCAGATACTTAATACTGTTGACCAAAATGCATCCTTAGTGAAGCATGCAGGCCAGTGTCTGTATTTCCTGCATCAGATGTCCTGGCCACTTTTTACAGAGGTACAATTGAGAGAGTTTTAACAAACTGCATCACTGTTTGGTTTGGTGGCAATAGTGCCTCAGATAGAAAGTCCATACAGAGAGTGGTAAGGACAGCTGAGAAGATTATAGGAATCTCACTTCCCATTATTCAGAATACTGCTTATAAGTGCTATGTGCTTAGAGCTCAAAGCATTTTTAGAGACTCTACACACCCACTTTACAGTCTGTTTCTGTTGCTCCCCTCTGGGAGAATATTTCGAAGTATTTCTAGCAGGACTACCAGATTCTGTAACAACTTTGTTTCCTATGCCATCCGTCTGGTAAACTCACAAGATTTGTTTTTCTCGCCATGTACATATATACATCCAAACTAGACTGTGTTGTTTCTCTGTGTCATATAATATACGTGGGTATATGCATAATTTTGTATTTATTTTGTCATGTTTATGTAGTGTATATTGGAGGTGGTGACCCTTTGAGAGCTGTAAGCAATGCAATTTTATTTTAATGTATGCTGATTCATGTACATTCAAAGTGACAATAAAGTTATTCTAAGTGTAAGTCTAAGTATTCAAAGGGAAAGCTCACATTAAAATCAGATTTTGTAAAAAAATAATACTTCAGAATGTCAGAGCTTCATACTCATTTTTTTTCATGAGATGGCATGCTTCTTCTGGTTACTTAATCATGTCTGATTGTCTTTTATTACTATTGGTCTCAGAACCTCTATAACGGCTGTCTCCAACCTTTACAGCTTTGCAGATTGGGGGGGCGGGGCGCCACGCAAGGGGCAGACAAGTGTGCGCACACAGCTTCATTTATGCAAGTGGAGTTTCATGCGTGCACATACTTGTCTGCCACTTACGCAGCCTGGTTCTGAATGGGCTGCCGGCCAGTAGTGGGCCACTGCCCGAGGCTCAGGGACCACTGTACTATAACAAGTGAGACACTACCCAAACCATTCTCATGATCCTACTTCTCCCAGATATTGGGGTTTTCTTAAGCTAATAGAGACTGCAGACAAAAATATTTGTTTTTGTCCCACTAGGGATTTATTTTGTCCCACTAGGGGTTTATTTTGCAAAATCAAACGGTTTTCAAGTTTCCTACTTTTTACTTGTAATCTAAATACTAACTTGTATGCTTGTGTCTCTTTCCTACTTTTTTCCTGCAGCCATTGTAATTTATAGTTTTCCTGTAATTACAAATTTTGTACAACTTCTATCTTATTTCATCCATATACTGTATTTTCATCCCTGCATTCTATGTCAACATTCTCATATCGCTATTGTTGTTAGCGCCATCTTTTCCTGTATTTTTAAAGCTCTGAAACGTTCTTACTTCCTCATGTCCTAAGCTCTTGCTGCCAAGAACAGTCCATTTACATTTGGAAACCTATTCCACTCCCTCTCTAAGGACTTGCAGCATCTGAGATTTTCCTGTCCTCTTCAACCTCCCACCAAAGCCCCCCCAGTCCTTTCTTCCTGGAGCTGGCTTGTGGACCTTTGTGCTGTTGCGCTCAGAGTGGATGCTCCAGGTCCATTTTTGCAGATGTTACTTGGGCTCTTCCCTGTAGGTCTGACCATTGGGCAGCTGTTCCAAGGAATCCCATTCTTTGTGTTATCCTGGGACCCCAGCAGTATTGAAACTCCAGATCTTCGGAGCGAAGGAAAGGGCTTGCATATTTGAGGCACCCTTTCACACCGGTCTGCCTTTTAGTGACTGCTATTTCCATGTGCAACTAAGTTACATGCATTCCAATCTAACAGTGTTATTAGCAGAAATCTCAGAACTGAAGAATATTTGCACATGTCTTCCTTCACGTTCTGTTCTCCTTGGATTTGTAATTTGCATTGCTTCTTGTTCTGTGGCTGCCATACATATCTAAATTGTGATTTAGGGTACTTGAGAAAAAAAAAAACAGAAACAGAACAGAAACTGACTTCTGTCTTAAGTATCTATTCTTCACCTCTTATTGTAAATGAATTTCAGAGAAGAGGGCAAATTTGTACCAGGCTTTTCAGTGCCATAACATGAGTAATAATAATAAGAATGTTTATAGAATGCCTCTATTTCAATCCTATTTACAATAAAAAAAGTGCCTAAATTGTCTAAAGTTCTCTTCCTCTCCACCCCAGAAGTAAGTAATAAAAGCAAAAACCAAAAGCTATAATCACACACTGTCCAAATTCAACCATTTTGTTTGTGAATGTTCTGCTCAAGATCTTGGAGAGCTTTGGAGACTGGGTGTAGCCCAGTCCACAGGTTTCCCACTGTTATACTTTGTTAAATTATAGGTGTGTGGGTTTTACAGTTTTACAGTCAGCCAATCAGTCACTTTGCTTCAGTCTTTCACTAGCAAAGGGTTCTTCTATAGTCTTGTTGAGGTGGTTTGGAGGTAAATGACTGCTTAGGAAAAGAAAAGAACAAAATAAATGAAAAAGAAAAAAAACACACGATCTCTTTACATTGTGAGATTAGGGCCCCACAGTGAGTTAATTTCTAAAATAATTGGTGTGTGTTTTTTAGAAAGCCAGGCTCATTCTCTGAATTAATATGGTAATGGAGAAAATTGCAGGAAAAGAAAAAGGGTGGCAGTGAAAAAACGGAGTAAACCATCAAGGAATTTATTTTTAAAACTGCATTCCTACAAAATTGTGATGATCTGCAGGTTGTTGGTTCTTAGAAAAAGCAACCTGAAATAACAGCATGGCTGCTTACATCTCCCACATTGTCGTGATGTAATTGGCTCTGGGTATGTCCTCATTATATTAATGCAAATAAGAAAATACCCATAATCTTTCAAACATTGCCTCCTTCCTTTAGAATGCAATGGTGTATCACAGTGGTTCTCAATTATTTTCTGTCAGGCCCCCCCTAGGAAGAAGAAAACATTTCGCGCCCCCCGCGCGACTGCAAATAGTATCATTTGTCTATAAAATTGTTATAAGTACACCTCTGCATAACACTGTATCCTTATTAACGTATAAGAGAATAAAAAAAAGAAAGAAATGTGGATCAATTTACAACAAAGAATAGATTTATTAACTGTAGCAGAAAAGATTTAAAGTGCATTAAATCCTTAATTAAACTATAAACATTTTTTGATTGGACATGTCAAACCATGTGACCGGGTGGGAGTGGCCAATTTGGAAAATGTGAAACTCACTTAACAATGGTCTTGGTTAGCAACCAAACTTTTGGGCTTGATTGTGGTCATAAGTTCTCTCTCTCTCTCTCTCTTTCTTTTTCTTTCTTTCCTTCTGTCTGTCTTTCTCTCTTTCTCTCTCTGTCTCTTTCTTTCCTTCCCTCTTTTTCTCTCTCTCTCTCTTTATTTCTTTCTCTTTCTCTTTCTCTCTTTCTCTTTCCCTCTTTCTCTCTTTTTCTTTCTCTCTCATTTTTTCTCTTTCCCTCTTTCTCTCTCTCTTTATTTCTTTCTCTTTCTCTCTCCCTCTCTTTCTCTCTCTCTCTTTCTGTCTCTTTCTTTCCCTCTCTTTCTTTTTTTCTCTTTCTTTCCTTTGTCTCTTTCTTTCTCTTTTTCTCTGTCTGTCTTTCTCTCTCTCTCTCCCACTTTCTTTTTCTTTCTCTTTCTTTCCCTCTTTCCCCCCTCTCTTTCCCTATTTCTCTTTCTCTCTCTCTCTCTCTCTCTTTCTTTCTTTCCCTCTTTCTCTCTCCTTCTCTTTCTTTCTTTCTCTCTCTCTTTCTCTTTCTTTCTGTCTCTTTTCTTTCTCTCTTTCTCTCTCTCTCTTTTCTCTTTCTTTCCTTTCTGTCTCTCTTTCTTTTCTCTCTCTTTCTCTCTGTCTGTCTTTCTTTCTCTCTTTCTTTCTCTCTCTCCCACCTTCTTTTTTTTCTTTCTCTCTCTCTGTCTCTCTCTCCTTTGTTTGCCCATCTGTTACTCTGTGTGTGTGTGTGTGTGTGTCTGTCTCGCATTCAGGCACTTAAATCACTCATTCTGTGTCTCTGTCTATCTTTCTCTCCCTCCCTCCCACTCTCTGTCTCTCTGTGTGTGTCTGTCACTCTCTGGTTCCCCCCTCCCTCCCTGTCTCTCTGTGTGTCTGTGCCTCTCTCTGTCTGTCTGTCTGTCTCCCCCCCCCCCAAAACCTCCTCAGCTCCTGGAAGTAGCCTGACCGGCCCGCCAGCCCGCTGGCTGTATTTACTTTCTCTCTCTCTCACCCATCCACCGGACGAAGGAAGCTGGCGTCCGATGGGTGAGCAAGCGAGCGAGCAACCGCGGCCAGCGGGCCAGCGGATTGTTGGGCGCTGCCGCAACTTTCCTTACCTGCCCGCCGGCCAGTCGGCCACAGTTACTCACTCACTCGCTCACCCACCGGACGCCAGCTTCCTTCGTCCGGTGGGTAGGTGAGCGAGCGAGTAACCGCAGGCGGTGGGCAGGCAGGTTGTTGGGCGCTGCTGCAGCAAGTTTCCTTGCCCGCCCGCGCTTGCTTGTTCGCTCGTTCACCGGCGTCCCCGTCCCCGCCCCCCATCCCCGCCTGCTGCCTGCCCCGGCCGCCTGGCTGCGCGCTCTGCCAGGGGGCTTCCCCCTCCTCCTTCGACCTCACCTTTCCACGCTGATTGGCCCGAAGCGCATCCCCTTCCTTATCCCCGCGTCCGCTTTCTGCCTCGTCCAGCCTAGTGGTGCTCAAGAGGCACGGCTTCCGGCTGCTCCTTCTCTGATGCCTTTCTCAGTTGCCTTCGGGCTTTACCTACAGCCGCTGCCGCCGCCGCCGTGGAGTGGGCCTGGGATGCCAAGACGGCGGCGGCGGCAGTATCGGTCTTTCCGGGTGTGCGGCTCCTGACTATCAAACGCGCCCCCCTTTACGGAGCCTCGCGCCCCCCTGGGGGGGCGCGCCCCACTATTTGAGAAACGCTGGTGTATCACATTAGGAGGTGTAAAAAGTACAATAAGTATTGAACTGCAGAGATATTTACCAGTAAAGTGAGAGTTGTATTTGGGAGGGAGGGAAGGGTAGGGAAGGGAAAGGAGGCAGTGGTGGGTTTCAATTTTTTTTTACTACCGGTTCTGTGGGCGTGGCTTATTTTGTGGTGTGGCTTGGCAGTCATGTGACTGGGTGAGCTTGGCCAATTTAGCCGTCCAGTTTACCAATTTAGCAGTCCATTAAACATACACAGCAACCCCCCCCCCCTTTTTTTTTCCTATTCTTTTTAATACTGCATTAAGTTTTTGCCCTAGATTTTTTTTTACTAGGTGGGAGAGGTTGGCAATGCCTGGGGATTTCTGGGAATTACTCCTCTGTGTTAAAGGCACCAAATTAACCAAGATGATATAAGGTCTCCTGCTGGAGCACAGGGTTGGACTGGATGACCTCTGAGGTCCCTTCCAGCCCTGGATTGCTGTGGTGTTTCAAAGCATCCCCTGAAGCTATGTCTAGTGCCAGGTTTGTGGTCATTCTTTCCTCTCCTTTTTCTCCATCCATCCATCCATCCATCCATCCATCCATCCATATCTCATTCCCTTTCCCTTCCCTTCCCTTTTTCTCCCCTCCCTCCCTCCCTTTCTCATTTCCTATGAAGAACTCCAGAAGGTCTTTGGTAGGACGAAGAAAAGCCAGATGTTTTGAAACTGAGAACATGCCCATTGATCATCTGGCATTCTTAGAACTCCACTATAGATTAGTTTAGCCTGAGCCTAAAGATAGCAGCTAGGAGAGGTCTACAAACTTGGCAACTTTAAGACTTGTGGACTTCAACTCCCAGAATTCTCCAGTCAGTAGAGCTGAATTCTGGGAGTTGAAGTTCACAAGTCTTAAAGTTGCCAAGTTTGCAAACCTCTGCTCCATACACTTGGGGTTCTCCAAATGGTGTGGACTTCTTTCTCTCTCTCCAGTTTTTGCTCCCAGGGACGCTTGTTAGCCCCTCCCCCAAATGCCCTATTTTGGGCCTAGCAGGTGGGCTGCCTCTAAAGCCTGCTGAGAGCCAAAATCGGGCTCATGAGGATCCTGGAAGGGGCGGGGGAAAGTAAAATTGCAAACCTGCTTGGGGAGGGGGGATGCAGCAAGCTTCAGGGTGGAGGGGGTCTAGGGAGACTTACCTGTAGGCAGGAGGAGGAGGAGGCAGCTCAGTTGGGATGCAGGGCAGCCACCATGTGGCAGCTTAGGCAGGCAAGGCAGCTTAGACAGGGAAGCTGCCTGGGAGATGAGTGGATAGGTGGGCGGAGCAAGTGACCAGGGAATCGGTTCGGGGGTGTGGCAAGCCTGGGTCACTGTCGGTTCCAGGGACCCAGGCTGCCAAACTACTACCTATTTGGCCAAACCGGTAGGAGCCCACAACTGAAGGGAGGGAGGGAGGGAGGGAGGGAGGGAGGGAGGAAGGAAGGAAGGAAGGAAGGAAGGAAGGAAGGAAGGAATCGAAAGTAGGCTGCATACTTGAGAAAATATGGGGCTCCTGATCCTTTCATTGTTGGGAATAGCAAAACAAGAGTTGGTCCATTTATAATTTTGAATTAATAAATTCATTCTTTTTTTGCTAATGCGCCCCAGTTACTGAGGTCATATATAGAGGGATGAAACTTGATGGCTTTGTGAGATTGTTAGCAAACAACAAACCAGAGTTCTCTAGAAAATTGGCTTACTTTTTTGTGCCAGTAAAGCTATTCTGTAGAGGGCTTAAGTTTCAGAACCAAGAATACCTTTATTTCTTAGAATTTGAGTTATATTATCTGCATAGTTTGAATAACTGCTATTTCTTCTTTTTCACTCTAGAAATTACTTGTTCAGACTGCATAGTGAGGATCTTTCTCTAATCCAGGTAAGTTTACCTGTATGGTAATTTTAAAAAGTACAATTTTCATGTTTTTAACTTCATCTTTATTTATAAAGTCACTTAAAATCTCAGCATATGATTTGACTTATGATGTAGATCAGAAGTGGGCAACTACAGCTACTTTAACTACCTATGGACTTCAACTCCCAGAATTCCCAAGCCAGTTTGGAAATAAAGAATTTGAAATTCTATTCCTGTTTCTTCTTAGTTTGATTTCTTTCCATGTAAATCGATTTTTATTTTATGATAGAGGGGCTATTTTGTGAAAAAGAGGCTACAGCAACAGTCATATATAGCATGGAATTGGAATAGCTCAGAAAGCATAAAGGTAGTAAAAACAAATTCAGTTTCCCTTCTAATTTCATTCTGTTCTACTGAAAAATGGGGGGGGGGGGAATGCATCCATTTGAATTGTTTTCTTGCCAGGTAATGAGGAAGCAGGCCTATATTTTTTGGAATTCCCGCTCCAGAATTTGAGATTGACAAAGATTCCCTTCCTCATCATCACCACAATTCCAAATGATCCAGAATGGATTGGGCCATTTCTGGAATTTGATTTGACTCTTGTGCATTGTCTACACAAGTGCATTGTGTAGCCTTTATACAGCCCCAGTGATAATTTAAATGAAATCGCAGCAAATCTCACCATGTTGGAAAGGCTGTGACTAGACAAGAGAAGCAGTCACCACTTTGTCTGCTCTCCATGAGTAAAGGGTTAATGCATAATTTCAAGGTCTCTGCTCTCTTTTCTTCTATCTCATTATGTTTACTTTAGATTCAGATGGGCAACCCTTCAAATAGAATAGAGATGGGTATCTTCTTTTCCACATAAACCCAACAATTTATTCATTCATCCCTCTTTTGAACTGTAGGAGGCATGATGTTATGTTGAATATAATGTAGTAAGTGGATTGAGAGTGATTGATCCGTGCTCACTTGCATATTTCATAAAAAGCCAAAGTAGACTATGGGCTTGCCTCAGTTTGCTAGTGGACTGGACTTCAGACAACAGGACAGTTACTCTAGTTAGAACTGAGGTTTCAGTATCTCCAATATTGTGATTAAACAATTTTCTGTTAAATTTAGTATTAGAGCCATTTTCCTCTGTGGGGCTGAGGGAGTGACATACACAAAAATAACAGAGTCTCAGTTGCACTATTGTGGGCACAATCTTCGCTTTTTTTTTTTTACACACTACAACCTTGTAACCATTTGATAGTTCACTTCATGAGTGCCTTGAATGGCTGTGTAGAGCTCTCAAGAGATGATACTGAAATGGATTTGCCAGTATGGGGAATCAATTTTAACAGAGCCAGGCTACTGCCAGTGTAAGTGTCAAGTGCCAGGGACTCAGGAGATTCAGACAGTTCAAATTAGTATCAAGATTTATTGCAAGCTCTCTACAAGAATCTGAACTACTAACTGTCAAGGGAAATTAATGTGAATTATGAATAGAAAAGAATTCAAGGTGGGCTGGACTTAGCTCTCTTGTGGATGTGTAGGGACTCATGACTAATGATGTGTTTGACCCCTCCCTTGGATTCAGCCTGGTCATCTTCCAGAATAGGTTCTAGCATGAATTCTCTTGCCATTCCTACTTTTCCTCTTTAAATCTACCTCCAAACATAGTTATCTTGATAGGCTCATAACTAATCAAAGTATCATAAGGTTAGTGCTCAACTCTACACAAACTCCACACAAACTTATGAAATCATGGCAGCAAACTGTAAGTGCTTTATAAGAGGCTGCACTTTGTATTTTCATTGTAGAAATTGGATATAACTTGTACAGACAACATCTACCTCTGGATTTAATGTGTCATTGAATTATGTTTACTTTCAGTCTTTAAAGATGCCTTTGTATGTACATGCAACACCTGCTCACATATGTAGCCAAGGACAAAACCAATGAATAAGCCCCTTCATTATAAAGAAACTTTTGTGTATGTGCCTGCTTTTGTTTGCACTGTAAAGTTGGCTGCTGTTGTTATATGATGATTGAGTGGAATTCTGATGTGCCCACATCAATAGAATAAGTTAGTCATTGTTAGCTTAAAACCTATTGATTTTAGCAGAACTCAAACATAACATTCTGGGTTGTGGCAAGTCATATATAGCATGGAATTGGAATAGCTCAGAAAGCATAAAGGTAGTAAAAACAAATTCAGTTTCCCTTCTAATTTCATTCTGTTCTACTGAAAAATGGGGGGGGGGGCTTGTATTCCCATGTTGAAAAAAAAGAGGAGGGTGGAGTCTGCCCTTGTGCACAATATTTATGATACAAATGCTTAGGACTACATTTTATAAAACAAATATTTTCAATGCATATTTTTCAGAATTCCTTATGCTCTATAAATATTTGATGGTATAAATTCAGCTGAAGTTTGGTCTAGTGGTGAAGGCACCAACCTGGAAACTTGAGATACTGTAAATTCTACTCCCGATTTAGACAGGAAAGTAGGCTAGGTGACTTTGGGCCAGACACACTCTCCCAGCCCAGCCAGCTTCAGTGGGTTGTTTTTATTATGTATGTTTGCTGCCTTGGGTTATTTATAAAAAAAATAAAGATGGGAACAAAATAAATACATAAATAAAATATTAATGCTA
Organism: Rhabdophis nuchalis; assembly: GCA_039707465.1. NCBI lineage: Eukaryota > Metazoa > Chordata > Lepidosauria > Squamata > Natricidae > Rhabdophis > Rhabdophis nuchalis. The sequence continues at coordinate 126,061,389 of CM077645.1, forward strand.
AGTGGAAATGCATATAATCGCATTATAAATATGTACATGTTTATGAAAATTATGATTCAATCATGGCTCCCTGCCACATGGACATTTCTGGTGCATTTCCTATGATACACATTAATGACCAACTCTGGTGGACACTGTGACAAACACCATTTTCACTTCAAGAACAGAGTGTATGTGAATATGTGAAAGTTAAGAGATAATTGGATTATTCCCTAAATCAGTGGTAGTCAACCTGGTCCCTACCACCCACTAGTGGGAGTTCCAGCTTTCATGGTGGGCGGTAGAGGTTTTGTCTGATACTGAAGCATTTTCCTTTTTTAAAATTTAATTGACTTTCCTACTTTATAAATCACCATTATTGGGGAACTGGTGGGCGGTTAGAAAATGTTACTAACAGAGATACAAAAGTGGGCGGTAGGTATAAAAAGGTTGACTACCCCTGCCCTAAATCATATTTCATGATTTGGTAGTTAAAAACTGAATGTTTTCCAATAAGAATTGTGGGAGGGGCTATGTGCGGGTATTCTCAAAGCCTGATTGGTCCAAAGACCGAGGGAAATTAATATTCTTCCATTCCCTGTTGGCGCCCAGTTTCTTCTCAGTTTTTGGCCCAAGCACTGGCTTTGGCTCCTTTGAAGGAAATAGTTTTGGACAGTGTTTTTCTCTCTAATTTGGGTAATTGGTTTCTACCCGGCTAAACGTCATCATTGTGCCACTCTCATTGCATCCGCAGATAACCGCCCTGCCGCCCTGGTTAGGGTGACCCGCTCCTTCCTTCAACAGAGGACGCGGGAAGCCCCTTTGCAGGGTAGAGCAGAGGAATTTGGGGAATATCTGCAGGATAAAATCGCTCAGATTCGGAGTGAGTTGGCCTCCATCGAAAGTGGCCCAGTGGGATGCCCCGAGGCAGATCTTGAGACAGTTTTGTGGGAAGAGTTTGACTCTGTTACTTCCAAAGATATGGACAGGTTACGCGGGCGACTGCGAGCTACCACATGTTTATTGGACCCGTGTCCCTCCTGGCTTGTACTGGCATCCTGAGAGGTTACACGAGGCTGGCTCCAGGAGGTGGTCAACGCTTCCTTGAGTGAGGGGCTCTTGCCTACCGTCTTGAAAGAGGCGGTGGTGAGACCCCTCCTCAAGAAGCCCTCTCTGGACCCAGCATTGTTGGTAAATTACCGTCTGGTCTCCAACCTTCACTTTCTGGCGAAGGTTGTAGAGAGTGTGATGGCACAACAGTTCCCCCGTCATCTGAAGGAAATTGATTATCTGGACCCGCGCCAGTCCGGCTTCCAGCCCGGGCATAGCCCGAGATGGCATTGGTCGCGTTGGTGGATGATCTCTGGAAGGCCAGAGATGGGGGTTGTTCCTCCATCCTGGTCCTATTAGACCTCTCAGCGGCTTTTGATACCATCGACCATGGTATCCTATTGCATCGACTGGAGGGGTTGGGGGTGAGGGGCGCCGTGTTACGGTGGTTCTCCTCCTACCTCTCCGGTCGATCGCAATTTGTGTTGGCAGGAGGGCAGAGGTCGACCTCGAGACCCCTCACCTGTGGGGTGCCTCAGGGGTCGGTCCTCTCGCCTCTCCTGTTCAACACATATATGAAGCTGCTGGGCGAGATCATCCATGGTTTTGGGGTAGAGTACCACCTCTACGCTGATGATACGCAGCTGTATATATCTACCCCAAACCACCCCAACGATGCCGTAGAGGTGATGTGCCAGTGCCTGGAAGCCGTGCAGGCCTGGATGGGAAGGAACAGACTCAGACTCAACCCGTCCAAGACCGAGTGGCTGTGGTTCCCGTCATCCCGGTACAACCAGTTGACTCCATCACTGGCCATAGAGGATGAACATCTAACCCCTGTGGATGGGGCACGCAACTTGGGCATCCTCCTTGATACACGGCTGTCCATGGAAGATCAAGTGACAGCCGTAGCCAGGAGGGCGTTTTACCAGGTTCGCCTGGTCCGCCAGTTGCGTCCCCTATTGGACCGGGATGCCCTTTGCACAGTCACTCATGCTCTCGTGACATCCCGACTGGACTACTGTAATGCTCTCTACATGGGGCTCCCCTTGAGGTGCACCCGAAGACTTCAGCTTGTCCAGAATGCAGCTGCGCGGGCAGTTATGGGAACCTCTAGGTTTTCCCATCTAACACCGCTCCTGCGCGAGCTGCATTGGCTGCCTGTCATCTTTCGGGTGCGCTTCAAGGTGTTGGTTATCATCTTCAAAGCGCTCCATGGCACGGGACCTAGCTATCTGCGGGATCGCATCCTGCCCCATACATCCCTGCGGCCGATTCGCTCCCACAGAGAGGGACTTCTCCGGGTGCAGTCCACTAGGCTATGCCAGCGGGCGACGCCCAGGGGAAGGGCCTTCTCTGTGGTGGGCCCGACCCTCTGGAACGACCTTCCCCCCGAAATTAGAACAACCACGGACCTCCGCTCCTTCCGTCAAAAATTAAAAACACACTTCTTCTGCTTGGCCGGCCTGGGGTAATTAAACTGTTTTTAGGGCTTTTAGGGGCTTAGTTTTAGTTTTCATATGGGATTTTAGCGCAGGGTTTTAGTTTAATTCGTTTTAATATTGTATTATGTTTGTAGTTTTTATTTGTATTTTTAAATTCCCTGTGCCCCGCCTCGAGTCCCTTCGGGGAGAGAGAGCGGGTTATAAATTAAAATTATTATTATTATTATTATCTAAAATTTTACAAATTCTGCTGAGCTGCTGGCCTTAGAGACCGTGCCAAATGTCTTGCATTGAGGTAGGAGCGCCGTTCTGGCATTCCCTCCTACCTTGGGGCCTCTGGAGTTTTGTCTGGTCCCTGGGTAACAGCCTCTGATCCAGGCAGCTCTCTGGGAGTGGCTGTGGAGCCTCCAAAGCGCGGAAGCAGCGAAGCATCAGCGTTGCTGTTTGCAGCCCATGAAAGGGAGCCGTGGCTATTAGCTTGATGGAGCGGCTTGCGGAGCCTCCGGCAGCAGCCTGATATCGGTGGTGGCCCTTTTACGAGTCAGGCCTGCATTGCGGCCACAAATCGAGGTCGGCAGGCCACTCAGGCAGCAACAGTTGGTGCTCACAAGGACCGCAACACTGGCAGGAATTTCCTGCGGCCCTCTCACTGAGCACGATGGCCACGGCTAAGCCAACATGTTGCAGGCCTTCCCGGAGGCACAGGGTGCCCCAGGTTGGGGGAGATGGACAGACCCAGGACAAGGGCCTGAAGGACGCAAACTTGTCATCCAAGATTATCATGACCATCAAGGCTTCTAGATGACCGTCGACCATGCGAATTTACAATTCCATGTGGTCGGCATTTGTCAGATGGTGCAGAACATTCGATATTTCTCCAACCAAGGCTTCTGTTGCCCAAGTCCTAGAATTTCTACAGAAGGGGTTGGATGAAGGTCTCTCCCACAGTACCCTGCGGTGCCAAGTGATGCCTCTATCCTCAATCCTTGCTGGGGATGACCATTCCCCCCATCTCTCCTTCCTCTAGTCAAAAGGTTCCTGAGGGGTGCAGCCAACCTCTGGCCACCCCCGGTCCATAGGTATCCCATGTGGGACCTGCCTTTAGTCCTCAGAGCCCTTACAGGGACTCCCTTTGAGCCATTGAGGATGGTTCACCTGAGATTTCTATCCCTAGAAGTAGCGTTTCTAGTTGCTGTGACATCTGCTTGGCGCATTTCCGAACTGGGGGCCCTGTCATCTAAAGACAACCTCTGCCAATTCCACCAGGATAGGGTGGTCCTTTGCCTGGACCTGACCTTCCTCCTGAAAGTTAATTCTCCCTTCCACAGAGCGCAGGAGGTCATTCTCCCTAATTTTTGTCCAGCTCCCTCCCATGAGAGGAAACACCTTTGGCACCGACTAGACTTCAATCATGCTCTACGCATTTATCTCAGGAGCACGTCGGCGGTCCATAGGTCTAAGGCTTTCTTCATCTCCTTTCAGTCCAGCTCCTTGGGGGCCAGAGTCTCCTCTGCCACAATTGGCAGGTGGTTAAGACAGGCCATCGCCACAGCTTATGAGTCTTCAGGTCAGAGTCCTCCCTCGCGAATCACGGCCCACTCCACATGGAGCGCCACTACTACGGCAGCATGGGCCACAAGGGCCCCCTTCGAGGACATTTGCCGGGCGGCCACTTGGTCGTCTCCGACACCCTTTATCTGACACTATCGTTTGGATACTTTTGTATTTGCGGGGGCGTCATTTGGGCACAGGGTTTTCCAGCAGGTAGCGACCGCCCATCCTACTGGGTCTTAAAGATCCCTCCCTAGGACTCAGCTTGGGTATGTCCCATACGTAGCCCCTCCCCAAATTCCTACTGGAAAAAGAATGTTGGTCCTTACCTGAATGTTTCTTTTCAGTAGAATTGCAAGAGGGGCTACATCTCTCCCTACTTGAGCTTAACTAGTAACTAGTCAGGGAGAGGGTCGGCGGTCGGGTGGTCTGTTTGTGTCTCTACAGCTTTTATCATTCGATCTCGAGGAATGGAATGGAAGAATATTAAAGAAATTTCCCTCAGTCTTTGGACCAATCAGGCTTTGAGAATACTCACACGTAGCCCCTCCCGCAATTCTACTGAAAAGAAACATTCAGGTAAGGACCAACGTTCTTTTTAATTTTTAAGTCAGAATTTCAAATTGGATGTAATATTTATTAAAAATATGATCTTGTGAATTAAGTGGAGTTTAACGTTTCTTATATGCTTGGAAGAGTCTCCTTGCTCCCCTTAATTATATTCTTTCCAGTGTCTTCTTCTCATCCACAGTCACTTTTATGTCATCATTTTACTGAATATTTTTTTTCATACTTTCCATTAGCACATTTCACACACTTCTGTGGCATTGTGTAACTTAATTCATTTTGTTTCTACATCTTTTTTTAATATTAGAAAAATATGATTCATAGATTAAAAAAAGATAGACTGACTTTCTACTCATTCTGTTGGGAGGTAGTTCTATCTTCAAATATATTTTTCACAAAAAAGCTCATACCTTTTTTGGTTGTCATTCTATCTTTTCTTTATTATCACTTCTTTTCCTTTTCTTTCATATCTATTTTTAAAAAAAAAAAAATTCTTAGCACCCTGAAATAATAGTCTTACATTCAGAATCTCTTATGATCCTTGTATCCTTCACTAATTTTCTGATCACTCATGCTTTTTCATTCATTATTTGGTTGTGTGCATATTTGAATAGATTTATGCTTTAATGACATGCTTGAAACATACTTTTTCTAAGTGGATGGTTACTGAACAGTTACCATTAATGTTCATTTTTACTCCTCTGAAAGGCCCAATCACTTTTTCTGTGTTCTGATTTGTTCCACTTATCAGTCCATATCAACTAGCAGTTTAATGTTTGCCTGGATTCCATTCATTCAGAATATTATTGTTTTTCTTCAGCCCATCCCTGGTTCTTCCATTGTTACTGTTCACTGGACATGACATGCAGTTAACACCAGCATCAATCTAAGTACAATTAATTCATATTTTCTAACATACATTTTATCTGTTTCACTCATCAATAAACTGACATTTCCTTCCATTGCATTCAAGCTTACACTAGAAAAACATATCACTTCATTCAGATATATTACAGCCTTTAATTTTGTAGGTTTTTTATTTTTTATTTTATGCACTATACTTATTTTTCTTTCTTTTCTTGCATTGTTTTTATTATATGCGTTTGCATTTTATTTCTTTCGCATTCTAAATCACAGTCTACTTTTTTATATGCCATGACTTACACCTGATGTGTACATGGATGTTTACTTTCATTGGCTGTATGGCTTTAGTCAATTGAGGCTTCCATATTAAATTTTTCAGTAGAGCTACAAAAAGTGTAAAGCTAAGTTACCAATCTTGATCATATCCATGCAGGACTAATAACAAAGATGGTGTAGCTCAGTTCTGGCACATTTTGGCTAATGTACAAGTGCACAAAAGCCCAATTTTATTCAAAGTGTAAACCAGAAGGGAAATATAACCAGAATGGAAGGAAAACTTCACAGAGAAAATATAACACAAGTATATATTATCTAGATTTTGTTTGGTTTTACTGAGGGACTAACAATGGAAACCAAAATACTTAAACCCTTAAAAATGGGATTATAACTGGAATAATGTAACTGTAAAGATTATAATTGTGTTGACTTTTGCTCCATAATTTTGTGACATGGAATATTATATTTGTGACATGGAACAGACCCATGGTGCCACAGTGGCTAGAGTGTAGTACTGCCGGCTACTTCTGCTGACTGCTGGTTGCCTGCAATTTGTTAGTTCGAATGTCACCAGGCTCAAGGTTGACCTATCCTTCCATCCTTCCAAGGTGGCTAAAATGAGGACCTAAGTTGTTGGGGGCAATATGCTGACTCTGTAAACCACTTAGAGAGAGCTGTAAAGCATTGTGAAACTGCATATACCCTGTTTCCCTGTAAATAAGACCTCCCTGGACAATAAGCCCAATTGGGCTTTTGAGTGCATGTGCTAAAATAAGCCCTCACCCGAAAATAAGCGCTCCCTGAAAATATTGCAGCACAGCAGCAGCCATGAGGTGATCATGCTCGCCGCCTCCTGGACCTCAAAAATAATAAGACCTCCCCAAAAATAAGACCAAGTGCTTATTTCAGGGGTCAATTGAATTGGCAACCTTATTATTTTCTTAGCAGCAGCATAGTAGTAGTCTTCCATTATTTTCTTTATTATTGTTTTGCATCATCTCCCTTTTAAGGTAGAGGCATTCTTGGTGGTCTCCTATTCAAGTACTAAGCAGTCCTGATACCACTTTACTTCTAGGCCAAGACAAGGTTGAAATGATGCTTTCATTTGCTGAGGTTTTCCTGTTACGACATAATCTTTTCTGTGATTTTTTTTTTTTTTTGGTAGCTATTATTGCAGTTTCTTCACTTAATGAGACTGTGGTACAAAGTAACCCAGATGCTTGAACATTTCATTTCATTTGCCAATCGCTGTGCAGCCTTGCCTCATTTTGATTACAGAATTTGCCTGACAGAAGATTTACAACATGTGCCATTAGTTCAGTGGTAGTGCTTGAGAATCCTGCCAAGCACTGCTAAAGGGTACAGCTGGAATTAAATGCCAAATATGTTGAAGCACATTTTGACACAGCTTGAAGTGTTTTTTTCATAGCTGCTTCCCAATTGCATATTGAATAATGTCCAGTCCATCTCTTGAGATACTCATAATTGAAACATGCTAGCACCATAACTAAAAAAAACCCTGAACCATCTTAAAGTGGAGAGTGTTCACAGGCTTTTGAAAGAATATAAGCCATGTGGTATTGTGATAGACTATTCAATGAGTATAGGCAATAGCATATAAGAAGACAGATCCCATGTTAAGGATTATGACTGCTGTATTGAAAACAAGGTGGATGTTATTGAAATACCTAAATGCAATTCTTTATTGCATCTATTTGCAATAAAATCATACTGACAATGATAACGAGCAAAGAAAAGGGCAATCAATATGCTCAAGGTTTAGGGCTTTTTAATTATATGAAAAGGTTAAAATATCTCAACCTTTTAAATATGGAAAAATTAAAACAAAGTAGGTAATTGCAGATGTTTATAAAATGAGTTGTAATGATTTCATTAGATTATAAGACTGAAATAAATGAAATTATCTGGCTTTAAGTATTTGAGCATCAGCTTCCTGGGGAAACCCGGGATACACATTTTTACAAATAAAAATAAATGAATTTTATACTATATTCCACCTAGTATGGAGAATTAAATGTATTGCCAAAAGGTATGATAATGACTTACACCTTGGTTCTTTTTCAATGGGATTAAATGTATTCTTGGAGGAGTCCTGATTTTCCTTGGGCGTATAATCTTGTTTGCTATGCTTACTGGTATCTTAGAGCATCTAGCAAATCAATGTGGGAAACAGGATGCTGGGTTTGATAGACCAGCAGGTCTCATTAGCTAGGATTCAGGGATCATAAATCTCTTCCTGCTCCAGTCTAGCACAAAGGCAGCCATTCTTCTTTTGAGTTGTTCATACATTAAACAGTAACACCAGGGAGGAAATACATTGTCCCCGGGAGAAAATCAGAGCCTGCCTTTCCTTTTTCCCCCTCAAGATATCCAGCACATATAGAGAAGGAGGAGGAGGGCAGAGTGTCAACCTCTCACTGTCTAACATTGCAAAGAGTCACAACACAAAATATAACGGGGGTGGGGGGAACGGACCACTACTCCAAGCATTTTGGGAAATTTCAGTTTTCACCCTCTTCCCATGATTCCTTGAAGGTACTGGAAAGCTGTGGAAGATATTCTCACATCTTCCAACTATAAAATCTACACAAACTGAAAAAAAAAAAAAGACTTTGCCTATGCTGGGGTGATGGGGAAGAGTTCAATCCAGAAATCATATCGGGCCAGCTGAAGTATGTGATGCCTGTCTGCACAGTATAGTTCCATCCTGGCAGTGCATTTAACAATTACATTATTGAATTTGTACATGATTGTCTGTCATTTTGATTGGCAGTATGTATGGGTTGCAAGAAAAAGACCTATTCATTACAGCTTTCAGCAGGAAAAATTTCCAGACTCTGCTCTCAGTTGTTCTGTGATTGAGCCGGAGTCCAAGCAACCAGAACACGAAATATTAGAGTCTGGTGGAAGAAATCAGGCAGGGAGCTGGTGGTCTATGGCAGGGGTCCCCAACCCCCGGTCCGTGGACCGGTGCCGGTCCGTGACTTGATAGGAACCGGGCCGCAGGGCCGGAGAGGAGGAGGAGGGAAGAGGGGGCAGCCCCCTGGGCAGAGCGCGCACCGAGGACAGAAAAGCGCAGGCACGGCCGCTCGCGCCATTGGGTGCCCTAGAGGGACGAGTGAGCCGACTCACCCCCTCCCCGCGTGCGCATGCGCCACCTGTTTCCCCCTCCCCCCCGCTCCCCCTCTACGCTGGCCGGTCCACAGAATTTTCTTTAAAATGAAACCGGTCCCTGGTGCAAAAAAGGTTGGGGACCCCTGGTCTACGGAGAAACCTTTGCAGATTCTTCTGGGGGGCCTTCACCTTCATTCTGATTAAACTGGACTACCCAAAGTGGAGTCCCAGAGTTTCCAGGAGCTGGGTGACATATGATGTGCAGTAAATATTATATACTTACTGAAAATTTTAATAAATACATTAAAAATTATAAACACCAAACTACAACAAAGAATAATAGATGAAGCTCTGTTAGAAATAGTAGAGCTACCTCACTACTTCATCCATCCCTGCTGGCAAAACCAAGTCTTGAGGGACCTCTGGAAGTTCTTGTCAGATAGATTCCTGTCAGGAAAGCTGAGTGATTATGTCCCTTGAGTCACTATGAATTGAGTTTACTTCAGGGGCACAATTTCCTTTTTTCATATAAAGAAATTGTTTAATGAAAAAACTGCAGGATTGGATATTCCAATCTTAAGAAATAAATAGCAAGATTATCAAAACAAGGTTACTCTACACAAAGTCAGTCAGATCATTAATCCATAAACTCAGAGCTGTCGTTATGAGGTCTTGAAGCTCCTGGAGAGCTAGGAATTATTTTCAGCCCTAGCAGAACATACTTTTGTATAGAGAATGTATACTTTGCTATGTAAGGTTTCTGTATGAGTTTGGTGGGGGGAAGACTTTCATTGTTTCTGTGGTTGTTTTTCCTTCCTCATTGACTTCAATTTGACTGTCTAGATCAGGTGTGTCAACTCTTGGCAACTTTAAGACCTGTGGCCGTCAATTCCCAAAATTCCACAGCCAGCCATGTTAATGTTGCCAAGGTTGGACATCCCTGCTCTAGATATTGATATTCTCAATTTTCTTTTCCTCACTAGCTCATAAATTTACTTATGCAATTCACATTTTATTTTGATCCCAAGATCTTTGATGGTGGTAGTCACTCATTTAAAAACAAAACTTTGATAGGTAAATGAAAACTTAATGATTAGAAAGGAACCTACAGTATTTCTGAATTCCTGATGCAACAGGATGAATAGGGAATAATAATCCTTGTACTCTGTGTTTTCCCCAGCTGGTCTTTTCTTACCAGATTGTGGTTTAGGGTTGCTTCCAGATGAGAAACAGTTATATATCCTGTTTCCCCGAAAATAAGACCTTCCCAGATAGCAAGCCCAGTTGGGCTTTTGAGCTCATGCGCTAAAATAAGCCCTCTTCTGAAAATAAGCCCTCCCCAAAAATAATGCAACACAGCAGCAGCCATGAGGTGACCATGCTTGCCACCTCCTGCATCTCAAAAATAATAAGACCTCCCCAAAAATAAGGCCAAACACTTATTTTGGGGGTCAAAAGAAAGTAAGACCCTGTCTTATTTTCTGGGAAACACTGTAATTTCTCTAAATAAACATTGAGAACTAGGGAACATTATATTTTTGTTACTTCTAACTCCCCTTGTATCTTTACTGCTCCTATCTTTTTCCCCCTGAACAGTATTTTAAAAGAGGGGGGAAAGGAAACAGGGAAATTGCAGAATGCTTATTGATTTTCTATTTAGAAGTACCACACATTCATATGTATTTTATGCTAGTCTACATCTTCATCCAACAAGAAGGACAACCAATGGACTTCCTGTTCTGGCTTCTGGCGGCGACGGACGAGTCCTGGGACTCGTCCCTCGTTTTGTTCTTTTTTCTGCCCTTTTTTGGGGGGACCCTCCGTAGGACTGGCTTGCCTGGACCTGTTCAGCCTGGCGGCGGCCGGGGAAAGGTCCTTGTCTTCGGTCTAGGTGGAAGAAGACATGCTGCGGGGGGCTTGGTTCCCTTCGCCAACGGAGGACGGCAACAAATGATTGATTTGGTGAGAGGAGTTGGAAGTGGGGCTGGCTGGGGCAAAGGGGGAACTTAAAAATATTAATACTGAAATTGGAGATTTGTCTGGTCATATGTCTAGGATGGATTTTGAGAGGATGTCATATTTTTTAAGATTTCAGAATATTTCTGAGGAATCTGGTGAATGCCTTCCTGATCTCATGAGTACAATTTTAGCAGACTATTTACACAAACCTAAAGATGAGATCAGGGGGGACATTGACCTAGTCTACAGAATAAATTCAGCATATGCCAGGATAAATGAAGTACCCAGAGAGATACATATTAAATTTGTTAGAAGGTCGACTAGGGAGGGAATTCTGAAGGCGCAGAGAGAGGGTCCGTTAATTTACCAACAAAAGGAAATCGCTATCTTGAAGCAGATCCCAAAAAAGATTAGAGAGGTGAGGAGGAAGTATTCTTTCTTATCTAAAAAATTGTTTAAACACGGGATTTGGTTTAAGTGGGCGATGCCAGAAGGGATGTTGGTGTTCTGGGAAGAAGGAAGAGTAAGGATTAAAACAGTTGTTGAGGCGGAAGCCTTTCTCAAAAAACATTCCTCTACCCTGGGGGAAGATCCGGGAGGGGCAGAGGGGGCCACGGCCCCGCCCACTGGGGGTCAGGAAGGAGAACAAGAAGACACAATTGCTAAGAGACTTAGATCTAAGAAATGACTTTTATCTTTATTAATACAGTATAATTTTTATCTGGATGTTTGTACACGACTGCCAGCATAGAATTTAGAATTTATGATGTATGCATTTATTTTCACTTTGTAGTATTATTGAAAAATGTATTACCAATGTCTTATTAAGAAGCCCTGGAGGGGCCAACGATCTCGACGTGAAAGTTCTCAAAATATTTCTGTACTTCACCTTACCCTTCCCTACTTGAAAAAATTTGTAAAAACCAATAAAACTTTTTCAATATAAAAAAAAAAAAGGACAACCAATGTAGCATTACTTTGCTATCTGTTGATATGTAGGTCTGATCAAAGTATTTCCTACAATCAAAAAGATTTTATTAGAGTTCCAGAGAGCATAATGACTCCACAAGAAGTATCTCACTAGTATCTTCCAATTCTGAGTTTCTTCTTGTTCTGTCTTTACCATCATTATTTGGTTCATAAGGATGAGTAAGTAGGTTGTAGTAGTATAAGAGAATATGAGCAAAACCCATTGTCATAATTCTGACAGTTTACTGTTCGTAGTAGCAGTTAAGTGTGGGGGGGGGGCGCGAAGATGATTTGCTGGAAATAACAGAATAACAGAAGGGACCTTGGAGGTCTTCTTGCCCAACCCCCTGCGCAAGCAAGAGACCCTATGCCATTCTGAACAAATGACTGTCCAATCGCTTCTTAAAAACCTGCATTGACGGAGCACTGTCTCCCCAATGGCGCCAGTACAATTTATTGCCAATTGTTGATGATCATTTCTTTAATGCATTTTACCTTAAAATCCTGTTTGAATACATGGCATTTGATGAGACTGCAAACAGATAACAATAGTAAAAAGGCAATGACATGAAATTTGAAATTATATAGCTAGTTTTCTGGCACCATATAATTAAACCACCTTTGGAAATGGTATGTTTTGCCAGTATCTAATTACCAGAGCCATCTGTCGCCTAAGGCACACTCTGCCATCTGTCTGGAATTTTGTTTCATTACTGTTTGTTTTCAGTTTTTAATTTAAAGAAATTAGTATCTATATATGTTTGTATGGATTTTTATAAAAATGGATGTTATGTCAATATGTCTTTTAATACACCACGCAAACACACACCAGTCCTTCCTTCCTCCCTCTTTCCTTCCCTCTCTCCAAATTTAACGACTAGGTATTAGCCAGGTTTTATACTTCATTATTTGTTTATAAAGTTAAGTTTTGGGGCACTGAAACTATTAACTGAATGAGGAGATACATTAACTAGGAAAATAGTCTCTGAGGCTATCACATTTCCACAACTAATCAAGTGAAACTGTAAAAAAAATAGACATAGACAATTTAGGCTGTCAGCTTTTTTTGCCCATCTTAGTACCTGGACCTTTAAACAATGGATTGTTCTGAAATAATTAAGACATGAAAGTGTTATTATTTTTGTAGCCTGGAGATCTGCGTTGTCTCGGTTGCTTGCCACTGTTGCTGTTGGAACAGTGATAAAGGCTTAGCTTCAAAGGTCAGCTGAGGACTAGTTAATTGTCATTCAGTGGTTTCTCAGAATCAGGGCTATTCCTGGGCCCAGTTCAAGTACCCATGTAAATCACACCATTTCTTCCACATTTGGTCTTTATATTATGATGAAATGGATATGAATTTCAACAATAGAATCCTTTTCTCATTTATGTATAGCATTCATAGTAGTGCCTGTTTTTGGCATGATAACTGTAAAGTCCTCGACTTGTGACTGCAGTCAGCTTACGACTGCAAGTCCTCGACTTACGACCAGGCGGATGGCAACAAATGGACAGCCATGATTGGCTATGGCGTGCCTGGCTCAAAGCGGGACTTGACAGCTCCTGTATAAAGAGCCATCAAGAAGAGCGTGGTGCTGAATTACTTGTTCTCTTGTTAGCTTGCTATTTAAAAAAAAAGTTACCTGTTTCACGGTGAGGTCGCAGAGTCCTCACTTCTGTTAACCAGTTCACAACACTGGCGATGAGGCAATCAACAATAACCTAATATGAGAAATTACTCTATATAAGTAGGTGAAAGAGTTAGGGCTCCTGGCTCATGAAACATTTACCCATTTCATGGGTCTTTCTCACCACAACCAGTTTCTCTTCTAGCCTTTACATTTTTTCCTTTCCTTCCAATTTATCTGGCTATTTTACACAGTCTTTTCATCCTCATCTTATGTCCATCTTAGTTTGCATCATTTTGGAGACTTTAAAGGGCTCTTAGATTCTTTGGGCAACACAACTTTCTAAAGTGGATAGGAAAAATGTAATGTTTGAACCTGAGCTGTAAGATACTTGAGTTTACTTTATTCTAAAGCCCACTTTAGAAAACTTATACCGACCACCTAGCACTATTGTAGTGCTCAGGATAAGCCTTGATGATAAGACTTTTTAACATGATGTTTAGCATCAAGGGAGCAATCCATCCACGAGAATCACTCTCTGTTTTTAATAGTTCATGCTGATTTAAAGCATGATCTGAAATTGGATTGGAAAAACAGGGCTGGATCTTTCTGAAATGAAGAAATTATCCTCCTATTTTCCACAACAAACAGGAGATGTTTTTGATAGAGAAAGTCAAAAGGGCAAACCCTTTCCTTCCTAAAGAAGAAATTGAAAATATACTAAAGAGAATATACATGTTTGTGCTGTCACCCACTCCCCATTAATATTAGCTCTCAACCTATTGAATAATATCATTTAATTTTAATTTCCAATAAATTACATTTCACTTCCAAGTAAGGAAGGTCATACAAGTGACGTGCATAAAATCATCTACCAGGTTTTTGCTCATTTTTTGGCAGCGCTGGGGGAAGATACAGTTAAGAGGTTTTCAATTAAAATGCTGCATCTCTGGTTTCAAAGCAGCCTGCAAGGTTTTGCTGATGTCATGTCAAAGCAATTGCTTTGCGCTCCTAAGAGCTTACACTAGAATCAGGTGAAAACTTCCAAAGATTTTATAGATTACCAGATCATGGTTAGAAAGCAAATGTAAAGGATGCATCCGTCTCCTTTTACTCCTGTCTGTTTAAGCTGACAGGAGAGATTGTAGACCATGTCTCCATGGAAACTGGTTCCTCAGCAGGCAAAGAGCTGAAGACTGCAATTCTCACTTAAATCCTTCATTTGTCAAGGGAAGAATCTTTTGAAGTAGTGTGGTATGTCAATCCCACATGGGGATATGAAATTCTCAAATGTCTTTGACAGCTAACATCTTATTAATATATTGCACGATATATGTCGGTAATGTTCTACTGATCTCAGAAACATGCTAATCTTAAATTGATTATTTTAATTAGTTATAACTTTAACAGAGTGTGATGTTTCATGAAGGGAAATGATTCTCTGTTACAAAATGAGGTTCACTTAGATTTTGATGCAGAAGTTTCAAAGAAAGGGATGCGAATGCTAAAGGAAAATCTAATCCGATGTTCTTATCGCATCAGTTCTGCAGAAATTGGATAGTAAAGGTTTTCATGGCGTAGGGGCGAAAGCTTTATCCCCTGCTGATGTCTGCACATTAGAAAGTTGATCCTGTTCTGTTTACTGAAACTTTTCAGTTCAGTTTATAACACCTCAGTGGGTATCCATCTCTCTCACACACCCACATGCAGTACAAATTAGATTAAAGACCTAAGACTTCAGCTGTAGGCATGGTAGTTTATGAGTCAGTGTTAAGACTTGTCTTTTATTACAGCATAAGACAAAGGAAGACATACAACACACATTGAATATGAAAAATAAAATACAGTCAACAGAACTAGCAGTAAAAATAGAGCCCCCCCCTTATAAATAACTACATGGATTATGTATGAGTTGATTAAATGGCTGTTTCTTTCTTTACTTCTTGCATTTAAATCAATAGACAATTGATGAGAAATTGTGGCCTTTAGCAGTTCTAGACAATTGGACTCATGGTGGAAGATCTCGGAAGCTAAGGTATAGCTACATTTGGAATTTCATATCCTCTCATCTCCACTATAGGCGGAAGTAGAACATTATCTTACTACTGGCATGCAAGCTAATAGTTAAATTAATTTTAAAAATCCTAAGCAAAATAGTACAATGTGAGAATCTAACCTAAAATATCAAAGCTCTCCAGTTATGTAAATCTCCAGCTCAGATGGTTAGATATGGAACTTCCAGCAAAAATGGAAGCTGAGGAAGAGAAGAAAGTATTTAGTAACAGCTGCATTCATAAGGTTATTATTAACGGACTTTCCAGATGACCAGTTCTTACATCAACTAGATTTTTTGAATCCAATTAAAATGCACTTGAGATTGATCCTTGCTGTCTTGTTTTAGTTTCATTTCTATATGAACACAGAGTTGCTATGAGCGTAGGTCTGTTTATATTTTTGCAAATCTGTTGGGCTCACTAAGACTCCGCAGACAAATAATGCTTGCTTGCCAGCTTTCCGTACAGCAACTGAGTACTTTGTCCTTCCTCCATCAGGGCTGACTGTACAGTCATCATCTTTGGGAGGTTAAAAAAAAGGAGAGAGAGAGAGAGAATAAGAATTCCCCAGGCTTCTGTGCTTGCCAAGATATTCAAACTGCTGTGGGTTTCATAGCTGTCACTACTGATATGCTGGAAAGTTGGCATTTGGGCTACTGTGTTTTGAGTGCCATCAGATTTTATTCTTACGTGTTAAATTGGAACTTACATTCCAATATTCCAGTTATTGTGTTTTCAGCATATCCTCAGGCAGCCCTTGAAACTTTTATGCATTTTATCTGTATTTCTCTTTAGTAATAACATTCTTACAGTAGCATGTAAGTAGCACTTACAATATGATTAAGGTTTTTGCTATTGCTCGACTTCTTTAGAATTCTCATCATGAGTTATTGATTAACATTCTTTTCCTTGTTACTTTTTCTGTGCATATGTTGATACACCATTTGTTTTCTCAAGCCAGAAAAATGTTGGCTGTTTTTCTTTATAGATTTGCCAAAATTTGAAACCAAATCACAATTTCATCTTGGATGTAACAAAATCGTATGGAGTTGTTATATCATTCTGTAATCATAAATAACAATATTTTTGACATGTTTCTTAAATCACAAATATGAGCAAGAGCTCCTAAAATATGATTTTAGTGTTCTTCAAATTGGGTGGCCTAATTGATCACTGTTGAATAGAATTTTATTCCTACAACAACAACAACAACAACAACAATAACAGCAACAACAACAACCACCAAACCCCATGTTACTGGAACAGCAGAAGTGATTATTGAGAAGATATTAAGGGTAGAACTTCTCATTTGCATCATTCAGGTTTTAATTTTAGGGGTTTTTTTCCAAGATAAAAAAATTGCTCTAGGTGGCACACATATGGTGATTATAAGACTAAAATCTTTAGATCAACTGCCCTATATGTGCCATCCTAAAGATGTATTCAGAACTAACCAATCACTAACTTCTCCTTCAGGGGCAAGGAGTTCAAAGAAGTGGCAAATGCACAACTCGTAGCTGTATCAAACCAACTTCTGACTTTGTACCGAGACTATTGTAACAGCTCTGCTAGAAAAAATAGAGATAAAATCTTGTTCTTCTAGAACTCTATGTATATTTAGGTAGGTGGTAGATATAGTGGTTTTGCTTCAGTCTGCAGAACTTGCTGAGAATGCAGTTTTGTCAATTATTGCTTTCCTAATAGCATCTTTGTTATGAAGCTCCTGCCTAGTTTTATCTTGTCTATGATTTTGATGAACCATAAGAGGTGTCAAGAAAGATAATTCAAGCATTTGTAGCGATGTGTCATTGGTATTTTCTGTTTTTTCTTATCACTTAAGTTATGCCAGTGGTGATTTTTCTCATATTGGGATGATACTTTATTAATCTTCAAATTAATCTTCTGCGAATCTCAAAAATGGGTCTTGTATTGGATTCCTGCAGGTAATATAAACGGCAGTTTCTAGACTTTTTTTTTTTTTTTTTAAACATGTTCTATCAGTTGTGGGAAAAATTTTCAAGATTATTTTAAAGTGTTGGTGCTTACCTAAATTGTTTGAGATAACAATCACTTAAACATATGCACACACCCATTACAAAATTGTCTGGATGTTCAATTTACCTGCTCATGTTTTGCTTGAGTCCTTTCACTGTCAAATGGAATAATATTTTCAGAGGAGCTGCTTTATCTGAAGAATACCTTCCCGGGAAAAAAATGGTCCAATTATCTTTAAGAAACCTATGTATAGCCAAAACCCACATATAACTTTATAGATGCCTATATATGTGTATTACTTTCATTTTATTTTTCTTTCATGGTTTAATAGTTTTCATATATTGCAAGCTATCATGGGATAATTTGGAAAGAATAGTGTACTAATATTTGTCTCTCACACAAAAGGCACATTATGCCTGCTGTTTTCACATATGAAATAGAACTGAGGATGTGTCCAGTATCAGAGTGGGACTTCCAGTATCAGAGGAGAAAAAGAGTGGGTACCAGACAATTGGAGGGACAAACATAAACATTCTTTTAGTAAACAATTTGACTTTCATAACAATGAAAGAACATTGTTAATCCAGATCTTGTGTAGTGTGACCATAAATTAGCAAATATGTTGCATGTTCATTTCAGTGTGTATCATAATTTTTGATTTTCCTTGTACTTTGACGTCAGTGTGGTAGATTTCAGTAGAAAATGACTATCTTTCAGTGGGAATATCAGATTGTATTTGATTTTGTAAATAAATAATCATTATGTTTTGAATGTTAGGGTGTGGAATGGCGTTGTGATGAGACTACTAAAAAAGCTTGCTATAGTAAAGGCAAATCAACGGTAAGTCCTTAATCAGTTTTCTCTATCTGAAATGGTACCATTTCTTTTTTCTAGATGTCTTGGATATGGTAAACTGCATCTATACTACATGTAATAAATAATTCCCAATGTTTGCCTTCTGGATTTAGTATGATTTTTGGACGTTTATTGTAAATTTTCATGCCAAGAATGCTCAATGGATAGACTACACAATGCAGGATTTACAAGGAAAAAAAGAATAAAAACAGAAACATGCTAGTAGAATAGAAGAAGGGTTACAAATTTTTGTAAGACTGAAAAAATCAAACCAACTGAAAATGGCATTTTGGACTAATATCTAGATCCCAATACCCCCCCTCCCCCATGTAATCATTGAGATTATCTGGAGTTCTGGAGTAGTATGGTGGTTCATGGGATTAGGACAGATGATTGGCAGATTTGTATTTGATACCCCATTGGGTGCTTCTGCTGACCCAGCTGTTTGAAAGCGGGAGACGGTGGGCAGATAAATGGGTACCACGTCGGTGGGGCGACTTAATGGGGAGCTGAAAGGAGCCCGCCCCGCCCCCCAACTGGGTAGCCCCTGAGCAACAGTGATGCCACTGTTCAATCCTTTCAACCCGGAAGTGCTTTGATAGTCCTGGCACAAATGTAGTTGTTATCTGAAGTTTATAAGCTCACTGTAAAACCTGCAGTTTCCCATTTTAGATAAAAATTGGCCTGATTGAATAAAGATGTGGAAATAATCAAAGTGAAAACTTTCTGAATTCTAAGCTGTTCCAGCTTCATCAGAAATGTTCCAACTTTGGAACAAGTTGTTCTTACCTTACTGAAAGACATCTGATCTTGCAATGGATGTCAAAGAAAGGCATTTGGCCAGAATATCTCTACATTAAAACATTTTACAGAGTTCTAAATTCTACAAATCCCTCTGGTTCATATTGGCATGAAATCAGCTGCTTGGTGCTGCTATTGGGTGCAAATCTGAGTCATTGATTGATTGATTTTCTTATACTGCCGCCTTCATACAGACTCCTTGTAGTTTACAACTATAAAATATATATAAAACTCTACCACTCAAAAGAAAACCCTAACTCTCCAAAATGCTGTCAAGGAGATCTCTGGACAATATTTGTTCTGTGATGGTCTGAGTTCTCCAACATTTCTTTAAAATTACCCTTAATATCACAAATTTCTGCAGTATTATTTGATGGCTTTGTAGGGTTGGTTCATATATCATATTTGTGTTTATAGAAAGGTATGTTGAATAAAAGAATATATGAAAAAGAAAAAGCTGAATTTAGGAATTAAAGTCCTGAATTCTAAACAGTTACAAAATTTGTGTAGTACAGTAAATGAAGAGGCTTTGTTTCAATTTTTGTATTAGTTTATTAAAATAGAAAATACAAAGAAAAATGAAAACAGCGGGAAAGTAGGGAGGAAAAAGGCAATAGAAAAAAAGGTAGATTAAAAGAAGGGGGGGGGGAGAAAGGCATTGGCTTCCAAATCTTTTTTAGAGCAATAGAATAAGATAACACCACACAGCCTCAACTTTTTACTTTTACATAATAAGATACACTAGCCATTTCTATAATAATAAATCTATCTAATCAGCAAAACCTAAAGTCAAAGTTTCATTTTTTTCACTTCAAACACAGAAGTGGCTTCCAAGTGGAAACAAAGTTAGCTGTATTTTTTCTTTAATTAAGGCAGTCAATTTAGCCATCTCTGCTAATTCTATCAGTCCACACATACTGCACAACGAATATTGCTGTAATATATAATCAGCAGCTGTTGTAATAAGTACCGTATATATGTTGATGTATTAGTACTTACAGAACACATTGATGGATTGTGTTGCTGTCATTGGGAATTAATTGTAAATAATTTGTGACTTTATAGAAGTTTCCTAATATATATCATTATACTAATAATATATTTTGCTTTGGCAGGAAGAATGCCAGAATTATATTCGTGTTCTCCTGATTGGTGGAGATAGACTATTTGCCTGTGGAACTAATGCATTTACACCCATTTGCACTAATCGGACGGTAAGAGTATTAGTGGATCTGCACTACAATCCTGTAGGTTTCATAATTCAGTAAAGTGTGGAGGAAGACTTCTATGATTGTGGAATTTCTTGTAAAAATACAAATAAATTGGATACTTTCCATTATGCACTATCATTATGCACTGGCCATCTATCAACTGCAATGCATAATGCATAATTTCCAGTATTTCATCCATTCTATAATTACCAATATTATATCAACAGAGTCTTGAGAATGTTATTACCACTTAGTATATTATTAATCATAAATATTATTAATGGCTGAGGAAGAAAATGGCAAAGAGTGCTGGGAATTTCTTTATTGATTACATTTGGAATGAGAAACTCTTTGGTCTGCCATGGTCTCTTTTATGGAGTCTGATCTACAACTGATCTGAGATTAGACATTTCCCCAGTCCTGGAAGGCTTTAAAATAGCCCAATCTGAATATCTAAGACCATTTTAAGCATTCTGGCCATGGGGGACTTTTCAAAGAGGAATTACTCTGGAAAATGAAGGGTTCTGCTGCCCAAACTTAGAATATTGGTAAGGAGTACCTATCACTTATAATAAAGCTTCAAAATAAGCTTAATGTACAACTGTCCAAGCTATTTTTAAGCATTATTGTGGTATAGGTGGCATTTTGAAGGAGAGGGAGCTACCAGAAATGGAAAAACGCAGTCTTCTTAATGCCGTGATTTTCTCTCAAATGTTTGATACGGTACCCTGCAATACTTGAATGCTAGTAGACTGCTTTAATGGTGCTGTGATACAATATGTATTCATGTTGTGGATTAACTGAATGGGTGTATATATAAACTGGAAGGAGTGAATGGATTCACTTAATAAAATAATAGTTTTCAATATTTTGTAAAATTTGGATGGAGTTGAGCTTCTGCAGTGGAAGCAAGGAGGAAGCAATTCCTTTCCTCTTGCAATTCCCAGTGTTCTTCCAAAACGTGGCCAATAAATCAATAAATGTACATATTTTGAACAGTGAACAAGTTGTAGAGGTCTCCTATGGGATGGACATTCTGAATAGCAACCTGTATAGGATGAATGAGATCTAGTGTATTGTAGATATGCAACTCTTTATTGAAATTATAGTCCCTAAAGTTAGTAAGAGGTCTATATTAATAAGAATGTACTTTAAGACATCATTTTTAATTCTTCACATTAGAAGTCAGGTTTTCATCTTCCAATTATTTGTGGGCATATGCATATTTAATGTAAGAATAGAATTAGAGTAATAGTTAGAATAATAGTTAATTCAATGTTGATATGGGGGAAAACTAAAGGAGTTCCTGAACCAAAAGCAGGACACATGTACAAATAACTTCTTTGGTTTATGTTCAAGATTTGTGGGTTTTATATTTTTTAATGCAGTTTGTAATAATTCTTCCTCTCCCCAATATTCTGATGAAGCTAAGTAATCTGGAAGAGACACATGATCAGATCAGTGGCATGGCACGCTGTCCTTATAGCCCCCAGCACAATTCTACAGCTCTCCTTGCAAGCACCGGTGAGTTATATGCAGCAACTGTCATGGACTTTCCAGGGAGAGATCCTGCAATTTATCGCAGTTTGGGTATTTTCCCTCCGCTTCGGACTGCACAGTACAACTCTAAATGGCTCAATGGTGAGTAGATGGAAGATACATATATATTTTTTTGGTTAGGAAATGCTTTCTTTTAAGAACTTCAATTGCTGTGTTTTTCAGAGTATAAGACGCACCTTTTCCCCTCAAAAAAGAGGTTGAAAATCTGGGTGCATCTTATACATTGAATACATCATTTTTTGCCTCCCCAAACCCTGCACCCTTCACCAAACTGGCCGTGCAAAGCCTTTAGGAGCCTTGCACAGTGCTCCTGGGGGCTGGAAAGGGCAGAAATAAGCAAAAAACGTGTCATTTTTTGCTCAATTTTGCCCCCCAGCCCCAAGGAGCACTCTATAAGCCTCCTTTTTTTGATAACAAACAGGTCTGTTTTTGCAAAAACAGGCCGTTTTTGGGAGGTCTGCAGAGTGCAAAACCTTTTTAAAAAAAAATTGGCTTCTTTAAAACCTTGGTGCGTCTTATACTCCGAAAAATATGGTAATTTATTTTGAAGGCAAAAGCTTCATTCTTACAACTTAATGCTGCTTTGTTCACAGCTTCTTCACATCTAGAATAATGACTTCTTAGATGTCATTTTTGCAGATTTAAAGTGGGACATGTTATATGAAATTGAGGCATGGGGAGAAATAAAGATATACAGTAAAACAACTGAGTGTTCTTAATGCAAGTAGTCCTCATTCAGCAACCACTCGTTCAGTGCTTGTTCAAAGTTACAACGATGGTGAATGTGAGTTACAACCACTCGTCCTACTAGCAGCTATTGTAATGTCTCTAGAGCCACACCTTTGCAATTCGGATGCTTGGCAACCTGCTTGCGGTTAGAATAACTCAGCATAATCAGGTGATAGCCATTTGCAACCTTCGTTGCTGACTTCCAACAAGCTGAGTCAATCAGGAAGCCAGCATGAGATTTCAAATGGTGATATCATGTCTAATAATCACATGAAATTCACCTAACAATGGTAACTAGAAAGGCCTGAACTGCCATTGTAAGTGCAGTCATTTTGAGTCAGTGAACTCACACAACGTTCCAGTTTACAACTGCATTGCTTAACTATGGAGCTTCCAGTCTGAATGACCACAATTCACCAAAGAGTCCGTATAACTGTAACAAAAAAGATCATTGGCAGTCTTTGGACAGTTACTACATCATATTTGTATTACTAAATTATTGTGCTTAATCTCTTGGTATTATTTGAATGAATATAATCTTGGCAGGAGAAAGGAAATCAGACTAAAACTGTCAGATGTAAGTGCAGTTGTTGAGTTCACGTTACATAAAAGTTGGGATTTAAGGAAAATATGGGGGGGGGGTTGTTAGGATATTCAGCCTTATATTGGGTTGACAATATATATGAGCCTATGTTCTTAAGGAGTCCATGTAGCTTTAAGAACTATGTGTTAAATTCTAATTGGCTGTGCTTCTCAGCTCTACCATAAAGGAAGCTCAGGAACACAGTCCGTTTCCTTTTTTCGATTCCTGTGCTGAAGCTGAAGACTGAAGAAGACTGAAGTATTTGTTTTGCATCACCGTAAGATAACTCTGTTTGGTGAAGGACTGTTATTATTGTTTGAGAAGTTAGTCGGAAGAAGTATTTTAGTTGCTACAAAGTAAAGACTATTTATTTTCTTACTATCACTGTTTTAGAGTTTGTTTGTGGTTACAGCAACATATCTCTTTACTGTCCGGTGAATTACACTATTCCGCATTTATTTGCTAACGCTGGTTAAGGGACCAGAGTTGTAACACTGGTTCTGAACCCAGAGTTGCTAACAGTGGTAAAAAGAGTAGCTTCTTGCATGAATCCTAGGTATGTGGCCTAAAGAAACTAGGGTGTAGATGGATGGAGTTGATTTAGGGAGCAAAGTTAATTTTCCTCTATTTTTTTTCCAAAATATATTCCAGAACCAAATTTTGTGTCTTCATATGACATCGGAAACTTCATCTACTTTTTCTTCCGAGAGAATGCAGTGGAACATGACTGTGGGAAAATAGTTTTTTCTCGGGCTGCTCGAGTTTGTAAGAATGATATTGGTGGCAGATTTTTGCTGGAAGATACTTGGACCACCTTTATGAAAGCTCGTTTGAATTGCTCCCACCCTGGAGAAATTCCATTTTACTACAATGAATTACAGAGTACGTTCTTCCTGCCAGAACTGGAATTAATCTACGGGATCTTTACCACTAATGTGTATGTAGTTTATGTAGTATTTTCTTTCTAGAACATTCAAAATTAACTTGAGGAGGATATCTATTTATATCTAGGAGTGGGCAATCTTGAAAAGAAACCCACACTGAAAAAAAAATAAGTTAAAGATTTTGGTAGGAAATGATTATATATTTATCATTTTTAGATGGGTATAATGAATGTGAGTTTTTGAAACCTAAAAGCTTTCCTTGTTTGACTTTTTATGCAATTGGCAAAAATGGAGACTATTATATACCAAAATATTTGTATCAGTCACATTAATGAATTAATTTGCAAAGACAACAGTTCCATTAGTAAATGTGCTTTTTTAAAAACATATATAAAGGAGTTAAGAAAACATACCTTGATTGCAGCATGAATACTATGAATTGTGTGAGAACATTCAACTGGAGATAAGAGATCATATGCAGCAGTGGTCCTCAATCTTTGCTGCTGGGTGACCCGGCTGGGTTGGAGATGGGAATCAGGCTGCACAAGCGGTAGGCCAATGCACATGTATGTATGCCTGCAAGAGAGAAAACAAGCCTTTGGGGCACGGTCTCAGATCCTTCAGGCTTCTTCATGCTAAAAGCTTTTGCAAAGGGACAGAAGACCTGAAGACCTGAAGCATAAATGTAATATAATATGCATTTATAGCCACAAAAATGAATAAAATAATACATTGTCTTATTGCCCTTTCACTTTTCCATGGGCTGGCAATTCATTAAGCACCTTGAAATATAAATGAAGCAGATTTTGGGAGAGGAGTTCTTAGAATTTAAGTTATTCTGAATTTGCATAAATTAAATAAGTTATTGCTCCCAAATCTGTAAGATAGCTCTCCAGCATTTGAAGTTTCCAGCATATGAAGAGGAGAAGAATAAATTTCTATAGAAGGGTAAAATCAAATCTGGATCTCTGTAAGTGGCGGGAATCTCCCACATACATTTAACTGCATATTTTTTAGAGATATCATGCAGGACCCTCAGCTATAAAATCTGGCTTCTGCAAAGCATGTACAATGAACACTCTAATGGGAAAATAATGCTGGTATTTGAAACTGCTAAGTGGGAACAGTCCTGGACTATTATTTGGGTTAGCAGAATACAGGAAGACTATATGGGCAGAGTACAAGTGAATTAATTAAATAATTTTAACAGACTATTCTCTAGGAGACAATATGGAATTGGGTGCCAAGTGTATTGTCTGAATAATTATTTTTCCAAAGTTCTCTCTGTGTAGCACTAAGTTAGGAGTAATGTACACTCTCTATGGGCATATATATGGCGATTTTATCTAGAATTAATTAAAATATTTATTAAGTCTTCTAGCTTTTATCTGTTCCCTTCTTTAAGATAAAAATGGTTTTGTTATTTCATTCCAGGAATTACAGAATGGAAATACTTCACTCAGCTTCTTTAATTCTGCATTTAGTATCTTTTACCTTACTTTAGCTAAATGCTTTATGAATATTACTAAAATTTCACTCAACCTGCTATTCTGCTGAATTAAATCTATGTACGCCTTTATCACTAAATTTGCTTGTCATTTGCACTTGTTTCATAGCTGTTCAACGTGTGTTGAATTCTTGCTTAGCTGGATCAGCTTACTATTGTGTAGTGCAGGGGTCCCCAACCCCCGGTCCGTGGACCGGTGCCGGTCCGTGGCTTGATAGGAACTGGGCCGCAGTGAGCGGCGCAACTCTTAGAAAGGGCCAGAGGGGAGGAGGAGGGAGGAGGGGGAAGCCCCCTGGGCAGAGCGCACACTGGGGGCAGGAGAGCGCAGGCACGGCCACTCACACCGTTGGGGGCCCGAGAGGGGTGAGTAAGTCAACTCACACACCCCTGTGCGCGCATGCGCCGCCTGATCCCCTTTCCCCCGCTCCCCCTGTACGCCAGCCGAACCATGGCCACCGGTCCGTGGAATTTTTTTAACATGAAACCGGTCCCTGGTGCCAAAAAGGTTGGGGACCCCTGGTGTAGTGTATTCCCTTTCAGTAACTAGGCATTTAGCATAAATGATCTTAAACACTTGTAGTTTAACACTTAAGCATTTATTTAAGACTCACGTAGCCTCTCTGTCACAAAAGAGATACTGCTGTCTAGGAATCTGTGAACATGTACTCAATTTCCAGCATGAGCAGCTTCCAGATGTGTGGGCTTCCAGATTTCCCCGGCCAGCATGGATGTTACTAAGAATTTGGGGAACTGAAGCCTGCACATCTGGAGGATATCAAGATTGGGAAATGCTGACCCTAGGTAATTTGCAAATAATTTGAGAATGAAAGATATAATTCTTCTTGCATATATTAATGATTGTCATAAGAAAATGTCTGATGTTTTAAACAGAAGAGTGTTTGTCCTTGCTTATTTTCATGATGATGGGTTTTGTTTCTTGCCTAAGTATATATAACAAGATTTTAGATCTCCACTTTTCTGTTTAGCTACCTCAACTAATCAACTGGTAATTGATTTATTCTTCAAGGAATAAGTATCTACATGTTGTATTCTAGTTAATGTAGCAGTATTGTAGTAATTCTAAAAAAGCTAAACTAATTTAGGAAAGGGTTACAATGTTGGAGACTTTTATTGTAGAGTTCACCACAAAGTATGATGTGATATGTACTATATAGTAATTGCATGTCTAATTTATATATAGTCTCAATTATCATGAGATTGTTAATTATAAAATAATGTTAAATTATAAAGAAACCTTGTTCAACTTGGTGCCTCCAGAGATGTTGCTCTAGATCTTACAGGACTACCATTCTAGGAAATTCTAACTTAATAACCATGATCCATATTTAACATCTATTCTGAGCTGAGATGCAAAGAAGTATAAGTATTATAGAAAATTTTCACTGGCTGTATAAAATAATCTGTTTTCTCTCTCTTTTTTTTAAAGGAACAGCGTAGCTGTTTCCGCTGTTTGTGTGTTCAACATGACTGCAATAACTCAGGTCTTTAGTGGGTCATTCAAATACCAAGAAAACTCTCGTTCTGCCTGGCTTCCTTATCCCAATCCTAATCCTAATTTTCAGGTAGTTGAAAATCAACAGGTGTTCTTAATGTATGCATGTCCATCAAATTGCATTTATAGTTTAGGAAGTTAAAATATTTATAATCACTGTTTTGGTGTTGCACATAATTATTGCGGCAAGATTGGCATTTGCCCAGGAATGGAAGAGTGATCAAATACCAATGGATAGGGCAGTAATAAATAAAATTAATGAATGCGCAGAATCGGATAGATTAACAAAATTAATTAAAGGGAAAAAGGACTCAGAATTCTACAACTCGTGGAAGAGGTGGTATAATTGGGTACGGGTACGACCGAATAATAATAACTGAAGCAATAATATATGTTTAAATCAGATATTGGTAAATAATATTAATCAGAAATTAAAGGACGAATAAGAATTGATGAAGTAGGTACGTTGTCTAGATGGGCTGTATATAGTGTAAATATATTAGGCCTATTATTATGACGGTAATGTTAAGTTTGGTTATTTAATTGTTATGCCTTCTCGCGCTGTGACGGCAATAGGTTTAAAATTATGTTTGTATGATTTTTTTTTTATAAGAATAAATAAAAAATTTAAAAAATATATTTATAATCACTGGATCAATAGAGAAATAAATAAACGTGGCAAAAATAATAAAGCTTCCAAATATCCCGAGTTTAACATTTAACTGACAGCTTTAAATCCATGGTAATGATGATATAAGTTGCAAGATGATAACATTGGGAGAGCAACACATTGTCCATTGAGCAGGGATATTTTTGGTTCCTTCTGGAAGCTAAGACTGTTTGGATTAATCTATCCAGCCTACTCTACATAGGGAGTGAATTCCACATTCTGCTACTCCTAAAAACTCATCATTCTGTTTCCATTGCCTAGATCCATGATGGCAAACCTATAGCACGTGTGCCGGAAATGGCATTCAGAGCCATCTCTCCAGGCATGCAAGCCGTTACCCGTTGCTCTTCTAGGTTCTGGCGTGCCAGCCAGCTGGTCTTCACGTGCACAGGAGTTCCGGAAATTGGAAGAGCAGGTGGCCAGTGCGCATGCTCATGCTGGAAACCAGAAGATCATCTTCCTGGTGCGCACATGCGCATGGGGCAGCTGCTCTTCTGGTTTGTGGCATGCATATGCTCCCGTTTCACCACTCAGTGCTGAAAAGGTTTGCCAACACTGGTCTAGATTCTTTTTGTTCTTAGATATGACCCTACACATGAACTGAAAACTGAATACAGTATGAGGAAATGAGCTTTCAGTTTTCTGGTCCTAAATTGTTTATGGTTTAATAGGAAGAATCAACATTTTAAATTGGACTACAAACAAACTGAAAACTTGTGCGACATGTAGAACAGGTATTAGAATAATGTATAAATTGTGGCACCAATAAGCAATCTGGTTAAGAATTTTACAACAACTATAGTTGAAAAACACACACGGAGGTCGGTTCCTG